>CM042957.1:28860776-31260776 GCA_023678885.1 Pogostemon cablin
AATTTTTTTTACAAGTGGATGAAAGAATATTATTATTGAATGTATAGTGGATAGTTGTATTAATAGGAGCGTGAACTCCATATTTTAATTGTATAGTGCGTATGTAGGTCTCATGTGTGTAAAAAAATAAGGGACTTTGAGCAGGACGAAGAAAAAAAAAAGATCCTTTGAAGGGGACGAAGGGAGTATATGTTCATGAACAAACATTTATGAACAAGTTCGTAAACACATTCGCGAGCCTTAACAAATAGTCTCAATTCAAGCTCGATGTCGATATTTTTTTCTCGACAAATTTGAGCTCAGGCTCGAATTCGATTATGTCTTAACACACGATACTCAAAAAATTCGACTCAACTCGATTCGATTACATCCTTAACCATAGTAAATCCAATCAAAACATGGCCGGTCCGTAGTAAATCCTATCAAAACATGGCCGGGCCTTCAGTTTTCCAAAAAAAAAAATTGGCTGCTAATAACTGTGGCCTTATAAGAAGAACTGTGGCCTTTGTTTAAAAGTTGAATGGGCTAGATAACTGAGTGGCCCAATATGGGACTTTAGCAAGTAACTTGGTCCCTAAACCAATTGCAGTGGTGGGCCGAACTCAATTTTGCTTCTTACACCCTCCATCCCACGAATACATATACGTATTTGATGTTACGAAATTTAAGAAAAGCATCTTTTTATTTTAAATAATATAAGAAAGAGAAGTGATAATTCGAATAAATAAATAAAATAAAACGTATGATATAATTGATTTTGACTAGATTGTGTGTAAAAAAAAAGTCAGTAACATTTTTTGTATGATCGTATAAAAAAATAAAATTCAATTACTGCTATAATTATTTTTTTCAATTTATCAAATTTCTTATTATATCATTATCTTATGAAAAGATTATATCAATTAATATCTCAACCCATGCAATCAGTTCCTTGAATATAATTATTTTTTTATTTTAATTACAGTTTAAAGATAATTATACCTATGAATTAGCATTAACCTTGTGGTTCCACATGTTTATTTTTTGGTTCATGATATATTCTTTTATGAAACATATTTCATTTAACTTTTAGAATTTAAAATTCTTATGGTAAACTTATGTAAAATTCAATTTTTTTGTCTGAACCTCAAAATGTTGTCTCCATCGGTTCGATTATAACAACGCTAGATTGAATGACATTCACTCTAAAGGACATCACAAGGGATTTTCTCTACGTCATTCTCCTGTATTATTTCCTTAACTACTAATTTAATGATTGACACATAATAGAGGATGAAAATTCAAATATTGACTCACAGGTAGATGTTTTCAGTAATAGGGGATGGAAATCCAAATATTGACTCGCAAGTAGATGTTTTCCTTTTTAGAATATGATTTTTTCTATCTCCTACATATTATCCATCCAATAATGTAGCACAAAAGATATTGCACCAAATTTAAACAAGAATCCGAACCAAAATCACATGAACTTTTATGATACTTTCCTTTTTGAAAACAATAACTTATAATTAAATGTCACAAACAATAATATTCTTATTGATACTGGTACATAACTTTAATAATTACATGCATGAAATGAAAGTATAAAATCCAGAGCATATAGTTCATTAAATCAACCACAATTAATTTTGAATGGAGAGCCCTTTATTGGCATGAATATAGCAAGCACAATTAGAAGTGCCAATGTCCTCCTCAAGGCAAGGAGGTTGATCAACTTTGCCACATCCATACCAACTGCTTCTCTTTTGGACAAGATCTTTCACAAATCTATCCAACATTTCAACATCCACATGTGGCATCACAACAACATGTGCCATGTTCCCTTGACAAGACAAGTGCCAATATTTAATAAACTCGTTGTCCAGAGGGCGCTCGAAAACGACAGTGGTGCTCATTTCGTTGAGCATCGCGCTAACGCCTACTTCTTTCAGTCGATCGTTCAAGTACTTAGCATTCATCAAACACGTCTTGACTTCGGATTCAAGTCCCTTGCGTTCTTTCACGCTTAACCTATACCATATGAAGATCGGGGCGTGGCCATTTCGACTTCCCGTTATTGTAGAATCGAGAGAGTCTATATACTCAATGTTTCTAGAGAAAGAATTGATGTATTTTTTTCTAGTGATGAACACACCACAAGGCATTGATGCTCCCAATAGCTTGTGTGCAGATACGCATGCGCTTCCAATTGCCTTTTTAAAACTAAACTTGGGACCCTAGTAATAAGTATATACAGATTTTACTTAATATATTATATATGAAAAAAAAAATATATTCCCTCCGTCCCAGGCTAATACAACTACTCACTACACATTAAATAATAATACTCCTTAATCAACGTACCAAAAAGCAAATGACCCTCTTAATGAGGGACGGAGGGAGTATCAAATTAACTATTAAGCTTATTGATTGTGTCATTATTAATTCAATCGACTTTCTTTTAAAAGTTTCACAATATATATAAAACAAAAGAGTTTAAAACAAAAACCGACTCATATCCTTTTACTTTATTCGAAAAGTTCCAAAATAGTTAGGATATTTATTTTTTTCCCAAAATAATATTTTATCAATTTCGTCCCATAACTTATAAAAGCACCAAGTGTGCCTCATTTCATGAAATTAGAAATTTTGAATATTTTTAAATAAAAATGACAATTTTAGTAAGAATTCAAAAGTTATTAGACTATTTCAAAGAAATTAAGTTTGTTTGAAATTATTTTAAATAAAATAAATTTGTATGAGACGATTTTGATTTTAAACTCTAAAATAAAATTAGTCTTGTATTTTATATACTGTTTTAAAAATAGTCTTTGTTTTTCCTTTTGTTTTAATCAATTTTATTCCTTAAACTACGTACTTTAATTGCAAAAGCAATCCCTCACTTTCAAAATATACCAATTTTAATCATTGATTTAGTTGCCCCAATAATAATAAATTAAAATTAATGCTAGTAAGTTTATAGATCAAATATATCTTAAAATTTTATAAGTAAATGTGTTAATTTCTCCAGAATAGAGGTAGTATAATTTAAAAGTTATAGGAGTACTTTAGTTATATCAATTTACATTTAAATTGCTACAATTTGAAAGTTAAAAACGAAGTATTTTTATGAGTGCATATAAGTTAGAGGACTATTGTGTGTATACATATGCGTACCTGATCAAGGAAAGGAGAAATAAGACCATATAGTGCAGCATCACAATGTATATAAAATCTATCATTTGAGAATCCACATTCTTCCAACATTTTTATAACATCATCAAGATTGTCGATACCTCCTTTAAAAGAAGTCCCTGAAATATTACACAAATACTAATATTAAACCTATTTATTAGAGATCTTTATAATAACAAAAATATAAAGTACTAATAAATACCTATATTAAGATTTATGATTGCAGGTTTATCTTTGTTGAGGGAAAGCTTTTCTTTGAGGTGATTGCAATCAATTTCTCCAGTGATTAAGGTGTTGATTACAATGCATTCCATTCTATACATTCTTGCTGCTTTGAAAATGGAGTAATGTGATTCTCTTGATGTGTACAATATCCCATCTGGTAGTGACTCCCTCCTAACAATGAAAATGAATGGTTGCATTAAAACTAATGATTAAGAAAATATGTACTATAAGTTTTTCTCTTCCCAATTTTTGTGTACTGAAAAGGATATGATAGAGTACTATTTTCAAAAATTTAATATATGTGCAAATTGGAGTTAACTTTTGCCAAATTCGATTTCCATCTCAAATTACTTAAAATTTTTAGTTTAGTCCCATAGTTTTCTCAAAATTTTAGATTTTGTCCCAAAACTAATTTTTCATTGCAAATTGTCCCATAACTTTTGAAAATTTTATAAAACCGTCCCAATTTTTTGGAAGCTTGCAAAATTTTATGGGATCTTTTCTAATTGAAATCATTCTATAACTCTTGAAATTTTCTAAAATCGTCACAAAAATGATCATTTCTGATTGAAATCCAAAAGTTATGGGATCTTTTCAAAAGTTTTAACTGATAAAATCGAAATTTTCAATAGTTGTGGGACGTTTAATGAATTTAACCCTTGGAAATTGTGATATTAATTAGCCCCAAGACTAATTTTGTAAATAAAGTCTAACTCCACAAAAACCAACTTGTGTGTAATAAAAAGTATGTACGTATGTATAAAATGGATATACTAACCCCAGCAACAAGCCTTGGAGGTTTCCCTCAGTGCCACCAGAGGTGACACATCCCCAGTATTCATCCTTTTCGATCTCCCACAGTTGGCTAAACCACGACAGGACTCCAATCTCAAATGTCTTGGAATGCAATCCGATGTTGCTGTTCTTGAATGGATCGCCAAGGTTGTTGATATGGAAACGCAGCAATGGAGATAAAGCCATCAGGAGCTCGCAGTTTTGATTCGCAAGATAACCTAATTTTCGAATATATATACATGTTTATTACGATAAATGTTAAATGTTGTCAAAATTACATAATTATTTTTAGTCCAGTTCCAATTTTGATTTTGGTCTGGATCTATTTCACTTTTTTATATTGCTCATGTAAGTTTATCAACTTGTCTAATGATGTAGTACTAATAGAAGACCGATTCCGATAAAATAAGAGAAAATATCAAAATTTGTCCTTTATGTATGATCGTTTTCAATTTAAGTCATTTTTCATTTGCAATTCTTAGTTTTAATTATTAATTATTCAATTTTGGTCTTATTTGTTCAAAATTTAGTCCTTTTATTAATTTTTTCTCTAAATTTAATCCTTTTTGTTAAGCTTTGACCAGGTCCAAAATTTGGAAAAAGATAAAATGATTAAATTTAATAAAATGACTAAATTTAGATAAAAATGACAAAAATCAAACAAAAAATTATTAAAATTAAGAATTCCAAATAAAAAAATAATTAAAATTGGAATCAGCTTATATTTAGAGAACAAATTTTGATATTTTCCATAATAAATAATATTATAACATGTCTCTCTATATTATATATACATGTGCATACCTAAATGATGAGTAGCTCTTTCATCAAGGAGGAGCTGAAATTCAGCTAGTAGTGCATCCACACCACACTTATCATATGGCTCCACCACATTGCATCTTGCTTGGTCCATTTCACCATTGATGGCCATTGCGATGTTCTTACGAGCTATGGAATGAAGATCAGATGTACCACAAATATACATATATATAATAGAAATAATCATATTAAAAAAATGTAAATCTTATACAATTGCCAATAACCTGATAACATGGCGGTATGAAAAGGCCAACTAGTATCTAGTATATTATGGCAATTAATTAAGCTTGCGTGTAGTTTCACATGTTGTAAAAACAAAGATGACATGGCAGCTAGCAAATTCCAACACAAGAGTTTGAGTATCTCGTGTGATACCGTCTCATGATAAAATTATTTTTTTATTAGTTATTATATATTTTTCATCATAGATACTGTTATTTTTTCTTGAACTGTTATCACTTTTCCAGCTCGGTCATGTGTAAATTTTTATTAAAAATGTTCACTTCTTATTCGTTTCACGAAATTCAAGTGACTATTTCATACAAGTTTTTGCATTAAGAGTTTAATTTTTAAATCATCACCTTTTTTTATTATAAGTAATAATGTATTATTTGATCACATAGGAGTTTATTCAATGTGTGTTTAATTAATTAGTTAAAGTCAAGAATATTATAATTAACGTAGCTTTGAATAGTAGGTTATTAATCTTAATTTGATCAACTTTTATACTATAATATTGTTTTCCCTTTTTTTTCGAAGGAAGAGCAAAAGAATTAAAAAGGCAGAAAAGTACTATAAAGAGCTGGATACAGCAATAGCCAAGGTGTAGAAGATCTCTATTGATATTTTTGTTCATAATCTGAAGTAAATCAGTTCCACATGGATGATGGATCACCGATCTATTTTATCAATTAATTATGTACTAACAACTAGTTAATATTATTTTCAATTATATTTTCTAGCATTTGAGAGTTTTATTAATTCCTTTATATTCAAATTAGTTAAATTTAGGACTTTTAAAATTATTTATTTATTTTGGTTTACTCTTTGGTATGATGGAATGAAATTGCTCATGTAAGTTTATCAACTTGTCTAATGATGTGGTACTAATAGAAGACCGATTCCGATAAAATAAGACAAAATATCAAAATTTGTCTTTTATATATGATCCATTTTAATTTAAGTTATTTTTCATTTGCAATTCATAGTTTTAATTATTTTTTATTCAATTTTGGTATTGTTTGTCCAAAATTTAGTCATTTTATTAAATTTAGTTTTTTTTCCTAAATTTAATCCTTTATGTTAGGATTTGACCAATTTTGGTCCAAAATTTGGAAAAAGTAAAAATGACTAAATTTGGACAAAAATGACAAAAATCGGATGAAAAATGACAAAAATTGAGAATTGCAAATAAAAAAATAATTAAAATTGGAATCAGCTTATATTTAGAGAACAAATTTTAATATTTTTATAAAATAATATTATAACATGTCCCTCTCTCTCTCTATATATATATATAAATGATGAGTAGCTCTTTAATCAAGGAGCTGAAATTCAGCTAGTAGTGCATCCACACCATACTTATCATAAGGCTCCACCACATTGAATCTTGCTTGGTCCATTTCACCATTGATGGCCATTGCGATGTTCTTACGAGCTATGAAATGAAGATCAGATGTACCACAAATATACATATATATAATCGAAATAATCATATTAAAAAATGTAAATCTTATACACATGCAACGTACGTTATTACCAATAACCTGATAACATGGCGGTATGAAAGGGCCAACTAGTATCTAGTATGTATGGCAATTAATTAAGCTTGCGTGTAGTTTCACATGTTGTACAAATAAAGATGACAGCATGCACCTAGCAAATGTCTAACATAAGAGCATGAGTATCTTGTGTAACCGTTTCACGATAAAAACATCTCATTTTCTTTTTATTACTTAGTACTCCTATTTTTTCATTAAAAACTATTATCATTTTTTCTCAGTCATCTATAATTTTTTATTAAAAATATTCACTTTTTATTCTTTTTACACAATGGGTTTCGTGAGAGTCTATCTCACATAAATTTTTGTCTTAGAGTTTTTTTAAAATCATCACTTTTTTTTAAGTATTGTTTAATTTGATCTCACAGCCCACATGAGTGTATTCAATGTGTGTTTAGTTAATTAAAGTCAAGAATATTATAATTAAGGCAGCTCTGAAAAGTGGGTTAAGAATCTTAATTTGCTCAACTTTTCCATTAATTTAATTTTTATATATAAACTTCAGATGGAGTAGTCATGTCAAAATGAATCTTTTATTCTATAATATTTTTTTTTTCCCTTTTTTTTTGAAGGAAGAGCAAAAGACTTAAAAATGCAGAAAAGCACTATAAAGATCAGCTGGATACTCATACAGCAATAGCCATGGTGGATAAGATCTCCACGGCACTGATATTTTTGTTCATAATCTGAAGTAAATCAGTTCCACATGGATGATGGACTAACAACTAATATTCTTAGTATTTCATATAATTTCAATATTATTTTTCTATGCACGTGCATTTGGGAGTTTTATTAACTCCTTAATTTATCTTTGAATTAGTTAAAGATATATTAGAACTTTGAAATTTTCTTTTATTTATTTATTTATAATATTATACTCATTTACTCTTATGTTTATGCTTTGTCTTAAAATTTGGCATTAATTATTGATTTTATCGTTCTATTAGGTTTAATTATATCTGTTAAATAAAATTGGGTGTATTTTATTCATTGATTGTATATAAGGCTAATTCTTTATTGAAATACTATATATTTAGGATTTAAGTTAAGCCAAACTAAGTTGTGGAGTCATGTTTGTGATTCAAGTTATAAGCAAACTCATTTTTTAAGTTAGCCATGTTTATGATTTTCTAGTATATATATATATTGTTGGCAATCTTTAAATGACTTGGCCACATACATGGCACATGACCCATGTATCATGCAATAATATCATTTATCGCAGTGTCGATCTCTTTTCTCTCTCATCACTACTAAACTTCTCCATCTTCTCTTTTATTATTATTTTATGCACTTAAATTTTATTATTACCTACTGAGTTAAATTTATTTTTTGCTTTATAACTAAGCAAAATTTTGATTTTTACCCTAAAAAAGATAAGTGGTTCAATTTTGCCCTATAACTAATGAATTGTTTTAATTTTTGCCCAATTTTCGCCGAAAAATGCGAATTTCGCCAGAATCCGTTACGTCATACTTCAATTTGGGGATTTTCGGCTGGTCAAATCCGACATGGCAATTTTGACTTTTTTTTAGCTAATGAATCCGCCACGTCATATCCTCCTATTTATTTATTTATATTTATATTGAACCCAAAGTATGTGTCAGCCCACTAGGTGGAGGTCCAAGTTAACCCAATAGAAAAGTCAAATGTGATTTAAATCAATCAAATTCTTCTTTCCATAGTATCTGGCTATGCCAGTTTAAAAGGGAAACTCCCTTCACTCCTCAAGAAATCACGTGATTCCCCCATCTCCAAAAGGGTACGTGAAAGTGGAATCTGCTCCTTTCTTTCTCTCCTCTCGATGAATGGCCGCCCATCGTCTGCTTCCCCATCGCCAAAAACATTGCCGAGCCTAGTCTCAATTTGCCGACGTCCATCGCCGCTCCTCTTCACCTCGCCGGAATCTGTTGCTCATGGCCGCCCGTCGATCATCACCGCGGCTGTTGTCTGTCGCCACCGGAAATCTCTACTCATCCCGCCACCACTCACCGCCGGGAGTCACGTCGCCGTCGCCTTCAACCAGAAACCAAGAATCACGCACAAACAGACACACTACGCCGCCCCAAATCAACCGCTGCGAATTCGAGAACCTCAGGCCACTGCTGCAGGATAGACGGAGATTGTAAGCGGAGACTGATGAAGGTAGGCTATTGACGGAGGCTGTTGTCGGCTGATTGACGGAGGCTGTTGATTGTTGACAGAGGCGGCTGGTCAAACCTCGCCACCACCGCCGCCTCGTTCCATTAATATAAATATAAATAAATAAATAAATAGGTGGAAAAAAAGTCAAAATTGTCACGTCAGATTGACCAACCAAAAATCCCCAAATTAAAGTATGACGTGATGGATTTCGGCGAAAATTACATTTTTCGGTGAAAATTGGGCAAAAACTAAAACAATTCATTAGTTATAGGGCAAAATTGAACCACTTATCTTTTTTAGGGCAAAAATCGAAGTTTTGCTTAATTACAGGGCAAAAAATGAATTTAACTCTTATCTATTAAAGAAAAATATGTGGTAAATTAATGCAATAATTATTAATTAATTATTTATTTATTAAGGAATTTAAATAAATTAATTCCTAAAATAAATGAGTAAATAATTGATAATTGAGTCAAATCCAATCAAATAAGTCAAAATCAAATGAGGCTCAAGCCAGCAAATCAGGTCAAATCAACCAATCAAATTGTAAGGATAGAAAGGTTCAAGCCCGCATAATTAGGTCAAATCAGCCACATTGTGAGTTATATAGGGCATCATCACCCCTCGCCTATATAAAGAGTTCTCCTCCATTCATTCAAAATACACTAAAAATATCTGAAGACGCTTTTGAAGAGATCAAGAACACGAACAGTGCTCCCTTGAGATCTTCAAGTATCTTCAAGCCAAGAATGACCTCCGATCAGAGATCAAGAGTCAAGCCCCTCCGATCTGGTGTTCTTCCAGCCAACTGCCTGCGATCAGAGATAAAGGTGTCAAGCCTCTCCGATCTGGCGTTCTTCCAGCCAACAGCCTTCGATCAGAGATAAAGGTGCCAAGCCCCTTCGATCCGGTGTTCTTCAGCCAATCGCCTCTGATCAGAGATAAATATGCCAAGTCCCTCCGATCCAGCGTTCTTCCAGCCAATGATGTTCTCCATAAGAAAGCTCTCTAGCCAACGTTCAATCCGAACAAGGTTCAATGCCTCCGGATCGACGATACAAGACTACACATTTGAGTTCGGACAAGCTTCATTTGAAGATCTGGCTCAATACACACGCTGTCAACTTAGTCAGCGCAGTCAACACACATTCCAGTCGAAGTCAAGTCAACAAGTCAAAGTCAAGGCCAAATTGGTTCGAGAGAAGAATCAGAGGATTGATTGAGATTGTAACTCATTTACATATTCTCTAAATTAAATTCATCTGAAATTATCTTTGTAGTCAATTTGTATTTATTTTATCATAAATACAAAATTTATTGTTACAATTGTATATGTTCCTCTTCTTTCTTATCACTGCTACTTCGTTTCTCTCATCACTCTGTCTGTTCCTCTTCTTGGTTGGGTGCCCACCAAAATCTCACATCGGTTAGAAGTGGAGATGTCGATGGATTTATAAGTGTGGAGTGGACTCTCCCTATCATGAGGCCTCTTGGGTGTGAGCCCAAAGAGCAAAATTGTGCGAACTAATGGGCGGCTCAAAACGGACAATATCATGCTATTGGATTGAGTGGGCCCGACTCTACTGGACCGATAAACACAATAGTGGTATCAGAGCCAGACTCCAGACTTAACCGGCGCGGTTAGTGGGATGTTCTCGCCTCAAACTGATGGTGAGCACAGAGAGCAAAATCGTACAGGCTAGTGGGCAGTCCAAACTATTGGATTGAGTTAGTCTGGCTCCGCTGGGCCGATAAACTCAATACCTCTTTTTTCTCATAAATGATACTTCTACCCTTAATTCTCTCTGTTATGCAACGCAATTCAATTTTCATATTGTCTGCAGAATGTCTTTCATCCTTATTCCTTTGCACCCCTTCTTTTACTTTTTTTATAGCATCCCTCCGTCCATCTTTTATTACTTGAAATACCTCTTTTCAATCAACTTCTTCCATCTTACATCTTCACCCCGTTCCACTTCCACCTATCTATTTCTATGCACTTCAATCTATGCATTTTTTATTATGATTTTTTTATTTTTGGTCTTTATGATGTTTCTTATTAGTCGTGTCTAGTTTTTTATTTAAAATTAAATCTTTAACATACTAACTGAAAGTTTTTTTGCGACACATGTCGTTTTCATAATCCTTGTTGTAGCTACCCAGCCCACTATTCCAGCCTTTTAGGAAAGAATAGAGTGAGGGTTGTACCGAAAATAAGCGCGCAACTCAATTGTTAGAGCGCTAATAGAGGATAGCTCTAGCTTTCTGTTCTCAAGTTGTTTTTTGGTGTATCAGTATGGAGCCGCTTGTTTCCATCGGAGCGTGTCGACGCGTTGACTTTACCGACTTGCCTATAACCAAGTATTTTGTACCCCAGGAGACCTCTCCCTCTCGATTATAGGTGTGATAGCCGCCTTTTTGTCGCCCTCCTTGGGATTCTATCCTATGAGGTTTAGGTGATCTCGACTGTCATATACGACATATAAGAAGTCAAAGTATTTCACTTTTAGCTAGAGAGGGATTTTCGAGGGAGATCCCGAACGGAGTATGCTTAATAGTTCCTATTGCAGCTACCGAATAGAAGAACTAGTTGCTAGAGTTGTCTTTGTAGCTACTATTTCCTTTATTAGTTATTAGGGATCTAAAGCAACTATTGTTTTAGTGAGGGGCTCTAGGGTTAGGGTCCCGAGCGATAGTAGCTTTCCCTTTCCTACTGTTGCTAAAGTGGGTGTAGCTAGAGATGTATCTGTATTTTATTATTTAAATTTTACTTTTTATTTTATGTTATAAATTTGGTAAATATGGGAGATATTTTTAACATATTTGACTAATTTTTAATCAATATATGCTTAATTTATATACATATATAAAAACAAAGTTAATTTCTATTTTTATTTTCAATTTTTCTCCATCTTTTCAGTTTTAGTAAATTTAGTTTTCATTCAATTTTAATCTTGACAGTCTATTAATTTTGTTCTCAATCATGGATCCTATTTATGCTAATAATAAATTATTTATTTATTTTGTAATTAATAATATAAATTTGATAAATATGAAAAATATTATTGACATATATTCTACTAATTGTCAATCAATATACTAATTTTAATAATATCAAATCTGTCAATGCTATCTTTGGTAATTTTTTATATTTTTTCCTACGTCGTTGATTGCTTTTAATCACGATCATTCATTTATCAAATCATTCTATATAAAGCTTTTCATTATCTAATCAAATCCTTACTCTATTTATTTTATACTTCATCGTTTTCTTCTCTATATTTCACTTTTATACTATTTGTAATTTATTTTAATTTATTTTATCTTTTATACTTTATTTTGATTTGATCTAATGTGCAAGTTCAATCATTCTCTAAAATATTATTCTTCTTTTTTATTTTTTGTTATCTTTTTTTTTCTCTTCAATTTTTTATTTATAATTTTATAAACCCTATTTATATACTTTAATTTATTTTTATCTTTTATACTTTTATAATTTGATCTTATTTTTATATACAATCATTCTCATATTTGATCTTATATGTAGGTTCAATCATTCTCATTTGAAATATTATTCTTCTTTTTAAGTTTTTGTTATCTTATTTTTGTTTCTCTACGATTTTTGTATTTTCTTTATAATTCTATAAACCTTATTTATATACTTTAATTTATTTTATCTTTTATACTTTTATTCTATCTTATTTTCAGGTTCAATCATTCCATTTGAGGTATCATTCTTTTTTTTCGTTTATATTATGATTTATTTTTTTTATTCATTTTTTGTATATTCTTTATATTCTATAAACCCAGTTTTATAAATTTTTTAATATTATTGATTTTTTTTCTTATTTGAAGCTTCAATCATTAAAAAAAGTCATCAATGTTTGGAGTGATAATTTTTGACAATCATAATTAATTTCAGAATATTCTCTTTACAATTTTAGGCAAAAGCTTGTGTGTGACCGGGCACACGGGAGCACATTCCGTGTGCCTTTAGAATTTTGTGCTAAATTGTATACCCTTTATTTTACAAGGCAAAAACTTTTGTGCGCCCGGGCGCACGGAAGCACACTCCATGTGCCTTTAGATTTTGTGTTAGATTGTATATCATTTAGTATAAAGATGTGTACCCTTTATTTTCTGAAGAAAAATAAAAAATATAATGAAAAATGTATACCCTTTAGAACAAAATGGTGTACCCTTATTAATTAATGTGTATACACCCTTTATAACAAAATAATGTACACTTATCCATAATACTAAATTCTGAAGGCGCACAGCGTGCGACCGGGAGCACTCAACCCTCATTCATAATTTTATAAACTCTATTTTTATGCTTTAATTTATTTTATCTTTTATATTTTTATTTGATTTTATTTTCAGATTCAATCATTCTCCTTTGAGGTATCATTCTTTTTTTTCGTTTATCTTATGATTTATATTTTTTCTTCGTTTTTATTATTTTCTTTATATTTTATAAAATCTATTTTTATAATTTTTTTAAACTTATTTTTCTTATTTTTATTTGATCTTATTTGTAGCTTCAATCATAAAAAAAAATTCAACAGGAGTGATGAATTCGGACAATCTAGAATTAATTTTAGAAATTTTAGAATTGAATATTTCAAGCAATTATATTTTCATTAGAATCGTCTCTATAAATATTCTTTTAATTAAATCTTTAGAATTAATGTATGAAATTTTTTCAAAATTTTGTGATTTATTTTAATTTTTTTTTCAATTTTTTTTCAGTAGAATCGTCTCCATAAATATTATTTTAATATCTATAATTTATTATATTTAATAATATTTTATATTTTATTTTATCCATATATTATTCAATTAAAAATAAAATGTACATTATAGTATACTATATCTTTCTTAAAAAATAGTAATTGAGTTTTACAGAAAGATTATATCTATTTTTTTAAATAATAAATAGATATCAATTAAAATAAAAATTAATATAATTAATATTAGAAAGTTAATATATACTCTATTTATCTTAAATATCGAATCAAATTTAATGCTATAAAAAATAAGCGTATAAACAATGTGATTCAATTGATAAATATAAAATTATGTTATGTTATAAGAAATACATTTATATATATATATATATATATATATATATATATATATATATATATATGAAAATAAAAAAATTAAATATAAAAGTATATAATTATAATATACTTTAATTCTTTCCGTGCAAAGCACAGATGAGTAATATCTAGTTTATCTTAAAAGAATATTCTTATCGAATCTATATATAATTAATTTTAATATAAGATTCGATAAATCCTTTTTTATTAATAAAAATTATATAGATAAATACATATCATAATGTTATCAATTTTTATCTCATGTTATATGATACGGTCTCACACAAATCTTTGTCATAAATTATTCTACTGAAGGTTATCCAAATGACAAAAACTTCTGTGCACCTGGGTGCACGGACCACATTCCGTGCGCCTTTAGAATTTTGTGTTAAATTGTATACCCTTTAGTATAAAGATGTGTACACTTTATTTTCTAAAGAAAATTATTGTGTGGATCTAGGCGCATGGACAACACTCCGAGTGTCTTTAGAATTTTGTATTAAATTGTATACCCTTTAGTATAAAAATGTGTACTTTTTATTTTCTAAAAAAAAATATTAATGAAAAGTGTATACCCTTTAGAATAAAATGGTGTACCTTTTATTAATTAAAGTGTATACCCTTTAGACCAAAGTAATGTACCCTTACCTATAATACTAAATTTCTAAAGGCGCACGGAATGTATTCCCATGCGCCCGGGCGCACGCAAGCATCACTTTATCCAAATTCTAAAGAATTGACGGTATGTGACTTTTTTTATTTATTTATGTATAATACAACTACAAATCGAGTATTTGATATTTACTAAAATTTTCTTTTTCTTTTTAGTTATTTAGTAAATTTTTTAACATTTATCCCGCGTATTACGCGGGTATTTGTACTAAGGATATTCGGTACGAAAAATAGTACGGATTTTTATAAATAGTAAATCCAATACCATACCGAATTTCAGTTTGATAACAGTATGGTTTTCTTATAATTTGGTATGTCTCGAAACGGATTTTCAGTTGTATTTGAATCAGTACCATTCGGATCGGTGCGGTGTAATAAATTTACCAAACAAATGCATTTACAAAAATATTTAATTATTCTTATAATTAGTGGTTTTAATACATTAAATAAATTAAAATATTAAACGTAAATATATTTTTAAATTCATTTTGAAATATCATAGCTAATATTATATAAAAAAAATTATTTAATATACTAATTAAAGAAAATAAATTTACAGAAGTTAGGATTTATGCATTTATAAAATAAAAAATTAATAATTAATAATATTTTAATATTAAAGCAAAAGATGATCAATTTTTATACTATGGAGTATAAATTATAAAAATAAATATTATTTTAGTAGGAAGATATTAATTTAAAGTAGAATATAAAGGATATTTTTATTATTGAGTTTTAATATGGTATAAAATTTTATTTTAAAGTATATTTGTATTAGATATTTTTGTTCGGTACAGTTCGGTTTACAGTGGTTCGGATTTCGGTATGGGTCGGTATTGTTTATTAAACGATATCCAAATTCATACCGTAAAATATTTTGGTTTGGTTCGATTCGGGAAAGTCAAATAGTCAATGGATTTTTTCCAATTCAGAACTTTTTCAATCCAATTTTACTGCGGGTTCGATAATATCCAATTACAATTCACAGCCCTATAATGTACTACCACTGTGAAAGTATGTGTAGTCTTCTTGATTGAGGCCCTAATATCCTGCGTGACTGCGTGAAAGTCCATTTTTAATAGGGTGTTTTCTGTTCCCTTAACAAATTATAAAGTTCAGTTAAATATGTTCAGACGATACTCTTGACTCTTTAGTCATTTGTATTTAACTTGAGTTATTTGTAATGCTCTAATTTTCTCAAAATTATCTGATGGGCCTAAATAATAGGTTTGGAGGCCCAATAGTAAACCTTCAAACCAAATGTGTGGATTCCTCTTATACCCTCACTCAAATTACAAGAAGTTTAGAAGCTTAATTACATTGTAAATTATAACTTCTGAATAATAAACATTAATTAAAAATAATATTTATTAAGGATATATCTATTGAATTACTTATAGACATCTGAGTGCACAACATTATTTAAAAATATTACATTTTATTTTAAAGGGAGTATTATTACTAGGTAAAAAAAACCCTTATTTACTATAAGATACAAACATACAAAAATATTATTACTAACTACAAAAATATATAGTGATATTATAATATTACCCCTACAATGTGCTACACATAAATGTTGTGTGCAGCAAAAGTGTGTGCAGTAAAAAACGTGTGTGCAGTAAAAAAAAAATGTGTGCAGCAAAAAAGTGGGGTGGTCCGGCGGTGGGCCGCCTGTGCTCCGGAGGCAACAGAATTCTGACGGCCGGCCGAAGGTCCGGCGACCGATCGGCGGCGGTCCGGCGAAGCTCCGGCGATCGGCCGGCGGTGGTCCGGCGGTGGGTGAGGGTTTAGGGTTTGTGGTTTAAAAGTGTATGGGTTTAGGGTATTTGGTATTTTACTTTAATATTTAGTATATGGGAGTAATTATTTTAAATCAATGTATCTTATAATAATTAGGGGTAAAAAGTATGTACCTATTAGTAATTATTCCTATTTTAAATGTATATATTTTAATTAATAAGGATATTATTTTTTTATTGAAAAATGTATTTGGTTGATACAGGCAATAATTTTTTTTTTACAAAGAAAATTATTATTTTTATTTAAAAATCAAGGATTTATCAATTATTTTTATTTAAAAAATGATGTTTTCAGGAAAGGGACAAGGATCAAGTAAAGGAAAAGGTAAGGCGGATGAAGCAAGATCGAAGAAGAGGAATGATATGCCTTCGAATGTGGACACAGTGACAAGGAAGCTGAGGCTACAAGATCGTTTACCCGAGAACTTCAAAATTCATATGCAAAACTGGGATGAGATTAAAGAAAAGTGGGAAGAAGTCTCAGACAAGATAGCTCGGACTCGATACCAAGATGATGAGGCGATGAGGGTAATGAGAATCGAGAATGATATTTTCTGGATGTTTGATCAAGTGGGTATCCGGAGGTTTATGGAGTTGAAGAGGCCAACGTATTTTCATGTTACAGCGGAAGTAGTCTGCTCATTCGAGATGGTGAAGGACCCGCTTGGGTACCCGTATCAGTGTACGTTTTAGCTTGGTGGAGTGAGTAGGAGATGGGTACCCAAAATATCCCCTTTCTTTCTTACATCACACTAACATAAATTTACTTTTCTTAAACTCCGTGCCAGAGAATACGCGAATGTATTCTTGGGACGGATAGAGTATTTCTCTCACTTCATTATTCATTAAATTATTATACACCTTAATTTCCGTGCCAAAAAAATGTGACAACTTTTCCGAATCGAATAAATTAATTATCACTTTTTATTAAAAACTTTTTATTAAAAATATTGTTATTTTTTATTCACATTATGAATATTGTTCATGAAATAATTTATTACATCATTATCTCCTTTATAAATACAGTATCATTTCTTATATATTGATCTCATATAAGTGTTTATATATGATAGTAATGGTGTACCCCACCATTAGGGGCCCCCCACCGCCCCTGCCCTGGGGATTGGTGGAGGAGGTAAATCGCAGGATGTGCCTCAAGTGGCTTATAGGGAGGGCTCACTGTTAAACTTGTGCTTGCAAGGGGCCAAATCCATGCCAAAGGCAGGATTCGAACCCCCACCCTGCAGCAACCAAGCTCAGCTGGAAGGCCTTTCCACCCTCCCCTCTACCACTTGAGCTATGCCCTGGGGGCTTTATATATGATAGTAATTTATTTAGAATATAGGTGGCATTTGTTGAAACCTTTTGTAGTAAAGTGGTCAAGCAATTGATTAACTAATTATTAGATGATAATAAATTAATCTCACCATATCTAATTTAAGTCTTCCTTTCATTGTCACTTGTCAACATTATTGAATTTTTCCAAGTATGCCCTTCACTAATCAGCCTCATTTTCTCTTAAAGAAGTTTACCGTGACTTCACCGGCGGCGATATTAGTGCGTATTCCAGTAGGCGGCGGCGCTGTAACAGCCGCTTCGGCCGACATTCTACTTGGAAGTAATTTTCTCTTTCTGGGATTCGGAAGTGTTCTTTAAAATACCGCCTTTCAGACTCCGTTTGACGTTTGGTCTTTACTACTGCCCAAATTATTCTTTGAAATTGCGTCAATTATTAATTTTTGTAGTCAATTCAGCAATGATAGAAGTGGTGACAAAAAATAAAGTGAATATAATTTCTTACATAATTTTAATAGAGAGCTAAAGGACTCTTTAATTAACTTACATTTCCCTCTTGTTGGAATAGGAGTTCCCAAATAGGGATGTCAAAAATAGTCCGGCCCGCCCGGACTCATTCTGATCCGTGAATTTAGGGCAGATCCGACCTGACCCGTACAAGAATGGGGCGGGTCTAGATAGTAGTGATGCCCCATTTTGGCCCGTTTGGACCCGTTTAGGCCTATTTAATATTTATATTATATAGTATAATATGTATATTGTATTTATATTTTTTATTATATTAATTATTTATAAGATATATTTGCTTAATTGATTAATTAAATAGAAAATATATGATATTTCTATAAAATATTATTTCTCTCACTTCAATACATATTAAAATACTATATTCATTAATCCACGTGCAAAAAACAAGTGTAACCATAAGGACGAGACGGAAGGAATACTATGGAACATATCACTAATATGAATAGTTTGATTGATTTAAAAATTAGATTAAAAAGAACCATAAATAAAGATTTACAAGAACAAATTTCCAAAGAAAATTACATTGGAGACAATTTCTTTTGAGAATAATTGCTATAATAAAATGCCTTGCTAGAAATTTTCTAATTCGATTCCACAAATAATCATACCTACTGAGACCTGTTTCATACTATCATTTTCCTTTGACATACTATAGCTATCAATTTATAGCATCGATTTTCTTCACAAATATATATCTCCTACTCGCCCAGCTTAGCCGGTAGTCAAATTTGGCACCGCTACATCACCCATCTATACACATCTACGACAACACAATTATGCACATCTCAAAGTTAGCAGCACACAAAATAAACTTTAAGGTCAGATTATATACCATGGTTAGACCTTACTGTTTAACTAAGAGATCTAAGATGGATCGTTTCGCTTTGGTTTGTGTAGGTGCTGGTGAGCTCAAGATACATACATGAGTAGGGTGGCGTACCCAACGGGATTTTGGGCGATGGGGGGGATCAAAGACCAGACCCCAACGGTCAACAACTCTTCCACCATGCATGGTTCTTCTTCCAAGCAGGCCAGGAAGTTTTCCAGTGCAATCGAGTCCGCCGGATCGTACCCTTATGCTCAAATCTTCAACACTTAAGCTACTTCACATCAATTCAATCATCATAAGAGCATTATCAATTAGTTTGTGACATCATATGCATCTAATTCAGTATTATGTCTTAACTTGATTTGACATAGATACACTGAACAAGCCATGAATTTTCAAGAGCATAAAAAACACATGCAAGAAACAAAAAAACATGCATGAATTTTCAATACTTTTCATAATTAACTTGATGGGCAGCCGCAAACAATCCAAGGGAAAATAAAACTTTAATTTATTATAAAAAAAAGAAAAAGAAAAAGGAAGTCATTTTACGGCCATGAAAATGCAAGAAAAGAATAATTATTTCCAAACCATCAGTAAGAAACACATTTTTTTTTTCGATGTTCGAATTCAGACATAGTAATAAACATCAACAGAGAAAAAGATGTGTTTCAATAACAAATATTACCAGACACTGCTGTTAAACTTGGTCGTACAATCAGTGTTCACAGAAATAAAGCAGAGTGGTCATGCTCACCAATCGGTTAAGCTGGTGCTCATTTAATGTTCCACCATGCTCTGCATGACTCTCAATTCTGTTTAGTCAAGGAGAATAATGAGACCATGGAGAAAGAGACAGTGAATCAACAACAGCTTAGAGGAGACTTACCCTTTTGAAAACCACTCATTGAACTGTTCGTGGCTATCAAATAAAATAGGCATGATAAAATGTAGGAGCGCCCAAAGTTCAGCCATGTTGTTTTGAATTGGGGTACCAGTCAGAAGTAAACGATTTCGACAGTTGAAGCTGAGCAGTGTTTTCCATGTAAATTACCAGTTAATCCATTATTAAACAGAAAATACAAATCAAAATAGAAAACGATGCACTGAACTTGAAGATCTACTTATTAACAACATTAGGGGACCCCATATGGTCGTTCTCACCTTGAACCAATAAATCCACATTCACGTGTACATATAATTACATACATATCAAAGAATTGAGAGCTAGCCGAAGATCATGGTGGACGCTACCATTTCGGCTGCGGCTGGACGATTGATAGGTCTGTTGGAAGAGCAGGCACGCTACCATGTGAATTTGGTGAGGGGAGCTGAGAAGGAGGTTCGCAGCCTGGCCAAAGAGCTTAAGATCATCAGAAATGTGTTGGATGATGCCGAAAATCGAAGATTCAACGACAAAAACATCAACTTCTGGCTGTCAAGGCTCGAGCAGAGGAGCTCATAAGATTTATCATGTAAATCTTGCAAGTAGATTAATTCCGGCATGATAATAAGATTGAGTGGTACTACTCTCGGATGAAATATTAATTAATTTGAGTTGTTAGTAACTTAATTAATTAATGGGCATTATATATCTTAAACATGGGGAGACAGTCGGGCTCATAATAAGAAGGAGCCCATAACGTAATTATGGGATTGGAGCGGCATTGCAATAATAATATTTTAGTGGATTATATTATTATTATTGAACTTAAGTATAAGCTTTGGGCTAAGTTTGGATACTTAAGCCCAATGGAGGCCCAACTCCAATTTCTCCACCTGGTCCCTGCTGTAGCCCGTATATAAGTTGTCTTAGCTTCCTAGAACCCTAGACTTGTGCCTGTTTTTGACGTGAAAAGAGGTTTGAAGCAGATTGAGAAGATCCTGAGGATTATTGCCCACACAACATCAAGATTGGACTTGGGAATACAGCAGAAGATCAAGGGGTTGTTCTCTGTTGCTGGTCTTCAACAAAATTCCCTGGTGAAAGGTAAACAAAAGATCATTTTTTTTAATTGAATGGGTAGTCAAATGAGTTTTTTTAATTATATATTTTATAATTTATATTTAATATACCTTAATGCACTCAATTTCTATAGCTAATTCGCCTTATGTTCTGCACCTCAATGTTTGGAGCAGTGTTCTAATAGTATCACTATTATCACTGAACCTTCCAGTGAAGTGTTCAATTATATTTATCACAAGTGTATAAACTGCATTTTCGGTAGTATTATTACCTTTTTGTTTAACCATATTGAGAATATTATCTCTATCATTTTGAGATAAATAATTATCCCACCAACCTTTAAGTTGTCTAGTAAATCCAGCAACTATCATTGTTGCAATAACCTTATCAGAATTATTGCTATTTTTACAAATAGTTGAATAAAAAGTTGTCTGTTTTATTTAAAACTCTTACTATTTTTCTATAGGGAGGAGTGTATGTAAATAAAGTATACTTTTGAATCGATGCTGATATTTTTCAGCGGTGTATGAAGGCCTTAAAATGTATCTGAAACTTTAAAAACCACTTAACCTCCTTGAAATTTTTCAAGTTCTTCAACCATGCACTTTCATCATGTAGTAAAACCCGTAGTAAGAGCAATATAAAGGAGGGATATAATGAGAAAATAATATTTCTAGAGATTAGTCATTTATGAACCCATAAATGAGTTGTGTATTTTTTAAAAATTTTTAATTTATAGTTCAAACATTTTTTTTCTACTTTCTTTCTTTATGTATTATAATTTCCAACTGTTTTCATCCTAATTAATTTTGTTTATTTCCACCCCTCTATGGCCCTACCTAGGTGTGCAACATTAACCTCGTCTATGGACAAAAATTAACTGCAGGGTAATCTTGGTGTAACAATCAAGTATTGACAATAAGTTTTGTCAAACAAGAGTCTATCTGTGGACCGACTCATGTTCACATGAATAATCCAAATAATTATCACATACTTATTATCACATGTGTGTTATTATTCTGTCAAACTGTGCCTACCTGTGGGCCGAACACAGAACACATAAATAATACCACACCCGTCTATGTAATTTCAATAAAACTTTTCTCCACACACGATATTGCTGTGGCAACATGGTACTTCGATTGACTAGATTGAAGGTTTACTAGACTAATTAAATAAATATTAAAATATTTAATTTAATTAAACTATATTTAACTGTCTCTCCAATTTAATTTAATTTTATTTCACTAACCAAATATGAATATTAGATGATTCATTATCTTATAATGATGAAAGATCTCCTAACTTAAATAAGAATTTCAAAGCCTTATATACAATAAACTAAACTAGGCCAATATTCTTATATTTATGTGAACATAAAACAAAATCAAACCCATTAAAAAAAATGGAAAATTAATCATAAATAATTATGCTTGTCAACTAAATCAAATTAGATTTCATAATGACAATAATATGAGTTAATATGAGTTACGATCCCAACCAAATAATCATGACACCATTAGCTAAAAGGATCACAAATAGGAGAGGCTTTAAATATATATAACTGAAAATAAGAAAAGCAAATGAATAAATAAAATTACCATGGAAGCCACGGTACCGCCCCAATCTCCGAATGTAAACATTGTTAGTGAGATGTGATTTCAAGAGTTGAATAGAAATTAATTTTAGAGTGGTGTAATTGTGAATGTAGAACAGTATCTGCTTTTATACACACAACTCAATTGAATCAATGGTTATGGTAACGATAATGCATAATCCAATAGCTAATTGCCAGCTGGCTCCTATGATAATGTAAAATTTATTAGCAAACGTGCGTATTTAGCACCGTGCATTATTTGCTATATATTACTTCCTATTATTATATATATAAATATAAATTGTGAAATAGCTTGTTGCCAAGTACTACGGAATTTACCAACGGAATTCGTTAATAATTACTAATGGATTAACACCTTATTGAATTAACTAATTAATTAGACATACTTTTAATGGAGAAGCTAACCTACGCTATCTTTTAATTAAGGCAACTTATCATGAATTATTTTACGAGGGAATTTACTTAAGAAACCTCTGGCTCTTGGCTTAAATGACAACAGTAAGTAAGTAACCGTTTCTTTTTCCTTTTCATTCCTCCCTCTCTATGCACTCTTCTCCATTAACTATTTGCACGGAGATTAAGGAATATTATATTTTAATGTGTAGTGGATTGAGAGATACAATATTTTAATGTAAAGTGGGTGAGTGTACATTAATATTGTGTGTAGGCCCCATAAAGAAAAAGTGATTATTTTTTATGGGTCTCTGTAACAACAAATTTGTATTTATGATGAAATAAATACAATTTGGTGTATAAAGATAATTTCAAATGAATTTAATTTATAAGATATGTAAACGGGTTACAATCTCTTTGATTAATTAATCGGAAACTTATCACAAAATGAAGAATGAAGTCACAATTAGAAGAACGAAGACAAATATGTACATTGACGTCCATTTACAGAGAGAAATAATATCATAAATAAATGGTCCCCATCATGTGTGCACATTACTTTCAAACCTCAATAATTTCTCTTGCATATTATTATATATATTACTATTTATTATTTAAAATAAAAAGTAATTTATTATTTCCTTTAAAAACTACGTTCACTGTTTTTACTTGAATATCTTTTAATTACATGGAGAATATTAGATTTATTTTTATAAATTTCATTTAAAAAGTTTTCAATAATGTTGGTTGAGTGTCAACCAAAGTCCCACATCGGTTAGAAGTGGGGATGGCGATAGATTTATAAATTGAGGGATGGACTCTCCCTAGCATGAGGTCTTTTGGGTGTGATACCCAGAGTGGTAAAACCGTGCGGGCCAGTGGGCGGCCCAAAGCGGACAATATCATGCTATTGGATTGAGTGAGCTCGGCTCCCTGGACGGATAAACCCAACAATATATACTTTTTAAAATGCTTTGTATTACACAGAGTCTTTGATTACATGGGTTAAAGAGCGAACAACGGTTATTTGCGATTCCGTCACGAGAAATTTTAAATGGATGGCGGCGAGGTTTTAATCTTGGACCTCTATTGGTCATGACATTTTTTTTCCAGGATTTTTCTATTATTTTGGGCTATAACACAGCTTTGCCAGATTCACTCAATCACTTCATTTTTTATTGGAAAAAAATGTTGATGCGGTTAAGTTTCAACAAATGGGGGCCATAATTGATTCAATTAAAACTAAATTAAGCAAATACTCCACCTCACTAGGAGCAGTCTAAAGCCTAGCAAGTTTAACACATAAACAAGCACAAAACATTAGTATCAAGTCCAATGACAACAATATTAACTTGTAAGTGGCACCTCTTTGTAGTAGTCAAATACTGACAATAAGAATTGTCAAGCACGTAGCTTAATATTTTAGTTTAAGACTTCTTGCCCCTCGCGCAAGTCATCTTCTTTTGGTCTCACCTTGAACTAATAAATCCATATGGGTTTGATCTTAAACCTCGATACTCTGGACTTCAAGAATAGAGAAACCTTGATCGATGAATGGACAAATGCCATGAAGATTGTAGGAGAGGTCGAACCCTCCTCCAACAGGTCGAACCCACCTCTCTTCGAAAGTACATGCAAATATAAGAAATATTACTCTACTTAACAAATACTCCCTCCGTCCCGCCCAACCATCACCAATTGCTTTTTGTTTGTAGATTGAGTATTATTATTTTATATGTAGTGGGTAGTTGTATTAGTAGTGAGTGTATTACCTTCCAACTCACTGCAGTACCAAACAAGTTGAATACATTAACATTCACATAAACCTACCTGCCGAACCGCAACTAAATATTTGATACCCAAAAGACTCCCGTGACGTGATTAGGCCAGCAGTGACATATTGGGGTATGGAATATGGAACAAAAGATTGAAAACTTAAAAGTATTCCACAGAAGACTACAATTTCAGATGCCAGTAATATTTGTCTGCAAATTAACACACAAATTAATTGATTGATGATCAGAAGAATTATTAGTCCCTTCAGCTTTTCTTTTTTAAATTAGTTCAAAACCTTTCAAAATTTTAAATCGATACACATATTTACTCTATTAAAAGAAAGAACCCTATTTTAACATATCCAATGAATATATATATATATATATATAGAAGAACCATAACTAATTCATTCATTCCCGTTCTGGCACACTCTCCTTTCTCCCTCCTTTTCTTCCTCTCTCTCTCTCTCTCTTTATCCTGCCGATTGATCTAGGGTGTGAGGTGATGAATTCCTCATCACCCACCATATATATATATATATATATATATATATATATATATATATATATATATATATATATATATATATATATATATATATGCAAAAAGGGGTTGGGGGTTGGCCGTTGGGGTATTAAACAACACCGCCTCCCAAATTGCTGCACATCTCTCACATAACATCAATAGCAACTTTTGACTTTTTTTTTTAAAATTAAAACTCACGGCTGCAATAAGTCATGCATGACATACTCTTGTTGTCCAACCGCCACTATCCATTTATTATTATTATTATTATTATTATGAAAACACGTATGATACTTAATAATTAAGAATGACCCCAATAAATCAATTGATATGTACAAAATCAATTGCCTTATGATAATTATAGTAGTGGATTATTATTAAAATTGATTTAATAAACCACTCAATTTAAATTAAATATATCAATCCACATGAGACATAATTAATTATCCAAACAAATAACATTAATAATTTCAATTACAAACCTAATCCATAACCATTTGAATTGAAAATTAGACAACTCCAAAACTTTGTACTCCAATTATTCGCAAGAATTCCATTTTTAGAATTTCTAATTGCTAAATTGTGGAGAGATAGTTCCACTTATTCACTATGAGCCAATATTAAAAAAAAAATTATTGTGGAAGTACAATCTTTAAATCGCATAACTTTAATTTACAAAATTAATACAAACATATTGAATCATTGTTTTCCTCACATGGCTTGAGTATTTCTAGTTTGAGGGGCCAAGGTTATGATGGGGCTAGCAATATGAGAGGAGAATTTAATGGATTAAAAAGAGCTGATCGTGGTCTGAGCCATCCTTAGGCAATAATCCACATTCTAGTGCAGTGGTTTCGAGGGCATTGATGTTGTCTATGGAGGTGGCAAGTACAGTTTTGATTCCGGATTCCTTGAGAGTTGAAATCGCTCTTGTTGTCCTTTATCATTTGCAATTCTTAATTTTGGTCTTTTTTTGTCCACTTTTAGTCCTTTTGATTCAGTTTTGATATTTTTTTCAAAATTTGGTCATTTTTTGGTCCAATTTTAGTCATTTTTTCACACACATGTGATCTACTCACACCCACTAATACAATTAAATATGGACCCACACTCCTACTAATATAATTAAATAATAATACTCCAAAAAGAAAAAGACTCTCCTAGAGCATCCAAATATTGGAATAAAACGTTTAATCATAACCTATAAAAAAAATTAATAACCTGGCTTTCCTTTCTGAGCCTTGTGTAGCTCAGATTGTATCAGCACATCTTTCACTTGTACTTGCCACAACCCAAAATTAATTCTACCATCAAATTTATCGACATCAAACTTAATTGAAGACATATTTTACCTACCTTAGCCTATTGAATAACCGTCTCTTAAAAAATAGAAAGAGATGGTTGACATACCCTAGGAGATCGTAGCAATCGTCTTCGTCACAGTAGATCGAAATGGAGGGTTGAATTAGAAGTGAGAGTAGGAGAAGTTGCACAATTCATTTTTGCACGTTTTGCTTGCACATTTTAAGTTCCGGCGGAGGTCCGGCAGCCGAGTTTGCAAAAAGTGGTGGAATTTACCCTTAGTTTTCATCAATGATCTTCTTGTAGAGAAGCATATGCATCCAAAAGAATCAAGTTATCTCCACCACGTACTAGCCCCCCAAACTTAACTCGAGACAAGAGTTGAGAATTAAGTTTGCAACAAGTAGTGTGATATCCATACCGTGCCACGAGCCAAATTGTTACGTAAATTCCATGCCTTCCTCACTAAGTGGGCTCAGTATCGATAGAAAATTTTTGTGTAGGACTTTGTGTGTGTAGTTAGTCGTGTGGCCAGGAATAAAGCACGAGTTGAAGAAGTAACACCTTCATTTCTTCCCACCCTCACTGGAAAACCCATCTCTCTTCCACTCAACTCCATCGCATTCCATCTTGACTGCAAAAGCAGATGGCTTTCTTACAATTACAACCATTTCTGTCTGATGTATCCCTCACCAAGATTCCAACTTTATCACAATTTCAGAATGTACCCAAGAAATCAAGAACCGTACTATTTGGGCAGAAACCATTCAAACCTTATCATCAAAAGAAAAACTTGCAGAAATTTGGTGCAGTTGCTGAAGGTATATCATCTGGGGTGCAAGATGGAGCTGATCAGACTGTGATTCAAGAAGAAGTGATTGAAGAGAAGGAAGCTGTAAGCTATGATTGGACTGAAGAATGGTACCCACTTTATCTAACTAAGAATGTTCCCGATGATGCTCCCCTTGACCTCACTGTTTATGATAAGCAAGTTGTGTTGTTTAAAGATGGTAAGGGGGAAGCCCGTTTGGAAAGCTGTTAAAAAGAAACTAAAGTATAACCTTTCGTTTTCTCCTAAAGGCTTGTGGAATTTTTCTTTTTTGTTTTTTTTCCACTTATAATACTCATTATTTTAATGATTTTATATGAATTTTTATGAAAATGTTGAGACTTTTCATGCAATTAACTTTTCGACAGGAGAAAAGGTGAAACGATGTCGTTTTGTACACGTGGAAGGCGACATGAAAAAAAGATGACTAGCATTCTACAAAACCCTGAAAAATTAAACCCAAGACCCTAAGACAAGATATCAACTTTTTACAAAGGATATTAATTTCTGTTATATTCTATAAGTTTCAAGGAGCAATAATTTAATACTCCTATTTAAAAATTAAAAGAATCTGTATCCGTTTGTGCGGTAAGATAAAGAAAAGCTAATTGTTAAATACCAAGAAGATGGAGGGGTTAACTGCAAAACAAAAGAAATGGACAATGAAATGTCATTTTTCAGCTTACCGTTCGCGAACTATTCGAGTCTCGGTTTGATTAAATGTTCGTTCGAACTCGTTCCTTAACCTTAACGAGCCAATCCTAGGAAGATTTAAACTTGTAAAAGAGTTGAGAACCTAATCACCTTGGCCATAGGGGTTAGGGGTACAAACGTGATTGCCCTTAATATCATAACAAGAAGATAATTTGACTTCGTATTATTGACTTGGGCACCAAAATTAAAAGTATATATATATATATATATATATATATATATATCAATGGTTGGGATTTTAAAATGACATCATGGAGTGGTGGTAGTATAAGCCTATATTTTTTATCCATAAAGAACGATTCGTACTCTAAAGACGCACCCCACATCATGGGCCGACCCTTTCTATAGCGGGTCAATAACGGCCCATATAATTTGATACTCCGTTTGTTACTGGCAGATTCAGATTAATAAATCTGATAGATATAAAATAGCATTTAATGTTCCAATAGGACATTATGAATGGAATGTGATGCCATTTGGTTTAAAGAATGCTCCTTCTGAATCTCAGAAGATTATGAATGATATTTTTACTCCTTCAAGTGAGTTTATAATTTTTTACATTGATGATATTTTGGTATATTCAAAAACCATTGAAATGCATTTTAAATATTTGCATATTTTTAAATCATTAATTATTCAGAATGGATTAGTAATTTCTAAACCAAAAATGGAATTATTTCATACTAGAATTAGATTTCTAGGTCATATCATTGAAAAAGGAAATATTATTCATATTAATAGAAGCATTGATTTTGCTGATAAATTTCCTGATGAGATAACTGATAAAACTCAGTTACAAAGATTTTTAGGAAGTCTTAATTATATTGCTCCTTATTATCATAATTTGATTAAGGATACATCTATTTTATATAATAGACTTAAGAAGAATCCTAAACCATGGACTGATAGTCATACTGATGCTATTAGAAAGATTAAATCCAGAGTAATAATATCATAATTCCATACTTTAATGATTATTTATCATACTTTAATTTTGAAAATCATATTTTTCCTATAATAAATATACTTTAATATTGAGCTATATGGCTCTCACACGGGTCCCAACATATACTCGTTTTACAGTGACGCAATTATTAATATTGCAGTCAAATGTACAGTGTACACACCGTAAATTTGGGTGTTGTATGAGACATTTTGGCATTAGAAAATAGTCTGTGCTGGACCAATTCAATCGGATTTGCTGCCACATTTTCTACCTAATTGCATGGATTAGTCTATGCTACGAAAACCGGCTAGGAATCATACAACCTAGATCCTATTATACCTAGAGGGAATTATCTCTATTTGCTACTTAATTCACTCCTCACAATAATTACGGATTGTGGATCACGAAATAGTTCATATAGATAGTGGAACTCATTAAAATTATATGGATTTTAATGGTGAAATGAATGTGATTTAGAAGAAATTAAAAAGGTATACATATAAAGAAATATTTAGAAGAAACCTGGGAGAGCTGAGGCTGATTTCGGGCGCCTTGACAGTAAAACAGTAGTGCGAAACATCTACATACTGTTTTCGCGTACTGAAATACCTATTGCGCTTGAAAACCAGGATATAATGGATATGGTTGATGTTGGATTGTATACTAAAAGTCTAGCTTTAGTATGAACAATGTCATAACAATATTTGAAATGAGAATCATTGATCAAATGATTACATCTTATAATTTATTTTATATGCATGATGCAATAGTTCATTTACTTTATACTGTAGATAATATGTTGTGCGACAACACGCAGAAGATCATATTATCGGTTTCCTTATAAAGTATAAACAGATGCTCACAACTGAGATAGACGGGGACTCTCTATCGGTATGGTTGTAGTGTGGTTTGGTATTAGCTTGTCTTGGCTATAGAATCACATTAGTGCACTTGTGTGTATTGAGCAGGACCGCCTGAGATTGTTCTTCTTATACTGACTATATAGTAGAACTTGATCTCTGTTATTATGGAAGTTCGTGCTCTTAATCCCTATACAATAACCTCGACACGTAGGACAGTATGTATTTCTTTGATTCATCAATGGGTGAGATTTATAAGTATTAAATCAATATACTCGGTGAGTTGGGAAGTAGTGCTGTCTCTATGGTGTGCTGTTGATTGTGGAAGGAATCCATGTCCGTCATAGGTTGATGATGTCCCCTTGAGGAGCTCATAAGGTTTATCATGTAAATCTTGCAAGTGGATTAATTTCCGGCATGATAATAAAGTTGAGTGGTACTACTCTCGGATGAGATATTAATTAATTTGAGTTGTCAGTAACTTAATTAATTAATGGACATTGTATATCTTAAACATGGGGAGACTATCGGTCTTATAATAAGAAGGAGCCCAGAACATAATTTTGGGATTGGACGGATAGTGCAGTAATAATATTTTAGTGGACTATATTATTATTATTGGATTTAATTAAAAGCTTTGGGCTAAGCTTGGTTAATTAAATTCAATTGAGGCCCAGTTCAATTTCTCCTTCTGGTCCCTGCTGTAGCCCAAGTATATAAGTCATCTCAGTTCCTGTTAAACCTCAGTCAGTGCCTCATTTGACATACGGGAGAAAACAGAGAGCAGATTGAGAGAACTCTGGGGATTGTTGACCACCCAACACCAGAGTTGACTTTGGGACATACTGTAGAAGATCAGAGGTGTTCTTCACTGCTGTTCATCCTCTACATCGACCCAGAAGTACGGTAAACATTGATGTTTCGCTTTCGCTGATTTTATTTGCCTGTTATCCTAACGATCACGTTGATCCACATGATCCAATTGCCAACAATTGGTATCAGAGCGTTGGTTTCATGGTGAAACATGAGACGTTAGATTGGGGTTGTTTGTGATTATATGATTAAGTGATTTGATTTGGTTATAATCGCATGTTTTGTGCTTCTTGTGATTTAATTTTCGCTTGATAGAAAGCATGATTTAGGGATTGTATATGTGTGTATTATCCTGTGTTTTTATCGATGCAATTGGCGTGTGATTATTGGTAATTGTACGCTGGACCCACACGTTGGTGATTATACACTGGGCACACACTGTTGGAAATCAAATCAAATCTTTCCTATCACCCTGTATCACACACACACACCCTGTTCGATGGGTGTGAAGCCGACGGCGTGTGACGGCTGGAAGTCAGAAATCAGGCCAGCGGCGCGTGATGACTGAAAGCAGGAGTCAGCCGATGGCGCGTGAAGGCTGGAAGACAAAGCGGTGGCGAGTGCTCGGTGAAGGCTTCCTGTTGAACCAGTGGTGGGTTCGAGTCGCCAGTTTATTCGATCGTGTTAGGAGGCATCAGTGCCAATCCAACCCGATTCTGGTCGGGTCGGAGATGCGCGATGTCCAGAGAGGAAGATTGAGGCGCATCTTGATCTTGTCTTGAGCAGAATCGTAGGAGCCTTTCCAGATCCAGAAGGGTTTGAGTTTTTCCGGTGTATCCATTGAGGGTTCCAGGCTAATCGATGACTATCGACGGCAGCGGCCAGGAGCAGTGGTCGGCGACAGCAGTGTTGTGGATTGCGACGGAGCTAGCTTCTGGATTACCGTTGCTCGGCTGCATGTAGGCGATCGGTGGCGGTCTGCCTGTTGTGGTGTTTGGCGGCGGTCATGGCTGATCGACGGCTACAGCATGAGCGATGCTGTCGGCGGCAGCGATAGTGACTCTTCACCGCTGGGTGCTTGCATGGCGGCGTGCTAACAGCTCGATTCTGGCGGAGGTTGCGGGCGCGATTGCAGCTGTGCTTTTTGCGACGGGGAAGGCTCGAATAAGTCGACGATCTGCTGGGCGGACGTGGCGACTCCAGTAATCTGGCGGCTCATTATCGGATGGCTGGTGGCACGACGCCGGCGCACTGACGGTAAGACCGTCGAGAGCGGTGGCGCCGTGTGACAGTTTACTGTATGGTTTCTGTCTGGTCGTTGCGACTGGAAGAAATAGGGCAGCGTATGTTTGAAGCGCAGCTGCTGGGCCTTATTTTATTAAGGTGTTTGGATGGGCTCTATTCCATTTAATTTGGTTTTGGGCTGCTGGGTTGTTTTTATTAATTCAGCTGTTTTTGGGCCCAATTTTTATTAAATGGTTATGGGCTGCTGGACTAATTAATTTAATTAATTGTGAGTAATGGGCCAAGCATGATAAATTAATTTTATTAATGGACTAATTTTGTGCTAGTGGGCTTGGTGGACTTAATTTAATTTTGGGCTAAGATTATGGGCCATGGATAATGGGCTTGATTAATTATTTAATCTGCTGCTCATTTTGTGCTCTTGGGCCCAAATTGATTGATCCACTAATTATGCAATTAATTAATGTTATATAACTGATTAATTGATTTAATTGTCAATTATTGTTGTATATGTGAAAGGCATGTTCTATGTGATTTATTTATTTAAATTGCTGTTAATAGAAGCATGCTATTATGTATATTTTATTTCTAAATATTATATGCATGTTAAAAACTCTCGGTATTAAATAACTAAGTGGGAGAGGGAATTGGTAATTAATTCCCGCGGCCTCCATTATTGGTTTGTAAGTGATGTGAGTAAACTTGCGTGCTGGCTTAGACCTTCCTCCCCATCGGATGAGTTTATTCACGAATCACTGGTACAGACTTCATTAAATAATTATTGTTTGTAATGTGATGCAAATGAACTTGCGTGTTGGCTTAGACCTTCCTCCCCATCGGATGAGTTTATTTGCGGATCACTGTACAAACTTATAATTGATAATCGTAGGAAGTTATCCGAGTGCGTGTGTACTTCTCCATCTGTAAGGCACACAAACTTGGGCCGTGGACTTGGGATTAAATAATGGTGTACACTTAGGTGTAAATAATAAGTATCCTCCCCATCGGAGTCACTGCTGTTATTTGCATGGCTAAAGAGGAACCGACTATTAATTATTTTGTCATAAAGTTAGGTTGACAAATGAAATTAATGGGTAAAACCTTTTCTTGTAAATGTTCGGGTTTGTAAACGTCCACACTATCGTGGCTTGCAGACTCACGGTGCTTGAGATGTCGGTGAATTTTATTTTATATTATTTTGAGGGAATCAATATAAAAGAATAAAATTCGAAGATTTGATCGGTAAATTTATTTGTGATTCTCTGAATTTCGAATGGTTTTATTTCACTAATTGTTAACTAAAAGACATTATATTTACTTGTCCAAATTAGATGATTAGAAAAGAATCTTGGTTTTGAAAATTACTGCTTAAGAAAATACATATATGTTCTCACTAAGAACGGCTCATGATGCCTATTAAAATCTCTAGTGAAGAGATGAGAGGTTCATAGAAATATGATGGTCTCATGTAACTCTTTAGATACTTGAGTAATTTAACAGGGGCTAGATCATGATAAGAATTTGATGAATGAATTGGAAATACATGGAATAGAAGTTGAAGGGGAAACCTAAGTCAATTTTATTCTCCATAATTGCCTAGACATTTTGAGTAAGTTCCACCTGAATTACAAGAGGATGTATATGGTGGGAAACTTCTGACAAAACATGTGGCAAAGGAAAGCCATTTTCATCATAAAGTGAACAAGTTTAATATCTTATTTACTAATGGTTTAAACATGATTAGTGATGGCATCTACTGACACGAAGTATGTAGATACTGGAATCACTAAATGTTTATCACTGAGTAAGGATAAGATTGTTAATAACATGGGTAAAACTACAAAGGTAGTGGCTATTGCAGTGGGAGTTGTTTATTTATCTAATGATAAGAATAAACGATTGATTATGAGAAATTGTCTTTACGTACGTTTCATAGAAAGAATTTAATTTCGATTTCTATGCATTAACGGATGGATACTTCATTTCATTTAAATGACATAGTCATAGTAATGAGGAATGAGACTATAATCCGTTAAAGTACTTTGGTGGATAAAAAATATACTCTTGAATCATGTACATCCCACAGATGCAATAAATAGTAATTAAATAATGCATCTTCTAATATAAGTAAGAGAAAGAAACCTTCGGAAATGAACTAAACATACATTTGGCATCTATGACTAATTCATTTTACTTGAGTAGGATTAAAAAGTTGATAGCCGATAGACCGTAAGGTTTATCTGAAGTGAAAACTATCGGACTTGCGAGTCTTGCTTGGAAGTAAAAATGATTAACTGCCTTTTCAAGGCTGTGGGGTGTAGAGCCAAAGATATATATGTTGGAATTAGTTCATTCTGATTCAAGCGAACCTAATATTATCCAGGCGAGAGGTGGTTATGAATATTCGAAGATTATTCTGGAAACCAATATATTTATATGATGCACTGCATGTCTAAGTTCTTTGATTAATTCAAGAATTGCAAGGCTGGTATAGTGAAGCGTCATGAAAAATATATTAAGTCATTACGATTCAATCATGATGGCGAATACCTCTTGGGATAGTTAGGAGCTATTGATCAGAAGTTGAGATTAAATCTCAAGTTGACTACACCGGGTATGCCCCAAACTGAATGGTGTGGTGGATAGAAGGAATAAGGCTCTTATGGTTATGATTAGATAGATGATGAATTATTTGGAATAATTAAAATTCATTTTATGGATATGCCCTAGAAATAGTAATTCGTAAAACATTTGTCTGTTTGTGGGACATCCTGGAAAAATGAAGGTTGATTTATTTAGTCCAAGAGATCGAAGGGTGACTGTTAACACAAACACCAAATTTTTGGAAAAGGACTATGTAATAAATCACAAGCCCATGTATAAGTTGTTCTAAAGGAAGTGAGAGAAAAACACTAAGTAAAAGTACCAAGTGTACAAGAGGATATACCACAAGGTAAACTGCAACGCGTGTCACGTCTGATACACAATTACATGTAGTGCCTTGTCGTAGTGGGAGGGTTCTATGACAACCCATAAAATATATGTTTTAGGAAAGTCGTAAGACTTGATCCCTAGTGAATATGGTATTGTCCCACGGATACGACGCAGCACTGCAAGATGAAAATGCAGAATCTTAGTAAGTTGCAATGAATGTTGAAATAGAATCTACGGATTCTAAATTAAGTCTGGGAACTTGAAGGACCACTAAATAGTGTAAAAGCCATTGGAAGTGGTGATAGAAAATAAAAGAGGATCATACGGTAAGGTGAAAAACCTTGGAAGCAAAGCTTGTTGCGAAAAGGTGTACTCAGAAAGAAATGGTTCGATTATGAGGACACATGTTCGCCGGTAGCTATGCTTATGCTGATCCGGATTCTTTTATTGCTGCTATGAGGAACAGCAAATAGATGTCAAAGACAGCTTTCCTGATTGGAAGTCTTGAGGAAAACATCTATGCGTAGCAACCAGAGTGATTCATCGCAAAGTACAAATAGCATTTTGATAGTAAGCTTAAAATTGTCCAGCGATGGACTAAAGCAAGCTTTAAGATCGTGAAGCATCTGTTTTGATTAGGTAATCCAGTGGCATGGATTTAAATCAATGAGCGGATGAGTCTTGTGTGTTGTAAAGAGTGACGGAAACGTGGTGGTGTTTTTTGTACTATACGTAGATAGTATCTTGCTCATTGGAGACAATGAAAGAGTATTATCGGGCGTATGGGTACGATTAATAAAGCGGTAGAGATGAAGGACTTAAGAAAGGCAAAATATATCCTTTTGATCACGGTAATACGGATCACAGAAAGGACATTATGCTTATCTCAAGTTTCATAAATGATACAGTCCATACTCGTTTAGCATGTGAATTTATCTAAGTGAATGTGTCTTTGAGACACAAGAAGAAGATAAAGAGGATGAAGGCGGTTCCTTATGCTCCGGCGAATAAGGAAGCTTAATCTAAGGAATGCTATGAACGATGTTGGATATCTGTTTTGCTGGATGCATGAACAGTGGGTATCAACGTAACCCGGAACAAGAATGATGAACTGTGGTAAGACATTTATAAAGTGCCTGAGAAGGACTGGAAATTATATGTGGACTTACTGGACAGATTCACTGCTTCTTGTGATTTACGTAGATTCGGATTTTTTTTAGTCAGATTGGACGGCAGTAAATTCACCTCAAAGGTTATGTGTTTAATCTTAGGAAGTAGAGTCATAATGTGGAGGAGTGTTATATAGAAATATATTTCAGACTCCGGACTCCATCATGGAAATATGATGAATTGGAGCCTTTGAGGCAGCCAAAGTATCTATATGACTCTAGAGACTTCATGATGGACTTTGAAGTGTTTCTAAGTTTGCCCAAGGTAATCACAATTTACATTGATGATATTGGTGCAGTTGCAAACTTGAAGAAATCACAAGTCCATAAGGCAATTAAACACATGGAGCGCGAGTACCACCTGTTACGAGAAATCGTATGATGAGGGGTAGGTTGTTGTCGCCTAGATTGCATCGGATGATGACCTAGTAAACCATTTACAAGGACCTTAAGGCGAGAGCTTTTAATGGTCGCATAAGTGGGAGTAGGAATCAGATGTATGGCAGAAGACATGACATCATAGTCTTTTAGTATAAGTGGGAGATTGTTGGATTGTATACTAAAAGTCTAGCTTTAGTATGAACAATGTCATAACAATATTTGAAATGAGAATCATATTGATCAAATGATTGCGTCTTATAATTTATTTTATATGCATGATGCAATAGTCCATTTACTTTATACTGTAGATAATATGTTGTGCGACAACACGCAGAAGATCATATTATCGGTTTCCTTATAAAGTATAAACAGATGCTCACAACTGAGATAGACGGGGACTCTCTATCGGTATGGTTGTAGTGTGGTTTGGTATTAGCTTGTCTTGGCTATAGAATCACATTAGTGCACTTGTGTGTATTGAGCAGGACCGCCTGAGATCGTTCTTCTTATACTGACTATATAGTAGAACTTGATCTCTGTTATTATGGAAGTTCGTGCTCTTAATCCCTATACAATAACCTCGACACGTAGGGCAGTATGTATTTCATTGATTCATCAATGGGTGAGATTTATATGTATTAAATCAACAAACTCGGTGAGTTGGGAAGTAGTGCTGTATCTATGGTGTGCTGTTGATTGTAGAAGGAATCCATGTCCGACATAGGTTGATGATGTCCCCTTGAGGAGCTCATAAGGTTTATCATGTAAATCTTGCAAGTGGATTAATTTCCGGCATGATAATAAGGTTGAGTGGTACTACTCTCGGATGAGATATTAATTAATTTGAGTTGTCAGTAACTTAATTAATTAATGGACATTGTATATCTTAAACATGGGGAGACTATCGGGCTTATAATAAGAAGGAGCCCAGAACATAATTTTGGGATTGGACGGGTAGTGCAGTAATAATATTTTAGTGGACTATATTATTATTATTGGATTTAATTAAAAGCTTTGGGCTAAGCTTGGTTAATTAAATTCAATTGAGGCCCAGCCCAATTTCTCCTCCTGGTCCCTGCTGTAGCCCAAGTATATAAGTCATCTCAGTTCTTGTTAAACCTAAGTCTGTGCCTCTTTTGACACACGGGAGAAAACAGAGAGCAGAATGAGAGAACTCTGGGGATTGTTGACCACCCAACACCAGAGTTGACTTTGGGACATACGGTAGAAGATCAGAGGTGTTCTTCACTGCTGTTCATCCTCTACATCGACCCAGAAGTACGGTAAACACGTTTAATCGCTTCCGCTGATTTGTTTAACTGTTTATCCTAACGATCACGTTGAACCGCACGATCCAATTGCCAGCAGTAATAATATTTTAGTGGACTATATTATTATTATTGGATTTAATTAAAAGCTTTGGGCTAAGCTTGGTTAATTATATTCAATTGAGGCCCAGTCCAATTTCTCCTCCTGGTCCCTGCTGTAGCCCAAGTATATAAGTCATCTCAGTTCCTGTTAAACCTCAGTTAGTGCCTCATTTGACATACGGGAGAAAACAAAGAGTAGATTGAGAGAACTCTGGGGATTGTTGACCACCCAACACCAGAGTTGACTTTGGGACATACGGTAGAAGATCAGAGGTGTTCTTCACTGCTGTTCATCCTCTACATCGACCCAGAAGTACGGTAAACATTGATGTTTCGCTTCCGCTAATTTTGTTTACCTGTTATCCTAACGATCACGTTGATCCACACGATCCAATTGCCAACAGTTGATTCATCAACTCCTTTACCACCTTGGTTCACAGACGAGGATCTTGCAAACTATGGTTCTCTCTACGAAAAATCTGGCGGAAAACTTGACGGATCTCAGGAATGCGTTGAGCGGCAAGACGGTGGAGCATTTTTCGATTCAATCTGACCGATCTTCTGCTATATCAACCGACAATCCCTACACCCTTAAAAATCTTTGACTAACTCTCACCTTTCTTCCCATTCTCACAACCGAGAATCAAAGAAAGAAATTTAACTAGAATCAAATACAAAGATTAAAGTGTACTTGATTGGTGCACTTTCATTGAAAACAAAGTGCCCTCTTATGTAGCCTAAGAAGACCTCTCCACCTTTGCTCTCCAATCAATGTGGGACAAAAGCATCTTCATTTTATTTTGGCAAAAAACCAACAATCTCCACCTTGTCAAAATAAAATGAAGACTCATTGTCCCAAAAGTACTGTATATCATTAGCGTGTTAATCATAAAAGATTTATTTTTGTAAAATACACGATTAATTTATGTAACGTTGAAATACAAGATCTCTTTTATGCTTTGAATAACATATTACAAAGTTATGAGACCTACAAGTAATTTACTTTTAAACATTTATAAGCATTTAGAATATATATAAACACACAGGATAGACATAATTTAATTATAAAATAGAAATTTAACAAATACGTTCAATATAAACAAATTAAAACATAAGAGTTTTATTTAAAAAATAAGAATATTAAATTTCATGTTTAAGGAATAATATTAATTTTAAAAAGTATCGGATTGATTTTTTTTCTGAATCGATAGTTTTATAAACAAAACTCAAGATAAGTACAATAATATGGCTAATGAGCCAATACTACAATCTAGACGGATTCGACTGAACCCTATAATTTTTTGATAGAACAGAATCACCCACTAGAAGGACACACTCACGCAAAACATCAGCACCTCAAATGAGGACTACACACACCCACACAGGGAGACTAAAATAAGCATAAAACTTTAAGAATCATTAAATCTGAGAAATTCAAACTATTGCAAGAGCAACCTAAGTAAAATCATATTTGAAGAGAATTCGAAGAGAAGAAAAAAATATAATAAAATAAAAAGAACAACAACAACGAGAGCAAGTCTCCACTCTCCTGTGAACTACTATAACGGATTGAATCTAAATATATGGATTTAGATTAATTAACCAGGTGGGATGGCTTACCTGACCACTGAGCTTCTCACTTAAGTGAGTGACGCAGATTGGCAGGTTCAATTCCGAAAACAAATTAAAGAGGGAGTTATAAGGTGGCTTGGAGAAATCTTGGAGTATTTGAGCTCGGTGAACTAACTTATAATTACTAAAAACTAACATTTACCGATAAAAAAATTAATGGCTTTGACACCTTGTAAATATTTTAATCGAGGCAATTTTACTTAACGGTCCCTCGTCCTCATGCGGTTCGTTAGCACAAAAATACAAAGAAAATAAGATTATATTTTATTTGATTGTTTTTTATTTTGTTGGTTGGTATTAATTAGGGTACAAGATTGTGTGATTTCTTCTTGTTACAACATGGTAAAATAATAATTAAATCCAAAGTGGAGTGGACCATACGCTATAATCTTTCCCCTACTGTCTTAATGTCATTAATTGGCTAAAATCTGATTACTTACAATTTCCAAACAGTGAATATTTATTTTATTTAATAGCAATAAATATATATATATATATATATATATATATATATATATATATATATATATATATATATATATATATATATATATATATATATATATATATATATATATATATATATATAATGTTAAGGTTGTAGACACTTGCATGCATGTGAATGTTGCATGTGATCAGTATTAGCAGGACACACGGGTTAGATAGAGATTGGTTGAGTCAACAATGTGATCAAAGGCAAGGATCGATGAGTTGGCATTAGTTTGAAGCGTGAAGATCAGTTTATTGAATGGAAGGACTGTGATCAGTTTGTGTGGAGTTTGAGCAGTTGTTAGGTTGTTAGTTAGTTGTGGATTCCATCTAACAAACTGCCAGCATGGAAAGTAACTCCCTGATCACGTTTTCAGCTACCATAGATCACATGATGGTTGGATATACATATACATAAGTTGATGCAGCAGATTAGGGTTCATAAGTTCAGTTTTAAGTTTGATCTCTATCATTGTATTGTTCATCAATAAGAATATCTTCCCATTGAGAGTGGATGTAGGCTTCCAACAACCAAACCACTATAGTTTTGTTGTTCTTGAGTTTCATCTTTCATACTTATTGTAATAACCTGAATTTTTCAATATAAATAAATATATACATGTACTTTTTATTTTTTATAAAGTATCTATATCAACGTATCTTTCAATAATCCTCTCACTAATATATAATTATATTTATATTTATATCATAGACATATTATTTTCATGATATTTTTACAAGATATTATAATAATTAAGAATATTATTATTAAGGATTTATGATCATGGATATTATTATTATATAAAATATATATGGTACATAACTTAGTATCCGATGGTAGTTGATTTATGATAGGATTTATCCATTATCTCAACTTTTCCTTTTCCTAAAAGAAAGGGGATTCAATCCAACGCACACATATAATATTAACTCCTCAAATACAATTCTCAACCCTTGACAACCAGTTTGCTATTTCTCCAATTCTTTTTCTCTCCTTTTATATACACTCATATACACCTAAGAAATCGGAAAACACTCAGAGACACTGAAGAGAGAGGGAGAACGATTTTAGTATTGCGGTCAAATTATTTGAGGTGAGGGATTTCTTACTTATTTTTATTGAACATTATATGTGATGATTTTGAGATCATGTGAACAATATATGTGTTGATTTTAAGTTTATGTGATGCTAATTAATATGATATTAAAATTTAACTTATGAAGCATGAAAAGATAAGTAAAGAGAAAATATGTTTTCTGGACTATAAAGGAGGAGGTCTTATGTACCTAGGTCTTATGGACCATTATAAAGGAGGAGGTCTTATGTACCTAGGTCTTATGGACCATTATAAAGGAGGAGGTCTTATGAACCTAATGAAAGAGGAGGTCTTCTGGACCTTAATAAAGGAAGATGTCTTGTCACCTTTATGGAGAGGAACATATTTATAAAAAGAGGATATGAATAAGGAAAGTATTATAATGCGGTTGGTTGAGGTAATTACATGGCTTAATTATTATTGCATGTGATGTTTAGTTTGATAAGTAGTAATTTCTCACTGAGCCGTGGTTTTGCTCACCCTTATCTCTCCAATTTCCAGATGAAGGAGCTGGCGTGGTGGGATTGGAGGATGTCTAGCACCATTAAATTTAATTTTATATTAAAGTTTAAGCATTTCATTCAATATTTCATTGTGGAATTATTATTTCATGGAAATTCAAGTTTTCTTAAATATTTAATAATTTAATTCCTTTAAGCTTTCGCTTAGTTCTTTTAAATAAAATAATTTTTAATTAAGAAAAATCAGGATGTGACACTTATCAAACGAGAGAAAGAGAGCAATCGTGAGTAATCATAAGTTTACATTGAGAGTGAGGTCTTGAGTAATTACAATAAATCTTGAATCATAATTCATAAGAATTGACGCCGTCTATGGGAAGGCAAGCCACAGACGACTGAGCAGAGAAGGAGATCACCATGGTTACAACCAAGTTTGACGTCGAGAAGTTTACTGAGAAGACTGACTTCAGTTTGTGGAGAATGAAGATGGAGGCCATCCTGATCCAGCAAGGTCTTGCAGATGTTATCAAGCCACTCCCAGATAATCAGCAATTGCAGTTGATGCAGTTGCACAAGTTGCAGACCAAGATAAGTAATCCAAGGCTCGGAGTGCCATCATCCTATGCCTAGGTGACAAAGCTTCGAGGGAGATCTCCAAAGAAACTACTGTAAAGGGAATTTTGCAGAAATTGGAAGATCTTTACAAGGTAAAGAGCTTAGCAAATCGATTGTATATGAAGTAGAAACTGTACTCGTTCAAGTTTACAGAAGAGAAATCAATTCTTGGGCAGTTGGATGAATTCAACAAGATAATTGATGACCTAGAAAATATTGATGTAGCTCTCTGATCGGTGTGAAATTCACCTAGAATTATGGGCTAAATTGCATGAATTTATGTGGATTTATTTGGATTTAATTCAATAATTAAGCATGATTTTAATGAAAATATTATTAATTGCTTAATTAGTTTGAGAGAGGTATTATTATGTATTTTTGCAGAAAAGGGGTGTTTTGAGCTTGAAAGAGTGATGGAAGAAACGGGAATTAAATTGGAACGAAGACGAAAAAAAGAGAAAATTTGGCAAAGACAACATAGAAAAGACAACACTTTTCAGAAAAGTGTTGTCTATTCAGAAGTGCAAAAATTGTCCAGAGAGCTGAAAAATTGCAAGAAAACACGGGCAGATGCATAAAAACACGCCCGTGTTTTTATGCACTTTTGAAAGAAAAATATGCGGAGGCTGGATTCGAACCCGAGACCTCATGCATGTAAAGGGCGCCTCTAACCACTTTGCCAAGCCATCACATGTGATTAATACTCGCCCAATTTATTCTTATACTAAATTCCTGGAACCGAAAATTCTATAAAATTCACTCTTGTCCCACATCGAAAATCATCACAAAATCCACTTACCCTACACCTATAAATACCCTCATTTGGACCAACTCTTAGAACCAATTCCTTCATCCATTTAAATTCAATAAAATTGAATCTTTTCAAGATTCAATAGTTGAGAAAGGGCTTTTTAGCAAGATCTCCATAGTTGAGATCCCTCCCCCTTTCGGGGTGAGGGATCCGTAGTTTTAATGTTTTTCTAGTTTAGGATTTTATTTGCTTTCCAAGAAGGTGGAGACACCAAGGAGAAGATGATCTTCATGGATGTAAAAACTTCATTAAGGTGTAATCTAATCCTATTTATTATCTTTATTTTCTATGTTTTGGTGGTTGATTGACGGCATGATTATTGATTAATTTATGAAAATGTCTTGATTGAATTTCCGGCTTTGATTAGGTTTTATTTATGAAATTCACATGTCTTGTAATAATATGGGATTTATGTCTTTGGTATTAGTGTACAGTGATTAGGTTGTGTATTGTGTATCGACATGTCTTGTCGTTGCTTTACCCTTAGTTGCTTTGCATGATTATCATATGTGAGTTTTTTCCATTTATTACATGTGGGTTTAATATAAGGGGAGCCTGGCCGGGAGTCCTTATATTTAGAACAACATAAATGAACACTAGTGAGATCACTTGTGCCCGAGGATTAAACTAGTGAAGGGAACCCCATCCATACGAGCATAGTACCTTGAAGGGAATTGTAAGTAGGATCGATCCTAGGAGCTTTTTAGGGGTTATGAAAATAATCTACATCCTATTCACCATGGCCCTTGGGGATAGGTGGAAATAGTGATCGCCCTTACCATGATTTGCTTAAAAATGGAAAACAATTAAAGATGTTGGATGATTGATTATTAAGTGTATCATGAAAACTACCATGGCATTGAAAATCCAAAAATATTGTAATTAGATTTACTTTTTCATGCATTGTATTTTCTTTTATTTATTAACCTCCTTTCCGATCGTCCCTAACTAATCACGATACCATACCTAAAGGCCATGAATCCTAAATTCCCTTGGGTTCGATATTTTGTTGCTTGGTCGCCCGGACTATAACGACCAATCAAATGGCGCCGTTGCCGGGGAATTTAGTTGTATTTGTGACTTTGGGTTTGTTAAGTGGTTAGGATAGGGATATTTTTTTTTGATTTGTTTTTCGTTTTATGGTTGTGTTTGTAGGGACTAAAGCGTGGAGCCATGGTATTGGCCTTGAAGAGCAAATGAGTGGTGCAAATTGAGGTAACGAACATCTTCCCAACTTAAATTCGACTTTGTCTAATTTAAGTTTGGGGGGCATGTCATTTGTTACTTGACTTTTCTACGGTTTGAATTATAAATTGTATCCATGAACTCCTACTTGAGCATATTGCACCGGCGCACGTTTAAGTCCTTACTCTTTTCCTTGGCACGTATTTCCTCCTTTTTTGTTGTTTTCGGTTTTTTTTTCGTGCTTTTCTCGCTTTATCTTGTTTTCAATAAGGAGAAAATCTTTCTTGGCTCTCTTGTGCTTAATTGTGAGAAATTTTAAGATTATGATTTTTGATTGAAACTTGTGACTAGATGGATTTTTACTTGTGTACTTGTTGAGCTATGGTTTATGCTTGTTTTGTGTTGCCTTTCACTACTATAAACCCGTGAGCTTTTGAGCCTTAAAATCATGAAATCAAATGATTTTTCCTTTCTTGTGTGTGCATCATTATTTTGTGTGCATTCTAGAACTTGCCTTTGTGTCTTCTTGAAACTACAAGTGTGTGAAGATTGTTGGAAATGATTTAAGGCCATCTTTGTTTTGACAAGTCACTTAGCCAAATTTATTCTACCAAATGAAATCATTTCGTAGTTTGCCCCTTTGAGCTTATTATCCTTATTTCTTTGGCAACCTACAAATTTAGCCATTTTATCCATATTTTATATCCTAATCACCTTTGTCGATTAGTAGAGGATTAATGGGGATGAAATGGTTGAATTGAGCTTACAAGAGAGTTTGGAAAGAGAGTGGTGAAAGTGCAAGAAAAGAGGAGAAAAGATGAAGTAAGAAAAAAAAATGGAGGTTGAGAAAAAAAATTGAGTAAAGCTTGTATAAAAGAAGTATAAAGGAGCTCTACTAGAAAAATGGAAAGAGAGCCCTTGTGGAAAAGAGAGAGAAAAAAAAACTCAATAGTGGAAAAAGAGAAGAAAAAGGTTCTTTTATTTGTTGGATGGATAAAATTCTCTTTGTGATTAAGGTGGAAAAAGAAAAAAAAAAGTGGGAATGAGAGTTGAGGCTACCAACCAACTTGAATTCTTCACTAATTTGAGAAAAGAGAGAGTGAGAGTTGATATTGGCCGTCAACTTAAATTCTCTACTAATCTTGAGCTTACTTTTCCTAAATATTTTTCCTACCCAATACCAAAGAGCCTACATTACAACCCCATATAAAGACCTTCTTGATCCAATAATTAACACACATACAAGTGGTGGAGAGCGTAGACTTTTGTCAAGCATATGGTAATGACATGCATTTGAATTGATTTATGAGAGTATACACTTCTCCCATACACCCTTTGAGTGTGAGAGTGAAAAGCAAAATCTAGAGAGGAGTAGTGAAGGTCTCACTTGCTTGTATATTTCCTAAGCTTAACTTGTATGCACTTAAATTGATGTCTTGTCTCTTGTTTTGATTGAATTGAAATGGTTTTGAAATGACTTGATATCTTGATTCAATTCTAGGTGAATTCCCCTCCTCGTTCTTTCTTTTCTTTCGTTGCTCGGGGACGAGCAACACTTTAAGTTTGGGGGGTTTGATCGGTGTGAAATTCACCTAGAATTATGGGCTAAATTGCATGAATTTATGTGGATTTATTTGGATTTAATTCAATAATTAAGCATGATTTTAATGAAAATATTATTAATTGCTTAATTAGTTTGAGAGAGGTATTATTATGTATTTTTGCAGAAAAGGGGTGTTTTGAGCTTGAAAGAGTGATGGAAGAAACGGGAATTAAATTGGAACGAAGACGAAAAAAAGAGAAAATTTGGCAAAGACAACATAGAAAAGACAACACTTTTCAGAAAAGTGTTGTCTATTCAGAAGTGCAAAAATTGTCCAGAGAGCTGAAAAATTGCAAGAAAACACGGGCAGATGCATAAAAACACGCCCGTGTTTTTATGCACTTTTGAAAGAAAAATATGCGGAGGCTGGATTCGAACCCGAGACCTCATGCATGTAAAGGGCGCCTCTAACCACTTTGCCAAGCCATCACATGTGATTAATACTCGCCCAATTTATTCTTATACTAAATTCCTGGAACCGAAAATTCTATAAAATTCACACTTGTCCCACATCGAAAATCATCACAAAATCCACTTACCCTACACCTATAAATACCCTCATTTGGACCAACTCTTAGAACCAATTCCTTCATCCATTTAAATTCAATAAAATTGAATCTTTTCAAGATTCAATAGTTGAGAAAGGGCTTTTTAGCAAGATCTCCATAGTTGAGATCCATCCCCCTTTCGGGGTGAGGGATCCGTAGTTTTAATGTTTTTCTAGTTTAGGATTTTATTTGCTTTCCAAGAAGGTGGAGACACCAAGGAGAAGATGATCTTCATGGATGTAAAAACTTCATTAAGGTGTAATCTAATCCTATTTATTATCTTTATTTTCTATGTTTTGGTGGTTGATTGACGGCATGATTATTGATTAATTTATGAAAATGTCTTGATTGAATTTCCGGCTTTGATTAGGTTTTATTTATGAAATTCACATGTCTTGTAATAATATGGGATTTATGTCTTTGGTATTAGTGTACAGTGATTAGGTTGTGTATTGTGTATCGACATGTCTTGTCGTTGCTTTACCCTTAGTTGCTTTGCATGATTATCATATGTGAGTTTTTTCCATTTATTACATGTGGGTTTAATATAAGGGGAGCCTGGCCGGGAGTCCTTATATTTAGAACAACATAAATGAACACTAGTGAGATCACTTGTGCCCGAGGATTAAACTAGTGAAGGGAACCCCATCCATACGAGCATAGTACCTTGAAGGGAATTGTAAGTAGGATCGATCCTAGGAGCTTTTTAGGGGTTATGAAAATAATCTACATCCTATTCACCATGGCCCTTGGGGATAGGTGGAAATAGTGATCGCCCTTACCATGATTTGCTTAAAAATGGAAAACAATTAAAGATGTTGGATGATTGATTATTAAGTGTATCATGAAAACTACCATGGCATTGAAAATCCAAAAATATTGTAATTAGATTTACTTTTTCATGCATTGTATTTTCTTTTATTTATTAACCTCCTTTCCGATCGTCCCTAACTAATCACGATACCATACCTAAAGGCCATGAATCCTAAATTCCCTTGGGTTCGATATTTTGTTGCTTGGTCGCCCGGACTATAACGACCAATCACTCTCCATACTGAAGATAAGGCCATAATCCTTCTATCAGCACTTTCCTCATCATTTGAAGGTTTGAGGGATACTTTGTTATTTGGAACCAATGAGACAATTACCCTAGATCAAGTACAGTTTGCTCTTAAGGCTAAAGAACTTCACAAGATTTCAGATATTCAAGTGAAGGGTGAAGGATTGGTAGCCAAGAAGCAAAATAAGTGGAATAAGGACAACAAGAAGACAAATGTTGATAAGAAGAAATCAGATAAAGGTCAGAATACTCAGCAGAAGATGAAAATAACAATTGCTTTCACTGCAACAAGCCAGGACATTGCAAGAAACATTGTCATAAGTGGATGGTCATGGTAGCTAAGAAGATAGCAGAAAAGGGAGGAAACAAGAAGAATCAAGTAAATCAGGTAACTGATAACCAAGATAATAATGATAATGATTTCATTAAAGCTTTGTCACTAGTATCTGGTCCCAAATAAGATGAATGGATAATGGATTCAGGATATTCTTTTCATATGACATCCAAGAAAGATTGGTTTATAAAATTGAGACCATGCAATGAGGGATCAGCCCTATTAGGAAATGATCAAGCTATTAAGATAGAAGGCATTGGCTCAATTAAACTAAAGATGTATGATGGAGTGATTAGATTACTCAATAAGGTTAGATATGTACCAGGTTTAAGAAGAAATTTGATCTCACTTGGTATACTGGACTCTCAAGGATATACTAGTGTGTAAAGATGGAATACTCACTATAATGAAGGGAGGATCAGATGTGGTAAAGGGTGCTAAGAGAAGTGATTTGTACTTTCTTGAAGGATCTGTCATCTCTGGACAGATTAACACATCACAGGAAAAGGATGATGCACATTTGTGGTATGGAAGATTAGCACATGTCAGTGAAAGAGGATTACAAGAACTAGTAAGACAAGATTTATTGAATCTAAGCTCATAAGTCAAGTTGAATCAGTGTGAAGCTTGTATACTTGGGAAATTAAAAAGGGCAAAGTTTGGATCAGCAGAACATAGAACTAAGTCTAGATTGGAGTACATACATTCTGACTTATGGGGCCCTTGATAAGAGTGGAAATTCATGTATTTTTTTGTCCGATTTGATACCTCTTTGAGTGTTTTAATTGATATTATTTGCACAAATCTTAATACTTTGAATGATTATTAATTAAAAGGTGTTTGAGAGGTATTTTGCTGTGTTTTGATAGGAAAAAGAATAATGACATGATTGGTATGATGGAATGGGGTGGGAATGGAATAGTCATTCCTAATTCTATTCACATTCTTACGATTGATATATTTTTAGTAATAGGAATCACGATTCCAAAGAAATGTGCATTCCCTTATTTGTAGGAATGGACATTCCTCCCACCCCCTATGGTATTGCTTATTCCATTCCCTCACCCCCCACCCCCACCCCCACTCTCACACACACACACACACACACATATATATATATATATTAATTTATACAATATTTATTTATATAATTATAAATATGTTACTATTTTTCTACTTAACATGTAAAATTTATTAAAATTATTTTTATTAAATTATTTAATATAAAATAAAATAATACTCCATTCGTCCCATTTCAGATGACACACTTTCCATTTTGGTTTGTCCCAAAAAAGTTTGTACATTCCTAAAAAAGTAAAAAGTCAAACACAATCACCCTTCCCATATACTTTATTTACAAAAAAATACCCCTACCTAACACACCTAACATAATTTATCATTTATTTATTACCAAAAAATATCATAATACCCTTAAAAGTTATCACTTTCTTAATCTCCGTGCCGAAAAGAGAGGTGCAAACTTTCTTGGGACGGAGAGAGTAAATCATTTAAAATCTAAATAAAAAATTAAATATCTTTATATACTCAAATCGGTAAAAAAATATATAATTAAATTAAATTCTTAAAATTTTTAAATATAAATGTATATAATTATTTTAATATTTATTCAAAATAAAAATTAGTAAATTATACTCCTTCCGTCCATCATCAATGTATCCATTTACTTTTTGTACATGGATTAAGGAATATTATTATTTTATGTGTAGTAGGTAGTTCTATTAGTGGAGGGTGTGGGTCCCATATTTTATTTGTATTAGTGGAGGATGTGGGTCTCATAGTCCAAAAAGGAAAGACGGCCCAAAATGGTAAAATGGATAGATTGACAATGGACGGAAGGAGTATATAAAAAATTAATATTATTAATTAAATTGAATATATACATGTAATATAAATATAAATATAATTTTTTATACATATTTTAATATTTTTTAATACATATAAACTTTTTTTATTTGTATTTTAAATTTTAAAAATATTAATATTTTTTATTTTCAATTTAATTTAATATTTTTCTATAATTATTAAAATATATAAAACCTTCATTAAAATTTTAATTAATTTAATATTTTATATAAAATAAATTTAAATGTAATATTATAAAAATGCTATTAATGAGATTGAAATTAATTAAGGAATATAAATTCTATTACTTGAGTTGTTCTTGAACGATACCAACCATGATAAAAATAATTTTTAATCATTCAATTCCCATTACTATTCCATTCATAAGTTCATTTCATTCCCCTGTTATTTCATTCAGTCATACCAATCTAGCCTTAATAAAACAGATGATCACTTTGTGTAATTTTTCTATATTTCTGCGGAAGTCCAAACTAGACGTGTAATACATGGTTGGAAAGATATGGAAGAGAGGGTCGCGTGAGCGTAAGAATCGCTTAAATTGAAGTTCAGATGAAGAAGTTATGCTCAAACCCGTGAGGTTGCGCAGCTGCAGATAAGAATAAAAAAATTCACGAAAATTATCCTTTTTTTCTTATTTTATATTGGTGGCCAAGTTATTTTCTAATCTCACATGCTTCCATATCATCCATAATTATATTTTTTTTATTTTTCAAGATCCCATATCCTTTTACTATCTTATTCCATTCTCACATCTATATATACTTCATTCTCATCACCACATAAAGATGTGGAGAAGCCGCATAATCTACCACCACCACATCACCTAGGGTTTTTAACCCTAATCCACCATATCCGCCTTTCATCTTCTACCCATTATCCGTCATTCACCATCTGGAGAGGATTCAAGAGAGTATACGTCTACTTGATCGGAGATGGGAATTCTAGAGAGGACGTACGGAGTTGAAGGAGGAGAACCAAACAAATAAGTTCTCCTTTCTTTACTTTATTCTTTCTAGTATTTAGACTCATGGGTAAGTTTTTTTCCATAGACATGGTTGTTGCTTGTAACACCTTGGGCTAAGTATCTTTTTTGTTATGTTAGGGCTTTAGACAGTTTTGACTATGTGATTTGATTGTCCTAGACTTAGATTTATTACACTGTAGATTGTTTATTTCCTTATTGAAGAAGATATTTTTTAGACTTCATATTATTGTGTTTTGAGTGTTGATTGCTTTAATTATTTTTGATGGTATCACTGATTGATAGTTAATAGGATTCTATATTTCTGCATAATAATTGTTGTTTCCTATGGCAGTCTTAGGGGATTGGCCTATAATTCCTATGAATGTTAGACAATCAATATGGGATATTAATTACTCAGTAAAATATCATTATTAGGTAATTGATAAGGAGACAAAAGGAATTAATAATTTAGTACCTAGAAATGAAAGTCTAGTACTCTAGCCTTTAATGGAATTTAGCATGAAGTACCTATAAAGGGAGTGAGAGTTAATTCCTTATGGATCCTAGGCTTAGCGATCCTCTTATAAATATCTATAGGTAATTAATTTGGGTTTAGAATAATCTGTCACATGGTTAAGCTGGATTGTCCTTAGCATTATTAGTCTCTTATCTTGGAATACTTGATTTTTTTCTCGACAGCGTATCTTTTTTATTTATTATTAATTATTAATTTTCCCTTCAAGAACTACAACCATGGGAGGAGGAAGATATTTTATATCCTTCATTGATGATTACTCAAGGAAACTATGAATAAGGATTTTGAAATCAAAGGATGAGGCATTTTCAGCATTTAAAGTTTGGCTCACAGAAGTTGAGAATCAGACAGATTGTAAGCTAAAATGTTTGAGGACTGACAACAGATTAGAGTTTATCTCACATGAGTTTAATAGTAGCTACTGTTAAGAGAAAGGTATCAAAAGGCATAAAACTATTCCAGGTATACCACAACAAAATGGTGTTGCTGAGAGGATGAATCAGACATTGCTTGAGAGGGTGAGATGTCTGTTCAGTAGTGGAGGCTTTTCTAAGAGATTTTGGGGTGAGCTAATCACTACAATAGCTTACTTAATTAATATGTGTCCTTCAGCAGCACTTAAGTTTAAAACTCCTGAGGAAATATGGTCTGGAAGGCTTCCTAGTTATGATCATTTGAAAGTAATGAGGTGCCAAGCTTATGTACATCAGAAACATGAAAAGTTAGAGCCAAGAGCTGCTAAATTTGTACTAGTAGGATATCCAAAAGGAGTAAAGGGATATAAGTTGTAGTGTTATGAAGCTAACAAGTTCATTGTTAGTAGGGATGTTAGTTTCAATGAGAAGAAGATCCTCTAATTGGGAAGACAACAGGCATAATTTCTGATACTGATCAGGTGGAGCTTGATACAGTCAGAAAACAACAATTAGGAAATCAAAACTCACCCACATCTCAATCAGAAAAAGGTCAGACATCAGTTGAAAGAAGGACATTGAGCAGCTATTAATTAGTCAGGGACAGATTGAGGAGACAAATAAGAGCTCCTGTAAGATATGTTGAAGGTAATATTGTGTCTTATGTCTTATATGTAGCTTTAGATGTTGAAATTTATGAGCCAAGGTCATACTCTGAAGCTATATCAAGTAAAGAAGGTGACAAGTGGATAGTGGCAATGGAGGAAGAACTATTATCTTTGCAAAAGAATAATACTTGGATAATAGTAGATAGACCAGCAAATCAGAAACTAGTAGGGAGCAAGTGTATTTATAAGAAGAAGCCAGTAACAGACAAGGTTGGAGGAATTATATACAAGGCAAAACTTGTGGCTAGAGGGTTTTCACAAAAGGAGAGAGTGGATTACAATGAGATCTTTTCTCCAGTTGTAAAATACTGCTCTATCAGAATATTACTAGCTTTGGTTACTGAATTTGATTTGGAACTACCTCAAATAGATGTAACTACTGCATTCTTGCATCGCAACCTTGAGGAAGAAATTTTTATGCAAGTACCTGAAGGAGTCAAAGTTGATAAAACTGCAAACAAGGCTTGCAAGTTGATCAAATCCCTATATGGACTTAAACAAAGTCCAAGGTAGTGGTACTTGAGATTTGATTATTACATAACATCAAATGGATTTGTAAGAAGTTTACATGACATCTATGTTTGTTGGATTGTATACTAAAAGTCTAGCTTTTGTATGAACAATGTTTTAACAATGAATTTGAAATAAGAATCACATAATCAAATGATTGCATATTATAATTTATTTATATGTTATCGTAAAAGTCCACTTACTTTATATTATAGATGATATGATGTGCGACGTCACACAAAAGATCATATTTTCGATTTCCTTATAAAGTATAAACAGATGCTCACAATTGAGATAGATGGAGACAATCTATCGGGATGGTTGTAGTGTGATTTGGTATTAGTTTGTCTTGACTATAAAATCATATTAGTATGCTTTGTGTGTATTGAGCAGGACCGCTTGAGATCGTTTGACTTATGCAGACTATATAGGAGAACTTGATCTCAGTTATTATGGATGTTCGTGCTCTTAATCCCTATACAATAACCTCAATACATAAGCCAGTATATATCTCTTTGATTTATCAATGGGTGATATTTATTTATTAAATCAATAAACTTGGTGAGTTGGGAAATAGTGTTGTCTCTATGATGTGCTGTTAATTGTAAAAGAAATTTGTGTCCTATTAAATAGCCTGATGATGTTCCCTTGAGGAGCTCATAAGGATTATAATGTAAACCCTGCAGGTGGATTTATTCTGGTATGATAATGAGGTTGAGTGGTACTACTCTCGGATGAGATATTAATTAATGGAGTTGTCAGTAACTTAATTAATTAATGGGCATTGTATATCTTAAACATGGGGAGACTAACGGGCTCATAATAAGAAAGAGCACATAATGTAATATGGGATTAGAACGGTAGTGTAGCAATAATATTTTAGTGGTATATATTATTATTATTATTTTAGTATTTATATTAACGGTTCTCATGTATTCAATGGTTTGCTGTAGACCAGATCTTGCTTATGTAATGAGTTTGATTAGTAGATTTATGAGCAAACCAGGATTGATATATTGGGAATCAGTCAAGTGAGCCCTAAGATATATAAGAAGAACAATATCAATGGGTTTAAAATTTAGCAAAACAACTAATTGGAGTCAAGTCATTGAGGGATATGTTGATGCAGATTATGCTTCCAACCTTGACATTAGGAAGCCCTTGACAGGATATGTTTTCAATATGCATGCTTGTTCACCTTTTTCCGTGTCCCGAAGTGTAGGGAATCAGTCGCAGATAAGTGAGTGCCCAAGTCTATTATCGAACCCAAAGGATAATTCTAGAGTTATTATTTAATCTATTTATGACAACTCTAAACAAATACAAATCTGAATTTTCAAGAGAATTAATTAAACTAAAGATGCAGAAAAAAATTACTAAAAATAATAAAATATCAAATATGAATAAAGATGAAGAGTTCACGAGAGAAGATAGATAGTATTAGGAAATCCAGTTAAATTGGTCAAATCAAATCACTAGACAATCGGTTAGAATTCCTGCAGATTTTATGAAAGCAATCACTTAATTATGTTAAATCCCTTTGAAAAAGTAAACTTAATACATAAATTTGGTTCAAACCCTTAGATGCAGAAGAATAATTCTTACTCCCTTCTAGGTACTTAAGAAGTAAACTTCAATTCCCCCTTAACAATCTAAGAAATCAAATCCTCTAGAATGGTAATTAATAGATATATTAAGTGTCTAATATTAATTATTCTAATGAATATAGGTTGTATGGTTAAGTCCCTTTTACCCATAAACAGACAGATAAATATAATCACTTTATGACACAAACAATAATCATAAATATGCAAAGGTAATTGGCATCTTCATGAATAAGGATAGATCATATAAGACAAAAATATAAGTCTAAAATTCAAAGCGTTAATAAAGGAATAAGTGCTCGTTTGCTTGGAGGTATTAGGGAGGGATTGATGTACAGTACCTTGTAATACCATGTTTGTCTTAATGTATTAATAATACTTGGTCAAAAGTTTAAAATCCCCCTATATTAATAATACCATTCCTTTGGTATTGTGTATCTCACCTCAATAGGTGGGATGCACAATACCACTATTTAATACCTAGGTATTAAATATAATTTTATCATTATACCCTTATCCAATAATAATTATTATTATTATATTAATAACAATAATTAATATAATAATTAATTAATAATTAAAAGTATTAATAATAATAATTAATGATAATTATTATTATTAATAAATACTAATAATATTAAAAATAATAATTAATAATGTTATTATTAATAGTACATAATAATAGTAATAGTAATAATAATAATAATAATAATAATAATAATTAATAATTATAATAATTAATAATATATATTGATAATAATAATTAATATAATAATTAATTAATAATAATTGATAATAAATAATATTAATATAATAATAATTAATAATTAAAAATAATAATTAATAATATTATTATTAATAATACATAATAATAATAAAAGTAATAATAATTATTATAAATAATAATAATAATTAATATAATAATTAATTAATAATAATTGATAATAAATAATATAAATGTAATAATAATAATTAATTATTATTATTATTAATAATAAAAATAATAATTATCAATAAATAATAATAATATTAAAAATAATAATTAATAATATTATTATTAATAATACATAATAATAATAGTAAATAATAATAATTATAAATAATAATAATAACTTTAATAATATTATTATTAATAAAAATATTAATAATAATTAATAATTATAATAAATAATATTAATAATAATTATTAATAGATATTGATAATTATTATAATATTATTATTAATAAAAATGGTAATAATAATTAATAATTATAATAAATAATAATAATAATTAATAATATATATTGATAATTAATAATTAATAATTAATAATAAAAATAATACTTTATAACAATAATAAATAATAATAATAATAAAATAATAATAATAAAAAATAATAATAATAATAACAACAACAACAACAAAAAAATAATAAGGGTAAATATATCATTTTAATTATTATCTCATTTGTTAATACTCAATAACAAACATAAAATAACTAATATCTAGTTATCAACAATCCCATTTTTCCATCATACCAAACAACAATACAATTAATCACAAGTTAAACAAATTTCATTATACACAATACCTTTATATCTCATACCCACAAGCAAATGACCTCTTAAGAAGGAGCCTAATTAATCGGTATTGTATGTCTTAAACATGGAGAGACTAACGGGCTCATAATAAGAAAGAGCCCATAATGTAATTATGGGATTAGAACGGTAGTGCAGTAATAATATTTTAGTGGTATATATTATTATTATTATTTTAGTGTTTATATTAACGGTTCTCATGTATTCAATGGTTTGCTGCAGACCAGATCTTGCTTATGTAATGAGTTTGATTAGTAGATTTATGAGCAAACCAGGATTGATACATTGGGAATCAGTCGAGTGAGCCCTAAGATATATAAGAAGAACAATATCAATGGGTTTAAAATTTAGCAAAACAGCTAATTGGAGTCAAGTCATTGAGGGATATGTTGATGCAGATTATGCTTCCAACCTTGACACTAGGAAGTCCTTGACAGGGTATGTTTTCAATATGTATGCTTGTTCACCTTTTTCCGTGTCCCTAAGTGTAGGGAATCAGTCGTAGATAAGCAAGTGACCAAGTCTATTATCGAACCCAAAGGATAATTCTAGAGTTACTATTTAATCTATTTAAGACAACTCTAAACAAATACAAATTTGTATTTTTAAGAGAATTAATTAAACTAAAGATGCAGAAAAAAATTACTAAAAATAATAAAATATCAAATAAGAATAAGGATGAAGAGTTCACGAAAGAAGATAGATAGTACTAGGAAATCCAGTTAAATTGGTTAAATCAAATCACTAGACAATCGGTTAGAATTCCTGCAGATTTTATGAAAGCAATCACTTAATTATTTTAAATCCCTTTGAAGAAGTAAACTTAATACATAAATTTGGTTCAAACCCTTTGATGCAGAAGAATAATTCCTACTCCCTTCTAGGTACTTAAGAAGTAAACTTCAATTCCCCTTTAACAATCTAAGAAACCAAATCCTCTAGAATGGTAATAGATATATTAAGTGTCTAATATTGATTATTCTAATGAATATAGGTTGTATGGTTAAGTCTCATTTACCCATAAACAGACAGATAAATATAATCATTTTATGGCATAAACAATAATCATAAATATGCAAAGGTAATTGTCATCTTCATAAATAAGGATAGATCATATAAGACAAAAATATAAGTCTCAAATTCAAAGCATTAATAAAGGAATAAGTATACTTCAAAAATTCAACCTAGTCTAGATCATCAATTCAAACCAATTTAACCTTCAAAACCTAGCACTTTCCAAGAAGTACTAGCCTATGGTGTTACAAGCAACACCCATGGTTAGGTATGAAATTAATCCCATGAGTCTATAATTCAAAAGTAAGAAGGAAAGAATAAGAAAACCGCTACTTGTGGCGTGATTCTCCGTTCTTTCTTCCATGGTTCTAAACCTTCTTGTTCTCCTTCTCAAGTAAGCTACACTGATGAACTCTCCGGGATGGGTGGATGGGATGGTGACGGTATTGTAGTAGCGTATGGAATGGAAAGGTGATGAAAGGTTGTGGACAGTTAGGGTTTGGAACACCCCAAAGGCTCCTTTTATAGTTGAGGACTGTAAAATCCCGAATTCTGACTCAAAAATAGGCTTTTTCACATTAAAAATACGAACTGGCTGGAAAAATGAAGAAAGGACGAATCTGGGCTCGCTGGGCATCGACATGAGTCGTGCCAGGGGTGGCATGAATTGTGCCAGCATCTGTCGGTGGCTGGTTGGCACGGATGGGTGGCACGGGTGCTGGCTGGGCACACGGCATGAGTCGTGCCAAACATGGCACGGGTCGTGCCACCCTTCGGCAGCCTGTATGACCCTACAGTTTTGCACATAACTTCTTTATCCGGTCTCCAATTGAGTTTATATTTATACTCACGCGATTTACTCTTTCTTGGATTTCCAACCATATAAAGAAATCACGAAAATTCAGTCAATTGTATATGGCACGAGTCGAGCAAAATAAGGCACGAGTCATGCACTTTCTGGACATGCTGGGCAATGGTGCCCCTCGTGCTGCATGTGGCCGGCACGAGTGGGTGCCACGATTGGCCTCCTGGACGGCACGAGTCATGCCATACTGTACCAAATCCTTCTTCCATCCGGTTTCAACCCCAACTTCCGATTTTGATCTTTTTACCTCTGTTTTCTACCTAAAAATATGAAATAACACCTCACAAGCATCTATAACACAAATATATGCAATTCAACCAAAAGATGCTCAAATACGGATATAAATTCCACACAACTGTGCTAAATCAGAACCTAAAACATGCAAATTTTCATACTAAATAAACTCTCCAAACTTAAGATGTTGTTCATCCCCGAACAATGGAATCGAACAAAAAAGAAAGATAGTATGTAAATCTAAGGGAAAATAATGGATATGACAACTACGCCATTCAAAATACAATTATCATTAACTCCGGTCATGCAACCCTTATTACATGCAATAAATTTAAAATGCTCCATTAACTTGTTCTCACGGGAAGTATATCACATGCACTCAAGTGTAAAAGATGCACACTTATGGGATATGGTGTTTACACACAAATTTAATTCAAGTGCGTGCATAACCATAAGCTTGCCAAATATCTCAAACTCTATACCACTTAAAAGTATGATTCCATAATGAGATCAAAAATGACTTTTATTTAGATGTAATATTGGCTCTTTGGTTAAGGTAGGAAATATATGGATAAGTGACTCAAAACTTGGATTAATTAAGCACGCCTATCATGATCTTTCATTCTTCTTACTCACTTCAATTAAGCATATAATCCTCCTCAACTCTTCAATTTTTCTCTTCCACGCACAACATATACATTTTTTTCATTCCTTCTTTCTTTCTATTGAGTTACCAGTTTTTTGGCACTATCTCATGCATCCTTCATAGGGTACCAGTTTCGGGCACTACCCTAGAGTGTTTAATTCAATAGAGTACTAGATTTAAGCACTACTCTATGATTTTCTTTAGATGCATTTTCAAGATCAATCACTCTTTCAACATCAATTTCATTCCTTCCCAATCTGTTATCAAGCTCCATCAACTCATTTTGAAAAGCCATTAATTCTCCTTCATGACGGACAATCAAGGCTCAAAAAATCATTAAGATATTCAAAGTGGTTACTTCTCGTAGATTACCAAAGAATGAGGTCTTAAGGCTCAACGGGGCTAACTACGGATAAACAATCATATAATATAAAATTATTTGGCTAAGTGACTCATAATAATCAAGGATGACCTTAAATCATCTCGCATCATCTAACATAACATTTGGTCTCAAGAAAGACAAAAGGCAAGTTCTAGCATACACACATAAGAATGATACTCACCAGAAAGAAATATCATGTGGTTATGTACATGATATAAGGGCTCAAAATCTCACATGGGTTTTACAAGTAATAGAGCACTCTTCATGGTAAGCAATATTTCACAAGTACATATAAAACTTCATATCACAATATAATTTAATTACACTTCTTTCATTAATTTCAAGAGCATATAAATTTCTTACAAAACTCTAACAAATAAATTCTACTCAGCACATAACCAGAAACTCAAAAACAAGTACCTAAACTACCCAAAAATAAACACAATATACCACATAAAAACTAAAATAAGAAAACGAAGGCACTTGAATTTTAATCTCCTCCACATCTTGCAAGCTCCTCGAGTTATTCAACTCGGTCAGGCTTAGGCCTCAGATAGAACTCACTTCTTTTTGCTTCTCCGATATCCTTCATAATCATTAAAACTCAAACACATCTCATCACCAATCAAAATTCATCAGTAAAATCATAGGAGAGACTCAAACATTCAACCAAAAATTAACCACTCCAAACCTAGGAAAATAAACAAGATACACATGACACTTGGAAAATCGCAAAAAAAATCAAAAAATCAAAATAAATTCCAAAAATTCTAAAAAAAATCGACCTTCAAACTTCACACACAAGTGAAGAAAACTTACCTCGGTTCTTCAAGACATTGGGATGCACGTTCACCCCCCAAACTTAGTTCAAACTAAGTTTGTAAAAAGTGAATACCATAGACGTAGAAGCACCTAATAAAATTTTCTACACCAAACAAACACTTAAAAGTAATAAACAAGGGGTAAGCCCCCAACAGGTGCTCATGTTTAACATCGGAGAGTCATGACAGAATATAGAACTTGTAGCCTACTGATTAAGAGGGTGGTCTTCTTTCATCTTCACCTTCCAATACTTTCTCCCCCTCTTATCATCCACACTTACCACCCTACCTTTCTTAGGCAACATTTTATCAGTAGAATCTCCTTTCTCAAGTTTTATCGTCTCATTCCTATCAATCTTCCACTCAATTTCTGAATCATTCATATCACAATCAAGATCAAACAGGTCAGGATAAAAATGATCATAAAATAAAGAAAGAGAGAAAGGACTTTCAGATTTTTGGGTACCCGGTGGTAAGTTAGGAGGCTTCAAGTAAGCATCATCTCCTCTTCCTTTGTCTACATCTTTCTTCTCAACCTTAACTACTATATCCTCCGCCACCTTTAAAGGTATTGTTTCTATTGCACCTGTAACTATGAGGCTTGCAGTAGTCGGCTTAAGCTTTCTTACTAAATCCCTGCAATCAGATTTATGTAAGTATTCAATGTATCCATTAGAAAACTCATCAAACCTGTCATCCAAATCAATAGAAATAAGAGCTAGAAGGTCGCTTTGGCGTTTTTCAACAGGATCCTTAGATAGGATCAAAGGCAAGCTCTCCTCCCTGGCTCCCTCTACTGCTTTGATGCTTCTACACTCTTGCATATCATTAGGCCACTTCATAACTCTCTCAAGTGAAAAGACGACATCTTCATCATTAACTTGCAACTTCAGCTCTCCCTTCTTCACATCAATATTCGCTCATGCAGTCTCAAGGAACGACCTTCCCAAAATTAGAGGAACTCTGTCATCTTCTTCTTCTTCCATGTCTAGCACAATGAAGTCTACTGGAAATACGAACTTTCCAACTTTGACTAAGACATATTCAACTACCCCCTTGGGTAAGTTAGGGATCTATCAGCAAGCTGCAATGCTACAAATGTCAGCTTCAGCTCCCCAAAACCAAGCTTCTTGAATACGAAATGTGGTATCAGATTAATGCTAACCCTAAAATCACATAAGGCTCTCTTAGCTTATCCATGTCCAATCTCACAAGGTATGGCAAAGCTTCCCGGATCTTTCAACTTCATAGGAAGCGCCTTTCGTATCATTGAATCGCAACTCTCTATCTTATTCATTGACTCATTTTCGATCAAACTCCTCTTCTTAGACATGATGTCTTTTAAGAACCTTGCATAATTTGGCATCTCTTTTAAGGCTTATGCAAAATGAATATTAATGTGGATCTTCTTAAACATCTCCACAAACTTCTTGAATTTTTCATCTAATCCTTTCTTCAAAAATTGCTTTGGAAACGGAATAGGATATTTTGTCTTGGGAATCCCCAAAATATCCCTATCAAATCCCACTTCTTTTTCTTTCTCTTTTTTTGTTGCCTTAGCTATCTGCCATTTTTTTCAATCTAACTTCAAGTTCTTTCAAATTTTCATCAGTTTCAGGGACTTGGTAATCATTTTGGATGAGATCAGATGCACGAGGATCGAGATAAAATTTTAAATTTTTTGTCAGAGAGTGGCACGAGTCATGTCGGTTAAGCGCACGAGTCATGTTGGCATCTTCTGTCTCGTGCCACAACACGTTTAAGCCACCATCAGCAGTCAGTTTGCCTTAGCACGAGTCATGCAGGTCAGACATATGAGTCGTGCTGCTTGTGTTTTTAGCTGTCGGATGGGACAATGTGCATAGTGTTCTAATATCAGGGTGGCACGAGTCGTGCCATGTGTCAGCGTACACGTGCTCATTCTCGTCCAATTTTTCAACCTCTGCTTCGACTTCAGATCGTTCCTTTGGCATTTTTGGGCCCTCGTACTGCTTTCCACTCATCAAGGTGACAGCTATAACTTGTTCTTTTGGATTCATCAGCGTTTGAAATGGAAACTTTCCTTGTTGCTCTAATCTTCCAACTGCAGCTTGCAACTTTCCAATAGCAATATCAGTTTCTTTCTGCTTTTTATCTGTCTCTTTCTACCTGCTTTCAAATTGCTCATTAGTAGTCATCATCATCTTGACCATCAAGTTCAACTGTTTCCCGTGCTACGTTATCTAGTCCCCTTGCTGCTTCATAAGTTCCCCTTGCTGCTTCATTAACATTTTAATCTCATCATCCATGGATGCTCTCCCTTCAACAGGCTTATGGGCTTGATCAAATCCTGGGAGAGGTACTACTGCATTACTCGGGTTTTCATAGGATAAATTCTCATTCCTTCTCTGATTGTTGAAGTTGGAATTTCCTTGGTCATTCCTTCCCCATTGCCGATTACTAGGTCTGAAATTCTGTCTATTTCTGTAATCCCCTTGAAAATTCTGACTCATAGCATAGTTCGCTTCCTACATCTGATCTTCATCTCCAACCATTATACTTTCCTCTCCTTTGTTTCCTAGTCCGAGATGATCCATCTTCTTATGCAGCTCATTGAGTTGACTTTTTAATTCTGACATCTCACTACTGTTGTCAGAACTTCTACTTTAGCCATTTTATCAAAAGTGGCTTCTCCTTCTGATCTTTTCGTCGGCCAATCATATGTGTTAGCTGCCATCTCTTCAAAGATCTCTTCTGCTTTCTCTGCTGACTTTTTAAATATCGATCCACTAACTGTTGCGTCCACCAACACTCTTGAATTACCCCTTAGGCCTTGATAGAAGAAGCCTAAGTAAGTGTCTTTTGTAAATCCATGTTGTAGACCACAACGTAGCAGCTCCTTGAATCTTTTCAACGCCTCATAGAAACTCTCCAAGCCTCCTTATTTAAATTGTGTAATCTTTTGCTTCACCTTAAAACTCTTGGAGGGAGGGAAGTATTTATTTAACAACATGTCAGCCAATTGCTCCCATGTAGTGCAACATCCTGCAGGAAGGTTGTTGTACCACTCTTTGGCTTTCCCCGTTAGTGAAAATGGGAAAAGCCTCATTTTGATAGCATCCTCCAGAACATTCCTATGCTTCTGCGTCCTCGCATGCTCATCAAATAATTGCAGATGATCATTATGATTCTCCAAAGGATTACCACTAAACTGTTGTGCCTGTACTATTCGGATAAGTCCAAATGGCAACTCAAAACTCTCCCTAGTGATTGGGGTCTTTTCAATCCACCGTTCATAGTATGCTTCAGCTTATACTGGTCCCGCATGGGGGGCGGGGCCCTTTGATCATCATCAGCCATCTCTACTGTCTCAATCTCTTCAACTTCCTCTTCTTCTGACAAATAATAAGTATTGACTCTGGACTGGGAATGGGTGTGGCTGGCTTCTTTCTTTTACTTCTGTTCAATCTGACAAGTGATTCAAGTTCTAGGTTGAGTGGTTCAATGGAAATTTCACTTGACCAAGTGATCATACATCTGTTATCACACAGCTGATTAGAATAGTTTGGATATAAATAAAATAAAAATAAAATAAAACCAATTAAAAATTTAACATCCAAAATTAAAATAAATCACAAGAATTAAATAGTAAAGCCTAGGGAACTATCCCCGACAACGGCGCCATTTGCTTGATCGCTATTTTCTTTTGGAACATATGAATCTTACCCTCAAGTATAAGGGATCAATTGCAGATAAGTGTGTGACCAAATCTATTATCGAACCCAAAGGATAATTCTAGACTTACTATTTAATCTATTTAAGATAACTCTAACCTAAGACAAATCTGGGTTTTCAAGAGAATTAATTAAACTAAAGATGCAGAAAATAATTACTAAAAATAATAAAATAGCAAATAAGAATAAGGATGAAGTGTTCAAGACAAAAGATAGATAGCACTAGAAAATCCAGTTAAATTGGTCAAATCAAGTCACTAGACAATCAATTAGAATTCCTGCAGATTTTTTAAAAAAAAATCACTTAATTATGTTAAATCCCTTTGGTGAAGTAAACTTAACATATAAATCTGGTTTAAACCCTCAGATGCAGAAGAATAATTCCTACTCCCTTCTAGGTACTTAAGAAATAAACTTCAATTCCCCCTGAATAATCTAATAAACCAAATCCTCTAGAATGGTAATTAATAGATATATTATGTATCCAATATTAATTATTCTAATGAATATAGTTTGTATGGTTAAGTCCCCTTTACCCATAAACAGATAGACAAATATAATCACTTTATAACACAAGCAATAATCATAAATATGCAAAGGTAATTGGCATCTTCATGAATAAGGACAGATCATATAAGACAAAAATATAAGCAGAAATCCAACATACTCTAGATCATCAATTCAAACCAATTCAACCTTCAAAACCTAGCGCTATCCAAGAAGTACTAGCCCATGAAAATAATCCCATGAGTCTATAATTCAAAAGTAAGAAGGTGATTAGCCATAATATAGTGGGCATGACCAATTAAAGAAAGTATCGAACTACAGGGAGGAAGGTACTAGGGTCTAAGCGATCTCGTGTTTGTCATAGTATTATAGAGATGAACGAGAAGGGGAGATAATCAAGAAATGACAATAAAATAAATGGATAGATGAATTGAAGATGGATGAATGAGCCAAGTAGATAGAGATGAGATTAGCAATACTTAAAGCATGGAAAATCTAGGTATCATGCAATGAATTCATATGTGTCATGGGTAAGAGACTAAGGGCCAACACTAAGATCACCTAAACTCCCTCTCGGAATGAATATGATATGGTTCTAAACATAGCTCAATGGATTGGATCTCACTTAAACAATTCCAACTAGGTACTAAGCTTAAATGAGAGTCCCTTCACACAATTAATCAATCTCTCGATCAAACCAATTACATCTCCTACCAAAGGGTTCTAAACTATGAAGGACTTCTCAATCTCTTCACAATTTATAATGCACATGAGGTGTTTGATGAAATGATTCACTCAATTATCCTAAGCATGTAATTGATTTCTCAATCTAATCACATATCTTGAACAACTAAACACACACATCAACAAAACAAATCAAGCAATTAATAATCAATGATAGAAAATCAATTAACACATTCAACATAATCATTCAATTACAAAATACCCAAAATTATCCAATACAATTCATATTGCTAATCTCACAAGGGAGATTAGCCTCTCATGTTCATAAGAAAATTAACATAGACATTAAAATCCTTACAAAACATGATAAACAATAGGTTTCAATACAAAGTGTAGATGAAAACTCCCTTGGATGTCTCCAATGGTGATCTTCTTCTCCCCCTTGCAATTCACCTCTCTTCCTTGCTTCTCTAATTACTTGGATGAAGGATTTGATGGTTGGATGAAGGTAGATCCAAAGGGTGAAGAATGGATGAAGGTGAAGGTGAAAAATGGAGGAAATGGTGTGTGATGTGTGTGTGGAAGGGGTGAAAATCGGATCTTCTCTTAAAAATATTGAAGTGTTGGGTATTTATACTCCTTGGCAAGCTTCTAGAAGGATTCTGACTTTTTCTGATCCCTGACACGACACGAGTCGTGTGGCGCAACACGGCCATAAGGTGCCCGTGTTGCGTGAACGGATGCTCCCGCATGGCCATCGCTTACAGGCCCGTGTCTGGTACACGGGCCGTGTGCTGCAACACGAGCCGAGCTGTGTCGCACGGCCAAAGGGTGGCCGTGTTGGATGAACGGATGGCTCCGCACGGCCATCGCTTACAGGCCCGTGTCTGGTACACGGGCCGTGTGCTGCAACACGAGTCGTGTTGTGAGCACGGCCAGCCGTGTTCTTGCACTTTTATTCCTTCTTCCTTGTTTGATCTCCCGTCTTCATTTTTTACTCTATTTTCACCTGTTATACATATGTTTAAGATCATTCTCACACATTCCCATAAAAACACAAAACACAACCAAATAACACATAAAATACGGATAAAATCATACCAAAATACATATAAAAAGACACTAAAATCTAGGTGAAAATATCACTCATCACACCCCCAAACTTAAAGTGTTGTGCGTCCCCGCACAATGAAAATGATAAACCAAGGAGAGTGATTTTCACCTAGGAAAAGACTAAACGAACATAAGTAACAACACATTAATAATAATAAGAATCACAATTTATGTTAAGTCATCCTACAACATTAGATTCATGACATGAAGAATTAACAAGTTCAATCTAAAGGGAATGATAGTGTAATACAGTCCTTTTTAGTCCAAGCCTCACATAGATATCAATTTCACTCAACACTCTTTAAAGTAGGGTAAAACAACACTCATCAATCGATTGGTTCGACTCGCTATAAGCTTGCTCGTGGACTACATTCACAAACCACCAAAGTTTTCATTAGTGATCAAAAAGGTCTTTTATTAAGGATGTAATGATAGGCTCTTTGGTAGAGTAGGAAGAGTAGGGATAATAGTGACTAACAAGTGTAAGTAATCAAAGAGATGATCAACTTCCTCAACTTTGGTAATCACAAGCACTAATCATCAACTTTCCTTAGATTTTGAGCTTCTTTTAATGCATGCTTCCTTCTTTGAACTTTTAAGTACTTGAGCATATTTTTGTTGATTTGCTCCTTTTTACTTTGAAGGTTGCATGTGTATTTGATTTAGCTCTTTTCATCCTTTTCTTGCTTGTTTACCATTTCCTTCTTTTTCTTGCACATTTCTCATATCAAACCTTGTAAACCATCATCTCCTCAATCACCCACACAAATGGTATATATGTAAGGCTTAAGTGGGTAATCATGGCTTGTAATGTGCTTATATCACAATAAATAGGCTTTAAGGCTCAAAATGATTAACTAGGGATGATGTACATGGTAGGAAAATATATGGCAATGACTATGAATAACAAGGATGACCTAAGATCATTTCACTAATCTCCACAAATCGGGCTCGTTCCTATAGTCCTTGAGCAAGTTCTAGCTTATCAAACACAACCAATCCACTCATGAAGAAAAACCATGTATGCACGGTTGAGGCTCAAATTCTCACAAGCTTATGCATTGGACCTTAAGAAACTTATTACACCACATTCATCTCAAAATTGAACAAGTTAAGTAAAACATGTCACAATTCGAAAGTGTAGAGATTCTTAATCATAACTTGTCATCACTTACTACCACAACATATAACCACTCATGTTAAAAAATGACTCACAACATCCCAAAACAAACCACCAAACATACCAATACAAAAATAAGAAAACACACAAAACATAAAATAAAGACTCAACAAACACGAAACAAAACAAAAACACATAACATGTAAGAATAAAAATCACCATCATTGAAAAATGAAGCACACATTCAAATCATCCATAACAATGTAAGCTCACAATCATCCCAACCTTTGATTGAAAAGTAAACCTCCCAAAAACATAACACATAAAGTAGCATGCTAATCACATCAATACACATCAAAATATCAAGCAACTAGAAGTGATAAGGTGTAGAGTACTCCCTCAATAGGCATTTGGTAAAGAAAACGTTAGCTCCAAGCTCCATTCATGCTTCTAATACCTTTCATTCATGCTCAAACACTCAACAAACACCGTTAGCTCAACAATTGCATTTAACAAATATGGACTATCATGCACTTCAAACCACCAATCATACCAAAATCAAACCAAACTCATGAGAAAAATTTTAAAATTAGCCCAAAAATACGAAAAGTATATGCTTTCAAGACAAAGTATGTCACACCACGCCATATCCCCCCAAACTTAAATTGAAACAAGAGTTTCGAGGTAAGTTTGCAAAAAGTGGTGTGACTTACTTTCACACTTCAAATCAAGCACTTATCGTTTGTCCAATACGCATTCTCCTCACAAGCACAATCAACATACATACCAAAAATGCAAAACAAGCAAATCCACCATCCTTATTGAAAGCAATAAATAAAGCAATAAAGATAATGATGGGTTGCCTCCCATCTAGCGCTAAGTTTAATGTCTTCAAGCCGGACGGGATATGGAGAACTCATCGAAATAGCCACGGATATCTTTCGTCCTTGCCATCGAATTTTAACCGTTGTGCTTCTTCCTCTATTAGGCATTTGTGGCAAGTGACGACCTTCTTTACATCCTTCGAGCATGGCTTTAAAAATTCAACTATCTTGAGCTTACACTCCATTGCCCTCTCCATTCTTGAACACTACTTATTCGTCCTTACCAAATAGATCTCCAACATCTCTTCGAGTTCTCTTTTGTTTCTAAGGATATGAGAAAAATCAATAGGTAAAACAAAATCAATGTAAACAATATTATCAAGTTCAAAGCAACTTAAAGAGTTTAAATGTTTAGAAATGCTCATTTCACTCTTCAAGTCATCATCATTTGTTTCTAGACTTTGTTCCTCTTCATCAACATCATTTGCCTCAATAGGCTCTTCAATCACCTCATTTGATTCTTCATCCCCCAGATTCTCTTCTTTCTCCAACTCTTCTTCGACTTTGCTCTCCTCTTCAAGCTCTTCAACTTGTTGAAAATTGGTCAAAGCACTTACAATTTGGCTCACTTGATGCTCCAAGGCTTTGAATCTTTGATCATTATTTTCTTCAATAGCCTTGAATCTTCTTTCATTAACTTCATCTTGAGTTTTGTTGGAAGCAATCAACTTTTCAAGAAATACTTCTAAAGATGATTTTTCTTCTTCGACTTGTTGAAAGTTTCCTCCCTCTTGGTTGTCACAATTCCATTCTTGATTTGGTGGATAATTCCCATGAAAACTTCCTTCATAGTTATGTTGAAAATTTCCTTGGAAATCATCCACTCCCATGAAAGAAATATCTCCTACTTGATGCGTAGGCATCCTCCACTCTTCTTACTCCATAGGACTAGGAATCGACACACCTTGCATATTTTGAGCACCCCTCAAACTTGAATTAGACAAGACTTGACCATAAGCACCTTGATTCATCATCCTTACTTGTCTTGTCACTTCCAAAGTAACTTGGATAATTATCTCGGAGGATTCATTTTGAAGAAAACTTGATTGAAGATCTTGACCTTTATCACTTCCTTGAGCACTTCTTCTATATAATTCAAGTAAGGCGTAGTTTTGAAACGGAGAAGAAGTGTTGGTGTTGGGATTTGGTAGAGAATAAGTCTATGCTTGATACGGATGGAATGTATTTCCATTGTAAGCTGCTTGTCATTCTCCATTTCTTCCTTGATTGTAGTATTGAGAGCTATCTTGATTCATTTGGAAGTTGTACCCATAGTTGCTCTCATTCATATAACCTCTTGATTGTTGAGGTGGAACCCTTGCACTTTGAATACCAAAAATATCACTCAAGTATTGGTTCCAACCTTCCATTTAAACGCTCTCCTCAAGGCTTACTACAATTCTCCTTCAAACTACTATTTTTGGCTTGATCCCCCTTCCTCTTCTCTCAATGTAGTGTCAAGTACCTATCAAAATGAAAAAGAGAGATCAAAAATTTTCCAAAGCAAATAATGAAAAACAATAAAAATATCTCTAGTAATACCAATCAAAACACTCATTCGTTAAACCACTAGCAACCGTTACCTCCCCGGCAACGGCGCCATTTGATTAACCATAATATAGTGGACATGACCAATTAAAGAAATTATCGAACCACAGGGAGGAAGGTACTAGGGTCTAAGCGATCTCGTGTTTGTCATAGTATTATAGAGATGAACGAGAAGGGTAGATAATCAAGAAATGACAATAAAATAAATGGATAGATGAATGGAAGATGGATGAATGAGCTAAGTAGATAGAGATGAGATTAACAATACTTAAAGTATGGAAAATCTAGGTATCATGCAATGAATTCATATGTGTCATGGGTAAGAGACTAAGGGCCAACACTAAGATCACCTAAACTCCCTCTCGGAATGAATAGGATATGGTTCTAAACATAGCTCAATGGATTGGTTCTCACTTAAACAATTCCAACTAGGTACTAAGCTTAAATGAGAGTCCCTTCACACAATTAATCAACCTCTCGATCAAACCAATTACATGTCCTACCAAAGGGTTCTAAACTATGAAGGACTTCTCAATCTCTTCACAATTTATAATGCACATGAGGTGTTTGATGAAATGATTCACTCAATTATCCTAAGCATGTAATTGATTTCTCAATCTAATCACATATCTAGAACAACTAAACACACACATCAACAAAACAAATCAAGCAATTAATAATCAATGATAGAAAATCAATTAACACATTCAACATAATCATTCAATTGCAAAATACCCAAAATTATCCAATACAATTCATATTGCTAATCTCACAAGGGAGATTAGCCTCTCATGTTCATAAGAAAATTAACATAGACATTAAAATCCTTACAAAACATGATAAACAATAGGTTTCAATACAAAGTGTAGATGAAAACTCCATTGGATGTCTCCAATGGTGATCTTCTTCTCCCCCTTGCAATTCACCTCTCTTCCTTGCTTCTCTAATTACTTGGATGAAGGATTTGATGGTTGGATGAAGGTAGATCCAAAGGGTGAAGAATGGATGAAGGTGAAGGTGAAAAATGGAGGAAATGGTGTGTGATGTGTGTGTGGAAGGGGTGGAAATCGGATCTTCTCTTAAAAATATTGAAGTGTTGGGTATTTATACCCCTTGACAAGCTTCTAGAAGGATTCTGACTTTTTCTGATCCCTGACACGACACGAGTCGTGTGGCGCAACATGGCCATAAGGTGCCCGTGTTACGTGAACGGATGCTCCCGCACGGCCATCGCTTACAGGCCCGTGTCTGGTACACGGGCCGTGTGCTGCAACACGAGTCGAGCTGTGTCGCATGGCCAAAAGGTGGCCGTGTTGGATGAACGGATGGCTCCGCACGGCCGTCGCTTATAGGCCCGTGTCTGGTACACGGGTCGTGTGCTGCAACACGAGTCGTGTTGTGAGCACGGCCAGCCGTGTTCTTGCACTTTTGTTCTTTCTTCCTTGTTTGATCTCCCGTCTTCATTTTTTACTCCATTTTCACCTGTTATACATATGTTTAGGATCATTCTCACACATTCCCATAAAAACACAAAACACAACCAAATAACACATAAAATACGGATAAAATCATACGAAAACACATATAAAAAGACACTAAAATCTAGGTGAAAATATCACTCATCAGAAGAAAAGATTAAGAAAACCCCTAGTTGTGGCGTGATTCTCCATTTTTTCTTTCGTGGTTCTGAACCTTCTCGTTCTCCTTCTCAAGTAAGCAATACTGATGAACTCTCCGGGATAGGTGGATGTGATGGTGACGGTATTGTGGTAGGGTATGGAGTGGAAAAGTGATGAAAACTTGTGGAGAGTTAGGGTTTGGAACACCCCAAAGGCTCCTTTTATAGTTGAGGACAGTAAAATCTCGAATTCTGACTCAAAAGTGAACTTTTTCACCTCAAAAATACAAACGGGCCAGAAAAATGACTAAACGACGAATCTGGGCCACTGGGCATCGGCACGAGTTGTGCCAGGGATGGCATGAGTCTTGCCGGCATCTCTCGGTGGCTGGTTGGCACAGATGGGCGATACGGATTCTAGCTGGGCATACGACACGAGTCGTGCCAAACATGGCACGGGTCATTCCACTCGTTGGCAACATGCGTGACCTCACAGTTTTGCTCATAACTTCTTCATCCGGTCCCCGATTGAGGTAATTCTTTTACTCACGCAATCCTCTCTTCCTTGGCTTTTCGATCATTTAAAGAACTCATGAAAATTCAGTTATTTATGTATGGCACGAGTCGTGTAAAGTAAGGCACGAGTCATGCACTTCTGAGACGTGCTGGGAGATAGTGTCTCTCGTGCTATATGTGGCCGACACGAGTGGGAGGCACGACTGGCCTTCTGGCCGGCACGAGTCATGCCATGCTGCATCAAATCCTTCTTCCGCCCGGTTACGACCCCAAATTCTGATTTTGCTCTTTTTATCCCCGTTTTCCACTTAAAATATGAAATAACACCTCACAAGCATCTATAACAAAAATATATGCAATTCAACCAAAAGATGTTCAAATACGGATATAAATTCCACACAACAGTGCCAAATCAGACCCTAAAACAAGCAGATTTTCACACTAAACAATGTATGGAACAGCTATAAATTGGAAAGGAACATATCAACATGTTGTAGCATTGTCAACAATAGTGGCAGAATATGTTGCTCTCACAAAAGCAGTTAAGAAAGGAGTTTGGCTGATTGGGATATTAGAGGAGTTTGGACTTCAGGAGGATGTTTTTGACACTTATCAAAACATCAAGGGTATCATGAAAGAACTTAACACATTGATGTTAGGTTGTACTTTATAAGAGACATGGTTGAAATGGGATTAGTTGTGGTGAAGAAGATCAACACCACAGAGAATCCAACTGATGCACTTACAAAGGCTCTTCAAGCTCCCAAATTTGAGCTGTGTAAGAGCTTGCTCAATATGCATTAAGGTGGAGGAAGGGTGTTTTCACCCTCAAAACAGCAAGGTGGGGGAAGTATAAAGCTTGTTGAGACAATGCAAAGTCTAAGATGGAGAATGTTAAGGTTGTAGACACTTGCATATATGTGAACGTTGCATGTGATCAGTATTAGTAGGACACACGTGTTAAATAGAGATTGATTGAGTCAACAATGTGATCAAAGGCAAGGATCGATGAGTTGGCATTAGTTTGAACGGTGAAGATTAGTTTATTGTATGGAAGGGTTGTAATCAGTTTGTGTAGAGTTTGAGCAGCTGTTAGGTTGTTAGTTAGTTGTGGATTCCATCTAACACCAGCATGGAAAGTAACTCCCTGATCATGTTTTCAGCTACCATATATCACATGATGGTTGGATATACATATACTTAAGTTGATGCAGCAAATTAGAATTCACAAGTTCAGTTTTAAGTTTGATCTCTATCATTGTATAGTCCATCAATAAGAATATCTTCCCTTTGAGAGTGGACGTAGGCTTCCAATAGCCGAATCACTATTGTTTTGCTGTTCTTGAGTTTCATCTTTTATTACTTATCAAACGAGAGAAAGAGAGCAATCGTGAGTGATCATAAGTTTACATTGAGAGTGAGTTCTTGAGTGATTACAATAGATCTTGAATCATAATTCATAAGATATAATAATGTTTCTTGTGCGCTAGGGTGTACAAATTAAGTCCGACCCAACTTTGATGTAATACCATTATATACTGAATGCTATATTTTTAGTATAAAAAATTATATTTTTTAATTTTTCAAAAAGAATAAATTAATTTTCTTAATTATACCTTCATACACTTTTATTTAATGAAAAAGAAAAAATACTCTTGCAGTCTTATTACTTAAATGAATATCTTTTAAATTTAAAATATAATACCCTTAAATACCTTTTACATCGTACATATATCAACTCATATTATAGTACAGATGCATGCTAACATATTGCTTTTTATTTATATTAATTAAATGGATAAAAGCTGTTAATGTTTTTTTATTTACTTATGAGAAAGATATTCTGATATTTTCAGATAGCCCAACTAGCAAAACGTATTTGGTTTAATGTTGCATCTTCATGGCCCAAAGATCTATGAAGCAGAGGCCCATCACTATTTTTTTTTAAGGAAAATAAATAAAACTTTACTAATTATTCTTAAAAATAAGCTTCATTTTAAAAACTTGCGTTATTTTTATTAACTAATTGGGTATTACCTTACGTCGTTTTATACTCGGGCTAAAAGTTCATTGTATTGTATAAGTTATATATAGGTGTGCTTTTATTGTAATATAAAATTGGAAGTTATGAAAAATAAAATCTTCACTCTTCAGATGAATATGTGGTTTATTTCGTAATGATTTCATAACCTAAGAAGCTAACCTTGGGGACTGATAAGAACTTGAACTCCAAAGAAACAGCAACCTAGGCATTGATGTATCTACAACACTTTCCTCTATTAGACCGACTTAAGTCCAACGGGCAATCTGCATTAATTAAAAGAATGAAGCCAACGGTAGATGTTATAATGTTACTACTCATTTAGAACTGATGCCACTCCAATCAGATAAACTCATCACACAGATATGGTGAGGGAGAAAAGAAACATAAACACACAATGAGAAAGTGCAGCTAGTAGGAGAGTCACAATGAACATTCACAGTAAAATTTAACTCTTCAATGCTAAATACAGCAAAGCTTAAAAATTGTGACTACATTAATAGCTACACTGAACTTCTAATTCCCAAGATTTTAGATTTAGCGAAAGGAAAAAAAAAATCCACTAAATCTAAGCTTCAAATTAGCTAGTGAATATGGTAACCACACATAGAAGATATTGATAAATACTACCTCCGTCCCACACTTATATTCACCCCCCAAAAAAGAAAACTTCACATTAACCAACAACCTCAAAAGTTATTTTAATTTCAAAAATATCACCCCCACCTAACACATTATTACCTAAAAATACAACAATACCCCTAAAAAGTCAATAAAATTGTCAAAAAATAATTTTTCTTAAACTCCGTATCTACAGTATCGGTAAACTTAACTATGGGACGAAGGGAGTAATAACCTTCAGTATGTTCTCACTGTTGTTTAAAAATAATTCACATTTAGACATCCAAAGCAAATTAGTAAAATCGTACCGTAATCAAATTGATTTTAGTGATAGCAACCTCAATTTTTTAATCCTTTTATTCCACATTTTAGAAATTATTACTATTAGATACACTCTTTCTATACTCTCTCCGTCCCATTCAAAGGGTTCATTTTTGCCATTTTAGTCGTCCCACCCAAAGGGTTCTCTTTCCTTTTTTACACACATGGGACTCACTCACACCCTCTAATACAATTAAAATATGAGACTCATACTCCTACTAATACAACTATCCACTACACATAAAATAATAATAATCCTTAATCCACGTGCCAAACAGCAAAAACAACCCTTTAGGCGGGATGGAGGGAGTATATAATTATTTCTAAGTACATTATCCAAAATAAATTAATTCTAGGTACAATATTAAAGTTTGAATTACCCACTATACCTTTAATTATAATAAATGTCATGATCAAGATATCTTTCCACATTTCACGCGTTTGATGTTTGGGATTTCTAAATTATCCTTAATCATAATTCCATAAACTCCTGCACCTCTCTTTTAAAAAAAAACTTCATTAATCCAATATTGCACAACTTGCACTTTATGGAACTATAAAACAAGTTGAATTTCCTGTTACATTTTCGGTATTTTATTAGTATTTCATAATATAAAAAACTATACTCTAGAAATTAAATGATCATTAAATCCTTGGGGCATATATTAAATTTTGGGGCATTGATTATGACACGTGCCAATTATTTAATTTGTAGAATAGGAGATGAAACAGCATTGTGGAACAGGTGATCCCATTTGACTATAAAATGCTTCTACACACTCCCTCAACAAAATTTCTACATTTATATATACTATAACAATTGTTCGTGCATCATATGCAGTAATTTCACAAGGTGCATTTTATGGAATCATAAAATGCTCCTTCACATTCCCTCAACAAAATGTTTGCATTTATACTATAATTGCATTTTGTCTAAAAACCCAAAAAAATCATCATTTCTTAAGCAGACTGCACGAATCTTATGCAGAATCTGCATTTCGTGCAGAAAATTTTGCATTTCGTTCTTAAGAAGAATCTGGACGAATCTTAAGCTGAATTTGTATTTTGTGCAGAAACTTCTGCATTTCGTTCAGAGTAAAACGTTTGTTGAACAATTTATGGAAAATGTGGGATTTAATTTTGGAATTGGGTTTCTCACGTTGGTTGCAATTTATGGGAAGTGTAGGATTTAATTTTTGAATTGAGTTTCTTGATTGCATAATTTATGAAACTTGTGGGATTTAATTTTAGAATTGGTTGTGGAAATCGTATTTTGTGAAAATGCAGAAATGGGGCAAAATGGGTAATCTACATATAAATTATGTAATTAGTAGTAAGGATTAAAAGAGTATATATCTAATAATTAATTTCACATAGGTTGTGTACTATCTCTTTCTTTTAAAATGTCGCTTTAAAATTATGATTATAGTTATATAAGAAAAATCATTCACGCAATAAACTCGTTTAAAGTATCAGTACTAATACATAATTTTTAAAGTATTAATGATCATTTATGTCTAAAATACACCTAAACACTAACAATATCAACATCAAATAATTTTTATAATAATTCTAACCAATTGCACCTTAAAAGGTCCAAAATACCCCAACCCCAAAAAATCTCCACCCTTCTTACCTTCCCCTCCAGCCACCACCGGTCGGCCACCGCCTCTAGTCGCCGCTATGATCAACGATACTCACTGACATCCATACCGAAATGGGACACTCACCGATACTGTCACCGACATACATACCGACATGGGACAGTCACTAACACTCACCGACACCCATACTGATATCCATACTAACATAGGACACATTGAGTATTATTTGTTGAATAGTAGGGGTAAGGTTCAAAAAGTGTATATTGGTTAGTTTTGTTATAAAAGTTTGTTATTAGTATTGTTAATTTTAGTTAAATAAATGGCTATTTTTAAAAGGATCGACATATTTTAAAATTGCCGAACTTACCTCGAAATTGCTCTCTTTAGGATTTGGAAGAAATTGACTCCTATGAAGTTTCCGGAGCTTGCTAAAAGAAACCTTTGATGTTGGCTTCCTACTAGATACGCACTTAAAAAGAAATGTTTTGAAAAATGGAGATGATAATTCTGCATCCTTTGCAGTAATCATGAATAAACAGTTAAGCACTTTGTCCTTTGAATGCAACTTTCTCAATTAAATTTGGTGTCTCTGCTTTTCTTGACTAATGTCTCTCATGCCTTATGCCTTTAATCCAACAATGCACTTTCTACAACACTCTTCAGCCTTGCTAAGTATGAAAGGGAAAAATAAACATTTTAAGGAATAACACTACAATAATAATAATAATAATAATAATGAAATTTCACATTTTTTTTAAAACAAAATCCGGATTGTAAATTGTAATAGTACCGCCCAATTATAGTAACCTATCTTATGGTAAATTCCAAATTTTATGCCCAATAAAGCCCATATATAAGCACACCTGCCATAGCCCAATTACAACCCATTTGTCATACCTTAATTCCTGCTTCTGGATTTGGATCAACATGCCGTCCGGCAAATCTCCCCCATTCTACCATCTTTTCCAGCCTATAAATAGAGGGATTTTATTTTATTTATTTATAAAATAAAAAATAAAAAGTAAACAATTAAAAGAGTAGAAGGGGAAACGCAACAAACAAAAGCAATATGCAGACAAAAATTCCAACTAGCATTGTTAAAACCCTTAATTAAAGCCCACAGACAAAATCATAAAAAATAAAATAAATAAATAAATTATGTTCTGTTGGGGAATTTAATGGGTTAATATGAGTTAATTAATAAATTAATTAGTAATTAAATAATAATTAAAATGAGTAAAATTTATCACACATGTGGAGAGAATTAAATATAATAAATTGAGGTTTTTTGGCCTTGAGCCTAGCCCAATAGTTTATTAAATTTTGAGCATAAAACGAGTCATGATTGGGGAGCCCACGAAGCCCAATTTCACTCCAAATACGACATGTGATACATTGTATCTGGTTGACAGTTCTGTGTGTGAATGCAGATCTTAATGTATGAACGCAAATCCTACCATGTGGGGAGTGGTCCATGCCACCTATAAATAGGGTCATTCTACATTCATTCAGAACACACAAAAAACACACAGCATCTGCATACATAAAGCATTTGCATTTAGTAGCGATCCAGTTCTCCATTCTCCTTAGTTTGCTGGAGTTCCTACGATAGCGGTGCTGCTTTGCCAGAAACGAGAAGTCGTTCATCTTTGGAGAAGATCCCTCAAGACCAGAGTACTAACGGGGCGTGTTTCTTGTTGTGGGAAGAGTTCTGCTTGACTTGTCTTCGCCCATCCCTCAAGACGTTCCAGATCTGAGATCCAAGACCTAAATCTATAAGTAGATATAGAAAATCCTCTGCTTCTACTCTCTTTATTTTTTTTACTTTTCAATTTAATTATTGTATTAGTGATTGATTGGTGTACTCATAAACCAACAATCGCAAAAAGAAACATCTAGCCTCTACACCCTTTCAATCACTATGTCTAATCCAATGGGTATTTGTGATACCTGAGCTTCTCACTACTCATGTATCAATATAATTTAATTTGTGTTATGTGTATTTTATCATTATGTGATAATAATGTGGCAATTATGTGACAATTATTTCTACATTTTATTTATCTTTACATTTTGCTTGAGACATCCGTGATAAAAATGGTGATAATATGTGAATATATGTGTGCATAAATATTTACGTGCATTAATTTGAATATATAATTAAATTGTCTTATGTGTATAAATATGTTATTTCTTAATTACTCCCTCCGTCCCACAAAAAACTTCACACTTTCCGTTTTCGTAGTCAGGGTTCGGAAAAATCATTCCCAACACTTTATTTGGGGTTCGGAAAAATCATTCCCGATACTTTATTCAGGATTTGGAAAATTCATTCCCAACACTTTATTTGGGGTTCGAAAAAATCGTCCACATTGAGCTTATTTGGGGTGCATATGATGGGTGTCGAAATAAAAAATAATAAACCTACTAGATACTACTGTGATAGTGATGAGTAGGGTCGTATCCACAGAGATTGGTAAAACAAGTTTATTCAACGAAATTAAATAAAAAAAGGATGGGGGGTTTGAGTTTAGAACTGCAAACTAAATATGCAGTACACTAAAAATCAAGTAGAATGAGGTGATTAAATAAGATGTAGTATCTAGCCAAGATAATCTTTGAAATTATTCAACAAACACGATCACGGATGCAATTTTGACTCTTTCACTTTACACCAAACTGGTTATAGTCTTTGGTACTACCTAACAACCTTATCTTTCCATACTTAGTCGATAACTAGGGTACCACCTCTAATTACTTCTCTAGCCAAATAAACAACCCTAGATACCATCATAGAATTTAATTACCGACTGCATTCAACTTAGAAAAACCCAATTCTAGCCAACAAACACACATGTAGGTTCATTTAGACTAGGTTGCATATCCATTATAGCAATAATCGAAAGTGAGATGTGGACTATTACGCTACTTGCCACTTGTATCAGAAACGACTAAGCAATTATGGATTTAACGTCCTAATTGGCACATATCATTTTCACAAATTGATTAATTGATCAAGTTAAATAACTTGTCAAATAATATAATTAAGAACATGGATTATGCAAATGATGCAAGGTGAAAGAGTATAAAAACTAGTTAGATCTAACATAATTGTGTTAAACCATGCTTCCAATTATCCGACTAGACGAACGATTTAGCAAACCTTAGTAATAATTGTGTAAAAGTAGAAGTGTATCTCCATGGGAGTTCTTACAAAGTTAACGTCAAACAAAATACAGAAAGAGGTATGATAATGATAATGGAAGTTTACGAGAGTTTATCTCCTTTAAGAAAACTAATCCTAAATAACCACCTAAAAACTAACTAAAACTACTAAGAAAATTAATTAAAAATAAAACAGAAATTATCTAGACAAGTTAAGAGGTTAATGAATCCCTAAAAGATAGGAATGGATCAGATTTGAATGTTGGAGAACTGATTTGGGCGCTCAAGATTAGATACTCCCATCAGGTCCTTAGGCGTGCCCAAGGTTTAAAATTTTTGGAAATATCCCTGATATTTCTATGACATATTCGTATTTGGAGAGTACTAATATCGATATTGGGGAAAAAGATATATCTTTTCTGATGTCGAGGATATATCGAGAAATATCGAGAAATATCGATAAAAATATTGATATCGGTTTGCCATAGTTCAAATTTTTTCAAATGTCAAGATATATCGAGGAAATATTGCTAAAATATCGAGGATATATCGAAAATATCGAAAAATTATCCATATTTTTATGAAATATTTAATATTTTTATAATACTTTTACCAACTAAATACAATTTTTTCATTAATTTGATCAATTTAAAATAAAAATAGAGCAACATTTGCATAAAATTATTAAGATTGTTTTATTTTATTATCACTTATTATCACTCTTCATTAAAATTATTACTACTAAGTAAAAGAGGAGTTTCTTTTTATGTACACAGGGTGATAGTATACTCTGATTATAAATACAATTATTTTGGTACACTCGATCGAATCGGGACAGATGGAGTATTTTATTGGTACATAACAATACTATTGACACATTCAGGACTATGTTCGGAATTTATCTAATTCAATGAGCTGATACCAATATTTTTTAGATAAAGATAGCATCACATGTTTTATGTTTGAGCATCATAAATTATCATTTTGGTATTAGTTATTAAGTATTGTATGACTTTAGACTATTTAAATATGTTATAATTGATTTGTTTATCATATGTTATGAGTTTTATTGAGATTTTAAATTATATTTATATATTAAAATTAGTTAAAATATATTGCAAAGTTAAATAATTAATTCTCTCTTTTTTTTCAAGTTTTCTTAATTTTTTTTTTATTTTTACCAATATCGATATTCGATATATCCATCGATATATCTAAATTTGAGGTACCGATATTTCTACCGATATCGATACTTTAAACCTTGGGCGTTCCCACGCCTTATCAGCAAAAATGTTACTGTATATTTTCTCCAATTTTAAATTTCTGTCAGCAACTAAGACGTGACCACGTCTTACAGAAAATTAGCTTCTCTCTTTGTAGCTCCACTTCATCATCTTTCAAAAGTAGTTCAGTTAGCCCTTTGCATCAATTAAATCTTTTTCATGCCTATAAAATATAAAACTTAATTAAAATGAGCATTTAAAGATTAATTGACATCCTAACATGGGAAAATATGATATCAAAGTATGACATTTTAGCAACTTATCAGCATATCATAAATGTGTCGTGGGAAACCCGCAACGTGCACTACAAGAAATTGTCGGATTATCGACGAAAATTTTCCATCGGTAATACTTTGAAAAACCATCGATAATGAGTTTACCGATAGATTACCGATAAAAATTGATCCATCGCTAAAACCATGGTCGGTAATTCATTACGACGGATTATGGACGTCGATAAATAGAATTTTTCATCGGTAGTCATGCAAATCAAATTCATCAATGCTTTAAATTAGCGATGGATTTACCAAGCTTATCAGGAACTACAGATTCATAGGGAACTAAGTATAAATCTAAACATCAGGATCTAGAGTCTTGCATATTAAAGTGTAATTGTCACACTCATAAGAAATTTCTCATGCATCACAGAGTATGAGATGTTAAATCCGATATTTGTAACAAGTCCAGGCATACATAACTCAAATAAGCTTATCAAAATAATTATTAATGACAAAACTAGTTAATAAATAAAGTAGTTTTTTCTCTAGAAATCAAAGAAAATGCATATACCTGGCGCTAAGTGAGACGGCGGCAGTGTTTTGACGGTGGTCGATGGTGCTGTGGTCACAATGTTGTGGTGGCAAAAAGCAACACGGCGACGGGCGATTCTTTCCTATGGTAGTAGCGTCAAGAGGAGGAACATGCCTCTTTCATCAAACCCCTCAACTAATTTTACTAAAACTATCACTTCCTATCCATCTTTGAATTCTGACCTTCGTAGTAGAAGCACATACTTTGGGTGCAAGTGTTTGATTTCGCTGAACTTGAAGAAGCTACTGATAATTTTAATCCATCTAAAGAACTAGGTGATGGTGGATTTGGAACAGATCTGCGCACGAAGACGGCTGTTCGCAAACTGGGCAAGAAGACCGACGGGGGTCGGCAGCGTTTTCGGCTGTGGATTTATTGCGGCGTTCTTTTCTGACAATGGCGCAGTGGCTCGACGAATTGGCAGAATGGGTGGATTCGTTTTAGGGCTCGTAATGGAGGCAGATGGGTGGATTCATTTTCTAGAGCAGCCCTAATACTTTAAAAAAAAAGTTTTTTCGTTACCGACGAAAATAATCCGTCGATAAATTAAAGAATAATTTTTTTGAAATAAAATTTTATTATTACCGACGGATTAAATCCGTCAGTAAGTTTAAAAAAATTAAGTCTTCACTTTACCGACTGATACAATCTGTTGGTAACATAAAAACTAATTTATCTAAAAAAATTATATATTTACCGACGAATTTAATCCGTATGTAAATGAATTACTCAAATTTAATTTTTTTTTTTTAAATTATAATATTTACCGATGAAAAATAGTCGTCGGTAATTTTTCGGGCTTTAATCCTTCCAAAATAATGACGGAATTACCAACGGAAAATAATCCATCGCTAATTCTGTCAGTAATCTATCACAAAACTCGACGTAAATTTCTTATGATGATTTTTAAAAATAATTCATACGAAATGGAAAAAAACGTTCGGTAATCTGTTGGTAAATCCGTCGATAATTCGACAGTTTCTTGTAGTGGTGAACAGTTTTCAAAATAAAAGAGACCAACTAGAAAATTAAAAAATACTCCCTCCGTCCCTAGGTAAGAGTCACATTTTACCATTTTGGTTGTCCCACCCAAAGGATCCCATTTCCTTTTTTTGACACATGAAACCCACCCACACCCACTAATACAATTAAAATATGAGGCTCACACACCCACTAATATAACTGCCCAATACACTTTAAATAATAATACTCCTTAATCCACGTGCTCAAAAGCAAATGGAACTCTTACCAAGGGATGGAGGGAGTAGGTGATAAAAAAATAAATGTATTTTCATGCACTGTCATGCATGATTTCTACTTACTGAGATTTATGACTCACTAGTTTATACATTATAGGTGAACATGTTGATGATTGAGTTTTATGATGTGACTGTGCAAGCTATGGAGCTCATACAGGATTTTGAGCGGATGTACATAGATGACGACTTGTTGGGCTAGGTCGTGGGTTTATTTTGTTTTCACTGATGTTTTGTTATGTATTATAATAAACATTGTCACAAGTTGGGTGGTTTGAAGTGTTGTCAGAAACCAGTTATGTATGTTGAACTGGTGTGATGGTTTTGGTTATAAATATAATGTGAGAAAAAAATGAAAATTTTTATAATGATGATGTTTATATTAATTAGTGTTTAAATTATAAGTTATGTAAGGTGGGTCGTGTCAATATTGACGTAGTTAAAATATCCAATGCTAATAACTCCCAGAGAGTTAATGCTGAGATTCCTGAAGGGACTGATTCTCAAAGGATGTATCCTCCAATGGATATGTCATGGTTTCGGCTCCAGCAGAGAAGCCTGAGAAGTTTGGGGTGCAAACTTCAAGAGTTGGAAGCAAAAGATGTTATTTTACCTCACCACGCTGAATCTAGTGTCTTTCTTAAAGGAGACTGCACCTGTGGTGGAGGAGATAAGACTGATACGCAAAAGTGTGTGGCTTTGAAATGTGGAAGGGACGTAAAACTTCGTGCAAATACCTCAAAGTGTGGGGTGCTTAATAAAGCATGCAAACTCGTGCGATCATTATATGGACTTAAACAAGCTCCAAAATAATGGCATGTGAAATTTTACAGTACAATAATGTCAAATGGTTTTCGAATCAATGAGTGTGACAAATGCGTGTATGTGAAAATACACCTAAGGGATTTGCCATTGTCTGTCTCTATGTAGATGATATACTTATCATGGGAAGCAGTAATGACATAATCGTTGACATTAAACGGATCATGAATCGAAACTTTAATATGAAGGACATTGGTATAGCAGATGTGATACTTGGAATCAAAATTCAACGAACATCTGAAGGAATTGCATTGTCACAATCTCATTACATTGAGAAAGTATTGATGAAATTCAATGCATTCAATGATTCACCAGCTAAGACACCCATGGATCCAAGTGTACACCTTAATAAGAAAAAAGGTGAACCAGTGGCTCAATCTGAGTACGCAAGGGTTATAAGGAGCATAATGTACATAACCAATTGTACGCATCCTGACATAGAGTGTTTAGTTAACAAACTGAGTAGATACACGAGTAACCCAAGCAATGAGCACTGGAAGTCATTGAAAATAGTGTTAAGATACTTAAAGTACATTCTTGATGTGGAGCTACACTACACAAAATATCCAGCAGTACTCGAAGGGTACAGTGATGTAAACTGGATATCTGACACAAAAGACTCGTTCTCCATGAGTAGATACGTATTCACTATCGGAGGTGGAGCATTGTCGTGGAGGTATACAAAACAGACCTGTATAAGCCATTCCACAATGGAATCTAAGTTCATAACTCTAGATAAAGTTGGGGAAGAAGCAAAATGGCTTCGTAATTTCCTTGAGGATATTCCATGTTGGAACAAACTAGTCCCTACGATGATGATATATTGTGACAATCAAGCCACAATTGGATGGGCTCTTAATGATATGTACAATAGAAAGTCTAGACATATTCGTATGCGACACAACACGGTGAGATAATTGATCTCGAGTGGTTTAATGTTAATTGATTGCATGAAGTCAAAAGACAATATAGCGGATCTCTTACAAAAGCAATTAATCGAGATCAAATAAATAAATTACTAGAAGCAATGGGGCTAAAATTCACAAAGTAATGAGTCAAAACAGTGAAAATATGATGCACATTTTCTTTTTACGCAAAATTAATCCCCAAGTATTAAGGATATCAATTGCAGCTTAGCAAGCAACCAAGTTAAATATCGAAAAGAACGGCGTATTATTAATTAAATTATTAACTAAATTAATTAAGACAGGTGACAATAAAAATTGAGGATTTTAATCTAATAACTAATATGCTGAAAATTAAATAACAATTAAAATAAAATTACACTGGAAGAACACGAAAGTGTCTCAAGAATGGAGAATATGTAGCTCTAGTTAATCCAGTTTTACTATTTAACTTTCCTCTCAAGTGCGGCCGACTCTGCCTTGTGGACTATGGACACATCATTAAACCATGCAAATCTACACTATAGACACACGTAAATATGTGTGTAACACGTGTGAATAACCTTGGAGCAAGAGATATAATTCCACTCTCCTTTTTAGGTACTATCAGTATCGATTATTTTTCAAGTTTGGAATCTAACCCGATATGATCTCCCTTTATAGGTACTATAAAATTACCCTCTTTATCCTACTTACGAACTTGAATTCAATTCAATTAATAAACATTCATATATGATAGTTCTAATGAAGTTTCGGAGTCCCCTCACTTAAAATCATAATATGGAATCTTGTTCAACGGTGAACGCACTCAATCTACAACCAAGATATATATTCAGACTTTATATACCAATTTAAGATGCACAAAACGACCATGAATATAGATTAAGAAAGCACAATCACATATAAAATCAATCCACAAGTAGTGTTGTACAGAGGACACACAAGAGAGTTTTGTTAATTCATAAAACCTTCAAAACTCTAGATCTACCAAAAAGGCTCTAGCCCATGATGTTGCGAAAAATAATCATGGGTGTTGGATAGATTTTACCCATATTTCCATAAAATTAGAAAATAGAAGAAAAGAATTAGGATAACCCTTGGTGTAGTGATCTCCTTCCTTCTTTCTTCTGTCTCTTCAAATTTTCTTGATTCTCCTTCTTGGATCCACAGACAAATCTTCACAGTGATGGATGGATGGAGTAAAGGATGGATGTGATGGTGTAGGGGTGAACCCTCTTTGGAGTGTGTAGGATGATTGTTCTGCGGTTCTTTTTTAGTGTGATCTGCATTCCCTTTTATACTTGTAAGCTCTCCTTATGGACCATGAATGGGCTTTTTCTTGAAAAATATACAAATACACGCACTGGGAGTGTAAAACCCAACAAAAATAGATTTGAGTATCCCTGCTCGACCAAATGGTCTTGGTCGAGCAGAGTCGACCTTGGTTGAGAGTCTGGTCGAGCAACATTGCACAGTCTCACCATTTCGTGCATAACTTCTACATCCAAACTCCGATTTGAGTGATTCTTGCGCTCACGCGATCTTCTTTTCCTTGGCTTTCTATCAATATAAAGAACTTACAAAAACTCTAATATTTGAATATGTATTCAAAGTGGAACACTCGTGCTGAGTAGAAATAGCTTGTGCGACATCACCATTTTGATCATAACTTTCTCGTTTGGACTTCGATTGAGGTATTTCTTACGCCAAAATGATCTTTTCTTCTAGGCTTTTCAAACATGTATCATTTTTCTAGTTGTAAGCACCACACTAACACAAAAAAATTATACAAGTTGGACGTGCGTATTTCAGCATTCTTGCACAAGTTACACTTTTTCTCCAACTTTGCACTTTTGATCCTTTTTTCACCTAAAATAAAACACCTCAAATGTCCTTTTTCTCATATATATCGAATATAAGATACTTGTTCTAATATATAACAAAAATTCTCATAAAAAAGGTGTTAAATTGGACACTAAAACACGCTTATTTTTACTCTCATCAAAATCCAACCATAATGACTGGAGATCCCAAGAACTTGGTTCAAATGGACAACAAAACTGTAGAGATTGAAGTTAAACTTGGTACCTACCATTCCTTAGTAGAGCAATTTTACCAGGTATGGAACCTGTATTGTGGTGAGGTTAATTATTTAACTTTTAATGATTCCTAAAAGACCAAGTAATGGCCGGTTGAGTATAATGGGATACTCAATATAGAAGATCACTTATGTAAGTGTGAAGTGAGTGGCCGCTTCAAAGTAAAACACTTATAAATCCAAATGGGGTCCATGGCCGAAATGGACTAAAACATGAGAACAAGGAGAATGCGAGACATTAATGCGTTCGCTCTGTTGTTTCAGTATACGCTAAGGAGGAGTAGTTCAAAGACTTAGTATTTACTAAGCCACTGGTATGCTCGATAGTGTTGGACTACGGAAGGTTTAAAGTTCCAAGCTACCTATCCGGATACATTAATATTTCATAAGGACTGAATTGTGTGTCTGCATTGTACAAACGCCAAATTCCACTCATGTGGGGGATTGTTAGGAGATTTAATTGGTTAGTAAGGATTAATTAATAAATTAATTACTAATTAATAATTAAAGTGAGTGAAATTAGTTTCACATGTGGAGAAAATTAAATATAATAAATTGGGATTTTCGAGCATTGAGCCTAACCCAATAGTTTATTTAATTTTGGGAAAAAAACAGGTCATGATTGGGGAGCCCACGAAGCCCAAATCCTCTCCAACAGATATGACATGTGATACATTGTATCTGGTCGACAGTTCTGTGTGTGAACGCAGATCTATGTGTGTGGACATAGATCTTTGTGTGTGAATGCAGATCTAGGTGTGTGAATATAGATCTGTGTGTGTGAATGCAAATCTTACCATGTGGGGAGTGGTCCCTAGCACCTATAAATATGGACATTCTGTATTCATTCAAAACACAAAAAAACACAAAGCATCTGCATACACACAACATTTGCATTTAGTAGCAATCCAGTTCTCCATTCTCCATAGTTCGCTGGAGTTCCTGCTATAGCGGTGCTGCTTCGTCGGAAATGAGAAGTCGTTTCACCTTTGGGGAAGATCCGCCAAGACCGGAGCATTATAGGAGGCACGTTTCTTCTTGTGGGAAGAGTTCTGCTCGACTCGATTTCGCCCATCCCTCAAGATATTCCTGATCTGAGATCCAAGACCTAGATCTGTAAGTACAGATAGAAGATCTAGGGATGGCAGTTTCGCGAGTTTTTTCCGGTACCTGACCCGACCAAACCCTAATGGGACGGGTTCGGGTACATATATTCAGGTTTGGGAAAAAATAAAATTTCTCTTTAGGGTTCAGGTAAGATTCGGATTCACCCTCCTCGGATACCCGCTACCCGAACCCAGATAAATAATCGGATAAGTGTAGCGGGTACCCGCTAACCTATCATTTTATTATATTTGTATATTATTTGAAGTTTGAGTTGAAGATCTTAAAACTTGTGTAGTGATTTTATGTCATTTTTTAATTATTGTTTAACGTTGAGACCAAGAATATTTAATGTTGTAGACGCATTTATTTAAATATTTGAGACTTGAAATTTAATATTTTAGATTAAAATTAAAAAAAAAAACAAGTTTGATGGGTTCGGGTACCTACGGATATGAACAATCGGGTACGGGACGGATACAGATATTGCATGTAGTATTTTATACGGATAGTAATATTTTTATGGGATATGGGTTTGGGTATCCTACCCGTTGTCATTCCTAGCTAGGAAGATCCTCTGCTTTAACTCTCTTTATTTTTTTGGTACTATTCAATTTAATTATTGTATTAGTGATTGATTAATGTAATTATAAACCAACCAATTCTATATGTACATGAATATCTCCAGCCCATGATAGCGAAGCAGGTGAACGTGGGAGGATGTAAAAACGTTTTACAATAAATTAAGCAAGAATTTATCTATTCTCTTGTAATGTCAACGAGTAGTAGCATATTATGTTTATTATCGTTTATTAAATTAATCATGTTTTATCCCCAAAAGAAGTGATAATTGAAAATGGTTGATGGGTCTCTCTTCTGAATTTTTTGTGCCACTTTGATGTGACATTTTTTATTTTATTGAATGATTGACACGTAAGAAAGAAGAGGGTAACTATACTCTATATCAATGCTTAAACCTTTAGGGCTTGAATTTCTCCACTTTAACACGTATTATTCTTTAAAAAAATATTATAGGAGATGTCACACCGAACTAACCCAAGACAACCTGTGCCATCTCTAAACTGGCGCCAAATGATCAGTCCAAAACTATATCACACGCTTCCATTTAATTAATTACATAATTATACTTCTTTTGTCTCTCATAATGAGGTGAACATTATTAGGAGGTTGAGGGAGTAAATAATATTAAAATTTGATTATGCATACATAGAGGGGTATTTTCACATGTTAACTTTTCGATACAGTAAAAATAGACATTCTCTTGTGAAATGGGTTATTTGTAAGACGGATCAATCCATCATATTGTATACTTTCTCTGTCCCACTCAAAGGGTTTTTTTTACCATTTTAGTCATCCAATCCAAAGGGTCCCCTTTCATTTTTTATATATATGAGATTCATATACCCCTCTAATACAATTAAAATATGGAGTCCGCACTCCCACTAATACAACTGTCTATTACACATTAAATAATAATACTTCTTAATCCACGTGTCAAAAAGCAAAAACAACCCTTTGAGCGGAACGGAGGGAGTAGATAAAGTACGCTTATTTATAGTTAAAGCATATTAATAATAAATCTTATTATAACACACTAAAATCATACTTTAATGCATAATCAAACATACTTTAACAATCATTCAACATATTTTATCTATACAATAAGTATACTTTAATGATGAGTCGACCCGTCTCATACCCGTCTCACGAGAGACCTTGTCATTCGTTTAATTTATTAATAAAAATCTTATTATTTTAAAATTAGACTAGGTGAATATAATATTTATCATACTTTTAATATAATAATAAATTGTTAAATATAAATAAATTTGAATAGTTCGAGATGGCACTGTTTCATTTTCCCATTTTAAATATTAAAATTACTTGTTTTGTTGACATGAGAGTGTTGTACTATTACTACGTAAAAACTATTGTTTCATTTTTTTTTTAATTTTTTTTTTTTACAAACTAAAAGAATTTATTTAGTTATAAAGATATTAAATATGTCCTGAAATTTTATCGGACAAAAAAAAAAAACATTACTTCAAAAGCTTAAATTTTCGTTTTGGCTTCAAAATTCATATGTTTTGATTGATTTTGCTTTTTCTAATGGGAAAAATCAAAACTACTCACCCTCACAAAGTTTATATTTTTCTATCCACCTAAATAAAAACATCAAAACTATTCAAAATTATGTCTAACTTTTCTAAATTACTCCTTATATTATTTATGACATTTAATATATTAATTATTTTAAAGAGCAATTCAATATATTAAAATCAATAATAATTATTATACTAATTTAATTTTTATGAAATTTTAATTGAATGGAAATTAAATAGAATATGTAATCACATTTTAATATTTCATGTCTGCACAATTTTAATATTTCGTAAAACAAAATTTATAAAAATAAAAAATAAAATCTATAGAAAAATTATATATCTATTCAATTTAAAATAAGTTTTGTTCGGCCTATCATTTATTTTATTCGAGCTATGCAGTATATGTCTATTCGTCCAAATTATATTTTATGTTGAAAAAAAATTAAATACAGTTATATACACACTACAAGAAACTGTCGGATTACCGACAGATTTACTGACGGAACGAATCCGTCGATAATTGCCGACGGATTACCGACGGTTTTTTGATTTAATATGGTTTATTTAAAAAAATATCATAAGAAATTTTTGACGGTTTTTGCGACGAATTACCGACAGAATTAGCGACGGATTTTTTTTCCATCGGTAAATCCGTCATTATTTTGGAGGGATTAAATTCGGAAAATTTACCGACGACTACATTTCGTCAGTCAATAAAATAAATTTTAATTAAAAAAATTAATTTGAGTTTTTAAATTACCGATGGATAAAATTCGTCGGTAAATATATAAAATTTAATTTTTTTTAAAAAAAATAGCTTTTAAGTTTTAGACAAATTAAATCAGTCGGTAAATATATAAAAATTAATTTTTAAGTTATCGACGAATTGAATTCGTCGGTAAATATATAATTTTATTTAAAAAAATTAGTTTTTAAATTACCGACGAATTTCATGGGTCGGTAAATATAATTTTTTTTTATAAAAATAATGAAGTCTCTACGGACGAATTAATTCGGTTGCTAATGTAAAAATTATTTGTATTAGAGTTGCCTTAGAAAAGTATTACGATTTACGACTGCTTTCATTACGAGCCACCAGCCAAACAAATACACCCCTCTCTTTCACTCCGCCCTCTGCCGCCGACTGTGCGTGAGGGCCCTCTCACCCATCTGGCCACCGGTGTCTTGCACCACTCACCTGAACTTCTCCCAAATTGCCTGATCTAATGCCGCCTAGGGTTCATTCATCGGTTCTCAACGAATCCCCCTGCAGCTTTTGCGATGGAGGATTTTTCCCACTGTCGGCCCGTGACGCCGTGCTTCTTGAGATTTATCAGCGTCGAAGTTGATCTATTTTTTTAGATACATCGACGCGCTTCCAGCTGTCGCCGTCCCTCCAAAGGGATTTTGCTGCCTAGGGCAGTCAATTCGCCGCCACCGTCCTTCTCCGTCACGCTCTCTACCCGGCGATTTCGCCTAGTGCGACTTCCCTGACCGAACCAACTTCATGAGTATGGTTTTCCCTCTATGTTTGCGCTTCATTATCCTTCTGTCTACTTCAGCCGAAACTTAATAACTGGAAATTGGTGCACTTGTTTGCTTAACTCTGTTTTAGTTATGATGATGCCCCTGTTTAAGTTTTGTTGTTTGATGATGGTTGTTGTCGCCTCTGTTTCCCATGGTGTAGTTGGTCTTTTTGGTGTCCACTTGAATTTTTTTGACAGCAAGTTACATCGGCTATGCAGATTTTTTGCCTATTCTTATAAATTTCCTATTCTTTTAAATGCATATTTGTAAGTGGAGATCAATATGTTATTGCATTAGCCTTATTAGATGAATGGAAAGTTGTATTGAGTCTGTTATCGTGCCCATTAAAAGGTAGGTTGAAATAGTTTGGGATTCTTATTTCATTCTTTTTCTTTATTTGGATCTTGTTTTTGTTTCATACATATGTGCTATTGCTTACACATCCAACGAGATTCATTTGCTTCATTATGGAGTTTGCTTGGCTTCATGAAAATAATAATCCAGTGCTGATGCCCATATTTGCAGATGAACACAATAGCACATAATCCAGTGTTTGGATTGTGTCATCAATTTATTTTTTAAAACACTCCATTTGCACTCAAATTTTAGTAATAGTCGGTCTATTTACTAACTACTATTGCTTATATTCCTGCCTTCTCGAGTATTTTTTAGACACATGGATTAAGGTTTTTTTTATATATTAGAAAAAATATAGATAAATTTATAATTTTTCATACTCTCTCGTCCTATTGCTTATACTTCTTCCATCCTGAATAGTTTTATCCATGTATATGAGTAAGAAGTGTTTATTTTAATATATAATAATATAAGAAAAAGTATGTATAAACTTGTAATTTTGAGTGGAGAAAAAAGTAAATAAAATATAACTATTAGGTAAGCCTTTCCTGTTTGTCCCTATCTCCTGCATTTTGTAATTTCTCTAATTAATGACTAATTATGTTCGTGAACAAAACATTCAGCTATCTTTTTTGCTGGAGTAAGCCTCGCAACAAGAATTATCTTTGTATTCATCGTTGTGTGGGGCTATATATATATCGAGAGTGCTAATTGGTATTTTGATTCATACTGTAAGATTTCTTACACTATTTACTCCCTTCCTTTCAATCCTCTTTGCTTTCTTTTGATTGAGATTTGCAGGGCCTACCTCGCGTCGTTACCTCTTAACTGGTACGCACTTTTTGTATTTTCATGAAACTACTTAGGAATCTTTTCAACTTGAATTTTTTTTCACAGTTTAAAGACAAGAAATTGAGAGCCATAATCGACACTTCAGCTTCTTTTTTACCCACCTCTTGGTAGGGCTCTATTACAAAATATAATAGTTATAGTATTCTAATTGGTACAACTAGTTATTAAAGTTGGATATTTTAATTTTAGGATAATTACTTTAGTTATACTATAATACTTTGCTTTTCTATTTATGCCCAATTTTGAAAGTTCTCAAGGTAGCCTACTTTCATTTGGTACATTATAGCAATTCATAACATAGCACCAATCATTGGTATATCTTGACTCGATTGTGCTGTTGTGTTTATTTGCATAAACTGCTGATTTATTTTTTAGATTTTTATCATACATGCATTGTCCATTGGATCTTGAAATATTTAAGTGGTAAAATATTTTCTAGTTATGTAGAATGAAGTATATCTCAATTATGTTAAGGGCACTAGTCGAAATGAGCCAACTATATATAATACTGTGTTTAAATGTTTGGTGAGTTTATAATGGTTGCTCTGACTGTTTTTTGTCATTAATTGACTTGTGATTGAATTAGAGACTTTCTGGAATCTAACACGAGTCTGAATTTTGTTATAGAATCTTTATTTATTTTTTAAAAATTTTGTTTAAGGACTCAAATATAGATTAATTGAACTCTACTTCTTTTTGTACAAACAAAATGACATGTAATAGTTCTATTTTACTTCTTTTTGAATCCGTGTCTAAGAATTTTTCCTTTCTTGTAATATGCAGCCTAAAAAGACTCATTTCAACCAAAGGACGTAGAAGCTTCACAAATATTGGGACCACATAAGCGACTCACAAAGTTTAACTTCATCAAAGGATTGTTTTCTTCTACTTTTGGCAGGTAAGAAATTATATGTCAGATTACTGTTGTTTCCAATTTCTTACTTGGTGGAGTTCAATTAAGGTTAATATTCTTGAAGATGGGCTAATAATCTTGTTGCAATTGTATTATTATTGGATGATAGCATTTCATTCACCATAATCTTTTTGAATATTTGATACTTTTGACACTAGCCTCTAACACTCTAGATGATAGCATTTCATTCATTATATTGTTAATATTCTTAGAATGTTCTTGTTTGTGCTGAGGTGGTCATTTTCTCATGTATTCCAGCAATATGCATTTCAAGTCGGACGTTACAGTGGGGATGTCGAAGCAAAACTAAAGATGGAGAAAAAGGATGACTAATGTTCGAACTCATGTTACCTTGTAATATTAATCCTTGTAATATTACACCTTAGTTTGAAATTATGTAGAGTTTTTAGAATTTTAATGTTATGTTAAATGAAAAAATATATATTAAATGAATAATTTATTGAAGATTTATTTATTTTGATTTTTTTTTTCTGTTGCATTTTACTGACGGATTTTTTCGTAGGAAATCTATTATTTATTTTAAATTTATCGATGAAAAAATCCATCGGTAAAGTCGTCGCTATATTATCATTCTGACGAATTTGTATTGTATGATTGCCGACGGATATCTTTCTTTATCGACGAAAAAATCTGTCGATAATTATTGATGGATTTAAAATTCCGTCGCTAAAAAGTTACCGACGCAGGTTTTCGTGACAGATTAATTTTCGTCGGTAACTAAGTTACTGAGGAATTTTTCATATTTTACCGATGGATTTTTTCGTCGGTAATCAGATAATTTTTTGTAATGACAAATCTATTCGACCTACATTTTTGTCTATTAGCCCTTATTTTATTAGGCCTAAGTCATATATGCCTACTCAGTCTTATTGTATTTTACTATGTTCGATTCTCCAAACTGTATTTTATGTTGAAAAAAAAATTAATTACAACTACATGCAATTCTATTTAGCTTACATTTTTGTCTATTCTGCTCATAATTTACTGCCAAAGTTATTTATATTTATTCAGCCTAACTGTATTTAATGTCGAAAAAATTTAAGTATAGCTACATGTAATTTTATTCAAATTATATTTTTGTCTATTTTGCTCAAATTTACTCTATTCGTCTCAAGTCATATATGTTTATTCAGTTTAACTTTTTTTCAAAAAAATATTATTCTAAATTGGAAAAACTATTTTTTTAAAGAATAAATGACATAAATTAATAAATATATATACAAAAATATATACCACCCCATCCATCGCAAACATATTCATTTGCTTTTCGCACGTAAATTAAGGAGTAATATTATTTTATAGGGTTAATTACGTTAAAAGTCCCAACTTTTTTGCCAATTTTGAATTAGTTCAAACTTTTTAATATTTAAAATAAGTACTCGACCTTAAATCCATTTTTCAAATCAAGTAATAGGGCAGTTGAAGGCCTACCCGATGGCTGATGTGTCAATTTTTTATTCAAGTCACTATCCACATGTACATTTAAAAAATGAAAAAAATGTATTCATACTGTTAGAGTGATTTGACTAAGTATTAAACGACTCTTCTCTCTAACAGCTTAAGCTTTTAGATGAGGTGGTCGTTTAACATGTTATCAGAGCCAATGGTTAACAAAGGTTCAGGGTTCGAACCTCACTGCCACCCATTTATGAGAAAATTCCACATTATTCCCTCCTGCATGTGAGGGACGTGTTAGAGTGATTTGTTTAAGTATTAAACGGCTCTCCTCTCTAACAACTTAAACTTTTAGATGAGGTGGTCGTTTAACACAATGTCATTTTATAACAATTGGAAACTAGAATTTCAAAGGGCTTCCTGGTTTATCTTCTTCCTCACACTCACACTTATGCCCTGTAAACAACTCAACCTCTGTTTCGACCAAGCTTAATTTCTTTTCCTTCTTCTTTACAGAATCACTCCCATCCCTTCGCACCTGCGGCTAAACAAACCCCAGTCAACATGAAAGCAGATAACGATTTAAATGATGTATAACAGAAAATCATTGAGAAAAACCTGAAAATATAGTTGTAGAGAAAAGTGAAGATTGGGAGCAAATAAATAGAAACCGCGTGAAGGAGAAAGACGAGTTTTCGGTAGAGAAAGTGAGTGGTGTTGGCTTATAAATACACATATTTGAAGCTCTGATTTATGAGGGAATTGAGTATGATTTGAGCGATTAAAGGCAAATCGGTATGTTTATGGGAATTCCACGAATCAGATGCTATTGAGACTATTTGAGCGCTTTTATGTAGGAAAACAGGTCTGAAGTGTTTAGAATCGGAAAACACGAAGTCCAAGACGCCGCTTGACCAGGGGAGGTGCGCTCTACTAAGACCTTTTGTTCGAGTGGAGGTCTGTACAGCGTTTTAGCGAACGGCGAGTCCGCTCGACGCCGCTCGACCATGACAAGATCTGCTCGACCTGGCCATTTTGGTCGAGCGGGGACACGCGTACTTATTTTTGGTAATTCCTAATCTCCTGAGCGTGTATTTTTGTATTCTCCAAGAAAAAGCTCAGAAAAGGTCCATAAGGAGATTCCACAAGTATAAAAAGGGATACGGATCACATAAAAAAGAGAGTTAGATTCCACATCCATCTTATACCATATCCAAGCCCTAATCTATGGAGCTTTAGAGAGAGATTCATCTGTCGAATCAAGTAAGAACCAAGTGAAGATTCAAGACAGAGATAGACGCGACGGCGCCCGCATCTAGGGTTTACTTCGCATCTTAATTTATCTTGTAATTTTCAAGACTATGGTTAAGATCTATCCAACCACCATGATTGCTCTTCGATCAATATGGGCTAGAACCACTTAGGTAGTTCTAGGGTTTATGAAGGTTTTACGAGTTAATTGAACTTCTGTGTGTATACTCATTTATTTTATATAAGACTATGCCTTTTCAATTCATACTCAGAGTTGTTTTGTACATCATTAACTGTTATGTAGAGTTTGAATACATATCTAGGTTATTGATTCAGTGCGTTCACTGCTGAGCAGAATTCTATGTTATGATTCTAAGTAAAGGGATTCCAAAGTTTCATAAGAACTCTCTTATATAATACTTGTTAATTTAATATTATTCGGGTTAATAAGTAGGATAAAGAGTATAATCTCATAGTACATGTAAAGGGAGATCATATAGGATTAGAGTACTTAGTGCACGGGAAATAATTGATACTGATAGTACCTAGAAAGGAGGGTGAATTATATCTCTTGATCCAAGGATATTCGCACGTGTCACATGCTTATTTACTTGTGTCTATAGAGTAGATTTGCATGGTTTAGTGTTGCATCCATATTCCACAAGACAGAGTCGACATTGATACACAGAAGGGAAATTAATTAGTAAAACTGGATGGCCCGACGGACTACCATCTTCTCACTTATTCACTCTCATTCAATCTCTACTGTTATTTACTTTAATTGTTCTTTTCATTATTTACGATTAGTTACTTAATTTTCACAACCTTACTGCCATAATAGTCTTAGTAATTTAGAATATAATTAAATTAATAATAATCCGTCATGTGGGTTCAATAAATACTTGGTCGCTTATCAAAACTACAATAGCATCCTTCACATTTGGGGATTAATATTGTGTGTTGAGAAAATGCTCATCAATGATCATGACGATTGATATGGATATTGACGGAGCATCGATCCCAAAAGTGGGTGAAACCTCCAATATAAATAGGGACTCTGTTGGGACTGATTCCCAAAGGGTAACTGTAAATCCTGTTGGCTCTGAATCCCAAAGGATGTATCCTCTAATGGGGATGTCGAGACCATTCATGGTTCCGGCTCCAGCGGAGAAGCCCGAGAAGTTTGGGGGTACAAACTTCAAGATATGGCAGCAAAAGATGCTATTTTATCTTACTACATTGAATCTGGTAAACTTCTTAAATATGTCTGCACCAGTGGTGAATTAGGATGAGACTGATACGCAAAAGCGTATAACTCTGGATTAATGGATCTCTGCTGATTACTTGTGCAAGAACTATATCCTGAGTGGACTTAGTGATGCACTCTTCAACGTGTATGCAAACACGAAGACATCCAAAGAATTGTGGGAATCTTTGGAGAAGAAGTACAAGGTAGAAGATACCAGTACCAAAAAGTTTGTGTTAGCCAAGTTCTTAGATTTCAAAATTTTTGATGGGAAATCTGTGATAGAACAAGTGCAAGAATTTCAGTTGATTTTACATGAAATCCTCTCCTAGGGGATATTGCTTCCAGAAGCATTCATTGTCGGCTCTGTGATTGAGAAACTACCTCCAATGTGGAAGGACTTCAAAAGTTATCTCAAACACAAGAGAAAGAAAATGACACTGGAAGACTTGACTGTCAAATTGAGAATTGAAGATGACAATAGAAGGATGGAAAATAATTATAATTATTACAATCCTATGAAGGCTAAGGCAAAACAAACTTAATAGAACATCAAAAGCAGAAAAGGCTTGAAGATAATAACAAGATGCCTACTCAGAAAAAGAAATTCAAAGGCAATTATTATAATTGTGGTAAACTTAATCATAAAGCCAAAGAGTATCATTTTTTCAAAGTGAAAGATGGACAACATGATACAAATGTGGTTGAGACAAGAGAGCTGATGAATGATGATCAATCAGCCTAATAATTGTTATGTAATGAATTTGCTAATAAAACAAACTTTCATTTAAGCCATTAAGGCTAATTATTCATGAATAAAAGTCTTTAATTTCTATTAAATTATTTGCCTTGTGACATGTAATAGTCATGTGAATTATTACGAATTAATATTTGGAAGGCTCTTCAAACCCTCAAGTGTGGGGGGTGCCACCCCGAGTATGGGATGTGACACTCCAAGTGTGGAGGTGTTTGAATTAAAGATGAAAAGTGGTTGTGTTTTATACACAATAAATTAATCTTGAAGAAAAAAAAGTGGATCCATTCACACATATGTGAAAATCAAGATCAATAAAATTGCTAGAAGGAATGTGATTAAAAAATCCACAAAGTAAGAACTAGAACAGTGGATACCCAACCATGATGACTGGAGATCCCAAGAACTTGGTTCAATGGGACAACGGAGTTGTAGAGATTCAAGTGAAACTTGGTACCTACCATTCCTTAGTAGAACAATTCTACCAAGTATAGAACAATCATATTATGGTGAGGTTACGTCTTTTGACGTTTAATGATTCCTAAAAAACTAAGTAATGGCTGGTTGAGTATAACGGGGTTCTCAAGATAGGAGATCACCTATGTAAGTGTGAAGTGAGTGATCTTTTCAAAGTAAAACACTTAACAATTCAAAGGGGGTCCATGGCCAAAATGGATCAAAATGCGAGACATTGATACGTTCGCACTGTTGTCTAAGTATATATTAAGGAGGAGTAGTTCAAAGACATCATGTTTACTAAGCCACCAGTATACTCGATAATGTTGGACTACGGAAGGTTCAAAGTCCCAAGCTACCTATCCGGATACATTAATGTTTCACGAAGATTGGATTGTGTGTCTGCATGATATAGGCGTCAAATTCCACTCATGTGGGGATTGTTGGAGAATTTAATTGGTTAGTAAGGATTAATTAATAAATTAATCATCAACTAAATAATAATTAATGTGAGTGAAATCAGTCTCACATATGGAAAGAATCAAATATAATAAATTAGGATCCTCTCCAACAGATATACGACATGTGATATATTGTATCGGGTCAACAGTTCGATGTATGAACGCAGATCTATATGTGTGAACACAGATCTGTTGTGTGAATGCAGATCTGGGTGTGTGAACACAGATCTGTGCATATCCTACCATAGGTGGAGTGGTCCCTGTCATTTATAAATAGGGACATTTGCATTCATTCTAAACACACCAAAAACATAAAGCATCTGCATTCAAAAGGCTTTTGCATCTAGCAGCAATCTAGTTCTCCATTCTCCTTAGTTTGTCGAAGTTCCTGCGATAGCGGTGCTGCTTGCCAGAAATGAGAAGTCGTTTCACCTTTGGGGAAGATCCGCCAAGACCGGAGCACTACCGGGGCGTGTTTCTTCCTGCGGAAAGAGTTCTATTCGACTCGATATTTCTCATCTCTCAAGACGTTCAAGATCCAAGATTCAAGACTTAGATCTTTAAGTAGAGATAGAAGAACCTCTGTATTGAGAGTAAAAATAAGCGTGTTTTAGTGTCCAATTTAACACCTTTTTGATGAGTATTGTTGTTATATATTCACACAAGTGTCTTATATTCATTATATTAGAGAAAAAGGTGCACTTGAGGTGTTCTATTGTGTTTTAGGTGGAAAAATGATCAAAAGTGCCAAGTTGGAGAAAATGTGCAATTTGTGCAATGATGCTGAAAAATACACATCCAACTTATGTAATTATTCTGTATCAGTGTGGAGCTCTGAATTGAAAGTGTGATATATAGTTGGAAAGCCACTGAAGAGAGGGTCGTTTTGGCATAGAGAACACCCCAATCGGAATCCAAACGACAGAGTTATGATCAAAGTGGTGGCGTCGCGCACGCTGTACCGAATAGAATGGCTATGCCGCTTTGCGTGACTTGTTATACATTCAAATATTAGAATTTTTGTAAGTTATTTATATGGATAGAAAGCCAAAGAAGAGAGGATCACGTGAGTGTAAGAATTACTCAAATCAAAGGTCGAATGTGGAAGTTATGCGCAAAACGGTGAGACTGCAAAAGCTTGCTTGACCAAAAGAGATCTGTTCAACCACAATCGTCTTGGTCGAACGGAAAAGAAAAACTCGAACAAAAAGACCAAAACCTTACAGAGAGCTTGCTCGACCAATTGCTCGACTTGGAGGCCTTGCTCGACCAAGAAGGTTTGGTCTAGTAAGATGTAGCTGGGATCTATTTTTGGTAGTTTCGGGTTTCTTTTACCAAATTTGGCGTATGTCTCAAGTAAAAGCCCATCCAATATCCGTTAGGAGCACTTTACAAGTATAAAAGGGGATGTAGATCACATCATAAATTATCATAGAATCATATTGGATTGGAGAGAGCCACACATCCATCCTACACCCCACAAGGGGGGATCACCCCCCAACCATCATCCACATCCTTTCCTCCATCCATCCATCACTTTGAAAATTTATTTGTGGAATTAAGAGGAGAATTCAAGACGGAGAAGGACGCGATGACTCCAGCATCTAGGGTTTTATTCGTTTTCTAATTTATCTTGTATTTTTCGGACATCCGGGTAAGATCTATCCAATACCCATGATTGTTCTTCGTAACATCATGGGCTAGAGCCTTTTTGGTAGAATTAGGGTTGTGAAGGTTTTTACCAATTAATTGAACTTTCGTGTGTAAACTCCGTACAACACTACTTGTGGTTTATTTTATATAAGACTATGCTTTTTAAATTCATATTCACGGTCGTTTTGTGCATCATTAACTGTTATGTAGACACAGAATACATATCTTGGTTATTGATTGAGTGCGTTCACTGCTGAGCAGTGCTGAGCAGGATTCCATGTTATGATTCTAAGTGAGGGGACTCCGAAGCTTCATTAGAACTATCATATATGAATACTTATTAATTGAATTGAATTTGGGTTATTAAGTAGGATCAAGAGGATAATTTTATAGTACATATAAAGGGAAATCATTTCGGGTTAGAGTACCAATTGGCCAGGGAAATAATTGATACTGATAGTACCTAAAAAGGGGGGTGGAATTATATCTCTTGCTCCGAGGTTATTCACACGTGTTACACGCATGTTTATTTGTGTCTATAGAGTAGATATGCATGGTTTAGTAATGCGTCCATATTCCACAAGGTAGAGTCGGACATCAACACACAGAAGGGAAATTAATGCGTGAAACTGGATTATCCTAGGGCTACCTATTCTCTTACTTGATCCACTTTCGTATTATTCGAGTGATATTTTATTTTATTTATTATTTTAATTAATTGTGTATTAGTTGTTAGATTAAAATCCCAATCTTTATTGTTTTTCGTCTTAATTAATTTAGTTAATAATTAAATTGATAATATGTCGTCCTTTGGGTTCGATAATTTACTTGGTCGCTTGCTTAAGCTGTAATTGATATCCTTAATACTTGGGAATTAATTTTGCGTGCAAAGAAAACGTGCATCACTCTGCTTCTATTCTCTTTGATTATTGTAATTTCGATTTAATATCTCCCTTCTATATTTCTATCCAATATTTCTATCCAATTATTATAATAGTGATTGATTGGTGTATTTATAAATCAACAAGTGGTAAAAGAGGCCATGCTGTAAGAAGATGGCTTAAGAGTAACGCGTTTGGCGAGAAGCATTCAAAACGAATGAAGGGGTGGGATGGAATTTAGTGGGAGAGAGAAAGAGGGGAAATCGAGTTAATGGGTGGTTCGATGCTTCAAAGATTGAATAGACTACACTTGTAACAATAAAATTGATATTTTATGAGTGGACACCAAAATAACAAAAATGATATAGCGATGAATGAAGGAAGTGTTACAATAGCCAAACATATAATATCACGATTCCTTAGTATGACTGTAGATTCAAAAAGTGAAAATATATTCTCATGTGACTTGGGGGATATTTGGGTCAGCAACATTAAGAGAGGATAGAATAAATAATTTTTAAAATAAATGACAAAATAAATGTTATATATATATATATGAGAGTGGGTAAAATGATGCAATTTTTTTTTTTTATGTATTAGTTTATGTATTTCAGTGATTTGACTTATGAGTTGGTCTGACAGTCTGACTACGCCAATTGCTGTAGAGGACTCCAGCTTGAAAACTTGGTGCAATAATTTTTTGTGATTCGGCTTTTTCAGTTTTGGACTTTGGACTGTTTCATCCTATTATTTAATTTCATGTGAGTGCTTTGTTAATTTGAATTGCTTAGTACCTCCCCAACTTTAATTTCACATTTTTATTTTTTTCGTATTAAATTTAATTTCACATTTTTATAAAAAGAAAAAGCAACTAACTAATATCATCTAATATACTTTAATTTCAAAATTGTCATTACCTTTTTAATACACATAACATATTTTATCATATATTTATTATTCAAAAATACCATACTACCTCAAAAATAAGTCAAAAAGTGATTTTTCTTAAACTTCGTATTTATAGTAAACGTGAACATGAATTTGGGACGAAAGGAGTATCTTTTATTCGTTGCAAATTAATTATTTATCGTCATTTCTCCATCTCAGCAAAAGTTCACACTTTGTCATTTTACTTTGTCTCAAGATAAGGTTTGTATTTCACTTTTTATCGAATGGGACCTATATAAAATAATTAATATATATTTTTATTGGCTCACACAAAACACTAATATAATAATTCACTACATATTAAAATATTATGTTCATTAATTCTCAACCATTAATGTTTGAAATTTGGTTTGGAGATTAAAAATAAATCAATTAAATTGATTATTTAACGACCAATTTATTTGAGGGTTATAAATTTATTTTATTAAGAAATTAAACGGTGTATGATTAATCCTCTTTTCATGGAAATGAAATAGTGCATTTGTGATCTCAAAATCAATTATTTGGTGAATGAGAATTTAATGCACAAGTTGAACGGTTGAATATGTTTTATGTGGGGTCATGTTTGTTCCAAAATACTTGAATCTCATATAATGGACATTTATATAGTCAATATAAATCAATGTCATTATGGACAATTATATTAGCCAACACAAATTAATTTCATTATGGAATAATAATGTATAGAAAATGAGAAACTTTATGGAAAATCATGTAAGAACTCAAATGAAAGAAGTTCATTTTGAGTGGCTCGTTCCATTTTATTCCTATTAGAGGTGAGGCATTCGTGGTCTATGACCTTTGGACACATTCAACCATCAGTTATAAATTCAAATTCGAAAGTGTAACAGTTGAGTATAAACATGACAGAATCAATCTGTAATAGCACTTGATAAACACAAAAATTCGCACTTTTTATAAACTATTTTCATATGATTATTGCATAATTTTAGCATTATTTGTGGGGTTTATTACTTATTTTTATATTTATTACTATGACTTCTGTTAAGATTTTAAGATTTTAAACCTATTTTGAAGCAAAATAATTAAGCATTAGAAGAGGAGTTAAAGGAATACGTTGGACTTATTTAATAAATTGTAGTTTTTATTTTTATTTAACAGAATATAGCAATTTCATGGTCCGTTAATAAAATAAGTTGAACCCTTTGGTCATTTCTCGTTTTTAATCCATTATAATCCCCTGTCAAATCAAAATCTATGTACTCCCTCCGTCCCGGGTATTTTTACCCATTTGTACGGGCATGAAGATTAAGACGTTTTATTTTTTTAATATATAATGTAAAAGAAAGTAGGGATAAATTAGTAATTTAAAAAGAAAAAGTGAATAAAATTATTGGGAATGATGAATAAAGTATAAAAAAGTAATTAAAGTTGTTGGGATTGTAAAAAGTAGGTAATAAAATATAATTTATTTTTGCCAAAAATGGAATGGATAAAAATACGTGGGACACCCCAAAATAGAAAGTGGGTAAAAATACGTGGGACGGAGGGAGTATTTATTTTATTTATATTTAAAATTATTTTTAAATTTTTATACACTCCATAAATAAATATTTAATATATTATTTATATTATAAATATTTTTAAAAAGTGTGATATAATATTCATACATTACCTTACACTATCTATTCCATCCGTCTCACAGCAAGGGTCTTTTATTTTTTACACGTAGATTAAAGAATATTATTTAATGTGTAATGAGTAATTGTATTAATGGAAGTGTGTATCTCATATTTCAATTGTATTAGTGAATGTGTGTGGGTCTCATATATATAAAAAAGGAAAGTGGAATCATTGGGTGAGACGCCGAAATTGAAAAACACCTCCTTTGAATGAGATGGGAGGAATATTACTTAAAAATACAAAATACCCAAAAGTTAATAAAAAATTACTTTTCCCAAATAAAGTATAATAATAAACGTAAACTTATTTGTGAGACGTAGGAGTATATTTCTATGTCCAATCCACAAAGCAAAGTATGATGATATACTATTAAAGTAATTTGATTTAAAAATATATAATAATTTTGAAATTAAGGTGTGTTCATAATGTTATTAATTAATTACGCTTTTCATCTCGTTAATGTTATTAAATTTACTATTTACACAAAAATTAAAAAATATTATTTTTTAATGTGTAGTGAGTTGAGCGATATAATGTTTCAATATCTGGTGAGTATTTATTAAAATTATGTGTGAGCCTCATAAAAATAATTAATTTTTTGTGTGTGTCCCAACTACCAAAAAGAAAAATGTAACACCATTATGGGGATGGAGGGAGCAAATACATTTATAATCTTTCATTAGATACATATAAATATACTCCTACAGTTTCACAAACATGTTCAAATTTATTATTATAAGTTTTTTGAGAAAAGTTATCTGACTTTTGGGTTATTTTAGTATTTTTAAATAATAAATAAAGTATAAAATAATGTAAATGTTAGGTATGAATGACGAATTTGAAATTAAATTATGTTGTGTGTTAAAATAGAATGCAGATTTTAAAATTAAAGTATGTTGCAAAAATATATATTAGTTAAATGTTTTTTTTTATAAATATGTGAAGCTGAAATTGTGACAAATTAAAATCAAATATGTGCAATATATCACGCTTTTTAAAATTGAGTGAGATTCTTATGCTCGCGGGACACATCGTGTCCCCATGTGAACAAAGAAGTTTTATTAAAACTCTTGTATTCACATGGGGGACACGGTGTGTTCTCGGGGGCACTTGAGTTTTTGCCTTTAGAATTATTTATAAATATAAACAAGAGTATATTAAATCTTTGTTTATATATAAAATTTTAAAAATAATTTTAAATATAGAAAAATAAAAATACATGGCTGATTTGACAAAGGGAATTAAAAATGGTTAAAATGGGGAAATCAGCAGAGGTTTAAAAATTAAAAAATAATTTTAAATATAGAAAAATAAAAGAGTGAGGTTCTTGTGCCCCGAGAACACAATGACCTTTACAATTTCTGTGTCCCTTTATAATTTAAACCTCTAGCAATACATAAATTTAAATAGAAAAGAATATAGAGAGGGAGAGTTGTATTTGCATGGGACACAGAATATCCCTCTGTATTCTAAGGAAGCAAGAGCTTATGCCAAAATAAAAATACATGGCTGATTTGATAAAGGGAATTAAAAATGGTTAAATATGGGGAAATCAGCAGAGGCGTCACTTGTAGGGGAGCCCCTTCTGCTTATTCTATTAAACCCCCTTAAATTAAAATAAAACAACAATAGTTTATTAAATAAGCCATTACGTTGAGATAGCTTGGAGTAGTTTAAAGTGGTTACATGTTTCAATAAGGAATTTTTTCAATCTAATACCTGAATTATATATTATCTATTGATTTAAGGTTTGGATTATTTTTCTTATCAATTCAGAGTTTGATTAATTTAAAACTCTCAATTCAAGGCTCAAATATCTAACACCGTCAATTCTTCCTTTAAACAGAAATTAAAGAGCAGAACAAGCTACAGTAGCCATCACCGGAATCGTTACCATGTCAGCTAATTACTCCACTCTCAATGTGTCTCTATGCAGCAGAACCACATTCATCTCCCCCATTGATTCAAATTCACATAGCTACTGCAGAATTCTTCCACTATATGCCATTGGCTTCTCGGTGGCTACCTTCATCAGTACATTCAATAGACCCAAATAAATAATTGGCACTACACAAAATCTCAAATCCACACTTTCCACAATATTTTGAATGTGATTTCATAAGATTACTAGTCTTCATTCTCACTAAAGACCCACCTTCATACCTGGCAAGTCCACCGCTTTACCTCATACATCTGCCTCTTTCTCCATGTTTTTCATTGTTCTTTTGTTCTACACCACCCAATCACCGCCGTGGAAGACAACGGAAAACAAAGGAATATTCAAAGATGTTTGTGTTCCCAATCCTAATACATCAAAATTTACTGGAGATGAAGAAATTTTCCTTGCATCGTATCCATTAGAGCACAATAATCCCTTATCGTCAATTGATTCCATAAACGAGTTCGACTCTCTCCACAGAAGTAATTGACCAGAATTGTCTCAGTTCTGATTAGCAGGTTCAGTACTCTTCAATTTTTGTTAAAAGAATAATTGACGGTTTTAGGGCTTTAAGCCTTTAACTGATAGTTTTAAATTAATTTTGGCCCTAAATCAATAAAAATAATAAATCAAGTCTTACATTGATAGTTAACATATAATTCAGATCCTAGATTGAAAAAATTCCTTTAATGAATTAGGAAAAGGATTGCAAAATGGGCCCAAGATTGATTTATGTAAGAGAATACATTTGCTAATGCAGGCCACCCTATTTTTTCGTGTATTTGTTATTCAGGATGTTCCAACATTATCGGCAACAAATCTGATTTTCTGATTGGATAAGGTTAGAAATGAATATTCATAATTGCTGAGGTGTCCAGATAATATTAAAGCCTCCTCGGATTTGTTATACAAAGGAGTTATGTGGAAATTGGTAGGAGTTGAGATGATAACCTCCTCAAACCACCACAACTACCTTGAAGATGTATCCACATCTATTTGTCTATAAATAAGGGATGTGTGATCAGATTTATGCGGAGATTACAGATTAGAGATTACGAGATAAAAAAATAAGCAGCGTGTTCATACAGATTACTTTTCAGAGAGTTTCTCTATCCTGTTTGTACTGAGAGAAGAAGATAGTCTTTCTAGACTTGTCTCGTCAGTTGTGTGCCTATAACGATCTGTATGGTTGTTATGTTAGGATAGATTAGTTTCTCTGAGTCTGTATCACTTCCTTGAAGTGCGAGTTGTTCAAGTTTCTCTTTTTAGAGTTATCTTGTATTTGTTCATAAACATGTCAATAATGATACGTCTTTTGCCTTGAAGGCCCTACTGGTGAAATACCCAGTAGAAAGTTTTGAAATATCTCCTTTTAAATTTCCGTTGTGCACTGTTACTATTTTTGTTCCAACATTCTGTGTAACAATGTACACCCCGATTAGAATTTCACTAAGCACACACACCATGTTCTAACAAGTGGTATCAGAGCCACTACTAGACGTCACTTAGTATAGATCCTTGGTTTATTGTGTGTCTAGATGGATGTTCATGTTGTTTCTGATCTTACATGTAAAATAATTTGTTCTTCTCTAAAAACTGTAGTTTCAGGTCTTTGGTATTTTGATAGTGGATGTTCACATCATATGACCGGATCCATTGAATTTATATGTAATTATCACAAATTTGATGGTGGAAATGTTACTTACGGAGGAGGTTCAAAAGGAAGAATCATTGGATATGGTACGCTGAATTTTGAAGGTCTTCCTAGGTTATCTCATGTATTGCATGTTAAAGGACTTCTTGCTAATCTTATTAGTATTAGTCAGTTATGTGATGATAATCTTCATGTTAAGTTTGATAAAAAATTATGTCAAGTTTTTAATGATTCTGACAAATGTGTTATGTCTGGTAAAAGATTCATTGACAATTGTTATTTGATTCATAATAATGTATCTTGTTTTAATGTGAATCTTGATAAATCTATCATTTGGCATTTTAAACTTGGGCATGTAAACTTCAAAAAATTCGAAAAACTTATCAAGTGTGATGTTGTGAAAGGTATACCTAAACTATCTTTTAAAAGAAGTTTGGTATGTGGTTTCTGTCAAAATGGTGAACATATTTCACACGAAATGTTATCACATTGCACCATGACACACTGCCTTGGGTTGTTGCATATTGATGTGATGTGTCCTTTCGAGATTGTTAGTTCAGGAGGTAAGGAATATACTTTTGTATGTGTAGATGATTTTTCACATTTTACTTGGGTTCATTTCTTAAGAGAAAATTCGAAAGCTTTTGATGTTTTCAAAAAACTTATAAAACGTTGGAAAGTTTGTATAACACTAAGGTTTGCAGATTAAGAACGAATCATAGAAAAGAATTTATAAACAAGTTGTTTTGTAGTTTTTGTGAAAAGAAATGTATTTCTCATGAATTTTTATCTCCAAAAACTCCACATCAAAATATGATTGTTGAAAGGAAAAGCCAAACTCTTCAAGAAATAACTTAAGTTATGTTGGTTTCGAAAAATCTTTCCAAAATATTTTGGGCTGAAGCTGTAAAAACTGCATGTCATGTGATTAATCGAACTTACTTAAGATCAGGTTCCAAGATGACTTCTAATGAAATTTTAAATGGTAGGAAACCTAATCTTAGGTATTTTCATGTGTTTGGTTGTTTATACTTCATTTTGAAAGACAGAGAACATTTGACTAAGTTTGATTCTAAAGATGAAAAGGAATTTTTCTAGGCTATTCTCAAAAGAGCAAAGCTTATAGGGTCTTTAATATGAAACTGAAAATTGTTCAACACAGTGCAAATATTGTTTTTGATGATCTTTCTAGTGTTTCAGGACATTCTGAAAATCTTATTGATTATGACTTCATAAGTTTTTGGAAAGAACCAGAAATCAGGATACGGACGGAGAATGTTGGATCAAATGTTGTAACATCTAGTACAACATCAGCCAAACCAGAAGGTGAATCTGAACAAAATACACAGAGTATTCTTTTCAGAAGTACTCAGAAGGAGCCTTCTAGCAGAATTCAAAAGAACTACCCTTCGACTCTTATTATTGGTGATGCAACAGTTGGAGTGAGAACTCGACGAAATATGGTTAGGCCTGCATGCATGTCATCTGTTAAATTCAATAATATTGATGATTTCATATGCATGAGTTCTGTGGCAAACTTTATTTGTACTGAATGTTGTTTGTCTGTTCATGAACCTAAACATGCTTTCGAGGCTCTTGAAAACAATGGATATGAGAGTGATATTCTTACAAATTTTTGTGATAATTCAAGTGATGTTGATATTTCAAAAATCACCGTTCAACACTTACACACTAAGCACTTTTACATAAGACATCATTTCATATGCGGCTTAGTTGAACAAGAAATTGTAAAGTTGGAAGACATTTCTACAAATAAGCAGTTGACTTATTTTTTTTAAAGGCACTTTTTTTTTAGATTTTCCTTCTTTTGGAAATCTCTTTGTTTGTGTGTGTTTTATTTGTTTCCTATGTTATCTCATATGTTGTAGGGATAACAATATATATTATACGTTTATATCTCATGTGTTTTTGTGTAAAATGTGGATATGTATAATTTTATTTTTGGGTTGCAAAAGAAATTCTTGAGTCGAAAAATTCATGCTTCTGGACACATACCTTACAAAAAAATTGAGAAAAAAAGATAAATAGTCAAAAAGAAATTTTATGATGATATTCGAGATGCAAAAGTCATGATTAAAAGTGTTATATATCTCAAGGTTATTGATTCATCACTGAGTAACTAGGCACGCGGAGGTAGCTACTACGATGTGTTCTTTTCTAAAGGTGATGAAAAAATACTTCCTTAAAAATGTCATCCGTACTAGCAAAGTACGAAAGAGGTGTATGTGCCTCTTTACAAAAATTGAAAAAATTATGACTCTTTAATTTCTCTTGCAAAATAAAAATTTCATTGTATATGATCTCATTTTTATGTGTTTATATTATATTTATGTAGTTGATTAGCCATAACTTGTAGTCGGGTTGACCAATTCAAGAATTTATCGAACCACAGGGAGGTCGATGCTAGCACTTAAGCGAGATCACGTTTATCACGGTTTTATAAAAACGAATCATAGATGGATGTTTGATTAAACAAGTAATTAAATGTAACCAATGAAAGTAGACAAGCAATTATAAAATGACAAGATTAAAATGATGAATGAGTGGTTTTCCAAATTGAATAGAAGTGAGATTAACAACACTAATGAAGTGGTAACTTATGGACTCATGCATTAAACTCATATGTATCAAGAGTTAAGACTAAGGTCCAACACATATACCACCTAAACTTCCTCTCGAAATGAATAGGATGTAGATCATTTGCACAATCTCAAAATAGCTCAAAGGTTGGTTCTCAATTAAACTATTCCAACTAGGTACTAAGTTCAATGAAAGAATCCCTTCATATAATTAATTGACTTCTCAATCTAACTAATCACATGTTCTATCAAAGGGTTCTAAATAATAAAGGACTTCTCAATCACTTTACAATTTATAATGCACATGAGGTGTTTGATGAAATGATTCACTTGACTATCCTAAGCACATAATTGATTTCTCAATCTAATCATATAATTAGAACAATCAAACACACAAAACATCATAGATCTCAAGATATATAAGCACCAATGATAGAAAATCATATATCCCCATCAACATATGAATTTAATTACATAGATCCACAAATTAACCAACAACATTCATGTTGCTAATCTCACAAGGGAGATTAGCCTACAATCTTCATAAGATCCATAACATAGACATTAGAATTCTTACAAATCATGGTAAACTAAAGGATTAACACAAAATTGGAATGGAAACTCCCTTGGAAATGGATCCAATTGAATCTCCCTTCTTCCTTTGGTGATCACCCAATCTTCCTTGCTTCTTCACTTGATTTGGATGGAAGAAATTATGGAGAAATGATGTAGATCTAGAAATGGATGAATGGGATGAAGAATATGGTGTAAAATCAAAGGAAAGGTGTGTGAGGTGTGTGGGAACAGTAGAAAATTGGATCTCCCCTCAAAATGTTGAATGGATTGGTATTTATACCCCATGGAGATTTTCTAGAAGAATTATAAAAAATATCCTGTTCTGGTACCGACACGAGTCGTGCTGCGTGGCACGAGTCGTGTCGTGTCAGGGCAAACGGCACACGAGTCGTTCTGCATCGCACGGCCAAAAGATGGCCGTGTTGAATGTATAGACGTCGCCGTACGGCCGCCGCTTACAGGCCCGTGTCTGGTACACGGGTCATGTTATGCAACACGGCCAAGTGGTGGTCGTGTTGAATAAATAGATGTTGTCGCACGACCATTCTGGACAGGCCCGTGTCTGGTACAGGGGTCGTGTGCTACAACACGAGTCGTGTTGCCAGCACGGCCAGCCGTGTTCTTGCACTTTTATTTCTTCTTCCTTGTTTGATCTCCCGTCTTCATTTTTACTCCATGTTTACCTGTTATACATATGTTTAAGATCATTCTCACATATTCCCATGAAAATATATAACACCAACAAAATACACGAAAATACGGATAAAACAATACGAAAAATACACACAAAAAGACACTAAAATCTAGGTGAAAATAACGACAATCAGTAGTTTTTTTTGTTCTTCTTTCTTTTTGTTTGTGAGATTGTGCTTCTCAAATATTTACAACTGCTCATTTAGTAGATTAACATTCTAATGAATAGTTTCTTGGGATTTCATGCATATATTAGTATATGTATTCATATTTCATTTTCATATCTTTCTTTTTGAAATATCAATTTGCTTTATCACTAAATTGTATGAGTTTTCTCTCTTGCTTCAGTCATTGTGGTTTAATTGTTGAATGCCTTGATTTGACTTAAGTGTGACAACTTTATTTTTGCTTGAATCCTTCATTACTAGAGTCCATTTCATCCTCATTCAATCATAAACCCATACCTCCATCTAAGAGCTTCCATACTAGAAACTCATCACTGCTCTTATTCCCATGACCCTCTCCATGATTCTTGTTTAGATTGTAGAAGCCTTGAAGAAACCTGCTACCGAGATAAATGTCATCTGAATTGTTGTAACATAGCCTTTCAACATTTTAAAACTTTGATCTCCTTCGTCATTCATAATTTGGTTTAACTTAGGGTTCATTCCTTTCTCCACAAGTAGGGGGAAGATGTAGGAGAAAGGTTTGTTGGCCTAAGAACAAAGGTAGAGGGAGATGTGGAGTGTAGGGGGAGATGTTTTGTGCTATGATCTTGATATCTTGGGAGCAGATTTAGAGGGAGTGTATGCAGGGGGAGTTGGTAACATTGATGAAGCTATGTGATGATTAGGAAGTCTTTTTTGCTATCATGTTAAGTTATAGTATGTAAGTCATTTTTAGTTCTATTTATGTTGCTTGTATTGTGATTTTATATTTTATATGTTATTTTTTGTCATTTTTTTGTTGCTTGTATAGAAAGGCAAAAAGGGGGGAGCTTGTTGGTGTGATATTATCACAATCCTTTTTCGTTTTGCCTTTCCGTGTATTTTCTTAATTATTTGTATTTTCTTTGTTTATCTGTTATTATTTTTAATACGTATAGAGAAAGACAAAAAGAGGGAGATTGTTGGTGTGATATTATCACAATCTTTTCAGTTTTGTCTTTCCCTATTTTTCGTGTATTTGTTATCCAGGATGTTCTAACATTAGCGGCAACAAATCTGGTTTTCTGATTGAAGAAGGTCAGAAATGAATATTCATAATTGCTGAGGTGTCCAGATAATGTTAGAGCAGGATCAGATTTGTTAGAACATGGTATGTGTGCTCAGTGAAATTCGATCGGGGTGTACATTGTTACACAGAATGGTGGAACAAAAACAGTAACAGTGCACAGAGGAAATTTAAAAGGAGAGATTAACATAGAGATCTTTCAAAACTTTCTACTGGGTGTTTCACTAGTAGGGCCTTCAGGGCAAAAGACATATCATTACTGACATGTTTATGAACAAATGCAAGATAACTCTAAAAAGAGAAACTTGAACAACTCACACTTCAAGGAAGTGATACAGACTCAGAGAAATTGATCTATCCTAACATAACAACCATACAGATCGTTATAGGTACACAACTGACGAGACAAGTCTAGAAAGACTATCTTCTTCTCTCAGTACAAATAGGATAGAGAAACTCTCTGAAAAGTAATCTGTATAAACACGCTGTTTATTTTTTATCTCGTAATCTCTAATCTGTAATCTCTGCACAAATCTGATCGCACATCCCTTATTTATAGACAAATAGATGTGGATAGATCTTCAAGGTAGTTGTGGTGGTTAGATGTGATTATCATCTCAACTCCTACCAATTCCCACGCAACTCCCTTGTATAACAAATCCGATCCTGGAGGCTTTAACATTATCTGGATACCTCAGCAATTATGAATATTCATTTCTGACCTTATCCAATCAGAAAACCAGATTTGTGGCCGATAATGTTGGAATATCTTGGATAACAAATACACGAAAAAACAGGGAAAGACAAAACTGAAAAGATTGTGATAATATCACACCAAAAACTATGCTACATCCTATTAAATAAATTGGTGAGCCATACATGGTTAATTATAAATAGTGGAAAGTTGTGGGTTTGCATGTGGGCCCAAAGCAATAAAAGGGTTGTGAATTGAAGAACTCATCACACAGTCTCTTCTCACTTACTGGCCCACACATACACACAACATTCCCAATCTGGAGGCTGTGAATCAGTGAACAGAGCATAACAAAACACACGTCAGTGCCCAACTCTTGAGCGCGAGAACGCAGATCACACTGTTGTACAGAACGTAGAACCAGCGAACAGAATACCATCGCCACGCACACACAATTCTCCCATTCCATCCCTTTATTCTATCCATCATCACGGTGTGCTCGATTCAGGGAGTTGATTCATCTCTATTGGTAGAGAGGGAGAGAGGACATGATTCTTCGATCCAAGATTTTGTTTTTGAACTCAATTTTTCTTTAAATAAATATGAATAGTGGTAAGATCTTTCTTACTCCCATGAAAGTTGTTTGTAACTCCATGGAGTAAATACTTTGAGTAGTTCTAGGATTTAGATGGATTAATTTTTATTTAATTTGATACTTGATAAATTGTTCAAGGCTTGTAGAATGCTTATTTACTTTTTCTATGAATTTCTTGGAACTGTTTAATTTAAGTTGTGTAAGGTTTGTGGTTATTCCATGATATTGATTAATACTTGGGATAATTATAACTTTGTGTAAAATTGAATTAATTGGTTATTTTGTACAAGTTAAAGTAATTTGATTAATTGTCACATTAGTGATATTCAGAAAATTAGGTAATAAAATTATTGTACATATAAAGAGAACACGTATTAGTATTAGTACATGACGAGGGAGGGGATGATATAGTAAATACCTAGGAAGAGAGATAAGATTATTAACCTAGAGTCCTAGAAAATAAACCAGATCAATTACAAATTTGGTTAGACCAAATAAGTGAATTAGTAAAGTTTATGGCTCTTCCATAAGTATCTATAGGAGTTGAACCCGACCATCAAAGTATTAAATTAATTAGCTTAATTCAGAACCTCTAGAGCTACTATTTCTCATTCTTGCAATATCCATATTTATTTTAATTATTTTTATTTAATTTTGAAAGTATTCATTAGTTTAATAATTATCAAACAATTGAATTTGCCATATGTCTTATATAATTTAGTGATTGTGGAAATAGATAATTTACCATCCCTAGGATTCGATATTAAAACTTGGTTGCCTGCTGCTACAATCGATATCCCTATACTTGGGGATTTATTTGTGTGCACTTGAAAACACGCATCAGCACTAAAACTGGTAACGGTCAGTGTTAATTAGCCCTATTCTATGCAATAATAGCTGTTGTGAGAAACCTGAAACATGAGTGGAGTGATGCCCATAAATAGGATCATTTGTTAATAAGCACATGAAATAATATGACATGAAATAAAATAGTGTGGAAGCATACATTGCATACTAGTTTCATATCCTAGAGTCTCATATAGTGAGCAACCTAGTTCTATTATTTTTTTCATTCGCTGGAGCTCTCGTACGTACGTGGGGTGCAACTCATACAAGAGACGAAGCAGTTTTACCTTTATTGATAGGCTGTCATCGACCCACCAAAAATAAGAATTTATAATTTATCCATTTCAATCCACTACAAATTATAGAAGAGAGTACGGGTCGAACCCAAGAGAGTAATTCGAAATTCGAATTAAATTAAAGTGTTGATAATTGATGAGAGTGAAAATAAGCGTATTTTAGTGTCCAATTTAACACCTTTTTTATGAGAATTGTTGTCATATATTAGCACAAGTGTCTTATATTCAATATATTTGAGAAAAATATTCACTTGAGGTGTTTTATTGTGTTTTAGGTGGAAAAATAGATAAAAAGTGCAAAGTTGGAGAAAAGGTGCAATTTGTGCAAGAATATTGAAAAATGCACGTCCAACTTGTATAATTTTGTTGTATTTGTGTGGAGCTCTGAAATATAATTGTATAGATGGTTGGAAAGCCACAGAAGAGAGGGTTGTTTTGGCGTAAAGAACACCTCAATCGGAATCTAAACAAGAAAGTTATGATCAAAGTAGTAACGTCGCGCAAGCTGTGCCTAACAGAACGGCTGTGCCACTTTGCATGACTTGTTACACATTCAAATATTAGTTTTTCTATAATTTCTTTATATGGATAGAAATTCAAGAAAAAGAGGATCGCGCTAGCATAAGAATCACTCAAATCAGAGCTTGGATGTGGAAGTTATGCGCGAAACGGTGAGACTGCGCATGCAGTTCGACCAGCCATTCGACCAAGACCTCCCATTCGACCATAGTTCGACCAGAACCACTTTGGTTGAACGGGGACATGAAGATCTGATTTTGATGGGATTTTTACCCTCTGTTCGTGAATTTTCATATTTTCCAAGAAAAAGTCAATCCAATAAGGAGAGCTTACAAGTATAAAAGGGGATGTAGATCACATTATTATAGAGGAGGAGATTGAAGAAAGGCCACAACAATACTACACCCCACAAGAGGGGATCACCACCCAATCATCATCTACATCCTTTCCTCCATCCATCCATCACTTTGAAGATTCGTTTGTAGAATCAAGAGGAGAACCAAGAGGAGAATTCAAAACGGAGAAGGACGCTACGACTCCCGCATCTAGGGTTTTATTTATCTTTTATTTTTTCGGACATATGGGTAAGATCTATCCAACTCCCATGATTGTTCTACGCAACATCATGGGCTAGAACTGTTTTGGTAGATCTAGGGTTTTGAAAGTTTTATGAATTAATTTAACTTTTGAGCGTATAATCCGTACAACACTACTTGTAGTTTATTTTATATAAGACTATGCATTTTTAATTCATACTCCGAGTTATTTTGTGCATTATTAACTGTTATGTAGAGTCTAAATACATATCTTGGTTATTGATTGAGTGCGTTCACTACTAAGCAGGATTCCATTTTATGATTCTAAGTGAGGGGACTCCGAAACTTCATTAGAACTATCTTATATAAATACTTATTAATTGAATTGAATTCTGGTTAATAAGTAGGATAAAGAGGATAATTGCATAGTACCAATCCTAGGGGGAAATAATTGATACTGATTGTACCTAGAAAGGGGGTAAAATTATATCTCTTGCTCTAAGGTTATTCACACGTGTTATATGCATGTTTGCTTGTGTCTATAGAGTAAATATGCTGGCTTAGTGATGCGTCCATATTTTACAAGGCAGAGTCGGACATTGATACACGAAAGAAAATTAATGAGTGAAATTGAATTATCCTAGAGCTACCAATTCTCCATTCTTTAGTCACTTTCGTATTCTTCTAGTGTTTAATTTATTTTATTTATTATTTAATTTTCAGCATATTAGTTATTAGATAATCAACCTCAAAATCTTATTGTCTTGTCTTAATTAATTTAGATAATAATTAAATTGATAATACGTCATCCTTTGGGTTCGATATTTCACTTGGTCGCTTGGTTAAGCTGCAACTGATATCCTTAATACTTGGGGATTAATTTTGCAAGCAAAGAAAACGCGCATCAATAACATAAACATAAATGGAGGGTTTTGGATTGATGAAATTTGAAAATGACAATGACAATAAATTAACTCAAATTACTCAAACAATCAAAATGAAGGCGATTTAGGAATTAACCAATGAAGACAAACCTAGTTCAAGGCAACGATCCCCTCCCATTTCCTGAATCAATTAATCACAAAAATTAAACATCTTACCTAACATGCAAACTCAAATTCCTAGATTGACGGTACGACCAATCAACCCGAATGTTCTTTAGATTAACAATTCAGGATACGACCACCAAATTGAACTATTCCCAAATGACCCTATGGATTCAAACTCGACAATGAATTAATACATCAAACATGAGAATTACTAGGCATGAAACTGGATAAGAATCATACAACCTAGATCCCATTACATGTAAGGTGATCTCTCTATTTTACTATTATATTGATTCCTCACAACAATTACAGATTGTGGATCATGAAATAGCAATAAGCAATTAAATAATCAAACTAGGTGGCCAGTCTAAAATAATTATCAAACTACTTTAAAACAGTTCAATGCATGCAATGGAATGAATTCATACAAAAGATTCAATGTAAAATCCCTAACAATTAAATCAACATTCAACGGGAGGTTCACGAAGCCCTAAACTAGAAAAGAGGATTAGCCCTGCATGTTCATACTGAAAAATAAATTTAAAACATTAAACCAGGATATCGATTGTTTTTCAATGTTTTTCACTTCTCCTTGCAGCCGTCTCTTCCTTCTCTTCTCTCAGAAAAACAGTGTCTACTAATGATGAATAAATCCTTCCTATTTATCTTCTTATCCCTAAGAAACCCTAATTACCTTCTTTCCTTTTTTCTCGCTTCCCAAAATATCTCTTTTCCATATATGCCCCCTATCTTGTGAATCCCGCAGATTTGGAGGAGATTTGGCCACTCAAATATATGGAAGATATGCTAACCGATTTATTTCCTTATTTGCTTCTAAATTTCCATTTAACTCCGCTGGCAGAAACGTTCTTCTTCCACTTAACGCCTGTTTTAATATCAATTTGTATCATTAAAGCATTTATCTCTCAAAGACAAGATAAGTCGATATTAGCACACAAAGAACATATAATTCATTCAAATAAACTTGAATTTCCACCAAATAATTATGCTAAAATACGACTTATCATTTGGGAACAGCACGTCGAAACCGTGAGCACTAACGTGATATGATTGTTTTGCGGGCAAAATCCTGGGCATGACTCGTCTTAATTTTTTGACTAACGGTTTTCATGTTTTTTTTGAAAATCTGCACAACTCTATTCATGTAAGAACTGGAATCTGCTAATTAAGTGGAAATGGATCCCAACATATTTCGAAGCTCATATCCAATTGAAAGTCAACCTACTTGAGAAGATTTGGTTAGGATCCAACAATCTGATAGACGTTCAAACCTGTGTTAGAATTGAAACTTCTCTAGGAAGTTTATTTTCCTAGAGTTCTTTATCCAAGACTGTACTGTGTGTTTTTTCATTCCATTCTTGTAATGTTTTCAATTTGTTCATCCACTTTAATTTGCATTATTTTGTGATTAAAATCTTCAACAATCGCAAAACACTCATAGTTACCCAACCTATCAATAAACAATGACGAATGTGAGTGGAACATCGACTCCAATTGCGGGTGAAACTTCAAACCCTCCTAATGGAGAATGAAAATCCAAAAGTTTATCCTCCACCAGTTATGCCTAAAGCATTTGTTGCTCTGACTTCCGGGGAAAAGCCCAAGAAGTTCACAGGTGTTGACTTCTAGAGATGGTAACAAAAGATGTTTTATCTCACAACTTTGCACATGGCTAATTTCCTAAAAGAAAATGCGCATGTAGTCACTGAAGGCGATGATAACACTGGAAGATGTGTTGCCTTTGATCATGGAGTCATGGAGACTTCTTGTGTCATAATTATAAATTAGGTGGTCAAAGTGATGCACTGTATGGAGTGTATTACGTTGTCAAAATATCTAAGGAATTGTAGGATTCCTTCAACTTTCATTTAAGTGCTTATTTCATAAATGTTGTATGAATTGTTACAATAAAAGGAGTAATGTTTGTACTCAAGCATGAGAAGCGAAAAATTAAAAAAAGCACTTAAACACCCCAAATTGGGGGCACCACCACCCCAAGTGTGTGTGTGGGGGGTTGGATTAAACATGAAAAATAATAATTGTGGTTTAATACACGATAAAAGTTGATCTTGAAGAAAATGAAAATCCACTCACACACGTGATAATATCAAGAAATATAATATTGCTAGACAGAATGAATATAAAAATCCACAAATAAAAACTTGTACAGTGGTAACCTAACCTTGTTGATTGGAGATCTCAAGATCTTGGTTCAAAGGGAAAGCTAAACTGTAAAATTTATTGGTACACTTGGAATTCCACAATTCCTTAGATATCAATAAATCCAAGTGTTGAAACCCGTAAATTGTGTTGAGGTTAAGTCTATGACTTTTAATAATTTCTAAAAGCCAAATGAAGGCTGAGTATGACGGGATACTCGAAGATAGGAAATCACCTATGTAAGTGTGAAGTGAATGCCGCTTCATGTTTATACGCTTATGAATCCAAACAAGAGGTGATGAGACATATTGTGTTAACATTATTGACTCGATAGACACTAAGGTGGAGTAGTTCAAGGCATTGTGATTACTTAGCCATCGATATACTCGATAGTGCTAGACTAGGGAGATTCAAAGTTCCAGGCTAACAATCCGGATGCAATACTGTTTCAAAGAACTAAGTTGTAAGTTTACATGATTATATGCATTAATTTCCACTCATATGGGGGATTGTTGGAAATTTGGTTTGGAGATTAATAAATCAATTAAATTGATTATTTAAAGACCAATTTATTTTAGGGCTATAAGTTTAATATATGAAGAAATTAAACGGTGTATGATTAATGATTAGCCATAACTTGTAGTTGGGATGATCAATTCAAGAATTTATCGAACCATAGGGATGAAGGTACTAGAGCTTAAGCGATATCACGTTTCTCATGATTTTATAGAGACAAATCATCAAAGGGTTGTTTATTCAAACAAGTAAATAAAATCAATCAAAGCAAGCAACGATCAATCAAACAAGATAGATAAACGAAGAGTGGTTTTCCAAGTTAAGTGAAAGTGAGATTAACAACAATTAAGAAGTGGAAATCCTAGGATATGTGCATCAAGTTTATATGAATCATGGATATAAGACTAAGGGCCAACACTAAGTTCACCTAAACTCCCTCTCGAGATGGATATGATATAGATTCGTTTAATAATCCCAAAAATATCTTAATGGATTGGTTCTCACTCAAACAATTCTAACTAGGTACTAAGCTTGAAATGAGAGTCCCTTCACATGATTAATCAACCTCTCGATCAAACCAATCGGATGTCCTATCAAAGGGTTCTAAATCCTAAAGGACATCTCTATCTCTTTAAGATATATAATGCACATGATGTGTACGACAAAATGATTCAGTTAATTATCCTAATTATTTAATTGACTTCTCAATCTAATTACATGATTAAAAATAAAACCACACAAATCATCATAAACATCAAAATCTAAAGCATCAATGATAGAAAATCAATTAACCGAATCAACATATGAATTTTAATACACAAATCCAAAAATTATCCAACAACTCTCATGTTGCTAATCTCACAAGGGAGATTAGCCTACCATATTAAAAAAATCAACATAGACATTAAAATCCTTATAAAACATGATAAACAATAAGGTTTCAATACAAAATTTGGATGAAAACTCCCTTGGATGCCTCCAATGGTGATCTTCTCTTCTTCCCTTTGCAATTCTCCTATATTCCTTACTTTTTTTCTCAAATGGATGGTGATTTTGATGGTTGGATGAAGATAGATAGAATGGATGGTGAATGGATGAAAATGATAGTGTAAAATGGAAGAAATGGTGTTTGAGGTAAGTGCATGGGTGAAACCCTTCGAAATTATCATCAAAACCACCTTGGGAGCATCTAGAAAACTTGCTGATTTTTTTTCACAGAATCTGCATGGACACAGCTCGTGTGCATGCACATGGCCCGAGTCGTGGGTTTTTGGTCAACGTTCAGCTTCAAACAGTACACGGCTTGTATGCTGAACACGGCCACAAGAGTGGGCATGTAGGTTGTTCTGGCGCCAGCGTACGGCCATCTCTTACAGGCTCGTGCGCTGTACACGGGATGTGTGTCTGCACACGGCTCATGTACCCTACACGGTTGGGTGTGTTTATGCTGCAGTTATTTTAGTATTTTGATTTCAAGTCAATCATTCCCTTAGTTTAGATTATTTAGTTTTCTATTTTCTTTATTACCTTCATTAGTACTAAGGCCTAGGGTTTTGTTCATGGGCCTTGAGTCTATTTAAGCTACGTAATTGCACTAGGGTTTGATCAATAAGAAAGTATTTTATTTTTTAATCTTAATTAGTTTGTGGCAGAGTTCATCTCTGTGACCTTCTTTTGAAGGATTGCAGCCTTACGGCTTGTGGCGGAGAATTCTATTCTCCGTGGCCCTCCTTGAGGGAATATTTCAGTGTATATGTGTTTATTTTATTGATCCTGTGTTCGTGTTCTATCAATTTGGTCCAACCTGCCTTCTCTTTGCCTCAATGACCAACACCCATGTCATGACGAAGAAAGAGATACTCGAATCAGTGGCGGTGACATAGAATGAGATGCGGAAAACCCTATCCTATTCATGGTGGCAATGGATAAAAAAATCGATCATCTTGAATCCATGTTCCAGTAGATACTTATGAAACTGGATTCCTCATCATCCAAGACGGAAGCACCTTCCATGAGTCTGGTATCTTCTCAAACATCTACAGCCCCACAACTAGTTAATCCTGGATGCATCGAAGTAGTGCAGTATCTCAAATCAGATCTGCCTACTTTTGATGAGTTAGACCCTATGGCTTGGCTTGCTCAAGCCGAACAATATTTTTTGGTCCATAACACCTCCACCAACGAGCACGTGAAGGTGATGCTTTGGGCCCAATGGGTTTTACGCCGCCATCCTAATATTCATTGGGAGAGTTATTCTCAAAAATTAGTAGAGCGATTTGGGGATGTTTCGTCTCGGGATGCATAAGTGGCTTTGCAACATGGGTCATCCCTACTACCGTAATAGATGTTGTCACCGTGCGGATCTGGTTTCACCACCCCTATCGGTCAAGCTACCAAAATTGGAACTTCCTTAGTTTGATGGTTCAAAACCCACCATCGAGGAAGCACTGTTCAATGTAAAAATCTGTATATTTTAAGGTATGATTTTGTACCGATGTATGATATTTATATCCGTATTTGAGCATCTTTTGATTGAATTGTATATATTTGTGTTATAGATGCTTGTGAGGTATTATTTCGTATTTTTAGGTGGAAAATGGGGGTAAAAAGAGCAAAAAGGAAGTCGGGAGTGAAGCCGGGCCAAAAATAGGAATTGGTGCAGTATGGCATGACTCGTGCCAGCCTTGGCATGGGTCGTGCCGCTCACATAGCTTACTCGTGCCGGCCACATGCGGCACGAGATGCCATCGCCGCCAAGCACGCCCCGAAAGTGCATGACTCGTGCCACTACTTTGCATGACTCGTGCTATATTCAAATGGATGAATTTTTAGGAGTTCTATATATGGTTGGAAAGCCAAGGAAGAGAGAATCACGTGAGCTTAAAAATTACCTCAATCAGAGATCGGATGAAGAAGTTATGAGCAAAACCGTGAGGTCGCGCAGGCAGCCGACGGGTGGCACGACCCATGCCACATTTGGCACGACTCGTGCCGACCACCTAGCTAGCGCCCGTGCGCCCGTGCCGCCCGGCCGCTAAGAAATTCCAACAGCATGCGCCCGGCATGACTCGTGCCACCTATGGCACGACTCGTGCCGCTTCCTTGCGAGTCCATTATGTTATTTTTCGGTCCAACTATAAAAGGAGCCCTTGGGGTGTTCCAAACCCTAACTCTCCATAACTCTCCACAACCCTACATACTTTTTCATACCCTTTCACTGCACCGCCCCATCCACCCATCCTGGGAAGTTCATCAGTGTTGCTTACTTGAGAAGGAGAACAAGAAGATTCAGAATCACGGAGGAAAGAATGGAGAATCACGTCACATCTAGGGTTTTTCTTATTCTTTCTTTAAACTTTTGAATTATAGACCTATGGGATTGTTTTCATACCTAACCATGTGTGTTTCCTATAACACCATGGGCTAGTACTTCTTGGATAATGCTAGGTTCTGAAGGTTGAATTGGTTTGAATTGATGATTTAGAATAGGTTGGATATCTGCAATATACTTATTCCCTTATTAATGCTTTGAATTTAGACTTATATTTTTGTCTTATATGGTCTACCCTCATTCATGATATGTCATTGTCTTATGCATATTTATGCTTGTTGCTTGTGCCATAAAGTGATTATATTTGTCAACCTGTTATGGGTAAAGGGAATCTAACAGTATAACCTTTATTCATTATAATAATTAATGTTGGACACTTAATATATCTATTAATTACCATTCTAGAGGATTTGGTTTCTTAGATTGTTAGGTGGAAATTGGGGATTAATTCTTAAGTACCTATAAATGGAAGTCTAGTGCTCTAACCTTTAGTGAAATTTTGTATGAAGTACCTAGAAAGGGAGTAGGAGTTATTCTTCTGCATCTGAGAGTTTAAACCAGGTTTATGTATTAAGTTTACTTTAAAAGAGGGATTTAACATAATTAAGTGATTGCTTTCATAAGAATTGCAGGGATTCTAACTGATTATCTAGTGATTTGATTTGACCAATTTAACTGGATTTCCTAATGCTGTCTATCTTCTCTCTTGAACACTTCATCCTTATTTTTATTTGCTATTTTATTATTTTAAGTACTTATTTTCTGCTTTCTTAGGTTTAATTAAATTCACTTATAAACTCAGATTTGTCTTAGGTTAGAGTTGTCATAAATAGATTAAATAGTAAGTTTAGAATTATCCCTTGGGTTCGATAATAGACTTGGTCACACGCTGACTGCAATTTATTCCCTACACTTGGGGACACGCAAAAAGGTGAACAAGCAAGCACATGTGGAACCAATTTTCGTGGTTCACGACACTTCCTTGAGTGATCGCGTGATAAGTTGGAAGATGATAGTGGAGCTCTCTTAGGGTCCTTCGACCCCTTGGCATAGGAAACCCAACTTTCCATTCCAAACATTATTGACCCTGATGGATATGGCTGATTGCAGCCTTACGGTCAAGGCTGTTTGGAGGAGGAGGCAATTGATAGAAGGAAATACTAGTTATTTTAATATTTTGATTTCAAGTCAATCATTCCCTTATTTTAGATTATTTAGTTTCTTATTTTTTTATTACCTTAATTAATACTAAAGCCTAGGGTTTTGTTCATGGGCCTTGAGCCTATTTAAACTACGTATGTTGCACTAGGGTTTGCTCAATAAGAAAGTATTTTATTTTGCAGCCTTAATTGGTTTGTGGCAGAGTTCATCTTTGTGGACTTCTTTTGAAGGATTGCAGCCTTACGGCTTGTGGCGGAGAATTTTATTCTGCGTGGCCCTCCTTGAGGGAATATTTCAGCATATGTGTATTTATTTTATTGATCCTGTGTTTGTGTTCTATCACATTATGGACATTTATGTTAGCCAATACAAATTTTCGTAGTAAAAAGCTCCAAATCAAATGAGGAACTCAACTGCTCGCTATGGTCATATAAGTTAGGAGTGTTAGCAGATTTCAGAGTATTCATGCTAGATCATTAATTGTATAGAGCTCATTGAGTGTGTGAGATTTCTCTATGTAACCTTCATCAATAAGAGCACTCTTTCGATTTTCGTGGATATAGGTTTTATCTTGAACCGAACTATGTTAAATCTCTTTGCGTTTGATTTCTTTTCTTCAAGTTTTTAGCTTATCATTTATCTAGCTTCACATATCCATTCGTACTCAATATGGATCTCGTATTTGGGCTTCAAACCACGACAATTGGCGTCATTTGTTGGAAGATGATAGAAGATTAGAAGAAGAGGGTTGTTATGATCGTGCATTAGGTTTAAGGTGGAGACTTGTGAGGTATACACCTTAATGCACATGGTTAAGTTTGGTTTAAGTATTTACAAGGTGATCATAAGTGATGAATGTACAAGCTGCATGAGGAAATTGAATGTAACAGGTTCATCATGGTTGGAAGCTAGCAAATCATGCACCAGGTACACTCATGGAACCATGACAGTTTGAAGGGTTCGTTTGATAGCTATATGGATGTGTTTTAAACAGCTATTAGTCCTACATTATAGTGTGACACATCACCTATGCATTAGAAGTTAAAAGAAGCTGTTAGGGAGCAGTTTAATAGTTGATCTCGCGCTCCAAATGTAACTGCTTGAAATTGGTCCCATAAGTTTGCTGTTTTTGTGTATTGTGTATTTAAGTAGTGTACTCAACTTAATTCTCATTGTATCTCCCTCATACTCTCATAAGTAATAGATTGTCTCTCTCCATAGTGGACGTAGGTCGATTTGACCGAACCACTCTAAAAACCCTCGTGTTCTTATTTTTTCTTCGTTTATAGGATTTGGCTTCTATCTTTCAATGTTACTTTCAATGTTTAACTTTATCCCACTGTTTCTATTGACAAATAGTAATCCTGCCATCTCAATTGCAATATCCAGCTGACATGGTTATTGTTGACCCATATAATAATTTATAACTGCCTCCAAATTCAGCTGCTCACTAATGCTTCATACCTGCTCCATATGCCTTTGTTGCTTTACCTTGCATTTTCAGCCACATGTTCATGCTAATTCCTTCATGTTCTTCGACCAATCAATAGATGACAAATCATCCTACATGATCTATTAATTACATGCAGACATGCAAGGTCTACAACTCCACACAAATCAATGTCATTATGGAATAATAATGTGTAGAAAATAAGAAAACTCCTAGCACTACATGTTAGCCACAACCATAGGCTTTATGGAAAATTAAAGTCTATTTATGATTTTGAACCAAGGTCCAGTTATGTAAGAACTCAAATGAAGGAAGTTCATTTTGAGCGGGCTCGTTCCATTTTATTCCTATTAGAGGTGAAGCCTTCGAGGTTGACTATGACCTTTGGATGCATTCAATCATCAATTACAAATTCAAATTTGAAAGCGTAACATTTGAGTATAAACATAATAGAATCAATCTTTAACAGCATGTAAGAATTGGTAACGGCCAGTGTTAATTAGCCTTATTTAATACAATAGTAACTGCTATAGGAACTTGAAATATAAGTGGAGTGATGCCTATAAATAGGATCATTCATCATTTATTGATAAGCACATGAAATAATATGACATGAAATGAAATAGTGTGGAAGCATACATCGCATTCTAGTTGCAGATCCTAGAGTATTATCGTAAGTCTCATATAGTGAGCAACCTAATCGTTCGTAGTAGCTCTCATACGTGGGGTGTAACTCGTACAAGAGACGAAGTCATTTTACCTTTGGGAACAACACGTCGAAACCGTGAGCACTACCGAGACGTGATTGTTGTGAGGGTGAAGTTCTGAACTTGACTCGGCTTAATTTTTTTACTAAAGGTTTTCATGTTTTTTTGAAAATTTGCACAACTCTACTCGTGTAAAAACTAGAATCTGCTAATCAAGATGAACTAGATCTCAACATATTTCAAAACTCATATCCATCTGGAAGTCAACCTACTTGAAAAGATTTTGTCAGATCTAACAATTTGATAGAGTTCAAGCCCATGTTAAAACTGTTCCAGAAAACTGATTTTCTTGGAGTTCTTTATCTAAGACTGTAATGTATTCTTTTATTCCATTCTTATAATTTTTTCAGTTAGTTCATCTATTGTAATTTGCATTGTTTGGTGACTAAAACCTCCAATAGTTAAAACATTATGTATCTTTTAATCATGTGAAACAGACTAACGTAAATGTTTGCTCTTGTTGGAGGAGTATACAATAATTGGAAAAAGAACCCAAGCACCCTCTTCAATTCAAATACCACCATCAATACTATGAATTAGTCTCCCAGCATAACTAAATCATTTTTAGAATTTTTTTAGTTAATTGTTACTGAATTAATGGAGATTCGTTTCACAAAATAAAATTTATGAGACGATTTTAGGAAAGGATGTCGCTATTTACACCCCTAATTCTTCTAAATAAACCCATTAATTATTAAATTTAAAATTTTAAAGATGATAGGACTAAAATATCCTTGAATTAACAAATATATTATTTATCTTTAGTATTCACATCCATCGTTTCTTTGACCTAATTAATTCACCTTAATTGATCTGAATCTATTCATATACATCTACATCCCTGCAAGTATGTTGGATAATTTGGGAATTAGCTAATATGTCTGGACATAGATTAATTAAGATGCAAATTTTTTCTGAATTCTGTGAAAGATAGAAGTAGTCAAGTAATTCAATTACATGCTTCCCCTGATGTCCGCCACCGGCAATGATGGCCACGTATTCCAACTCTGGTGAGATGGTGATTGAGCCCTCGAACTGCACCTTCCGCATGCTGATGTACCGCAAGGGAGAAATAATCTTCTACAACGGCGGCGACCAGGGGTTCCACAACAAGGTGTTCATGTGGTGGCACCGTCTGCCGCGGCGGGTCAACTTCCTCAAGAACTTCTGGTCCAATTCGTCTGGCGAGGCCCCCGTGAAGAACCAGCTGTTCGGGTGGGATCCTCCAAAGATGTATTCGATCAACTATCTAGGGTTGAAGCCATGGTCGACGTGCTACAGGGACTACGACTGCAACTGGGACGTCGGAGATCAGCATGTTTACGCGAGTGACATGGCGCACCGGCAGTGGTGGAGGGTCCACGACGCCATGGAAGAGGCACTCTCTCGGTGGAGGGTGCATGACGCCATGGAAGAGGCCCAAGAGGAATTGCAGAAGGTGTGTGGAAAGATGGATTCTTGTGATCGAAGATTAAGATATATTTTTTTGGGTTTATTAAAATAATAAAAGATAAAGAGAAAAGGGTATATTCGTTTTAATTGGGGTATATTTAGTAATGTTTACATATATATATTAACAAAATATTATGGTATACTTGACAAATGGGGTATGGTAATTTTGGGATGTGAATAGTCGCCCCTTTAGGAAAAAGTGTTTCAATAACGTTCGAAATTTTTTTCTACAAATATTAAAAAATATACTCTTTGCGTCTCATAAGAAGATATTACGAATCGGAGGAATCATAATATTTTAAATAAAATTTTCATCACTACTAATGTATGATTGATGATTATTTGCTAGAAAATTTAGAGTAAGAATAAAGAAACAAGTTAAAGATTAAAAATTCAATATGACATAGTTTTTTTTTTTGTTTCTAGGTCAACCTCAATGAGTTGTTTTCCTCAAATCACCAAATCATCATTTTTTTTGTGATTTAGTGATGTGTTCTTTAATGATTTTCCTTGTATTATCAAATCACCAAATAAATAAATAAATAAAAAGAGGAATGAGGATGATTAAAGGATGTCATCAAATTTGGGAAAGGGGAACTATTCTCAAATTTGAGGATGAAATGATACCATTATTGAAGCTCAAATGGTATCAAATCTTCAAAAATGAGAATCCCACCATTGGAGATGACCTTATGTCTCTTAATATAGTAGGCAAACGCTTATGTGAATTGAGTTTACAGTGCAAACCTTGTGGTCCCCTTACAATCTTATAATACTCTATGTTTAGATAGAATATTTAAATTAAAGAAAATCACAAAGTTTAAAAGGGGAACATAAAATTTATAGTGTAAACTCAATTCACAGGAGACTAATTTCTTAATATATGCTTATAAGAGTCAGACATGTATTAGAATGCACACTAACGAACCAGAATAATAACTACTCCCTCCATCTCATTAATGACATTGTATTTTAATGTGTTGTGAGGTGAAAAAATATATTATTTTAATGTATAGTAGATTATTGTAGTATTATGGGTCACATGAAAATATTTAAATATTTTGTGTGGGTACTATTTAACAAAAAAGAAAATGTAATATTATTTATGAGACGTCATTTTTAATAAAATATAATAATATCTACGAGATGGAGGGAGTATTTATTAATGAGTGCATATTGGGTGCACCCAGGTGCAAGGGTGCATCCATATGTGTATGCTTTTTTATTTTATTTTGTATACATATTATTCTATTTTGTATACGTGTTTTGTAATAATTGTATAATTTTTTCATACTAAATTTTTATTAAAAAAAATTAACATCCATATGTGCATAACTTTTTATTCAATAGTGTATACATGTTTTTTTAATAATTGTATATTTTTTACACTCAATTTTTCATTAAAAAAACTAACAATTAAATTGTAGTATATTATTGCTCATAATTGTATATATTTTTTTATTATATTAGTATATGAGTGCACCCTATCTTAAGGTGCACCCGGTTGCACATTATAATTAGCTTTTATTAATTTACCAAATATGTATATGTATTAAAAAATTCTTACTCCCTCCGTCCCACGTATTTTTACCCACTTTCTATTTTGGGGTGTCCCACGTATTTTTACCCATTCCATTTTTGGCAAAAATACATAATATTTTATTACATACTTTTTACAATCCTAACAACTTTAATTACTTTTTTACACTTTATTCATCATTCTCAATAACTTTATTCACTTTTTTTTTTTAAATTACTAATTTATCTCTACTCTCTCTTACATTATATATTAAAAAAATAAAATGTTTTAATCTTCGTGCCCATACAAATGGGTAAAAATACCTGGGATGGAGGAAGTATAAATTATGCGGAACAATTTAACGGATACATACTAAACTCGAATAGCTAAATAAAAATTAGAAAAGTTGTACGCAGTGCGCACCAATTATAAGAATGTAATATTATTATTAAAAAAATTATAAAAAAGTGTTTTGAAAAAAAATAAAAAATTAGCACGTTGCGTGTCTAATCCTACAAATTAACTAGATGTAATCATCTGGGACCCTCTAAGATCAAATAGCAATTTATATAATGTGATAAATTGTTAGAGTCAAACAAGCTTTTGAATTGATAAATTTTAGGGACGGCACTTTTTCTGCCCTACAAATGCAACTTCTTTTTTGCCCTATACTTTTTAAAACATCTAATTTGCCCTGTTTTTTGTGTGTATTCTTAATTTACCCCCCTGACACATGTCATATCTTTCCTTTTTTTAAAATCTCGTGATTACTGCCCAGCGGTTAAAAGTACCGCTTTTAATGGCATTGAATTTGGGGAGAGAATCTTTGACCCCCTTATCTCAAATTTTTTTTGTTATTTACTCCCTGTATCTCTCTCTCTCTTTTCATCGGCACCATTCTCAAACTCCCTGTATACTCTCCCTTTCTCTCTCTCTCAAACTCGATTTTTCTGTCGAACACAGCTCTCCGTCCGGGCCTCCGGCGTGTCGTTCAATCCATCGTCATCTCCACGTCGAAAATTAGCAGTAGCAAATATGGATAACCAGGTATTTCGTCTTTAGGATTTTAGAGTTTTAGGGTTTTTGCGATTTAATGGTAACTGTTCTTGTCCCCCGAGGAAGTAGAGTCTGCACCGTATGAATTTGCCGTTGAGTATAATTGGAAATTTCATTGTAATTTGTAGTGTAATTGAATTTGTCGGCATATTTGTTCTAATATTTTTTAGCTTGGCCGCCAATTTTTTGGCCCAGTTTGAGCTTGTCCGCCGATTTTATGAGTTTTTTAGCCTGTCCGCCGAGTTTCTGAGCATTAAATAGCATTATTTTGCCATTATTTGTGCTTAAAATAGCTTGTCCGCCATTGATGTGCATTTACTGTGCTTGTCCGCCGCTTTTTATAGCGTAGTTGAACTTGTCCGCCGAAAATTATAGTACAATAAAGCATGTCCGCCAATTTTTTGTCACTGTTTGAGCTTGTCCGCCGAAATTATGAGTTTTTTAAGCCTGTCCGCCGAGTTTCTGACCATTAGTTAGCATTATTTTGAGCCTGTCCGCCGTTTTTGTGCTTTTAATGTGCTTGTCCGCCGATTTCTCTAGTGTATTTGAACATGTCCGCCGATAATAGTACATAAAGTGACCTCGTCCGTCAAGATTTGTAGTACAAATAGCTTGTCCGCTAATTTTTTGGCCATGTTTGAGCCTGTCCGCCGAGTTTCTGACCATTAGTTAGCATTATTTTACCATTATTTCTGCATAAAATATCTTGTCCATCGTTTTTGTGCCTTTGATGTGCTTGTCCGCCGATTTTTCTAGTGTATTTGAACTTGTCCGCCGAATATTTGTAGTACAACATAGCTTGTCCGCCAATGTTTTGCCCCTGTTTGTGCTTGTCCGCCGATTTTACGAGTTATTTGAGCCTGTCCGCCGAGTTTCTGACCATTAGTCAGCATTATTTTGCCATTATTTCTTCATAAAATAGCTTGTCGGCCAAATTTGTGCCTTTAATGTGCCTGTCCGCCGATATTTCTAGTGTATTTGAACTTGTCCGCCGATAATTGTATGTAAAGTATCGTCATCCGTCAATATTTGTAGTACAAATAGCTTGTCCGCCAATTTTTGTGCCTTTACTGTGCTTGTCCGCCGATGTTTTTATGTATAAAATGTAGTCACGTCTTATATCTAATCGAGATGGCATGCACTGTAGTGGATCTGGAAACGCAGTGGACTTCAAACTCGAAAAGTAGGGATTAAAGGTTATTGTAGGCCTTCCAAAGCTCTTAATTGCATACGCGAGGTGCTTACAAAGAGTGGCGATCAAACAGTGCGGAGGTTCCGAAGATCTTGTTTCGGGCATTTCTGGAATTTGGATTCAGATTACGGGTCTCCTAAAGCTTTATTTCAGCTGATGGCTCAGGAGGTTGTAATCCCTGGTTCAGATATGTACTCCCGGTACTTCAGGGTGTCTGATACAATTATTAGCTTCACACCCATAGAGTTTATGCGTGTCATGGGACTAGGGTTTGAGGACCGTGGAGATATTGACCCGAATGATTCATATCTGCCACCTGCACACAGTTTGTTTGCTACGTTTCGTACGAAGAGGGTCCTGGTTGATGAACTTATGCGAAGATTCAGTGAAAATAAATATAAGGGCCACAATGCGGTGAAAGCGGCCAACATTCTACTGCTGTACTACTTTTTGCTAGGCCGGGATACGTCAAAAGCATACATAGAGCCCTGGGTATGGTACTTAGCTGAAAATGATGACCTGTGGAACTCTTTCCCATGGGGTAAGTACACATACCTAACCCTACTGCACCATATGGACTCTGTAAAAACTACGATGCAAGAGTTAGGTAAACAGCAGCGGATCAACTTTTATGGATGCTCATTTGCCCTAGCAGTAAGTGATACTGATTTTATTGCACCAATTTTATTCTTAAACTAAATGCATTTAAAAAGATATATGTTGACATGAACTTACATTGATGTTTGGTCACAGGCTTGGGCCTGTGAGCGCATCGCAGGTTTTGCAGCAATGTTGACCGATGGTCAGCCCGATCTGGATGTCAGACCTCTGTGTCTTCGCTGGACATATACTGTTGCTAAAAAAATTGACGACACTCAGTTTTTTAGACAGGTTTGTCACTTTTATGTGTACGCGTTTAAGATTTTGTTTATCTAAGTTGGATGCATTTGGAGGCATTTTTTGTCACCTAAGTATATGTATTTATGTTTTATTGTTTTACTTCTAGGACCCAAGAGTGGTTGATTTACCTGCCATCCTCCCTGAGGAGTCCCGCCAATCATACTTCAGGGGAATACATTCTGATTGGAGTTCTGGTTTTCAAGTGACCTTTAGGGTATTTGGGGATCCAGAGCCAAAAGGGAAGGCTAAGGGTCAGAAACAGGTGCAGCGCTCTAGTTCAGATTCCGAAGATGACATGCGTGGTCAAGGTGCCATTCCGGTTCCTGATACATCATTCCGGGGACAACAAAAAACAGCAACACCGGAGGACTTACTACGTGATTTTCATGCCGTCGGACGGGACTACGACGATGATGATGATGACGAGGTAATGAGTGATCATGATGACAGATCTTACATACCCTCTGAGGATTCGCCCCCGCGGCCATCTCAGTCTGGCCCCCATAATGTTGTAGTACCACATCCGGTAATGGCCATTCCGGAGAGATCATATCCTCCTGTGTTTGGAAGACCATACTTCCCTTCAGCTGGATTTCAGCCACCAACGTACTCTACTTCTTTTGGTGGATATCAGGGACCAAATCAGTTTAACTTCGGTGGATTTCAGGTCCCACATCAATCACATCCGTACGGTGGAAGTGAAGGGTCACAGCAGGGTCATTACAGTGGGTATGGAGGATCTGTCTATAGCCATGGAGGGCTAGGGCTTCACGGATCACCTGGTAGCCCTCCATCTACCCACGACGATGTCCATCCTCAATCCAGGTCAAGTCCACAGTGGGATCACTCTGTGGCTCATCAGCAGAGAGAAGACAGTGGGGGTATGTCGCAAGAACATTACGATCGAATAATGAGGAGAATGGATGATCATGATCAAAAAATTTTCGAACATGAAGCCCTTCTCACTCAGTTGCTGGATCGAGACGACAGACTAGAGAAGAGATTTGAGAAACTGGATGCAGAGGTCGCTGATATCCGCAGGAGGCAGGAGGATAGCCGTGGTGAATTTAAAAGGGTTGCTGGATGGTTGATTGGAGCACAGACCCGTGTGCACCGTAGCCACGAGAGGTCAATTCTTGGTAGCATATATAAAATGTTTAAGGATGGATTTAAGGGTCCACCACCTGAGCCATCTACATACGAAGTACCAAGTGTTCCAGATACCTTTGAAGAACAACGGAGTGCACAGACTACACTCCCATCTAGTAGTTATGCAACACCAGGGGGTCTATTTGCCGGAGATGTGGAATTGGTACCAGGTGACTCAACAAGATTCCCTGAGGCATCCAGGCCATACAGACAGGCTAGTTATTCTACTCCCGGAGTCTCAACTTTTGTAGGGCCTAGTTATTCTACTCCCGGTGACACTGGGATCAGTATGGTGTCAGCTGAAAAGCACTTCCAACGTCGTCCGCAACGCCCTAAGAGGAAAGCGACTGCAATCTAATTCCCATACACAATTGTGGATGACGTCAAGGTCAACAGAGCATGGGAAAAGTTCATGCTATCCCCTATAACGTAAGAAATGGTTGTTAAATGTGTTCTTCTTTTTTGATTTCGTTGTTTATTATGTAAAGGTTTTAACATACATGTGCAGGATCGATGTCGGCATAGGGTTCCAGGTGAGGAATGATTTCTTCGTGAGAATGATGACCCCCAAAGTCTGGCTGGATGATGAGGTTTGTAAATACAGCTTAACTATATGTAGACATTAATCCCATATGTCTCATTATTAAAATCTTTTTTTCCCAGCATATTGATGCGTGTTTGGCTATACTAACACAAGCCCCTGACTACGTCGGAGTTCACCCAGATCATCGAATGCAATCGTATGCTATTCTACCGTGTCAGTTTTCGGTAAGTTTTTACATGGAATAAGGCGTATAATTTTTCCTTATAATTTACCTTATATTTTGTAATTCTTTCTTTATCAGGCGACTTTAAAAGCAATTTGGGCTGAGCATGTTACGACACATGGCGATAACCCCTCAGAGTTGGCCGACTTACCTCAAGACAAGCTTGAAATTTTGGATAGATGGTGGAAAGGAGAGCTGTCATTCTGGAGGCCTCCGCAATGGACATGTGGCCGTAAAGAGTGGGATAAGGTTGAACGGGTGAGTATTCCATCATTATTTATTTTTTTGTGAAGAACTACATCATCACTGACATTATTCGGAATTCAATCTACAGTTGCTCTTCGTAGAGTGTTCGCATTCGCACCATTTCGCTGTGTGTGTCTATATTAGGTCGATGAAGATCGCCGTCTTCGACTCTTTGTTTCATACGTGGGATGAAAATAAGGCCGTTGAAGATAGTAGAAAGGAGAGCACTATTCACTTGCGACGATTACTGCCTTTGATGTTCCACCCGAAGTGGTGCCATCTATGACAGTACTGAGCAGAAGTTCAGAGCCACTCTGAAGTGGGCTAGACCACAACCATCCATGTGCTATGTTCAGGATGACAGTTGGTGTTGTGGTCAGGCATGCGTCAGAGAAATACAGTATCTACTCACTGGGGACGATTCATGGGGAAATGATCCACACCTGATGGAGTACCGGAGAAAATGGGCTCGAGATATTTTTTCGTACAACCTTTACGGGAGAAAGGATGCGAATACAGACCTTTCTTTTCGTTAGTTAGTTTGTTCTTTCTTTTTCATGATGTATTATATGAGGTGCTGTACTAAACCATTTTGAGAACGAAAGGTAGAAAAAATAATATTAATATTCAAATCATATTACATCGTACTTAAATATTGGCTCGACATTTCACTTTATTGTGTCCCGGCTCTCCACATCTGCTGCAACGCTGACGCACCCGAGTTCCCCTCGAAGTCTCTGCTGCACTAAGCAGATGGGTGGTACGAGGTCTGCCTGCTTGGCGATGTGCTGGTGGCTCATTCACACGGACACTACCCACATGCTCAGGTATTGACCAATCAGATGGATCGGGCACAGGCATCACAACATCTTTTACTAATGGAAGTATTAAATATGGAAGATTATATTATACGCATGTGAACTTACTCTATCGCCTTCAATGCGTGAATGCATGGGTATTGATGGTACTGGAATTTTCCACACGAATAAGTACACTCCCTTAAATCAATTGTGAAGTTTTTTGTGGTGGAAGTGACCTGGAATTTTGTCGCTGTAATATTATCCACTTTAAGTTTCCACGCCTCAGCGTTCAACACAGCCAACTCGCTATGTACTCGTGTGCAAAGAATATCCCGACTGTTCTGTGCACTCGTTCTTCTTTCATAAAACCATCTTTGAATGAGAGCACGTACAACCTCTAACAAACTACAGATGGGTAGTGTTCTGGCCCAAAGGATGGCCTTGTTAAATGTCTCAGCGGCGTTCGATGACATGAACTCGTAACGACTGACCGGACAGTGAAACCTTGACCATTTACTGTAACCCCACACCTCCAGCAAAGTCATCAATCGAGAATTATTATGGTTGCACAGCTTCCCTTCCCATCTGTGCAGCACGGTAATGTCATAAAACAAATAAAAATTACATACTAATGCTAAAAAGTGACCATACCTCTTAAATTCATTATTAGTGTATGCCTCCAAGGCCATATTGAACTGAAAAAACACATCCTTACCGAAACCTTTGAGCCGTTTCTTTAGATGATACGAACATAAACCATGGTGTGCCTCAGGATACACAGTATGTATAGCGTGTGATATACTTTTATGCGCGTCTGAGACTATTACTAGGCCATTAGGAGCTCCGTACGATTCTTTCAATCTTTGAAGAAACCAGCACCATGACTCATTATTTTCAGTGTCACCTATACCAACGGCCAGTGGGAAAACATTGTGGTTACCATCTTGTGTGACTGCAACGAACACGATCCCACGGTACTTGGCTTTTATGTGTGTACCATCAATCACAATCACGGGACGGCCGGCTCGAGCAAAACCCCGTATCGAAGCACCAAGTGCGTAGTAGACATACCTAGATCGAAGTACTTAGTACACATATATACCTCATAATATAGAAGGGTTGTGTATTGACTTACTTGAAAGAGTTGTCATCTGCAGTTGCAAGTGCTGTATGCGTGCCTCGATTTTCCAACTTTAGGTGATGCAAGTACGAAGGTAGGGAACTGAAGGATGAACTATGGTCTCCGTAAGTGTGTCCTACAGCAATATGTTTTGACTTGAGGGCCAAATTATAGGAGATGTCGAAACCAAATTCTTTACGTATCTCATCTGCCATTCCAGCAGGACACAATGACGTAGTTTTATTGAACTGTCGAGCTGCGTAGTATCTTCCAACAGTTTTCGAACCAACTTGCCTTGGCGCATTAGTGTCTGGGTTCAAACGACATACATGTGGAGGTCCGAACTTGATTACCCTCCATACTCCACCTAGGCCACTAGAATGCATCTCAAACATACAACGCTGCTCCGCTCGGTACTTGCACACGACGTTGAGCCTGTACGTGTCAGATTTCTTGACACGTGTCTCCACTTGATTCCGCAAGTTGTACATACCCAACGCATACTGGCAATCACCTTTATTATCGAAGACACTTTTTTCATGAATCTCCACTGATGTATCAATGTTGTTGTTGTCTTCAACTTCATTGTACACATTACACTGTTCCAAGAAACCTGCAACGAAGGATTAGTTATTATTAAATTGGTATTAGAATATAATAAGGTGCAGTAAATTACCGGGTACTATATTCAACACATACCTGGAATGCTCCATGGACGGCTGCAAGACCTATCTCTGTCTTGACTAGGACGTACCGGTGTGGGCATCTGCATGTGTGTGGTAACGGGTTCCAGGAAGCTCATCCCTCCTTTGGCTCTGATGTAGGAACAGAACCTTTCGAACATAGCTGTTTCAGGATCCTCATCTGCAGCATTGGGTTGATCAGCATCGCGTTCCTCATCTTGCGAAGCATCAGCACCCTCAAAATCCTGACGATGTGGACCCTCAAATGAATCATTCCCATGGCCTTGCGATCCATCGGACCTATAGTCTTGAGAACTAGCAAAACCATCAAACCCATCACCCTCTGAACCCTCAAACCCAGCAGATGAGCACATCTCATCTCCATTCTCCACCTCTTCTTCGTCCTGCTGTTCGCTAGCATACTCAATGTTTAAATCAATATTTGTCGTACGACTCGACACGCCCACGCCCACACCTATACTCGTGCTCGGTCCGGCCAAATGTTCGGGACAATGAATATCGACAGATGGAATTTGTGACCGATTATCAACTGATTGCTGTGGTATGGCCTTAACTGTGACAAACAGCATCGGCTCATCAACCTGCTGATACAACCCCCTTATATCCATATCATCATTCACCTTATGTTTTGTTATACAACCACCGATGTCCACAAGTGTGTGTATAACATATTTGAAATGATTCAAATCGATGCAAACTAAACTGTGCACATGCCCGATAATAAAATCCAACGTCAGCTGATCTGAATCTAAAACTAAGCTCGTCTGTTGGTCACGTACATACTCTAAACCTTGCCACCAGCCGCCCCACCATATACAAAAATTTCTCATTTCAAATCCAACGCTTAAATCTTTCAACAAAACGACAATTAATTGTTATATTTACACAGAATTCATAAAAAATAATACGCCAATTTAGTAGGTACACACAAATTAAGCATTAAATTATCAAGCACACATGAAAGTTAAACATTAAGTCGTACGTACGTGGACAAGCTCAATTAAGTTCATAAATCGACGAACAGGTCTATTATAATCGAAAGACATCATATAATATGCTTAAAAAATAGCCAAACATGCTCAATAATGCATTACAAATCAGCAGAGATGTTCAAAAACCACCAAATAATCGGCGGACATGCTCAATTAGGATGAAAATATGGCGGACATGTTCACTTAGGAAGGAAAAATCGGCGGACAAGACCATTATGGGTGAAAAAATTGGCGGACATGATAAATTAGGCTGAGAAAATCGGCGGACATGCTCATATAGGGTAAAAAAATGGCGGACATGATAATTTAGGGTGAGAAAATCGGCGGACATGCTCATATAGTGTGAAATAAACGGCGGACATGATAATTTAGGGTGAGAAAATCGGCGGACATGCTCATATAGTGTAAAATAAACGGCGGACATGATAATTTAGGGTGAGAAAATCGGCGGACATGCTCAAATAGGGTGAAAACATCGGCGGACAAGCTCATATATGGTACAGATTCGGCGGACATGCGCAAATATGGGGAAAACATCGGCGGACAGGCTCAATATTCGGCGGACAGGCTAAATTTTCGGCGGACATGATCTACTGGACACCTACTTTTGGCGGACTCCTTAAATTTTGGGCTACTATTCTCGGTGGACAAGCTAAAATACTTTCAAATAATAGGCGGATATGGACGATAAGTCTCAAATAATGGGTGGACATGCACAATTAACCATGCATATTAGCGAAAAAGTCTACGATGGGTGTACGTAATGGTATTCATGCATATTACATGCATACTTCACCATTTTCTTTGGTGGACATGGATATATATAACCATTTTACTCAGCGGACATGCGTTTTTGAAACCCTAAAGCCCTAAAAATCCTAAAACATTCAAAGAAGGTAATAAATAAAATACAATGCAAACAACATTCGTATCTTACCTTTGGCTCTAACTATGGATCCGTCGACAAAACCGGTGGGTAAATGCGGGAGTCGATGACCTTTTTATGCTCCAATAATTTGTGGATACAGATGAATAAAGTTTGAATCTACTGTGCCCAATTTTTATGTTTGTTGGTGGTGAAGTTATTTGGTTGGTGGGGATAGTTGAGAGTTTAATGTGACAAGAATTTACATAAATGAACTGATTGTGAAAACAGGGCCTTTTCACCCCATTAAATGAAGTGTGTTTCAGTGGAGTGGTAGGTAGTTGCATGTGTTTAATCACCTAAATACTACTGCATGTGTTTATTAATAAAAAACCTATTATAATATAACAATTTAAGGAATTTAAAATTTTCATTCAGCTTGTCCGCCGAATTAGGGGTTATATTTTAGTAGACTTATTTATTTATTTTTTCTTTAATTAATGTGTCAAACCTAAATAATCAACATATTTCCTGACACGTCTATTTTGCCTGCAACTGTACTTGTCAACTCATTCCCAATACAAAAGGTGGACCATCCTTGAGGGTATTCATGGCATTGCAAGTATTTTTAGGGCAATTTAGATGTATTAGAAAAGGTAGGGCAAAAAAGATATTGACTTCCCCATATAGGGCAAATTGTGGTATTTCCCTAAATTTTAAGTGTCGTGTGACAACTGGAAAGACTAGCAGAACATAAGTCTTTCAAAACTCGATGGATCCTGACATAAAGCATGTATAATACAGCTGTAATGTCAGTTTCAACAACTAATGGCATTGAATGAAGCAAAAAAGTGCAGTTCAGAACAGGGCTGATGTGGAGTACATGGAATGCACGGTTGAGATTGATTTGGGTGGTTATTAACTGGATTTGCTATATTGTACAATGGAAATTTGGCAGCTGGCTTCAGTTATCAAGATGATAGATTTGGAAGTTATCAACTTAGTAAGGGGCATTATCACAAATGTCCACTGTCATTTCTACATAATCAAAACTGCCCACTTGATTGTGAAATAATCAAATTTGCCCTTTTTCCTATTTTCATTCCTATTATACCCTTTACTCTTATTCTAATTATATACTACCTCCGTCCCAGCTTAAGAGGTTCATTTTTCCATTTTGGTCGTCCCACTCAAAGAGTCCACTATTTTTTTACACACATGGAACCCACACACCCCCTCTAATATAATTAAAATATGGAACTCACACTCTCACTAATACAACTACCCACTACACATTAAATAATAATATTTCTTAATCTACGTGCAAAAAAGCAAATGACCCTCTTACGCTGGGACGGAGGAGTATTACTGATTTTTAAAATATCTCTCAAATAATTCATTTATACGTATTACCACATCGATACCCATTTAATACTTTCATTTTACTCAAATTATCAACAAATTTTTTCTTTCAAAATAGAAATAGTTCATTACGACCATATCAGGCCCAACATGGTTCTGTACATTAATTAAACAACCTTAATCTCGTAATTAACCAACTTAAAATAGTAAGAGTACCTTTTTCGACCGTCGATCCACCGGGTATTCGGGAGATTTTACAGCTGCTCCTCACAGCCAACCACGCGCCCCGCAGTGTGATGGTTCTAACCCGTTCCTTCAGCGAATTTCAACACAATCCTGGTTCATTTCCTACACCGGGTGTACAAGATGCTGCTACTGTCGGAAAGTATGGAGATCAAGTTTGCAGAAAAATGAAAGGTTGCATATGGGAGTAGCCCAAGATTATTTATTTATTGAATGAAAATATTATTACACATTCATACTACCTAAACAAGAGGAGAAGATTCCTCTAGCTATCTAAGGCAGCCGAAATGAAAATACTCATACAAGAAAAGAAAGAAAACTAATACAATGTTTATTTAGAGAGAAAACAGAGGGTGATGTTCGATGCCTTCTGCTTTCTCAACTTTGTTATTTATAGAGGCTTGCGGACGTGAAATTCGGATTTCAAAGCCTCTTTTCTTTTGTCGACGTCACTGCTTACGTCATTGTCCCGACGTCACTGCTTACGTTATTTCCATTGGATTCCAACTTTAGCAGCTGGCTGGTCCCCTTTCTTCATTGGATGCCTTTGTCTGGTCCATCCCTCTTTTGGCTTTTGCAGGAATCATATGGCTCCTTACCCCTTTGGAAAAGTCATCCGACTCTTGCTTATTTGAAGAGTCATTTGTCTTCCTTGGTACCTAAAGATTCTCTCAGCTATTGAGTGTTCTGAAGAGATTTTACCCTCTTCTTTCCACGTGTCTCTTTTGCTGGAGGGGGTTCAGCACTTCTGATCATCCCTATGCTCAACCTTATTCCTTTCCCAAACTCTGGTTCTATTTGGGTGGAACAGCTCGTGCATACTTTGTTCGTCCATTGTCCAAAATGGGCCTTGTTACAATATTTCTGATGGGTTTGTTTACTCACCGGAATCTTATTTCTCCAAAAAAGGTCTTGCTTTTCTTGGAAGGCCTTCTCGGCAAACACTGTCTTCTTCCTTGTTAAAGTATTCGACAGAAAAGACCCATTCAAAGACTTATGCTCGAACTTGAATAGGAACTTCACCTCCACCATTGCTTTAATGCAAGCGTACAAACCCCTCGCTCTACGCGTAGAGATCTGTTCTTCAAAAAAAGTAGAAACCAAGACTGATTCCTTCCCAGAAGGCTCCTTGATCCTATTTGATGCTGAGACATCGGGCCTACTTAGCTTGATGAGATGGAAGGCATCGTGGTTGCCTTTCTCGGCTGGTTCTGGAGCCGCACTGGTAAAGTAAAGCTCGAATACATCGCCTTTGGATAGAGTTGCGTTATTTTTCCATGCCTTAAAACTATTTTTCCCAGCCACTCTGGTAGTTTTGAAAGCTCTGGGAAGCCTAGTGCAACAGTATATATTGAAGCTAGCGCTCCAAAATCATACCATTATTTCACATTATTGGGATTTGAGCCTTCTCGCATCCAAACTCGGGGATATTCCCCAAATATATCCACCCAGCATTTCTCCGATCGAATTCCTTGCCTGGTGTTTAATTTCTCCTAGCTAGCCTGGTATTCCTGCCAATAAGAGAAATTAGCTAAGTTAACACCAACCTTAGAAGTGTCTGTCATTGGCCTAAGGTTGATCTCTCCTTCTTTGACCCTAGAGGTGCTGGGTTGACTCGTAGACTCTAGATGTGACTCCAGAGCCTCGACTTATCCTTGGAACGGTTCCTCTTTTGGAGGTTCCAATCTAGGACTCGTGCTAAGGGTACTTGTATTCCTTGCTCCGGGTTTAGAGCCTCATTCTCGACTACTCTCCTTTTGTCGATTGCTATTGCTATCAACAGCACAGAGGAGTGGCTCTCGTAATGACTCGAATAGACTAGCATTGTTGCGAATACAATCTCGTATATGAATAGACACTTTAGTCTAATCACTTTCTTGTATTCTTCCAGCACGCTTTGCGTTGAGTGCTTGATTCTCGAATTCTCTTTGGAGCAACTCAAGGTTGTCCATCAGGTGCCTTGATACAGTCAGGATGGAGTCTATTTCAGCTCCTTCCATCTCTCGTCAGGAAATCTGCCAAAACATTATCAACAGATTTAATAATGACAATATTAAAATCATAATATTGGCATTCTGCTTACCATCTTAAAAGTCTAGCCTTTTCTGGTTTAGATTCAATTTTATTTTTTAAAAAGGCTTTAACGTTGGTGTTATCAATTTTAAGGATAAATTTCTTCGCGACCAAAAATAGCGGCCATTTCTTGAATGCCTTTCGAATTGCAAAGAACTCCTTTTCATTGATGTGCCACCTCTTAGCTTCATTCTCTGCAAAGAGTCTGCTACAGTATCTGCATGGCACTTATCCTTCTGGTGTGGACTTTGTAAGAACTGCTGCCCACCAATGGTCACTGGCATCTGTATATAGTACCAGATCGTCCTCGTCATTAGGAATGGCTAACTTGGGGAGCCTCTTGCAAACCTCCTTTAGTTGTTTTACCATTGCTCGGTGTGATTCCTCCTATTTGAACTCAGCATCTTTTTTCAACAGAGGACTGAACACCTTCCTGTATTGTGCTAGATTGTTGATGAACATTCCAGCAAAGTTGACCACTCCTAAGAAACTTTGGAGTTGCTTCTTGTCTTTGAGATCTTCGAGAAATTCCTGGACCTTTTCTACAATGTGTGGTTGTAGAATGATTCCGGACTCATCGATCTCGACTCTAAGAAACTCGATATGTCTTGTTGCTATCACTGCCTTCTTTTTAGAAAGCACAAATCCCTCCTTGTGGCATATTTCTGAAAATACTTCCAAATGCTCCTTCATGTTCTTTGAGGCTATGAGGATGCCATCTACATAAACAAACATGAATGAGAAATAATCTTTGAAAAGATTATCCATCTTCCTTTGGTATATCTGGGGTGCGTTTGCCAATCCCATAGGCATGACATTCCAGATATAATAACCTTGTGGTGTGGAGAAGGCTGTGAACTTCTTGCTTCCTTCTTCCATCATAATCTGGTAGAATCCAAATTTGCAATCGAACTTTGAGAATACCTTGGCATTCTTGATACAGTTGACCAAGTGTTCCCTACTTGGTATGTAGTATCCATCGAACTCCAAGATGTTGTTGATTCCTTTGTAGTTGATCACAAGTCTCGGCTTTCCCCGCTTGACTTCTCCATGATTTCGAACTAGAAATCCTGGACTACTGTATGGAGATACTCCTGGGGATATCAACTTAAGGTCTAGATGTTCCTTAAGTATTTGCTGCATATCCTTCTGATCTTCTTAATTCATTAGGATAGGCTTGTATCTCACGAACTCATGCTCCTTTCCTTCTTTCACGTTGAGAGAGGCTTTGAGCTCCTTTTTTCCCCACCAGGCTAGAGGATCCTCATTGAAGTTCCTCTGTATCTTTCTTTTGACGTCCTCCAAAGATGTTTGCTCTTCGATTGTGGCATCTTTCTGTAAGCTTTCTCCCAAGCTTGCCTTGAGAAGGTGGATTGTGTTTTCTTTTAGTTTCTCCATCTTCCATCCTCCTCTGGTCTCTGTTCTCATTTGAAGTATTGATTCGCCATATCTTCTTTGATCACTCATCTTTGGATGGTTAAGTTTTCCTTCATCACCACGCTTGCTGCGAAATTTGATGGGCATTTTTCTCTAAAATGCATTACGCAGTCTTGGTGCTATGATCTTATGTTCACAAAGGGTTGTGAAAATAAGCTTTCTTGTTGCATTTTCTTGGGTAAAATACTTGAATGTCTGTAGGAAATTATTTCCTAACAGAATATCTGCTTCGGTATCATGAAAATATATTGGTGGAGTCTTTACTTTGTACCATGGGGTACGATCCGCTCCTTCAATCATGATCTCCGCTTGTTTGATTCCTCTGTTAAGGATTAGCATCCTTTGAGAGAAATTTTTTCCTAGTACTGTTGGCAATTCTTCGCCTGAGGCTTTAGGAAAGACTCCTTCTTTTGCTATGCAGATTCCGACTCCTGAATCAATGTATGCCGCAAAGTACTCTGCACGATGCTCCTTATATATCATCCCAACGGTGATATATATCGAGAATGGACTTGTGGTCATGACAGATCAGAGCTTTATGCCCGAGCTTCTACTAGTAAACCTTGTATCTTTTTCCTTTGATCGTGAATTCCATTCCATCTTATAATCTTTCCCAAGGTTTGTGATCCTCGAGAAACTCCAAACCCAACACTAGTTGTTCTGGAAATCTTCCTGCTATTCCTTTAATTACCAGCTCAAGTTCTTCGAGTTTGAGCTGTCCTTGATATCTCCAGTTGTTGGCTGTTGAAGGTAATATATGACATCACAAGGAATAGAGTTTTCCCTTTTAGTAATGTCGAATATTACATCGACTCCTCTCCATCCTTCTGGGCATTTAAGTTCACCTTTAGTTGTGAACTTTTCTGGTTCCTGGACTACCTCCACGATCGGCTTCTTTCCCCATTCTTTGGTCAAATCTGAGGCTATCTTTCCTATTCCAGACTGGCTTATCTTTGATTCGCAAATCCATGTCGTGGATTGGCAGCAACTCCATTATTTCTGGCCTAGTTGCGCATGCAACTCTCTCGAACACTTCTGGTATCTCAATATACTCCTTCATTTTGAATAAATCCAAATGATGGGTGTTTGACAGAGCATACGAGATACTGTATGTGATAGAGTAAGGCATATTCCCTTCCTTCATCAAGTCTTTATTTTTTAAATCTTGATGAAGGGTGAGTGCCCTATTGAAATCTCGGTTCACCAGATTGTAGGCAATCCTTGGGTAAATGTAGGATGCCACTTTTCCTGCATACAAGTTTCCCGAGAGTCCTTCTAGGCATGCCTCTCTTGTATTCTTGATCCTCTTATCAAAGATAACGATATCGATTGGTGTATCAATCCCTTCTTTGAATGTTGCTTTAATGAGGATCCGAATGGCTCCAATATGGACCCAAGATATGGTCTTAGATACCTCTTTCAAGAGCTTACTGAGTTCTCTTTTGATCTCCTCATAAGGAACCAGTTACATTTCCATCATATTTTCGGTGAGCTCCACAGGGATGGCAATTTACCCTTCGTTTACCTTATATACGATGTTGTGCTTTCTCCTTTTGAAGCTGAGGATCCGCTCTAATCGTCCTATGGTGAATCCATCGTATAGATCGAGCCTTGGGTCCTCTTTCATGATTCTCATAAGAGTATTATGAGAGATAGATGTCTGGGAAAAGAATCCAAACATATCTTCTTGCATCACTTGCTAGAAGTTTTCCTCTTCACTCCGACTCATCTTTGGAGGATTCATCTTGGCTGAAGAATTCTTCTTCATAGATACTCTCGTCTGAGGGTATATCCTCGAATTGATATATATGTACCAAGTCTTGGAAGTAAATAGCTTCTTTCATTTCTAGAGTTATTTCAAACTGTCGTACTCTCCTCTTCTGGTTCTTCGGGCAATCGGGTGAGATATGCCCTCTAGCTCTTCATGTATAGCAGTTACAATCCTTAAATCTTTCATTCACTTGTATAGCTGCTCTTCGAAATGTCTTTCTCGTGGAAGTTCTTCATGTACTCCTCTGTTTTGATCCTGAGGATGAAGCTTGACTTCTTGAACTCCATCTGGATGGTCCAGAACTTTGCCCTGATTTATAGCTTCGGGCCTTTTGCTTGGACCAAAAGGATCCTAGTCTTCTGGACCTCCATCCTCCGCTTCTCTGTGTGTAAGGATGATTTTTCTTCATCTTTTTTCTGCTTCCTTGGACTTCTTCCAATGATAGTTGGAAGATCATTGTTTTCGCAACATATGAGTACTGCTTTGTTGATTCCCCTTAGTCTCTTGTAGTTCTTATGTAGTGATGCTTGATGGCACCACTCTGCAATCTTAGCTTTAAGGAAAGACATCCTCCTTGCTATTGAATCCAGCTCGCATGGTTCATACTCTTTTATCAGCATTTCTCTCCATGGGCTTGGAATCTTCGCAAAGAATAAGTGGAATACCTCCCCCTCCTTGATATTTGATTTCCATTTATACTCTGTGAAGAGCTTGCTGTACTCATCTATATGACAGATGTCAAGTAGTTCCAGACTGTATAGGGTATTCCTATACTTCTTCTTCTTTTCTTCTTCCATTCCTTTGAAGTACCCTACTCCGATGAAGTGGATCTTGAAAATTTTGGCCATGCGATCAACAATATTACCTAGGTCTTCACCTTCCATGGCTTTTTTCTTGACTTCGTCTGAGAGTACCTCCCAGGCGCACTTTACTAATCCTTCCAGGCTCATAGTTTAGAATCTTATAAACCCTTCTTTGTCCAGCTCCAATGCTCCACCTGCAATCTTCATGGCATTTGTCCATTCATCGATTAAGGCCTCTCTATTCTTGAAGTCTAGAGTGTCGAGGTTTAAGATCAACCCGTATAGATTTATCGGTTCAAGGTGAGATCGACCATATGGGGTGTTGTGTATATTAGATCCTCGAACTCGGCTTGCTCCTGTTGACATTCCCATCGCCTTCATTTTGAAATTTTCTTGGTTTTGGGATGTCTCTTCTTGTCTTGCTTCATGGACTCCATGTGATCCAGAAGTTCCTTCATTTTGGCTCCGATCATGTTGTGTCTGATGAGCCTGCGATTGTTGTTGAGAGCTTGATATTTCTTCAACATTCATCTTTAGATCTACAATTGATAGTCCTTGGAAGGACTCATGTAGATCTTGTAGATCTTCAAGATTTGCTCTTTCCATCCGGAGATGTGGATTCTCCTCGAAGGATGGCGATCATCTTCTCACTTTTCGACTTTGGTATTGTAACCTCCGTCGTTTTCCCTTTTTGGTATAAAAGGGATTCTATTCCGAAGGTTGGTGGCAACCTTACTCCTGGCTTTCTCCCCGTCACCTTGGTCTCCAAAGACATTACTTGATCTTTCAATTTCTTGATGAGATCAAGTTGTTTGTTTTGCAACGTCTCTATCTTGTCCATTTGGAAGCTAATCTCAGCTACTGTCTTGGACATGTTTTGGCAATATTCTCCAAAGAATTTCACTGTCTTCTGTAATTCTCTAAGATCTTGGTTTATCTTAGAGTTGTCTGCTTCGATCTCCTTTCACTCTGTCATTCTGTCCAATGTGAAAAGTGATAGGGCTTGCAGATCTCTCTTGGACCCTAGTTTGGTCGTCTTCTCCATTGTTTATGTTTGGGAACACGTCCATGGATCTCAGTGAAATTTTGGAGTTCCACTATATTTCTTGATACTTCCTGAAGTATCTTATATCCATCTGGCGACCTTCCTCTAGATGTTCCTCTTTGGTGTGGTTAGTACGGGCGTCCGCCAGTTTTCACCTTCGATCGAGATTATCCCGAAATTGATTGGCGTCCTTGTATTCTTTTTCCGCATATTGTCTATACAGAACATTATAATATTGTTGTATAGAGCTACTTGTTTCATTATATCCAACAGGCCAGAAGTCCTTGTTGCTCCAACTTTGAACATGGCTAATAGTCATGTTACTCTCGGATGTCGAACTTTCGTTCGGATCCATATTTCTTGAAACTCTCCTCTCGTTAAGTGATATAAATATATAATAAAGTTTTCATTCATAAATAAATAAACTTAGGGCTCTGATACCATTTTGAAAGCGTGAAATTGTGATAAAATTTGAGTAAAGCCTTCGTAAAATATTAAGGATATTTTGGTCCATTTGGGTATCAATCGGGTATTTTAATAAAATTATTTGTTAGGTGATACTCAAAATTATTTAAATATGAATCTTAAAATAAGAGTCAAAGGACAGAATAGTCCATGAACATAAAATGTGGGCAGATTTGTAAAATTTTGTTCGAGGTGGACATTTTTTATTATTGTGTATTGATATTGGGCAACAGGCCCTATTTCCTCACTTAGAAAACTATCTAGCCAATCAGCTTTTAAAATATTGTTAATGGATAGCAGTACCCAGTCAGACTTTAAAAAAAAAATTTACTATGTTTTTTAGTGAAAGTTTAAAAATGTCCAAAAAGACGAAAATGACCTTAACTCGATAATGACACGATTGTAATTTTTTTAAAAAAATCATTTTCTAGTCAACTTTTAAAAATTTAAAAAATTAACTCGATTATGATTTTTTAAAAAAATTACAATTGAGTTAAGGATATTTTCGTCTTTTTATACATTTTAAATTTTTTCCTAAAAAACATGGCAAAAAAGTTTTTTATTAAACTTGGGTGGGCATGGTAGCTGGCAACCCTTTAATATATATATGCTTCATATCACATATTCTGCTCATTATTATTGAGTGAGTTAGCAGTTTTGAGTGATCTATTTCTTCATTGTTAAGGTTACTCAGTAAAGGCTTTATCTTCTTCAGTGAATGTAGGTTCGATCTTGAACCGAACCACGTAAAATCCATCTTGCGTTTCAATTCGTTTTACACTTCATCACACACGCACACACACAAAATCGTAGGAAGTGAGTGAGTGATTGAGAGTGGTTCTTAATCTGGTATTGAAGCTTATAATCTGGCAGTCTTAATATCCTTTGTTGGCTGAGCTTCTGCACACTTGATCACAGGTAACATATGATACTCCCTAAATTAAATATTGTATTTGTGCATAGTTATGTTTTTGTTTCTTCTCTTATTACAGCTTCAGTAATCTCTCACATTTTCATTATTCTTTCACCATCTGCTTAACCAGCATCCTTTGGATCTGATATTGTTGCTATCTTAACATTGCTTTTCAACAAAACTTCAAAATTTGTCAAAATTTCAAGTTTTTTTTTTTTTTTTTGGAATATCCATCACATAAATAGAAATAACATATTACTGTATGAAGTATATGGTGATTTATCAATCACTATTAAAATATATTTATTAGGCAGTTATAATTTTATAATATATATAAATGTATATGCCAATAGCATATATGTCCAAAATATATGTTAGCCTAAAGATTTTGGTATATTTTTAGTTTATAGTTCATATATTTATCTTTTTAGTTCTTGTATTAACTATAAAAAAAAATTCTTTCAAAAACACTCTGTTTGAGAATTTTATGATTAACTAAATTTTCTTAAAATTTTTTATTTGATAGTACACCAAATACATTTAAATTTAAATTTTATTTTAATAAATGTAAAATAACAAGTTATATAAATATGAATAAATAAATAAATAAAAATGGGAATTAATTAATTTATTAAAAAAATATGATTTCAAAATTGTTTTCAAAGTATTAATTAATTAGTGTAAACTTGCGAAATACTTTGGTTTTGACGTTGACTTAAATTTGTTAGGAGGAGAAAGTGGGGGAATTAAATGGCAGAAAATCCAGCTGTGGAGAAAATAGTTGTAGAAATTATTGACAAGTTCATTGTTCAGCCAATCAAGCATCAGTGTGATTATATTTGCTTCTTCAAAAGAAACGTTGACCTCCTAGATGTTGAACATATAAATTTGAGAGCTGCAAGGAATGATGTGATGTCACGAATCAATGCAGCTACGAACAATGCTGAAGAGATTTCGTGTAGAGTCCAGACTTGGTTGGACAGAGCAAATGAAAAGCTGACCGAAGGTGAAACAATAAGCAACACTAATAATTGTTGCTTGTGTTTGAAATCTCGTTATTCACTGAGCAAAAGAGCCGTAAAGGCAGCTGAAGCTATGAAGGAGCTTCGGGAGGAATGCCCCAAACATGATGAAACCATAACGGTTCCTCCGGGGCCCTTAGCCGCGGAGGCGGATAGACTAGCACGGCCCATTGTTGAGTTTGATTCTAGAAAAGGAATTGAGGAAGAGGTGATGGGGCTTTTGAGGGATGGAGGAGTTAAGATTATAGGGATATATGGAATGGGTGGTGTTGGGAAGACCACCCTAGCCAAGAAAATTAAGAACAGAGTACTGAATGATAAAGAGTTTGATGAATCCCTTATGGTAGTGGTCAGCCAAAATCCAGAGATGGTGAGAATCCAAGGCGATATAGTAGAAAAACTGGGTTTGGAACTCAAAGAAAAGGAATTATTATCTAGAGCAGAAATACTATGTAAGAGATTAATTGGGGGGAAAAGAATCCTTATCATTCTTGATGATGTTTGGGAACCTCTCAAGTTGGATGAGCTGGGAATCCCTGTTTCGGGACGATGCACGGTTCTATTGACATCCCGAGATATAAATGTTCTCCATAGGATGGGTGCTCAGAAACCTATTCCTGAAATGAAAATCCTATCAGAGGAGGAAGCATGGTCTTTCTTTAAAGAAAAACTGGGTGGTATTTCTGGGGATGATCCAACTTGGCTTTCTTCCAAAGCACAAGAAATTGCAAAAGTGTGCAAATGTTTACCACTTGCCCTCGAAATAGTTGCCGAGGCGATGAAAACTAAAAAAGAGGGACGTGACAAAGCTTGTTGGGATGATGCACTTAGGGGATTAAGAAGAGGCCAAACGGATGATGTGGAAGATGTTCGCAAAAGTGTTTACATTCCCCTAAAATTAAGTTATGATTTCTTGAGCAGTGAGAATGCCAAGTCCCTGTTTTTGTTGTGTTGTCTCTTCCGCGAAGATTCTCGTATTTCTCTTGAGACTTTGACTTGTTTTGCTATGGGGCTACGCACTTTCGGGGATCAATTTGAGAATTTGGCACAAGTGAGAGATAAAACATATTCACTCATTCGGACGCTTAAGGATCGTTCCTTGATTTTGGAGGGTTCCGATGGGAAATGTGTTGGTATGCATGATGTCGTTCGAGATGTGGCCATTTTCATTGCTTCAAATCGACTCAACATTGGTAATGATTCTGAATGGATTTCGCCCTATTGTGGAGAAACTAATATTGATTTTTTTGGTGGGTCCACTTTTCCAAATCTTCGTCTTTTGATAATTGATGGTTCAGACCGCGTTTACAGAGACTTGGAACTGCAAACCTATAATGATTCATTTAGTGGAATGATTGAACACAAGCAGCTCAACGTGTTGTGCTATTATTACTCATTTGAATCTTTACCAAGTTCCACAGGATTGCTAAAAGATCTGCGGACATTGATTATAGAATCATGTCGTAATTTGAAAAGCATAGGCATTGTTGGGCAGTTAGCAAAGCTTGAGGTTCTCATATGTCGTGATTGTTCTATGATTGTTGAGTTTTCTTGGGATACACAGGAACTGAACTGCATGAGGTTGTTAGAAATTAGAGGATGTTATAATATGAGAAAGATAGGGAGAGGAGTTATATCAAGTGTGAATAAATTGGAGGAGTTGATGATAGTACATAGCTTTAAAGAATGGGATGAAGAGGGGTTGAGGGAGATTGAGGGGCTTCGGAATCTGAGGCGGTTGGAAATAGAAGTCACGAATTACAATTTAGCAGCCCAACTGATTACTCTTCCCCAGGCCCCAAACATAAGTAAATTTCACATCATCATTGGTGATCAAGTGTTCCATTATGATGAGTTGGAGTTTGAAAGAACATTGACTCTCAACTGTGACAGTGAAATTAACTTGGGAACATGGATACAGACAAGTCTCATAAGGAATGTTGAATGTTTATTTCTCGACGGACATGTTCCAAATGATTGTTTATTGCCAATAATTACCAGGGGAAGTGATTGTTTTCATCAACTGAAAAAGCTTCACATCGAGTATTGTGAAAAGTTGGAGTACGTGTTCTCAGAAGAAAATGAAAACATTATTACTGGACTACAAAGCCATGGAAGCATTCATCAATTCCCTCTTCTAACCGAAATCATCATTTGGTGCAAACAAATGAAAGGTCTTATTTCTAGTTTCCAAGGCAGTGAGGATCGTGTTTATGAAGATGATCATTCTTCACATTTCTTTTGCAAGGTACGCATCATTTATTATTTCTTCTAATCTCTATATATCTTTCACTTTATTTACTCCTAATTAATTACTCTGTTTAACCAAAATAACGTTACATAATTTCTCATCACTGCAACTATCTTTTTTGTTCACATTATTCCTTCCACGACATTGATACTTGGGATTTTTTTATGGATTGGAAACCATTTATCCATGACATATACATTCTCTATAGATTCAAACATCTATATTTTCGAGTACAACTAGCATCCCGCAGTTGTATTTGATAAATACCATCAGATTTTAATTTCTCCTTTAACTTTTTTATAATTAAATGACTATTTTACTCTAAATTCTTAGGATAAAATGATCTAAATCAAAATGGTTAAATTACAATTACACCCTTAGAATTGACGTAAGTCTTATATTCATTCTTTTTGTCACTAAAAAGATGTTTCATCCTAAATATGAGTTTTCACATTACTTAAATGGTTAAAAAGTCAAAACAACAAACGTTCCCCTTAAACCTTATTTACAAAAATTTCACTCATGTTTAACTCACTTAACATATTTTATCATTTATATAGAGAATGTGTGAAAATAAATGAATGAGTGGAGACCTATTCCACATTATGTTTCAGTATTCCAACAACACCAAATCACTCTTTTCAAATTTTGAAAAGAAATTAACAATAGACCTATAAAGTAGCAGTAATTAATTGTTTAGATAAATTAATGGAGTGCAGGTTTCATTTGACAACTTGAGAAGTGTAGAGATCCACCAAGGGTGTAATGTTAAGAATTTATTTTGTCCTCAAATTCCAATTAAGTCCTTCAAAAAACTTGAGGTGTTGAAGATACACTTTGTGAAAGAGATGAAGAGCTTATTTTCAATTGTGATAGCTCAAAATCTTGATAATCTTCAACAACTCTCAATTTGGAGTTGTTTTGAGATGGTACAAGTGATCGGAGGCGATGATGATCATGAAAAGGATGTAAATACTATTACTTTCCCTAAGTTGAAACAGATGGTGTAAGATAATTATGGCCTAGTGCCATTAATAATAAATATATATAAGATATTTATTATGATCAAATATCTTAAATAATGATATGGTTTAAATAAATAATATATATGAGATAAATAAGGTCATATATATTTATGGATAACAATCACATTGATAGAATGTGATTTGATAAAGATTTAATATCCCGATCTGGTCCTCTCTCCACCTATTAAAGAGACACAGTTTTATTAATTCTCTATCACATTAAGTCTTACGTACTGTGCCATAAAGAAAGGGGTGAGGAGAGAGAAACCAGTTCCCGACGTAATTGACAGGAACGTATCATTGGAGGACCGCCATTAGTGGCGTCTCAAGGTAAGTCTTCTAATCGTGTTTATGTGATGTGAAAATCATGAAGATCTAAGATCCATGTCAATTAATAAATTAATTGTTTATGAAATTATGCTTACATGTGGTATCAGAGCATGATTTTGGATCTCATGATTTTTCATCAATTAATATTTTATGAATCTGTATATGATTGAATGAATCCACTTATCATATGACTAATTGAATGAGATTATCAAAACATGCATATATGTTTTTCCGCTGCAATTTGTATGAGAAAATTGATGACGAATTGATCTCGATCATATTATTGAATTTTGGGCAAAATTATGTTTATGAAATTAGTTGGAATTATGTTTATGAAATTAGTTGGAATTGATTATCGTATCATAATTAAAGTTATTTTGGGAATTAAGCACTATCCCGTTAAAAATATTATGATAAAGTAGTAATGTCATATTTAATTAGAATATGAAGATTACATATTTTGAAGAATTCTGATATTAATTAACAGTATCATGTGTTTATACATATTATTGATATAATATGAATTTATTATACCATGTATAATTAATTGTGATAAATTGATATTGTATGACAAAAATAATAACTGCCCAATTTAGTTTTTTTTTTTTTTTTTGGACTGAACTATTAAAAATTGATTATAGGAGTTAATTATGTCAGCATGAGATTTTAAATATAAAGTTACGTGACTCCCTTTAATTTTGGGAGTGGCTGATTAAGAATAATGACAATTAATTACAGTCAATAAAGCAATCTGCCTAATTCATATGACTTGAGTGTCACATTTTAATGCCCAATTATTAACATAATTGTAACTTTCCAACTAAAGTGATTTAATAATGATAATGAAATCAATCCATCACTAATGTTTATGACTTATATTATTTTGATAATAATTAAAGTTATTTTGGGATATATAATATTAGAATATCTCACTTATGTTAGGTATGTTTGACTGCTTATGACATATTTATTATGGTAATATCCCAAATATATTAAGATGCAAATTATACATGATATCTTTATTAATGTGATATATATGGATATATTATGTATATATATGATGACAGTCTTAAGATTTTAATTAATGATATTGACTGTGATTTATGAATATTTATGAAATAATGATTTGATTATTACTCACTTTCCTATTGAGTATAATCTAAGAGTCTTTGATAAGATTAATAATGATTTGATTATTACTCACTTTCCTATTGAGTATAATCTATTATGATAATCTTTGATAAGATTATAATGAATGATTTTATGATTTAAATTTATTTAATGTTGGTCTGTTAATCACCAAAGTGGTCTGATCTGAAAGAATAATAAAATTAAATCGTATAGTTAAATTTTAATTTCCCATATTTAAGTGATGCTTGAATAAAGAGAATTATTATATGGGTTATTAAAAATTTCACAATTATAAGACTTTAAATTCACCCAAAGGTGATTGCTAGTCTTTATAATTCATGAATATGAAGATAAATTGATAATTAATATATTATGACAAACTGTTTTGTATGTCCAAAGATGACAAAATAGTTTTAATGAAAATATTTAATTATCAAATTATGTTATATTTGAAAGCATCATTATGATTATGATTGTATATTGTTGTATCACCCAAAGCAGAAATTCAATATACATTTATTGCTTTCGATCCTGAATCTATTATTAAATTACTCAAGGTATTTATAGGAATAAATTATATTATTCTTATTCTTAAAATTACTTATATTATTTAGTCTCTATTCGCATGATGCATCTGTTCCATTACAAAATGGATTAAAGTAATTTAAATAGTGTGAATAAATCTAATTTCACCAAAGTGTTTTGGATTTTATTTGTCACTTTAAGATAAATTGCTTCTTTGTTTGTACTAGCAATAAAACTTAGTAATCTGACTATAATGCTTGATTTAGATCAAACAGACTTAGCCTAATGTTTATGCGAATGAACGTGACCAAGTATTAAGTTTATAATACCTAAATTACTAATAAATCTCTTGACGAGATATTAATGACTATCTTTAACCACCATAAAGTTTGATGGTTCTCATGGCGTACATGAACTTATCATTAAAGATAATAAATATTGCAACAAGATTAAAGCCTTCCATAATGAACGTAGTTTACAAATTCACTACCTTCTAAGTATGACCTATTCCTAATAAACTATAACACCATGAAAGACAAATGGAATGTGAATTAAATTCACGTAATGAAGTTTGAACTAAACGTGGCTTTAATGTTTGGGGTAACTTTCCAAAAGAATTATTCCAAAAAGATTAATTAAGAATAAAGCCTTTCATGAGATAGGCTTTTACTGATCTTGATATTTGTGTAAATTGCATTAAATAAAAGCAAATCAAAAACACACAAATAATAGTCGTGATAATTGCACAACTTCTTATAATAGTTTACACCGCTAAATGTGAATCTTATAATAATACCCTTTTTAAAGGAATAATAATATTCCATCATTTTTAATTTTAATTTTAATTTTTCACATTATGATTATATTTATCTTTGCAAGAAAATTCTCATTCTATAAATGCTCCATAAGCATTTATTAATGATGTTGAGAAAATTAGATAGAAAAGTGAAAATTACAAAGATTGGAAGAAGTGATGAATTTTATGGAAAGTGTGATTGATTATCATGCCCAATTACTTAATTATACGAAAAACTGACATTTATACTAAATGTTGCACACCATAATAAATTGGTGTAGCAGAATGACATAATCGTACTTTATTGAATATGGTTATAAGCATGTTGAATGATTAATCTATACCCATATTTTGTGGATTTTTGCACTTAAAATTGCCACTTACGTGATGATCGAGTTTCTAGTAAAGAAGTTTTCAAAACACCTTATGAAATGTGAATTGGTAGAAAATTCGAACTTAGGCAGTTGCATGTTTTAAATTTACCCGGGAGGGACTATGTTTTACAACCACATGAAAAGAAATTGGATATAAGAAACTTATGTTATTTCTTTATAAATTATCCAAGTCTAAAGGGTATGGATTTTATGGTCTTAACCATAGTACGAAAATTTTAAAACTGGAATGTCAAATTCATTAAGAACTGTAAAATCAGTGGGAGTATGAAACCATGAAATGTAGTTATTGAAGAAGTTGGGTGGAGAATTTGAAAATACATTCATCTAAACTTTTTCTAAAGTTGTTATATAGTTGTTAAATAGTCAAACAACTTTCAAGTACAACATTAAGTTATTCTACTCTCTTAAAGGATCCGATTTTACTAAATCAATTATCAATGAGCTTTCATTTGATATATCACATCAAATAGCATTAAGAATGTCTGAAGGACAATATATCCGCTATTTCTAATGATTGCATATGTGGTATAATAAAATGAGCTAAATTTGACATTATAATAAAAGCTAAAATTTCAGTTTTGGAATAAGTCATGGAAGTACTAATTCTATTAAATGAGTAAATTCAATGAAAGGCGAGTTGAAATCAATGGCTCATAATGAAATTTAATATCTTGTTAGAATTGCCAAAGAGTTATAAAAGAATTTGAAATGGATGTATCTTTATGATGGCGATTTCCAAAGATATAAAATTAGAGTTGTTGCTAAAGATTTTACTAAAAAAGATGACATAATTATAAGAAGATATAACAAATTATTTCTTTACAAGACTCTATTAGAATTATCATGGCTTTGGTAACTCATTATGACTTAGAGTTGCACCAAATAAATGTTATGCCTGTTTTTTTTTTATAAGAATTTAAATGGATCAACTCAAAAGTTTTTTCATTGAAGGAAGATATCACATGGCGTGTAAACTTAAAGAATTAACATACAAACTTAAGCATGCTTTCCTATAAAGATATCTTTTGGATTTAAGAAAAATATCGTAAATCGGTGTATATATCTAAAAGTCAGTGGGAGCACATTAATTTTCTATGTTAATGATAAACTTGCTTGCAACTGATGATCTTGGTTTATTATGTGAAACCAATAAATTTCTCTCAAAGAACTTTAGAATAAAACATATGATGAGACAATTAAAGATGTCTCTGTAAGTATATGTTATTAAAGTTCAATTAAGATTATGGATGGAAAGGTGTTTGTAAAGAACGTTCCAATCCGGAAGGGAGATAAGTTTAATCTTATGCAATTTCCAATAATGAATTGGAACGTACTACAATATTCCTTATGTGTATATTATTGGTCGCTTAAGATATACAAGATTGTATAAAGACCAAATATCATCCTTACTGTTAGAATGCTTGGTCATTATTGAAGTGATTTATAAATGAATGACCAGAATGTTGCATAAGGAAATATTATAAGGTATTTTAATGAACTTCTCTAAAACATTGTCGAAAATTATAAGGTATTTGAAAGCACCCGTGCTTACTTATCGAAAATTTAATTACTTAGATGTAATTAAATACAGATTCAGATTAAGATGATTATATGATGCAAGAAAGTTCACTTTGACTTTTACGTTTCTTAGTCAGGGATATTGTGTCATGCAAAATTGTGAAGAAGTTTCTAAAAACTACATTCACTATTAAAGTTAACTTGTGGCATGATTTGAAGCTACAATTTAAGGACATTAAATGTGGAGTTTAATTTCAGGACTTGAAATAAGTTGACAATAATGTCAAGTCGCTGAAAACTTATTATGATTATTCCGCTGCATTGTTCTTCTTTAAAACGATGGATATTCCAAAGTTGCTAAAACATATGGAATGAAAGTATTTATCGTTAAGAAGAACTTTAGAAACAAAGATGTCAATTGAGCATAATGGAATCAATCTTATGATTTCGGATCCGTTACACAAATGATCTTCTCTAAAACATTCATTGAACGTTACATGAATATGAGATCATTGAAAGGCTCTAACAAGCTTATGATGAACAATTGACATTAAGAGCTCATTATGTTTTGTTTCTAATTGATATATCTTGTTTTGTCATTTTAGTATACATGAATATTGACATTAATAAAACAAGATTTTATCTCAAATTTGAGATACTTATGTGGACCATTATTGATCCTTACGAGTTATGTTGAGTAGAAAGCTAATATCATAGTACATGGAATGAACTATGTCGAGTAAATGATATAGAACCGCTATGACTTGTGTTAGTCTATACTCAATATTGACTTTATGAGTTGACCAGTTAATTTATCTTATGTCGCACATATTATGTAAATTATTTAAACCTTTACGTTTAAAGTTTAATTCTGTCACTCGGCCAAGTGGGAGAATGTAAGATAATTATGGCCTAGTGCCATTAATAATAAATATATATAAGATATTTATTATGATCAAATATCTTAAATAATGATATGGTTTAAATAAATAATATATATGAGATAAATAAGGTCATATATATTTATGGATAACAATCACATTGATAGAATGTGATTTGATAAAGATTTAATATCCCGATCTGGTCCTCTCTCCACCTATTAAAGAGACACAGTTTTATTAATTCTTTATCACATTAAGTCTTACGTACTGTGCCATAAAGAAAGGGGTGAGGAGAGAGAAACCAGTTCCCGACGTAATTGACAGGAACGTATCATTGGAGGACCGCCATTAGTGGCGTCTCAAGGTAAGTCTTCTAATCGTGGTGTGAAAATCATGAAGATCTAAGATCCATGTCAATTAATAAATTAATTGTTTATGAAATTATGCTTACAGATGGAACTATCCTATCTCCCAAGACTCACAAGTTTTTATGAAGGGATAAAAAGCATCAAATTTCCTATGCTCCACGATATGTCGATTGAGGACTGCCCTGAGTTGAAAGGCATCAAACTGGGTGGTGATGATCACCATCAGTCTTCACATTTATTTTGCCATCATCAGGTATTATTATTCCCACCTACTATTTATAAATTCTTTTTTTTAAAAGTAAAATACAATATTCAATATTAATATATTATTTTCTATATAGTTATTTTGAGAGAATGAAAATATTATTCTTTTGCAATAAAATTCTCTCGTGACTACATTCCATTAAATATATGAGTAGTTAGTAATCATTTTTGAATAACTATCTATACACTGATAATTAAATTGTATGTTATGTTTAATATAGTATATAAAATAAATAGTAGCACGTAGCACATGTGCTTGAATACAACTAGAAATAAGGAAAAGGACGGAGAAAAAGAAACGATAGATCCATGAAAGTATATATAACTAATTAATTTTGATATATAGATTTATTAGGCAAATTATAAAATAATGGTGATATATATTACTAGTATTATGCAAAATAATGGTGATATAGGTAACTAATGAATTACTGCATGGAGATGCAGGTTTCATTCAGCAACAACTGGCGGAGATTAGTTGTCCAAGGAAATGCAAGCTTTACCATCTTTACCAACTTATTCTGTCCTCAAATTGATTTTCACTCGTTCACTAAACTGATTGAAGAGTTATATATAAACTCTTTTCAGAAGATGAAGAACTTATTTTCAGTTTTAGTAGCTCAGAATCTTGTCAATCTACACACATTGGGTATTAAAAACTGCAAGGAGATGATGCAAGTAATTGGTGGCGATGAGGATAATATTATTGGACAAGATGGGAGCATCGCTGTTTTTCCCAATTTGAAGCAGTTGAAACTAATCAGTCTCCCAAGGCTTACAAGTGTGTATAAAGGGAATGGAAATATCAAATTTCCCATGCTCCATCAATTGGAAATAGAGAATTGTCCACAGTTGTATAGAGCAGTTTCAAGCATAGAAGACATCACAATCGCTCATCGTTATCATCTTTCTCAGGTACTTATTCTTTTTGCTTTAATAAATTTATGCCAACTTTTATCTTTTTCAATCAAATTATTTTTGTGGTTCATGTATTATCTTATAATCGTAGGAGGAGGATAAGGTTGGAGGGATATGTATAGGTACTTGTTAGTGATTGATGGATAAACAAAATATGATAAAAGAATTTGAGGGAGAGAATACAAGGTTTGAGAAAATAAACTTCACTTAACTTTGTTTTGTTACACATCAAAATGATACAACTTACACCTATTTATACTAACCAACCAGAGTACAATATATCTCTAATATTCTAAATAATTCTACACTAATCTCATCCTAATAATTCTATTAATTGATGACATGCTATTATTCTAGACCATTCTTCTAATTACTTAATAGGTTCCTCCACCTTCTAATTTGTTCTAAACATAATCTCAAATCTAAAGGAGATTTCTACCATGTCACGTACTATTCTTGAAGCTTCTATAATCATCTAATATTATATCAAGTTTAATATTTCTACATTCCAAGAAAACTTTGGAATTTTGCAAATTCTTTTTACTTGAATGGCTTCGTGAAAATGTCGGCTACTTGATCTTGTGATTTCACGTACTCCACTTGAACTTCTCTATTCGTAATGCATTCTTTAATGTAGTGGAAGCAAATGTCTATGTGCTTACTCCGATTATGGAACACTGAATTCTATGCCAATGAAATCGCAAACTTGTTGCCACACAAATTCTTGTAGGTTTCTCTTGTGTTCATCCGAGCTTTCGTAAAAGACTTCTGAGCCATATAGCATGAAAAACACTGAATGTGGCGACTACATAATCGACTTCACATGTAGCTAATGTGACTATCGGTTGCTTCTTTAACATCCAAATAAAAGTAGTGTCTCCCGTGAAGAATACAAATTCACTTGTACTTTTTAGATTATTATTGTCTCTAGTCCAATTGCTTCACTATAGCCGATAAGCTCATAATTATTAGTAGGTTGAATAGAGGTGGCCATAATTGAGCATGCCTTTGAGATATCAAAGAATTCTTTTTCCGCCTTCAAATGCGTTGTGGTAAGATTCTCCATAAATTGACTCACAAACCCTGCTGCGTAAAGAATGTCTGGCCTCGTACAAGTTAAGTACCCAAGGCTTCTAACCAAACTTTTAAAGAGTGTTAGATCCACCTTGATTACTTCCACACTCCACTAGGGTATCGATTGCTTTACAATCTTCCATTTTGAATTTCTTGAGGATCTCCTTTATATAACCATCTTGTGTGATGAAGATTCCTTCCTCAAGCTGCTTAACTTCAACTCCAAGATAATAAACCATTAGCTCAATATCAGTCATCCAAAACTCTTTGGTCATGACCTTCTTAAATTCATCAAACATCTTTGTGTCGTTTCTTGTGAATATAAGATCATACACATTTAAGCACACAATTAGACGTCATTACCTTTAATCTGTACAGGGCCTTCTTCAACTTCAACACATTTTCTTCTTGCACCACCTCGTAGCCTTATGTAGACTTCTTTATCAAGAACACCATTTAGGAAGGCTGCTGACTTCACGTCCATCTGCTAGATTTTCTATCTGTTTTGGGTTGCAAGAGAAATTATTAGTCTAATAGTTTCTAGTTGGGCGACAAGAGCGAATACCTCATCATAGTCAATTATAGCTCTTTGACTATATCCTTTAGCAATAAGCCTTGCTTTGTATCTTTCTATTTTTCCCTTGGAATTCTTCTTTACTTTATACACCGACCACTTTACTACAATAGTCTTGTGATCTTTGGGTAATGTTGCAAGCTCCCATGTATCATTCTTCTCAATGGCCTTAATTTCCTATCCATTGCATCTTTTCATATTTTGCTTTGTGTAGCCTCCTCAAATGTTACTGATTCACAATTAGCAAATAAGCAAAGTATTGTGAGATCTCCTAACCTTTCAATATCTTCATAGATCTCACACAAGCTCCTCACATGAGATGTGCTTCTTTCATTCAAGAAAGATGGTGGTGAGTCTCCAATTTCTTTTACTGGTGAAGCGGGAAGAGTCGCTGCTTCTTGTTGAACTTCACCTGCTTGTTCCAAATGTTCTTCATCTTCTAATTGTGGAGTTATAAAGTTGTGATCATTGACGCTTGATAATACTAACAAATCCTAAAATATACTTGAGGTCCCAATGAAACTATAAATTAATAATTATTAAAAAAATCTTATATATCTTAAGTATACTAGCATAAACTTTTTTTGCTAACATGTCGTCTTCACAGCGCTCCAATGTGACATGTAATTTTCTCAATTTTTTGGATTTTTAATACTTTTTTTAATATTTTCCTTATTTAAACTTCATTATTTAATTTCTTCTTTTTTAAATAATGAGTTTCTTATTTTTATTAATGATAAATTTTTAATATTTTATTTATTTATTTGGGTATTATTAATTAATTACTAAATCTTTTAATACAATAAATTAATTAATATCAAATTAAATAATATATATATAAAAGGAAAAAATAATATTCCATATAATATTTTCTCTCGGCCCACCTATAAATAAGAATTTTTAGGTATTCATTCTAAATACACTTTCGATTCTTTAAGAGGAATATGAGCTTTTCTTCAAGTTCCTCTAGCGAATTCTTCAAGCGGAATAGGAGCTTTCTTTAAGTTCCTCTAGAGAATTGATTTATGAAAACATAAAAATTTATTTCGATAGAGCGAAAAATCAAGTAGAGATTCGAACTACCTCTAAAAAGTCGATTTGATTCAATTATTCTTGAATTGATTTACCTCTACCTCTAAAAAATCGATTTTATTCAATTATTCTTGAATTGATTTACCTCTTAAGAATTGATTTTTCAAGAGAAAGAAAATTGATTCAAGTATTCTTGAATGGATTTACATCTTAAAAATTAATTTTTCAAGAGTAAGATGATCGATTCAAGTATTCTTAAATTGATTTACATGATCTTAAGAATGGATTCTTCAAGAGGAAAAAATCGATTCAAGTATTATATTTTAAAAATCGATTCAAGTATTCTTCAAGATCTACCTCTAATATATTGATTCAAGTATTCTTCAAGTGAAAGAAGATCGACGATTTAAGTACTCTTCAATCAATTTACCACTAGAGAACAAGAGGTTGAAAAACTTTTTTTTTAATTTTTAATATTTTTCTTATTTACTTTTAATTAACTTTCTAATTTAATATTTTCTTTTTTAAATACTTCGTCCCGCCCAAAGAGATGCATTTGCTTTTTGTACGTAGATTAAGGAGTATTATTATTTTAAGTAAAGTGGGTAAGTATATTAGAGAGATGTGATGGGTAGTGGTGGGCTATTGGTGGACCCTTTTTACTAAAAGAGAAAATATTGCAATTTGGATGGGACGCCCAATATAGTAAAATAACGCTATTTGGGTGGGACGGAGGGAGTAATGAGTTTCTTATTTTTAATAATGATAAATTTTTAATATTTTATTTATTTATTTGGGTATCATTAATTAATTATTAAATCTTTTAATGCAATAAATTAATTAATATCAAATTAAATCATATACTCCCTCCGTCCCCTTGAAAGGTATCCGTTGACTTTATGCACGTGGATTAAGAAGTATAATAATTTAATGTATAGTAAGGTGAGAGAAATAATATTTTAATGTGTAGTGGGTAGTTGTATTAGTGTTGAGTGTGGGGTCATGTGTAGTGGTTGTAGGTCACATCAATCCAAAAAAGGAAATAAATACTTTGTAATGGGACGGACCAAAATAAAAAAATGAATATGTATTAAGGGGACGTAGGGAGTATATAAAAGAAAAAAAAAATTCATATAATATTCTTTCTTGCCCTACCTATAAATAAGATTTTTTGGGTATTCATTCTAAACACACATACGATTCTCCAAGAGGAATACGAACTTTTATCAAGTTCCTCTAGCAAATTCTCTAAGAGGAATATGAGCTTTCTTCAAGATCCTCTAGAGAATTGATTTATGAAAGTATAAAAATTTATTTCGATAGAGCGAAGAATCAAGTAGTAATTCGATCTATCTCTAAAAAATCGATTTGATTCAATTATTCTTGAATTAATTTACCTCTATCTCTAAAAAATCGATTTGATTCAATTATTCTTGAATTCATTTACCTCTTAAGAATCGATTCTTCAAGAGGAAGAAAATTTATTCTAGTATTCTTGAATAGATTTACATCTTTAAAATTGATTTTTCAAGAGTAAGAAGAATGATTCAAGTATTCTTTTATCGATTTATATGATCTTAAGAATGGATTCTTCAAGAGAAAAAATCGATTCAAGTATTATCTCTTAAAAATTGTTTCAAGTATTCTTTAAAATCTACCTCTGAGGTATTGATTCAAGTATTCTTCAAGTGAAAGAGGATTGACGATTCAATTACTCTTGAATCGATTTACCTCTAGAGAAAAAATTAATTCATGTACAGAATCGAAAGCCTAAGTTCTTTAAGTTAAATTATTACTTCATATCAAATAACATTAAATTTGAGTTTGTAAATATTTTTTAATTTTTTTAATTTAGTATATTAATATTTATTTATTTACATATATCTTAATTATTTAATTATAACATATGAATTATAAAATTTATTTATTTTAGTTGTTTATATAATATAATTTGAAACTAATAAAATTAATAAATTCATTATAAATTTATGAATATTTAAAATAATATTATATATAAAATAATTTTATTTATATTATATATATATATATATATATATATATATATATATTTACATTAATTTCTTAAAACAATAATTAATGGAAACAAAATTATTATTGTATAGTTAATTATTAAGAAACTAGTAGCTAACCCGTGCGTTGCACGGTATGTGTTAGTTTTAGGGCAACAACTTCGCTTAATTTTATGATTTTTGACCGAATAATATTTATTTGAATTATATGATTTATTTTTATTTAATTGTATGTGTTAGTTTTAGGACAACAACAATTTTACTTAATTTTATGATGTTTGAACCGAATAATATTTATTTGAATATGAAGTGAGATTATTCATAATTACAATTATTTAATAATTTTAATAAGTTATTGAGATTTGTTTTAGAAATATATGGTCAGGATTTTACCCTCTGGAAATATTATGCCATAAACCCTAAACCCTAAAATCCTAAACCCTAAACCCTTTGATGGTTAGGATTGAATTTATATTTAATATTATTAATTTTTTAATAAATAATATTTTGATTCTTAATTTGTAAAAGTCATAATTATAATTATTTAATTATTTTATTTCCTAATTTGAAAAAGATATAATTATAATTATTTAATTATTTTAATGGGTGGTTGAGATTTGTTTGAGCTTCTCTCATCCGGTTTTGGTGTGGTTTGAATCTTGTTGGCGTATTATTTCTTTATTTATTTATTTTAATTATCTCATAATATGACAAATTAAAATGCAACAATAAAATTTTCGTTTTTCTAAGTTATAGGTTTAGATTCTATATTGCTAATTTACACAATGCAAAACCATTTATTGTTTACACATCTTAGTGAATTGACGAACCCTTTCGATCACAATATTGGTTACAATATAAATAAAAGAATGTTTCATATGAAACATGTAGATATTCGATGTTTATTGCTGAATAAGTTATTTTTAAAAATTAATACTCCTTTCGTCTCATCTAAAGAGTCTATTTTTTTATTTTGGTCGTCCCACCCAAAGGTTCACTTTTCTTTTTTACGCACATGGGACCCGCACACACCCACTAATACAATTAAAATATGAGACCCACACTCCCACTAATACAACTACCCACTGCATATTAAATAATAATACTCCTTAATCTACGTGTCAAAAAACAAAAACTACCCTTAGTGTGGGATGGATGAAGTATATAATTGAGTTCAACTTAAAAAATGCATACCTTTTTTTGTGGATAAATATTGTGGGTGGCTGAGATTTATTTAAGAAATAGATGGTCAGGATTAGATTAATATTATTAATTTTTTAATAAATAATATCTTATTTTCTAATTTATTGTTAATTTTTAATAAATAATATCTTATTTTTTAATTTATTATTAATTTTTTAATCAATAATATCTTATTTCCTAATTTGAAAAAGTCATAATTATAATTATTTCATTATTTTAGTGGGTGTCTGAGATTTGTTTGAGATATAGATGACCATCATTGGATTTATTTTGGGTGGCTGAGATTTGTTAAAGAAATAGATGGTCAGGGTTTGATCATACAGAAATATTATGCCACAAATCCTAAAAGCCTAAATCCTAAACCCCTAAAATCAACCCTAAAACCCTAAACCCTAAATCATTTGAAAACATTAAATTAAATAATTATTTTAATGGATGGTTTGGTCAGAATTAATATTATTAATTTTTTAATACATAATTTCTTATTTCCTAATTTTAAAAAGTCGTAATTATAATTATTTTGTTTAAGAACTAAACCCTAAACCATTTGAAAACATTAAATTAAATAATTATTTTAATGGATGACTTGGTCAGGATTGGATTAATAGATGACTATGATTGGATTTATATTTAATATTATTAATTTTTTTATAAATAATATCTTATTTCCTAATTTGAAAAGTCATAATTATAATTATTTAATTATTTTAATATCCCAGATTATAGGTCGTTCAAATTTTTTTACTATAGAACGCTTAATCCGTAAAGTTTAAAACCAGATTATAGGTTGTTCAAATTTTTTACTGTAGAACACTTGATCCAGGCGGTTTACGCACATAGGACCCGCACATACCCACTAATACAATTAAAATATGGTACCCACATTCCCACTAATACAACTACCAACTACACATTAAATAATAATACTCCTTAATCTACGTGTCAAAAAATAAAAACTACCCTTAGTGTGGGACGGAGGGAGTATATAATTGAGTTCAACTTAAAAAATGCATATCGTTTTTTTTTTTGTGAATAAACATTGTGGGTGGCTGAGATTTGTTTAAGAAATAGATGGTCAGGATTAGATTAATATTATTAATTTTTAATAAATAATATCTTATTTTCTAATTTATTATTAATTTTTTAATAAATAATATCTTATTTTCTAATTTATTATTAATTTTTTAATAAATAATATCTTATTTCCCAATTTGAAAATTTCATAATTATAATAATTATTTCATTATTTTAATGGGTGTTTGAGATTTGTTTGAGAAATAGATAACTGTCATTGGATTTATTCTGAGTGGCTGAGATTTGTTAAAAAAATAGATGGTCAGGATTTGATCATATAGAAATATTATGCCACAAATCCTAAAATCCTAAAAGCCTAAACCCTAAACCCTTTGAAAATATTAAATTAAATAATTATTTTAATGGATGGTTTGGACATGATTAATATTATTAATTTTTAATACATAATAATATCTTATTTTCTAATTTTAAAAAGTCATAATTATAATTATTTTGTTTAAGAACTAAACCCTAAACCATTTGAAAACATTAAATTAAATAATTATTTTAATGGATGGCTTGGTCAGGATTAGATTAATATTATTAATTTTTTAATAAACAATATCTTATTTCCTAATTTGAAAAAGCCATAATTATAATTATTTAATTATTTTAATAGGTGGTTGAAATTTATTTAAAAAATAAATGGTCAGGATAGGATTAATATTATTAATTTTTAATAATTAATATCTTATTTTCTAATTTAAAAAAGTTATAATTATAATTATTTAATTATTTTAATGGGTGACTTAGATTTGTTTAAGATAAACCCTGAAACCCTAAAACCCTAAATCCTTTGGAAACAATAAATTATATCCTAATTTGAAAAGGTTATAATTACGATTATTTAGTTATTTTAATAGATGGTTGAGATTTGTTTGAAAAATAGATGGTTAGGATTTGATTTATATTTAATACTCCCTCAGTCTCTAGTATTTTTACCCATTTGTATGGGTACGGAGATTAAGACGTGTTATTTTTTTAATATATTATGTAAGAAAAAATAGGGATAAATTTGTGATTTAAAAAGAAAAGGTAAATAAAGTTGTTGGGAATGATGAATAAAGTGTAAAAAATTATTAAAGTTGTTGGGATTGTAAAAAGTAGGTAATAAAATATTATGCATTTTTTCTATTAATAGAATGAGTAAAAATACATGGGACAGCCCAAAATAAAAAGTAGGTAAAAATACGTAGGATGAAAGGAGTATTATTAATTTTTTAATAAATAATAGGAGTATATTATTTTCTAATTTGAAAAGGTCACAATTTTAATTATTTAATTATTTATTGGGTGACTGAGATTTGTGTGAGAAATAAATGACCAGAATTGGATTTATTATAATTATTTTATTATTTTAATGGGGCAGATTTGTTTAATAAATAAATTGCCAAAATTGGATTTATTCTAAATTAAACTAAATTATTTCCTAATTTAAAAAAGTCATAATTACAATTATTTTATTAAGTGGCTGAAATTTGTTTGGAAAATAGATGGTCAGGGTCAAGATTGGATTTATTATAATTATTTAATTATTTCCTAATTTGAAAAGGTTAGAATTAAAATTATTTAATTTAATTATTTCAATGGGTGGCTGAGATTTATTTGAGAAATAGATGGTCAGGATTTGATTTTTTTTTTTAGATTTGTTTTGAAAAATAGATGGTTAGGATTGGATTTATATTTTATATTATTAATTTTTTAATAAATAATATCTTATTTCCTAATTTGAAAAAGTCATAATTATAATTATTTAATTATTTTAATATCCCATATTATAGGCCATTCAAATTTTTTTACTATAGAACGCTTAATCCGTATGGCTTAAAACCAGATTATAGGCTGTTCAAATTTTTGACTGTAGAACACTTGATGAAGGGTGAGGAAGCCCCATATATAACTCGCAATTTGATTGGTCAATGGATTATTTGACCTAATTCTGTGGACTTGGGCCTTTCCATCCCTGCAATTTGATTGGTCTATTTAATACTATTAATTTTTTAATAAATAAAATCTTATTTCCTAATTTGAAAAGATCATAATTATAATTATTTAATTATTTTAATGGGTGACTGAGATTTAGTTTAAAAATAGATGGCTAGGAATGGATTTATTCTGCTTTTATATAATTTAATTTGATTGGTCTATTTAATATCATTAATTTTTTAATAAAAAAAATCTTATTTCCTAATTTGAAAAGGTCATAATTATAATTATTTAATTATTTTAATAGGTGGCTGAGATTTGTTTTAAAAATAGATGGCTAGTATTGGATTATTCTACTTTTATATATATATATAGATACTAAACCATAATCTTGAGTAAAAAGTAATACTTCATTTAAATATTATTTACAATATTACGTCTATTTTAAATATATATATATATATATATATATATATATATATATATATATATATATATTCCTTTTTCGCTAATGTGTTGTTCATATATGGTCTTATTATTTATTTATTTTTTCTATACACTTATTATGACTTTTTACTTTAGTATCATTAATTAATTGCAATTAATAAATAAATTATTCGATATAAGTAAATTAATTAGTATCAAATCAAATCATGTACAGAAAATAAAAGAATAATTTGATATATATATAATTAAGGGTGACAACTCATGCTAACGGGTTGGGTTTTGTGTCGATACGATAGTGACACGACAAGATAAGGACAAACTCGCACACGACACGATAAGAATTCATTCCAAAACACTACACGAACACGAAAAATAACGGGTTCACATGACATGATAACAACACGATAAGAAAATAAAAATAAATAAATACTAACTAAAATAAATAAATTTTTTAAATTAATATATTTTAACATTATTATTAAATATTTTTATCATATATTTTTCTAATTTTATATTTATATTGAGTTGTTAACAGGTTATTGTATTGTTAATGGGTTAATGGGTCATCTGTTAATATTAATCGTGCTTAACCGGTTGACACGATAATGACACGAACCCAATAAATTCAAACACTAACCCACAATTATCGTGTCGTGCTCGTATCGTGTCGTGTCGGGAATTGCCACCCCTATATATAATTGATATTTATTTTAGAAACCAGTAATATTAAGGATATATTACTAAGAGTTACATACTTTGATCATAATTATACTTAAATACAATGAAAAAATGTAATACTAACAACTATATAAATATACAGCAAAAAGACAAAATTGTCCCTATATAGTTGCACATTTTTTTTAGAGAATTAGGGGGAATAATAAATAATTTTCAATTGTATTATGTTATAAAGTAACATTTAAAATAAAAAATACAAGTCAATATTTTTTCAAATAATAAGAATATATATACATATATATTAATTTTTTACATGATTTAGTTATACGTTATATTATCAAAAGTCAAATGTTATACTCCCTCCGTCCCATAATACTTTTCACACTTTCCTCCTTTGTTTGTCCCACAAAATCTTTCACACCAAAAAAAAGAAAACATCACTTTATCTAACAACCTCAAAAATTACTTTAATTTTAAAGTTATTATTTTATATTTTTTTATTACCTAAAAATACTACAATACCCTCTAAAGTCAATAAAATTGATAAAAAAATGTAACTTTTCTTAAACAATGTGGAACAGTAAATATGAAAAGTATTATGGGACGGAGAGAGTAATTTGTTGCTAATTCTTTTAATTGATGAAAGAGATTGTCTAGTTATAAGAAAAAAATTCTCATTAATTAATGTTGTTATGAACCAAGTGGGTTAGCTCACTTGGCCACCGGGCTCCTCACACAAGTGAGTGACCCGGGTTCGATTCCCATTGGGAACGAATAGGAGAGGGAGTTATAAGGAGACTTGGGAGAATTAGGGTGTATGAAGACTTGGTGAACTAACTACTAACTATACTAACAATTAACTTTGTCCGATAAAAAAAAATTAATATTGTTATATTATATAATATGAATTATTTAATTATAAAAATAAAAATAAAAATTAAATGATCCCGCGTTGTATGCGGGTTTCATACTAGTATATTTTAATTTATATTATTTAATTTTTAAATTATGTATTTGCATCATTTATTTAGTTTCTAATTAATTAAGTCTATGTACAATATTTAATTCCTAGTTTATATTTATACTTTTAAAAAAACTTTTTAATTTTAATGCAGGTAGGATCAGACAAGTTTAAGAAATGATAGATATTCATATAATATTTCATAATTGCAGGTACACATTTACCCGCGGGCAGCGGGTTATCTATGTACCCGACGGGCATACCCGTGCCCTACATACCCGATGTTCAATTTTAGGGTAATAGGGTAGTGTAAATAGGATATCGGACAGTATGTAGATTTGTCCAACCCGTACCCTACCCTACTCGTTTACATCTCTAAATATCTCTCTAAATTAATAAAATTCTTTGGTCCCAACAATATTAGTTTATAGAGGTTTACTGCATACTTCATACTCCTCGTCCCGTTTCAATTTTTATATTTATTTTTTGAGTGGAGATTAATGAATATAATATTTTAATGTGTAATAGGTTGAAAGATATAATAGTTTAATGTAGAAAAACCACTAATAGATAGATACACACTTTTACCCTAAATTACTATGAGATACAATGAGTTCAAATAATTACTATCACATACAAAATATTAAAGTAAAATACCAAATATAACCTTATAATTTTACACACTTTTAAACTACAAACCCTTAACCCCTCACCCACCCATCCATTGTCGGACCACCGCTGGTCAGTCGTCGGACTTCCGTTGGTCGGCTGCCGGGCCGCCGCCAAAAGAAAAATATGTAAAAACAAATTGTGCAAATCAAATTATGCAAATACATAGGGGTATTTATGGTATCACAATCATAATTGTGTAGTTATGAGTATTAGTTCTTTAGGTCATGTAGTTTATAGCAATTATACATTATTTTATGTATTCCACAGTGAATGACCCTTTAATGTAAAGTTAATAGTTTTATTAGTGTTGTGTGTGGGTACTGTGGAGATATATTAATTGTTTTGTGTAAGTCACATCTATAAAAAAAAAAAAGAAATATAAAGATTGAATTGAACGCCCAAATTGGAAATATGTAAATATTCAAATGAGATGTAGGGAGTATATTATAAGAAATATATCACATAAAATATACTAAAAAATATCAGGAGAGACTTAAAATCACTTTTGGTCCCATAACAATAAGTATTTTTTATTCTATCCCCAAAAGATATCATTTTCAATTTAATTCTATAACTCCCTACATTGGTTGATTTTGACCTCAAATAGCCAGAAAGTTCCAAATTGAGGGATCACATGCGTCGCACGTAAAAAACCCCGGCAAAAAATTCAATTTTTGACGATTCTGGGGACAAAATTAATTAATGTCAAAAGTTACGAGACTAAATTGAAAATAATACTATATTTTTTGGAACAGAAAAAAAAATCTCTAAATATTATTATGGAATCAAAAGTAAATTTAATCGCATAATATTTTCAAATGCATTCAAAAAGTGGGTAATGAAAAATTTAAAGGGATTCCCATGTATGGGAATGCTACAAAATTATCTAGAACTTTTAAACTAATATTTTAATAGTATGCATATATTCATAGTGTACTTAAAAGTTAAAATTACAAAGTATTAATTATGATTGAAATGCAGGTTTCATTTAGCAACTTGAAGGAACTAACACTGAATGATGATGCTGGCAGCCAAATCATATTCTGGCCTCAATTTCCAGAAGACTTGTTCATCAGACTCGAGAAGTTACGCATTGAGAGGTGTGACGGGATAACCAGCTTATTTTCATGTTCAACAGCTGCTAATCTCATCAATCTGAGGAAACTATTCATTAGGGGTTGTGGGAAGATGGCAAGTGTTATTGAAGAGGAGAATGAATACTCATCACATGATAATCTTTTTCCAAAGCTGAATGACCTCTATCTCTGGGATCTACGGGAGTTGAAGAGATTTAGTGGATGCGGTCTTAATATGGCGTCACTGGAAGAAGTTCGCATAGAAAATTGTCCTAACATGGAAATTTTTAACTTGGGATCTCTGACTACACCCAACCTCAAAGGAGTGAGGATGAACAATCACTTAACTTACATAGAAGGAGAGAATGGGTTGAATGATGTGGTGAGTGCAAGATACTTTCCAGGAGATGAAAATATTATGTTGATGGCTTCACGGGTAACCTCCCCTCCTCTTCTCTCCTCTCCTCTCTCTTTTATTTTATTTCACCCACTAAATATGCATATGATAAATTATCTTTTCTAATTATACAACCCCTCTTAATTTCCTTTTTTAATTTTCTTCCATCTTAATTTCCTTTTTTTATTTTGAGTGAGGTTCTTGTGCCCGGGACACCATGCATTTTTGCAATTTAAACCCCAAGTAATGCATAGGTTTAATTTTAAATAGAATATGGAGGGGAGGGTTGTGTTTCCATAGGAGCACGGTGTGTCCCGGGGGCGCAGGAGCTTTTGCCTTTAATTTTTTTATATAATTGTTCCTCATGCTAATCACTTTTACTACTAATTACGTGCTTAGATGAATTCCAGTGGCAGTGAAGATGATGACGATGATGAGGAGAACTAGAAGAATGCAGAAATAGTGGAGGATGTATGTATGTATATATATCTTCAACTTAATTATTTGCATGTGCTTACACTACTATGTATATACATATTATATGTGCCAATGTATAAATCTACCCAAAATGTAACATGAACTACAAGAAACTTCGAGATTTCCGACGGAATTAAATCGTCAATAATTACCGACAGTTTATCGACGGAAAAAATTCTGTCGAAAAAACTATCGGAAATTTCTTTTGATGATTTTACATGATTTATTTTTAAAAAATCATCAAAAAAAATTTCCGATGGTTTTTCCGACATAATTTTTTCCGACATAATTTTTTCCGTCGGTAAATCCGTCGTTATTTTGGAGGGATTAAATCCTGGACGTTATTTTGGAGGGACTAAATCACGAAAATATTCTGTCAGTAAATATATTATATTATTAATTTCTTAAAATTAACTTACCGACGGTAGATATTTCGTCAGTATTTTTTGCGAATTATTGTGCGCGCATATTCCCGAGTAATTACCGATGGTTTAGTTTCGTCGAAAAAATTAAAAAATAAAAGATTTTAGTCTTTTAATTTAGCAACGGATTAATTCCGTCGAAAAAATAAAAATAACAATTCGAGCCTTTTATGTTTTTCCCTCTTTAAAGATACTGATATGTATAAGTGGCGTGAATTTACTCTTAAATTGTAGTAAATTTCGAAAAGCCTTTTAGCATTAGGGTATTCCCATAAAAAATGCTATCATTCTACAGGGTAATTGATTCGTGTTGCATATCATTAATTTTATTTCATGGCATGTAAGCATTTTTCAGGTGACTAATATTGGCATCCTTATGTGTTGAACAATTCATTAATTGTTACTAGAAGAGTTGGCCTTCTCGCAATCATCACAAGATTAGCTAGTGTTTATGCCCAATGATCCATTCAGGTAATCACTCTATTTCTTGAAAATACAAGTACTAAAATTGTATTTTATCATGGCATTTATGTTTTGAAATGGATTTCATGGTTGGAGATTAAGAAGTGCAGCTTATTGTTCATGGAGCAAAATTTTGATACTTATAGTGATGATGAATTGCTGATGAATGTTTCTGAATTTAGGCTTAAAATGTGATGCGATTTTATAAATTATTATATAATTTAAAAAATTAATCTCTGTTTGTTATAACAAAATTCCCCCCCCCCTACTATTTCCTTGTGGTGATGGTGTTGTACAACTAAAAATTTGACAAGTCAAACAAAAAAAATTTAAAGCAAGAGATAGTTTGTTGTATAACAAATTATAAAAAAGCAGTTGAATGTTCACCTCAAGTCTGATTAGAGTATAGGAGGAAGCAATTGTGTTTTCTGGCTGTAAATTCTTTAGAGCATAGGAGGCAGCAAGCTCTAGTGTTTTGTATGCAGCAGCAGCTGTAGCGGGTGTAGTTTGATTCCCTATGTTTCTATTGCTCTTATACAAAGTAGTGTTTATTCATGCAGACAAATGTTTTTAAATTTGAGTTAGCTGAGTTAGCTATACAGCTAGGCAAGTTAGAGACAACAAAGTTAAACAAAATTTATTTTGGTTGGCATATTACAAACTTAACAGTCACATTTTTTAATTTAGCATGCCCACTTTCTACTACTTTTGTAACTTGATTAATAATCTTCTCTACTATGTTACAGGAAGACACGTGGTATGGGAGCTGGTCGCAAGCTCAAGTCCCAGTGTATTAGGTAAAGATGTGCAGACAAAGCTTACAAGAAATCTCAGCTTGGCAATGAGTGGAAGAAACCTTTTGCTGGGTCATGCTTGAGAAAATGTAATTGTGTGCCATTTACATTATGTTTACTGGTCCATGTTTATGGCAATAGATTGTGAGTTTTGCCTACTAGCTTTGTACATTTACAGAGGTATTTAATTGAATTTGATATTTTGTGGTGAATTTAGGTTTTTATTTGAAATTGTGGAGATTTTATATTAGATTGTGTTTTGAAGGTTTATTTAATTACATTTTTTTTATTTATCAGGTATTAATATTAATTAAAAAATATATATTACAAATATATAAATACTTTAGCGACAGGAAAATTTGTCCTAAATATCACTATCTGCATCTTACCGTCGGTAATCTAATTTTTATGACACCATATTTTTTATTTATCGACGGATTTTTTCCTCGGTAACACTTTACTTCGCTAACATAAGTTTTATATGACACCATATTTGGAATTTACAGACGAATTTTTCTGTCGGAAACTCTTTCCGTCAGCAAATTCGTCGCTAATATAAGTTTTATATGGCACCATATTTTGTATTTATTAACGTAAATATCCGTCAGTAATTAGAGACGGAATTTTTTCGTTGGTAATTTCGTTGCTATTTTTTTACTTCCAACAAATGTGAGTTGAATAATTGCTGACGGATATTTTTACTTACCGACGGATTTTTAAATAATTACCGACCATTGATATACAACCATTTGATTTTCGTCGGTAAATTGTTTAGCGATGAATTTTTGAAACATTACCGATGAAAATTTCCATCGGTAATCTGACAGTTCTTGTAGTGAATATTGTAAATCTAAACAAACACACCAACAACCTTTACATCAAGTCTATCTAAGAAAATGTAGAGCCATGAATTAAAATTTTGTGTTTGGATTTTGAAAATTCTGACATCTCTATTTTCATAATAGGTTTGTTGATTTTTGCAAGAATTTCAGCTAAAGGTTGATGAAATTTTTATCAAAAAATTCAACCACCCCTATTGAAAAACCTTTAAATTTTCGACCAACAGTGCCCAAAATTTCTACTACTATTACCAAAAGGCTCCTAAATTTAACAATCTAAGTTCCTAAATTACTCTCTCCGTCCCATGCAAAGAGAGTTTTTTTCTTTTTGCACGTAGGTTAAGTAGTATTATTATTTAATGTGTAGTGGGTAGTTGTATTAGTGGGTGTATGGCCCCCATATTTTAATTGTATTAGTGGGTGTGTGTGGGTCTCATGTGTGTAGAAAAAGAAAGTTGACTCTTTGTGTGGAACGCCTAAAATAGAAAAATTACCCTTTTTGGATGAGACGAAAAGAACATGTTACAAATGATAAATACATAATAAATAAATCTATTAATTAAATTAAAAATGTTAAGAAATTAACACATAAACTTACACTCACTTTTAAGATGACATATAAGAGAGTCTCCTTTAATAGGAGATTGGGCTTCATATTTTATTTTGTCATGAACCCTGAAATTGTAATGCAGCAAATTCCAATTATAATGATTCAATTAGTCCGTGGTATATTTATCCACTTCGTTTAATAACTATTAAATCTTATTATAATAATAATCCACCCATTAAGCAAATTTAGGTTATTTATCATGTATTTTTTCAGGAGTAAATGACTAAATTCAATTAAAATTTAATTTTGATTCAAAAATATGACTCTTGTAATAAGTACTACTACTTATTTTTAGGATAAAACTTGAGTGTTTCAGGCAGTGCTATGTCCAAATCTAATGATATTAAAAATTTGTATTTTCTTCCTCCCAATTAGGGATACATTTTTTTTATTTTAATTCGTACCAAAATAAGGTATATATTCCATTTTTTTTTGTTGATGGGACCTACACAAAACAATTATTATATCTACATGGGCTCACGCACTACACTAATACAACTATCCACTACACATTAAAATATTATTTCTCCTATTTCACTACACATTAAAATATTATATTCATCATTATAAAAAAAATAAACGTATACCTTGTTTCGGGATGAAGGGAGTATTTTTTAGTTTAAATATTATATCTTTTGTATAAAAACTTGTATCTTTCGTTTTCTGAAAGAAAAAAAAATTATTCAAACATTAAGATATTCATATTTCCACCAACTCTTTATTAAAAAAATAATATTCTTACAAATGAAAGTGTATACATTTTATAATAAAATATTATATCCTGAGAGGTCGTTTGCTTGCCATGATTAAGGGGTGATTGATGCAGTATACCTCCTAATACCACGTTTATCTCGATATATTCATAATACCTATAATACGATATTATTTTGACCCAGTATTAACAATATCTTTTATTGGTATTGTGTATCCCACCTCAAGAGGTGGGATACACAATATCTCAATTTAATACCTAGTTATTAAATATAATTTTAGCATTATACCCTTATCCAATAAAAATATAATATAATTAATAATATTAATATTAATAATTAATAATAATATTAATAAATAATAATAATAATTAATAATCATAATAATTAATAATAATATTATTATTAATAATAAATAATAATAATAATAATAATTAAGGGTAAATATGTTATTTTACTTATTATTTCATTTATTAATACTCAATAACAAAAAAATAAAATAATTATTACGTAGTTATCAACAATCTTATTTTTTTCATAATACCAAACAATAATACAATTAATCACAAATCAAACAAATAATATTATACATAATTCCTTTATATCCCATGCTCACCAGCAAATGATCCCTGAATGTATTATAATTTGAGCCCACAACAGAACTATTAACTATTATTTCTAATAAAAAGGGAGTCGGTTGAAAATAAACAAAAGTACGAAGAGACTAAAAAGGGAGTCAATTGAAAATAAACAAAAGTAGGTGGTGACTGTGTGCAATTAAAACTTTAGAATTCTAAGATAGAATCGAGGGGGTAAACCAAGCAATGGGGGAGCCCTGGTGCGATTTTTCTATCAGAACCCTCACCATCTCTCAAAAATCTTGAAATTCATCCGTGAGTTTGTTTGACACGAAGATATGGCGATGTCACCCACTGCAGCTTTGGCTGCTCAATTTTACTCTTCATTGACTTCCTGTAACTCTCTCTCTCTCTCTCTCTACTTTTATCTGTGTTCTTTAGAATATGCCAACCATTTTTCTGATGTTATGAGATAATTGTGTCTTTATTTGTGTGATTGAATGTAATGGGAATTCTGTTGGGTGAATCATGTTCTTGGAAAATTTCGCCTTGATTGGATATTAGAATGTAAAATTAAGTGCCTGCTATATTGATTGAAGTTTGGGAAGTAAAACATGTTTGCTTCTTGTATCTCCCATTATTAATCCTTGTTATTTCGATTATACTTCAGTTCGAATTAGAAAAGTGGAACTTTAGTCAAATTAATTATGAATTGCTTGAGGTGTATTGTAGCTTACGGTATTTTTTACTTGTATATATTTAAGGGAGTTTGGGGAGTGTTTGGTTCACATTGAGTCAATAGTACTCCAAGGGCCTTAAAATTATACTAAAAATAAGGGAGTTTACGCACTAATTGCACTTAAACGTGCTTAATTTCCTTCTAAGCCCCTAAGTTAAAAGCAAGGGGCCCGTTGGATAACAACCTATCCAACCTAGGCGGAGGTGGGTTATAATATCCTTTGAAACTAAAAATGAATTAAGGCAATTCTCATGCCCATTCCTTGTCTTTTGAAATTTTATAGCCTAATTAACCCACTTTATAATTTTAACGAACCAAACACTCTCTTGTTGTCTGCATGGCTTTTAGATTTAGGAAGTTTACTCAAAGCCAGTTTCATTTTGATTTGTTTCAATAGTTCCTCACACCCAAAGCTGCGGCCCTTCTTGCTGGTGCTGTCTTAAGTCCCAGATGTGTATGCTAATCCTCACATTGGAGATCTGTTAGGTTTAACTGCTTATAATGATGGTGAAATGCTGTGATGTTTCTAATAGGGGACAAGGTGTTTGTATTTTGTCCTTCATGAATAGTATTGTATGTTCGAAGATTATATTACTACTGAAACACCGATTGTATGTACTGCCTTTGTGACACTTCCCTACAAATGAATTTCGTTGTCTGTGTGAGCAATTTTATATGGAATAAAGCAAGTGGCATTACTCAATTTACCAATTATGAGTTTGTAATGAATTGTTAAAATTGGTGTGTACGTTGAATCATTACCCTGAATATGTAACTGGCCCTGTATTTTACTTATCTATGGCTGTGTTCTAACTTCTAAACATAGCAGTGTAGTTATATAAGGAGAGCCAGAGATAAAAATTGAATATCCAATCTAAAGCATAAATAGGAGTGAGTAAGGTATAAGAAAAACCTGTAGAAAACATGTTATGTTTCAATACTGGGTTTAAATTCAATTTTTGGTCTGATCATAGAATCCCAAGATTTCCAAACTTATTTCGTGTGGCTCTACATAAACCTCTATGATATGATTATTAAGTTTGAATTTTTGAGAAAATTACTGGGGTTTCTTCAACTATGATGTTATGTCGCTATTTCTTCTGTGTAAAACTACTCAATAGTTTTTTTTTGTTCCGATCCAGGTAAGATACATCAGAACTCAAATCTGGTTGGTTTTCCTAATCTATCATTGCGACAAGGTCAAATTGGAAGGGTTAAAAGGTCCCTCAGCGTGTGTTAACACTCAAGGAAATAAATCAAACGAAGAATCGTTTGCCCAATAGCCAAACGTGGCTCCTTATTCCAATATAATTCTTGTCTGCCCTAGAACAGATTACAATCCCTAATTTATAATAATAACACAGACCTTAGGCCCAAGGCCCGCCAAACGATACTAACAATATTAAGAATAAATAAAGTACTTAACACAAATAGATATTGGACCACCACTAGTCGGTCCTACCCCGCCGTCGGTAGACCAGCAGCGGTCCCGGCACCGGCGCCGCCTCTGCCGCACGCGACTCCCTAACAATTCCTTCCCCCTCCAAACCGACCTTGTCCCCAAGGTCGAACCAAGGAAACTGACGCTGAAATTCCTCCAAGTTCATCCAGTTCGCATCGTCCTCAGGTAGCACATTCCACTTCACCAAAAGCTGCTCAACATCCACTCCTCCTTCTCGACTAGAACGCCGAGCCAGCACCCTCTCTGGTTCAAACACAGCCACCTCGGGCAGCTCCATCGTTTCTGGCAGCGTGGCTTCGACAGGATGGTCTCCCACCACGCGTTTGAGGAGCGAAACATGAAACACCGGATGGATGCGACTGCTGGGGGGAAGCTCGAGACGATAGGCAGCCTGCCCCACCTTCGCCTCGATCAAGAATGGCCCATAGAATTTAGCGGACAGCTTGTGATGGCCGCCCCTCGCCAAGGACCGCTGCCGGTGAGCTCTCACCTTCAAAAAGACTCTATCACCAATCTCAAAACTCACATCACGTCGATGGCGGTTTGCTGAGCGAGTCATGCAGTCCCGAGCTCGCTCCAGGTTCCTCCGCAACGTTGCCAACATAACAGTCCGACTTTCGAGGACCTCCGCCACGGCTGCCACTTTACACTCGCCCGGTAAATACCTCCAAAGAGACGGAGGTGGCCGACCATACACAACCTCGAAAGGCGAGATTTTGGCAGCCGTCTGGTAGGAGGTGTTGTACCAATACTCTGCCCACGAAAGCCAACTCACCCGTCGCCTCGGATGCTCGCCTGCAAAACAACGTAAATAGGTTTCCAATACACGATTTAAAACCTCCGTCTGTCCATCGGTCTCCGGATGGTAGGCGGAACTAAACTTCAGTTGGGTTCCGGATAGCTTAAAGAGCTCTTTCCAAAAATGACTCACGAACAAGGGATCGCGATCGCTAACAATTGTTGACGGAATGCCGTGAAGGCGCACCACCTCCCTCGCGAAAACCTCGGCCACACCCCGGGCGGTCAACTGCCCCTTCATAGCTACAAAATGTCCATATTTTGATAGTCGATCAACCACCACCATAACAGTCGAGTACCCTTGAGATTTGGGCAACGCGGTGATGAAGTCCATGGACAAATCTTCCCAAATCAGAGTCGGAATAGGAAGTGGTTGCAGCAACCCAGCAGGTGACATGGCCTCATATTTGGCCTTCTGACAAACCAAACAGCGAGCCACAAACTCCTTAACGGTACGGAACATTCCACGCCAATACACGCTGGCAGCCAAGCGTCTGTAGGTTCGCAAGGCCCCAGCATGGCCGCCCATAGGAGTGTCGTGGAACTCATGGAGCAGCTTCGGAACCCATTCCGAATCAGCCGCCAACACAAGCCTCCCCTTGAAGAAAAGCTTTCCCCCGACTAGATTGAACCCCACACGACTCGTCGGATCCCGTTGCAGGTCCCTCACCACACCCTGTATGAACTCATCCGCCAACTGCTCGGACATAATATCCGCCATCTCACCCCAGCTTGAACTACTGAGTGCTAACAAAGTACCATCGTTCTCCCGGCGAGACAATGAATCGGCAGCCGAATTGGCCACACCCGGCTTGTATTCGATCTCAAAATCATAGCCAAGCAGTTTCGCCACCCATAACTGCTGTGAAGGAGTAGCAATTTTCTGGGACAACAAATGCTTCAGACTATTGTGATCAGTGCGAACCGTGAACTGTCTACCCACAAGATACGGTCTCCAGTGTTGGACCGCCAGAACCAGCCCCATCATTTCCCTCTCATATGCTGATTTAGTAATCGTCCGATCAGCCAGCGACTTACTAAAATAGGCAATGGGTTTCCCTTCCTGCATCAACACCGTCCCTAAGCCAGTTCCAGAGGCATCACATTCAATAACAAACCGTTTGGTGAAGTCAGGCATAGCCAGCACTGGAGCCGAAGTCAGCGCCTCCTTCAGTGACCGGAATGCCGCCTCTGCCGCCTCCAACCAAGTAAAATCAGGAGGAGCTGACTTCTTGAGCAGAGCCGTCAATGGCCTCGCTATCAACCCATATCCGGCAACAAATCTGCGGTAATACCCCGTTAACCCCAAGAACCCTCTCACTTCTCGCACGCTGCGAGGCCGAGGCCAGTCCACTACCGCCTGTACTTTAGCAGGGTCCATCTCCACACCAGCTGCTGAAATATTATGCCCCAGATACTCTACTTTCAAACATCCAAAAGAACACTTCTTGCGGTTGGCTTTATATTCATTGTCCTTCAAGATTTGAAGAACCTCACTTAAGTGTTCCGCATGCTGTTGCCACGAACGACTGTAAACGAGGATGTCATCAAAGAAAACCAAAACAAATCTCCTCAAATAAGGCCGAAATAAGTCGTTCATTGCAGACTGGAACGTTGCTGGCGCGTTGGTTAAACCAAACGGCATTACCAAGAACTCATAGTGTCCGCTGTGGGTACGGAAAGCTGTCTTCGGAATATCTCTTTCCGCCACCCGAATTTGGTGGTAACCAGACCGCAAATCAATTTTCGAGAACAGCACCGCACCGGATAGCTCATCTAACATCTCTTGGATGACTGGAATTGGATATTTGTTCAATACCGTTGCCTTATTCAGCTCCCGGTAGTCCACACAAAACCTCCAACTCCCATCTTTCTTCTTGACGAGTAGCACCGGGCTGGAGAAAGGGCTCGAACTCGGCTGAATTACTCGAGCTAACAACATATCTGCTACTAACCTCTCTATCTCGTCTTTTTGTACATAGCTGTAGCGGTAGGGCCTAACAGAGACAGGACCTGCACCGGGAAGCAAATCGATGCGGTGTTCTGTCCCCCTGGACGGCGGCAGCCCCACCGGATCTCCAAATACTTCTTCAAACCGCTGAAGCAGGGTGTCCAACTCGCCACTCCACGACTCCCTGCGCGGCTGCTCGAATAGAGAGGGTGGGCCAGCCTCCATCACCAAAACAAACAGCTCCCCATCCTGGATCTGCATAAGCTCACGGACTCCAATGGGGCTGCGACACAGAGCAGCATCCCCCGTCAATTTCACCCGTTCTCCCTTGGATCGAAAGGACATGGTCAATTCTGCCCAATTCGTTGCCACTTCTCCCAAGGTGGCCAGCCAAGCAACGCCTAGAATGACATCCACACTTCCCAACGGAAATACATGATAGTCAGCCACTATCGAATTGCTCCCAACCCAGACCTCCAGATTGCGGCATTTCCCTTCCGACTCCTGGCGCCGCCCATCCCCCAGTTGCACGCTGAAACAACTAGACTTGTCGGGCAACAAATTAACCTTACTAGCAAGGGAGCTAGAAATGAAATTGTGACTAGCCCCGCTATCAACCAGTATGGTTATAGGCTGCCCAAGCAACATCCCGCCAAATCGTAAAGTGCGCGGGCTAGTGATGCCTGCCATGGAGTAAATCGGCAGGACCACGTCGCCTTTCTCCTCTTCCACTACAACCATCGCCTGCTCCTCATCCCGACGCTCCCCTGTTCCTCCTCGAGACATGACATATCAATCGCCTCGTCCTCCTCAGCTATCAATACATTCAACTGCCGCAACATAGGGCACTGATGCCCTGGCCCCCAAGTCCTCTTACAGCGATAGCACAATCCTCTCGCACGGAGGTCATTCATTTCCTGCGGCGACATTCGGGTGAATCGAGAAGGGCCTGATGACGGGCCCGATGGCTGACCCGACGAAACTCCCCTCCCTGACTGACCCCGAATGGCGGGTCTCGCCGCCGACGAAGCCACTGACCCTGTCGGTGAGCTACTGTACCGAGGGCCCGGGCTGTACGTCGAGGCTGCTGGAACTGTGGAGCGAGCAAATTGAGGCATCCGGCTGTAAGAGTTTCCAAGGGGTTTCTGAAAACGCCCCTCGCGTGGCCCTCCCAAGCTGACCTCCACGTCTCTAGCCAATTCCATTGCTGTCTCCAGATCTGTCGGCCTGAGGAGTCGTAAAGAATTACGAATCTCATCCGACAGTCCCGTCATAAAGTACCCTAAATAATGCTTATCGCTGAGGCCGGGAACCTGGCTTGCCAACTGCACAAAAACTGTTACGTATCCTTCCACCGACTCCGTCTGCCGGAGCGCCGACAATCGTTCAAAGGGACTCCCAACAAATCGAGAGTCGTATCGGCTTATCAAGGCCTCCGCAAATCCCTCCCAGGTCATGTCGGGTTTCCTGGTCCTTATCCATGTGAACCAATAGAGGGCTGAATCCTCCATTACCACCATAGCAGCGTCTAATTTTGACTCGGCCGGCGTCAGGCTCAACTTAAATTGCTGGTTGGCCCTAGCCAACCATCCGATGGGATCGGTACCAGCAAAAGGCGGAAGAGAGGGTGAAATCGGCTGCTTGTCCTTTCCAATCGCGGCGACCATGGTTGGCGCCGGATGGGTCGAGTCAACCTCGTCGACCCCTGGCCGCCGGTCAGTCGTTTCCCTCGCTGCGTTCGCCGCGCTGCTCTCGGCGAGTGCCACTCCGGAGGAGGCGCGGGCGGTTGCGATCGACAGGCCCGCCACTGAGGCGTTAAGGCCGGCAATCGCCTTAGTGATATCCTTCAATTGCTCCAGGATGTTGGTCTGCTCTCTCCTGACTGTCCCCAATTCGTCCGCCATAGCAGTTTGCTTATTCTCCAATTCCTCAAGCCTTTGTTCGCGAGTGAACGTCATCCGGGTGAGTGATCCGGCAGGTCGGACCAATTTGTTAACACTCAAGGAAATAAATCAAACGAAGAATCGTTTGCCCAATAGCCAAACGTGGCTCCTTATTCCAATATAATTCTTGTCTGCCCTAGAACAGATTACAATCCCTAATTTATAATAATAACACAGACCTTAGGCCCAAGGCCCGCCAAACGATACTAACAATATTAAGAATAAATAAAGTACTTAACACAAATAGATATTGGACCACCACTAGTCGGTCCTACCCCGCCGTCGGTAGACCAGCAGCGGTCCCGGCACCGGCGCCGCCTCTGCCGCACGTGACTCCCTAACAGCGTGCATGCTTTATTTGGCGGAAAGAAGGATGGCAATGATCATAGTTGTTAAAAGCGAGAGGCGCACCTAGGCGCACGGACCCCTAGGCGCGCCTGAGCTACATTTTGCCCAAAACTGAATTTACAATGTATATACATAAATATATCCTACTTACAATCATATTACCTATCTAAACTAAGATAAAAATCACATAACATCACATAATGATACATAATAACTCATAATAGCATTATAACACATAAAACATACACACAAATAAAGTTCAAGTAGGCGGCAGATGGTGGAGGTAGGCGGTGGAGGTGAAGGCAGCCCACCTTTTTGTCTTTGTTTTGAAAGTTCAAGTACTAAAACTCTAACCCTAATTCTCTATTTATATCATTTTATAAGTGGGTTGTCCATTTTTATCTTAAAAATGTGTAAACCCTTTAATAATTGAGTAGCAATTTCAAAAAAATTAAAAAAAAAAAGAAAAAAACAAGATGTTGAAGAGGCGCGCCTCGCGCCTAGGCACAACTAAAAGGCGCACCAAGGCGCACCTAGGCGCGCGCCTTTGATACATGAGCCTAGAATAGCAAAAAATCAACAATCTAGGCGCAGACCCTGAGCCTGAGCGCCTTAGGGCGCGCCTTTAACAACTATGGCAATGATAAGAGTGATGATGGTTCTAAGGTATGTCATATTCTTTTGTTTGGACTGACAGATATTTGGATAACCAAGTATTTTGAATAAGGCTTGTCTTCTATATTTGTTTTAATAAAAGGGTAATCATTTAGCTTTTTGACTTCTTTTAGTTGATTCTGATGTCCCATTTCAATGAAAAAATTACTTTTGTAATAAAAAATGAAAGATTTAAATTTGTAATAAATGTATTGTGCGTGTGCATTTGGTCTTTTTGTCATTTGTATTGTTATTGTGTAATGTGTTTGTAAACTTAATTTTACCAGTTCTGTCATCATTCCATTTGACTGTGTTCTAATTGTACAATTATGCTTGGTGTCAGGCAGGAATATTGGGAAACATGCAAAATTTATACGAGACTATTAAGAAGGCACAGATGGTAGTTCAAGTTGAGGCCGTGAAAGTGCAAAAGGAGCTTGCTGTGTATGTGCCATTACTTAAACTTATCCTTTTTTTCCGACGTAAAAATGTTTGGGTTCCGAGATACTAAACTTGAACCTTCTGTAAAGTGCAGAGCTGAATTTGATGGTTATTGTAAAGATGAGCTAATTAAGGTAATTCTTAAACCATGTTTATGCCATTCCATTAACCTAGATCATTTTAGGATCTAAATAATAGTCGTGCTAGATAACTTTTTTTTTTCCGACTTAAAAATGTTTGGGTTCCGAGATACTAAACTTGAACCTTCTGTAAAGTGCAGAGCTGAATTTGATGTTTATTGTAAAGATGAGCTAATTAAGGTAATTCTTAAACCATGTTTATGCCATTCCTATTAACCTAGATCTTTTTAGGATCTAAATAATAGTCGTGCTAGATAATTGTTACAAATTATCACTTTGTTGTGTGCATCTACTCATTGGACCCTGTAGGTGCCTAGATTTGCCATAGTATGATCATTGATTCTTTTTTCTAGGCTACACTTTCTGGGAATCAACAACCCGTACGCATAGAGATTACTGAAGCTGCAATGGAGTTAGGATCTGAAGTAAGTCATCTCTTATTACTATACCATTGATTCTCAAGTGGGTTATCATGCTTTCTTAGACTCTTTTCACTACTTTCCTTCTCATTTTACGTCATAATCAACAAAATCAATCGTAACAAAATCTTTCTGTTCAGAAACTCTCTCTTCTGGTGACAGAGGCGTACAAAGATGCGCACCAGAAGAGCGTTCAGGTGAAACTACACATCCATTCATCTCTTGATTTCCTTTTCTAGAGTCTTCTATTAATTTGTTTGGTTGCTTGTTTAGGCGATGAAAGAAAGAATGAGCAATCTTGCCCAGAGCTTAGGGATGCCACCGGGTTTAAGTGAAGGGCTCAAATGATTTGCTGACGACAAAACAAGATCGCCACCTTCAATTTTGTATACGAGTTTTCGATTTTTCATGTCTGGTGTTTAACCCTTCATTCTGTACCTTAAATACTTGTATTTCTTAATTTTTCTGTCAAATATAATGATTGTGCGAAAGTTCTTATTTAATCTATCATGTTTATACAAGGCTTAAAGCCTCAATCAAAGAAGTATTTTTATTTTCAAGTATTGGTCCCTTATTTGATCTACCATGATTTTGCAATGAATAACAAAATGTTGACTGAGTGATAATGGTAATGAATATAAATTTATTTTTTAAGCGAATGCAGATAGTCTAAAATAAAAAAAGAAAAATGTATACAAAGAAAAGTTGAGACTTCTTCATTTGCATATTACTTGAAAGTAAATAAATTAAAAATCTACTCAAACAAAATTAAGGCACATGAGATTGGTCTCTCTATGCTAAACCTGAATATTTTAAGGCACACTTTATTATGGGAATGTAATTAAATAAATTATTTTGAGAGTAAGACTAATCACAAAAAAAAAGAAAATAGTAAGATTAGCATTTACATTATAAATAAATAACATTAATGATATAGTGTTGATTTAACAAAATAGTGGAATATACAATGGAATTGAAGCCAATTTTTTTTTAATTAATGTAAATACAGATTGATTTAACAAAATAGTGGAATACATAGAGCCAAAATTCTGATTCAATTTTAGGGAGTATTATTTGTCTGCCATTCTCAATTTTCGTCCTTTAGTTTAAATTAAATCCTTTAATCAATTTAATTAATCTAAAACATTAAATTTAGACAAAAATAACCAAAAAAAAAAAATCAAAATTAAGAATTATAAATAAAAATTACAGAATAGATCATAAGTAAATCTTCTTATATATAAAGCTTATAAATAAAAATTACAGAATAGATCATAAGTAAATCTTCTTATATATAAAGCGGAGTTGGGCTAAAATACCCTATATAAGAAGATCTTTTCCTCCCTTTCTGCTCTTTCCCCTCTCTGCTTGCACTTTCAGCTGGATACACAGACTTCCTCTTACCCCTCGCTGTTCGTATAGGGCTCCGCTGGCCTTTACAGTAAGTTCCCTCTTCTCTCTTTCGCTCTCCCTATTTCTATCGAGTGTTTTCGGTTTTTAGAGCTCTTTCGGATTTTCTAATTTCCATTGATTCTCGCCATGGGCTATGAATATGATGCTTGTTGTTCGGTTTCTAGATGAAGTTCTGTTGTACAAGTAAATTAATTTATTCCATTGATTGCTTCATTCCTTATCACTACAACTTGGTTTGCATTCTGGCTTCCTGTTATCTTGTTATTATTAATGAAGCTAAATTATGTGTTCAAATTCGTTTTCTTGAAGGTTTTGTATTGGATTTGAAAGTTATATCAAACTCCACTATTATCTCCTCGTTTGTTTGTCGAGTTCGGCTTTCATCATTGGACTGCTTTATCAATCTGCAGTGAAATCACAGCCACTCTTCATAGAGGTTAACACTATTCTCTTATGCTTTGCGTGCTTTAGTGTATTGAAACTTACTTAACTCCGACTGCTTTCACATATGCAAAATGTGGACAATCAGCGGCTGTAACCTCTCTCTTTCATACATGTATTTGATCAAATGATTAATGGTCTTTCGCAAGCACTAAGACTAACGATTTCTGGTTAATCACGAATAGGATAATGATCGATTTATTATGGTATTTTCTGGGCTTCACTTATTACGCATGGGTTGAATACCCTCAAGAAAAAGATATTATAATGGCACGTTGTGGGTGTTGCTTATTGCGTTTAGGTTAATCTCCCTTATAAACTGTGATTTTATTTAAATCCTTTTTTACTTAAGTTTCTTTGCTGTCACTTGAACTAATTCTATAGCCCATTAGGTCTGAACTGATTAAATATAGCATGACATAATTATGTGGAGGATAATAAAACTACGCACAACATAGATGTATTTTGTAGGGTGTGCCATAAGACTTATGCCTAAATGGAGTATATATTACTCTGTCTAAGCTAATTGTTATACTTAAATTTACTGAATGCTGTGTGTGCACTTTGATTAGACTAAATGATGCAACAAACTATGCCTCATTTGGCTGTACTTTATCGTTTCCTCGGTTCGGTAAGTATCTTCTTCAATGTTTAGTCAATTCATTACTGTTACAGTTAATTGGATTCTTTTGTTAGTCTTTTTTTTTGTAATAATTTTAAAATGGCCATAGGTTTTGGATATATTTATTATTGTTTTTAATCGAGTTAAGCGGGTTGAAATCAAGTTCCTTTAGTTTTAAATCCATTTTCTGTTCTCCGTTACTTTATGAAACTTCTATGACTATCCTATTATCTTCTGATATGGTGTATTCCACTTCCTAATTTGATGTTGTAGACTAGAAGAACTACAACGGTTGTTAATAAATGCTCACCTCCAAGTATTTACCTCTAAGACCGCATTGTAGGTGGAATGCAATTGCATAGGAATACTCTGTTTTACATAATGGACAGGACTCATAGGAGCGTGAATGTTCTCCTTGTTGAATAGAGATGAAACATAATAAACAATAAAATTTTTAAATTTATAAGTAGGAGGTAGAGTAAAAAAAATCCACCCAATTGTTACCTTAGCCTGTGTTTTTTCTATCATTTGTATAACCCCATAAAATTCTGTTGATCTACAGAGTAGATGAAGTGAATAGAAGGTGGTCTAGATATACAGAAGGATTGCCATAATCAAACGTCAGGATTGGAGGGTAATAGTTTTTAAAATTTCTTGAGTTGGTTAAACCAACTTATTACTTATATAATTACTTCATTGAATAATTAAAAAAACAGGCTTTTCAACCAAAGCATGCTATAATTAAGATTCCAGCTAATATGTGCAGCTCTTTATTTTTGAAGTAAATTGTTTTCCTGCCTGCTTGTAGTGTGAGGTTTGGAGCCATTATCAACACATGTATCCTTGTATCTTTGGTTCTTAGGTTGAATTCTAAAAGATTATTTCCTATGCAACTTTTTTTAGAATGGAATCTAACTGATCATTCTTTAAGTCTTGGAGATGTACCATGATATTTTTTTGTTTAGTTAATTTGTGAATCCCAAACTGTCGCTATTTTTTTTGAAATGATATTATATACTACAAGGTTTGGCCTTCTAAGTTATATCTTTTTACTCTACAATGTTAAGATATTAATTCACGTAAAACATTAATTTCATAGAATTGGTCATCATTTGCCCCTAAAATTTTAATACATGAACCATGGGTTCAAAATTTCTTTCAAGAGAAGGTCATTTTTTTATCCTTAAATTATGAAGTATTTTCTGAAGTGTCGTGCTTTTCTAATGTTTTTATTTAAGACAAATTCTTTTGTGGGACAGTGTTTATGTGAGACGGTTTGTGAGGCACGTTAAAATATGATTGTTATATAATTAAAGTAAACTTATTGGTAGTTAAAGTATGTGTTTCTAAAATAGATGTTGCAGATCAGCATGGATTTTTGTTAGTTGATGTTAATATTCACTCATTAGTGGTTACATTTTCTATCATTTTAATGGTTACATTTCTTGTTTTACCATTTGCAATTGGCTCTGAGGACACTACTCTCTCACACCGGTAGTTTGATTACAACATTAGCTTATCGTCTTAATGTCTCATACAGTTTCCACGATACATTAAGAAGTGCATTCTAATAACTCCTTTTCTTCTATATGTCTTTGCTCCCAACTCTCAACAATTAGGGATAATGCCATTCATGACCCCATCTCATTTTTGCAGATAATTAGCTATGGCCATGCATATGTTGTAGATGGAGATGTTTTCTTTTCTGTGGAGAACTTTCTGAATTACAATTTATGAACTTATCAGAGGGAAGATAAAAGATAATAGAGCAAGTGAAAGAGTTGCTGTCAACGGGAGGAAGCAAATTCCTATTGATTTTGCTTTGTGGTAGGTGGATTTTTATTATATTTGCCTGATGTGTTCTGTTGAATTAGAGTGGTTTTTGACATGGGGTAGTGTAGTTATTAATTTTTAGTAGGTAGAATGTGATAGCTGTGTATTATCATGAAAAAAGAGTGGACTAATATCCTTCTAACAATACTTCTGGATTCGAAATTGTTCATCTTTTCACAATACATCATTGTTATCAAAGTATTATTATCTAAGTTGGAATGCACCAATCACAGTTCGAAATAAGTTCATACATAAAACTTGTGTTACACTTGTAAATACACTGTATGCCTACATATATTATTACTTTGTTGTACCCTTTAAATTTGATCAGGCTATTAACACCCCTAAATCTTTATATGCACCCCAAAATATTGAGGCTGAGTAATTCTTAAACAAAAGAATAAATTTACTCATTTATACTTGGAAAAAAATTTATGATTTTATGTTCTTCGTCAAACAAAGAATCATTTCTTCAGTTGCCATGGCCTCTGTTGTTTTCTTTTATCGTCAGTTCCAATATTGCTATGAAATAAGGGATGCGATTATTTTACCGCATTCTTTAGTGAGCTCATTGATATTAACTGGTAATCCGAATCATGCCAGATAAATTTATACGTGCCCTACCTGAATCCAATGAGAAAAGTTAAAGGATTTGGTGAGCTGAGATTCTAGGGCAGAAAGATTTTCAGGAATAAAGGAAGGAGCAATGCTGGAGAGGAAAATGTAAGTTCAGTTTTCATATTTCAATATAATGATAAAGGAATTATGCTTCAGTTCTTAAATTACTCACACATTTGCTGCATCCAAATGTTTTGTGAGTGAATCTTGTGTTTGTGATTTAATTATTTCTTTGTTAATATCAGGGGAGCCATTGAATTGGGGCTCCGTTGTCCGGAGAATGTTAATGGCATTTCAGTTGATCCACAACCTGACTGAACTTTCGACAACTTGCTCTTGGAGCTGGATTCTACAGACAAGAAGCTGAATTTAGGTTTAGATTTTCCCACGCCTTTTACTAAATCTCAAACTCGGTATGTCCTAACCATTTCTTTACAATTTTTTTTTAATCATGTGATATTTTATGATCTTCATACATCATACAGAGATGTAAGAGCTTTAAAGGAAAACAATTCTTGTGGGCGGGGCTTCGTGATGCATGTATTGGATGATGAGAGTGATAGTGATGAGGCCTTGGTGTCTGGTGGTAGAAGATTCACATGTGATGATCTCTATCTGAGGTTTGTTATACTCGACTGCGTTAGTGTTTGTAGTCTCTAGCATAAGTAAATTTTTGGAAAGCACAAGGTAAATTAAATTCAATAGATTGTTAGAATAAATACTGTTACATGGTTATGCCTTGTGTAACTTCATGTCCTAAATGAGTTTTCCGCAAACGACTGATAATATTCAGGAAGACTAAAATTATGCATGTTTATTATTCTCTGTATAAGTCTATAAGAAAATTGAATTTTGTGTCATCGCCTTTAAAATGGTTCGACAAATGGAAAAATGCTTTATCTGAAGTTGAGTACTGGCTTTATGCTTAATTATATGAACAAGCATTAACTGTGAATAGGAACCTAAAACTGGCAAATGGTTAGCTGCATGATCTTTTTGACAGTATTTGCGTCCCATAACATTATTATATTGACTGTCCACACATGATAGCATTCAACAATTCCCTTGTATCTCAGGACTATAGTTTTATAAGAACAAAAAAATTTACATCACTGTACAAGACTAGGGGATAAGCTAAAGAATAGGAACTCCTATGCTTATGTTCTTAGAATTGCTTGAGCTTTGTTTCTTTACATTATCGCTTGATTTGAAACTTGGATTTTAATAATATTGTTGCTTACTCCCATAGTTGTTAAAAGCGCAAGGCGCACCGAGGCGCAAGGACCCCTAAGTGCGCCTGAGGCGCAAGGCGCGCCCGAGGCGCGCGCCTGGGCTACATTTTGCCCAAAACTCAATTTATAATATATATACTCAAATATATCCTACTTACAATCATATTACCTAACTAAACTAACATAAAAATTACATAACATCACATAATGATACATAATAACTCATAATAGCATCATAACACAAAATATAAACACAAATAAATCCAAAAATTAAAATCTTCCACGCAAATAAGTAGCAAGTTAATGAACATTTCAATAGATAAGCTATTAGCAAACTAATTAGTCCTCATTCTTCATCCTCCTCAAACTAATTAGCAAAAGTTGCATTTCGTTTCATTCCTATTATTATTCACTATTTCACAGTACTTCCACGCCGGGTCTTTTGATAAATTAATTGTTGATCCACTACCACTTTCATCCATCTCTAATTGTTACCTATGTGATGGAGTAGAGTAGTATAAATTATCAAATAGATTAAAAAAACAATCTGAAAATAATTGAAAAAGGAAAAAAAAAACAGTAGGTTAAATTATATTGGTGAAAAAAGAAGAAAAAAGTAAGTTACTCAAAAGTCCAAACATAACAGAAAAAAGAAAGAAGTAAACTAAATTAGAAAAAAAAAAATAACATAAAGAAAATAGAAAAAAAATCTTTAAAAAAATAAGAAAAAGATAAAAAAAAACTCACTTTCCGGCAGGTGGCAGGCTGGCAGCTGGGCGGCGGTGGCGGCGGCGGCGGCGCGGCCAGGCGGGGGCAGCAGATGGTGTGGTGGAGTGGAGGTGAAGGCAGCTGCAGCCCACCTCTCTCTTCTTTGAAAATTCTATTAAACCCTAACCCTAATTTTCAATTTATATACTCCTTATAAGTGGGCTGCCCCCCTTCTACTTATAAAAACGTTTTTGAACTTTAAAATAGAAGTAGCAACTTCCAAAAATAAAAAAAGGGAAGAAAAAAACAGAATGTTTCAGAGGCGCGCCTAAGGCGCGCCTTTTAGATCTCTCCGAGGCGCACCGAGGCGCACCTAGGCGCGCGCCTGCGACACAAACGCCTTGGCCTGAAAAATATCGGCCAATCTAGGCGCACGGCTGTGAGCCTCCGCGCCTCAGCGCCTTAGGCGCGCCTCGGGCGCGCCTTTAACAACTATGCTTACTCCACATCTGGTTTCTTCCATCTCTCTTCTTTTTATCTGCAGCGATGACTTTGATGATGATATGACTCTTGTGCCACAATATCACCTGATGGATAGAGCAGGACTAGCAGAAGTTGCACTAACTGAGTTAACACATGAACTTCAGCTTAGTGTTTCAGTGAGAAGAAATTCTTAAAAGAAATTTCTCTGCATTGATTTCAACAGCTTATTGGTTATCACTTTTTAAAAGGGCTATTGCTGGATATCGATTCACTCACGTTTAACTATTATGATCTAAAGTTAATCAAGTAATTCATGAATAAAACTTATTGTTACTACCACTTGACTTGATGTTTGCGGTTTGCCATAGTTGTTTTATGGTATCTGTATTATCCCTGTGTACAGGAGGAAGTTAGATCCAAAATATCAGATTTGGAGACTGAGCTGATCAATGAAAATGAGAGATTTGCCTCTTTAACAACCAAGATTCAACAAAATAGAAAATTACAACAGGAGAGGGATAGAAAATTTGACTTGCAGTATAGACGCACTGTGTAAGATTTCAATTCTTGATGTCTATATATAATTATTTTTCTCCCACTTGCATGATGTAATGATACGATAAGTTTATAGGATTGCTGTTATTTCCTATGTCTTCCATTTACTTTTTGCAGTTTTTTCTTTCTGCTTATAGGATAGTTATACTTATATGGTAGACTTAAGCAAGTATGGATTTGATGAAGAAAATGTCTGACATCTCTCCTTGACCACAGTGCAGAAGCATTGGATAATCACCTGACAGCTGTACAGAGGGACCATGAGCACATATCCCAAATAGAAGAAAGAAGAATAAGAGATGATGCGGCTCGTGAGGAAGCTAAAAGAAAGGAAAAGGCAATTATGGAAGAAAAATTGCAGCAAGAAAGGATTAAAGCTGAAGAAGAGGTCCTCTCCTCATGCATTTGATTCGTGTTATTTTATATTCTTTTTATGTGATACGACTTTGTATGCTTCTGAATATTTGATAATGTACATTGGAATCTTATCTTGCATTAACATAATGTATTTTCTACCTTTCATAAACGATTTGTTGCATACAATTGCAGGCCAGACAAAAAGCTGAAAGGCTGAGAGAGCTAAAGCAGCAGCAGATGCTGAGAGGAAAGCTGCTGAAGAAGCTGCTTCAAAACGTGCTTCTGAAACCTTAAAAACTGCCGTTGAAAATTCCAAAGGAACTCTTGGGCTGTTCTCTTCAAATGATGTTAAGAAAGGTCTTCAGCCATTAGGTTTCTGTATACTTGTTTGCAACAAACGCATCACTTTCTGAATGGATTCTCACGTTTTATTGGCATCTTTATGGCAGCGGGTAACCTAATTAAAGCTTCAGAAATTGCTCTTGAATTGGAGAAGAGAAGAAGACAGGTCTATGAAGAATTGTCTGCAAAAAACAAATCTAATCAGGTAAATGATTATAAACACCTGCTTAAAACATCAACATCATCAAATGTTAAATATCAAAATATGAATTATTCATTGTTCATGAGTCGAATATGCTTTTCCATTTCTAAAAATCACTGTCCGCTTGTTCTTTGCAGGATTATAGCCGGCATGGATTGAATATTGGTATAAAAATTAAAACAATCTCTGCTTCCATAGAAAATATTAAGTTGGGTGTTTCCATGCGCACCTTATTCAGACATGCTGTACTTTTTATAAATTTTCTTTTCCCAGACTTATGTATTTGCTTCTATTTTGACTTAGAATACGGGCAGAAGAATTAGTGAAGCTGATTAATAGTCCAGGATGTCCACATTTTATCAGTATCCTATTATTTGCAGAAAAGGTTTTTTTTCCTGTTTGAATCAATCATTCTTTATGTCTTCTTTACTTGCTTTAAACTATTACTCTTTCCTAGAACGTAATAGGTGTACAAATGATATCCTTCTTGGGAGAAGCTGGTACTTAATGTTCTTACTTGATTGTAGATTGTCACCAACTGCACAAACCAAAAGAGTTCCAATGTCGTCTTTGCTACTAGTCGTGTCATTGTTCTTGTGACATCTAAGTGTAGGCAGTTAAATTTAATTGCCTAATAAATATAGATGCAAAGAAAATATATTAAATATTGATTAAATATTTATTTATTAAGGAATTTGAATAAATTAATTCCTAAAGTAAATAAATAAACAATTAATAATTAATATAATTAAATTGAGCCCAAATCCAAGCCAAGTGGGCTCAATTTAAATTAAATTGGCCAAATCCAAGCCAAGTGGGCTCAATTTAAATTAAATTGGCCAAATCCAAGCCAAGTGGGCTCAATTTAAATTAAAATTGGCCAAATCCAAGCCAAGTGGGCTCAATTTAAATTAAATTGGCCAAATCCAAGCCAAATGGGCTCAATTTAAATTAATTGGGTTTAATCCAAGGCAAATGAGCCTGATTTAAGTCAACAAATCCAGCAGGCCTAATTAAATTAAAAAGGCCCAAGTCAAAGCCTAATTAAATTAAATAGGCCCAAGTCAAATCCAGCAGGCTTATTTAAATAGGCCCGTATCCAGTCCAGCAGGCTTAATTAAAGGAAGAAGCCCAACATATCTTTTAAAGGAGAAAATATCTCTTAAGTGGTTATTTTCTCTACCTATAAATAAGGACCTTCAGTCCTCATTCAAAACACATTCAAGCACCCGAAGACAAGACGCTCTTGAAGAGATCAAGAACACTCAAAGATCTTCGAATCTTCAAGCTCAAGAACACTCGAGGATCTTCAAATCTTCGAATCTTCGAGCTCAAGAACACTCGAGGATCTTCAAATCTTCGAATCTTCAAGCTCAAGACCTTCGAGGATCTTCAAATCTTCGAGTCTTCAAGCTCCAGATCTTCAAAGCTTCAAAGCTTCAAATCGAAGGTTTCAAGCCAGTCTTCAAGCAGCTTCAAAGTAACTTCAAGTCAAGAACTGCCTCCGATCAAGGATCAAGGTGCTAAGCCTCTCCGATCCGGCGTTCTTCATCCAGTAAAAATCGTGAGGTCAACGGTGTTCTACCAAATTGAACGACGTTCTTCACAACAAATCTTCAAGTCAACGTTTGATCCGAACAAAGGCTCGACGCCTCCGGATAAACGTTTTAAAGCTTCAAGACAACCCCGAGTCAACAGATCAGCTTCTGTCTTCAAGTCTTCAGAATTACAAGTGGAAGACGTTAATGTAACAACTAGAAGCATGTCAAAGATGGCACGATCTGAAGCCTCTTCAGAGATAAATTCTTCAGTTGGAGTTACCTCTGGAGTGATACCATATGATGATAAAGATGAGAAAAACGACTCACCTAACTCAACCCCTATACTTGAAGAAAGCTCATCGTCTGATTCATCCATAGCCTCGACAATGGCAATAAACACTTCGTCTGTCGAAGAACAGTTGGCAAGCTTAACTGAATCCGTTGCTGCACTTGCCAAACAGAACCAAGAACAAAATACTTTGATTTTCAAACTGATGGAGAAAATGGCTGGTGCTGAAACTAGCCATGCGAACGAAAAGCAAGAAGAAGATGCTGAAAATGAAGTAGATGAGTCTGCGAAGCGTCAGACGATGGGGAAAAGGGTGATTGAAGAAGAATTGAACATCTCCCATGACGGAATGGTTCCTATCAGCCAGTTAAAAAGCATTATACTTGGCACAATGAAGGACCAATTCGAAGAGAGCTCTAAACCTTCATTCGCTTATGCTAAGCCTTATACTAGGAGGGTTGGCAACTTGAGGATGCCACCTAACTATCAACCCCCCAAGTTCCAACAGTTTGATGGCAAAGGTAATCCAAGGCAACATATAGCACATTTCATAGAAACGTGCAATGATGCTGGCACTCACGGAGATCATATGGTAAGACAATTCGTTCGCTCTCTGAAGGGAAATGCTTTTGAGTGGTACACCGACTTGGAGGCTGATTCTATAGACAGTTGGGATCAGATGGAATATCAATTCCTTAACCGTTTCTATAGTACTAGGAGGACGGTTAGCATGATAGAGTTGACTAACACCCGTCAGTTAAAAGAAGAGCCAGTAATTGAGTACATTAATCGATGGAGAAATTTGAGCCTAAACTGTAAAGATCGATTGTCTGAAGTTTCTGGCATTGAGATGTGCACAGCAGGAATGCAATGGAACCTTCGTTACATACTTCAAGGGATTAAGCCTAAAACCTTTGAAGACTTGGCCACAAGAGCTCACGATATGGAGCTAAGTATGGGGATAAGTGGAGTTGTAGAACCACCGATTCCTGGATCCTACAAGTATAAAGAAAAGCAAGAGGTAAGGAAAGGGGGCAAACCCTACAACAAATCTTCCGAAAAAGGGTCTATGGCAACAAATGCATCAACTGTCAAGTTCCGAAGAAATGAGAATGAAAAAGATGATAAAGTGAAGAATGAGTCCCAAGAAAGGGGGCAAAGAAGATTGACCTTGAAAGAAATGCAAGAAAGGAAGTACCCATTCCTTGATTCGGATGTCCCAGGCATACTCGATGATCTGCTCAAAGATAAACTTATCGAGCTTCCTGAAATGAAGCGACCAGAGGAAGCGGGACAAACGGACAATCCGAAATACTGCAAGTATCATAGACTGGTGGGACATTCTATCAAAGATTGCTTTGTCTTTAAAGACAAAGTTATGCGATTGGTTGAGCAAGGGAAGATCTTTCTAGATGAAGATGCAACTGCAAACTCTACTTCTGCAGACGGTGGAAATAATTATTCATGCCATGTGGCAGGCGAAGCTGTTGTGCCTAAAGTTGAAAGTAAGGCCCATGCTATGAAGATTACCTTCACTGAGGAAGACTTACTGCTCGGTTCACAATCTCACAACCGACCCTTGTTCGTAGCTGGTTGCACTCAAGAGCAAAGGGTGAATCGAATACTGATTGATGGAGGTTCAGCGGTCAATATCCTACCTCTAATAACATTGAAAAAGTTAGGGATTTCAACAGATGAACTTGGCAGTAGCCGATTAACGATTCATGGGTTCAATCAAGAGGGTCAGAGAACACTTGGTACGATAGTCATGAACTTGATAATAGATGAGATGGCCTCAACAGTTCTGTTTCATGTCATTGATGCTAAAACATCATACAACATGCTCTTGGGGCGCCCATGGTTGCATGAAAATGGAGTGATTCCCTCTACGCTGCATCAGTGCTTCAAATACTGCGATGGAGGTAACATAAAAAAGGTACTCGGTGATGAAAAGCCATTTACAGAAGCAGAGTCATACTTCGCAGACGCTAGATATTTTCTGAAAAGTATCAAGGCCAATAAGCAGGAAGGAACTTCATCACAAGATAAAGGTGACGATAAACAAGAAAAAGAGAATGCAGATGATGTTTCATCCACACATTCTAATAAAAGTAAACAGTTGATCAAAACTGTAGAAGGGTTGACACTACCCCTGACTAAGGTTGACGCTGAGAGGCCCTCTCCCCCTCCACTCAAAGGATTCACTCGCCCAACTCAAGCGGCTAAAACTGAGCACGGAGATGTATTTGAGGCGGCGGTTTCCAAATCGTATAGCCCACAAGCTTACAAACTTCTTGTGAAAGCTGGTTATGACCCTCAAGAAAAAGGTGCGGCAAATGAACTGTCTCATAAGACTCCTAGTAGAACCACTCAAGAGAAATTGAAGAGTAATGGCCGTACTTCCAAATATACTAGAACAGGTATAGGATATGTTCCGCAAAAACCTGTTCGCATTGCGATAAAGAGGGCAAACACAAACTACATCACTGAAGATGAAATTCTCTCTGAAGAAGAGGAGTCTCATGAGGAAGATAGAAAGACAGAAAGAATCTCAGTATTCGAAAGACTCAAACCAGCTGGAGCTAAAAGGACCACTAAGTTCCCAAGCTTCCCAAAGATACATAGTCAGATCCCATCTCGCATGAAAAGACGACATTTCCTGACTATATCATGTGGCACAATGTTGAAAGCTAAGAAACGAACAATAATCTTCACCCGAAATGAAGAAGATGATCGCGAAAGTGTAGGCTCATCAGATATTGTTCATTCCATCATCATGCAAACAGATCTACAAAGTGCAGAAAGAGATCTACAAAGCAAGATCGTCGAGATGAGGAGAGATGGCTATGAAGTGGGGAGCATTGTTAAAGTGGGAGAGAATGAACAAGTTAGGTCCAACCCACGTTTTCAAAGGCAAGAATTCTTGGAACAAGTTGCCACGGTGAATCATGTCACTATACGAGAGGAGACCTCAACCGAAGAGGAAGATGCTGATGATGCTCCTCTAGAATTTGAAGAGGGTGTCAAATCTACTGTTGATCAATTGAAGGAGATTAATTTGGGTGTTGATAACGATCCACGGCCAACCTATATAAGTGCTTTGTTGACAACCGATGAAGAAAAAGTTTACATTGAGCTTCTTCAAGAGTTTAGAGATGTGTTTGCATGGTCATTCAAAGAAATGCCCGGATTAGATCCAAAGGTGGCAGTTCATCATTTAGCGATAAAAGAAGGAGCCAAGCCAGTTAAGCAGATGCAGCGTCGATTTCGACCAGAGCTGGTTCCCTTGATTGAGGCTGAAGTTAATAAGCTCCTTGAGACGAAAAAAATAAGAGAAGTGAAGTATCCCACTTGGCTCTCTAACATTGTGCCAGTAAGGAAGGCAAACGGACAGCTTAGAGTGTGTGTTGACTTCCGGGATTTGAACTTGGCATGCCCAAAAGATGACTTTCCATTGCCAATTACTGAGCTCATGATTGATGCAACAACTGGCCATGAAGTCCTTTCATTTATGGACGGATCGTCTGGTTATAATCAAATTAGCCTGGCCCCAGAAGACCAAGAGAAAACAGCCTTCCGCACTCCTAAAGGAATATATTGCTACAATGTTATGCCATTTGGCTTGAAGAATGCCGGTGCCACTTATCAACGAGCCATGCAAAAGATATTTGATGACATGCTCCATAAGAATGTCGAATGCTATGTTGATGACATCGTGGTGAAATCAAATAAGAAAAAGGATCATCTCCAAGATTTAAAACAAATATTTGAGCGTCTTAGAAAATTCCAACTCAAGATGAACCCACTTAAATGCGCATTTGGAGTTTCTTCTGGAAAGTTTCTTGGATTCATTGTCCGACATCGTGGCATTGAAATTGACAGAGCAAAGATTGACGCAATTATAAAGATGCAGATACCCCGAAACATACATGAGCTCAAGAGTTTGCAAGGTAAGCTGGCATACTTAAGAAGATTTATATCAAATTTGGCCGGCCGATGCCAACCATTCAGCCATCTTATGAAAAAGGGCAGCCCATTTGAATGGGATGAATCTTGCACTAATGCCTTTAACAGTATTAAATCATATTTGATGAAGCCACCAGTATTGGTTGCTCCAATAGCCGGACGTCCATTGATTCTCTACATATCTGCTCAAGAAAGATCAGTTGGGGCCCTGCTTGCACAAAATAATGATGAGGGAAAGGAGTGTGCCTTGTACTATTTGAGTAGGACGATGACCCCAAATGAGTTAAAATACTCACCAATTGAAAAGATATGTCTTTCTCTAATCTTTGCAATTCAGAAATTAAGACATTACTTTCAAGCTCATACTGTTTACTTGGTCTCAAGGGCTAACCCATTAAAATTCGTTATGTCAAAGCCGGTGCTCTCTGATAGGCTTGCAAGGTGGTATCTTCAATTGCAGCAATTTGAAATTGTCTATGTCCCTCAAAAAGCGGTGAAGGGGCAAGTACTGGCAGATTTCTTGGCTGATCATCCCGTGCCTGCTGAATGGGAGTTGTCTAATGATCTCCCTGATGAAGATATATTGACTATCGAAATCAGTCCTCCCTGGAAGATGTATTTCGATGGAGCTGCTCACAGAGAAGGTGCCGGCGCCGGAGTAGTATTTGTGACCTCAGATGGAGAAGTCCTGCCATACTCGTTCAGTCTAACTGAAAATTGCTCGAACAATGTAGCTGAGTATCAAGCTCTTATACTTGGTCTGGAGATGGCAGTGGATGTAAAACAGCGACACCTTAAGGTATATGGAGATTCGTTGTTAATAATCAACCAACTGCTTGGTTTATATGAGGTTAAGAAACCCGAGCTACGTCCGTATTATGACTACGCTCAAAGGCTTATAAATTGGCTTGGAGATGTAGAGATTGAACATCTTCCAAGGAGTAAGAACAAACAAGCCGATGCTTTGGCAAAGCTAGCATCAACCATAGCAATGCCTGAAGCACATTTCCAAGTTCCGATCTGCAAAAGTTGGGTGGTACCTCCCTTCTTCGAAAAGGAAGATGATGAAGAAGTTGGGTATTGTGCCATAGAAGTGTTCGATATTGGGAAGGAAGATTGGCGACAACCGTTCGTGGATTACTTGAAGTATGATAAGCTCCCCAATGATCCACACCTAAGGATTGATGTTCGGCGTAGAGCACCACGATTCTTCTATTACAAAGATATACTTAATAGAAGATCGTTTGATGGTATTCTCTTAAGATGCTTAAGTGATGAAGAAGCTCTTCAAGCTATGGAGGAAGCTCATTCTGGAATATGTGGCGCCCACCAGTCTGGACCCAAGTTACATTTCAGAATCAAGAGGATGGGATATTACTGGCCTTCTATGGTGAAAGATTGCATAGATTATGCACAAAAATGTCAGCCATTCCAGTTTCATGCAAATCTCATTCATCAGCCTCCCGAGCCATTACATCCAACAGTTTCTTCGTGGCCATTTGATGCATGGGGCTTAGATGTGGTGGGGCCATTAACGAAGTCTTCCGGAGGTCATCTTTATATTCTGGCTGCCACTGATTACTTTTCTAAGTGGGCGGAAGTTGTACCCTTGAAGGAAGTGAAGAAAGAAAATGTGGCTGATTTCATCCGCATCAACATCATATATAGATATGGAGTGCCTCGATACATCATCACGGATAATGGGAGGCCGTTCAGTAACTCTTTGATTGATAGGCTTTGTGAGAAGTTTGACTTCAAGCAAAGGAAATCTTCTATGTACAATGCAGCAGCTAACGGGCTTGCTGAAGCCTTCAACAAAACACTGTGTAACCTATTAAAGAAGGTGGTCTCCAAGTCAAAACGAGACTGGCATGAAAGGATTCATGAAACTTTATGGGCGTATCGAACTACTTATAGAACGCCTACTCAAGCTACTCCATATTCTCTAGTGTATGGAGTTGAAGCTGTTGTGCCCCTTGAAAAGCAAATTCCATCTCTGAGGATAGCTATTCAAGAAGGTTTAACTGAAGAAGAGAACGCACGACTGCGTCTCGAAGAATTAGAGGCACTTGATGAAAAGAGGTTGGAAGCACAACAGAGACTTGAGTGCTATCAAGCTCGCCTCTCCAGAACATTTAACAAGAAAGTGAAGATACGTTCCTTTCAAGTCGGAGACTTAGTCCTTGCTGTGAGAAGGCCTATTGTCATCACTCACCGAGTGGGAAATAAATTCTTGCCCAAGTGGGATGGCCCACATGTTGTGAAAGAAGTATATACAAATGGTGCATACAAGTTGATATCTGAAGATGGAGTGAGAATTGGCCCCATAAATGGCAAATTCCTGAAACGCTACTACGCGTAATCCAGTCAAACCTAAGGAACGCTCCGTGACGCACGAGCTTAAACTGCATGTTACTCCTGGTCCGCATGAGTATAAACTGTGTACGACAAACTCCTGGTCCGCACGAGTATAAACTGGGTACGACATCCACCAAAGGTAATTATACGTGGTTAAACTGTTAATTCACCCCACTCAGGTATTTTAAGTGGTCAAAGCATTAAATACCCTACTTTGTCTAAAGTGGTTAAAGAATAGTCACTCCTGGCCCGCACGAGTATAAACTGTGTACGGCACCCCCCCATTGAAACCAAATCATATCCTTTTGAACTACGTTATGACTTGATCCTTCGCAAAGAGGTACGTAGGCAGCTTAGCACTCTGCTAAGTTCAGTCATATCTTTGGTTTATCACTTCAAGTTTATGAGACAAGCAATAAATTGAAATATGAAGGCAATGTAAGTAAGCAGTAAAGTAAAGATGCAATGTAATGATAAAGGAAAAGAAGCAGTGAAGGAAATGAACTTTATTGATAATGTCGTTAAATGTTCAAAATAGAAAGGGAAAGCAAACTAGTAAATAAATGAACAAGCAAAAAGAAAAGAAGCCCTACACTAAACAAAAAAGTTGTCAGAAAGTATGCTTCGTAATTCAGAATTTAGGGCGGCCTTCTCATTCTCAGATGAACACACCTCTAAGGTAGTCGCTTTATCAAGTGCAAGGATATCTTCTTCTATGAGGTCAACTTCCTTCTTAGCACGGTAAAGGGTTTGTTTGAGTCGATCAGCTGCTTCACGTAAAGTCTTCTCTTTCTTCAGGGTGGCCAACTCTTTGCCTATCAGCTCCAATTCTTCCCAGGTTGTCCTTAGTTTCTGTATCTCCGTCATATGGGTATTCTTACAACTTTGGAGACGACCTTTGATGTCGGCTGAGACTTTTACATAATCTCTCTTGGAGGTTACTTTATTAGACTTCGATTTTGCAACAGTATAAGCATCAGCCTTATCAAATAAAGGAGTCAAGGCTTCCTCTAATGTAGAACAATCGATGTTAAGCACTTTCACTTCCTCTATCAAGTTAAATACTCCTTCCCTTAGAGATGATAAATATTCGAGAGGAGTTCGTTGGAGCTTGTTCCTGATGCGGGTCCAGGCTCTCTGAGCGAATTGTTCCTTGAGACTTCGAGCTTCTTTCTTAAATTTAAATTCTGTTACTGCTGGGCATGCTTTCAAAGAGGAATCCATTCCTGTGTTAGAAGCATCACTCTTGGTAGAACCATCGCCCTCAGAGTCTGAAGAGAAGCCTAGGACCTGATTAAAGAAATATATTTAGATAAAAAATGAGGTATAATAAAAAGCTAAATACGGAAAAGGGGGCAACCTCGTTGGATAAGTCAGGTGAAGCGATCGCAGCAATTAATTCTTTTTCTTCACTGACCTTAGGGACGGAAGTCGGATCGGAAATCCTCTGCGTAGCCTAGAGTAGTAAAAAGAGCCTTGTAAAAAAAAAGAGAAAAAAATGAGGGAGAATAAAAAGAGAAGGAAAAAGAGAGAGAAGGAAACCTCATCTTGTTTTTCAGTGGAGGCAATGGGCTTCTTCCTCTTCCAATGTTGATCCCTGGATGCGCTACAATTCTCTGCAGATTGACTTTTCTTTCTTTTATGCACTATGGGTCTTACCCTATCATACACCTGAGGAATATCTTGGACGTCTTGGTTATTTTCATCAAGATCATCTATGATGTCTACTTCTTCCTCTATAGGGACTGATGCTGGGGTAATCAGGTCTTTAATGTGATCAAATAAGTAAGTGCCATGAACATGCTTCCACCACTTCTTATATTCAGCTGTCGAGTAGTTTTTAGGAGCTGAGATTGTGCCTGGAAAGTAAGCCTCAGATTTGGAGTTACACGTAGTGGAATGCCACCAGTGATCAAATCCTTCTTCCAAGGATGCCTTGCGGAGGTCTGTTCTGAGCATGTTAGGTATATCTTGCAGAAACCCAAATTGACGAGCAAATCTATGAGGAGCATATGGCTCCATTACATAATGGCTACCTTGTCTCAATGTGAGATAACTGGTACGAAGAGCTACAAGATGGGTCCAACTAGTCCAATCATTATTCCCGTCATCCACATAGTAGACAGCTACGTCTTTGGAAAAAATATTGCAGGTCCATGAAGCATTATCAGCTGTGTGAATTCGTTTGCGAGCCTCCTCAGGACTAAAGTATTTTGCACCTTGCTCACCAGAGTAAGCTACCATTCGAGGGTAAGATAATTTACTACCAATCGGAAAATGAGTCTTGAAGTAATGAGCCAACCAAGCATGAACAAAGTGAACAGGAAATGTTGATTTGACTTCAGAGGGATTTGATGAATTCGAGATTTCGTTCAAACCGTGATAAATGCTCGTCAGTACTGGAATTGCAAGGCCCACTTTTTTTCCTGCAGCCATTAAACTCGCCACTTTAAAGGTACTTGGTCGTATCAAGCTTACTCCATTGTCTGGAAGTACAAACGTGCAAAGCCAACATGCTAAATGAGCAGCGAGATATGTCTCTTCTTGGTTTGCTTGCACAATTCCCATTTTTTTGAATTGATTTAACTCAGCAGATGTCCAGGAACGGTGATTTGGGATAATGCCGGTTGGATTATAAGTTTTTTTGGGCCGAGTAGTTGACCTTTTCTCAACACGCATAGGAGGCGCAGGGTATGTTACAGTCTTCTTAGACCAAAAATCCACCCATCGATTAATCGTCACACCTTTCTTGTTAGTATCCTTGTAGAGCAAATGATAAGCGCCAAGTAGATGTCTACAGCTGCGCGGGATACATGGCTCATTACTTGTGGAGAACAGTTCTGTTAGGCTCGGCACAGCTTCGTCATACAGGTAGCCAGCTAAAGGTAACCCCATCAAGTTGTATAAATCCCACAAAGAAATAGACATCTCTCCATGATTGGTGAGTAAAGTGTTGGTAGAAGAACACCAAGCCTCACAGAAAGCTTTGATAATTTCACAGTTATAATCATAAGTAAAGAGAGACGCGAAGACAACATCGTAAAGCTTGAGGTTTTTAAGAAGAGAGCGGCATCGACTTAGTACATCTTCAGTCCATTCCCAGTACCCTTCGATATAATGAAAATCTCCAAGAAATTTAGTTGGCTCTCCCCAAGTTACTTTACCTTTCCTTTCCAAGATGTGTCGTCCTAAGGAGGGTAGGGGTTTTGAACTAGGGTGTGGCTCAATATCAGCTCCTTTCAGAGTCCAGGTTATGTTATTCTTCCCTAAAGTAAGCTCATGAGACCAGCATTCAAGGAAGAATTCGTTCTTAAGATTGGTAGGAACTACAGCATGATTCCCTAACAGAGATTTCTCGACTAAAAGGCGAGTCCCTTTATTCAAAGGTTGACGCTCGTCATCGAGGATTAATAAGTAGTTTGAGCCAGACTGTCCTGTGATATTTCTGAAGAAAACCATGCTGAGAGGTGGATAAGCTGCAAAACAAATAAACGAATGTTAAAGGCCATTAATTATTAAAATTCAAAACCATAAGTTAAAGCTACGTCTGATAATAGAGAAAGTTCAAAATAGTGAGGGAGAGCAATTAAGTTAGTACAGGTTAATCCAAATAAATTGAAATAAACATTTAAGAGCTGTGGCCCAAAATAGCCCAAATTTCATGGATCAAATTAAAGGAAGGAAGCAAGAAAGGGAGCCTAAATATTTGAGGCCCAATTGCTTTGGGTTTGAGGCCCAATTGTGAGGTGGTCAGGATATTGATCTAAGATAGAATTGGAATCAAGGGAAAGGTCAAAATGGGGGGTCAAAATTGATCTTTTCTTCCTAAAATTTCCTCCACGCATTCCACTTCCGAGCACTGTCGTTCACTACCACTTCATTGGCCCGATCTCCCGCCGGGAACATCAGCCAAACTGCGCCATCTCCGCGGCTGCCCAGGTCAAGAGAACCACCGGTCGCCGAAGTCAAGCCGTAGCCGCTGCTGTGGATCGCTGCCCGCCGCGCCGCCGTCAGCTACGGATCGCCGCGCTGCCGTCAGCTGCTGCGAATTACCACCACGCCAGATCTGTCACGGTCGAAGATCGCGCCAGCCACCAGTCTTCTTGCTGCTCCCGGAATCCACCGACGACCGCCAATCGCCACCGAAGCTCGTTGCTGCTCCCGGAATCCACCGACGACCGCCAATCGCCACCGAAGCTCGTTGCTGCTCCCGGAATCCACCGACGACCGCCAATCGCCACCGAAGCTCGTTGCTGCTTCGGATCCGCCAATCGCCACCGAAGGTCGTTGTTGCTTCGGATCCGCCATATCGCACAGTTCTCATGCCGGATTGAGACCTTGTCGCTGCTGTCCTCCGACCGCCGCTGCTGAAACCGCAATCCCAGCCACGACACCGCCACCTCACGAAGAAACTTGTGCAACCAGAGAGCCCCATCGCGCACCATCGTCGATCTACCGTTGATCGCACTTTGTGCGCTGCTGCCGCACACTCTGACAGTTGGACTATTGTGGATAGCGGAAAATTGAGCCAAGGTTGACGGTGGCGGTCGGCGGATTGTTGATGACTATCGATAGAGGCGATAGACAGATGATAGAGGCGGTAGACAGATGTTGATATTGAGAGGCGGTAGACAGATGTTGATATTGACAGAATTAGTTGATGGGAGACGGGGAAGGCTGTTGATCGTAAGCGGAGGCTGGTCGACGGAGTATGTGAACAGATGTTGGTGATTGTTGACAGAAATTGACATTCATTCGATCAGTCTGAGGATTCATGAGTGATCGAAAGCATCAATTTGGATCATTCCAAGAGAGGAAGGATGTTGCTTGGCTTCTTGGTTTGAAAACAAGAAAGATAGTATATGCAGATGGCAGATATAAAGAGAACCAAGAAAGAAAAGTATATGCAGAAATCAATAAAGAAGCAATAGTGTAAGAAGAAAATAAGGAAGAAAGAGGGTACAATACCACAACTTTTTGTAAAAGTCAGCAGCTTCCAACTAAGAAGAGAATCTGTAAAAAAGAGAAACAAATCAGGTGATGAAACTTGTTTTGGCAACTATGATTTAGTCGGCTCGGTTGTGATGTGAGAATTGAAGGGTAGGACCTCTTTCTTATATAGGGGTTAGAAATTTTGGAGATAAGTATTTTAAGATTGCCCAAATATTTCTTTGGATTTGCCTGGATGTGTAATCTGTGAGTTTGAGATTATCATATTGAAATCTTGAGTTGATTTGAAGATTTAGTACTATATATTGACTTGGATTCACTTCTGTATTTATCCATGAGTTTGAGGTTATCATATGAAAATCTTGAGTTGATTTGCTAAGGATTCAGAATATTATGAGATTTCTTGTTCTCCAAATATAGGAGGAACTTATCTGGTTATGTACGGACTAGTGCAAAGAAAATAATAATAAAACTGATGGGCCAATACAAAGAAAAGAAAGATAAAATTAATGGGCCAGTAAAATAATAACTGGTAGAGGAACAAAATACAAGGGGGCAAAGAGGTCCTAGAGGTGAGGCCCTAGTTAAAAAGGAAAGAAGGCCCAGATGTAAGGAACCCTATGAAATGTTGCAATTTTGTTCACTTCAAAGAAATATTTCAATGAACAAAATGCAAGGGGGCATTTGTAGGCAGTTAAATTTAATTGCCTAATAAATATAGATGCAAAGAAAATATATTAAATATTGATTAAATATTTATTTATTAAGGAATTTGAATAAATTAATTCCTAAAGTAAATAAATAAACAATTAATAATTAATATAATTAAATTGAGCCCAAATCCAAGCCAAGTGGGCTCAATTTAAATTAAATTGGCCAAATCCAAGCCAAGTGGGCTCAATTTAAATTAAATTGGCCAAATCCAAGCCAAGTGGGCTCAATTTAAATTAAAATTGGCCAAATCCAAGCCAAGTGGGCTCAATTTAAATTAAATTGGCCAAATCCAAGCCAAATGGGCTCAATTTAAATTAATTGGGTTTAATCCAAGGCAAATGAGCCTGATTTAAGTCAACAAATCCAGCAGGCCTAATTAAATTAAAAAGGCCCAAGTCAAAGCCTAATTAAATTAAATAGGCCCAAGTCAAATCCAGCAGGCTTATTTAAATAGGCCCGTATCCAGTCCAGCAGGCTTAATTAAAGGAAGAAGCCCAACATATCTTTTAAAGGAGAAAATATCTCTTAAGTGGTTATTTTCTCTACCTATAAATAAGGACCTTCAGTCCTCATTCAAAACACATTCAAGCACCCGAAAACAAGACGCTCTTGAAGAGATCAAGAACACTCAAAGATCTTCGAATCTTCAAGCTCAAGAACACTCGAGGATCTTCAAATCTTCGAATCTTCGAGCTCAAGAACACTCGAGGATCTTCAAATCTTCGAATCTTCAAGCTCAAGACCTTCGAGGATCTTCAAATCTTCGAGTCTTCAAGCTCCAGATCTTCAAATCTTCAAAGCTTCAAATCGAAGGTTTCAAGCCAGTCTTCAAGCAGCTTCAAAGTAACTTCAAGTCAAGAACTGCCTCCGATCAAGGATCAAGGTGCTAAGCCTCTCCGATCCGGCGTTCTTCATCCAGTAAAAATCGTGAGGTCAACGGTGTTCTACCAAATTGAACGACGTTCTTCACAACAAATCTTCAAGTCAACGTTTGATCCGAACAAAGGCTCGACGCCTCCGGATAAACGTTTTAAAGCTTCAAGACAACCCCGAGCTCGGACAAGCTTCATCCGAAGATCCGGCTCCGAAAGTTGAAAAAGTCAAGAAATCAACTCAAGAGAGGAATCAGAGGATAAATAGAAGCTGTTTACCTTAATTCTCAAGTTTAATCCATCTCGGATTATCTTTGTAATTTCTTTTGTGTTTATTATTTTATAAATACAAATTTTGTTGTTACACTAAGGTAACACAAAATCTGAATTTTTTACTGCAGGATCTTAAGATGCTTGAAGTTCATCATTTACAAAATGCTTTTTCTTTCTTATTTTTAATTTTCTTTTTGAGAAAAAAAAACCTATATTTTGAGTTGGGTGTCTAAGGTTCTATATAAAAGTTCAGCATTGTGTGACTGATCTAATCCCTGATGAAACATATTATAATTGCATATGTTTGTCATCAATAACTTAGCTTCATAACATGTTGTCGACCACATCATAGAAAATTGTTCTGACATTGCATCATATTATTATTGCAAAATTCTTTAGCATTTCTTCCTTGACAAAATAGACTGAAATATCCGTTATTAGCAAATCCATTTTATATGTAACTACTTCATCAATTCACTATGTAATATTGAAAATTTTATACGTACTTCAATATTTTTATTCATTACCCTGAAACCATCCCTGGAGGATCCCCTTATTATTCAAATTCAAAAGCAGGTCATTGTTTGAGAGTTTGCAAGTAGCACTCACTAAGAGCATGAATTTGTCGAGATGGATGGAATTACATATCTTTAAAACTACTTTTGTTGATCTCCTTTTGAACTTACTGTTTGTATCTTTAATTTCGTTGATGACAGATCCCAGAAGCCATGGATATTCTCATTGCAGAGTTGAACAGAGTTTGTATCTACACAGTTCCAAAACGTATAAGTTACTCTAAGGTGATTTCTCTTATTTAATTTCCACGACTTCTTTTCTAGTACAAAATTGTTGATGATTTAACACTACACCGTTCCTTTCTTCACATTACCTCATTCTGCAGAATCTTTAAATTCTGTCTCTTAAATACGTCGGTGTTGTTAGAAATTGATTCATTGATACCAAAAACAGCTTCGCTTATTCAGGAAGTATTCAATTCAAAAGATGCTTATTTCAAAGCCATTGGATATAATGAAAAGGATGGAAAGCTTGAGGGCATGGATGACTATGTTGAAAGATTGAGATGTTATATGAAACTATACGGAGCTCTAGTGCAGGTTCAATCAATTTCCCACTAATCGAGCTTTTACAATTTTACATGACATATATGTGGGGCCGTTAATTATTTTCTTGCAGACCCAAGTTCAAGGCTTTAAGAATCTGCATGGACTTGCAGAAGGTTGGGCATGGCTTGCAAGATTCTTGAATGCTCTACCAGCAAACCTATTTACCGCGGTTGCACTCGATTCGTTTCTTGAGGTGAGCAGATCCAATTGTTTCGTATGTGTTGAAAGTTGTCATTTACATACTAAGAGTGCAACTGATTTTACTGCCTAGATGGCTGGATACACACTGTATCGAGCATATAAGAACCAGTTTGCGAAGTTACTCAGCATCATTGGACGTGATTTCCTCAATGCGTTGAAAGAGGATGGTTCTGAATCACAGAGAATCAAGGTGAAGCAGGTGAAGGAGTCGATTCAGAATTACATTGAGTCGAAACAGTTCATGAAAGAACCCGAAGGGTGCCAGTTAAGAAACCATCTGGACTCTAATGACTTTTACTGAAGTGTGGTTGTTTGTACACTTGTAAGGGAGGAGGGAGTTATCATGTACACTAGCTAATTTTTGCTCTAGAGAGAGGTAATATATTAAGTATGCTGAAATAAATATTACTACTACAATTGAAATTTTGAATTCCCATACACCCACAATATGGATGTATGTGTGAAAGACATTGTAGGTGTATTTTTATATATATCACACATTGAGAAATCTCGATTACATTCTTTACTAAATAGTATTCATATTCTTGAAAGGTTTCGAGATTAAGAATGATAATTTTTTAGAGATGATTGGGTTAATTTTTATCCTTTTAGAATGATGAAAATTCACTGACTAATCTATTCTTATTTAATTAAATTCTTTTTTTATATTTTGATGATAAAAATACCTCACTACTCTATTTTTTATTTAATTAAATTTTGAGTTTGATTTTTTTAATTATTTTTATTCAATTTTGATTGTGGTGATCTCTTTCTTTTCTAATTCTTTCGGTCGTAATCTCTTTCTTTTATAATTATTTCTTTATATTTTGATTAGTATATTTCTCAATAATTTACCTTTTAATTCCAATTCTAATTCTAATGTTTTTATTTCATCTTCCTCCAATCTAATCTACTTTGTAATTCTAATTATTCATATGCCTCTTAATTCTTTTTATTGATTTTGTTGTTTAAATAGGATTTAGTTTGGATGAAAATGAAAATGAAAATAATTTGGAGGGGGAAGTTTGCAAAACAACTAGAAAGATAATAATTTTAAAAAAAAATTTTGATAAAAGAGATCATACATATACACAATCTTATAGAGTTTGTGATAATATTTATACTAAAACATTAAAATTAAAGATGTATACATAGATAAATATTCTAAAAGTATCTCAAATCTTTTAAACATAGATTTACTAAATACTAAATCCGTCCCAAGAATATTTGTACACTTTTTATTTTGGTCTATCTCAAGAATACTTAAACACTCTAAAAATGAAAACAATACACAATATTAATAACCTCACAATACTACAATATTACAAAAATATCACCTTCTTTTTACACACAATCTAGTCAAAGTCAACCATATCATACACTTTATTCTACTCAATTACCCAAAATACTCAATCTCTTTCTTACATCACACTAACAAAAAGTTTAATGGAGGAAATATCTTAATTAAATATATATTATTCTAGAAAATTACAAAATATTTATTAATAATAGCTCTTTATTAATTTCGCCAGGGCCTGAAATCTCGGCCAGCCCTGCCTTGGCGTTCAGTTATACTGCTCCATAGTTTTTCTTTATGATAAGAGGATCCTGCCTCTTAACATTTTTTTAGTAAGTACACTAAAATCTTTCTAATTGAAAGACCACTGATACATCTTAATAAGCAAATGTAAGTTTTTTATATGATCGAGGAATCATTTATTCAATAAGGTATGTGAGATCGTGTTATAGTGAAGGTCCTTTTTATAGGAGTATTTTCTTAATTATTTATTAGTATTATTTTTATTAAAAATATTATTATTCTCTCCGTCCATTCGATAGATATACATTTGTTTTTTACATGTAAATTAAAAGTTATTTAATGTGTAATTGGTAGTTGTATTAGTGGGGTGTGATTAACATACTCCCTCCATCCTGTGTTAACGTTGACGTTTGCTTTTAACACGGAAATTAAGAAATATAATATTTTAATATGCATTGAGGTGAGAGAAATAATATTTAATGTGAGGTGGGTAGTTGTATTAGTGTTGTGTGTGCGTCCTATATGGAATAAAAAATTATTTTGTATGGGCTCAACTTTGACAAAAAGAAAAATATAAACCTTAACTTGGGACAAATCAAAATAAAAAACGTAAACATTAACGTAAGACGAAGGGAAATTAATTATATTAATGATGTTTGTGAATCTCATGTATTTAAAAAAAGAAATATATATCCTTAATGCAAACGTTCAAACTGACAAAATATATACATTGCCGAATATTATTTTTTTAAATATTATAACTTATATTTTAATTATAAATTATTTATAAAATAACTCGCTTCACAATTATTATTTTTTTAATGGTTGAATATCACATTTTATCGTCTTGCGTGTTAAAAAGATGTCACTCGATGCCCCGTCATTGAGAATTTTGCACTTTTGGTCCCGTAATACACATAATTTCTTCAAAATAGTCCCAATACTTTCACTTTTAGTCTCAAATGATCATTTTTTTGTAGACTTGGTCCCATAAAACTTCACCCTTGTATATTTAGTCCCCCATACAACTCCATTACTAATCCCAAAAATTTAGATGCATATTTTATTTATTTATTTATTTTATTTTATTTTTTTATTTTAATGTTACCAAATTATTATTAAATTAAAAAAAATATGCTGAAAAAAAATAGAATAAAACAAAATAGGAATACATAGTTACACTATTGGTTCTTTTATTTTATTTATTTATTTATTTACTTATTTATTATTATTTTTATTTTTTATTTGACAATTAAATACTTGCAAACTTGGTCCGATAAAACCTTGCATATTTAGTCTTATACAGATGTATTATTGATCCAAAAAATTTAGATTAATATTTTATTTTATTTATTTACTTACTTTTTTAATTTTTTTATTTTTAATGTTACCAAATTTTTATTGTTTTAAAAAAAGACATGTTAAAAAAATAAAATAAAAATAAAAATAATAATAAATAAATAAATATGATATAAAGTTACACTACTGGTTATAAGAATTTATATTCATAATTTATTTTATTTATTTATTTACTCATTTATTATTTTATTTAATGTTACATGTTCATTACTTTTTAAAACATATTCAAAATAATAATAATAATAATAATTATTATTATTATTATAAGTATTAAATTAATAAATAAATATAAAATAAAATAAAATAAAATATGAATTTAATTTCTTGGGACCAATAGTATAATTGAATGAGACTAAATATGTTAGGTTGAAGTCTTATTGGATCAAATCTGCAAAGAAATAATCATTTGAAAATAAAAGTAAAAATATTGAGACTACTTTAAAGAGTTATATGTCCTTTGGACCAAAATACAAAATTCTCCCCCATCATTCAATAAACGGATATGAGCATTGACGATGATCAAGATTAAAATGTCGGTGAGATAATTGACACGTGTCAATAACACTGAACGTGGCAAACTATGACCATCATGACTCCTCCATTTTACTCTCCTCTCTCTCAATATCACAACATTTTAAAGAAACTTATACACACACCAAAAACTAGAGCTCAAGAATTAATGGCAGACACCCACAAGACAACGGGCGGCGGCGGACGTCGGAATTGGCCCTATAACCCCTATGGCATGGCGGCTGCCGGAATTGCGGTGGTGGGAGGGCTGTGGTACATGTACAACAGGAATAACAAGGCAGAAGCTACACAAGAGAGTACCCACACGCGCCACCACAAATAAACAGGGCGGGCCTTGAGGGGTGGCAAGGTGGGCTCTTGCCATGGGCCCCAAAATTTTAGGGGCTCCATTTTTTTAATACCTTTATATATTTATTTATTCTATTGATTAAAATTTAGGTTCAATATATATTTATTTATTAAATTTGATTAATTTTAGACCCAACTAACTATTTATAAATTGGGTTTTTAATTTATTTAATGTAATAATGCTACCAAATTATTTAATATTATTGGATCAAATTAATAATTTTTTTTTATTGAATCAATGATTAATGAGATTTATCATTTATCCCCTCAAAAAATAAAAAATCATTATCTGTTGTATATTTTTATTTTTGGGCGGCTATTTGCACCGCCAAAATTGCTAGACCAAGGGTGCAAATAGCCGCCCCCTCAATCATTTTAATGGGTACATCTAATAATTTTTTTATTATTGAATCAATTATTAATGAGATTTATCATTTATCCCTTCAAAAAATACAAAATCACTATCTACTGTATATTTTTATTTTTTCTTTGAAAAGCTACCAATATTTATGCATAAATTATAAAAAAAACAAAATTTATATTTCTTGCAAAATTAGTAATTTAAAATACCTAATTTAACATTCTAATACTCAATTCTCCGTTTTACTAATTCATTTTGATACTATTTATTTATATACTATGGTCAATGTATTAAAGATATAAAAGGCACATTTTTTTCATTTTATAATTTTTTAATGATTTTTTTTTCTTTTCATATTTTATAAGTTATATTTTTATTATAAAATTTATTAATATAAAAATAAAATAAAATTTTTGAGGGGCCTCAATTTTTATTTTACCACAGGCCCCTAAATTTTCAGGGTCGGCTCTGCAAATAAATTACTCTTAACGTTAATCCTTGTCACCTTCTTTTTCTTTTTTCTGTTTAATAATACATGTGTATAAAGGCTATCAGCTTAATTCTCTATTAACTTTTAATTTCTATTTTTGTATATATTTATTTATTTCTATAGCTCTCTCTGAGTACGTATTTTTGGGTGATTTGAAGCGTGCATGGGAAGAAACAAGTCTAAATTTTGTGTTATTCGAAGCATGTACGATTAATCTATGATACATAAATTGGAGTATTATTTTAAAATGTGAGGTTATTATGTCTGCCTAGGAAAAATAATCAAACATGATATAAGCTATCCTATATTTTGAAAGGAGTATTTTCTTGAAATTATGAAATATTGTTTATTAAACAATTATTCCATGAGCGTGAAATTAGGTGGGGTGTTCTTAAAATTGTCTAAGTTTAAATTCTAAAAAAGATCATTCATGATTCAAATTAATTTTACGGTAAGGGTAAGGTCTTGAATTTTATTGCTTTGTGAAAAATTATATATTAAAAATCAATTAATTATTTATTTATTAAACAATTTATATAAATTAATTCTTAAAATAAATGAATAAATAATTGATAATTGGGCTAGATTCAGATAAGTAAGCAGGTTTGAAAATTAAAGATATCAAAAGCCCAACTTTTTAATGTGATCAGATTAAATCAAAACTAAATTTGAAAACAAATCAAGACCATATTTGTCAAATCTGGATTAACCAATCAAATTGCAAGGATAGAAAGGTCCAAGCACGTAGAATTAGGTCAAATCAGTCCTGGACCAATTAGATTACAAGTTATTTATGGGGCTTCTACATCCTTCACCTATATAAGGAGCCTTCTTCCATTCATTCTAGACACATTTAGACATCTGAAGACGCTAAATCTCTGAAGAGATTGAAACACGAGCAACGCTCCTCAAGATCTTTAAGCATCTTCAAGTCAAGAACAACATACGATTCGGGATCAAGGTGCTAAGCGCCCAAATCAAGCATTTTTTATGCACTAAGTTCTTCAGCGTTCTTCGCGCCAAGAACAACACACGACCCGGGATTAAGGTGCTAAGCCCCCAGATCGAGTGTTTTTCACATCAAGTACGTTTTATCCAAATAAAGGCTCGACGCCTCTGGATTAACGTTATAAAACCCCAAATCCGAGTTCGGACAAGCTTCATCTGAAGATCCGACTCAACACACAAGTTAAAGTCAAGCCAAACTGGTTCGAGAGAAGAATTAGAGGATAAATAGAGATTGTTTCCTAAATTTTCAAGTTTAATTCTTCTGGATTATTATTGTAATTCTCTTTTATTTATTTTATTATAAATACATGAAATTTGTTGTTAGAAATTTTGGCACGCCTAGTGGGACAATCTCTACCTCTCATCTCTTCTCTACAAGTACAAAGAATGACTCCTCTTAGGATCGCGATAAAAAGGTCATCTATCTCAAAGTCTTCAGAGCTGCAGGCTGTGAAGATTCAAATGATGACTCCACTAAAAATTGTGATACGAAGGCCTGCTGCATTAAAGCCTCCAGAGTTGCAAACTGAAAAGGTTGAAGTCATTACAAGAAGTATTCCCGAAGGCTCCGTAGAGGCAAACCATATGGTGGGGATTACTCTCAATAAGCCATTGCACGGAGACAAGGGTGGTGAAAATATTTCTGCTTACTCAACTCCTCGTTCAACGCCATGCTCGCCATCTGCCTCATCTGTAGTTGTAGTGATGACAACAAATGCTATGACCATTGAGGAACAACTCTCAAGTATGATGAGAGCCATTGAAGGACTCAACAAGCACATGGAAGCTCAAGACGTAAAGACCTCCATCCTTATGAAGAAAATGAAGAATGCGGAGAAAAGTCATGCAAAGGGGAAACAAGTTGAGGATGAACAAGAGGAGGAGGACTCCGCGAAACAACATCTATCTGAAACGAATCAAGTTGAAGAAGATATACAAGTTTAGCTGACAAGATGCTTCCTATCAACCAACTGAAAAATATCGTGATAGATATGATAAAAGACAAGTTTGAAGGGAGTTCCTAATCATTTGTTGCCTACAAAAAGCCATATACAAAGAGAATTGACAACTTGAAGATGCCAGCTAACTACCAACCTCCCAGGTTCCAATAATTCGATGGCAAAGGCAACCCAAGACAGCATGTGGCATACTTCGTCGAGACATGCAATGATGCTGGGAACTATGGAGATCACATGGTAAGACAATTTGTCCGATCTCTAAAAGGAAATTCCTTTGACTAGTACATTGACTTGGAAGCGGACTCCATTGACAATTGGGGGCAAATGGAAAAAGTATTCCTCAACCGTTTCTATAGAACACGAAGAACTGTTAGCATGATGGAGCTAAGAGATACTCGTCAAAGTAATAAAGAATATGTCATCGATTATATCAATAGATGGAGGAGCCTAAGCCTCAATTTCAAAGAAAAGCTATCAGAAACTTTAGCTATAGAAATGTGCATTCAAGGAATGTAATGGAATCTTAGCTACATACTCCAAGGAACTCGGCCTAAAACTTTTGAAGAGTTGGCTATAAGCTCACGACATGGAGTTAAGTTTGACATCAAATGATATCGAATGGCCCTCTATTCAAGACTCTTATGAGTTTGAAGACATGTCTTTCGATGAGCCCGTGAAAGATGAACTGCAAATAAAAACTGCAGTGTCTATAAAGATCCATAGAAAGAAAGTTGAAACAAGGGAAAACAGTGCATCCCTGGATTGGGGGCAATGAATTGTAGATAAATCAAGTTATGCTCCTTGACATGAGCGAAAACTATCTGTATGACGGTCCTTGATACGAGCTTAAACTATCTAAAATCTCTCAAGTCAAAGCTCCTTGACACGAGCTAAAACTGTCCATACTAGACTCCTTGATATGAGTTTAAACTGTCTAACTCAAATTAAATCTCCTTGAGAAGAGACGAAAGTCTGTACACATTATGCTCCTTGATATGAGTTAAAACTATCCACACAATGCTCTTTGATATGAGTATAAACTATCTACACATCAAATCAAATCTCCTTGGGAAGAGACTAAACTCTCTACTATATATTACGCTCCTTGATATGAGCTAAAACTATCTACACACAATACTCCTCGACATGAGTGAAAAATATCCACACAAGGCTCCCTGACATGAGTATAAACTGTCTACAAGTTCAAATTCAAGACTCATTGACACGAGTATAAACTATCAGCAAATTCAATTCAATGCTCCTCGATGCACGAGCCTAAACTGCATGTTATTCCTGGCCCGCATGAGTATAAAATGTGTACGACACCCCCCATCTAATTCAAATCATGTTCCTTTGAACTACGTTATGACTTGATCCTCTTCAAATAGGTACGTAGGAAGATTAATACTCTGCTAAGTTCAGTCATAATTCAGGTTATTTATATCAAGTTGGTGTTGCAAGCAATAAAATTCAATCATGTTGATCAAGAATAGAGTATCACAATTTGTTCACTTCAACACAAAGGCGTCCGTGAACAAAATGCGAGGGGGCATTTGTAGGCACTTGAATTTTATTGCTTATGAAAATATGTGAAAAATTACATATTAAAAATTAATTAATTATTTATTTATTAAGGAATTTAAATAAATTAATTCATAAAATAAATGAATAAATAATTGATAATTGGGCCAGATCTAGTCAGATAAGTCCACATCAAGTAGGAATGAAAATTAAAGGTATCAAAGCCCAACTCCTTGGATGTGATCAAATCAAATCAAAACCAAATTTGAAATCAAATCAAGACCATATTTGTCAAATCTGGATCAACCAATCAAATTGCAAGGATAGAAAGGCCCAAGCCAGCAAAATTAGGTCAAATCGGCCCTGGACCAATCAGATTGCAAGTTATTTATGGGGCTTCTCCATCCTTCACCTATATAAGGAGCCCTCCTCCATTCATTCTAGACACATTCAGACATCTGAAGACGCTAAATCTCTGAAGAGATTAAAACACGAGCAACGCTCCTCAAGATCTTCAAGCATCTTCAAGTCAAGAACAACATACGATTCGGGATCAAGGTGTTAAGCCTCCCAAATCAAGCGTTCTTTATGCACTAAGTTCTTCAGCATTCTTCGCGTCAAGAACATCACACGACCCAAGATTAAGGTGCTAAGCCCCCAGATCGAGTGTTTTTCACATCAAGTACGTTTAATCCAAATAAAGGCTCGACGCCTCTTGATTAACGTTATAAAGCCCCAAATCCGAGTTCGGACAAGCTTCATCTGAAGATCCGACTCAACACATAAGTCAAAGTCAACAAGTCAAAGTCAAGCCAAAGTAGTTCGAGAGAAGAATTAGAAGATAGATAGAGATTGTTTCCTAAATTTTCAAGTTTAATCATTTTGGATTATTATTATAATTCTCTTGTATTTATTTTATCATAAATATAAAAAATTTGTTGTTACACTAACTTCAAACATATTTACAAGTTAATACTTCTTTTGTTCTGAAAATTGGTCACCCCCAATTAAGAAAAAGTTAGATCAACTTTATCAATTTGTAGGGATGATGTTGTATATATTTTTTATAATAAATAAAGTATAAAATATCTTGTATGAAAAGAAATGAAGACATTTTTTAAATTAATGTGTACGTGTTAGATTAAAATGTTTTTTTAGATTAAAATAATTTTTTTATGGATAATTATGTGGGTTGAAATAATAAAAAGAGTGAACGAGAATTGGCGGGTGACTCAAGCTTGAAATTGAAATGAACAAGTTAGTTGGTTTTTTACCGAGCATCAAGAATCAATTTTTTTTTTTTTTTTGGTATCGTTGAGGCCTTATTAACATATCATGAAGTGTAAATTGCACAAGATCAAAACAATAAATGCATCATATAGAGGTTAACTTGCTTGCCTTCTATTATGCCTAAATCAAAACTCAAAAGTGATTTATTTTACTTTTAATTCCATTGTTGATGACATCCTAGCTCTATCCCTCCTCTTTAGAAGACATTTCTTTCCCACGGCTTCGTGGTTCAGCGAATATTTTAATTAATCAATTAGCCAAATTTACTTTAATAACTCATTCAGCAAGTTATTTGATGTTAGCATTCCTCCGATTCTATCTTACATTGATATGGTTTCTTCAGCTTATTAATGATAATTCTTAGTTTTTTCTTTTTTTTTTAAAAAAATCTAATCATAAGAAAGAGTTAGTATCTTGTGTCCCCAGATGCATAAGATGTCTAAGGGTACAACATTTTATTGTAAAGTGTATACAATTTAATTAATAAGAGCACACCATTTTAGTCTAAAGGTATAAACTTTTATTGTTTTTTTTTTTAGGAAATAAAGAGTACACATTCTTATACTAAAAAGTATACCAGTTAATACTAATGAGTATTTGGTCGCATGTGTCACCGGGTCACACAAGTTTTTGCCCATAAGAAAACAACTGTGATATAAAAAACGGTTGATTGAAAATGTAATTTGGCCATCGTAACTATCCAAAGATAAAATAAAGGATTTCTTTTATTTCTTTTGTCCCACATCGGATGAAGAGTAAAATGTGAGTGATCTTTAGTGCTATTTAAGAAGGCCCTTGGACTTGATATCCAGTTCATCAATCAAATACAATTTAATCTTTGTGTTTGATTATTTTGCACATCACTATACACCTTTAAACTTGTATCACAAGACATCTTCTTATAGTAACTTGATTAAGTATTAAATGATTTACTTCTCTACAAGCTTTACTTAGTAACTTGATTAAATATTAAACGATTTACTTCTCTACAAGCTTAACTTGATTAAATATTAAACGATTTACTTCTCTACAATTATATATAAGCTTTTAAATGAAGTGATCTTTTAACATAGAATCAGAGCTAAGGCCTAGCAAAGGTACAAGTTCGAACATCACTGCCACCTATTTTTGAGAAAATTCCACATGCAAGACAAGGTCTAGGTTTGAACCTCACTGCCTCAGCATGTGAGGGGGAGTATTAGAGTAACTTTATTAAGTATTAAACAATTTACCTCTCTACAAGCTTAAGTGTTTAAATGATGTGGTATTTTAATAGACGTTATATATCGTTGAATTACAAGTAATTAACTCCAGACTCATCACATCGATATTTCTTGATATTTCCTTCGCAATGATCATCTTGTCCAAAGAAAGCGATAAAACCTATAAGCTTAAGTTTTTAGATGATGTGGTATTTTAATAGATGTTATATATTGTTGAATTACAAGTAATTGACCAAACTCATCACATCGATATTTCCTGATATTTCCTTCACAACAACGATCATCTTATCCAAAGGAAGCGACAAAACCGGCACTGCATTGTTGTCGTCTTCAAGAACCGCCAATGCCAACGGACTATGATCGCTCAGAGACCATAAACGAATGCTCCCATCCCAGCTCCCGCTGTAGAGAACACACCGGAGACTGCCAAACACGAGACGACTGACCTATGTCCGGTCATCGATCTGACACGAGATGGTGTAATCCTTAAAACGACCATGCTTTCACTAGTTTGTCCCCACTGCCAGTGTACAAACAATCATTGGCTGAAATGGCCATGACATGAATGCCACATTATCAACATCACATCTAAATTCTTGAGGAACAAACAACCTAGTTAGCATCTCAGGAATAAAAAAGACAACACAATTTAGATCAAACAATCAAATTGGTTTTCGAATCTGCCATCATCACTTTTTTCTGCACTCTCATCCTCTTTTCTCTTAACAACATAATCAATCAAATTATTAGGTGAAGTGAACTTCTCCCAAACAACATACCTACACACACTCGTCATCCTCATTGTACCATTCCATAAGCCTTTACTGTGTTTCTCACGTAAGGGTGTTAATTTTGTGTACGTAGATTGCTGCATTTGAAATATTCATAAGTTTTGAAGTGCGAAATAAATAGTGAAACAGTGTTTGAGCATTTAATTAGTATTGATTAAATGGGCATGTTGTGCACTCATAGTCAATTCATATACACTTATTGATAAATGTATATACATTAATGAATTAAAACTATTTTTTTATTATTATTATTTTTTTTTTGAAACTAAAATTCATAGTTTATGGTGGACTAGTCTATTCACCAACATATCCAGGATGTTGTGATACTTAATTTGATAGAGATGAGAGGCGTGAGGACGGCTACTAGGATTTCGAAACCCCTTTCCGAGCGACCACCGGTGAGGCAGATAACTAGAGAGATAGGGATAGGTAGTAACCAGGCAAAACAAGGGAGAATCCGCAGTACGTGGGGTGATGATGCTGCATTTTGGGATAAGTTTCATTGTGAAAAAGTCGATAATATCATGACTTTTTTCTTCAACAACTTTCCTGAAGAATGCACAGTAGAATACCTCAAGTCGTTGTTTAGCGAGATCGGCGAGGTGGAGGACATCTTCAGGCCAAAAAAGAAAGACAAGTTTGGAAAACCCTTTGGCTTTGTTAGATATTCAACTAAGTACAGTGGAGAAATGATTCTGGAAAAATTGAACAAGGTGTGGATTGGGAGCTACAAGATGAGGGCCTTCATCCCAAGATTCAATCGGAGAAGGATAGCAACTCAAATTCATCAGCAAAGATCGAATACTTTCTTGGCCAATATGGGAATTAGAGATCCGGAGAAATCTTATGCACATGCGCTAGCAAACAAGGGAACTAACCACGTGAAAGATACATCTAGTTCTGTAGCGAACATACAGTACTGTCCAGGCACGGAGGAGAAAGAGTGGCTAAAGGAGTGTTATACAACTATCTTGAAAAGGGATTATTCCTAGGAAGCCCATGGCGAAGAAATACAAGGTGAATGTGGAGATCTCATCACGATGAGATTTATGGGTGACAATATGATACTTCTTGAAAATAAATCAGGTAAATCACTCAACAAACTGGTTTCTGATTTAAATGAATGGTTTAAGAACTGGTTTGAGTGCTTTCGACTGTGGAGAGATACCGATGTTAGCCAAAAAAGAATGATTTGGACGAGATGGGTTGGAGTTCCACCGCACGCCTGGAGCCCAAGGTTCTTTGCTACTGTGAGTCAAAATATTGGATCCTTTATTAGAATTGATGAAGCTACGGAGAAGAAGAGTAGACTGGATATGGCAAGAGTCTTATTATCAGTTCACTTCCTATCTAATGTCAATCAAGTTATCCAAGTTCATGTGGATGGCAAAGAGTTTCCAATCAAAATTGTTGAAGAAATTGTTACAGAACTAGACGGCGATCAGGATAGAGAGGAAGGAGATGGAGAAGAGGAAGAATCTCATTGGTCAGACGAATTCCAGGAGCTAGCTTTGATGGGACCAGCAGAGGCATTTCATGGTGACTATTCCGATCAGCGATTTAGACTCCGGAAAACCAAATCAATGCTAAACTTTTTCGGAGACAAATTTCTTGGAGATGGAGCAAAAGGCGGCTGCACGCGTGATAGAAAATCTGCCCAACAAGACGGTTGCAATGATGTTGTATCGGAATTAGCATCCCTAATGCAGAAGACGGCGATTCCGGACCCACTAAATCTAAACGAACAGAATACTAGGCAAGGGGGTGTGAATTCAAATTTTGAAATGCCAACACACATGGATAATGGGCAGTGGGCTGGTTTAAGTACAGTTAATAACTGTTATGGGCCATCTTTACAACTAGAAAAAGTCCAGCATCATATTCAAATTGATAGGCCCAACGCAATTAATGATGGGGCTTTGGGCCATGAATCTACAAGTGGGCCAATTTTTATGGAGAAAGAAGACAATGCAGTGGGGCCTAATATTCTGGATCCCTCTAATTTTATTAACGGGATGATAACCTTACAGAATTATAATCCAAATCCCACTAATATTCACGGGATCGAGATCTCAGAGAATCAAGATGAGATCTTCTCAACTGGGTTTGATTCTGCAGTTAACGTTGAATCAGGAGTGATGCCCATTGAATTCGTGCTGGATTCATCTTCTCCGGAATACCCACCGGGTTTTGAACCAAAAGAACCCAATAGCAAACAGAGTGGAACATGTCCAGAAATTGATTCAAAGAACATTCATACTATTTATGGCGCTGAGAAGAATATATTGGTAAGAGGGAGAAGAAGCGATCAATTTCACATGGGTTCTGGTAATCCTCCAGTTTTGAAAGGAAAATACAAAAACAAGAAGAAGGGTGATAGCTGGAAGGCCTTCCAAGAGAGAAGAATAGCGGAAGCAGAATCATGGAGTGTGTTTGTAAAAGATATGGAAACAACGGAGGAAAAAAAAGGGAGAAGTCGAAATTCATATTCCTTAAAGAATATGAAGCCAGTTAATCAAGATATGGAAGAGGCGAAACAAGTATGGGAAGTGGGTAAGAGTTTAGGCATGGTAGCTAAAACTCCACAGGAAGAAATCATATCCAAAATCGCAGAATTGGAAGGACAGAACAGAACAACCAGAGGGCAGGGCAAGGAGTCTACCAGAGAATGTTTGCAATGAATATTCTCTCTTATAATATCAGAGGCTTGGGGAGTAGAGTGAAAAGGAAGGAGGTGCAATAGTTAGTCTCGAAATATAAAATTGATTTTTGTTGTATTCGGGAAACGAAGCTCGAAGCGTTGAATGATACTATTTGCAGGACTTTGTGGAGAAATGAGAAGTTGGGATGGGCGATGAAAGAATCTGATGGCAGGTAAGGAGGTCTAATTTCCCTGTGGAATTCAAAGGTATTTTCATGTCTTAGTTCTTGGTTCATGGATGATGTACTTATTGTTAATGGGTTATGGGGTCCTGAAAGAATTCACTGTTGCTTTCTTAATGTTTATGCTTCATGTCTTTTGGTTGATAAGCTGGAACTTTGGGAAAGAATTAGATATATCGTTAATCAGAATGCCTCGTCTTGCATTTGTATTATGGGGGATTTTAATTCTGTGCGGAGAACAACTGAAAGAGATGGAAGAGGAGTGATCTCAAGTATTAGTGACATATCCGCCTTCGATGATTTTATTCGCAGTACTGCCTTGGTAGACCTCCCTCTTCACGGAAGAAAATATACGTGGTACAGACCTAATGGAACTTGCAAGAGTAAGCTTGATAGAATTTTGGTGAATCATCAATGGTTGACAAGATGGCCAAACTCTTACCAAAAAGGCTTGAGAAGAACAATATCGGATCACTGCCCTATTTTGTTAGAAATAAATGCAAAGGATTGGGGACCCAAGCCATTTAGAAGTATTGATGCATGGCTATCACATCCAGAATACACAAAATTTGTTACTGATAAATGGCAAGGGTATGAAGTAGAGGGATGGGGAGGTTATATTAACAAGAAAAAACTGAAATTGCTGAAAGAGGATCTCAAGATTTGGAACAAATAAGTGTTCGGGCACATTGATTCTAATATTGAAAAACAAAAGGAGGAAATTCACAAATTGGACATGATCGACGATACCTTTGGCCTTGATGATCATGAAGTGTTATTGAGGAAAAATGCTGCTGCAGTACTTCTTAGGGATTTGAATTGGCGGAATAAACTTTTGTTGCAGAAATCACGAAGCAAATGGATTAAAGAAGGAGATGTAAACTCCAGTTTTTTTCATAGAGTGATTAACAAGAGAAGAAAAATGAATGAGATTATTGGTGTGGTATTAAATGGAGAATGGTGTGATGAAGTTGATGAAGTGAAGAATGGGATCTTTGAGTTTTTTAAGGGGCATTTCAAAAAGGAAAACTTCACAAGACCATCGTTAACTGAAAGCTTCACTGATAGAAGAATCTCGGACACTGATAATGAGATGCTAATAGCACCTTTCAGTGAAGATGAAATTAAAGAAGTTGTGTGGTCATGCGAAGGCTCTAAGAGCCCAGGGCCTGATGGATTCAATTTCTCTTTCTTCAAGGAATTTTGGCATGTTTTAAAGGTTGATATTATGAGGATGGTGACTGAATTTCAGCGAAATGGCAGACTTGTGAAAGGTTTGAATCCTTCGTTCATTGTACTCATACCAAAAAATGAGGCACCAAGTGGAATAAATGATTACAGGCCTATATCTCTTGTTGGAGGAATTTATAAAATCTTGTCTAAGGCTTTGACAAGGAGATTAAGCAGAGTCATGGATTCTATTATTTCTGAAAATCAAAGTGCTTTTGTGGGAAGCAGACAAATTCTGAACAGCATTGTGATCCTTAATGAAGTAATAGATGAAGCGAAGAAAAAAAAATTGGAAAGGATGTTCTTCAAAATTGATTTCGCTAAGGCCTATGACTCGGTAGATTGGGGGTTTCTAAATGTGATGCTAGAACGGTTTAATTTTAACCCTATTTGGAGAAAGTGGATAATGGAGTGTGTGTCAACACCAACTGCATCAGTGTTAATTAATGGAAGCCCATCTGGTGAATTCAAGTTAGAACGAGGTCTGAGACAAGGTGATCCCCCTTTTCCTTTTCTATTCTTGATTGTGGCTGAAGGCTTGAGTATATTCATGTCAAAGGCAACTGAGATGAGGCTGTTTAAAGGAGCAAAAATAGGGCGGAACAACATCACAATATCTCATCTTCAGTTTGCTGATGACACTATTTTTATGGGAGAGGCATCAGTGGAAAATGCTTGGATTATGAGAAGAATCTTGAGATGTATGGAGTTAGTTTCGGGGCTAAAGGTAAATTTTGAAAATGTTTCATCTTTGGAATAAATGTTGATAGAAACACACTGGGTGAAATGGCGAATATCCTTAGTTGCTCAATGGGCTCAATTCCGTTTGTCTACTTGGGGATCAAGGTTGGAATGAATCACAAAAGTATTGCAGAATGGTCTAATGTAGTACATAAGATCAGAAATCGCTTAAGGCGATGGGAGGAGAGCAAAATCTCGTTAGGTGGCAGAATCACCCTATTAAATGCGGTTCTCTCTACTTTGCCTCTTTACTATCTTTCTTTCTATCAAATTCCTAAAAAAACCATATGTGATATTGTAAGTTTACAGCGTAATTTTTTATGGGGGGTGGAGAGAGAATTAAAAAGGTTGCATGGGTCGAGTGGAGAGTAGTGTGTAAATCAAAAGATCATGGGGGATTCGGGGTAAAAGATTTAGATATCTTTAATAAAGCTTTGTTGGGTAAATGGGTTTGGAGATATTTGAGAGAAAAAAACAGTTTGTGGGTAAGGGTGGTAGAGTCGAAATATGGGTTAAGGGATAGGTTGGGGGATGCTTCTTTTAGTGGAGAGGGAGGTAGCCCATGGTCAGGGTGGTGGAGGGATGTTATGAGGCTTTGTTTTGGGGAAGGGGGCATTTGGTTTAAAAATAGATTAGTAAGGATATTGGGAGATGTAAGGGACATAAACTTTTGGGTTGATGATTGGACGGGAGAAGGCTCTTTGAAGCTGAAATTCCCAAGTCTTTTTCATCTCGGTAGTAATAAGAATAGTCGGGTTGGAGAAATGGGGAAGTGGGAAGGAGAGAGATGGAGGTGGAGTTGAGATTGGAGAAGAAATCTTTTTGATTGGGAACTTGATAGCTTTAATTTGTTAGTATCTATTCTTGACAGGTTTACTTTGAGGCAAGGAGTTGCAGATTCATGGAGATGGCGGGGAATTTCTAACGATGGCTATAATACGAGGAGTGCTTATTCAATCCTTATGCAACCCAGTGTAATGACAGTGACTGATGAAGATATGATGCACGGATTCAAACTTATTTGGAAGACTTATGCACCGCTAAAAGAAACAGCTCACGCATGGAGAGCCATCTGGAATAGGCTACCAACAAGAGCTAATTTGCTTAGAAGAAATTTGTTGCATTCGATGAAAGATTCGAAATGTGCATTATGTGGAACACACCTTGAAACTGAAAGGCATGTTCTCTTAGAATGCCCAAAATCACATGAGGTATGGATGGCTTGCTTTAAGTGGTTGGGAATTCATACTGTACTTCACTCTCATATTCTTTCTAACCTCATTGCACATAGTCGAATTTTGAGAGGCAAAATAGGGAAGAAAGTGGCGGTAACAATTTGGGTGTGTGTGATTTGGAGACTGTGGAGAGGTAGAAATGATTTGATATTTAATGGTGTGGAATTCTCTGTTGATAAAATTGTTGAAGATATTAAGGCAAGACTTTGGAGTTGGTTTTATGTAAATAAGATATGATGCTCTAACTTTTCATTTTGTGACTGGCTAGTATATCCGAGAATGGTACTAGGATGTTAAGTATTGTAAACTTATATAAGCTGTAATTTTTGGGTATCCCTGATACCCTATATGAATGAAATTTTCTTTACTGATCAAAAAAAAAATTAATGAATTAAAACTTATATAATTTGTTTGTATTTTCTTTTTAGGATTAATTGCATTAAAATACACCATATTTTTCTCTTTTTTCAATTTAATCATGAACTTTTTTTTGTTAAAAAAATTAATGACTTTTGTTTCTTTATCCGACTTAATCACGAACTTTCTTTTTTCAATTAAATACGCGATCTTTTTGTATTTTCTCAATTTAATAACAAACTTTTTTCATTTTTGATTAGTTAAATACATTTAATTTTTGTTTTATAATTTAATTCGAATTCTTATATTAATAAAATTTCTGACTATTTTAATTTATATTTATCAATACATATTAAATATTAGAATACATAAATTATTTATAATATTAAAATATTTATAAAACATTTTATATACAACATTTATTTATAGTAAATTTGATAAAGTATACTGTAAATAAACAATAGTAATACGCTACAAATACTTACAACATGTTTTGGTAAGCACTTATGATTTATGAATAAATTGGCTGTATACAAACTTTTTAAAAGTTTAATACGAAAAACAATTAGTTATATTCATATATGGCATATATTTATATATAATAATTTGTAATTAGATAATATTTATAAATAAATTTCTTATAGTTTTTTTAAATTAATTATATAATTTATGCATTTATATTTTAAATATTTATGTATTGATTTTTATTAATTAAGTTAGTCATATATTTTATAAGAGTTTGGATTAAATTATTTTTAAAAAAACAAGAAAACATGTATTTAATTAAAAAAAGAAAAAGTTTGCGATTAAATTGAGAAAATACAAAAAAAAATCGTATATTTAATTAAAAAAAAAGTTCGTGATTAAATCAGAAAAAAGAAACAAAAGTCATGTATTTTTTTGACATAAAAAAAGTTCATGATTAATTTAAAAAAAGAGAAAAAGTTGGTGTATTTTAATGCAATTACCCCTTCTTTTATAATACTTCTAGTTTCTTAGGGTATGTTTGGTTAGAGGATTTTAAGATGAGGAATGAGAATAGAATGACAAAAAGGTGTTTGGTTAGAAGGTATGATGGTAGTCTAATTAATTTGATTCCCAAAAATAAGGGAATCCCATTCCTCCCTAAATTGATGTCTATCACTTTGATTCCTCCATGCAAAGGTTAACTTAATTTTAAAATTGGGTTAATAATAAGAAAAAGGAAAATTAGTTGTAATGGGTCAATTTAGTTAAAATTTTTATCTAAATGACCTTTGACCAAAATGACATTACATTATAATTGGAAAAAAAATATAAATTATTATTTACAATTGAGAGTTAAATTTTTCTTTAATTAATATTTGCCCAAAATCTTTCAAAACCTATAAGAAATAAGCCTGAAAACTCTATGCCAAAATTTTCTTCCCAACATCGCACTTTTCTCCTCTCAAATTTTGGAGTGTGAAAATTCTAATATCTTCTATCTCCCTTATGATCTGCATTTTCTGTGGGTAGTTGGGCCCTTTTTTCCCATTCATTTCAGTCGGATTTTGCCATATAACGCGAAACATATATTTGTCAGAGTGTAGAATTCAAGTGGAATTGTATTTTACATAAAGATAAACTAAAGAGTTCATATTCTAAAAACAAGATTTAAGCATTCGTTGGAAACAAGTAAGGTATGTGTTTCTAAACTCTTACGTTGGTTTAGTTTTAGTTATAGATGAAATGGGGTTTGAATATATTCTTTCTAGGGCACCCCTACAAGTTGCTATAGTTTCATTTGTGCATGGTGTAGAATTTTCTTGGCTTGTTTAGCTTAGGTTCTTAAATGAGGAATAAGTGTTTGAAGTGTTCAAGTGGGAGTTGTATGATTGGTTTGGTTTGCTTTAAAATTTGGTGAAAATTGCATTGCAAATATGAATGATGTTCTTATGCCTTGAGAATGCATGCAAGGTGTTTGATGAAATATCTAAGAGAAAAATTTTTCTTTAAAATGCTTCATGGTGATTTTAATTGAGGAATAATTGTTTATGAGAGAAGAGTGTGGTACAATGATGCATGATTTTGGGCTTATTGTTGAAAGAACGAGGTTGAATGAAAGCAAGATCATGAATCTTAAAAATTGAAAAATTATGCACACTAATTGTTTGATGAAAAGTCTAAGTGAAATTTTTTATATTTTATGTGCTTCATTGTGTTGTAAGTTGAGGACTTGTTGTTTATGGGGGAAGATGTGATGCATTGATGCATGAAATTTAGGCTAAGAAATGGTGGAAGTGATGAGATGCATAAATCCTTGCTATAAAATTAAGTAATTTAGGCTTTGAATAAACTGCTTTTATTGTTTTATTTTTGTGTAATTTTCTTATTCTTGTTCTTGTAATTTTTGTTTTTATATTTGTTTGGAATTTGGATTAATTAGATTGGTGCTTGTAAATTAGAGACTTGAAGGAGTTAGGAGCTTTAGCTCTTAGTAAATTGAAACAAGATTTTTTTAGTTTTAGGGGATGAATGAGATGCAATAATACTTGAAAATTTCAAACATAAGCCAGGTTTGAGCCAAAACCATGCATTAAATGGTATTAATTCATTCTTGAGAGAAAATTGATCATAATAAAAAAAATTAGAACTTGCTTGTTTACTTTTCTTAAGGATTTGTTGATAAAATACTTAATATATGATAAAAGGTCATTCTTTTGTTATTAAAAGTTAGAGGAAAATTCATTTGCTTGCATCATAAAAAAAATTGGTGAATATTCATGGCTTTCCCTATGGAGTATGTGATTTTAGTTTTACATTAATTTATAAAAATACATTATTTTGTGTTAATATTTTGTTGAAATATTATAATTATATTATTTATTTTGAATATTTAGGGAAAAAGATCATGGAGAAAAAGACTACACGGTAGCTGATTTGCTGCAGGAAAAAAAATACTTAAATTTTTATTTTAGTTTTTCATTAATTTATAAAAATGCATTATTTTTATTAATATTTTGTTGAAATATTATAATTGAATCTGTTTGTTTTTAATATTTAGGGGAAAGATTATGGAGAAAAAGATTAAATGATAACTGTTTTGTTGCAGGAAAAGAAAAGAAAAATTATTCTGTTCTTTTGGTTTATATGTAAAATAAGGATTAATTACTTTCCAGTACAAAGTATTAAACGATAATACTGTTAGATACATACATCTAAATTTATTATTATTAGGTGCAAAAATATAAAGTGATATTCCTAATATAACCTTAATACTAAATAAATATTAATTAGATATTTAATCTACCGATCATTCCTATTTATATGCCTCATTAATTGGCACAATTCCACCGATAAAAAACCTTCTTCAATCTTCTTCAAATTTCGTTGGGAGAAGCTATAGCCCTAATTTAATCGAGAATCAAAATGGTGCAGCTTATCGAGATCTCGTCGTTGAACAAGGTATACTGATCCACCCATTTCCTCGACGAAGGCGTCCTCAGGGGAGCTTTTACGGGAGACGACAGTTAATTGCAGGTCCCTCACTCGCGGGGCCATTTTGAAAGCCCACACTCAGTAACCAGAGTAGCAGTTGGATGTTAATATATTGGTGAAGTGTTGGTAGGAGGAAGAAAGATCTATGAGAAGAGAGATGAGAGAGAAGGTAACCAACGATGGTGTGACCAAGGAGTAGGAGAGAGAAGTTTTTAGGGTGGGGTAGAAAGGTTGTACAAAGTGGATTGTGGGTGTGCCAAACTGATTGGGTAAGCAAGGCGGAATATTCACCCAAGCCGGAATTAATGAGTTAATTTAATAAGATGGGAAGGGGATCTCTTTAATAAGGTTGTGAAGAATTATTTAGTAATTGTGTAGAATTATTCACGTTAGTGTTTGCCGAAAAAATATGTACATAAATTATTGTGTAAAATTATTCGTTGATTGTGCAAAATTATTTACTAATTGTGAAATATTATTTGCCGCAAATGGGGTTTAATTAAGTTTGAAAATTCACATTTAATCAGTTGTGCGTAACTATTCACGTCATTGTTGCTAGAGAAATATTTACATAAATTATTGTGCAAAATTATTCACTAGTTGTGCAAAATTATTTATCAATTGTGACGGAGAAATATTTACATAAATTGTTGTGCAAAATTACTCACTAGTTGTTCAAAATTATTTACCAATTGTGCAAAAAAGAGGATACAGATTATATTGGTAGGGTAAATTTGGGATTGTGCAATGTAATTTTGTACATATTAGTATTTATTTTAGGTGGACGTATCTAATAGGAATAATGGGATATAATTGCACTTAGTATCCCGTAAAATAATGGTGTTTCATAGATTGTGACAACTAATTTCACATCCCTTATTTTAATAAATGTCATTTAATATTTATTTTTTTGCCTACTCTTTTTTTATTTTTAAATAACAACATTAAAAATGGTTAAACGAAATTTCCTAATCAAATCAAAAACCTGCTAAAATTTGTAAGGCCCCTAACATCACTCAAATGCGTGCAAGTCGTTATAATGGAATGGATCCATTGTGGGGCCAAATAATGCTAAATTGGTTATTTACAAGAGAAATCAGTCAAATGGAGTATAACGGTGAAAAATGATAATTTTTTGCTAGGAAGGCCCTGAAATCACTCGAATTCTGAATAACGGCGTGCAACTCGTTATAACATAATAATTTTGTTATGTTGCCAGACAATGCTAAATCAATTATTCACGAGAGAAATCAGTCAAATGGTGTACAATAATTGCAAAAGTGAGAAATTTTTGTAAGGATGACTCTAAATTCATTCGAATTTTGAATAACGGCGTGCAACTTGTTATAACGTAATGTTTCCATTATGTAGCAAAATAATGCTAAATCGGCTATTCACTAGAGAAATCAATCAAATGTGTGTACAATGAAGGTAAAAGTGAGAAATTTTGACTAAGATAACCCTAGGATAATTCGAATTTTATATAACGTCATACAAGTGAACATAACGAAATGATTCCGTTTTGGGAATAAAGGCACATATTTTCGTACATGACAATCAAGTATTGATTTTGGACCTTATATTAAACACTTGCATTGATTTCTTCATATTGTTATAAGCTCATTCGAAAATTCAAGTGAGATACTTATTATTTGGAATGATTCGCATTCAAACTTATCACATGCTACTTAAAACATTTATGAGATATTTCATAAGTGAGTCAATATCAATATTCTTTTGTTACCTTATTATAATATTAGGCTTTATAACTGTATATGGAGATCCAGGCTAATCTAAGGTCCCTAAAATCACTCGAATTTTGAATAACGGTGTGCAAGTCGTTATAACGGAATGATTTCGTTTTGTGGTCAAACAATGTTAAATCGGATATTCACTAGAGAAATCAATCAAATAGTGTACAATGAAGTTAAAATGAGAAATTTGGACTAAGACGACTCCGGGATAACTCAAATTTTGAATAACGTCGAGCAAGTCATTATAACGGAAATAATTTCGTTATGGGTATAAATGCATATATTTCATACGTAACAATCAAGTAGTGATTTTGGACCTCATATTAAACACCTACTTTGATTCATCATATTGCTACAAGCTCATTTGAAAATACAAGTGAATACTTATGATTTGTAATAGTTCGCATCCAAACTTATGTACATGCTACTTAATTAAAATATTTATGAGATATTTCATAAGTGAGTCAATATCAACATTGTTTTGTTACCTTATTATAATATTAGGCTTTACAACTGTATATGGAGATCCGGGCTGATCTAAGGCTCTTAAAATCACTCCAACTTTGAATAACGACGTGTAAGTCATTATAATGGAATGGTTCTGTTAAGACAATGTAATCGACTATTTATTCACTAGAGAAATCAATCATATGGTGTACAATGAAGTTAAAACTGAGAAATTTTGACTAAAACGACCCCGAAATAACTAAAATATTGAATAACGGTGTGCAAGTCGTTATAACGGAAATGATTCCGCTATAGGTATAAATGCATTTATTTTCGTACGTACCAATCAAGTAGTGATTTTGGACCTCATATTACACGTTCATCATATTGCTACACGCTCATTCGAAAATACAAATGGGCACTTATGATTTGTAACAGTTCACATCCAAACTTATCACATGATACTTAGAATATTTATGAGATATTTCACAAGTAAGTCAATATCAACATTATTTTGTTACCTTATTATAATATTAGGCTTTACATCTGTATATAATAATCCGAGCTGATCTAAGTCGCCTAAAATCGCTAGAATCTCCAATAACGGCGTGCAAGTCGTTATAACAGAATGATTTTGTTATGGGGTCAGACAATGTTAAATCTGCTATTCACTACAGAAATCAATCAAATAAGAGTGAGAAATTTTTACTGAGATGACCCCGGGATAACTCGAATTTTGAATAATGGCGTGGAAGTCGTTATAAAGAAAATGATTTCGTTATGGGTATAAACGCATATATTTTCGTATGTACCAATCAAGTAGTGATTTTGGACCTCATATTACACATCTACTTTGATTTCATCACATTGCTACAAGCTCATTTGAAAATAAAGTGGATACTTATGATTTGTAATGGTTCGTATACAAACTTATCACATGATACTTAGAACATTTATGAGATATTTCATAAGTGAGTCAATATCAACATTATTTTATTATCTTATTATAGTATTTGGCTTTACATCTGCATATAGTGATCCAACTGATCTAAGACCCCTAATATCGCTCGAATCTTCAATAATGACATGTAAGTCATTATAACATAATAATTCTATTATGGGGTCAGACAATGCTAAATTTGCTATTCACTAGAGAAATCAGACAAATTGAATACAAAAGTGATAAATTTTTATTGAGACGACTCCGGGATAACTCTAATTTTGAATAATGACATACAAGTTGGTATAACGAAATAATTCCGTTATTGGCATAAACACGCATATTTTCGTACATGACAATTTAGTTGTACATTTAGACCTCATACTAAACACTTGTCTTGATTTCATAATATTGCTACAAGCACATTCGAAAATTCAAGTGGGATACTACATATTTGTAATGTTTCGCATCCAAAAGTTTATACTTTATACACTTGTTTTATTTGACATGTATTAGATACTTTATATGTGACGGAATATCAACATTCATTTGTTAGTTTATTAGAATATTATGTTTTGATATTGTATGTGGAGATTCAAGCGAATAAAAGACCCCTAAAACCGCTCGAATTTTCAGTAACGACGTGCAAGTCGTTATAACGGAATGATTCAGTTATGGGGTTAGACAATGCTAAATTGACTATTCACTAGAAAAATTAGTGGAATGGTATACAATGAGGTAAAAGTGAGAAATTTTGATTGAGACGACATTGGGATAACTCGAATTTTGAATAACGACATACAAGTAGATATAACGAAATGGTTCCGTTATGATCATAAACACTAATTTTTCAAAAGTTTATAAAGTATTAATAATTAAATAAAACCCCCCATTTTTTTATTTTGCAAAAAAGTCCCAAACTTTTATTTATTTATTTATTTTAAAGTCCATAAAAGTATTAATAATTAAGTAAAAACCCTATTTTTTAAAGGGAGACCATTTACACAAAATTTTATAAACTTAGGCATTTTAAATAAGATTTATTGTTGACTAGGCTTTTTAAATGAACACCTCGAAGAAAAACTACCACCTTTGGTTTTATTGCAATTTAGTCCAAACCTTTAGAATTTCACAAAAAGATACATCACTTTTTAGGTTGGTTGCAAATGTGTCTCAATGGGCAGATCTCCCTACCAGAATGATTAGAGCTATTTTCACCTAAATTTTAGTGTCTTTTTATATGTGTTTTCGTATTATTTTATCCGTATTTTATATGTTATTTGGTTATGTTTGGTATTTTTATTGAAATGTGTGTGAATAAGCATAAACTTAAGATTTTCACTTTTTATTGGATGCTAAACATGATAAGGAAGATGTAGGAAAAAGCGGATCTCAATTCGGAGTTGAAACGAGGGAGAACGAGCTAAAACAGTGAAGAAATGAAGGAGCCAGCACACGAGCCGTGTAGCCAATACGGCCCTGTAAGAGTTGGCCGTGCGGCGACATCTTGTCACTCAACACGGGCAACTTCAGGTCGTGTCCAGTTGCACGAGTCGAGTCGGGAGCACGAGCCGTGTCGCCAACACGGCCCTGTAAGAAGTGACCGTGTGGCGACATCAGAAGAGCCAACACGATCACCCTGTGCTCGTGTTACAACACACGACTCGTGTTGCAGCACACGAGTCGTGTTGTGTAACACGGCCCTGTAAGGCGAGGCCGTGCGGCAGCATCAAAAGACACAACACGGCCACCTCGTGGCCGTGTTGCATAACACGACTCGTGTTGTGTATTTTCCTGCAGAAATTTTCAGATCCTTCTAGAAGCCTCCATAGGGGTATAAATACCCCTTTATTCAACAATTGGCAGGAGATCCGAAATTCCCATCATCTACACACACATCACACACCATTTCTTCCATTTTCCACCATCATCTTCATCCACCTTCATCCATTTTGATCCATCTTCATCATCTCCATTAATTCTCCATCAAAACTTCATCCCTTCCATTGGGTGTGAGAGATCTCAAGGAATCAAGAGCTAGAGGTGGAGATCAAGAAGAATAGAAGATTCTCTTCAAGAAATTGATAGGGAAGAATCCATTCATTTTGTATTTCTTTAGATCTAAGACTATGGGTATTTGTAATGAATCATTTATTTGTTTTATTACTTTTATCATGTTAGGCTAATCCCTCTAGTGGGATTAGGAATATGAAGAGCATATTAGATTTATATTATCATGTGGATTAAATTGGTTTTTGATTTAATTGATGTTGATTTCTATTCATGGAGTTTAATTGTCTTGATGTTGTGATGGCATGGTTTGTTATTCATGAATGTTTATTGGTTTAATAGATTGTTGATCAATGGATTATTTGTGGTAATTAAATGCTATCATGATGTTCATGTATGTATTGCTTGGAGTGAGACGGAAACGACCCTTTATAGTATTAGGAAGGCATGAATAGACATTGAGTTTGGGTTTGACCGAAAGGATATTTGAATTCAATGAGGGGAACCAATCCATTCGTTGGCCTTAGTACACAAAAAGGGAGAGTTTAATCTAACTAGTACCTAGATGGAAGGGGTTAATGTTGGGCTTTGATCTTAAGTGCTTTTGGGAGTCTAAAATGGATCAACAACCTTTGTAACCCGAAAGGGAGCTTAGGATACAATCGTGATCACCCTTAGTCTACATCAATTGAGTTGAATTCCGTTTGCATGATAATATGAATCGAGTGTGCTTGGATGTTTCTAATCCCATGTTTTCCATACTTGAACTTTAGCACCCATTTTCTTTACTTGTCATTTATCTTATTTGCTATCTTATTTACTTGCTACTTGTTTTAGTTGTTAATCAATCTCAAAACCCCCGATCATCTTTACAAAAACAACATGAACATGAGCTCACGTATTTTGCTAGTCCGAACATAACTCCTTATTGGATTGATAATTTTTCTTGGGATATACTACTACAACGATCGAGTATTCTTGCTCGTGAGTGCTAAAAATAGACAAACACCGAACGCTAACTAGGTTGAAGAAAAAGATGAAGAATCAATGAAATAAACATTGAAACTGGTGTGGCCCACCCTACCCTTGCAGTTATTAAGTTAGTGATGTATTGAACGATTGGTCTAATAGTCGGGCAGGACACAGTTGTCCGTTGATATATATATATATATATATATATATATAGTATGAAACTTGCGTAGTTTATATAATTTGAAACTCATACAATTCAATAAAAAATAAAATTAATAAATTCATTACAAACTTATGAATATTTAAAAGAATATTATATATAAATTAATTTTATTTATATTATATATATATATATATATATATATATATATATATATATATATATATATTGTTCGTATTTATTTATTTTTTCAATACATTTACTATGATTGATTTATTTTAGTATCATTAATTGCGATTAATAAATAAATCATTCGATATAAATAAATTAATTAGTATCAAATCAAATCATGTTAGAAAAAAATTAGTTTCTTTTTTGAAATAATTACTAATAGGTACACACTTTGTACCCCTAATTACTATAATATACATTGATTTAAAATAATTACTCTCACATACAAAATAATAAAGTAAAATACCAAATATAACCTTAAACTCATACACTTTTAAACCATAAACCCTAACCCTCACCCACCGCCGGACCGCCGCCGCCAGACCACCGCAGGACGGCCGCCGCCCGACCGTTGCCGCCGCCGGAGCTCCGCCGGACCACCCCACTTTTTTGCTGCACATATTTTTTTACTGCACACACTTTTTTTACTGCACACTCTTTGCTGCACACAACATTTATGTGCAGCACATTGTAGGGGTAATATTAGAATATCATCATATATTTTTGTAGTTAGTAGTAATATTTTTGTATGTTTGTATCTCATAGTAATTTAGAATTTTTTTTGTATACCTAGTTGTAATCCTCCATTTTTTATATATAATTGATATTTATTTTAGACTAACAGGAAAATTAAGAATTTATTACTAAGAGTAACATATTCTGATCATAATTGCACTTAAATACAATGAAAAATAAAATACTAACAACTATATAAATATATAGCAAAGAGACAAAATCACCCCTATGTATTTGCATATTTTTTTTAAAGTGACATGGGAGTAATAAATAATTTTCAATTGAATTATTTTATAAAGTAACATTTTAAAAAAAATAAAAGTCAAGATTCTTTTAAATAATTAGAATATATGTACAGATATATTACTTTTTACATGATTCATTTATACGTTATATTATCAAAAGTAAAATGTTATAATTTGTTGCAAATTCTTTATATTAATGAAAGAAATTATCTAGCTATAAGAATTTTTTTCCTTAATTAATATTGTCAACACAAATTATTTAATTATAAAAAATAAAAATAATAATTAATTGATCCCGCATTGTACGCGAGTTTCATACTAGTGTATATATATATATATATATATATATATATATATATATCCAAATTCTTAATCCTTATTTAAAAAAAAAATACAAAATTATTAAATGATAATTTTCTTTTAGAAATAATAAAATTATACTCCCTCCGTCCGCTTCTAAGGTAACCATTTGTTTTTTTCACGTGGACAATTCTAAGGTCTTTTTTTACTTTTTGCACGTGGATTAAGGAGTATTATTATTATAGATAAAGTGGGTAGTTGTATTAGAGGGAAGTGGTGGGTCATATTGTGTACCTTTTTTTTGCTAAATAGAGAAAATTGATACCTTTGAAGCGGACGCCAGGAATAGTAAAATGGATACCTTAGAAGCGGACACAGGGAGTATTAAAATTAAAATTAATGATAAAAATCATTAATCAATTCCTAAAAAATTTAATTTTACCAAACAAAATCAATTATGATAGTCATTCCCCATCATCAACCAAACAACATAATAATAAAAGACAAACTTATTATCATTTCCTATTACTATCACTATTATTCACATTCCGATTCTTTCTAATATACCAAATGCCCCCTTAATAAAAAATTAATAATACAACTTAATATTAAAAGTAATATATTCATTAATAAATATATATTTGACAAAATTTCTTGTGAGACGGTAACTATGAGAGACGGGTCGACTCATTGTTAAAGTATCATTGTTATATAGGTAAAGTATGCTTATTGTTAATTAAAATATATATTTTTAAAGTATATATGATAAATAATAAATTAAAGTACTTTAAAGTGTTATAATATAATTCACTATAAACATATGTAAAATATCGATAAACATACTTTACCTATACTAGTGATGCTAAATCCAAAATAAATAGCACAAACTTTAATAACACTCCATACTTTTGTTAACGTGTAAATAAATACATATTAAAAATAATTATTTTTGTTCCATTGAAATACAGAGTAAAAATCTAAACACATATTCCCTCCGTCCCGTCACAAGAGTTACATTTTGCTAATCAGGGCATCCCGCTACAAGAGTTATATTTTATTTTTAGTAGATGAGAACCACATAAATCAATCACTATATCTTTATGGGGTTCACACACAACATTAATACAAATATCCACTATATACTAAATTATTATATCTCTCAACTCACTATACATTAAAATTTTATATTTCTTAATCTCCGTGCAAACAGTAAACGTAACTCTTTTCATGGGACAGAGGGAGTATATTAATAAGATAATAGTTGTAAAAAAAACTTATATGTAAGCTACAAAATTTTCTATTAACACTCCATATATTAATATTCAATTATAGGCTAAAACTTGTGTCCTGGGGCACCGTGCACTAGATATCTTTAAGTATTAAATGGTATACCCTTTAGTATAATGGTGCGTACCCTTTATTTCCTAAAAAAAATAATAATAAAAGTATATACCCTGTAGAACAAAATGTTATACCCTTACACACTTTGTGCACCTAGGACACAAGAGACCAGCTCTTTAAATTAATTAAGAAGAGAAGATGGTACTCCTCTGTCTCAAAGACAAGTTCCCTGTTACTGTAGATACTGAGTTTAAGAAGAAGTTGCCTTTTGCTTTACTTTTAGGGGTAGTTTGGTAATTTTAGGTAATAAATAAATTATAAAATAAGTTATGTGAGTTGTAAAGAGGTGGCAATTTCGAAATTAAAGTGTGTTGTGAGGTTATTGATTTGTGTGTATTTTCTTATTTGGTGGTGTGAACTTGTTTATGTGACGAACAAAAATAGAAAGTGTGAATTTATTTATGGGACGGAGGGAATAGTACATATGAAATATTACAACTTGATATATTTTAAATTAAACTTTTTTCTTAACGCTATTGTTCGGGTGTATCTCCAACATATCATCAGGTTTTTCTACTTTGATCTTTCCCGACAATGTACAGTAGAAGCCCATACCACCAGAATACCACCACAAAGACTACAAATTAAAATTAATTAAAAATAAATCAAAATTAATTATATATATCAACAATTTAATTGGAATTAATATTGTCTAACCTCCCCCAATGAGGTGTGTCCATGATAAAAAAAGTCGAGGCAATGACCGTGATCACGAGGGAGAGCGGGTTAAAGAAATTGGGGAAAAACTGTCATTTTTTCTTCTCCACCCACTCAAGTAGCCAATGATTGGATGCAATCAAGGATGAAAATAATTTGAAATTTTCACGATATATCCGTTTTTTTAGAGTATCGATATCGATATTAGAAAAATATATATATTTTTCTAATATCGAGAAAATATCAGTAAAAATATCGATATCGATTTACCACAATTTAATTTTTTCCAGATATCAAGATAGATCAAGGAAATATCTATAAAATATCAACAAAATATCAAGGATATATCGAAAATATCGAAAATTATCTATAATTTTTTTTAAAAAATTTGTTTCACTTTTACTAACCAAATACATTTTTTTGTTATTAAAATGTTTAATTTAAAAAATAAAAATAAAAGTAAAGCAACTCTTGCGTGAAACCATCTCAAGGTGAGATTATTTTTACATTTGATTAATTCGATAGAACGACATAATACTGGCTCATTCAGAATTATGTTCAGAATTTCTCTAATTCGATGAGCTGATACCAATATTGTTTAAATCTAGACGGCATGACATGTTTTACATTTGAGAATTATAGATCATCATTTTGGTATTAGTTATTATGTATTAAACGATAAGTAGTAATTATTGTATGACAACACACTATTTAAATATGTTGTTATTGATTTGATAATCATGTGTTATGAGTTTTATTGAGATATTTAAAGTGTATTTATATATTAAAATTAATTATAATATATTGAAAAGATAATTAATGAATTTTCTTCTTTTTTTAAGTTTTCGTGATTTTTTAAAATTTTACCGATATCGATATCGATATTCGACATATCCATTAATATATCCGTAAATTTGAGATACCAGTATTTTTATTGATATCAAAATTTTCATCCTTGGATGCAGTAACAATCACCCCTGCTCATAAATTAAATATCAACACATTTCATATTATATAATTAGATTAATTACTAAATAATTAGAAATAAGAGCGATAATATTAATATCCATGGAAAGTTTACACGATTTAATCTCTCCTTCCTTAGCAGCGGCCCGAATGGCAGACAAAACAGTGAAAAAAAATACATTGCCATGTTTTGACTCGCACGTGTTTGATGGATATTGCCTGATCACCCCATCTTGATAGCAACATATTCATCATATAAGTGATAATGTTATTAAAAAAAAAGCTCGTTTGCGTTAATTACTTGCAATATGTACCATAAACACCAAATTGTGGCAGATGAAATCATGATGAAGGATCCCTTGATCCATTCACCATGGAAAATTGTTTCTTCTATGTAGAGATATGCGACCGCCTGCTGTCCCAGTAAATTAATTGTTGGACCTTCGATGAATATGCAGACTATGCTCCCTACAAGGCATAGTGCAAAATCTACCATCTTGTACGCTCCTTGTCATATGTTCAATGGTAGGATGTGGCAATGGTGGGATGATGTTCAGAAATGTATTATAAGCAGTAATGAAGATTGATTTAAAGAAGGGCCAGTGAAATATATTGGGAATGAAAAAGGCGTGTTCTTCTAGAAAGATGAATTGTGTAACTCTATTCCACTTGCACTTCTCTTTCCAAGGTTCTATCGCTTAGAGATAAGAAGAAATTCATCACAAAAAATAGACAAATGGAAAATGATAAGTGGAACTGGATTTTTAAGTGTAATATATAGAGCTCTCAGAGACAGAATTGATAGAGAACGGATCAAGGATGAAAATATTAATATCGGTAAAATATCAGTACCTCAAATTATGGATATATTGGAATATCGAATATCAATATCGGAAAATTTTTAAAAAATATGAAAACTTGAAAAAAAAGAAGAAAATTAATTAATTAACTTTTCAATATATTATAATTAATTTTTATATATAAATACACTTTAAAATCTCAATAAAACTCAAAACACATGATAAGCAAATTAATAACAAACATATTTAAATAGTTTGGAGTCATACAATAATTAGTACTTATTATTTAATACATAATATCTAATACTCCCTCCGTCCACTGTAAATCTATCAATTTTACCATTTTGGGTCATCCATCCTTAATCTATCCATTTTCCTTTTTGGACTATGGGACCTACACCCTCCACTAATACAAATAAAATATGGGACCCACACTCTCCACTAATACAACTACCTACTACACATAAAATAGTAATACTTCTTAATGCACGTGCAAAAAGCAAATGGATACATTGAGAATGGACAAAGAGAGTATCAAAATGATGATCTATGAGGTTCAAATGCAAAACATGTCTCGCCGTCTAGATCTAAATAATATTGGTACTAACTCATCAAATTAGAGAAATTTTGAACATAGTTCTGAATGTGCCAGTAGTACATAATTCTATTTTGTCTAACTGTTTGACCATAGAATGGATAGGGTGGGTTAATCCAATTACCATGTTGTTGAGACATGATTGAACCTACTTCATATGACAATTGAGGGATTGGGTAATCATAATGGCTTGAATGACTCTAATTAATTAATCAAACTTAAAACAATCTCACCATGAGATTGTTTCACGCAAGTGTTGCTTTATTTTTTATTTTATTTAAATTAAACATATTAATAAAAAAATGTATTTGGTTAGTAAAAGTAAAACAATTTTTTTTTAAAAAAATTATAGATAATTTTTCGATATATCCTCGATATTTTATCGATATTTTCTTGATATATTTCGATATCTAGGAAAATTTGAACTGTGGCAAATTGATATCAATATTTTTATCGATATTTTCTGATATATTTTTATCAATATTTTTATCGATATTTTCTGAAATTTTGGAATATTTTCATCCTTGGAAGGGATAGAAGCCAAAAATATACACTTCCAACGTATTTCAGTTCCTGAAATTAAGTATTTGACGTTTAGTAAATACTATTGTCTATGACATACATTGCACGTCACATGCACGTTAAATTATTTTTTTACTTAAAAATTCTCTTTTTCAATATAATAATAAATAATTTAAGTAAATCTTTTATTTGATATTAATTATTACATTAAAACTTATTATATATAATATTTTTTGTCGGATAATGTTCATCTGATCTAATCAATACTTTTATATTTTATATGAATATATCTCTATAGGGCAACATACAATTGTTCATATGAGATTACTTGCATAAAAAAATTGAAAATATAATAATGGGTTCATTACTCATAGGTACATTTTATGCATCTATATTACTACTAGATACAACATGTAAATTATATTACTAATCACTACAAATTGAATACATCAAATATCACTTTTAACCTTATTGTTATTTTAATTGTATTCAAAAATTAATTTATCCACTAATTTCTCCATAAAAATAGGAAATAGGTTGAATGTGATACCCGAGCTTCTCACTACTCATGTACCAATATAATTTAATTTGTGTTATGTGCATTTTATAATTATGTGATAATTATGAGGCAATTATGTGATAATTATGTGGCAATTATGTGATAATTATTTATACATTTTGTCTGTCTTTACAATTTTATTTGAGTCAAAATGGTGACAATATATGAATATGTATGCATAAATATTTAGATGCAATAATTTGGATATATATAATTATTTTATTTGTATAAATATATTATTTCTTAATTATTAAGTATCACAAGTGTTTTCGTAATAATAATAGTGGTAAGAAAATATACACGTATGTGTATTAATTTGTGAATGTATTATATCTTAGTTATTAAGTATTGCACGTAAATTAAGAATGGATAATAATAATAATAAAAAAAGTAAAGTCACGTCAATGTGGTTAATTTGCAGCCATGACTTTATTTGGGTGGGAGTGACACACGTACATACATATATTTAAAAAAAAAGAGATTGATAAAGCCAAACCTTGGCCGACTTACCCCCTCACAAGTACTATATAAATGGGTGTGGGGAGGTGATTACCTCATGCCCAAAACAGAATTAAAAAAAAAGAGAGAAGAAAGAGAGATAGAGAAGAAGAGTGAGAGAGAGAAAGAGAGAAGAGGAGGGAGAAAGGAGAGCGTGTCGGGACATGCGGGCCGGAACGGGAGATCGGAAATTATATACAGTTCTTCACGGGTCTATAGTATTATTATTGTCGGAGTCCAGGTAAGTAGAAGTCCAACTACAATGCATAAAAATATTGTTGTGAATTATTTGTGATTAATATGTGATAATTATGTTATGGATTATTTGTGATTAATTTAATTACATTATGAATTATTTGGGATTAATTTGTGATACAAGTTGTGGATTTATGTGATTTGAGATAATATCATTGTCCTATATAGATCTGTGTGATCGGAAACTGTTGAATATAGATCTGTATGATCTGAGAAGATATTGTTTATAAGATCTATGTGATTCGAGATGAGGTTGTTATTCAAAAACGGGATCCGTGTGATCCAAGGTGAAGCGGTTATTCTATAAAAGGATCTTTTGTGATTGAGGTGAAGTTGTTATTTCCGGAAGTGGATCTGTGTAAATTAAAATTAAGTTGTTGCTTTATTGTGATTAAATGTTTATATTGATATTGTAAATGATTTATGATACACATTTAATTATTCTGGTTGCATACCATGCATAAACATGAAAAGTGTTTTCCCCAAAATAATAAGATACTAATGGTGTGTGCGGCCACTATATATGCATCTCTGTCAGGGTTCAGAAAAATCATTCCCGACACTTTATTAGAGGTTCGGAAAAATCATCTCCAACACTCTGTCAGGATTCGAAAAAATTATTCTCGGCATTATATTCAGGGATCGGAATCGATCCGACACTAAGTGTGTTTATTGAGCTCATTTGGGGTGCATATCATAAGTGTGTCGTGGGGATCTCGCAACGTGAACAGTTTTTAAAATAAAAGAGACCAACTAGAAAGACTAGGAAATAGGCGATAGAAAACTAAATGCATTTTCATACACTGACATGCATCATTTCTACTTACTGAGATTTTTGTCTCACTAGTTTATGCATTGTAGGTGAGCCTGATATGATTGAGTATGTGGTGTGTTGTGCAAGCTATGGAGCTCCTTCAAGGTCTTGAGCAGATGTACATAGATGACGACCTGTTTGGCTAGTCCGTGGGTTTATTTTGTTTCCGCTGATGTTTTGTTATGTCATATAATAAGTATTGTCATGAGTTTGTCTTGATTGATATGTTGTCAAAAACTAGTTACGTATGTTCAACTGGTGTGATAGTTTTGGTTATAAATATTATGTGAGGAAAAAAAATATATGCAGGTTTTAATGATGATATTTATGTTAATTAGTATTTTAATTATAAGTTATGTAAGGTGGGTCGTGTCAGAGTGGTATCAGAGCACGGTTTGGTCCAGCAGACTGTCTATGTACACGAGCTCATCCTTGGGAGTGCAGCCTTTCATATAAGTGTTATTTTCATTCTGTGATGTTATGTGTTTTATAAATTATATTAGCCATGTGGTGTAGGACTTGTAGTTAGCAGACAAAATGGTAAGGGCTACGGGTGAAAGTTCTGAAGGGGATAGAGTTGCTGAGCAAGTAACACCTACTGAAGGAAATAACCATGATGGGGTGATTACTCGACTGATGAAACTAGTAGAGTGCCAGTTCCAACAGATACAACAATTGATTTAGCAGAGAGATATGGGTGGACAACCAGAGGGTAATGCTAATCAATATAGACGTCAAGTAGAATGCGTGGAAATGGTTTGTGAGAGGTTTCGAAAGCTGAGCCCTTCAATATTTAAGGACGCAGCAGACCCCATAGAGGCAGAGGATTGGTTACGCGCGGTGGAAAATATATTTCAATACAGTAGAATTCTAAATGGGGACAGAGTGTTGTGTGCTTCGTTCATGTTACGAGGAAGTGATGGTCACTGATGGGATACAATTAAAAGTATCGAGGATGTCACGACTATGACATGGGAAAGATTTAAGGAGCTTTTCAGAAATAAGTACTTTACGGCACCAGTGAGATCAATGAAGATGAACGAGTTCATACAGTTGAAACAGGGTGGCATGTCAGTTACAGATTACCTTTGAAAATTTGAGCAGTTGTCGAGATTTGCAGAACACATGGTGAGTACGGAGGCACTCAAAGTGGAAAGGTTCGTGGAAGGCTTAAGGCCTGAACTTTTCAGAGATGTGAGTATGGCGGGACTGCATGGAGCAACATACTCACAAGTTGCAGAAAGGGCCCAGATTGCTGAACAAGCAGAGATGGGAATCAGACAAGCACAGGCTATTAGACGTCAATTTCAACAGAAGCCAGTGCAACAGTTTGGGACTAATGATAAGAGGCCGATGCCATTTCAGAGGCCGAAACCTAATATTCAAGTGGAGCAAGGACAGAGACAAGGAGAACCAAACAAGCGCCCCAAGTTCAATTAGGGTAAGGTGCCACCGTCACCGCCACTATCTATATGTCCTAATTCTGCTAAGCCATATGGTGGGAAGTGTCGCATTCCTTTGAGAATCTGTTATACATGAGGAGAGAAAGGGCATGTGACTACATGTCCTAAGCAAGGGAGGTAAGGACAGCAGGGAAGAGCTCCAGCAAGGTTGTACACTTTGACGAGGGGGGAGGCTGATGCGAATCCCTCAGTTGTCACATGTAAGTTTTCTATTTTTGGCACTTCTACATATGTGCTATTTGATTATGGAGCACCACATTCATTTGTCTCCACTGAGTATGTGAGGAAGCTGGGTGGAATATCTAACTTGATAGAAGCCAATTATGAGGTGATGATACCTTCTGGTGAATCAAAGCAAACCAATCGAGTTCTTCGAGATTGTGTTATTCCTATTGAAGAAAGACAACTCCTTGCTGATTTGATTATGTTAACTATGAATGATTATGATATCATATTGGGCATGGATTGGCTGTCAAAGTACGATGCTACAATAGATTGTCAGAAGAAGAGTATCACTTTTCAACCATTGGGGGGAGGACCATTCACTTTTGTTGGGATTAAAAAGAACTTCAGATTTCCTGTGATATCAGCTGCAAAAGCACGTCGATTGTTAAAAAGTGATTGTGAGGGGTATCTGATGAGCGTGATGAATGCTGAGAGACAACAATGTCCAGTCCTTGGTGATGTACTAGTAGTTCGGGAATACCCGGAGGTGTTCCCAGATGATCTTCAAGAGTTGCCACCAGATCGGGAAATAGAGTTTGTTATTGAGCTGCAATCGGGAACTGCTCCTATATCTAAGGCGCCATACAGAATGGCACCAGTTGAATTGAAGGAATTGAAGATACATTTGCAAGAGTTGCTAGATAAAGGGTTCATCAAACCTAGTTTCTCACCTTGGGGAGCACCAGTTCTTTTCGTTCGAAAGAAGGATGGTACATTGAGGATGTGCATCGATTATCGAGAGCTCAACAAAGTTACAGTCAAGAATAAGTATCCATTGTCTCGCATTGATGATTTGTTCGATCAACTACATGGTACAGCTATCTTTTCAAAGATTGATTTGTGGTCTGGGCATCATCAGTTGAAGATTAAGGAGAAGGACATTCTAAAAACTGCATTCAATACAAGGTAGGGGCACTATGAGTTTTAGTGATACCGTTCGGTTTAACAAATGCTCCAGTAGTGATAAGTCGTAATTTTATATCATTATTTTAGATGAATTCATATTTATTTTTATGTGAGTTGTGAATTATTTAGTGTAATTACGACTTATTTCTATTTTATTCACTTGAGCTTTTATTATTTTATTTCTTATTGAAACAGGCCAAAATTGAGATAAATTGTACGGTCATAATAATTTATTTTTGTGACTGATACAATAATTTTTATTGCAGGAAAATTAAACAGTTGACCAAGATAATTAAGGAAAAGAAGGATTTTGTGATCAACAATAAATAAAAACTTACCAAAGATGAGATACAATGAACTTGGACACATATCAGAATGGAAGGTCATAGATAAATTAATTCAGGATCATTATATTAATCGGGGAGATCACTTATACACGGTTCTTCATCATCACACGCCCGGGACGCTCCAGGAGAGCAGCAGATTGGGAACGCAACCATTGGAGGAAGAACACCACCATTAGAACATTGGTTCTTTTATTTAATTTTATAGTTTTAATTATGTAATTTCGTTTCTAGTCCAAGGATATTGTGAACCTCCGTTGATGAATTTACATGTTTGATTATGAATAAAATTACCAATATGTTTTATGTATTTATTTTGTGATTGGCTTTGATGTTAATCTATAATTTTCAATTGTTTGTGTAGACTACCCCTCTCATATGTGATTAATTATTCAATAGCTATTTTACATATTATAATCCGTAATTGTTATAATATTGTGAACCGAGTAGCAAAGTGAGGAAGTACCTCTTGAAATCATGAAATCTAGATTGTATGATTCGCTATCCCCGTTTTCATAGCCTAGTAGTCCTAATATCCAAATCTTAATGCATTGTCGAGTTCGAATCCATAGGGTCACTCGGGAATAGTTTAATCTAGAGGTCGTACCCTAGGTTATTAAACTTAAGGATATTTCGAGTTAATTGGTCGTACCGTTAGCTTAGTGGCTTGAGTTTATGAACTTGTTGGTGTTTTAGAAATTTCATACATATGAATTAGGATATGGGAGGGGATCAAATCCTTGGACTAGGTTGTTATTTTATTTTGTTCTCTTATTTAATTTTATTAATTTTGCACTTTTAATTATTTATATTCTCATGTTTATTAGTTAGTAGATCAATCCAATCCCCGCTCTGGTTACTTTTATGAAAGCACATTAAAGTCAATTTAAATTTGATTACTCCCTGTGGGTTCGACCCTTACTTACCCTAATACATTCTTAGCGGGTTTGTTTGGAAAAATTATAAATCATATTTTTGGGTGTCGGCGACAACACACCAAGCAACATTTATGGATTTGATGAATAGAGTATTTCAGGAATTCCTCGATAAGTTTGTGATTGTGTTTATCGATGACATTCTGATTTACTCAAAGAATAAGGAGGATCATGCTTTGCACTTGAGGAAGGTGTTGGAGATTTTGAAGAAGAAGCAATTGTATGCGAAGTTTAAGAAGTGTGAATTCTAGTTGGACCAAGTTATTTTCCTGGGACACGTGGTATCGGGAGAAGGAATTTCGGTGGATCCAAGAAAAGTTAAAGCAATCCATGATTGGTCACAACCCTCAAATCCTACTGAGGTTCATAGCTTTCTTAGATTGGCTGGATATTATCGAAGTTTTGTTGAAGTATTTTCTAAGATTGCTTCACCATTAACACAGTTAACCAAGAAAAATATGAGGTTCACATGGACGGAGGCATGTGAACAAAGTTTTCAGGAATTGAAAAAATGATTGACATCAGCACCTATCTTAACTATTCCTATGGAGACAGGAAACTTCAAGGTTTACAGTGATGCTTCAAAGAATGGTCTTGGGTGTGTACTGATGCAAAATGGGAAAGTGATAGCGTATGCATCCAGAAAGTTAAGGGAGTACAAGAAGAATTACCCAAGTCATGATATAGAGTTAGTTGTAGTGGTGTTTGCACTCAAGATTTGGAGGCATTATCTATATGGGGAATGTTGTGAAATCTATACTGATCATAAGAGTTTGAAGTATTTTTTCACTCAGAAAGAGTTGAATATGAGGCAAAGAAGATGGTTGGAATTGGTGAAGGATTAAGACTGTTTTATCAATTATCATCTGGGTAAAGCTAATGTGGTTGCTGATGCATTGAGCCAAAAGGAAATACAGAGTGTAGCTGCTATGACCATAAATCAGAAACCAGAGTTGCTTGACTTGCAAAGAATGGGTGTGGAGATCATTCAGGAAGGATCGTTGGAAGCAAAGATGGCAGCTCTGACACTTCGACCAACCTTGATGGATAAAATTCGACAGGGCCAACAAGAGGATAAGTTGTTTGACAAGATAAAGAATGATATCAGCTCTGGAAAGTCTTCTGACTTCCAATTAAGAGAAGATGGTGTGATTTGTTATAGAGGTCGATTATGTCTACCTGAAGTGGATGACATTTGAAAAGAAGTGATGACAGAAGCTCATTCAACACCGTACTCTATACATCCAGGAAATACTAAGATGTATAGAGATTTGAAGTCATATTATTGGTGGCCAGGAATGAATAGGGATGTCGCTCAATATGTGGAGCAATGTTTAACTTGTCAGCAAGTAAAAGCCGAGCATCAGAGACCAGCAGGAACTTTGCAGCCTCTATTTATTCCAGAGTGGAAGTGGGAGAATATCACTATGGATTTTATTATCGGGCTACCGAAGACAGTGAAAGGTCATAATGCCATTTGGGTTATTGTGGATCGATTGACTAAGTCTGCTCATTTTCTTCCTATCTGTTCTACGTATTCCATGGATCGTTATGCCTAGCTATATATTTAAGAGATTGTCAGACTCCATGGAGTACCACTTACCATTGTGTCAGATAGAGACACAAGATTTTTGTCTGCTTTTTGGAAGAGTTTACATAAGGCGTTGGGGACAAAGTTATCTTTCAGCACAACATTTCATCCATAGACAGATGGCCAATCGGATCGTACAATACAAATTTTGGAGGATATGCTCAGAGCATGTGTGTTGGATTTTCAGGGTCAGTGGAGTAAATTTTTTCCTTTGATAGAGTTCTCGTACAACAATAGTTATCAGTCTACTATCGGGATGGCTCCATATGAAGCATTGTACGGGAGAAAGTGTAGATCTCCAGTACATTGGGATGAAGTGGGAGAGAGAAAATTTTTGGGTCCAGACTTGATTCGTGAAATGACAGAAGCTGTAACACGGATTAGCGAGAAGATGAAAGTTGCTCAAGATCGGCAAAAAATTATGCAAACAAACGGAGAAGGGAGTTGGAATTTGAAGTGGGTGATCAGGTTTTCTTGAAAGTATCTCCAATGAAAGGAATAATGTGGTTTGAGAAGAAAGGGAAGCTCAATCCAAGATATGTTGGTCCATTCACTATCATTGAGAGAGTTGGCAGTGTTGATATAGGTTGGAGTTACCAGCATCAATGTCTAGAGTACATGATGTGTTCCATGTGTCTGTGTTGAGAAAATATGTTCCAAATCCATTTCATGTTCTCAGGCAGGAACCAGTTGAGTTGAAAGAAGATTTGAGTTATGAGGAAATACCAGTTGAGATCTTGCGGCGAGAAGTGAAGAAGCTCAGAAATAAAGAGATACAATTAGTGAAGGTGTTGTGGAGGAACCAGTTAGTTGAGGAGGCTACTTGGGAAAGAGAGGATGAGATGATGGTTAAGTATCCAGAACTCTTCAGGTAAGTAAATTTCGAGGACGAAATTTTTATAAGGTGGGGAGAATGTGATACCCGAACTTCTCACTACTCATGTGCCAATATAATTTAATTTATGTTATGTGCATTTTATAATTTTGTGATAATTATAGGGCAATTATGTGATAATTATGTGGCAATTATGTGACAATTATTTATACATTTTGTCTGTCTTTATAATTTTATTTGAGTCAAAATGGTGACAATATATGAATATGTGTGCATAAATATTTACGTGCAATAATTTGGATATATATAAATTATTTTATTTATATAAATATATTATTTCTTAATTATTAAGTATCACATGTGTTCCCGTAATAATAATAGTGGTAAGAAAATATACACGTATGTGTATTAATTTGTGAATGTATTATATCTTAGTTATTAAGTATGGCACGTAAATTAAGAATGCATAATAATAATAATAATAATAATAATAAAGTAAAGTCACGGCAATGTGGTTAATTTACAGCCATGACTTTATTTGGGTGGGAGTGGCACACGTACATACATATCTTTAATAAAAAAGAGGTTGATAAGGCCAAACCTTGGCCAACTTACCCCCCTCTTAAGTACTCTATAAATGGGTGTGGGGAGGTGATTACCTCACGCCCAAAACAGAATTAAAAAAAAAGAGAAGAAAGAGAGATAGAGAAGAAGAGTGAGAGAGAGAAAGAGAGAAGATGAGGGAGAAAAGAGAGCGTGTCGGGAAGTGCGGGCCAGAATGGGAGATCGAGAATTAGTTACAGTTCTTCACGGGTATATAGTATTATTATTATTAGAGTCAGGTAAGTAGAAGTCCAACTACAATGCATAAACATGTTGTTGTGAATTAATTATAATTAATATGTGATAATTATGTTATGAATTATATTATGATTAGTTTAATTACGTTATGAATTATTTGGGATTAATTTGTGATACAAATTGTTGATTTATGTGATTTGAGATAATATCATTGTCCTATATAGATCTGTGTGATCGGAAACTATTGAATATAGATTTGTATGATCTGAGAAGATATTATTTATAAGATCTGTGTGATTCGAGATGAGGTTGTTATTCAAAAAAAAGGATCCGTGTGATCCAAGGTGAAGCAGTCATTCTATAAATGGATCTTTGTGATTGAGGTAAAATTATTATTTTTAGAAGTGGATTTATGTGAATGAAAATTAAGTTGTTGCTTTATTGTGATTAAATATTGATATTGATATTGTAAATAGTTTATGATGCACATTTAATTGTTCTGGTTGCAGACCATGTATAAACATGAAAAGTATTTTTCTCAAAATTAATAAGATACAAATGGTGTGTGCGGCCACTATATATGCATCTCTGTCAGGGTTCGAAAAAATTATTCCCGATACTTTATTAGGGGTTCAGAAAAATCATCCCCAACACTCTGCCAGGGTTCGAAAAAATTATTTCCGGTATTATATTTAGGGATCAGAATCGATCCGACACTAAGTGTGTCTATTGATCTTATTTGGGGTGCATATCATAATTGTGTCGTGGGGATCCCGCAACGTGAACAGTTTTCAAAATAAAAGAGACCAAATAGAAAGACTAGGAAATAGACGATAGAAAATTAAATGCATTTTCATGCACTGACATGCATGATTTCTACTTACTGAGATTTTTGTCTCACTAGTTTATACATTGTAGGTGAGCCTGATGATGATTTAGTATGTGGTGTGTTGTGCAAGCTGTGGAGCTCCTTTAGGGTCTTGAGCAGATGTACATAGATGACGACCTGTTGGGCTAGTCCGTGGGTTTATTTTGTTTTCGCTGATGTTTTGTTATGTCATATAATAAGTATTGTCATGAGTTTGTCTGTATTGATATGTTGTCAGAAACCAGTTACGTATGTTGAACTGGTGTGATAGTTTTGGTTATAAATATTATGTGAGGAAAAAAAATATATGCAGTTTTTAATGATGATGTTTATGTTAATTAGTATTTTAATTATAAGTTATGTAAGGTGGGTCGTGTCATTGAAGATTAGTCAATCTCTACAAAATACGTCAAATATTAAAAAATATATTTAAGAATCTTGTGTTCAATTTCAATATCACTCTTATCCGATGATCTTTCTTTTGGAACGAGAGAGAATGCCGGAGAAGAAAGCACCCAAGACGTAATAAATGCCGGGAAAGAAAGCACCCTCATCGTTGTGTGGATTTTTAAATTATCTCGCTTGTATTCAGAAAATATGTAGGCACGTCGTGGATGTTTTAATTATTTGGTGCTTGTATTTAGAAAATTGTAGGCCTTAATATTCGATAATTTTCAGATATATTGTATTCAGAAAATATATAATCCTTAATATTCGGTAGTTTTGGTAATTTTTGTATTCAGAAAATATAAAAACCTTCGTATGTAATAATTTTAAAAAATGTTCAAATTGTATTCAGAATAAATATAAGACTAAATATTCGTTAGTTTTTGTAATTTTTGTGTTCAGAAAATATGTTGGGCTTAATAATTAATTTTCAAAATATTCAAAAAGTATTAAGAAAAAAGATTAAGTAGTCTTCACACGATATTTACAGAAATATTGGAGATATTGTTATTTTCAGAAATAATATATTGTAATTTTCTGCATACTTCAGAAACATTGAATTCTTTCGGTGGAAAGAGAACTAAAATATAGGATATGCATGATAACCGTAAATTTATATGTATTTTATTAACACGTATAAAGGGATAATTAAGATTTTTCATTGAATACTTTTGTAGTGGGTAGTAATAAAATATATATTATGTATCAACTAGTAATATCTTGATATATTTTGTATAAGGTAGTAATAAATCCTATAATAATTGTTTAGTCGTGAGAATTTTTATCTAGAAAAAAAATATTTTAAATTGCTAACTCCAAAATATAAATATCTAAAAATGCTATCACGTTTTAGCTAGCTAGTTTAAAGAAGGAAAAAAATTTGATTCTTTATGTGTATTAATTTAATATTACTTTTTATTTAATATACTACGAAACTAATTTTTCATTTATTAAGCAAGTTTTACATAAGAGAGTTTCGAATGATTATTTCACTTTTTATTTATTTATTCATTCATTTATTATTATTAGTTAATTTTTTTTATTTAAAAAATTATTATTTTCATTAAAGATTTTATAGTACCTTTTTATTTATCTTACACATTATTTATGAAATACTCCTTAGTTTGATTTTAACGAGATCGATATCACAGGTCCTCATAGGATTGAATATGTTAAATTATTAAATACACAACATTTTTAATATGAACCATATATAAATTAGGATCCAATTTTTAAATAGTAACTAAGTACAATTTTATTTGGTCACTTCTATTAAAAATAATTTTTACTGGCCACTATTAAGTGCACTTTCCAATTTACCCCGTAATTGTCAGGATAAAGGACAAAAATCATGGGGTATCATTATGTCAGTGTTGACTGATTGATCGTTAATAGTCGGGATGACCAATTAAAGAAATTATCGAACCCAAGAGAGGAACGTGCTAGAGTTTAAGCGATCTCAAGTTTATCGTAATTTTATAAGGACTATGAAATAGGATGGATAGGACGCAAATAAATGCAATTATACTAATGCAAGAAATAAATAATAAAATAAATGCAAGATGAATGAGTTCTAAATGATGCAAGGATGAGATTAGCAACAATAATGTCATAGATAATAAAGAAATTATACAATTAATTCTAATTTATCATGGACATGGCCTAAAAGCGATTATTAATTCCACCTAAACTCTCTCTCGAGATGGATAGGATATAGGCCCTCAATAAGGCTCCCAAAAGCACTTATGATCGATACCATAGCGAACACCTCCCAATAGGTACTAATTACTTTACGAGTTTCCTAATTCGGTACTAAATCATAGGTAATATTCCCTTTTAAGGTATTATGAATTCACTAATGGCTTGGGTCCCCTCATCTAATCAACTAATCTCTCAATTAAGCTAATCAAATGTTCTATCAAAGGGTTCTAAATCTAGAAGGATATCTCTATCTCATTATAAATTAATGCACATGAAGTGTATGATGAAATGATTCAATGAACTATCCTAAACACATAATTAATTTTTCAATCTAATCACATGCCCATGACAATTAATCACACATATCATCATATAAATCAAGTAATGAAAAATTAATGATAGAAATAACAAAGCCCATTCAAGATTAAAATCAATTTGCATAAAAACTAAATTATCTTACACCAATCATGGAGCTAATCTCAAAAAGGAGATTAGCCTATCATAGTCTTAGAGAAAACAACATAGACAATTGTATCTACAAATCCCATGATAAAACTATTAACAAGTCTACAAAAATTAGAATTAGATTCCCCCTTTGAAGTCCTTCAATGGAGTTTCTTCTTCTTCTTCTTGCAATCTTCACTCCTCCTTACTTCCTTAATCACTTGGATGGTGGATTTGATGGAGAGGATCAAGTGTAGATGGATGGATGAAGAATGAATGAAAGAGATGGTGTAAAATGAAGGAAATAATGTGTGATGTGTGTGTGCAGCTGAAAACCTACGAAAATCTGTGTAAATGTTGAAATTGGGGGTATTTATACCCCTTGGGAGCTTCTAGAAGGTTTGCTGATATTTTTTTAATTTTTACACGGACACTGCTCGTGTGCGTGCACACGGCTCGTGTGCTTCACACGGCCATGACCATGGCCGTATAGGTGTTTCAGGTGCTGGCGCACGACCTTGGCTTACAGGGGCGTGTTCCGCACACGGCTCGTGTGCATGCACACTGGTCGTGTTGGTGCTGCCCCTGTTTTTCTTCTTTCATTTTGGCTTGATCGTTCTCCCTTGTTTCAACTCCAAATTGAGATCCACTTTTTTTTATGTCTTCCTTTTCGCATCTAAAATCTATTTTTACCTAAAAATTATACGTTTAAACTCATTCTCACATATTTTCATAAAAACATAAAATACAACCAAATAGTATACAAATACGAATAAAATAATATGAAAACACATATAAAAAGACACTAAAATTTAGGTGAAAATATCGCCAATCATTTACCGCATTAAATGGGGTGGGTGGGAACACATTTAAAATTTAAAATTTTATTCCAATAATTTAAAGTGAACGTCCTTTTATGTCCTCTCTCGCTCTCTCTCATTTTCGTCCCATTTATGTCCCTTTCGTCCTAAGCTTGCGGTCCCCCCTTTTTCACTCTCTCTCCATCGGCCCCTATTTTCCTTTTTGCCTGAGCAGGCATTTTACGACGAGGGCGGATTCCGGTGAGATTTGGCAATGGAGCATTTTCGGGTAAGTATAAAAGCAGTTTTATTTTATTTAATTTTGTAAAAATGTAGTTCATGTTTTGCCTATATTTTGTGGTGTTGTTCATGTTGAAATGATGGAAATTTACTTGTGTAGAATGTGACTTAATTGTGTATACATCATTTTAGAAGGTAGGACCACCGTGGGAGTATTTTTTTTTTTAGAATGTAGTCCATGTTTTGCCTATATTCTTGAAGATCTCTAAAAACTTTGCAAACTTTTCATCAAGCCCCTTCTTAAAAAAATCTATGTGGAAAAGGAATAGGCACATGAGTTTTTAGTATGCCCCAACTATCCCTTTCAAACTCCACTTCAACCTCTTTCTTTTTCATTGCTTTGGTTCTTTGTCATTTCTTTTTTTAACAACTTCCGGCTCAACAACATCCATTTCATCATTCGCTTTTACTCAACTTCACTTTCTTCCACGAATTCTTCTTCAACCAAGTTTTCCTCAATCTCCTTTTCTTTCACCTTTTCATTTTCCATAGGCATAGAAGGTCCCTCATAGTTTGTTCCACTTCTCAAAGTGATTGCCTTGCATTGCTCTTTTGGATTTACAACGGTGGTAAAAGAAAAATTTTCTTTCTCGTTCGCACTCAACGAACTAGCAATTTGACCAACCGAGTGCTCTAAGGCTTCCGGGAGCTAAAGCGTCAAATACTAAAGGGAAAGCAACCACCGAAGAACTCATTGAGAAGTTGATTGCATCGAACAAAGCTCAAGATGAGACAAGAAGAAAGATTGATGAAGCTAATGATACCCGGATGATACCCCGGAGGATAAGCAACCGCATTGTTCGGGTTTGAATAAGAGAAATTATCTTGCCTCCTTTGTTGTTGTGGGTATGAGCTTCCACTTCCTTGACTATTGAAACCTCCTTGCCTTGGTGGGTAGTTTTCTTGGTTGTTATTGAAATTACCTTGGTAATTGTTTTGATAATTACCTTGGTAATTCCTTCCTTGCATGTATTGCACATCCTCCACACGTGGCATTGTCATAGCCCATTGTTCCCCATAACACCATTCGGAGGAAGCACACTTTGATTAATTTGGCCTTCAACCATATTAACTCCTTGATCATTCACACCTTGATTCAAGCTCATTTGCCTCATTACCTCCGCCGCTATCATCTCAACACTTGGAAAACTTGGCTCCATACTAGCACTCTTCACTCTCAACTGTTGTACTTGATCGAAGCTCTCAAATCCATAACATCCACTAACTCTCTCCGATGGACATTGGTAGACATTTGTAGCAATTTCATAAAAAATTCTTATAGTCCTTTCCGGAGTAACTCCAAGTATGGATCCACCCGCCGAAGCATCAACATAAACTATTTGCCCGTTTACCAAACTTTGGTAGAAAAATCCCACTTGCTGATTTTCCAAAAATCCATGTTGTGGACACTTGCATAGCATATCCTTAAACCTTTCCCACGCTTCATAAAAACTCTCTTGAGGCATTTGCTTGAATTGAGTGATCAAGCTCTTCATTTGAAGCATCTTGGAAGGCGGAAAATACTTATTCAAGAACATTTGTGCAAGCTCATCCCAAGTGTTGCACGTCCCCAGAGTAATAGTGAAGAGCTATGTTCTAGCACGATCTCTCAAGAAAAATGAGAACAACCTCATCTTTAGACAATCATCACTCACCCTGTTCATCTTCGCAGTATTGGCAATCTCAATAAATTGAGCTAGATATACATTAGGATCCTCATTCGGTAAACCACCAAATTGTTTGTCTCTCACTATGTTGATTAGGCTCGCCTTAATCTCAAAATTGTTGGCATTGATTGGTGGACCCATCATTTGTGATATTGCCCTTGGCATAAATAAATCCCGAATCACCCTTGGATCAACATGAAACCCTCGATGCACCGGAGGTGGTGGTGGAGGTGCATAAACATGTTGAAAACCTTGTTGAAGCATAGCTTGTTTCACCATTTGTTGAAGCAAAGCTTGATTGTTAAACTCTCCAAATTGTTAATAAGCTTGCTGAGGAGGATTAGCATTGACTTGGGGTGCTTGTGCATTGTCTTGCACATTTTGCACTCCGCCTCCATCATGCTCAACATTTACACATTCTTCTTGATTGTTCTCCATAAGATTACTGCTTTTTGTTTTGTTCTCCTTTCTCTTTCTTCTCAAAGTGTGTTCAATCTGTAGATCAAGAGGTTCAACTTGTTTACCCTTGGACTTGTGTGCATACACCTTCAAAATAAGAGAGTTAGAATAAAGTTTTCAAAGCAAATACAAGTAAACAAATAAAATAAAAAATATTGTCTCTAGTAAGATTACTCAAAACGATCCTTCTTCAAGCTACTAGCAACTGTTGCCTCCCCGGCAACGGCGCCATTTGATTAGCCATTTTGTAGTAGGGATGACCGATTAAAATAATTTATCGAACCACAGGGAGGTAGGTACTAGTGCTTAAGCGATCTCACGTTTGTTGTAATTTTATGGAGACAAATCATCAATAGAGTGGTTGATCAAATAAGTAAATAGAGGTAATCAAAGCAATGCAAGCAATGATCAAACAAACAAGATAAATGGATGAAATGTGGTTTACCAAATTAAGTAAAAGTGGGATAAAAAACAATTAAATAGTGGAAAATCTTAGGATACATGCATTAAACTCATATGAATCAAGGGTATGGGTTAAGGGCCAACTCTAAGTTCATCTAAGCTCCTTCTCAAGATGAATAGGATATTAATTTAAATTAGCACAAAGGTTGGTTCTCATTCAAACAATTCCAACTAGGTACTAAACTTGAAATAAGAATTCCTTCACACAATTAATCAATCTCTCGATCAAACCAACCGTATGTCCTATCAATCAAAAATGATGAAATGATAAAGTGATTATAATGCACATGAAGTGTTTGATGAAATGGTTCACTCAAATGTCCTAATCACATAATTGATTTCTCAATCTAATCATATATTTAGAGCATCTAAACACACAAATCATCAAAAATATCAAGATCTAAAGCATCAATGATAGAAAATCATGTAACCCTATCAACATATTAATTTAAATACATAGATCCCAAAATTTAACCACAAACTTTCATGTTGCTAATCCCACAAGGGAGATTAGCCTACAATCTTCATAAGATCCTTAACATAGACATTAAAAACCTTACAAATCATGGTAAACTAGAGGATTAACACAAAATTGGGATGAAAACACCCTTGGATTGGCTCCAATTGAATCTCCTTCCTTCCTTTGGTGATCACCCACTCTTCCTTGCTTCTTCACTTGATTTGGATGGTAAAATTTATGGAGAGATGATGTAGAATCAAAGTATGGATGAAGGGGATGAAGAATATAGTGTAAAATCAAAGGATTGGTGTGTGAGCAGCTGAAATTTCGTATCTCTCCCCTCAAAGGTTGAATGGATGGGTATTTATACTTATTGGGGGCCTTCTAGAAGAAATTTAATTTTTTTACTGATCAGGCACCTACACAACTCGTGTGCTGCAACACGTCTCGAGTCGTGTCAGGGTTTCTGGGTCAACACGAACTTACGACGGCACACGAGTCGTGTGCTACAACATGGCCAAGGGGTGATTGTGTTGTGCGTTCTGATGTCGTCTCACGACCATCTCTTATAGGCCCATTTTCAATACATGGCTCATGTAGCAGAATACGGCTCGTGTACTTAAAACGGCTGGCTGTGTTCTTGTTGTCCTATTTTCTTCTTCCTTCTTTCGTCTCCCTTCTCCATTTTCACTCCGATTTTACCAGTTTTACATACGATTAAGTTCATTCACACTCAATTCCATAAAAATACATAACTCCACCAAACAGCACATAAATACGGATAAAAATATACGAAAACACACATAAAAAGACACTAAAAGGTGAAAATATCACTCATCACACCCCCAAACTTAAAGTGTTGTGCATCCCTGCACAACGAAAATGATAAACCAAGGGATGAGATTTTCACCTAGGAAAAGACTAAACGAACATAAGTAATAACACATCAATAGCAATAAGAACCCCAATGTGTGCTAAGTCATCCTACAACATTAAACTTATGATATGAGGAATTAACAAGTTCAATCAAAAGAGAATAAAGTGTAATATAGTCCATTTTTAGTCCAAGCCTCACAACGGTTATAAAGTTCTCTTAACACTCTTTAAAGTGGTAACAACACTCATCAATCGATTGACTCGGCTCGGTATAAACTTGCTCGCGGACTACATTCACAAACTACCAAAGTTTCAATCAGTGATCAAAAAAGTCTTTAATTAGGATGTAATGATAGGCTCTTTGGTAGGGTAGGAAAAATATGGATAATAGTGACTAATCATGTGTAAGTAATCGAAGAGGTATCTACTTTCTTCCATTCCTTAACATTTTTTTTCCTTTCTTTTCTTAATTTATCACAAGCGCTATCATCAAATTTCCTTGAATTGAGCTTCTTTCAATGCATGCCTCCTTTCTTTGATTTTTATGATTTCCTTGAGCATTTTGTTACTTTACTCATTTTCTTGTTATAAGGTTGCATATTCATTTTTTTGCTTATGCTCTTTTCATCCTTTTTTCTTTCTTTTCTTTTACCATTTCCTTTTCTTCTTTTTCTTCCGTATCAAACCTTCATAGCTACTATTTCCTCAATCTCTCACACAAAGATGGTGAATATATAAGGCTCATATGGGTAATTAAGGCTTGTAATGTGCTAAATTCACAAGAAAAAGGCTTAAAGGCTCAAAGTGGCTGACTAGGAATGATGTTCATGGTAAGGAAATATATAGCAATGACTTTTAATAATAAGGATGGCCTTAGATCATGTCATTAACCTCTACTAATCGGGTTCATTCCTATAGTCCTTGAGCAAGTTCTAGCTTATCAAATACAACAAATCCACTCATGAAGAAAAATACCATGTATGCACTGTTAAGGCTCAAATGTTCACAAGATTATGCTTAGACTTTAAGGAACTTATTACACCACATTCATCTCAAAATTGAACAAGTTTATTTAAAGCATGTCACAATTTGAAAGTGTTGAGATTCTTAATCATATCTTGTCATCACTCATTACCACAACATATCATCACTTGTGGTTCAAAAATGACTCACAGCCTCCCTAAACAAACCACCAAAATATACCCTAAACAAGACAAACAAAAGGCTAAAAGCACAAGAACAAAACACCATATGAAGAAATAAAGCATAAAATTTCTCACATCCATAATCAATACAAATAACCATAAATCTCAATCCTTAATTAACAATAAAACTAAAGTACGAAATTAAACATCCCAAAACAAAACAATCAAAAGTATTAAATCCAACATAATTCAAATTCAACTAAAATGGATGGGCGAATGAAGTGACGAGCACTAAAAATACTCCCTTCAATTCTCCGGAGGAGGTGGCGGCTGGTATGGGGCCCAAGGATTGTAAGCAAGAGGTGATGCCAGGAACTGGAAATTAAACATCATCGTGAGCATCTCCTCCATGTTGTTTGAATGAGTACGCGCCTGCTCATCGTTGTAATCCCTCCGGCGTTGCCCCTCTTGGATCTCCTTCAGTGTCACACCATGTCTTTGTTGGTCCTCCCTGAGCTCTCTAATCTGGTCTTCATATGACTGCTGAGTGTTCCTTATCCCTTGAACTTCGTCTTCCATGAAATTCCATCTAGCCACTCCGGGTCCCATGTACTGCTGTTGCTGCTGCTGCTGAAATTCATCTTCTTAGAATTCACTTTCTTGCTAAAAAATCGGGGGTTCTAGTGCTTGCTCCTCGAACTCAACGTGATGAGGTTACTCATCCTCGTCCCCTACCTCCATATCGGCTGGCTCAGCTCTATGCTCTCTTAGCTCTCGATCTTCTTCTACCTTCATTTGTTGGAGCACTACCTCCACTTCTTCTCTATTTTGTCTGTAAAATACTCTTACCACTGCGGAGTGGTTGGGGCTCGCCATAGCCAAATTCTGGACCTTTCGTGGACCTCGCACTGTGGTGAGTTCCGGAGCTGGTAGAGGGAATGGAGCTCACTTCTCTTGCCTCAAATAGTACATATTTCCTATAACTGATAGGAACTCCATCCAAACAAGTTGTGTGTATGTAAGCCTTCACTCACCATTCGATGCTGCATACCTCTCACATCAATTCCTAATCCCTGAGCAATCATCGTGACCAAACCCCCAATCATAATTCCTCGAGTGTTTTCTCTTTTAGCTACCCTCTCCACGTCTTGAACAAAGTGAGCCGCAATGTTGACTCTGAATTCTTTATAGAGGCTAAACATAATGTACAACTGCTTCTCGCTGACTGCTCCACTCTCAAACCTACCCAGAATGGTGTTTGATACTATCTTTTCAAGATATCTCATCACAGGGTTTCTGATCGCTGTCCCTTTTAAGGAGCTAGGTATGTACTCCGGAGGCTCAGTTCCATCTTCTACTAACCTTCTCCACCATGTTTGCTGATTGAAACCCCCTTCGGGCAAGAAGTTCTGATGGCCTTTCATGACTGGACACCCAAAAAATTTGTTTAAATCATTTATAGGAACCTTCTCCCACATGACATTGTTCAGCTGAAATGTGATCGCCAAGGGAAAACTGCTCCTATCTTTGTGAACTTGCAACGTGCTCATGAACTCTGATGTGAGATGAAGATAGGTGGGAGACCTCTTGTCGAAAAGTTCTTCCATGTCTACCCTTCTGAATAAAGCCCTTAGATCATTCTCAATCCCAAGACCCTCCATAGTAGCCTGATCTTAAAATCCCGTTGGCGTAATCTTGGTCACTATGTATTGCCACCTTAGTGCATACTTCTCCCACTCCGAGAATTCCACTCCAAAATTTTTAAGGTGTATTTCATCTATCATTAACTGAGCATCAATGTTTGATAACTCCATGTCCGTCTCAATAATGATGAAGTTTTCATTACGTTTCCTTGTTCTTCTTTCAGCCATCTACAATGTTCAACATGTTTCAAGTTAAATTCATTTTCAACTCTTAAGCAAAACATCTCATAATGCGTAGAATCAACACTTGTTGTTCAACTAAGTGTGATTCTAGTCTACATCAACACATACAATAATATTCCTCTAAAGATGATATTTAAGAACAAGCAACATTTCAACAATTCATTCAATTGTAATTCAAGCAATTCCAACCTTCCAATCCTTTCATTCTTTCATCAAATCATCGTACTTTCCTTTCTATGTGCACAATATAAATCAACAATGCTTCATACTTGCAATAGGTTCTCAATCTAACTCAAAACTTCGCTCAAGCATTTCATCGAGCACTTAGCATGCATGTATTTCACAATCACCATTTGCATCTAATTTCAATCCCATTCATGCTCAAATCCTCAATACCTAAGCTAATATAGATATTTACAACTTCATGAGAGCATCATCAATCAATTCATAGCACAATTTGCATCAAATTTCATTGATTTCCAAAAATCCCCAAATTCAAATTTTCCATGAACCCTAATTCCTTATCAATTCTACACAATTCAACAATTAAACAGATTAATTCATTTTTCACAATCATGGACATGCTTCAAACATGCTATCATTCAAAGCCCATACACGAATTCACACATTCAAACATTCAATTGAAGACTAGGGTTCAAATTGACATACATCTTTCTTGGAATCAAATGGAAGATTGGATGTTAAAACTTTGTGAATCACTTACTCTCTCCACTATTGGATGTTGTTTGAAGATTTGTGGAGTTTGGAAAAGAGATTTTTGAGTGAGAGAGTTGAAGATGACGAAGGGCAATGAGCCGATTTGAAGAGGCCACCCCATTTTTTAATCTACCTCAGAACGCGACACGGCCCGTGTCGCTGCACTCAACACGAGTCGTGTTGTGCAAAATGGCCTAGGGTGCCCGTGTTGAGCATTCTGATGTCGTCACACAGCCATCTGTTACAGGCCTCTGTTGACGACACGACCCATGCTTCGTTACAGAACACGACTCGTGTTGCGCAAAATGGCCTGAGGGTGCCCGTGTTGCTTCGTCTGATGTCAGTACATGGCCACTTGTTACAGGGCCGTGTACTGCACACGGCTCGTGTACTGTTTGCCCTATTTTCTCCAATTTTTAACTTCAAACCCTATTTTTCATGCTTCCAATACTCCCTATTCATGCTCACAACTTAAAAACAACATTAGCTCAACATTAGGTATCAAAACATGGATTATCATCTACTTTCACACAACCAAATAGACCAAAATCACACCGAACTCATGAGAAAAATTTCAAATTAGCTCAAAAATACAAAAAGTTCATGCTTCCAATAAAATATATGTCACACCATGCCATATCCCCACAAACATAAATTGAAACAAAAGTTTCGAGAAAAGTTTGCAAAAAGTGGTGAGACATACCTACACACTTAACATGAAGCCCTATTCGTATCTTCAAAACTCATTCTCCTCATGAGCACAATCAACCTACATACTAAAAATACAAAACAAGAAAAAGAAATATGTACAATCCTAAACTACTGAAAGGATACGAGCCTTCAAGAAGTGAAGGTATCCAAATATACCAACTCCCTTTGAGAGGGAGAATGGTAATGTTTCACCCTATGATCATTAACCATAAAAGCATTCCCATCCGATCCTTCAAGCTTCAAAGATCCATCTTCTCTAACCCCAATCACCGAATATGGTCCGGTCCATTTTGAACGAAGTTTTTCGGGGAATAGTTTAAGTCTTGAATTGAATAAAAGAACATTATCCCCCGGAATGAACTCCCTCATTTTGATCCTTTCATCGTGCCATCTTTTGAGTTTTTCCTTCAAAATTCTTGAGCTTGAATAAGCTTCTTCTCTAAACTCTTCTAATTCAACCAATTGGAGACACCTTTTCTTTTCGGATTCTTTCTCATCAAAGTTCAACTTCCTAAGGGCCCATAGTGCCTTATGCTCCAACTCCAAGGGTAAATGGCATGCCTTCCCATAAACAAGCTTGTATGGAGAAAAACCTAGGGCGGTCTAGTAGGCCATTCGATAGGCCCAAAGGGCATCGTCAAGCTTAGAAGATCAATCCTTTCGATTTTCATTAACCGTCTTCTCAAGTACAAGCTTCACTTGCCTATTTGACACCTCCGCCAAGCCATTTGTTTGAGGATGGTAAGGTGTAGAAACCTTATGATTCACTCTATAGCCATTCAAGAGCTCTCAATAAGCTTGTTGATAAAGTCAGATCCCCCATCACTAATCATGGCCTTTGGCACCCCAAATCTAGCAAAGATGTTCTTCTTTAAGAAAGCCTTGACCACTAGAGCATCATTTATCCTTGTCGGGATTGCTTCTACCCATTTAGACACATAATCTATGACAAGCAATATGTAAATGTAACCATTGGAAGGCGGAAATGGGCCCATGAAGTCCATCCCCCATACATCAAATACTTCAACTTCAAAAATGTTCCTCATGGGCATTTCATCACGTTGCCCTATACTTCCAATCCTTTGGCACTTATCACACCCCTTGATGTACTCCTTACAATCTTTGAACAAAGTTGACCAAAACAACCCCGATTGTAGGATCTTTGCTCCCGTCTTTTGAAACCCTAAGTGTCCTCCACAAAGTGAACTATGGCACATCTCCATGACACTTAACTTCTCCTCCTCCAGGATACACCTCCTTATGATCCCATTCGGACAATTCTTAAACAAAAGAGGATCATCCCATAAGTACTCCTTGACATCATGATAGAACTTCTTCCTTTGAGATTCGGTGAGATGATCAGGCTTTAGGCCACAAGCTAAATAATTCACGAATTTCACATACCAAGGCCTCCCGGTCTCACATAAGGTGTACATCCTTTGAAAATCAACTTGAAGGATCTCTTCATCCGGAAATACATCCTTAATGAACTCCATGGTTCCCTCTTCATCAACATTTTCCAAAAGTGACAAGTGGTCGGCTATGATATTTTCGACCCCCTTCTTGTCACATATCTCCACATCAAACTCCTCCAATAAAAGAACCCAACGAATTAGTCTTGGTTTAGCATCTTTCTTACTCACCAAATACCTAATGGTGGCATGATCCGTATAAACAATCATTTTTGTGCCAACTAGGTATGGACGAAATTTCTCAAAAGCATAAACCACGGATAAAAACTCTTTTTCTGTTGTGGTGTAATTCTTTTGATTGGCATTGAACGTCTTTGATGCATAGTAGATAGCTCGAAATTTATTCTCCCTAACTTGTCCAAGCACAACTCCTAATGCATTGTCACTTGCATCACAATGTAGCTCAAAGGGCATACTCCAATCGGGAGAAACAAGAATTGGGAAAGAAATCAAGGCTTCCTTTAGTACCTTGAAAGCATCAAGACATTCATCATTAAATTCAAACGGAGCATCTTTTTCAAGCAATTTACACAAAGGTTTGGCTATGTTAGAAAAATCTTTTATAAAATGTCGATAGAACTGGCATGACCAAGAAACGATCTAACCCCTTTTCATTTTTTGGTGGGGGAAGATATTCAATGGCTACCACCTTCGCCCTATCAACTCTCAAACCTTTTTTCGAGATATGATATCCAAGTACGATACCCTGTTGAACCATAAAATAGCATTTTCCCAATTCAAGACTAGGTTCGTATCTTGACATCGCTGCAAAACCATGGAAAGATTAGCCAAGTATTTATCAAATGAAGATCCAAAAATGGAAAAATCATCCATGAACACTTCCATTACATTCTCAATCAATCCCTCAAAAATAGCCATCATGCAACGTTGAAAGGTGGCGGGGGCATTGCACAACCTAAAAGGTAATTTATAGAAAGCAAACATGCCATACGGACAAGTAAAAATTATTTTCTCTTGATCCTCGGGGCCTATCATGATTTGGTTGTACCCCGAGTAACCATCTAGAAAATAATAATACTTGTATCCCACCAACTTATCAAGCATTTGATCAATAAAAAGCAAAGGAAAATGATCTTTATGAGTGTTTTCATTAAGCTTCCTATAATCACAACACACTCTCCACCCCGTTTTCACCCTTGTAGCAAGTTCTTCATCAAATTCTGTTTTAACAATGGTCAATCCCCCTTTCTTAGCCACAACATGCAAAGGACTCACATGCAGACTATCACTTATGGCATAAACAATATTAGCATCTAACCACTTCAAAACTTCTTTCCTAATAACCTCTTGAATAAAAGGGTTCAAACGACGTTGAGGTTGTATGCATGATTTACTCTCATCAATCAACCTAATATGATGCATACAAATAGTGGGACTTATACCTTTCAAATCATCAAGACTACACCCTATAGCACTTTTATGATCTCTAAGCACCCTCAACAATTTATCAAGTTCTAGAGGTGAAAGGGATGATGATACAATTACCAAAAATGTTTTGTCATTCCCCAAGTACGCATACATAAGGTGATCGGGTAATGGCTTCAATTTCTCTTTTCCCTTATCAACCTTGGGCTCTTCATTCTCTATCTCCAATGGAAGGTACTCCCTCTTTCCATAGTACATCAACTTGGCTTCATCTTCTTGCATTTCCCTACAAGCATTCAAATCATGCAAGAAATTTTTTATATCATCATCTTCTAGACAATAAAAAGAAAAGTTAGAGTTAAGAGATAAAGTAAGAGAGTGACTTATTCTTGTCTCGAGAGGATCTTTAGATAAGATGAATGGCAAATTCTCTTGAACAACTTCATCAATCATTTCAATCCTTCTACATTCTTCCTTCTCATCCGAATGCCTCATAGCACTCCTCAATGAAAATACCACTTCTTCTTCATTTACTCTCAATGTCAACTCCCCTTTGTGCACATCAATTAAAGCTCTTCCCGTGGCCAAAAATGGATGTTCCAAAATCAATGGAACATTTGCATCCTCGTACATATCAAGCACTACAAAATCCACCGGGAATATGAACATTCCGACTTTAACCAACACATCCTCAACTATTCCCTTAGGATAAGTCAAAGACTTATCCGCAAGTTGCAATGTAACGAACATAGGCTTTACTTCCCCTATACCAAGTTTCTTGAAGATGGACATAGGCATCAAATTGATACTAGCCCCAAGATCACATAGAGTTTTATGAACTTCACTCTTACCCATTTCACATGGTATGACAAAACTCCCCGGATCTTTGAGCTTTGGAGTCAACTTCTTTTAGATTATGGCACTACACTCCTGATGCGCATTTTTTTTGCACGCAAAATTAATTTCCAAGTATTGAGGATATCAATTGCAACTTAGCAAGCGACCAAGTGAATATCGAACCCAAGGGACGGCGTATTATCAATTTAATTATTCACTAAATTAATTAAGACGAAGTGGCAATATAGTTTGAGATTTCAATTATTAACTACTAAACAATTAATTAAAATAACAAATAAAATAAAGTCACTTAGAAGAATACGAAAGTGGATCAAGTAGGAGAATAGGTAGCTCTAGGATAATCCAGTTTCACTCATTAATCTCCCTTTCATATGTTGATGTCCGACTCTGCCTTGTGGAATATGGACGCATCACTAAACCATGCATATCTACTCTATAGACACAAGTAAACATGCGTGTAACACGTGTGAATTGAAGCAAGAGATATAATTCCACCCCCTTTCTAGGTACTATTAGTATCAATTATTTTCTCCTAGGATTAGTACTCTAACCCGATATGATCTCCCTTTATAGGTACTATGAAGTTATCCTCTTTATCTTATTTAATAACCCGAATTCAAATCAATTAATAAGTATTCATATATGATAGTTCTAATGAAGCTTCGGAGTCCCCTCACTTAGAATCATAACATGGAGTCCTGCTCAGCAGTGAACGCACTCAATCAATAACCAAGATATGTATTCAGACTCTACATAACAGTTAATGATGCACAAAACGACCATGAGTATGAATTAAAAAGGCACAATCATATATAAAATAAATCCACAAGTAGTGTTGTATGGAGTTTACACACGAAAGTTCAATTAGTTTATAAAAACCTTCACAACCCTAGTTCTACCAAAAAGGCTCTAGCCCACGATGTTGCGAAGAACAATCATGGGTGTTGGATAGATCTTGCCCGGATGTTTGGAAAATACAAGATAAATTAGGAAACAAATTAACCCTAGATGTGGGCGTCGTCGCGTCCTTCGCCGTCTTGAATCCTTCTCTTAGTTCTCCTCTTGATTCCATATACGAATCTTCAAAGTGATGGATGGATGGAGGAAAGGAAGTGGATGATGGTTGGGGGTGATCCCCCTTTGTGGGGTGTGGTATGATTGTGGCCTCTCTTATGGCTCTCTTGTATCTTCTATTGTATTCTCCCCCTGTGGTGTGATCCACACGCCCTTTTATACCTGTAAGCTCTCCTTATAGGCCTTAGAATGGGCTTTTTAAGTGATCACACACATTGAGAGTGTAAAAATATGGATATGGTAAGTTTCCGCACGTCAATTCGACCAAGGAGCCAGGTCAAATTCTTTCCTCCAGGTCGAATTGGAGGTCGAATTGACCTACTGGAAGCTTCAGGTGCAAATTCGACTTTCACAACAGGTCGAATTGAGGTGTCTGATTGAATTGACTCTTTTGCCATCCGATTCGACCTTGATTCGACCAGCACATCAGGTCGAATTGACCTCCCCTAGTCGAATTGACTTGTACAGTCTCACCGTTTCGCGTATAACTTCCACATCCGAGCTCTGATTTTAGTGATTCTTGCGCTCACGCGACCCTCTCTTCCTTGGCTTTCTATCCATATAACGAAATTACAGGAACTCCAATATTTGTATATGTAACAATTCATGCAAAATTAGACAGTCGTTCTGAACAGGAATAGCTTGCGCGACTTCACCACTTTGATCATAACTCTCTCGTTTGAAACCCGATTGGGGTGTTCTTCATACCAAAACGACCTTATCTTCAGTGGCTTTCCAACCGTGTATTACATCAATAGTTTTAATCTCCACAAAAATACAAAAATATTAACAAATTTGGACATGCATTTTTCAGCATCGTTGCACAAATTGCTCATTTTCTCCAACCATGTACTTTTGATCCTTTTTTCCACCTAAAACACAATAAACACCTCAAGTGCACTTGATTCTCACATATAATGAATACAAGACACTTGGGGTAATATATAACAAGAATTTCCATCAAAAAGGTGTTAAATTGGACAGTCAAACACGCTAATTTCCACTCTCAACAATCCCCGAAACTTACTCGTTGCTCTTCCTGAGGCAACAAAATAAAAATAAAGAGCGAGAGAGAGAGAGTAAGAAAATTAACGAGGAAACAAGGACTATGACCAATACTCCATTCAAAATACAATTGTCCTCAACTTAGGTCATGCAACTCTCCTTACATGTAATACTCAATTCATAGCATACAAGTTAAGACAATCACCACCAATTCAAATGCTCCATTAACATATTCTCACGGGAAGTATGTATCACTCGTACTCAAGTGTAAAATATGTACACTTATGGGTTAAGGTATTTACGCTCAGATTCAATTCAAGTGCATGCGTAACCATAAGCTTGCCAAACGTCTCAAACTCTTTACCACTAAAAGTATGATTCGACAATGGGATCAAAAAGGACTTTTCTTTTGGATGTAATATTGGCTCTTTGGTAAGGGTAGGAAACATATTGATAAAGTGACTCAATTAGTAGAGAATTAAAATCGGGAATCTTTTGTACTGTAGATTTTTACACTTCAAGGCTATCCAGCTTCATGCTCTTCTAATTTTCTTTTCTCTCCTTTCCTTCAAGCTCGACATTTTTTCCTTCTCATTTTTCTCGAGGTACCAGTTTCGGGCACTACTTCTAATATCTCAGGGTACCAGTTTCGGGCACTACCCCTAAGCAACTTATTTTTTAACTCCAAATATTTTATTCCTTCCAAACTCCATGAAAATCAATTCACACACTTTGACAAGCCATTAATTCTCTTCTAGACGGACAATCAAGGCTCAAATAGGATATCAAAGTGGTTATCTTCATAGGTTGCCAAAAAAATAAGGCTTTTAGGCTCAACGGGGCTAACTATGGATAAACATCATTCGGCAGGGAATTATTTGGCTAAGTGACTCATAAATTCAAGGATGGCCTTAGATCATCTCCTATTATCTAACATAACATGCGGTCTCAAGTAAGACAAGAGGCAAGTTCAAGAATACACACACAAGAACGATACTCACTAGAAAAGAAATATCATGTGATTATGTACATGATCAACAAGGCTCAAAATATCACATGGGTTTTTAACAAGTAACAGAGCACCTTCATGGCAAGTAATATCCCACAAGTACACATAGAACTTCATATCACAATATAACTCAAGTACACTTCCTTCATCAATTTCAAGAGCATATGAATTTCAAAGACAATTTTAACAATATAAGCTCACATGGATCACCACCATAAACAAAATCCTTCACTCCATGAGTTAAAAGCACACATAAAAATTAGAATAAGAAAACGAGGGCACCTGATTTTTCTTCAATGTATGCACGAGCTCTTCGAGTCAAAGCCTCAATGTAGAACTCGTCTTGCCACTCTTTACCTTTTTCTATCATCAAAGCTTAAATAAACTCATCATCACAGGATTCATCAATAATAAAATAAGAGAACTCTAAGAACGACTCAACTGACTATCATATCGACTTCACACACTAGACACATCACTGAACACTAGGCAAATTGCAAAAAATCGACACATCAAAACCGATTAAAGCTTCAACATACCGCAAAAAATCAACTCCCCTAGCAAACATTACAAAGAAAAAATTATATTCTTGGTGCTTCAATGAGGTAAGAACATTACACCCCCCAAACTTAGTAAAAACGTAAGTTGAAACTAAGTTTGCAAAGAAATGTAATTGTTGATTAGTAAGCACCTTAAATATAAAAATTTCTTAACACACAAAAGAAATAAAGCAATAAAATGGAAGGGCAAGCCCCCAACAAGCGCTCATATTTAACGTCGGAGAGTCACGACGGATGTAACCTTTTAAACTTACTAGATCAGAGGACGGTCTTCTCGCATCCTTACCTCAAGTACTTTCTCTTCCTCTTCTTGTCTACACTCAACATCTCACCTTTCTTGGTCAAAAAAGTATGATCCTCAGAATCACCTTCCTCCCATGGTAGTCTAAACTCCTCCTTGTCAGTCTTCCAATCATATTCAGAATCATCTGTCTTAGAAAAATCAAGATTAAACAAGTTAGAAATCACATCTATGCTCTTGCACGATTGAGTCTCCACGGGCATCTTCATTGGTTGAAGGTTCGACTCAAACAGTTGGTCAAATGGCTTTCTGGGGCATGATTGCGCAGTCTCATGGTTTTGAGCATAACTTTTGCATCCGACCTCCGATTGAGGTGATTCACGCGCGAAAACGATCCTCTCTTCCGTGGTTTACTGATGGAATTTCTTTAGAGCTGATTTGACCAGGATTCGACCTGTAAGTCTGGTCGAATTGAAGTCCTTTTGGTCGAATTGACCTTCTGCATGAGTTTTGTCCTCCGATTCGACCTCAATTCGACCTGATGACCAGGTCGAATTGAAGAGGTCTTGGTCGAATCAAGCTTCTGATGAAACAGGGTGCTCCAGAGGGTAGGATTCGACCTCAATTTGACCAGAGGGTCTGATCGAATTGAAGTGTTTCTAGTCGAATCGAGGCTCTGTTGCTTCCAAATCACGTCCAGGTGCCTCATTCGACCTCCCCTGTTGAATTCGACCTGATGTGTTGATCGAATTGGAGTCGAATTGAGCTCCCGACGTGTCTAATTTCAATTCTTGCCTCATCAGTCCCTCGTACTGTGTTCCAGACCTCAATATAATGGCATTATTCTCCAATGTTTGTGTCAAGTGATTCACATTTTTGGCCATCTGCCCCATCATTAAGGTAAGGTCCTTCAACTTCTTAGATAAATCTGTATGGTTTGCATCAGTTTTTGCTTCTAGCTTGGCCCTTAGACGATCAACCCTTGCATCATTCTCAGCCATGTATCGATTGAAGGTATCTTCAACACTCTTCACTTCTTACTGCTGCTTCACACTAGGCCTCCTTTGTGTCAACTTTGTAATCTACCTTTGTTGGGATTCTAGTAACTTGTTAATGTTAGCTAAACTAGAGACGATCTCATCATCCCTATTTGGCTTCTCCATTTGATGTTCAACCTGCGCTACCTTTCCAAGTACATATGATCCTCCATCTCTCTCTACAGGCCAGTCACGTGAATTCATAGAGATGGCTTCAAACAACTTTTCTGCTTCAAGTGATGTTTTAGATAACAGCGCTCCTTCTGATGATGCATCAATAAAAATACGCGACTCACAATCCAATCCATAGTAGAAGATGCTTATGTACTCAGCCTTAGACATTCTATGCTGTGGGCACCTCCTGAGCATGTCTTTAAACATATCCCACGCCTCATAAAATTTCTCATCCTGATTCATAACAAAATGGGTGATCTCTTCCCTTATTCTTAAGATCCTTGAAGGTGGCATATATCTCTCCAAGAACTTCTGCTGCAGTTGGTCTCATACAGTGCAATCTGCTGCATCAAGAGTCTCATACCAAGCTTCCGCCATATAAATTAATGAAAACTTGAATAAGACGATCCGCCTAGCATGATCATTAGCTCCAGCACCCTTTTGAATATTTGCATAACCAAGAAATCTTTTGAGGTGTTGATATGGATCTTCAAAACAACCTCCAGAAAAATGATTCTTCTCCACCATGTTAATAAGAGCGGGATGTATCTCAAAATCATCATCTTCCCCCCTTGCTCCTATCAACCCCATGTTACCAATTCCATAGTCCATGAAAATTTCACATATGGCAACATTATCCGGATTCTGCCTTGCTCCGGCCATGTTCAGCTCCATGTGTTACTCCTCCTTTCCTTCCTTTCCTTTTCCTAGTGCACAAGTACCTCAGAAAAATTCAAGGTTAGATAGAAATAAATAATCACAAATAAAAGTCTTAATCAAATTAGAAATAATAAAATCAATAACAATAGCCATCCCCGGCAACGGCGCCAAGAACTTGATGCGCATTTTCTTTGCACGCAAAATTAATCCCCAAGTATTAAGGATATCAATTGTAGTTTAGCAAGCGATCAAGTGAATATCGAACCTAAGGGACGGCGTATTATCAATTTAATTATTTACTAAATTAATTAAGACGAAGTGGCAATATAGTTTGAGATTTCAATTATTAACTACTAAACAATTAATTAAAATAACAAATAAAATAAATTCACTTAGAAGAATACGAAAGTGGATCAAGTAGGAGAATAGATAGCTCTAGAATAATCCAGTTTCACTCATTAATCTCCCTTCCGTGTGTTGAAGTCCGACTCTGCCTTGTGGAATATGGACGCATCACTAAACCATGCATATCTACTCTATAGACACAAGTAAACATGTGTGTAATACGTGTGAATAACCTTGGAGCAAGAGATATAATTCCAATCCCCTTTCTAGGTACTATCAGTATCAATTATTTACCCCTAGAATTGGTACTCTAACCCAATATGATCTCCCTTTATAGGTACTATGAAGTTATCCTCTTTATCCTATTTAATAACCCAAATTCAATTCAATTAATAAGTATTCATATATGATAGTTCTGATGAAGCTTCAGAGTCCCCTCACTTAGAATCATAACATGGAATCCTGCTCAGCAGTGAACGCACTCAATCAATAACCAAGATATGTATTCAGGCTCTACATAACAGTTAATGATGCACAAAACGACTATGAGTATAAATTAAAAAGACACAATCATATATAAAATAAATTTACAAGTAGTGTTGTATGGAGTTTACACACGAAAGTTCAATTAATTCGTAAAAACCTTTACAACCCTAGTTCTACCAAAAATGCTCTAGCCCATGATGTTGCGAAGAACAATCATGGGTGTTGGATAGATCATACCTGGATGTCCAAAAAATATAAGATAAATCAGGAAACGAATTAACCCTAGATGTGCGCATCGTCGTGTCCTTCTCCGTCTTGAGTCCTTCTCTTGGTTCTCCTCTTGATTTCATATACGAATCCTCAAAGTGATGGATGGATGAAGGAAAGGAAGTGGATGTTGATCCCCCTTTGTGGGGTGTGGTATGGTTGTGGCCTCTCTTATGGCTCTCTTGTATCTTCTTTTGTATTCTCCCCCTGTGGTGTGATCTACACCCCCTTTTATACTTGTAAGCTCTCCTTATAGGCCTTAGAATGGGCTTTTTGAGTAATCACATGCATTGAGAGTGTAAAAATACAAATATGGTAAGTTTTCACACGTCAATTCGACCAAGGAGCCAGGTCGAATTGGAGGTCGAATTGACCTACTAGAAGTTTTTGGTGCTCAATTCGACCAGCACAGCAGGTTGAATTGAGGTGTCGTGGTCGAATTAACTCTTTTGCTATCCGATTCGACCTCAATTCGACCAACACATTAGGTCGAATTGATCTCCCCTGGTCGAATTGACTTGCACAGTCTCACCATTTCGCGTATAACTTCCACATCTGAGCTCTGATTTGAGTGATTCTTGCGCTCATGCTATCCTCTCTTCCTTGGATTTCTATCCATATAATGAACTTACAAAAACTCTAATATTTTTATATGTAACAATTCATGCAAAATTAGACAGTCGTTCTTAACAGGAATAGCTTGCGCGACGTCACCACTTTGATCATAACTCTCTCGTTTGGAAACCGATTGGGGTGTTCTTCATACCAAAACGACCCTCTCTTCAGTGGCTTTCCAATCATTTATTACGTAAAAAGTTTTGATCTCCACAAGAACACAGAAAAATTACGAAAGTTGGATGTGTATTTTTCAGCATCCTTGCACAAATTGCACCTTTTCTCCAACCTTGAACTTTTGATCCTTTTTCCACTTAAAACATAATAAAACACCTCAAGTGCACTTGATTCTTACATATAATGAATACATGGCACTTGTGGTAATATATAACAAGAATTTCCATCAAAAAGGTGTTAAATTGAACAGTCAAACACGCTAATTTCCACTCTCAACAACTCCTCCGTCAAATTGACGGTTTCATTCTCCACTAAGTTCCTTTTTCTTGCCATGATGTCTTTCAAAAACTTATCATAGTGAGGTATTTGTATCAAAGCATCTGCAAAGGGTATATTGATGTGGATTTTCTTGAAGATCTCTAAAAACTTTGCAAACTTTTCATCAAGCCCCTTCTTAAAAAATCTATGTGGAAAAGGAATAGGCACTTGAGTTTTTGGTATGCCCCAACTATTCCTTTCCAACTCCACTTCATCCTCTTTCTTTTTCATTGCTTTGGTTCTTTGCCATTTGTTTTCAACAACTTCCGGCTCAACAACATCCGTTTCATCATTTGCTTTTACTTCAACTTCACTTTCTTCATCAAATTCTTTTTCAACCAAGTTTTCCTCAATCTCCTTCTCTTTCACCTTTTCATTTTTCATAGGCATAGAAGGTCCCTCATTGTTTGTTCCACTTCTCAAAGTGATTGCCTTGCATTGCTCTTTTGGATTTACAATGGTGGTAGAAGGAAATTTTCCTTTCTCGTTCGCACTCAATGAACTAGCAATTTAGGCTTTGATCCTTCTATCATTAGCTTCATCAATCTTTCTTCTTGTCTCATCTTGAGCTTTGTTTGATGCAATCAACTTCTCAAAGAGTTCTTCAGTGGATGCCGCAAACCATTAGTAAGCGATCTTGCCACAGCATTTCAAGGTCGTACCTTTGATGATGCCGCGAGGATGCTGTAAAGGTTGCTAAAGTACTGTTGGTCTGCTATTTTCTGCTCGGATCGGATGTTACCAAGGTTAGTGTAGATAATTGGATTTGGGTGCTAGTAGAGGACAGTCGCAGTTGGGATTTATTCCCCCAGGGCCAGGTTAGTTACATGACTCTACTGCACTTCATGGACAACATTCTAACCATTCTTCCTAAGAAGGCAAACCCAAATAAGTACATATACCACTTCTACGGGTGCACATTTGCACTCCTAGTACGTGTTATAGTACATTACTGAAAATTTTTAGTGATCTTATTCCAGTTTAATCCGAGTTTACGTAACAGTAATAATCTAACAATAGTTGTTTGACTGTGACAGATTTGGGCTTATGAGCATATACCAGTCCTTGCTGCACCCTATGGGGCTGTCCCACCCGGTAGGAGGAATAACCTGCCGCTTTGCCTATGATGGGAGTTTCGTACGTCGAAGAGGGTTATGAGGACTCTATTTTTTGAGGTATGAAATCATAAATGTTATAAATACTTGAGGAAACTCTATATTTAATCTATGATTTTATATCTAAGTGTTTTACTCTTTGAATCAGAATCCTGCTGTGGTGCCATTTCCCGACGAGCTCGTCGATGAGAGCACAATCGATTATTGGATTGGCATACAGGATGATCCTTTGGAGGATTTATGCATGAAGCTGCACACCAAGGATTTTTAAACCCCAAAAGAAAGGCCGTTCGAAAGCCTGTTGTCTCATCTTTGAACCAGCAGCCTGGGGGAGGCGTACGATCCCACACGTGATCCTTGGCATCAGCAATATTATGCCTGGGTGATTGATGAGGATCCGTGGCAGGAAAGGCAAACGATAGACCCTGCAGCATAGCAATCCAATTGAGATCCATATTCATACCGACTGATGTCCACTCTTAGCCCTGACCAAGGTGGACATGACTTAGGGGAGATGTGGTTCGATGAGCCGAGTTCTTATCATCCCACGCATCATATGCGTCCATCCTCCACGCATAGATCATGGCATGATCGAGCCACAGATGAGTATTTTGCCGAGCATCACTTTGATACTAGAGTGGATTCTCCCCAAGTTTTTTGTTGGAGTAGGAGGGGTGATGACGACGGAGATGATCAGGATTTCAGGAACGGGGTCCTCCGTAGGCTGGCTGATCAGGATGAGTACCTTTTTCAGATGGAATGTCACATTGTGTCCACTAATCAAACCAAGGCTTAATTCTAGATTACGGTTACGGAGGAGTTTAGGCGCCTCTATGCTGATCTTATACGCAACAAGTCTGAGTATGAGCCATCTAGTTCTAGGGTAGGGGTTAGATCTCCCCCTCCCAGTGTGGTGGAACCTGAGAGTACCGTGGCTCCAACATCGGGTGTCGCTCATGCTGGTTTGACGCGTCCTACTCGGTCTAGAAACCCAAGTGCAGCGTTACTGCCACCATTCACAACAATTGAGTGGGAGCGCCTGTCACAGCTGTATGAGCGATTCAAGACCAGCCGTAATCTGTAAGTATTATTTTACTCTTTTAGCATTTTATAGATTTATTTAAATACATGTGCTTGTAGTTTAACAATTCTTGAATTAAGGATTGGCATTAGACTTGGGTAGGGAGTAAGCAATAATTTTTTCTGATCACTCGAAGACCCAGTGTTTGGCTAAACGAACAGGTGATTGAAAGAGTGTTTATATGTATACTTTGTAGTAGGGCCTAGGATATTGGGCCCTCACCTCCCTGCAACAGCAATTGGGCCGCCAGCCCTAAAGCCCAATAAAAGCGTAAACCTAATCCTAAGGCCACAGTTACAGAAGTTGTAGGGCACGTCTGATCCACTCTCTAGGGTAGGACAACTCGACCACTTGCTCCTCCTTGCTAGGAAGCTACGCAGATATCCCCTAAGATATCTGCATAGGGGATATCTGCGATTGGATCTTAACAGTAGTCGCGTGACGCTAATGCATTTAATGCCCACACTGTACGCATGTATTATGATGTGACCTGACGATTATCCGGATACAAATGACGTTAGGTTATAAAATATAAATATGGGAATAACCCATGGCAACAACGAACATTCACCCCTAAATAAAGGCATATAACTGCCTGGGGGCAATCGTCTCTCTCTTACCTGTTATGTAAGCTTAGTACAGATAATCTCCCAACTACTCTTAAACAGCCACATTAATCCATCATTAGTGAGGGATCAAATCTGGCAAGCTACATTTGGCGCTAGAGGAAGGGCCCTGAACCTCCGAAGGGCTTGAACCTCCGACCCACCCTCCCAACTCCCGCCGCCGACGCTCCAGCAGACCTTCGCCAAAACCCAAACTGCACCCAAAAATGACAAACGGCCGAGAGGAAGCCACCCTCAGTAGAGTTGATACGACTACCAGTCGGCATCAGCAGGAAGACCCGAATCCCCCTCAGACTATAGAAAAAGAGGTTCCGCCACAGAACGAAAGTTCAAAAAAAGATGACTCGCAAACCGACTTTTGCCAGAAGTTTTTCGACCTCCTCAAATAAATGAAGGGAAAGCGAGCGGCAGGATCGAAAAGCATTAATCGAAGGCTAAGTTTTAGCCTTGAGAAGAATTCGGCAGAACAGAAAAATGAGCAGCAACGAGACCATACTCCACCCAGAAGGTCAGTCCATGAACAAATGGGACTAAAGAGCACGCAAAAGGAGCTACAAAAGGCCCAGAAAGTAGTAGATGAAGGATGCGAGCAGAGGAAGGCGTCATCCCACGCTAACTCGATCACTAGTAGGTCCCCTACACACATTGTCAGATGCGTAAGCGCCAAAGACCAACTAGGACCAGATCTGGTCAAGTTTCGACACGAGAAAATAGGAAAAAGCACGGGTGACGATCCCGTAACCCAGCTCAAATGACAACACAATTTGGAAATAGACGAGCTGAGAATATGACTCAATGAGATGGAGAGAAAGAGCAGAGCTGGACTCCATAGCATTCCCGACCCCGAGTTGGGAAGAACCCCGTTCACCCTTCTGGTTATTACGGCTACCACCATGAAAAAGATTCGAATCCCTCAGATCCCTAATACACCGGCGATTCTAGTCCGATCACACATCTCAATAAATATGTTGGTTGGATGCTGGCACAAGAGAGTTCATAGGAGGACCGATGCAAGATGTTCCCCCTGAGGTGGGAGATAAGGCACACTCATGGTTCGAATCCCTTCCCATTAACTAAGTCGACTCATGGGCGCAACTCGCTATGTCTTTTTTATCCCACTTTGCATATCTGGGGCAGGAAAAAGAGCCAAAACAGAAGTTGGCTTGCCTAAGACAGGGACTGAAGGAGTCCCTGAAGGATTTCATGAAGAGATTCAATGAGCAGCGTGCCAATACGGAAGAAGTCTCGGATGGAACATCGACCATCTTGGTGACTACCGCTCTACTCCAGGATCACTAATGTGGACTAGCTGTCAACAAAAGCTACCGGCCAGTTACGTGGCCTTCATGGCTTCGGCTCATGCGTTCATCCATAGCGAATAAATTCTCAAAGAATATAAAAAATCCAAAGGCGACCCCAAAGAAAGCGACAAGAAGAAGAAAAAAGAAGATAAAGACTATAGGGCTCCGTCTTTCTTCAAACCGTTCCTGGAGGATGACCAAATTCAAGAAATGACCGAGGTACTCGAGCTCACTCCCAAAGAAATATTCAACAAGATACAAGACGCCAACCTGTTGAGTCCCCCGTCCAAAATACGAGCGAATCCAGCTAAGTTGAATAAGAAAAAATTCTGCAATTATCATAAATCCATCGATCATGACACCAATAAGTGCCGAGACCTATTGGCAGAATTAATAAAACTGTTCGAAGATGGAAAGCTAGACAGACTGGTGTCTGGCCTGAAGTGGAGGAGAGAGCAACTCATCGCGATAGACGAATGGCTAAAAGGACCAGTGATGAGAGTGAAAATAAGCGTGTTTTAATATCCAATTTAACACCTTTTTGATTGATATTGTAGTCTTATATGAGCACAAGTGTCTTATATTCGATATATGTGAGAATTATGTGCACTTGAGGTGTTTTGTTGTGTTTTAGGTGGAAAAAGGATGAAAAGTGCAAAGTTGGAGAAAATGTGCAATTTGTGCAAGAATTCTGAAAACGCACATCCAAATTTCATAATTATTCTGTATTGTTGTGGAGCTCAAAACTTGTATTGTGATACATGGTTGGAAAGCCACTGAAGAGAGGGTCGTTTTGGCATAAAGAACACCATCATTGAAGTCCGAACGAGGAAGTTATGAGCAAAGTGGTGACGCCGCGCGAGCTGTGCGAACAGAATTGCAGTGCTAATTTGCATGGCCTGTTACATATACAATTCTTGGAGTTATTATAAGTTCTTTATATTGATAGAAAGCCCAGGAAGAGAGGATCGGGTGAGCACAAAAATCACTTAATTTGGAGGTCGGATGTGAAAGTTATACGCAAAACGGCAAGACTGCGCAAATCCAGTAGGGTGGTTCGACCTGTGGTTCGAATTGTGCTTAGTGGTTCGACCTGTTTGCTGAGGTCGAACCAATGTTCGGGAAATTACCAAATCCGTCTTTTCGAGGCCTAAACGCGTGGGATAATTAAGGAAGCCCATTCCAAGCCTAGGAGACGTGATTACAAGTATAAAAGGAGGTCTATGAAGCCACAAAATCATAATAGAGAGGAACACAATACAAGAGAGGAGAAGAGAGGCCACAACATACAACACCCCACAAGGGGGGATCACCCCCCAACCATCATCCACTTTCTTTCCTCCATCCATCCATCACTTTGAAGGTTCGTTTGTGGAATCAAGAGGAGAACCAAGAGGAGAATTCAAGACGGAGAAGGACGCGATGATGCCCACATCTAGGATTTTATTCGTTTCCTAATTTATCTTTTATTTTCCGGACATCCGGGTAAGATCTATCCAACACCCATGTGTGTTTCCCACAACACCATGGGCTAGAGCCTTTTTGGTAGAATTAGGGTTGTGAAGGTTTTATCTAGTTAATTGAACTTCCATGTGTATACTCCGTACAACACTACTTGTGAATTATTTTATATATGATTGTGCCTTTTTAATCCATACTAATAGTCGTTTTGTGCATCAATAATCGTTGTGTAGAGTCTGAATACATAACATGGTTATTGGTTGAGTGCGTTCACTGTTGAGCAGGGTTTTAAGTTATAATTCTAAGTGAAGGGATTCCGAAGTCTTATTAGAACTATCTTATATGAATACTTATTAATTGAATTGAATTCGGGTTAATAAGTAGGATAAAGAGGATAATTTTATAGTACCTATAAAGGGAGATCATATGGAGTTAGAGTACCAATCCTAGGGGGAAATAATTGATACTGATAGTACCTAGAAAGGGGGGTGAAATTATATCTCTTGCTCCGAGATTATTCACACGTATTACACGCATGTTTACTTGTGTCTATAGAGTAGATATGCATGGTTTAGTGATGCGTCCATATTCCACAAGGCAGAGTCGGACATTGACACATGGAAGGGAAGTTAACGAGTAAAACTGGATTATCCTAGAGCTACCTATTCTCCTACTTGATCCACTTTCGTATTCTTCGAGTGATATTTTATATTATTTGTTATTTTAATTACTTGCTTAGTAGATTAATAATTCCATACCTCAAACTTTATTATCACTTGTCTTAATTAATTTAGATAATAATTAAATTGATAATACGCCGTCCTTTGGGTTCGATATTCACTTGGTCGCTTGCTTAAGCTGTAATTGATATCCTTAATACTTGGGGATTAATTTTGCGTGCAAAGAAAACGCGCATCAAGTTCTTGGCGCCGTTGTCGGGGACGACTGTTATTATTAGTTTATTATTTCTAGTTTGATTAAGATTATTTTTTTTTCTTTTATTTGTGATTATTTATTTCTATCTAACCTTGAATTTTTTCGAGTTACTTGTGTGCTTGAAAAAGGAGGGAAAGGAAAGGAACGAATAACACATTGAGCTAAACATGGCCGGAGCAAGGCAGAATCCGGATAATGTTGCCATATGTGAAATTTTCATGAACTTTGGGAATGTCAACATGGGGTTGATAGGAGCAAGGGGGGAAGATGATGATTTTGAAATAAATCACGCTCTTATTAACATGGTGGAAAAGAATCCCTTTTCTGGAGATTGGTTTGAAGATCCATATCAACATCTCCGAAGATTTCTTGGTTATACAAACACTCAAAAAGGAGCTGGAGCTCATGATAATGCTAGGCGGATCACCTTATTCAAGTTCTTTTTGATTGATGGAGCAGAAGCTTGGTATGACACTCTTGATGCAGCCGATTGCACTACATGGGACCAACTGCAGCAGAAGTTCTTAGAGAGATACATGCCACCCTCAAGGATCTTAAGAATGAGGCAAGAGATCACCCAATTTGTTATGAATCAGGGTGAGAAATTTTATGAGGCATGGGATAGGTTTAAAGACATGCTCAGGAGGTGCCCACAGCATGGAATGTCTAAGGCTGACTACATAAGTATCTTCTATTATGGATTGAATTGTGAGTCGCGTGTTTTTATTGATGCATCATCAGGAGGAGCGCTGTTATCTAAGACAGCACTTGAAGTGGAAAAGTTGTTCGAAGACATCTCTATGAATACATGTGACTGGCCAGTAGAGAGAGATAGAGGATCATATGTACTTGGTAAGGTGGCGCAAGTTGAACATCAAGTGGAGAAGCCGAATATGGATGATGAAATCATCTCTAGTCTAGCTAACATCAACAAGCTACTAGAGTCCCTGCAAAGGCAAATCACAGAGTTGACACAAAGGGGGCCTAGTATGAAGCAGCAAGAAGTGAAGAGTGATGAAGATACCTTCCATCGATACATGGCTGGGAATGATGCAAGGATTGATCGTCTTGAGGATACCATGAATGTTGATCGTGCAGATTTATCTAAGCAATTGAAGGACCTTACTTTGGTTATGGGGCAGATGACCACGAACGTGAATCAATTAACACAAAAATTGGAGAATAAAGCCATCACGTTAAGGTTTGGAACACAGTACGAGGGAACAATGAAGCCGGAGTCGAAGTTTGAGGCGAAAGCAAGCGGATTCGACCAAAAACAATGTGATTCGACCTGTCCTATAGGTCGAAGCGTGCAGGGGAGGTCGAACTGGGCTTCTGGAAGTGTTTCAAGAGCAGCAGGCACTCGGTTCGACCTGGGGGCATCGATTCGACCAGGCCATCTGGTCGAACCCAGGTCGAACCACCCCATCTGGAGCACTCTATTTTCACAAAGCCTCGATTCGACCAACAGCCAGTCGATTCGACCTGGCCCTCAGATCGAATCCTGGTCGAATCACACCCTCCGAAGTACTCTGTTTCGTCAGCAGCTCGATTCGACCACGACATAATCGATTCGACCAGTACCCTTGGTCGAACCAAGGTCAAACCGGTAGGCAGAAATCATCCAGTGAGCCGATTCGACCTGGGAAGAGTTGGTTCGACCAGTACCCCTGGTCGAACCCAGGTCGAACCTAACATGCAAGGTGAGAATGCACTTCCAGGTGCTCGATTCGACCACGACGTAGCCAATTCGACCAGTACACCTGGTCGAATCCAAGTCGAATCCAACATGCAAGGTGAGAATGGACTTCCAGGTGCTCGATTCGACCACGACGTACCCAATTCAACCTGTGCCATTGGTCGAATCCAGGTCGAACCCTGCCAAAATGCACCATTTTCAGCGCCGAATACTCCGCATGATGTTGATGCTACTCCCATGCCATCCCAAGGACATAATACTGAGCTTACAATGGATAAGAAGTGGGAAAGGACAAGGAGGTTGAGAGAAAAGCTTAGACTGCAGATGGATAATGAAGATGTGGTTTTCTCTCTTGATCATGCAATGAAGATGCCCATGGGGACTCAATCGTGCAAGAGCATTGATATGGTTTCTAACTTGTTTAATCTTGATTTTTCTAAGATAGGTGATTCTGAATTTAAGTGGAAGGTTGACAAGGAGGAGTCTAGACAGCCATGGGAGGAAGGAAATTTCAATGATCATATTTTTGTGACCAAGAAAGGTGAGGTGTTGAGTGTAGACAAGAAGAGGGAAAGAAAGTACTTGAAGGTGAGGATGCGACTAGACCATCCTGTGATCCAGTAGTACAAAGCGGTAATCCGTCGTGACTCTTCGACGTTAAACATGAGCGCCTGTTAGGGCTTTTTCTTCCATTTTATTGCTTTATTTATTTTGTGTGAGTACGAAATTTTTATATTTGGCGTGCTTATTATTCGAAAATTACATCTCTTTTCAAACTTAGTTTCAACTTACGTTTTTACTAAGTTTGGGGGGGTGTGATGTTCTTACCTCATTAAAGCACTAAGAATATAATCTTTTCTTTGTAATGTTTGCTAGGGGAGTTGATTTTTTGCAGTATATTGAAACTTTAATCGGTTTTGATGTGTCGATTTTTTGCAATTTGCCTAGTGTTCAGTGGAGTTTCTAGTGTGTGGAGTCGATTAGATAGTCAATTAATTCTTTCTTATAGTTCTCCTATTTTATTATTGATGAATCTGTGATGATGAGTTTGTTTGAGCTTTGATGATAGAAAAAGGTAAAAGAGTGGCAAGACGAGTTCTACATTGAAGCTTTGACTCGAGGAGCTCGTGCGTACGTTGAAGAAAAATCAGGTACCCTCGTTCCCTTATTCTAATTTTTATATGTGCTTTTAATTCATGGAGTGGAAGGATTAAGTTTAAGGTGGTGATCCATGTGAGCTTATATGTTTAAAATTGTCTTTGAAATTCATATGCCTTTGAAATTGATGAAGGAAGTGTACTTGAGTTATATTGTGATATGAAGTTCTATGTGTACTTGTGGGATATTGCTTACCATGAAAGGTGCTCTGTTACTTGTTAAATACCCATGTGAGATTTTGAGCCTTGTTTATCATGATACATAATCACATGATCTTTCTTTTCTGGTGAGTATCGTTCTTGTGTGTATTCTAGAACTTGCCTCTTGTCTTACTTGAGACTACATGTTATGTTAGATAATGGGAAATGATCTAAGGCCATCCTTGAAATTATGAGTCACTTAGCCAAATAATTTCCTACCAAATAATTTTATATCCGTAGTTAGCCCCGTTGAGCCTAAAAGCCTTATTTCTTTGGCAACCTACGAAGATAGCCACTTTGATATCATATTTGAGCCTTAAATTCCAATATTTAGTGGAGAATTAAATGCTGTCAAAGTGTGTGAATTGATTTTCATGGAGTTTGGAAGGAATAAAATATTTGGAGTTGTACAAGTGATGATGAGCTGAAAAATATGAGCTTAAAAATAAGTTGCTTAGGGGTAGTGCCCAAAACTGGTACCCCAAGATGTTAGAGGTAGTGCCCGAAACTGGTACCTCGAGAGAGAAAAAGAGAAAAGAAAGGAAAAAATGTTGAGCTTGAAGGAAATGAGAGAAAAAAGAAAATTAGAAGAGCATGAAGCTGGATAGCCTTGAAGTGTAAAAATCTGCAGTACAAAAGATCTCTGATTTTAATTCTCTACTAATTGAGTTACTTTATCCATATATTTCCTACCCTTACCAAAGAGCCAATATTACATCCAAAAGAAAAGTCCTTTTTGATCCCATTGTCGAATCATACTTTTAAGTGGTGGAGAGTTTGAGACGTTTGGCAAGCTTATGGTTACGCATGCACTTGAATTGAATCTGAGCGTAAACACCTTATCCCATAAGTGTACATCTTTTATACTTGAGTGCGAGTGATATATACTTCCCGTGAGAACATGTCAATGGAGCATTTGAATTGGTGGTGATTGTCTTAACTTGTATGCTACGAATTGATTATTACATGTAATAAGAGTTGCATGACCTAAGTTGAGGACAATTGTATTTTGAAGAGGGGTATTTGTCATAGTCCTTGTTTCCCTGCTAATTTTCTTACTCTCTCTCTCTCTCTCTTTATTTTTATTTTGTTGCCTCGGGACGTGCAACGGGTAAGTTTGGGGGTTTGATGAGAGTGAAAATAAGCGTGTTTTAATATCCAATTTAACACCTTTTTGATTGATATTGTAGTCTTATATGAGCACAAGTATCTTATATTCGATATATGTGAGAATTATGTGCACTTGAGGTGTTTTGTTGTGTTTTAGGTGGAAAAAGGATGAAAAGTGCAAAGTTGGAGAAAAGGTGCAATTTGTGCAAGAATGCTGAAAACGCACATCCAACTTTCATAATTATTCTGTATTGTTGTGGAGCTCAAAACTTGTAGTGTGATACATGGTTGGAAAGCCACTGAAGAGAGGGTCGTTTTGGCGTAAAGAACACCATCATTGAAGTCCGAACAAGGAAGTTATGAGCAAAGTGGTGACGCCACGCGAGCTGTGCGAACAGAATTGCAGTGCTATTTTCATGGCCTGTTACATATTCAATTCTTAGAGTTATTATAAGTTCTTTATATTTATAGAAAGCCCAGGAAGAGAAGATCGCGTGAGCATAAAAATCACTCAATTTGGAGGTCGGATGTGAAAGTTATACGCGAAACGGCGAGACTGCGCAAATCCAGTAGGGTGGTTCGACCTGTGGTTCGACCTGTGCTTAGTGGTTCGACCTGTTTGCTGAGGTCGAACCAATGTTCGGGAAATTATCAAATCCGTCTTTTCGTGGCCTAAACGCGTGGGATAATTAAGGAAGCCCATTCCAAGCCTAGGAGACATGATTACAAGTATAAAAGGAGGTCTATGAAGCCACAAAATCATAATAGAGAGAAACACAATACAAGAGAGGAGAAGAGAGGCCACAACATACAACACCCCACAAGGGGGGATCACCCCCCAACCATCATCCACTTTCTTTCCTCCATCCATCCATCACTTTGAAGGTTCGTTTGTGGAATCAAGAGGAGAACCAAGAGGAAAATTCAAGACGGAGAAGGACGCGACGATGCCCACATCTAGGATTTTATTCGTTTCCTAATTTATCTTTTATTTTCCGGACATCCGGGTAAGATCTATCCAACACCCATGTGTGTTTCCTACAACACCATGGGCTAGAGCCTTTTTGGTAGAACTAGGGTTGTGAAGGTTTTATCTAGTTAATTGAACTTCCATGTGTATACTCCGTACAACACTACTTGTGAATTATTTTATATATGATTGTGCCTTTTTAATCCATACTCATAGTCGTTTTGTGCATCAATAATCGTTGTGTAGAGTCTGAATACATAACATGGTTATTGGTTGAGTGCGTTCACTGTTGAGCAGGGTTTTAAGTTATAATTCTAAGTGAAGGGATTCCGAAGTCTTATTAGAACTATCTTATATGAATACTTATTAATTGAATTGAATTCGGGTTAATAAGTAGGATAAAGAGGATAATTTTATAGTACCTATAAAGGGAGATCATATCGGGTTAGAGTACCAATCCTAGGGGGAAATAATTGATACTGATAGTACCTAGAAAGGGGGGTGAAATTATATCTCTTGCTCCGAGATTATTCACACGTGTTACACGCATGTTTACTTGTGTCTATAGAGTAGATATGCATGGTTTAGTGATGCGTCCATATTCCACAAGGCAGAGTCGGACATTGACACATGGAAGGGAAGTTAACGAGTAAAACTGGATTATCCTAGAGCTACATATTCTCCTACTTGATCCACTTTCGTATTCTTCGAGTGATATTTTATATTATTTGTTATTTTAATTACTTGCTTAGTAGATTAATAATTCCATACCTCAAACTTTATTATCACTTGTCTTAATTAATTTAGATAATAATTAAATTGATAATACGCCGTCCTTTGGGTTCGATATTCACTTGATCGCTTGCTTAAGCTGCAATTGATATCCTTAATACTTGGGGATTAATTTTGCGTGCAAAGAAAACGCGCATCAACCAGTCAATCCACAAGGACGGGTAGGGCCAAGTGACCGTCTGCCCTCGCCACCTCGAGAAGTGTACATGATGGGCAAAAATTATGTAATGAATGAAAGCTATGTGGGGACATCTCAGGCCCTAACCACCCAGTCGCGAAGGAAACGGAAAGCCGAGATGCGAGAGCTCGATAGGTACCAGCATGTGTTCACGGTGAGTCCCCAACCACCTCTACACGAGGCTGATATATTCTTCTCTGAAGGAGATCTCGCCAAGATACGAACCCCCCCAAATTTCGGCTACCATCTCAGGTGTAAAGGTACACCAATGTCTGGTCGATATGGGTGCATACACGAATATTATATTCAAAAAGGTATTTGAAGCCATCGGAGGACCTACCCATCATAAGGCATCTCCATGCGATGATGAAATTCTAGGGTTCGGTAATGCCATTACTAATCCCTGATGCAGGCGGATCTATCAATCCAAATGGTGGACGAAAAACAAACAGTAAAAGCCCAGCACACTCTCAAATTCCAAGTAGTTGACCTCCCATCACCATATAATTGTATCCTTAGTAGGACATTTATCCACAGGTTCAACTCCGTCCCATCCACGCTCCACCAATGTCTAAAGTTTGTAACCACCGATGGTCGAGTCGGCACGGTTAGAGGCAGCTAGAGGAAAGTGAGAGAGTGCTCGTTCACCAAAAAGAGGGACGAACTCAATTATCATGACCCGCACTTCCAGTTATTGGTGATGGATCAAATAAATGACGAGGGATTCCCAGCCACTAACAACCCACCACCGGAAGTCCCAAAGGAGGCCCAAAGGTTCCGACCCTTCGACAATAAGAAAATTAATCTCCCTTCAATCACCGATGAAGATCCAGGATCAGAAAAGAAAAAGAAAAGAGAGAACCGATCGAGGAAACCAAGACAATAAGGATGGAACCGAGCAACTCGGACTTAGAACTTTATGTCGGATCGCATCTAAAAGAGCCGTACAAAACAGCCCTGATCGAATTTCTGAGATCCAAACTAGACGTGTTTGCCTGGGCACTAACCGACATCCAAGGAATAGACCCAAAACATATGTGCCACTGGCTCAATACAAACCCGTCTTATCACCCAGTTGAACAAAAAAAAAGAAAGTACAACCCCGAGAAATACGAGATCATCGAGATGGAAGCCAGGAAATTGTTAGCAAATAATCTAGTGAGGGAAGCTTTATTTTCCTCATGGGTGGCTAACCCAGTCCTAGTTCAGAAGGCTAACAAATCCTGGAGATTATGCATTGACTTTACAGACCTTAACAAAGCATGCCCGAAGGACAGCTTTCCATTGCCGCATGTCGATCAAATGGTGTACGCAACGGCTGGTCACGAGCTGATGAGCTTCATGGATGCGTACTCGGGCTATCATCAGATCTCCATGCAACCGGATGATATAGAAAAAATGGCATTCTACACCAAAAGGAATTTATTGTGCTTGGTAATGATGCCATTTGGATTGAAAAATACAGGTGCCATATATCAAAGGTTAGTAAACAAGATGTTCCAAGAAGAGCTAGGAAAAACCTTGGAGGTATACGTGGACGATATGTTAGTCAAGAGCATAGCCATAGATGACCACGTATACAACCTAAGTAAAGCGTTTGACATCCTACAACAGTATGGGATGAAACTTAACCCTAAGAAGTGCACCTTCGGGGTATCCACGGGTAAGTTCCTTGGTTACATGGTGAGAAAAAGAGGAATAGAAGCAAAACCCAGATAAAGTAAAAGCCATACAAGACATGGAGCCTGCCAAGTACTCAAAGGGTATATAAAGGCCGGCTGGAAGGATTGACTCCCTCAGCCGTTTTCTACCCAGAGCGTCCAATAAATAGAAACCCCTTTAGATGTGATCCGAAGAGAAAAGATCGACTGGACATCGGCAGTGCAAGAGGCTTTCGATGAGTTAAAAGTCATGCTAGCCAACGCTCAGATTCTTTCGAAGCTGCAACTAGGTGAGGTCCTAAGCCTATACCTAGCTACCTCAGAGTCGGCACTAAGCGTAGTCTTAGTCCGAACTGAAGGAAACAACAAGAACCAGTGTACTACGTGAGCCAATGCTCAGAGACACGGAGTTTAGATACCCCACGGTCGAGAAACTCACTTATGCCTTAGTAATAAGCACACGAAATTAAGGCCCTACTTCTTGGGACACCCGATCGAGGTAGTAACATCCTTCCCACTAAGGTAAGTGCTCTCAAAACTAGACGCGGCAGGAAGACTGATGAAGTGGGCTGTGGAATGAGCCAATTTAATATCAAGTACGTTCTCCAAGCGGCGTTTAAGGCGCAAGCCCTAGCTGAATTCGTAGTGGAGCTCACCATTCCCGTCTTATCAGGAGAAGTGATCAATAAACCTTGGCAAATGTCGATAAATGGATCGTCCACGACTCAAGTATCCAGAGCCAGTGTAGTGCTCACAAGCCCCACCGGAGAGATGTTCTGTTCAACGATCAGGCTCAGATTCCCAGTAACCAACAATGAAGCTGAATATGAAGCCTTACTCTCCGGAATGCAGATGGCACTGACAATTGGAGTCAGAAAAATGATAATCTTCAGTGACTTGGAACTCATAGTTAATCAGATGAAAGGAGATTACAAGGCCAAAGACCAGCAGTTAATAGACTACCGGAAGTTGGTAGCAGATATGATTGGAGAATTCAATCACATATCCATTACTCGAGTTCCCAGGCAGCAAAACACACAAGCGGATGCATTGGCCCGGCTGGCGACTTTGGAAAATGCTAAACAACTGGGAAGCATCAGCGTAACAAGGTACGAGGCCCCGAGTGATAAAGCAATCTGGCATATCAATAAAGAAGAGACATGGATGACTCCCATCAAGGCTTTCCTGAGAGAAAGAAAAGAGTCGAAAGATAAAATGGAAGCCAGACGACTACGACTCTGAGTCACAAGGTACACCCTGATAAATGATGTGCTGTATAAAAAGGGGTACTTGATGCCGTTGCTAAGATGTTTAGATAAAGAAGAAGCTGTTAAAGTCCTGGCAGAAGTCCACGGAGGAGTCTGTGGGAATCATTCAGGAGGTCAAGCTTTAGCCTTGAAAATAATCAGGTAGGGGTATTTTTGGCCTAACCTCAGAAAAGACGCGATCGAGTATGCCAGGACATGCAAAAGCTGCCAGGTGTATGCCCCCATCATCAGGTCTCCCTCCACCGAGTTGGTCACGACAGCTGCTCCCTGGCCCTTTACAAAGTGGGGAATCGATCTAATCATTCCCGCCAGGAAAAGAAGGCGTCAAGTTTGCGATTGTCGCAGTCGATTATTTTTCAAAATGGGCGGAAGCTAAGGCATTAGCCACTATCAGCAAAGCCAATATGATCGCCTTCATATGGAAAAATATTATTTGCCACTTCAGAATACCCAACGCTATAGTAACTGACAATGGGAAGCAGTTCGAGGGCACGCAGCTCCAAAGATTTTGCGACGGCTTGGGAATCAAGAAGCTATTCTCATCACCGTATTACCCCCAGTCAAATGGACAAGTTGAGGCAGTAGACAAGGTGATTAAACATACCCTCAAAACCAGACTAGAAAGGCTCAAGAAAAGTTGGGCCTCGCAGTTACCCAGAGTCCTCTGGTCATACCGTACTACAGCAAGGAAGTATCTTGCCCGACTTTTCAAGTGTCTCGCCAGCAAGAGGGTACCAATCCTGAGGCCATCAAGCTCAACCTTGATTTATTGAAGGAGCTTCGGCTACAAGCAGCGGAGAGGCATGCAATCTACAAGTCAAGACTGGAGGCCCAATACAATAAGAAAGTGCATCGTAGAGATTTTGTGGCTGGAGACCTGGTCATGAGGAAGATCTGTGAACAAGGTGGTGGAGTGTTTGGTGCAAATTGGGAAGGCCCGTATTTAGTAAAAAGAAATTTGGGTAATGGAGCATATGAGCTCAGCGAACTTAATGGCGAAAATATTAAGCATCCGTGGAACGCTCAGAATTTAAAGCGCTTCTATACTTAACACACCTAGCCAAATCGCTAGCTGTACAAATTGTAAGAAAGGTGGTAAGGCCACATGAGCATAAAGCCATGTGAAAGCCCACAATAAACAAAAGTGCAAGAAAAACTTAATATGCACATTGTACCACAATACCTACTAACTGGAACATCACAACCCAAGAAACATTTCATAATACGTCCCAAGGAGGCTACAAAAAAGTCCAGTAAGGATCTAATAACAAAATAGAAAAACACAAAAGAGGCCTCTCGTCAAGCACCACTGGGACCAGCACCACTGGGGCCAACACCACTGGAACCAACACCGTTGGCATCGGCACCATCGCCACCACCACCAGAAATGTTTTGAAGACTCCTCATCCACGCCACCTCCACCTCAAGTTGAGCAACGCGCTCCCTTTCACGCTCCAATTCATGTTCGGCCAGATAGCTGGCAACCTCCTGCTGATGAACTTGGCTTTCAGCCAATCGTGCTCTCTCTATAAGCCGTGGCCCGAGTATTAGCTGCAGTGATAAGCTGCTCGGCCACCATAGCCTGTCAGACTTCTCCCACTGAAGAGAGCCCTTCAACACGAATGGAAGCCCCCACACTAAGTCCAACTCTAGAAGGGATAGCTTGCCCATATTCTATCAAAAGAACGACGTGGCACAAGAAAGTTAAAGCATGCCCAACGCTCACCAAAGCAGCATTTCCAATTGCATGGGGCCCAACGATTTGCAGCCAGCGAGACAACATAAGATTCTATGAACGAGCAGGAACAAACCCAGCCTCCGAAACACTCAGCTTCGTCTTGATGGCCAATCGAGCCTCGCCCATACTTCGCAACCGCAACAATTTCTCTAGAGCAACTAAGGGAACCCCACCACCAACAATGCTTTCGGAGGCGTGGGCCCCCTCCTCTTCCGGAGGAGTCTACTGACGGACGTCACTGTCAAGCCCTCTCCCTCTAAGCATAGGATCATTGTCAGGTCAATGAGGTTGAGGCTAGCTAGTACCTGGTGGATCCTCGAAATGATTGATCAGAAAACTGGCAGCCCGGACAGTATAAAAAATAGGCTCAAAAGCATCGTTCTTCCGTGTCTCAGCCTCTTCCATCGGGGCTTTCTTCTTATCTGACAGACGAGCACGTACTATTTTGCCACCGCCAATGGAAACCCTATCTACAACTCCCACCATTCTCTGAGCCGCATCTGGTATCGCTTCCTCAGTCCCATCAGCGTTAAAAGCCACCACACCACGAAGCCTAGACCTACCCCCAATAGCCATGGGAGTATCTTCAGCTGTGACCGAACTCGGGTTGGCTACTAGATGAGGTCTTAGAGGTGGAGGATACATGACCTAATCGGAAAAATATTCATCAAGGGCGGCGTCCCAAGATGAGAAATTACCACTTACTCTCCCCTCGAAGCTTACCGGAGAAGATCGAGTCGGATCTTGATAAAGATTACCCTCCAAGAGCCGCTTGTCAGTCTAGAATGAAGAGACATCACGAGGAAGGGTCTACTAGAGACAATTATTCCTCAGCCGAATAGAGTGGGGCTACCAACGAATATAACGCAGGTTAGAATTAAAAACCATAAGTGAAATGTACATAAGGAAAAGACGCGATAGTAAGGCTTACGAGACTCAGGAGTTCGAAAGGCACACGGGATGGGCAAATAATTTCCAAGAGGGTCTCTACATTCAAACCCTCGAACCAAAACCATTGACGTCTCCAATGTTGGATGCTAATGGAGTTTCTATAAAAAAAATAAGATGGACGCCTCGCTGCACCTGCAGATAATAATGGCCGTGATAGCCAGGATCGAGAATGTAACGATAAACATAATCAATATCTCGGACAGAAGGAGAAGGGCACCCATTCTCAGGAAGCAACACCAGCAAACCTATCAAATTAGACTAGGCTTACAGGATTATGTGCATTGGGGCCAAACCCCAATTAATCAACACCCGGCTAATGACGTGAGCCAACGACAGCCTGACACCAGTAGCAAACATACCCGTATTGAAAGAGGCATGGTCAGGCTCACCGCTCCAAGGGCATTCACGATGACCAGGAGTCCCAAATTCGATCCTGGGGTAACTATGAAGGACGAAGGCGCCATCTACATTCTCATCCCGCATGCGGGTGGCGTAACCCCTCAAAGTGGAATTAGTCACCACGCGACCTCGACCGGAAGGATGGCTCACGCTGTCAGGTTCAGCAAAATCTTCTAATTTCACAAAAGAGGGAGAGGCCCGACCTTCAGTCTTGGGGACCACGCGCCGCCACGACGATCCTTCTCCAAGTGAAATAGATTCTCGAGGAAGCTCGTAACATGGCAGTCGCTTCAAGTTACGGGAGTAACAGGAGGAGCCTTAGCATTACTAGCCTCTTCGTCTTCCTCAAAATTGAGGAACTCCTGAGATGATCTCGAATCGACAGCCATGAGGGGAGAAATGAGACCAACGGAAAATAGAAGGGTAAGTATAAACACACTAAAGTTAAAAGTAAGAGCCATGGCAAGATATTTTGTGGAAGTGAGTGAGAAAAAAAGATGAGTTACAGAAATAGCAAAGGAAAAAGTTAAGAGTGGCCTTGCTGTTTTGCATGACTTCCCACTTTTATAGAAGAAAAAGGGGAGAGATAGGGGATAACTGCCCCCCAGAACTCAAAGCGATCACCCAAGGGTGAAACGAGGACCGTCAATTTTGACACATGGCCGCAATCGAACAGAAAAACATGGGGAGAATGACAACCGATGTGATGTTTCAAAAAAACTGGCGGCGAAGATATGGGGGATTAAATGTATTAAATGCATAATTAATGCATGTCAGAGCCACTATTAAATGAAATCATTGCCATTGAATAACAAAAATACAAACTAAGTAAAAACTAAAAATGGAAAACCAAAAGAGTACAAAGGTTTTCATCTTAAAAGCTAAGTCCCACTAGAGGGGCCAGTCGGAGCTGGAGCCGGATGAGAATGAGCCACTGCGGAAGTCGACGCCTGGGAGGCCACCCGACTCGAAAAACCCTGAATGTGGAAGAAATCGGACACGTATCCCAATGGAGCAATGTTCACCCCCTCCGACTCCCAATCAATGCCAGCCGGAAACCCCTAAGCGGCAATCCGAGCGTGCAGCATCTGACGGAAATTTTCTAGAAGAACGGTCGCACCAATCCCAATAGCCAACCGCGCCGAATGCGCCAAAGCCTTGGCAAAACCGACTATCCCAGTAATTTTTCTCTCGGAGTTGATTAAGGCAAAAAAGTCCACCTCGTATTTGTTGAAAAGGACAGCCACTTTTGCCTCTTTAACCCTTAGCTCTTTCTGATGATCGGCTAGCCACCCCTTAGCCTCATCTAGGTCTCGAACGAGTCGATTGTTCTTCTCATCCGACTCTTTCAGGGCCTCATCGGTGGCTTTCAATGCCGCCTTACTTGGAAGCAGTTTTCCTTCTGCCAGTCTCAGTTCCTCTTTAATGGCTTCCAAGGCTTCCTCCAAAGCCTTACGCTGATGAGCCGCCTCCTCCCGGACTGACTCAAGCTCTCCCAAATGTCTCTGCTCTGCCTCTTCCATCCTTTCCTTCATCCGGACCAATTCTGCTTTCCTTTGACGATCGAGAGCAATGGACTGAGCCGTCTCCTTACCTTGGCAAGCCAAGACAAGAGATGTCTGGCTTAGATAGCTCAGGGCCCGCGCTTGATACACGGTCGCCGTATAGATGATGTCGTCCGAATTCAAGGCACCAACGGCATCACTTTCTTCCTGAGTAAAACCTATAGGGACATATTCCATAGCCCTTTACATATATGCAGGGAGAGCTAGTTGATTGAAGTCAAACAGGTTCGACCCGTAAAGGCTGCGGAGCACTGGCGGTAAAAAGTGAACGTCCAGAGTAGAGGCACTGATTTTAAAACCAAGGTAAGGAGTCTCGATTGAAGGCACCCCCAAAGCGGCCTCACTCGAGAAGAGGCCAAAACTCAGCCTGAACCCTCTTACTCAGGGGCTCGGAAGGTCCGCTAATAGGCATAGACTGATCATCTAGAATGACTCCACTCGAACCCCTGGGCTGTCGCCACATGAGACGGACGACCGGAGAAGAATAGCCAGAGTCAGAAAGCAAATAGTCTACTCCTGCTCCCCCTCCGAAACAATGACAATGTCGTTAAGCCCCTTTTATTGCGTAATGTACATAGGCTCAAGACTCGTGTCCGATGGAGCAACCTCCTCCTCTACGTGAGCACCAGCCTCGACATCCATCGCAATCGCACTTTCTTGTAGGGCCCTGCTGAGGCTTTCGGCCTTACAATCTCTGGATCTAAGGAAGTGGACGACCCTACTGGAATCATCGCCACCCTAACAGGAATGTCCGAGTCAGCGAGAGAGATCCCCTGAGGCACCGAGCTTGCCCCAACATGAGCAGCCAAAGTCACCACCGGCGAGGGACCGGCACCTTCGGATCCAACATGAGTCTATACTTCTTCCAAAGCTTGTCGGTGCTCCTCTCCTGAGGACTCATCTTGCTCATAATGCCTACTAACCCCAAGAACTCCTGAGAAAGGGGAGGCCCCGGACGAATGTCTCTATCTATAAATGAAAAGTGAAAGCATTGTCAAGACCTCTTGAGGGCGAACAAAATTAAATAGAAAGGTGGACGTACATACCTCCACGAGAACGAATGAGCTGAAAGGCAGAAGGAACCCTAATCTGAGCCGGCTTCCATGCGCCACCCACCCAGCACATCATTCTTTCCAGTTCCTTATGGAAGTGAACTTCCCCGAGAGAGTTATCCCGCAAGTAGGGTTGACTCGGTAAAAGCCCCTATGCAAATTTTCCTTCGAAGTACGACACAGATAATCAATCTCTTTGGGGGATAAATGGCGGTAACCCTTCTCACAAGCATCTGGGGATAATTGAGCTGGTGCTAGATTCCAATAGTTTAGGAGTTCTACCATACATGGGTGAATGGGCAGATGAAACCCTAGCTTCAACATTTGACCATTCACGGCTACCCGCCCTTGAGTCAGCTTGCTCGCCCTATCATTCTCAACTGGTTTAATGAACTCAACCCCCGGTGCTGCGTATTTCGAAGAAATTTCATCAAATTGAGAAGGAGGAATCGAACTATCCTAAAAATACACCCATATCCCATTGTGGGCCCCATCGTGCGAAGTAATATGGCCCCGAATGTTCTCCAGATCTGGCACATCCTCTGCCATCGCAAACGAGAAAGGTAGGGAGCTAGATGCCCCAGAAAGTCTCCACAATGACGAAGATACCTCAGTCTCATCCCGCAAATCTCGGAAGGCCCTCTCTAGGGATTTCCACAACCCCTCTCCACCACTCGCCATCCACCTCGGGTCCGACTGGCCTACCAAATGGTCGTCTAGATTCATGAAGGGAGTTCGATAACTGGAGAAATAGAATTGATAGAGGGTAATAAATCGAAGCTAAAATATCAAGAGAATTTTGAAGACTACAGTAGGAGGAGGCGCCCTTTTATAATACGTCTCCCCAATCAACGCCACTATTGACAGAAGAGCAGTTAATGCAGAAAGCTTCTCCAGACAACCTAATGATAAAAGGGTACATCGGAGAGGCAACCCTAGATCTTGAAGCGTTGCCTCAGAATCTCTAGGCATCGAAACGTCATTTCGAGGGTTTGAAATTAAAAAATTTAGGGCACACGCACTTATTGAGAAGGTTCCGCCTCCACTCGCCATGCGCCCGTAATGACAAAACCTGGGGGCTAATGTAGTAGGGCCCAGGATATTGGACCCTCACCTCCCTGCAACAGCAATTGGGCCGCCAGCCCTGAAGCCCAATAAAAGCATAAACCTGGCCCAAAGGCCAAAGTTATAGAAGTTGTAGGGCGCGTCTGATCCACTCTATAGGGTAGGACAACTCGCCCACTTTTTCCTCCTTGCTAGGAACCTATGCAGATATCCCCTAAGATATCTGCATAGGGGATATCTGCGATTGGATCCTAAGAATAGTAACGTGAGGCTAATGTATTTAATGCCCACACTGTACGCATGTATTATGATGTGACTTGATGATATATCTGGATACGGATGACATAAGGTTATACAATATAAATATGGGAATAACCCATGGCAATAATAATGAACATTCACCCCCAATATAAATGTATTAAATGCATAATTAATGCATGTCAGAGCCACTATTAAATGAAATCATTGCCATTGAATAACAAAAATACAAACTAAGTAAAAACTAAAAATGGAAAACCAAAAGAGTACAAAGGTTTTCATCTTAAAAGCTAAGTCCCACTAGAGGGGCCAGTCGGAGCTGGAGCCGGATGAGAATGAGCCACTGCGGAAGTCGACGCCTGGGAGGCCACCCGACTCGAAAAACCCTGAATGTGGAAGAAATCGGACACGTATCCCAATGGAGCAATGTTCACCCCCTCCGACTCCCAATCAATGCAAGCCGGAAACCCCTAAGCGGCAATCCGAGCGTGCAGCATCTGACGGAAATTTTCTAGAAGAACGGTCGCACCAATCCCAATAGCCAACCGCGCCGAATGCGCCAAAGCCTTGGCAAAACCGACTATCCCAGTAATTTTTCTCTCGGAGTTGATTAAGGCAAAAAAGTCCACCTCGTATTTGTTGAAAAGGACAGCCACTTTTGCCTCTTTAACCCTTAGCTCTTTCTGATGATCGGCTAGCCACCCCTTAGCCTCATCTAGGTCTCGAACGAGTCGATTGTTCTTCTCATCCGACTCTTTCAGGGCCTCATCGGTGGCTTTCAATGCCGCCTTACTTGGAAGCAGTTTTCCTTCTGCCAGTCTCAGTTCCTCTTTAATGGCTTCCAAGGCTTCCTCCAAAGCCTTACGCTGATGAGCCGCCTCCTCCCGGACTGACTCAAGCTCTCCCAAATGTCTCTGCTCTGCCTCTTCCATCCTTTCCTTCATCCGGACCAATTCTGCTTTCCTTTGACGATCGAGAGCAATGGACTGAGCCGTCTCCTTACCTTGGCAAGCCAAGACAAGAGATGTCTGGCTTAGATAGCTCAGGGCCCGCGCTTGATACACGGTCGCCGTATAGATGATGTCGTCCGAATTCAAGGCACCAACGGCATCATTCCTGAGTAAAACCTATAGGGACATATTCCATAGCCCTTTACATATATGCAGGGAGAGCTAGTTGATTGAAGTCAAACAGGTTCGACCCGTAAAGGCTGCGGAGCACTGGCGGTAAAAAGTGAACGTCCAGAGTAGAGGCACTGATTTTAAAACCAAGGTAAGGAGTCTCGATTGAAGGCACCCCCAAAGCGGCCTCACTCGAGAAGAGGCCAAAACTCAGCCTGAACCCTCTTACTCAGGGGCTCGGAAGGTCCGCTAATAGGCATAGACTGATCATCTAGAATGACTCCACTCGAACCCCTGGGCTGTCGCCACATGAGACGGACGACCGGAGAAGAATAGCCAGAGTCAGAAAGCAAATAGTCTACTCCTGCTCCCCCTCCGAAACAATGACAATGTCGTTAAGCCCCTTTTATTGCGTAATGTACATAGGCTCAAGACTCGTGTCCGATGGAGCAACCTCCTCCTCTACGTGAGCACCAGCCTCGACATCCATCGCAATCGCACTTTCTTGTAGGGCCCTGCTGAGGCTTTCGGCCTTACAATCTCTGGATCTAAGGAAGTGGACGACCCTACTGGAATCATCGCCACCCTAACAGGAATGTCCGAGTCAGCGAGAGAGATCCCCTGAGGCACCGAGCTTGCCCCAACATGAGCAGCCAAAGTCACCACCGGCGAGGGACCGGCACCTTCGGATCCAACATGAGTCTATACTTCTTCCAAAGCTTGTCGGTGCTCCTCTCCTGAGGACTCATCTTGCTCATAATGCCTACTAACCCCAAGAACTCCTGAGAAAGGGGAGGCCCCGGACGAATGTCTCTATCTATAAATGAAAAGTGAAAGCATTGTCAAGACCTCTTGAGGGCGAACAAAATTAAATAGAAAGGTGGACGTACATACCTCCACGAGAACGAATGAGCTGAAAGGCAGAAGGAACCCTAATCTGAGCCGGCTTCCATGCGCCACCCACCCAGCACATCATTCTTTCCAGTTCCTTATGGAAGTGAACTTCCCCGAGAGAGTTATCCCGCAAGTAGGGTTGACTCGGTAAAAGCCCCTATGCAAATTTTCCTTCGAAGTACGACACAGATAATCAATCTCTTTGGGGGATAAATGGCGGTAACCCTTCTCACAAGCATCTGGGGATAATTGAGCTGGTGCTAGATTCCAATAGTTTAGGAGTTCTACCATACATGGGTGAATGGGCAGATGAAACCCTAGCTTCAACATTTGACCATTCACGGCTAACCGCCCTTGAGTCAGCTTGCTCGCCCTATCATTCTCAACTGGTTTAATGAACTCAACCCCCGGTGCTGCGTATTTCGAAGAAATTTCATCAAATTGAGAAGGAGGAATCGAACTATCCTAAAAATACACCCATATCCCATTGTGGGCCCCATCGTGCGAAGTAATATGGCCCCGAATGTTCTCCAGATCTGGCACATCCTCTGCCATCGCAAACGAGAAAGGTAGGGAGCTAGATGCCCCAGAAAGTCTCCACAATGACGAAGATACCTCAGTCTCATCCCGCAAATCTCGGAAGGCCCTCTCTAGGGATTTCCACAACCCCTCTCCACCACTCGCCATCCACCTCGGGTCCGACTGGCCTACCAAATGGTCGTCTAGATTCATGAAGGGAGTTCGATAACTGGAGAAATAGAATTGATAGAGGGTAATAAATCGAAGCTAAAATATCAAGAGAATTTTGAAGACTACAGTAGGAGGAGGCGCCCTTTTATAATACGTCTCCCCAATCAACGCCACTATTGACAGAAGAGCAGTTAATGCAGAAAGCTTCTCCAGACAACCTAATGATAAAAGGGTACATCGGAGAGGCAACCCTAGATCTTGAAGCGTTGCCTCAGAATCTCTAGGCATCGAAACGTCATTTCGAGGGTTTGAAATTAAAAAATTTAGGGCACACGCACTTATTGAGAAGGTTCCGCCTCCACTCGCCATGCGCCCGTAATGACAAAACCTGGGGGCTAATGTAGTAGGGCCCAGGATATTGGACCCTCACCTCCCTGCAACAGCAATTGGGCCGCCAGCCCTGAAGCCCAATAAAAGCATAAACCTGGCCCAAAGGCCAAAGTTATAGAAGTTGTAGGGCGCGTCTGATCCACTCTATAGGGTAGGACAACTCGCCCACTTTTTCCTCCTTGCTAGGAACCTATGCAGATATCCCCTAAGATATCTGCATAGGGGATATCTGCGATTGGATCCTAAGAATAGTAACGTGAGGCTAATGTATTTAATGCCCACACTGTACGCATGTATTATGATGTGACTTGATGATATATCTGGATACGGATGACATAAGGTTATACAATATAAATATGGGAATAACCCATGGCAATAATAATGAACATTCACCCCCAATATAAATGTATTAAATGCATAATTAATGCATGTCAGAGCCACTATTAAATGAAATCATTGCCATTGAATAACAAAAATACAAACTAAGTAAAAACTAAAAATGGAAAACCAAAAGAGTACAAAGGTTTTCATCTTAAAAGCTAAGTCCCACTAGAGGGGCCAGTCGGAGCTGGAGCCGGATGAGAATGAGCCACTGCGGAAGTCGACGCCTGGGAGGCCACCCGACTCGAAAAACCCTGAATGTGGAAGAAATCGGACACGTATCCCAATGGAGCAATGTTCACCCCCTCCGACTCCCAATCAATGCCAGCCGGAAACCCCTAAGCGGCAATCCGAGCGTGCAGCATCTGACGGAAATTTTCTAGAAGAACGGTCACACCAATCCCAATAGCCAACCGCGCCGAATGCGCCAAAGCCTTGGCAAAACCGACTATCCCAGTAATTTTTCTCTCGGAGTTGATTAAGGCAAAAAAGTCCACCTCGTATTTGTTGAAAAGGACAGCCACTTTTGCCTCTTTAACCCTTAGCTCTTTCTGATGATCGGCTAGCCACCCCTTAGCCTCATCTAGGTCTCGAACGAGTCGATTGTTCTTCTCATCCGACTCTTTCAGGGCCTCATCGGTGGCTTTCAATGCCGCCTTACTTGGAAGCAGTTTTCCTTCTGCCAGTCTCAGTTCCTCTTTAATGGCTTCCAAGGCTTCCTCCAAAGCCTTACGCTGATGAGCCGCCTCCTCCCGGACTGACTCAAGCTCTCCCAAATGTCTCTGCTCTGCCTCTTCCATCCTTTCCTTCATCCGGACCAATTCTGCTTTCCTTTGACGATCGAGAGCAATGGACTGAGCCGTCTCCTTACCTTGGCAAGCCAAGACAAGAGATGTCTGGCTTAGATAGCTCAGGGCCCGCGCTTGATACACGGTCGCCGTATAGATGATGTCGTCCGAATTCAAGGCACCAACGGCATCACTTTCTTCCTGAGTAAAACCTATAGGGACATATTCCATAGCCCTTTACATATATGCAGGGAGAGCTAGTTGATTGAAGTCAAACAGGTTCGACCCGTAAAGGCTGCGGAGCACTGGCGGTAAAAAGTGAACGTCCAGAGTAGAGGCACTGATTTTAAAACCAAGGTAAGGAGTCTCGATTGAAGGCACCCCCAAAGCGGCCTCACTCGAGAAGAGGCCAAAACTCAGCCTGAACCCTCTTACTCAGGGGCTCGGAAGGTCCGCTAATAGGCATAGACTGATCATCTAGAATGACTCCACTCGAACCCCTGGGCTGTCGCCACATGAGACGGACGACCGGAGAAGAATAGCCAGAGTCAGAAAGCAAATAGTCTACTCCTGCTCCCCCTCCGAAACAATGACAATGTCGTTAAGCCCCTTTTATTGCGTAATGTACATAGGCTCAAGACTCGTGTCCGATGGAGCAACCTCCTCCTCTACGTGAGCACCAGCCTCGACATCCATCGCAATCGCACTTTCTTGTAGGGCCCTGCTGAGGCTTTCGGCCTTACAATCTCTGGATCTAAGGAAGTGGACGACCCTACTGGAATCATCGCCACCCTAACAGGAATGTCCGAGTCAGCGAGAGAGATCCCCTGAGGCACCGAGCTTGCCCCAACATGAGCAGCCAAAGTCACCACCGGCGAGGGACCGGCACCTTCGGATCCAACATGAGTCTATACTTCTTCCAAAGCTTGTCGGTGCTCCTCTCCTGAGGACTCATCTTGCTCATAATGCCTACTAACCCCAAGAACTCCTGAGAAAGGGGAGGCCCCGGACGAATGTCTCTATCTATAAATGAAAAGTGAAAGCATTGTCAAGACCTCTTGAGGGCGAACAAAATTAAATAGAAAGGTGGACGTACATACCTCCACGAGAACGAATGAGCTGAAAGGCAGAAGGAACCCTAATCTGAGCCGGCTTCCATGCGCCACCCACCCAGCACATCATTCTTTCCAGTTCCTTATGGAAGTGAACTTCCCCGAGAGAGTTATCCCGCAAGTAGGGTTGACTCGGTAAAAGCCCCTATGCAAATTTTCCTTCGAAGTACGACACAGATAATCAATCTCTTTGGGGGATAAATGGCGGTAACCCTTCTCACAAGCATCTGGGGATAATTGAGCTGGTGCTAGATTCCAATAGTTTAGGAGTTCTACCATACATGGGTGAAAGGGCAGATGAAACCCTAGCTTCAACATTTGACCATTCACGGCTACCCGCCCTTGAGTCAGCTTGCTCGCCCTATCATTCTCAACTGGTTTAATGAACTCAACCCCCGGTGCTGCGTATTTCGAAGAAATTTCATCAAATTGAGAAGGAGGAATCGAACTATCCTAAAAATACACCCATATCCCATTGTGGGCCCCATCGTGCGAAGTAATATGGCCCCGAATGTTCTCCAGATCTGGCACATCCTCTGCCATCGCAAACGAGAAAGGTAGGGAGCTAGATGCCCCAGAAAGTCTCCACAATGACGAAGATACCTCAGTCTCATCCCGCAAATCTCGGAAGGCCCTCTCTAGGGATTTCCACAACCCCTCTCCACCACTCGCCATCCACCTCGGGTCCGACTGGCCTACCAAATGGTCGTCTAGATTCATGAAGGGAGTTCGATAACTGGAGAAATAGAATTGATAGAGGGTAATAAATCGAAGCTAAAATATCAAGAGAATTTTGAAGACTACAGTAGGAGGAGGCGCCCTTTTATAATACGTCTCCCCAATCAACGCCACTATTGACAGAAGAGCAGTTAATACAGAAAGCTTCTCCAGACAACCTAATGATAAAAGGGTACATCGGAGAGGCAACCCTAGATCTTGAAGCGTTGCCTCAGAATCTCTAGGCATCGAAACGTCATTTCGAGGGTTTGAAATTAAAAAATTTAGGGCACACGCACTTATTGAGAAGGTTCCGCCTCCACTCGCCATGCGCCCGTAATGACAAAACCTGGGGGCTAATGTAGTAGGGCCCAGGATATTGGACCCTCACCTCCCTGCAACAGCAATTGGGCCGCCAGCCCTGAAGCCCAATAAAAGCATAAACCTGGCCCAAAGGCCAAAGTTATAGAAGTTGTAGGGCGCGTCTGATCCACTCTATAGGGTAGGACAACTCGCCCACTTTTTCCTCCTTGCTAGGAACCTATGCAGATATCCCCTAAGATATCTGCATAGGGGATATCTGCGATTGGATCCTAAGAATAGTAACGTGAGGCTAATGTATTTAATGCCCACACTGTACGCATGTATTATGATGTGACTTGATGATATATCTGGATACGGATGACATAAGGTTATACAATATAAATATGGGAATAACCCATGGCAATAATAATGAACATTCACCCCCAAATAAAGGTACATAACTACCTGGGGGCAATTGTCTCTCTCTTACCTGTAATGTCAGCTTAGTACAGATAATCCCCTGACTACTCTTAAATAGCCATATTAATCCATCATTAGTGAGGGATCAAATCTGGCGAGCTACATACTTAGTATGTTAATTACTTCACATAATTCCATAATACAATTGACTATGTTTCATCACCTGGATGCTTTCCTCCGTATATTATCCGAGCGACCGGCGGCCATAGACGTACACGTCCATCCAGAGGTTGGCCATTACTACATTCTAGACATGCAATTCTGTGTAAGTAACAAACATATTCACAATATATGAAATAATTTTCCCTGTATTTATGAATCCGATCTTATACACTCAATTTCCTCAAAGGCAAGAGTTAGAACCGTATGGGATTCACACACAAGGACGTCCAAAGATGATAAATTGACATTCGCCAACATCCCTGATGAACTGTTGATAGATCTTTGTGAGTATGCAGCAGGGAGACTTCCCGTGTGGTCGGGGTCAAGGCGATGGATAGACGTTGACAAGGTATTATAGCTTAACCCTTGTTTTACATCTAATACGTATATCTACTAATTTCCAAAGGTTTTACATTTAATATATGCATTGTTCTGAATTCCATGGCAGATTATGTTCATAGTCCATATGGATGTGCACTACTACCTCTGTGCCATGCTTACATGGGATATGACATTCTATTATTTTGACTCGTTCTGGCATAGATGGAATAACGAGCCCAACATGAAGGCTCATCGGCTATAGGAGACTCTACCATTCAGACAGATCATTCCAGCACTGATGAATACAATGAACTAGTTCTTTTTGGAAATTCTCACATGTATAGCTACGAGCATTCAAATCCACAGTGAAAATCTCATCACCGTTCTTAACTGCATACTTATTGCCAATGAGCTTCGATATGGATAGCTTTTGGGCAGCACGAGAAAGTTCCACTAACTCATAATGGACAAACTTGTAGAGAATGATACTTTCTTGCTCAGCTTGAGTTCGACGTTAGTAAAACCACCTCGTAGTGATTGCGCGGGCAATCTCTAGCAGTGTGCATACAAGTAGCTTGCGCGCCTAGAGGATGGCATTTTTATACGACTCAGTTGCATTAGAGTACATAAACTTATACCCTTTGTTAGGACAATGGATGATGAGTGATATTTTTACCTAGATTTTAGTGTCTTTTTATATGTATTTTTGTATTATTTTATCTGTATTTGTGTACTATTTGGTTGTGTTTTGTGTTTTTATAGAAATATATGAGAATGAGCTTAAACGTGTAATTTTCAAGTAAAAATAGATTCTAGATGCGAAAAGGAAGACGTGAAAAAAAGAAGGTCTCAATTCGGAGTTAAAACGAGGGAAAACGACCCAAAACGAAAGAAGAAAAATAGGGATAGCACCAACACGACCAGTGTGCACTCACACGAGCCGTGTACGGAACACGCCCCTATAAGCCAAGGTCGTACGCCAGCACCTAAAATACCTACACGGCCATAGGCATGACCGTATGCGGAACACGAGCCATGTGCACGCACACGGGTCGTGTCCGTGCAAAAAATAAGAAAAATTCAACAAGCTTCTAGAAGATCCCAAGGGAGTATAATACCCCCAATTTCAACATTACATAAGATTTGGCAAGGGTTTTCATTGTTCACACACATCACACACCATTTCTTCCATTTTACACCATCATCTTCATCCATTCACCATCCATTCCATCTATCTTCATTCCACCATCAAAATCACCATCCATTTAAGGAAAAAGAAGCAAAAAAGAGAGGAAAATTGCAAAGGGAAGAAGAAGATCACCATTGGAGTCATCCAAGGGAATTTTCATCTAAACTTTGTATTGAAACCTTATTATTTTTCATGATTTGTAAGGATTTTAATGTCTATGTTGATTTTCTTATGAATATGGTAGGCTAATCTCCCTTGTGAGATTAGCAACATGAGAGTTATTGGATAATTTTGGGATTTATGTATTAAAATTCATATGTTGATTGTGTTAATTGATTTTCTATCATTGATGCTTTAGACCTTGATATTTATGATAACTTGTGTGGTTTGTTGTTTTAAACATGTGATTAGATTGAGAAGTCAATGATATGTTTAGGATAATTAGTAGAATCATTTTGTCATACACTTCATGTGCATTATAAATTGTAAAGAAATAGAGATATCCTCTAGGATTTAGAACCCTTTGATAGAACATTCGATTTGTTAGATCGAGAGGTCAATTAATCGTGTGAAGTGACTCTCATTTCAAGCTTAGTACCTAGTTGGAATTGTTTGAGTGAGAACCAATCTTTTGAGCCATTTTGGGATTATTAAACAGATCCATATCCTATCCATCTCGAGATGGAGTTTAGGTGAACTTAGTATTGGCACTTTGTCTTTACCCATGATTCATATGAATTTGATGCATTTATCCTAGGATTTTCACTTCTTAATTGTTGTTAATCTCACTTTTACTTAATTTGGAAAATCAATCTTCATCCATTTATTCTATTTGCATTGATCATTACTTGTTTAAATTGAAATTATTTACTTGTTTTCACAACCTATCCATTGATGTTTAGTCTCTAAAAAATTGCAAGAAACGTGATATCGCTTAAACTCTAGTGCCTTCCTCCCTTGGGATCGATAAATTATTATAATTGGTCATCCCGACTACAAATGGCTAATCAATTAGCGCCGTCGCTGGAAAATTTAGTTGTATTTGTGACTTCGGGTTTCGTTGAGTGTTAGGATAGGGACATTTTTTCTTTGATTTATTTTTTTGTTTTATGGTTGTGTTTGTAGGGACGAAAGCGTGATGCCATGGTATTGGCCTTGAAAAGCATATGAGTGGTGCAAAATGAGGTAACAAACATCTTCTCAACTTAAAATAGACTTTGTCTAATTTATTTTTGGGGGATGTTACTTTCGTTACTTGACTTTACTACGATTTGAATCATAAAAATTGCATCTAGAATCTCCCATTTGAGCATATTGAACCGGCGCACGTTTAATCTTTACTCTTTTCTTTGGCACATATTTTCTCCTTTTTATTTTATTTTATGTGCTTTTATTGCTTTCAATAATGATAAATCTTTCTTTACTCTCATGTGCTTCATTGTGAGAAAATTTTGAGACTATGATTTTTGGTTGAAACTTGTGACGAGGTGAATTTTTACGTGTGCATTTGTTGAGTAATAGTTTATGCTTGTTTTGTATTTCTTTCACTACTACAAGCCCGTGAGCTTTTTTGAGCCTTATAATTATGAAGTCAAATGGTTTTTCCTTTCTTGTGTGTGCATCATTCTTTTGTGTGCATTCTAGAACTTGTCATTGTGTCTTCTTGAAACTATACATGTGTAACGATTGTTGGTAATGATTTAAGGTCATCTTTGTTTTGACAAGTCACTTAGCCAAATCGATCCTACCAAATGAAATCATATCATAGTTTGCCCCTTTGAGCCTTATTATTCTTATTTCTTTGGCAACCTACAAATTTAGCCATTTTTATCCATATTTTATATCCTAATCACCTTTGTCGATTAGTAGAGGATTAATGGGGATGAAGTGGTTGAATTGAGCTTACAAGAGAGTTTGGAAAAAGAGAAATGGTGAAAGTGCAAGAAAAGAGGGAGAAAAGATGAAAAAGAAAAAATAAATGGAGGTTGTGTGAAAAGAAAAATTAAGTGAAGCTTGTATAAAAGAAGCATAAAGGAGCTCTACTAGAAAAAAATGGAAGAGAGCCCTTATGGAAAAGAGAGAAAAAAACTCAATAGTAGAAGAAAAAAAGAAAAAGGGTTCGTTAGTGTGTCGGATGGAAAAAGGAAAAAGAGAGGATGCGAGTTGAAGTGATCAATCAACTTAAATTCTCTACTGATCTTGAGCTTACTTTTCCAAAATATTTTCCTACCCAAGACCAAGGAGCCTACATTACAACCCTATATAAAGACCTTTTTAATTCAATGATTAACTCACATACAAGTGGTGGAGAGTTTAGACTTTTGGCAAGCATATGGTAATGACATGCATTTGAATTGATTTTTGAGAGTATACACTTCTCCCACACACCCCTTGAGTGTGAGAGTAAAATGCAAAAATCTAGAGAGGAGTAGTGGAAGTCTCACTTGCTTGCATATTTCCTAAGCTTAACTTGTTTGCATTTAAATTGATGTCTTGTCACTTGTTTTGATTGAATTTAAATGACTTTGAAATGACTCAATCTCATTGATATCTTGATTCAATTCTATGTGAATTCCCCTCCACATTCTTTCTTTTCTTTCGTTAGTCAGGGACGAGCAACAGTTTAAGTTTGGGGTTTGATCAGTGTGAAATTCACCTAGATTTTAAGTGGATTTTTATGGATTTAATCTAATAATTAAGCATGATTTTAATGAAAATACTATTAATTGCTTAATTAGTTTGAGAAAGGTATTTTTGTTGATTTTTGAAGAAAATAGAGTGATTTTGATAAAAATGAATTCTACAAGTGAAGAGGAAGATGTGAGAGAAAACGAACCTCAATTTGGAGTTAAAACGAGTAAGAACGGGCCAAGTAAAAATTTGCTAAAAAATTCACATTTTTTGCCCATGAACTCAACTATCCCACATTGATTACTTGCTATAATTTTCTCTCACTCTACCATTACATGAACCCACTTGTCCCACATTGAAAACTCTCCTAATATTCTTCTCACCCTACAACTATAAATACCCTCAATTGGAAGCCTCACTAACCATTCTCCACCCATTAAATTCTATTAAATTGAATCATTCATAGATTCAATAGTTGATTCCTAGATTCAATAGTTGAGAGGGCTTTTAAGCAAGACCACCATAGTTGAGATCCCTCCCCCTTTCGGGGCGAGGGATCCGTAGTTTTAAATATTTTTCTAAATTAGGAATTTAATGCTTTTCAAGAAGGTGGAGACACCAAGGAAATGATGAGCATGGTGGATGTAAAAACTTCATTCGGTGAAATCTAATCCTACTTATTATCTTTTATTTTCTATGTTTTGGATGTTTAAGTGATGTTTAGATTATGGATTAATTTGTGATATTGCCTAATTGTATTTTCGGCTTTGATTAGTTTTATTTATGGATGTTTAATTACTTAATTTATATATTTGATTTGTGTGGTTAATTGTCTATTGCATGTGGTTAGAACGAGAGTTCAATTATGTGTCTTAGGAATTAATTGAATCATCTCATCATGTGTGTTATGTGGATGAATATGGGAAGAGTTGGAGACGACCTCTCATATTTAGAATTACATAAATGGATACTAGAGATGTTAGATCGAGAGGTCAATTAATTTAGTGAGTGGAACCAAACCTTAGTGAATTCATAGAACCTAAAAATAGAATATTACCTATGATTTAGTACCTTTTAGGGAACTCGTACGTGTAATTAGTACCTATTGAGAGGTGTTCGCTATGGTATCGATCCTATGTGCTATTTTGGGGCCTTTGTAAGGGCCTACATCCTCTTCATTTCGAGAGAGAGTTTAGGTGAAATTTGTGATCGCTCTTACTATGAAATCTTAAATTGGGAGGCAATTAGATGTGTTACATGATTGATCCATTTGAAGTGCATCATGAAAACTTCCTTTGCATTGAAAATTCCAAAAATATTGCAATTAGTTTCTTTTCATGCTTTTTATCTCTCCCTTTTCGGTAATCCCTAACTAATAGGAGGCTATAACTTGAAGGCCATAAATCCTAAATTTCCTTAGGTTCGATAAATTCTTCCTGGGTCATTTTTTAATACGAGTGATGACATATTGTTGTGATAAATGATGACAAGTTATGATTAAGAATCTCTACACTTTTGAATTGTGACATGTTTAACTTAACTTGTTCAATTTTAAGATGAATGTAGTGTAATAAGTTCCTTAAGGTCCAAGAACAAACTTGCGAGTATTTGAGCCTCAATCGTACATACATGGTATTTTTCTTCATGAGTGGATTGGTTTTGTTTGATAAACTAGAACTTGCTCAAGAACTATAAGAATGAGCCGATTAGTGGAGATTAATGATATGATTTAAAGCCATCCTTAATTTATAGTCATTGTCATATATTTTCCTACCATGAACATCATCTCTAGTAAACCATTTCGAGCCTTTAAGCCTATTTCTTGTGATATAAGCGCATTACAAGCCTTGATTACCCACATGAGCCTTATATATTTACCATTTTGTGTGAGTGATTGAGGAGATGGTAGTTAGGAAAATTTGATAAGAAAGCAAAAGAAGAAATAAAATGGTAAACAAGCAAAAAAAAAGATGAAAAGATCACAAACAAGAATGGATCATGCAACCTCAAAACAAGAAAATGAGCAAAACAACAATAATATGCTCAGGTACTTAAAAGTCCGAAGAAAGAAGCATGAATTAGGAAAAAGCTATAAATCTAAGGAAAGTTGATGATTAGTGCTTGTGATTAGCAAAGATAAGAAAGGAAGAAAGAGATGTGAAGAAGTTGGAGAAATTGTCCATCTCTTCGATTACTTACACTTGATTAGTCACTCTTACCTAAATTCTCCCTACCATACCAAAGAGTCTATCATTACATCCTTAATGAAAGACTTTTTTTTATCATTAATTGAAACTTTTGTGGTTTGTGAATGTAGTCCGCGAGCAAGTTTATAGCAAGTCAAACCAATCAGTTGATGAGTGTTGATTTATCTCATTTTATTAGAGTGTTGAGTGAAATTGATATCCGATGTGAGGCTTGGACCTAAAGGGACTATAGTAATCTTTATTCTCTTTTAATTGAACTTGTTAATTTTTAATGTTATGAGTTTAATATTGTAGGATGACGTAGCATAATTTGTAGTTCTTATTGCTGTCGATGTGTTATTACTCATGTTCGTTTAGTCTTTTCCTAGGTGAAAATCTCTCCCCTTGGTTTATCATTTTTATTGTTTGGGGACGCACAACACTTTAAGTTTGGGGGTGTGATAAGTGATATTTTTACCTAAATTTTAGTGTCTTTTTATATGTGTTATCGTATTATTTTATCTGTATTTTTGTACTATTTGGTTGTGTTTTGTGTTTCTATAGAAATGTGTGAGAACGAGCTTAAACGTATGATTTTCAGGTAAAAATAAATTCTATACGCGAAAAGGAAGAAGTGGAAAAAGGCGGATCTCAATTCAAAGTTGAAACATGGAGAACGAGCCAAAACGAAAGAAGAAAAACAGGAGCAGCACCAACACGACCAGTATGCATGCACACGGCTAGCCGTGCTAGCCGTGTGCGGAACACGCCCCTGTAAGCCAAGACCATGAGCCAGCACCTGAAATACCTACATGGCCATAGGCATGGCCATGTGGAGAACACGAGCCATGTGCACGCACACGGGTCGTGTCTGTGAAATAAAATCAGAAAAATTTAGCAAGCTTCTAGAAGATCCCAAGGGGGTATAAATACCCCCAATTTCAACATTCCATCAGATTTGGCGAGGGTTTTCATTGTTCACACACATCACACATCATTTCTTCCATTTTACACCATCATCTTCATCCATTCACCATCCATTCCATCTATCTTCATCCCATCATCAAAATCACCATCCATTTGAAGCAAAAAAGCAAGGAAGAGAGGATAGTTGCAAAGGGAAGAAGAAGATCACTATTGGAGTCATCCAAGGGAGTTTTTATCTAAACTTTGTATTGAAATCTTATTGTTTATCATGGTTTCTAAGGATTTAAATGTTTAAGTTGATTTCCTTGTGAATATGGTAGGCTAATCTCCCTTGTGAGATTAGCAACATGAGAGTTGTTGGATAATTTTGGGATTTATGTATTAAAATTCATATGTTGATTGTGTTAATTGATTTTCTATCATTGATGCTTTAGATCTTGATATTTATGATAACTTGTGTGGTTTGTTGTTTTAAATATGTGATTAGATTGAGAAGTCAATGATTTGTTTAGGATAATTAATTGAATCATTTTGTCATACACTTCATGTGCATTATAAATTGTAAAGAAATAGAGATATCCTTTAAGATTTAGAATCCTTTGATAGAACATTCGATTTGTTAGATCGAGAGGTTAATTAATCGTGTGAAGGGACTCTTATTTAAAGTTTTGTACCTAGTTGGATTTGTTTGAGTGAGAACCAATCTTTTGAGCTATTTTGGGATTATTAAACAGATCCATATCCTATCCATCTCGAGAGGGAGTTTAGGTGAACTTAGTGTTGTCCCTTAGTCTTTACCCATAATTCATATGAATTTGATGCATTTATCCTATGATTTTCACTTCTTAATTGTTGTTAATCTCACTTTACTTAATTTGGAAAACTAATCTTCATCCATTTATTCTATTTGCATTGATTATTACTTGTTTAAATTGAAATTATTTACTTGTATACACAACCTATCCATTGATGTTTAGTCTCTATAAAATTGCATGAAACGTGATATCGCTCAAATTCTAGTGTCTTCCTCCCTTGGGCTCGATAAATTATTATAATTAGTCATCCCGACTACAAATGGCTAATCAATGGACCCTTGTCCATTTCTCATATCCCCACGACTCAACTAAGTCCATTAACTTCTGCTAACGTGCACCTCTCAAGGAGGTCATGCAGCTGCGAATAACAAGTGGGGAGGGGGAACATGAGTAAAAAATCCTTTGAAATGATGACATGTAAATTTAAAATTATGAAGAACTGGATGGAAGACTAACCGATCAAAATCTATTAATAGGTATGCATTCATTGCACTCTGGAATCTAAACATAACGGTCTTTCCATAACAAGCCAATTTGTTCTTTAAATGATAGCTGCATAGACCGTGATGTGCATCAAGATAGACTGTAGATATAGCATGTGCGATACTCCGATGCCCATCTGAAACTATCAAAAGATCTCGTGGACATCCGTATGCCTTTCGTAGCCTTGCTAAAAACCACGTCCATGATGTGTTGTTCTTAATGTCACCAATGCCCAAGGCGAGTGGAAAAATCTGATGGTCTGGATCTTTTGAAACTGCAATGAACACAATTTCCTGGTACTTTCCCTTCATATGAGTCCCATCTATGACAATGACTGGCCGACCAAACTCAAGATATCCGTGCCTGGATGCTCCAAGTGCATAAAATGCAAACCTGAAATGATCATCTTCACCGATGGAGATACTGGTGTGTGTATCGAGATTTGCCAACTCCAATTGATACATATACGTAGGGAGCATATGAAATGAGTTATCGTGATCCTCGTATCTGTGTTCAACAGCCAGGTGTTTGGTCTTTAACGCTATATTGTAGCTAATGTTGAATCTGAAATCCTTCATGATCTCTGCTCTCATCCCTAAGGGTCAGAGTCCAATAATCTTATCAAATTGCCTAGCAGAAAAATATTGCCCGATTAGCTTGGATGACACATGTGTTGGAGCGGACCATTCTAGATTATTTAAATAACCGTGATGTTGAACCAATTTAATCACTCTCCACAGCCCAAAGCTCATTCTTGCGTGCATCGCAAATTAACAACGTGTTTTACCTTTAGCTTACATTCCACGTTATACTTGTTCGAGTTAGATCTTTCAACATGGGTCTCAACTCTATTCCGCAAGTTATACATTCCTTCGGCTATCTACAATTTCTCTTTCGAATTAAATACACTTTTCTCAAGAAGGATGCTAGATGTATCAAATTCAGGGCCTGTCAAATGATATTCTCTGTCAGCGTCATCCAGAATGCCTATGAACATGACAGGTGCATCAGTTTCAGTTAGAAATTTACTTTAGTTCTATTCTCAAAAAATAAAGTTTTAATACCTAGAATCAATCAAGGACGGGTGGTCGTATTTCAGAACGAGACAAGTCGCGACTAATTGGCTCTAGAAAGCTAGGGCCACCTCTCTGACGTATGTAATGATAGATTTTTTCATACAATTGAATTCTTCTCTCTTCAGCACCATCATCACTTTCGCTAGAAGACTGATTAGACTCAAGCGATATATCATCTTCGTTGCTTTTATTCTTTGTCAGTCCCATTCCCGGATTCAACATCATCATTATCATCATCAACATCATCCTCACCCTCACCAACTTTGTCATCAGCTTCAGCATCTAGCGATTCTCTAAAATTAGACCACCGCAGCTCTGACACAGGACTGTACTCCTCATTCAAATCAAATTCAGGCCTAGCACTAGACTGTGTCCTCATACGTGGATCATTATTCAGACCAGCACTTCCATCATCATAACTCATTCCTGAACCCAAACTAATCCCTGAACCTTGTGCATAATGTTGAACGAATGCATTGCCCGCGATAGGCCGGAGTGTCACGTACACCATTCCTATATCAACACAGTTGAAAATGTCTTCCACATATGCATCATTCTTTATCTTATACTTAGACAAACGGCCATCGTACTCAACCAGAGAATGAACTTCATAACCCCAGTAACTCAAATCAGCTTATACTATGTTATGAATTTCTATTAGCAAACTATTATGATACTGATCGTCATCCCGCAAGAATAACCAGTTCACCTGTCCAGCATTGGATAGTAACCCTTCCCAAAATTCACCCCAACACATCCTAATTTTTTTATAGCTCATCTGCACATTTTTTCAAGAAAAAGTAAATGATGTCAATATTAAAACAATAGAAAATTAGTTGCATGTATTCTATTTGGCCCATATTATATTCTATTCGGCCCAAAAATATTTCACTATTCGGCCTACCTTAAGATGCCTCATAAAATCTCAGAAATGTTATTCTTCTATTCGGCCTAAGTTTCTTCTATTCGACCCAATTTCATGCATTACTTGAAGCTATGTCCTTAGAGATTTTGAATATCAATCAATTTAAAAAGTCAATGGTACTAAATTAATAAAAAAATACTCTCTCATTTCGGAGAATGCTTTTTGATTCCTGTTTTATATTGTTTAAAAAAAATTATTAATTTTGTTGATTAAGAGGTATTATAATAATTTTAAATAATTAACTAAAATACAAAGTAATGATATATGTGTTAAAAATGAGTGATAAATTTAAAATTAAAGTAACTTAATTTTGAGGTTGTTGGATAAAATGATCACTACAAGAAAAAGTAGATATAGCAACTAAAAATTACCTGCGAATTCAAATTTCATCACAAAATCCATTCTTTTAGCTATGAATTGTGTTTTTCATTTGCAAAATTCATAATTATTGATAAATTTAAATATTTATTCGTTTTAGCGACATAAAATAAATTTCATGACATAAAAGATCTTTTTAGAATAGATGTGAGTGAGACCATCACACGGATCATATTATCCATAATATTTTTAAGGAGTCTGTTTGGTTTTTATCAAAATAAAAAAAATTGAAAATCACTTATAAAAGGAAATTAATTAGACCTTTTATATATTCCATATATATATATATATATATATATATATATAATACACACACGTAAGGGCTTACGTGAGACGGACAGAAAGTGATAACTTTTATAACGAAAAATGATAACTCTATTTCATGAACAATTTATAGTATAAATGAAAAGTGATAATGTTTTATAGCGAATTTGATAATTATTTTAAAAAGTATAAAATGATCTCACGTGAGACGGTCTCACGTAATTATTTATAATTTATGAAATTATTTAAAATGTAATAATAAATTTTTGTTGTTCATTTAATTTAATTTTTATCTCAAATATTATAAATTTATTAAATGTGATAATATTTTAAAAAAGTAATAATATTTTTTTATATAAAATTGATAGTAATAATTAAATAAAACTGATAATTTTTCATTTGATTTATATCTTGAAGAAATAATGACAAAGAATTATGTGAAACTATCTCATTAAATGACTGTTGTGAGAATTTGATAAGAAGTGATAATATTTATAATAAAAGGTTATATTCAATTGATGAAAAATAATAATAGTGTTGTGTATAGTATAAAAAAAATAATGACATCTTTAATAAAAAGTGATAATTAATTATCAAAATATATTTAATGAATAATTTATAGAATTGATAAAACGTGATAATAAAAGTTAGACAATGACTTGTATACAACCTCCATTTTGGTACAACCCCGGTACAATCTCCTTCTTTCACCTTCAGTGTGTGTTTTTCTTTTTTTTTTATTAAACTGTTGTTGTTTCTGTTTTTTTTTTATTATTTAATTTTAGGGATATAATTATAATTTTTCCCTTGTGGTTTAGGGTATAATTTATCCCTAGGGTTTAGGGTATAATTTATCCCCTATGGTTTAGGGTTTAGGGTATAATTGTAATTTTACCCTTAGGGTTTAGTGTATAATTTATCCCCTAGAGTTTAGGGTTTAGGGTATAATTATAATTTTACCCTTATGGTTTAGGGTATAATTTATCACTAGGGTTTAGGGTATAATTGTAATTTTACCCTTGTTGTTTAGGTATAATTTATCCCAGGGTTTAGAGTTTAGGGTATAATAGTCATTTAAATAAAATAAATTTAAAAATAAAATAAAAACAACATTAATGAAGGAGCATGAATTAATTAAGAAGGGTGGGGACCAAAGGAGTACCAATTCAATTGGTACACCCGTTTGTACCATAGTCCCTCTTTAAAAGTTATTCTTAATCAAAGAAAAGTAATATCCGTGATTTAATGTTCTGCAATAAAAAAAATAATACCCTCCGTCCCATAAAACCTTTCACACTTTCCTCATTTGTTTGTCCCACAAAACCTTTCACACCCCAAAAAAGAAAACATCGCTTTATCTAACAACCTCAAAAGTTCATTTAATTTCAAATTTGCCACTCCTTTTTCACACACATATCATTACTTTATACTTTTTTATTGTCTAAAAATACCACAATACCCTCCAAAGTCAATAAATTTGGTCAAAAAAGTGCACATTTTCTTAAAAAATCTGGAACAATAAACGTGAAAAGTATTATGGGACGGAGGGAGTAACATTTTTAATGAAAAGTTATACATTTTTAAAAAAATGATAACAAAATAGTTGAACTATTTAATAATTAAAAATAATAATAATATTGGTTAAAGATAATTTTTTTTATTGAAAGTGAAAAACACTGATTTAAAGTAATTTTTAATTCTTAGTTGTGTCGCCCCGGTAAATTTAGTTAGAGCATAACTTTAGTAGGACATAGAGCTGTTACATGAAACGAGCCGCTCGAGAGCTCGGCTCGATTCGACTCGAAAAGCTCGAGCTCGGCTCGAGCTCGTGACTATTTGAGCTCGTTTAAATACTCGATACGTTATCGAGCCGAGCCGATAAGGCTCGCTAATAATAATAATATTAATATAAATATTATATATTAATAATTATATATATTAATATAATAATTATTAAATATAATATTAAATATATTAATAAAAATCCGGCTCGATTAGACTCGAAAGCTCACTAAAGCTCGAAAGCTCGACTCGTTTTTCTTAAATGAGTCGAGCCGAGCTCGAGCTCGAGCTTGGATGAGTAATTTTCGAGTCGAGCTCGCTCGCTCGTTATCAAATCGAGCCGAGCTCGAGTATGTACTATTCGAGCTCGCTCGGCTCGTTTAACAGGCCTAGTAGGACATTTCTGTAAAATTGAATTTGTGAGCCGCGCTCCTGTTCGTCTTTTCTTATTTTATTTTATTTTATTTTATCCTTCTTTTTTAATTTAATTTGAGAGATATAACTGAAATTGTACCTTTTCGTTTAGAATATATTTTATTCGAGTAGTTTAGGGTATATTTTAATTCAATGGTTTATTATTTATCCTTAGAGAATAGGGTTAATTATGAGGGTATAATTATAATTTTACTCTTACAGTTTAAAATATATTTCACTCCTAAAGTTTAAGATTTAGGGTATAATAGTAATTTCATCCTTATGATTTAGGGTGTATTTTACCTCAAATAATTTAGTGTATAATTTATCCATAAGGTTTAGAGTATAATTTTAATTTCACTTTAAATATTTAGGGTATAATTTACCCTTATTGTTTAGAATTTTGGTATAATTAAAATTTTATCTAATTTGGTGTATAATGGTTTTTTAAATATAATTAAAAAAAACTTTAATGAAGTACAGGAAATTTATTAGAGGGGTGGGTTCATTGGTGAGAGGATGGCAATGGGCCGGGCCTGGGCGGGTACTTGGCCGCCCCGGCCCGCCCCACCCCCCCCCCCCCCCCCCCCCCCCGCGTCACTTTGCTGTCCTGCCCCGCCCCATGCCCCGATACGGGTCAGAATTTTAATGCCCAGACCTGCCCCGATACGGAGCGAGTCCAACCCGCCTCGTCCCGTTTATTATTTTTTTATTTTTTTAAAAAAATATTTTTTGATCATTATAGTACATTCAAATAGAAAATTTTAAATTAAAATAAAATGAAGTGAATTTAAATTTTTAATTAAATAATTAAACTTTATTTTCATTTTAAATTTTTTTAATACATTATATATTTAATGATATATATAATATTGTACTCCCTCCGTCCCACGTATTTTTACTCACTTTCCATTTTGGGGTGTCCCACGTATTTTTATTCATTCCATTTTTGGCAAAAATACATAATATTTTATTACCTACTTTTTACAATCCCAATAACTTTAATTACTTTTTTACACTTTATTCATCATTTCCAATAATTTTATTCACTTTTTCTTTTTAAATTACTAATTTATCCCTACTTCTCTTATATTATATATTAAAAAAAATAAAACGTCTTAATCTCCGTGCCCGTACAAAAGGGTAAAAATACCCGGGACGGAGGGAGTAATAAAGTATTTTGTAATAGTTATATATAATTACCATATATTATTTCTTTTATTTAAATTAAATAAAAATGTATGTATAATATTTAATATATATCAATAAATGATATTATGTAATATATATAATAAAAATTTAAAAAAAAAAATTTAATATTTTTAATACGGGACGGGGCGAGGCTAGGACCCAAACCCGAATTGATCCGCGCGGGGCAGGACGGACACGCCCCATTCTCTGTGCGGGGCGGGGTGAACTCGCCTCAAATGGAACGGGCGGGGCGGGGCGGGGCGGGTGCGGGTGCGGGCCAGGCAAATTGCCATCCCTCCCTAGACGTTGAAGAAAGTAATATGAAAAAATGCATGGCATGGTACACGTGTTCCAATTTAAGTGAGTTGGCGTGATGGCTACGTCAGAAGTTGTTATTGAGTCCTAGTATTAAGGAAAGGAAATATAGATATAATAATCTTAATTCTAATCTTTTAGATGGATCAGATTTTTCAGGTTCTTACGTGCGTTACTTTAGTTATAATAATTTCCGTACGCTATGGCTATAAATGCATTCTTAATTTTTTCAATTTCTTTGTGTTATTTTTGAAGAGTTTGTCTCTAACGAACTGTTTACTATGTGAACCTCAATTTCCCTTTAATTTAAACTCTTAGGAATACATAGGGTCGGATTCATAGGAGCAGGGCCGGCCCTAAAAATTTAGGGGCCTGTGGCAAAATAAAAATTGAGGCCCCTCAAAATTTTTATTTTATTTTTATATTAATAAATTTTATAATAAAAATATAACTTATAAAATATGAAAAGAAAAAAAAATTCATTAAAAAAATTATAAAATAAAAAAAATGTACCTTTTATATCTTTAATACATTGACCATAGTATATAAATAAATAGTATCAAAATGAATTAGTAAAACGGAGAATTGAGTATTAGAATGTTAAATTAGGTATTTTAAATTACTAATTTTGCAAGAAATATAAATTTTGTTTTTTTTATAATTTATGCATAAATATTGGTAGCTTTTCAAAGAAAAAATAAAAATATACAGTAGATAGTGATTTTGTATTTTTTGAAGGGATAAATGATAAATCTCATTAATAATTGATTCAAGAATAAAAAAATTATTAGATGTACCCCATTAAAATTATTGAGGGGCGGCTATTTGCACCCTTGGTCTAGCAATTTTGGGGTGCAAATAGCCGCCCCAAAAATAAAAATATACAACAGATAGTGATTTTGTATTTTTGAGGGGATAAATGATAAATCTCATTAATCATTGATTCAATAAAAAAAATTATTAGTTTGATCCAATAATATTAAATAATTTGGTAGCATTATTACATTAAATAAATTAAAAACCCAATTTGTAAATAGTTAGTTGGGTCTAAAATTAATCAAATTTAATAAATAAATATATATTGAACCTAAATTTTAATCAATACAATAAATAAATATATAGAGGTATTAAAAAAATGGGCCCCTAAAATTTTGGGGTCATGGCAAGGTCCCACCTTGCCACCCCTCAAGGCCGGCCCTGAGTGTTTGTGATTTTTGAGATGAGTTCCAGCATAATCAAATCTCTGATGAAAACAGAAGGAGCAGTCGACGGCGCTGAGAAATACCCAGGCAACGTGGAAAACCCTGCCCCAGCCAATCCTGCCACGACCACAGCTGCCGCTCCTTACACTTACAACGGCGTCGTTATCAGCTGCTTTCATCGTAAATTTTATCTAAGAGACATCATTCGTCTCATTCTTGTCTTTATTGCTGCGTTCATGGCAGGCTATCTCATTAATAATTTAATATATAACTTTTTTTTTATTTAATTTGATTTCATGTACTAATCTTTAACCTTTTCTCATACATCTTTCATGTCTTTATCAATCATTTACTTTGCATGCATTCTCTGCTTAATTAAATTCTCTATCTTAATTATCTTCTATCATCCATCTAATTTTAATTACTTTCATTACTGTGCATGCATACTTTCCAATAGTGGTGCCCCCCTAAACCTTTTTAAATGCTTAGCATGTGTATTCACTCTAACATAGCTAATTAACACTCCCTCCGTTTACTGTATATACGAAGTTAAAAAAAAGTCACTTTTTAAACGAAGTTTAAAAAAAATCACTTCTTGATTTACTTTTTGGGGTAGTACAGTATTTTTGGGTAATAAATAAATGATAATATATGTTAGGTGTGTTAAGAAGGCAATGACAAATTTAAAACTAAAGTATGTCAGAAATATATTAGTTAGTTATTTTTTCCTTTTATAGAGATTTGAAGTTGAATTTGGGACGAACCACAGTGGAAAGTGTGAAGTTAAAAGTTGAAACGGAGGGAGTAGTATTTTATGTATGTATATAGTATAATTTTAATTTCGTTGAATTTTAATTTTATGAAATTTTAATCATTAGTTATAATTGCTTGTACTGGCTAGGTGATCCAAATTCAAATTCATAACGATTAAAGAAGATGTATTTTTTTTTAATCTTTTGTCTTTTTTTTTATCCAAAAATTATTTAAATTAATTTACGTAATTATTATTTATTATTAAGGGTATAATATATTTTGATACAGCGGAAATATTTTTCAGAGAAATATATATTAAATACTAGTATAATGTTTTCATTAATACTAGTGTCTAGAGCACCTCAAGTGTATATTGAGAACATTGAGGTGGTAACCGAGCTGATTTGAGGTAATATTGTAATGTAATGAATGATTTGAAGTAATTTTGTAATGTAATTATTGGATGGGTTTAGTTTGATGTAAGGTTGTAAATTAATTGAATAATTCGAATTCGATTCCATGTTTGAATTCGAATACCATGATATTTGAATTTGAAAAATTCGCATTTAAATATAAATTCGAATAATTATTTTAATTCGAATAATATTATAATCGAATGTGATTCATAAGGTATTCAATTCGAACATTCGTGAATATATTCGAATAACAATATATAACATATAGTATTAACTATATACTACTTCATATTAAATATATAAATATATATATATATATACACTAGCATGAAACCCACTGGATCATTTAATTATTATTCTAATTTTTTATAATTAAATAATTCGTGTTATATAATGTAACAATATTAATTAAGGAGATTTTTTTTTCTTATAGCTAGATAATTTCTTTCATCATTGTAAATAATTTGCAACAAATTATAATATTTGACTTTTGATAATATAACTTATAACTAAATTATATTAAAAGTTAATATATATGTACATATATTCTAATTATTTGAAAGAATCTTAACTTGTATTTTTTTAAAAATGTTACTTTATAATATAATACAATTGAAAGTTATTTATTACTTCTCCTATCTCTCTACAAAAATGCGCAACAATATAGGAGCAATTTGGTCTCTTTGCTGTATAGTTATGTAGTTGTTAGTACGTATTTTATTTTTTTCATTGTATTTAAATACAATAATGATTAAAATATGTAACTCTTAGTAATAAAATCCTTAATTTTACTGTTTGTCTAAAATAAATACTCCCTTCGTCCCATAAAGAAGTTCACAGTTACTATAGATACGGAGTTTAAGATAAAGTTGCTTTTTGGGGTAGTTTGGTATTTTTAGGTAATAAATAAATTATAAAGTAAGTTATGTCTGAAATGAGGACTGAAGGCCCTTATTTATAGGTGGAGAAAATAACCACTTGTGAGATATTCTCTCCTTGAAAATATATGTTGGATTTTCTCCTTTAATTAAGCCTGCTGGACTGGACATGTGCCTATTTAATTTAATTAGGCTTGCTGAACTTGACCTGACCTATTTAATTTAATTATGTCTGCTGGATTTGATTTGGGCTTATTTGACTTGGTTCAGACCCACTTGACTTGAATTGAGCCCATTTAACTTGGATTTGAGCCCATTTGATTTGGATTTGAGCTCAAATAATTATATTAATTATCAATATCAATTAGGAAAAATTACTCCTAGGTACACACTTTGTACTAGGGGTGGCAATTCGTGCTAACGGGTTGAGTTTTGTGTCGACACGATAGTGACACGACATGATAAGAGCAAACCCGAACACGACACGATAAGAATTCATTCCAACACGACACGATCACGAAAAGTAACGGGTTGACACGACACGATAACAACACGATAAGAAAATAATAATAAAAAAATAAAAAAATACTAATAAAAAAAATAAAAATTTCTAAGTAAATATATTTTAAAATTATTAATATGTATTTTTATCATATATTTGTCTAATTTTATATTTATATTGGGTTGTTAACAGGTTAATGGGTTATTAACGGGTTAATGGGTAACCTGTTAATATCAATCGTGCTTAACGGGTTGACACGAACCCGACATGAACACGACACAAAATTTTTATATCCTTATTGGGTTGACAAGATAACAACACGATCCAATAAGGCCAAACACTAACTCGCAATTATCGTGTCGTGTCGGGAATTGCTACCCCTACTTTGTACCCTAAATTAATAGGAGATACAATAATTTCAAAAAATTACTCTCACATACAAAATATTAAAGTAATATACCAAATATAACCTTAATTCATTATAATTCCACATACTTTAAACCACAAATCCTAACCCCCTCACCCACCCACTGCCGCCGGCCGATCGTTAGACCTCCGTCGGTCGACCGTCGGACCATCACACTTTTTTTGCTACACACACTTTTTTTTGCTGCACACAAACATTTATGTACAGTACATGTGTAAGGGTAATATTGGAATATCACTATATATTTATGTAGTTAGTAGTAATATTTTTGTATGTTTGTATCTCATAGTAATAAAGGAGTTTTTAATGTACATAGTAGACTAGTAGTAACTATCCCATCAATTATTTATTTATTTATTTTAGGAATTAATTTATTTAAATTCCTTCATAAATAAATATTCAACTAATACTTAATATATTTTCCTTTACATTTTTATTTATTAGGCAATAAAATTTAATTGCCAATATATACTCCCTCCGTCCCATAAACAAATTCATACTTTCTATTTTTTGTTTGTCCCATAAACAAGTTCACACCCCCAAATAAAAAAATACACACAAATCAATAACCCCACAACACACTTTAATTTCAAAATTGTCACCCCTTTACAACTCACATAACTTACTTTATAATTTATTTATTACCTAAAAATACCAAACTACCCCTAAAAGTAAAGCAAAAAGTAATTTTTTTTTAAACTCCTTATCTACAGTAACCGGGAACTTATCTTTGGGATGGAGGGAATATATCTTAAGTATACTATAGCAGAAACTTTTCTTGCTGACGCGTCGTCTCCAGAGCACTCCAATATGACGTGTAATCTTCTCAATTTTTTGGATTTTTAATACTTTTTTTAATATTTTCCTTTTTTACTTTTAATTAACATACTTATTTAAATATTTTATTTTTTAAATAATGTGTTTCTTATTTTTAATAATGATTAAATTTTTAATATTTTATTTATATATTTGATTATCATTAATTAATTACTAAATCTTTTAATACAATAAATTAATTAATATCAAATTAAATCATATATATAAAGGAAAAAAGAATATTATATATAATATTCTCTCTCACCCCACCTATAAATAAGATTTTTTGGTTATTCATTCTAAATACACACATTTGATTATCCAAGAGGAATATGAGTTTTCTTCAAGTTCCTCTAAAGAATTATTTATGAAATAATAAAATTTTATTTCGATAGAGCGAATCAAGTAGAGATTCGATTTACCCCTAAAAAATCGATAAGAACTGATTCAAATATTATTGAATCGATTTACCTCTTAAGAATCGATCCTTTAAGAGAAAGATAATCGATTCAAGTATTCTTGAATAGATTTATTTACATATTAAAAATCAATTTTTCAAGAGTTACAGGACCGATTCAAGTATTCTTGAATCCATTTACATCTTAAGAATCGATTCTTTAAAAGAAAAAAAATCGATTAAAGTATTACCTCTTAAATATCGATTAAGTATTCTTTAAGATCTACTTGTAAAGTATTGATTCAAGTATTCTTCAAGTGAAAGAAGATCTATGATTCAACTACTCTTAAATAGATTTACCTATAGAGAATAAGAGATTGAAAAACTAATATTGAGTTTGTAAATATTTGCTAAATTTTTAAATTTAGTATATTAATATTTATTTATTTACATATATCTTAATTATTCAATTATGACATACTCCCTCCATCCCAAGAGAGTCTGCACCCCTTTCCCGTCACGGAGATTAAGAAAGTGATAACTTTTAGGGGTATTATGGTATTTTTTGGTAATAAATAAATGATAAAGTATGTTAGGTGTGTTTAGGAGTGGGTAATATAGGCATATCGAAAATACCGAGACCGTACCGAAAATTTCGGTATGAAAAAATTCATACCGATATCGATACCGAAATTTCGGTATACCTATTTTTTGGTATACCTAAATTTCAGTAAATTAAATCGGATATCGATACCATATCGAAAGTTACATCATACCGATTTTTAGTAAATATCGATTAATACCGAAATGTTGGCACACCGTTTCATACCGAAAATTCAACATACCGAAAAATACCGATTTATCGAATCATACCGAAAAATAATATTAAATTTTAATAAAAATAATAAAATTAATATAAAAATATTTCAAAATAATTAAACTTTCTAATCTCAAACATTCTACTTTAATAACATCTTCTAATTTATTAATGAATTTATATATATATATATATATATATATATATATATATATATATATATATATATATATATATATATATATATATATATATATTTTAGATAAAAAAATTTGGTTATTATATTTTTACACTCCCTCCGTCCCAGCTTAAAAGGGCCATTTTTCCATTTTGATCGTCCCACTCAAAGAGCCTCATTTTCTTTTTTACACACATGAGACCCAGGGCCGGCCTTGAGGGGTGGCAAGGTGGGCCCTAGCCATGGGCCCCAAAATTTTAGGGACCCCATTTTTTTAATACCTCTATATATTTATTTATTGTATTGATTAAAATTTAGGTTCAATATATATTTATTTATTAAATTTGATTAATTTTAGACCCAACTAACTATTTACAAATTGGATTTTTAATTTATTTAATGTAATAATGCTACCAAATTATTTAATATTATTGGATCAAACTAATAATTTTTTTTATTGAATCAATGATTAATGAGATTTATCATTTATCCCCTCAAAAAATACAAAATCACTATCTGTTGTATATTTTTATTTTTGGGGCGGCTATTTGCACCCCCAAAATTGGTAGACCAAGGGTGCAAATAGCCGCCCCCTCAATAATTTTAATGGGGTACATCTAATAATTTTTTTATTATTGAATCAATTATTAATGAGATTTATTCTTTATCCCTTCAAAAAATACAAAATCACTATCTACGGTATATTTTTATTTTTTCTTTGAAAAGCTACCAATATTTATGCATAAATTATAAAAAAAACAAAATTTATATTTCTTGCAAAATTAGTAATTTAAAATACCTAATTTAACATTCTAATACTCAATTCTCCGTTTTACTAATTCATTTTGATACTATTTATTTATATACTATGGTCAATGTATTAAAGATATAAAAGGTACATTTTTTTCATTTTATAATTTTTTTAATGATTTTTTTTTCTTTTCATATTTTATAAGTTATATTTTTATTATAAAATTTATTAATATAAAAATAAAATAAAAATTTTGAGGGGCCTCAATTTTTATTTTGCCACAGGGCCCTAAATTTTCAGGGCCGGCCCTGATGAGACCCACACACCCCCTCTAATACAATTAAAATATGGGACCCACACTCCCACTAATACAACTATCCACTACACATTAAATAATAATACTCCTTAATCTACGTGCAAAAAAGTAAATGACCCTCTTACGCCGGGACGGAGGGAGTATATTTTAATTTATAAGTGTATTATATTTTATTTAATTTTATTAGAGTTTATTTTAAATTTTAAAAAATAAATATGAATAAATGTGATGCATAATTACATACATATAATTTAAATATATTATTAATATAAAATATACTTAAATATAGTATTATGTATAATTAGTTTTTTTAAAAATAAACATAAATTTTTTTTGTATTTTGGTATCAGTATACCGATGCCGAAATACCAAAAAATATTTCGGTATACTGAAATACTGAATATTTTAATATACAATACCGATACCTTATCAAAATTATCAGTACGACAATCATACCGTACTGAAAATTTTGGTATGTTGAAAATTTGATATTTTTCGGTATTTTTTTGATACGGCGAGCGTGGTATACCGAGTTTTCGGTATTTTTTCCACCCCTAGGTGTGTTAGGTAGGGGTGGTGTGTTTGTAAATAAAGTGTATGGGGAAGGGCGATTGTGTTTGACTTTTTGCTTTTTTAGAAAAGTGCAAACTTTTGTGGGATAACCCAAAATGGAAAGTGTGCCATCTGAAATGGGACGGAGGGAGTATGAATTATAAAATTTATTTTTTTAATTGTTTATATAATTTAAAATTAATAAAATTAAATAAAAAATAAAATTAATAAATTCATTACAAATTTATGAATATTTAAAAGAATATTATATATAAATTAATATTATATATATATATATATATATATATATATATATATATATATATATATATATATATATATATATATATATATAACTCCTTTATTAGTATGAGATACAAACATACAAAAATATTACTACTAACTACATAAATATATAGTGATATTCTAATATTATCCTTACAATGTGCTGCACATAAATGTTCGTGTGCAGCAAAAAAAATATGTAGTAAAAAAATATGTGCAGCAAAAAACGTGTGGTGTTCCAGCGGCAGTCTGACGGCTGGCCGGCGGTGGTCCAACGGTAGTGGGTGGATGAGGGGGTTAGGGTTTGTGGTTTAAAGTATATTGGATTATAATGACTTAAGGGTATAATATTTGATATTTTACTTTAATATTTTGTATGTGAAAATAATTTTTTGAATTCATTTTATCTCCTAATAATTTAGGGTACAAAGTGTGTACTTAGGAATAATTTTTCCTATATATTACATTAGTTTCCTAAAAATAACAATTAATGAAAATATAATAATTACTCCCTCCGTCCCAAGAATACATTCGCGTATTCTTGGGCACGGAGTTTAAGAAAAGTAACTTTTTGGGGGTGTGATGTAAGAAAGAGAAGGGGTATTTTGGGTAATTGAGTAGAATAAAGTGTATGATATAGTTGACTTTGACTAAATTGTGTGTAAAAAGAAGGTGGCATTTTTGTAATATTGTAGTATTGTAAGGTTATTGATATTGTGTATTGTTTCCATTTTTAGGGGGCGAATGTATTCTTGGGACGGACCAAAATGGAAAGGGCGAATGTATTCTTGGGACGGAGGGAGTATTATTTAGTTAATTAAGAAATGATTATAGTAATACTCTATTTAAATATTATTTATAATATTACGTGTGTGTATATATATATATATATATATATATATATATATATATATATATATATATATATATATAGAACGACTACTGTACAACCAGTCCTACCAAATATTTGGTACAGCTTATCCGCATTTCAATCTCGCGGATCCACTCTCCCTCCCCACCTAGCTGTCTTTTCCCTTCCTTCTCTCTTCCTTCGTTCCACTCCAGACATCGCCCTGGTTCTCCTATTCAGGGCTGCACTGTCCAGATCATCACTCAACGCTGTACAGACTTAATTTGGGGCTATTAGACCGCGATTCTCGATTTTCCAGCAAGAGGCGGCTTGCCGTCACAAGATTACATACAGCAGTTTCTTCCCAATTTCTGTGCCTTCTTGGTCCGGATTTCACAAGGAGCCTCCGATTGATTTTGGCCCCTGGGACGTCGTCCGTTCCTGGTCTGTCTAAGGCTCCTTTCTCTTCCACTCTATGATGGGACATCGCTTCTTTTACCCGGTTTCCTTCCTCATCTTCCGCCACGAGCACTCCCCGAGCAGTTACCGTCTACAACAAATTGTTGAAGCATGAACTGTAGGGATTTTGTGTATGACGGCTTGGATCTCTAGAGCAAGTCCTCTTCTCATATATTGCAACCTGACGATGCTTTAGAGACACTATGGTGGGATTCACAGGAACGAGGTGATCAAGTTGATTCTGCTGATAATATTGGGCAAATCTTGTCTGGGTTTCTGCTTCTTGTTAATCACTTGATTAATTATGGGCAGCTTTGGTTCTGGTTAAAGCCATGGATTTTTTATTATATATTAAAGCAGGACACTATAAGTATGCAGAAGATTGTTTTATGCATTATTTTTCGTAGGGCAGTTCCCTCCGAGGTGAAGTTATATAACAGAAATTGGGGAAGATTATATTAGGAGATATTGAACTCAATCATTTCAATGTTCAGCTTGGTGCTGGCATAATTCAGCTCTCTGACCTTGCATTAAATGTTGATTATTTAAACGAGAAGGTAGGGTGCAGTTCCGATTTTTATTGCTGATTTATGTGATGAAAATTATTAGTTAGACACTAATATTTCAGAATTAAACGATGAACTTGTTGTCTGTTGATTCGTGTTTGACTTGCTCATCACAATACACTAAAATCACTAATTAGGATGCCTAAAGATTGAAATTATTCTAGTGTTTGTACTTCCGAGGATGTCAGCAATCTGGATATTAATTGATTACTTGAGGAACAGAGTAAGATGAATCCAATGAGGAAAGAAAGTTCCAATACATAGGAAGTTTGTGACATTTAAGTGATTATCTTAAGGAATTTGAGACATTTATGAGAAATGTCTTGATGAAATTGATGCAGTTAAAAAAAAACATCATCTGCATTTTAAAGGAGGAAGAATAGTGCTCACCGCAGATCTACCAATTCTCCGCCTCCATTGCAGGCCCGATGCTGGTGAGCAAAATTCACGTGAGAAAGGAGTGCGCCGCAGTTGATGACGTGGATTAAAAGAGTAAGGAAAACCCAAGAGCATGATTCGATTTTTAAAATTTGACCCATTTTCAATAAAAAGGTCCGGTTGTATGCATTATAAAAAAAAACCTGTTCTATCCCAGTCTTTGTCATATATATATTAAGTATAGTATTGCAATTTCTTTTTTCGCTAACGTGTTGTTCACGTATAACTTTACTATTTATTTATTTTTCATATACACTTATTATGACTTATTTACTTTAGTATCATTAGTTGCAATTAATAAATAAATCATTCTATATAAATAAATTAATTAGTATCAAATCAAATCATGTATAAAAAAAAGAATAAATTGAGATTTTCTTTTATATATAATTGATACTCCCTCCGTCCCATAAACAAATTCACACTTTTTATTTTTGTCCGTCCCATAAACAAGTTCACGCCCCTAAATAAGGAAATACACACAAATCAATAACCCCACAATACACTTTAATTTCAAAATTGCCACCCATTTACAACTCGGAATCAGAGGATATCTAAAGCCTGTTTACTCAATTCTCAAGTTCTATCCACGTTGGATTATCTTTATAATTTCTTTAGTGTTTATTATTTAATAAATACAAAATTTGTTGTTACAATATATATATTTTATAAATATAATAGTTTATTTTATAAATATTTTATTATACTACCTTAAAATAAAAATGAAAACATATATTTTAATAATTTATATATATCATATATTTTAATAATTTATATATATCATGTGAATTATTTAATTATATTTTTTTATAATTTAATAGTAGATGTGATTAGTGAGCATTTTCTTAAATTTATTTATTAATAGTACAAGAAATTTAAAAAAAATCAATAAATTTTTTTATCCTAATAAATAGAAATTAAATATTATTTTTAAAAAAATGAATTTACAATTTCAAATCGAATTCGCGATTTGAATATTTAATTTGAAATGTTCAAATTTTTAATACTCGAATATATTCGAATAGTTCGTTTATTACATTCTAATTGAATACGAATCCGATTTCGAATTCGATTAATAATCGAATATAAATATTCGAATATTTAATCAAATAACATTCAAATACCTTAATATTCGATTTAATTTGATGCCAGCCCTTATTTCTCATGCATAATCTGCGGTACGATGGAGAGTGCATCAAATAAGGTCACACATCAAACTATATCAAGATGAACCACCTGATGTCACACGCACTTAGAGAAATGAAAAGAGAGGGTCTGGATGTTCTGTGTCACTCCATTAAATGAGTGACACGTAGGAGAGATGAGAGATATTATACTCTAACCAATAAATCCTTAGGGGTAAGAATTGATTCAACCTGCCACATGTCATTCTATTAAGAGATGTTACAGGAGATGTCACACCAAAGTGTCACAGGACATCTCGTGCCAAAAAGAGATAGATAAAAACTACTCCCTTTGATCTGTCCCGCCACAAAAGAAGAGTGAAAAGCTTAGCGAGAAATGAAAAGAGATAGATAAAAACTACTCCCTCTGCTCTGTCCCACTACAAAGGAAGAGTGAAGAGCTTAGCGGAACAGATGAAGTACAATAATTGAACTATTATGAAGCAAGATCGTGGTTTAAACGTAGTACAATAATTGAACTATTATGAAGCAAGATCGTGGTTTAAACGAAGATGTATGTAGTACCAACCAAAACAAAAATGTGGAGTCTCAGCTGACGGATAGACGAACGAAAACGAAAATGGTGAAATTTAACTTGGTACGAAGGGAGTATAAAGTTTCACAACTTCAAAAGCAAGGTCGGATATTTTCTCTATTTTTGAGTTAGATAAGTCCACATCTCTTAGGACTCTTCCTGGGCATCATTAAACTATAAACTCTAAATAGAACACATATATCAGGAAGTACTCAAATTTACAATCTCATTAGGATGAGACAATATTGATCCTTCAAATTAGGTAATAACCATGACACCATGTACATCTCGTATTGTAAACAGTTCAGCAATATCATTTCCAGAGTCACCACAAACTAGAATGTTATTTGGTAATTTACCCACAGCCTTGAATATTTGGTGTAAATAAGCAAGTGCTTGCCTTTTTCCAGCACCCTGTGGCAGAATGTCCAAGCCCATTCCCCCACTGTACATTATTGTGACATCCAACTGAAACATATCAAAATTGAAACAACCTGTCTTATGAACTGAAAGAAAGTCTAAGTAAGACACAATGTTCACATGATCTTTTGCTGTTTTATATTTCTTTCTCTATTTGCATAATTGTTGATGAGATCAGTCAAGAAATTCTATTGTAGCACATAAAGTAGGTATCAACATGTTAAGAAGGTATCCCACTATTCTTCATGCAATCACAATATTAAACCAAACAAAATAAACTAAAGTGAGGCATAATATTTTACTCAAAGCGATAATGAATGAAATTCTCCAATGAGAAGCGTAGTCCACATGGTGCTTTTTCCTACTGCAGATGCCAGATCACATAATACACTAAATAATGAATGTACATGCTTTATTTAAATTAAAGTGAAAAAAATGGAAGATGAAAAGGTTATGTGCTTAGCAAAGAAATCTAATATGAGCAGAGTGCCGAGGTAAAGTAAGCAGCCAAGATGGAAAGGAAATTACGATTTTCTTTCTCTCAAACTGTAGAGAAGCTAAGGGAACTCGCATACTGAAAAGAGATAGGAATATCATCTGCTAGAAACATGTACTGTCAAAATGATATGGGATATCGACCATTTTAGCAAGTAGTAATAGAAGTACAGATGTTACAAGAGGGAGAATTAAACAAGAGCACAATGAGGAATTGATTAACTAGTAGAGAATTCAAAGAAGAGAAATAAATAGAGGGCTTCCAAATCTACACCAAAAAATGCGTATGCAGTGAAATCCACTGTAAGTATTATTTCAAATGTCAAATATGCTATACACATTTCTAAAGAAATTAACTATGAAGGTTTTCTTTGTTACTCCTTAATTCCCTTCCTAACACAGGGCATACATGAGTAGGAAGTGTCACAAAAGCAGGAAGATAATACAAACTTTCAACTTTGATTAATTCAATTTTAATTAAATATCTGAATACTTGTTTTCTCAGTAATTTTAATATTTTGATACAACGTATTAGAAATCGTCAAATATCAAACCACAGGATCCAATTATTTGTTGTCTCTTTGAATTCAAGACTTTCTCATAGCTTTTGAAACAGACACCAAAGATTTTATACCATGATCTTAAACTTATCTGCAGGTAGCTGTAGGACGAGTATATGTGCTGCTCAGCTACAATATATGTAAGGTGGTTGCAAATCAAATCCAGTTGAATACATATATCTTTCTAATCTTGGTAAAAAACGTGATTCACACTCACTATGCCAAAACTGTGGAATAACAACGCAGGAATAACTGTTAAGAACAATATATTTGCAAGAAGGCAAAGTGATATATGATTCGTAAAGGATGTATATCTTCTGTGTGTTTACAGCAGTGAGGAATGCCCCAAATATATATAGGTGTGGAGAAAAACAAGTTCCACAAATCAAGTTAATTTTCCTAAAATATGTACAATTGCAATCAATATACGTATCTCAATAATTTCAATCAGTTGCATAATTTCTCAATTATTATGCGTATCTCAATACTCCCCTCAAGTTGGAAGGTGAAGATCGTGAACCCCCAACTTGAAAACAAGCCGCTGAAACTGATCAGAGCCAAGTGCTTTAGTGAAAACGTCTGCAATCTGCTCAGAAGTAGTGATTTTCCGAGGCTCGATTTCCTTGGACTCAACACGTTCACGAACAAAATAACAATCCATTTCAACATGTTTTATTCGCTCATGAAAAACAGGATTATTTGCAATATGTCTTGCAGCTTGAATGTCATAATAAAGTAAGGTAGGTGTGGATTGATGTGCTCCCAAATCAACAAGGAGCCACCGAAGCCATAAAATCTCGCTCACAGTGGTGGCCATTGCACGGTACTCTGCCTCAGCTAATGACCTAGAAACCACAGATTGCTTCTTAGTTCTCCTAGGAGCTCCTCCAAGAGATACAAAATAACCTGTTCTGGAACGTCGTGTCATTGGGCATCCTCCCCAATCGGAATCACAATATGCAACGAGAGAAAGATCACCATAGGAAGGCAACAACACGCCTTGGCCCGGTGTACCTTTAAGATAACGCACAATCCGCAAAGCAGCTTCCATGTGGGATTGACGAGGCGAGGAGATGAATTGACTAAGAACGTTCATGGCATATTGTATATTAGGCCTAGTAACTGTGAGGTAAAGAAGTTTTCCAATCAAGCGGCGATATTTCAAAGCATCTACGATCGGACTAGCTTCATCAAAATCATATCGGGTGTTTTGCTCCATGGGAAACGGGCTAGGTCGGCAACCCTCTAAGCCACAATCCTTCAAAATATCAAGGATATATTTGCTTTGGCTTAAGACAATACCCTTTGACGATCGAGCCACTTCAATACCCAAAAAATATTTTAAAGCACCTAGATCCTTTATGCCAAACTCCCGATCAAGATATTCTTTAATTTCTTTAATTTTGTTGTTATCATTTCCTGCAAGAAGAATATCATCAACATATATTAATGCAGCAATGTAAACTTGACCTTGCCTGAGGATGAAAAATGATCCGCGTGAGATTGCTTAAAACCAACTTTAACAATGGCCCGGGTAAATTTGTGACGCCAATTTCTTGACGCCTGTCGCAAACCATATAAGGATTTTCGCAGCTTGCAAACACGTGTCTCTCCTTCTTTGGCAAATCCTTGTGGAATTTTTATGTAGACATCTTCATTTAGTTCACCATGGAGAAATGCATTATTTACGTCTAATTGGTGTATAAACCAATTTTTCTTAACAGCAACAGCTAGCAAGCTACGAACTATAACAAGTTTTGCAACTGGAGCAAATGTGTCATGAAAATCAATCCCTTCAATTTGTGTGAAACCCTTGGCGACAAGCCGCGCTTTGTAGCGTTCAACTTCTCCACTTGGTTTATATTTTATTTTATAAACCCACTTTGAATCAAGCCGCCCATGAGGATACCCTACGAAAATACATGACCTCCCCCTTTCAACGAATTTGTCAATTCCTTTTTTTGTATCCTTTACATAAACGAGGCACCTAAAAACTCTCAAATGTTCATACTCAGGGTTCTTGTTTAACAAAATCTCATATGGAGTTTGATTTTGCAGCACCTTTGAGGGAATTCTATTTATAATGTAAACCGCCGTTAGTACACATTTGCCCCAAAAATTGATCGTCAAATTAGCTTGAAAACATAGCGCCCTCGCAATTTCTAGAATGTATCTATGTTTGCGCTCCACAACTCCATTCTATTGTGGGGTGTGAATGCAAGAGGTCTCAAGGATAATGCCAAATTTGGTATAATAATCCATCATTTCATGGGACTGAAATTCACCCCTATTGTCGGTTCTAATTCGTTTCACTGCCTTTCCAAATTGGGTTCTCACCATATTGCAAAAAAGTTGAACATATTTGTAAGTCTCAGACTTAAACTTCATCAAATAGACCCATACTCCACGACTATAGTCATCAACAATGGTTAAAAAATAGTAAGCGCCCGTGAGAGAGGCTGTCCTATAACCACCCCAAATGTCACAATGTATCAATTCAAAACATGATGTAGATTGAATAGAACTTAACAGAAAATGTGTTCTAGTTTGCTTGGCCCTTATGCAAGACTCACAAAAATCAACCATTCTTTTATCAACTTGACAAATATTTTGGAGCTTTATACGAGATGCATGCCCCAACCTCTTATGCCATATCTCTGGATCAATAGTCACTGAAAAAACTTTTCGATTATCAGCTACGGGCTCCAGAACATATAGAACATCACGCTGTTTACCCACTCCAATCATGTTCCTCAAAGCTAAGTCCTGCATGACACAAAAATTTGGAAAAAAGTCATAACACAATTAAGTTCCTTTGTGAGTCGACTAACTGATAATAGATTACATTGAAAATTTGGCACATGTAATACTCGCTCAACATGCAAACCATTCGGCAAATCAACATTGCCTACACACCGAACAGGTACCTTGTCTCCATTAGGTATTTTAACTGGCATTTCAGTATTAGTAATTGTAAATGACTTGAGCATACTTCCCTCATAAGTAATGTGTTATGTGGCTCCAGAATCTATTACCCATGGTGTATCAAAATTGATCTTACCGGCCATGTTTATTGATGGCATGGAAGAGGTGATGGTACCAACAGTGTTGTTGAGAAGGTCCCTCAGTTGTGTCATTTGCTCAGATGTGAATCCTTATAAAAGACTTGAATATTCCTTTGGTTGATTTTTGCATCCATGTGTGCTGCTCTATGTGCTTGTTTTTTTCATTAGCTTTACCAGATTCTTTCTCCTTCAATTTGCCTCCCGTGTTGCCTTTCTTCGAGTCCGGATATCCAATGATTTCATAGAAATTTTCAATGGTATGCCACAATCTTCCACAGTGATCATATCTCGGAGGGGCTTTGTCCTTGTCTCGCCCTCCATCACGATGCTCTTGATTGCTTTGGCGCTGAACTTGGAAGGCAGCACCATCAACAGTTGGTCTTCGGGTGGATGATATTAATCCTTGTGTCTCATCTTCAGCGACGAGGTGATATACTGCCCCAAGACTTGGCATTGGTTTAGTACTCAGGATTTGAGTTTTGATAGTGTTAAAAGTGTCATCAAGACCCATGAGGAATTCATAGATCCGCTCCTTTTCACTCTTTTCAATAAAGAGTTTGGATACATGGCAGGTGCACTTTCCACACGTACATTTTGGAGTTGATGAGATTGAATCAATCTCATCCCAAATTCCCTTTAACTTGGTGTAGTATGCCGAGATCGGCATCTTGTCTTGCCGTGTAAGTGAGAGGATCCTCTTCAATTTGTATGCCATTGGAGCACTTTCTTTGTCGAATCGTTCTTCGAGGTCACACCAAATCTCGCGTGCAGTTTTGACATGCTTCACGCTATTTCAGATCTCTTTATCCATGGTGACTAATAGCCAACCCTTTACCATGGCATTGTAGCGTTTCCACAAAGGAAGTTCTGGCATGCCTTCATCGGATTTCGGAATTGAGCCATCAATGAATCCAAATTTATTTTTTGCGTATAAGCAGTTGCTTATTTCTTCTGACCAATCTCCATAGTTACCGTCACTAAGGAGATCAGTGACAAAAATATGACTTGGATTGTCTGAAGAACCAATGAAATATGGGGACATAATATCGATGGTGGGGCTAATTTTACCACCGTCACCGTCTTTTGCCATCGATTATTTAAAAGAAAAAATTGCAGAAGCTATTTTTGCAGGACCTCAATCCTGCTCTGATGCCATGTTAAGAACAATATATTTGCAAGAAGGCAAAGTGATATATGATTGGTAAAGGATGTATATCTTCTATGTGTTTACAACAGTGAGGAATGCCCCAAATATATACAGAAGTGTGGAGAAAAACAGGATCCACAAATCAAGTTAATTTTCCTAAAATATGTACAATTGCAATCAATATACGTATCTCAATAATTTCAATCAGTTTCATAATTTCTCAATTATTATGCGTATCTCAATAATAACAACAGTAAATTCAAAATCCGTTGTTAAAAGAGCAAAATAAGGCAAAATTTGCACACCCGTTGTTATTGCACCAAAAGGGGGTGCATTCACAACGGGGAATTTGGTTCTGTTGTTATTACAATGTCTTGAATGTAAGAGGAATTTAACTACTGAAAAGATTTTAAGTCATATTCGTTTGTGATGCAGGTGGTAACATGACACTTAACAGAATGAAAAAATACAGCACTAAAACTACTTGCAGAGAGTTATGCCCGCAGAGACCAGGTGCGGCTGGATGAAGCTAGTCTCTATACTAACATCACATAATTTCACCCTTACATTCTATTTGTCAGAAAACAAGCTTTCTGAATCGATCAAACCTCATAAAAAACGCTCAACTCTCTCTCGAATTGATTAGTGTGTGTGATTGAATGTGTAAAACGTATAGGAGATGCTCGAGAATTTACGTGGTTCGGTGTTTGTTAACCATCTACATCCACAGGGAGAACTAAGCTTTATTGTAGAAGAATTACAATGAAAAACAGAGCACACTAAGGCTGATAACACATGGTATTCAAAACTGATGATGAATAGCAGATAATGGTTGGCCTTTTATTGACCAACTTTGGACGGTTCCCTTGCTAGAGTTTGCTGTCAATTTCAACTACCACAACTAGCATCCTTTTGCCCATTGGATAATAGGAAGTAGTAACTTGCTAATAACCACCAAAGTGATCTCCACCGTTCATCACATAAAGCCCCACATAAGGCTGCATCCCATAGCTCCATTCAACTGTCCTTTCTGTTGCAACTGCAAATCCAGCTGGTTGGCTACTTCATGCACCCATGCACCATGTCAAACTTTAAGTATACTCAACATACAACCTACTAAAACCATGCTATAACTAGATTCTAGTATTTCATGCACATACTTGCTAACAAATCTCCACCTAAAGACTAGAATCTAATAAAACAAACCTTTGCCCTCCAACACTGCTCCCAATGAGCAGCAACCTAAACCTTCACATATTTCTTCCTGCTTTTAAGGATAAGCAACAACCTCCCACTGTTATTAAAGGGAACAGCAAACCCATCTAACATATTTTGGAGAAACTAACAAGTACTTACTAAGTTTAAGCTTTGCTCAACCTTAGTAATTGACTCAACTTTACTAGAGCTCACTTCCTTCCTTTTGTTGCAAGTCTTTTTCCTCCACTTGACCGTATATGATTTCAAAGTAGTATACATCCTTCTACACTTACACTTGATGGCTTTTCCACAACTTTTAGCTTTAAGAGTCTCCACCATAAGTGCTAGTGCATCATGATCAAATGATGTATGCTCCAACTTATCAACCTTTCTCTCTTCCTTAGCAAGCTCCACCTCAAGTGTTGTAACCTCAGAAATCTCCACTTCTGATCCTAGACCTTCATCTTGACCCAATCAGCCTGTTTATCTTTGGTAAGACTATCACAAACTTCAAGCTTCGACATGTAACCACAATCGAGTGGACTGTGCTTCACTTGATTATGCAACCCTTCACTGTCTTACCATAAAGAAAATATAAACCATTCCTCCTTAAACCTTGAAATGCTACTCTCCCATTCTTCGAAACGATAAGAACTCCACCTTGAGACTTAAAATCGTAACCGAAGGACTCAAGCATTCCAAGAGAAATAAGATTTCTCCTAAGCTCAGGAACATACCTTACATCTGATAATTTGACAGCACCATCAGATAACTCAATCAACACTGATCCTTTACCTTTTATGCTGCAAGTATGATCGTTTCCGAGACGAACCGAGCCTTCATCTTCCTCGAACTCACAGAACCAATCCCTCCTTGACGTCACATGATAAGTACTACCCGAATCTAGAATCCAATTAGTTGAGTTCCTAGATACTGCAACAGACAAGACCTCCACACAATCAAAATCAGCAACTCCATGTTTATCCACAACTTGATTTGCTTGATTATTCTGACCCCCTCTTGCATTTTTAGATCTTCCAGCCTTCACAGCCTTCAATTTTGAAAAATTTCTCTTGAAATGACCAGGATCATGACAGTAGTAATATTTTCTAACCTCAGATTCTTCCTGCAAATCACTATCTTCATCATCTTGCTTCTTTGAACTCGAATTCCTTTTCTTGTGATCAGCACCTCTCCCTTTATTAAATTTTTTGTTCTGATTTCTACCTTCCCTTGCAAACAACCCTTCTCCACCTGAATTTATAACATTGTCAGCCTCTATCTTTAAATCTTTGGACCTAAAAGCTGATAGAACATCATCTAATTGAATGGTGCCCTTTCTCCCATAGAGTAGTGAATCCTTGAAGTGCCTATGAGATCTTGGCAATGCTGATAACAACATGACTGCCTTATCTTCACTCGTCAGCTTGAAATCCACATTCTCAAGCTCATCTGTAATCTTGCAGAACTCATCAGCTTGATCCATCAAGGGCCTTTCATCATTCATCTTGAAGGCATGAAGTCTTTGCCTCAAATGTAACCTATTTGCATTCGATTTTGCCATGAACAAGGATTCCAGTTTGTACCATACTCCAATGGCTGTTGTTTCCTTCTGAACCTCTCTGAGTACTTTATCACCAAAGTATAGAAAGATAGCACTTAGAGCCTTTTCTTGAAGCTCCACTTCAGCCGCTGCAGCTTCATTGGTCGGGGTTTCTTTGATGGCTGCACCGAGACCTTGTTGTACCAAGATGGATCTCATCTTGATTGTCCATAGCCCGAAATCTAATTTCTCAGTAAACAGCTCGATATCGAACTTGGTGACCGCCATGATGTTTCCTGTATTCAATCACCTTCCTGCTTCTCCTTCTTTCTTGATTGATCTGCGTTTCCCTTCTCTTGGTCTATGGCGTTCCCACAGACGGCGCCAATTGTCAGAAAACAAGCTTTCTGAATCGATCAAACCTTACAAGAAACACTCAACTCTCTCTCAGATTTATTAGTGTGTGTGATTGAATGTGTAAAATGTATAGGAGATGCTCGAGAATTTACGTGGTTCGATGTTTGTTAATCACCTACATCCATGGGGAGAACTAAGCTTTATTAGAGAAGAATTACAATGAAAAACAGAGCACACTAAGGCTGATAACACATAGTATTCAAAACTGATGATGAATAGCAGATAATGGTTAGCCTTTTATTGACCAACTTTGGACGGTTCCCTTGCTAGAGTTTGCTGTCAATTTCAACTACTACAACTAGCATCCTTTTGCCCATTGGTTAATAGGAAGTAGTCACTTGCTAATAACCACCCAAAGTGATCTCCACCGTTCATCACATAAAGCCCCACATAAGGTTGCATCCCATAGCTCCATTCAACTGACCTTTCTGTTACAACTGCAAATCCAGCTGGTTGGCTACTTCATGCACCCATGCACCATGTCAAACTTTGAGTATACTCAACATACAACCTACTAAAACCATGTTATAACTAGATTCTAGTATTTCATGCACATACTTGCTAACACTATTATGGCCCAATTCTTTAAAGCCCAATTATTCTAGCCCATGCCATCCTTTTCAATCAACCGTAAGTTTAAAGAATAGGAGCAGAGTTATGATTTCTTACTCCCCAAGAATTAAATCCATATCTTCATTTACCCCCTTATCAACTCCCCTATTTGGGAAATTTTGTTAAAAATCCTGTAGAAGGATACCTATTGATGCATGTTTTCTCAACACACAATTAATCCCCAAGTATGAAGGATATCAATTGTAGTCTCGAAAGGTGACCAAGTGAATATCGAACCCAAGGGACGGCGTATTATCAATTTAATTATTATCTAAATTAATTAAGACAAGGCAATTACATTTTAATGGTTATCTAACAAATAATATGCTGGAAATTAAATAACAAATAAAATAAACTATCACTCGAAGGATACGAAAGTGGATCAAGTAGGAGAATAGGTAGCTCTAGGATAATCCAGTTTCACTAATTAACTTCTCTTCCATGTGTTAATGTCCGACTCTGCCTTGTGGAATATGGACGCATCATTAAACCATGCATATCTACTCTATAGACACAAGTAAATATGCGTGTAACACGTGTGAATAACCTCGGAGCAAGAGATATAATTCACCCCCCTTTCTAGGTACTATCAGTATCAATTATTTCCCCCTAGGATTGGTACTCTAACCCGATATGATCTCCCTTTATAGGTACTATTATCTTTTTTATCCTACTTATTAACCCGAATTCAATTCAATTAATAAGTATTCATATATGATAGTTCTAATGAAGCTTCGGAGTCCCCTCACTTAGAATCATAACATGGAATCCTACTCAGCAGTGAACACACTCAATCAATAACCAAGATATGTATTCAGACTCTACATAACAGTTAATAATTCACAAAACGACCGTGAGTATGGATTAAGAAAGCACAATCATATATAAAATAAATCCACAAGTAGTGTTGTACGGAGTGTACACATGGAAGTTCAATTAATTCATAAAACCTTCACAACCCTAGTTCTACCAAAAAGGCTCTAGCCCATGATGTTACGAAGAACAATCATGGGTGTTGGATAGATCTTACCCGGATGTCTGGAAAATACAAGATAAATTAGGAAACAAATAAAACCCTAGATGTGGGTGTCGTCGCGTCCTTCTCCGTCTTAAATTCTCCTCTTGGTTCTCCTCTTGATTCCACAAACGAATCTTCAAAGTGATGGATGGATGGAGGAAAAGATGTGGATGATGGTTGGGGGATGATCCCCCCTTGTGGGGTGTTGTATGTTGTAGTCTCTCTTCTCCTCTCTTGTATTGTGTTGTGTTCCTCCTCTTTTCGGGGCTGTATAGACCTCCTTTTATACTTGTAATCACGTCTCCTAGGCTTGGAATGGGCTTTTCAAGTGATCACACGCGTTTAGGCCTCGAAAATACAGATTTGGTAAGTTTCCACACGATGGTTCGACCTCAGCAAACAGGTCGAACCATTGACCGCAGGTCGAACCACAGGTCGAACCCACCTACTGGAAGTCCCAGGTGCATGGTTCGACCTCGGTTCGACCTCAAGCAGGTCGAACCGATTTGCGCAGTCTCTCCGTTTCGCGTATAACTTTCACATCCGACCTCCGAATTGAGTGATTTTTATGCTCACGCGATCCTCTCTTCCTTGGCTTTCTATCCATATAAAGAAATTACAAAAAATCAAGAATTGAATATGTAACAGGCCATGGAAAGTAGCATTGCAATTCTGTTCGGCACAGCTCGCGCAGCGTCACCACTTTGCTCATAACTTCCTCGTTCGGACTTCAATGATGGTGTTCTTTACGCCAAAACGACCCTCTCTTCAGTGGCTTTCCAACCATATATCAGACCACCAGTTTCGAGCTCCACAACAATACAGAATAATTATGAAAGTTGGATGTGCGTTTTCAGCATTCTTGCACAAATTGCACCTTTTCTCCAACTTTGCACTTTTCATCATTTTTCCACCTAAAACACAATAAAACACCTCAAGTGCACATGATTCTCACATATATCGAATATAAGACACTTGTGCTCATATAAGACTACAATATCAATAAAAAAGGTGTTAAATTGGATATTAAAACACGCTTATTTTCACTCTCATCAATCCCCCAAACTTACGCGTTGCTCGTCCCGAGGCAACAAAATAAAGATAAAGAGAAAGAGTAAGAAAATTAGCGGAGAAACAAGGACTATGACCAATACCCCATTCAAAATACAATTGTCATCAACTTAGGTCATGCAACTCTTATCACGTGTAATAATCAATTCAAAGCATACAAGTTAAGACAATCACCACCAATTCAAATGCTCCATTGACATATTCTCACGGAAAGTATATATCACTCGCACTCAAGTATAGAAGATGTACACTTATGGGTTAAGGTGTTTACGCTCAAATTCAATTCAAGTGCATGCGTAACCATAAGCTTGCCAAAAGTCTCAAACTCTCCACCACTAAAAGTATGATTCGACAATGGGATCAAAAAGAACTTTTAATAGGATGTAATGTCGGCTCCTTGGTAATGGTAGAAAATATATGGATAAAGTGACTCAATTAGTAGAGAATTAAAATCGGAGATCTTATGTACTGCAGATTTTTACACTTCAAGGCTATCCAGCTTCATGCTCTTCTAATTTTCTTTTCTCTCCTTTCCTTCAAGCTCAACATACTTTTCTTTTCTTCAAGCACATCCTTTTTCTCTCGAGGTACCAGTTTCGGGCACTACATCTAACATCTTGGGGTACCAGTTTCGGGCACTATCCCTAAACAACTTATTTTTAAGCTCATATTTTTGTTTTTGCTCATAATTACTTGTACAGCTCCAAATATTTTATTCCTTCCAAACTCCATGAAAATCAATTCACACACTTTGAAAGCATTTAATTCTCCACTAAATATAGGAATTTAAGGCTCAAATAGGATATCAAAGTTGCTATCTTCGTAGGTTACCAAAAAAATAAGATTTTTAGGCTCAACGGGGTTAACTACGGATATATAATTATTTGGTAGGAAATTATTTGGCTAAGTGACTCATAAATTCAAGGATGGCCTTAGATCATCTCCCATCATCTAACACACATGTAGTTTCAAGTAAGACAAGAGGCAAGTTCTATAATACTTACACAAGAACGATACTCACCAGAAAAAAAATATCATGTGATTATGTACAAGATCAACGAGGCTCAAAATCTCACATGGGTTTTAACAAGTAACAGAGCACTCTTCATGGTAGGTAATATCCCACAAGTACACATAGAACTTCATATCACAATATAACTCAAGTACACATCCTTCATCAATTTCAAGAGCATATGAATTTCAAAGATAATTTTAACAATATAAGCTCACATGGATCACCACCGTAAACTCAATCCTTCCACTCCATGAATTAAAAGCACATATAAAAATTAGAAAAAGGAAACGAGGGCACCTGATTTTTCTTCAACGTACGCACGAGCTCCTCGAGTCAAAGCCTCAATGTAGAACTCGTCTTGCCACTCTTTTACCTTTTTCTATCATCAAAGCTCAAACAAACTCATCATCACAGGATTACAAAGAAAATATTATATTCTTGGTGCTTCAATGAGGTAAGTACATCACACCCCCCCTCCAAACTTAGTAAAAACGTAAGTCGAAACTAAGTTTGCAAAGATGTAATTGTCGAATAATAAGCACCTTAAATATAAAAATTTCTTACTCACACGAAAGAAATAAAGCAATAAAACGGAAAGGCAAGCCCCAAACAGGCGCTCATGTTTAACGTCGGAGAGTCGCGACGGATTACCGCTTTGTAGACTACTTGATCGGAGGACCGTCTTGTCGCATCCTCACCTTCAAATACTTTCTTTCCCTCTTCTTGTCTACACTCAATACCTCACCTTTCTTGGTCATAATTATATGATCATTGAAATTTCCTTCCTCCCATAGCTGTCTAGACACCCCCTTGTCAATCTTCCACTTAAATTCAGAATCACATGTCTTAGAAAAATCAAGATTAAACAAATTAGAAACCATATCAATGCTCTTGCATGATGAGTCTTCATGGGCATCTTCATTGCATGATCAAGAGAGAAAACCACATCTACATTATCCATTCGCAGTCTAAGCTTCTCGGCTCTCAACCTACTTGCTCTTTCCCACTTCTTCTCCATTGTAAGCTCAGTATTTCATCCTTGGGATGGTAAGGGAGTAGCATTAACATCATCTAAAGCATTCGGCGAGGAAAATGGTGCAATTTGGCAGGGTTCGACCTTGGTTCGACCAGGGGTACTGGTCGAACCAGGTACGTCATGGTCGAATCGAGCACCTGGAAGTCCATTCTCACCTTGCATGTTGGATTCGACCTGGATTCGACCAAGGGTACTGGTCGAATCGGCTACGTCGTTGTCGAATCGAGCACCTGGAAGTCCATTCTCACCTTGCATGTTGGGTTCGACCAGAGGTACTGGTCGAACCAACTCTCCCCAGGTCGAATCGGCTCTCTAGAAGATTTCTGCCCTCCGGTTCGACCTTGGTTCTACCAGGGGTACTGGTTGAATCGATTATGTCGTGGTCGAATCGAGTCTGCGATAAAATAGGGTGCTCCGCAGAGTGCGGTTCGACCTCGATTCGACCTGTTGTGCTAGTCGAACCAGAATGCCCCAGGTCAAACTGACCTTCTGTAAGATTTATAGTCGTCAGTTCGACCTGGGTTCGACCTGATGGACTGGTCGAACCGGTAGCATCATGGTCGAATCGAGAATTTGTGAAAACAGAGTGCTCCAGATAGGGTGATTCGACCTGGATTCGACCTGAGGGCCATGTCGAATCGACTGGCTGTTGGTCGAATCGAGGCGCAGCATCTGCCGGATGTCTTCCCGTAGCTAGATTCGACCTCCCCTGCACGCTTCGACCTGTGGGACAGGTCGAATCATAGTGTTTTTGGTCGAATCCGCTTCCTTTCGCCTCAAACTTCGACTCCGGCTTCATTGGTCCCTCGTACTGCATTCCAAACCTTAACGTGATGGCTTTATTCTCTAATTTTGTGTTAATTGATTCACGTTCGTGGTCATCTGCCCCATAATCAAAGTAAGCTCCTTCATCTGTTTAGATAAATCTGCATGATCAACATTCATTCTAGCTTCGATGTGGTCAATCCTTGCATCGCTCTCAGCCATGTATCGATTGAAGGTATCTTCATCACTCTTCACTTCTTGCTGCTTCATATTAGGCCCCTTTTGTGTCAACTCTGTGATCTGCCTCTGCTGGAACTCTAGTAGCTTGTTGATGTTAGCTAGACTAGAGACGATCTCATCATTCCTATTCGGATTCACCACTTGATGTTCAACCTGCGCTACCTCGCCAAGTACATATGATCCTCTATCTCTCTCTATTGGCCAGTCACGTGAATTTATAGAGATGTCTTCAAACAACTTTTCCGCTTCAAGTGCTGTCTTTGATAACAGCGCTCCTCCTGATGATGCATCAATAAAAACACGCGACTCACAATCCAATCCATAGTAGAAGATGCTTATGTATTCAGCCTTAGACATTCCATGCTGTGGACACCTCCTGAGCATGTCTTTAAACCTGTCCCACGCCTCATAAAATTTCTCACCCTGATTCATAACAAATCGAGTGATCTCTTGCTTCATTCTTAAGATCCTTGAGGGTGGCATGTATCTCTCCAAGAACTTCTGCTGCAGTTGGTCCCATGTATTGCAAACGGCTGGATCAAGGGTCTCATACCAAGCTTCCGCCTTATTAATTAAAGAGAACTTGAATAAGGCGAACCGCCTAGCATTATCATTCGCTCCACTACCCTTTTGAGTGTTTGCATAACCAAGAAATCTTCGGAGATGCTGATATGGATCTTCAAAACAACCTCCAGAAAAGGGATTCTTCTCTACCATGTTAATAAGAGCGGGATGTATCTCAAAATCATCATCTTCCCCCTTGCTCCTATCAACCCCATGTTGACATTCCCAAAGTTCGTGAAAATTTCACGAATGGAAACATTATCCGGATTCTGCCTTGCTCCGGCCATGTTCAGCTCAATGTGTTATTTGCTCCTTTCCTTCCTCTCCTTTTTTCAAGCGCACAAGTAACTCGGAAAAATTCAAGGTTAGATAGAAATAAATAATCACAAATAAAAGAAAAAAATATCTTACTCAAACTAGAAATAATAAAATCAATAATAACAGCCGTCCCCGGCAACGGCGCCAAGAACTTGATGCGCATTTTCTCAACACACAATTAATCCCCAAGTATGAAGGATATCAATTGTAGTCTCGAAAGGTGACCAAGTGAATATCGAACCCAAGGGACGGCGTATTATCAATTTAATTATTATCTAAATTAATTAAGATAAGGGAATTACGTTTTAATGGTTATCTAACAACTAATATGCTGGAAATTAAATAACAAATAAATAAACTATCACTCGAAGGATATGAAAGTGGATCAAGTAGGAGAATAGGTAGCTCTAGGATAATCCAGTTTCACTAATTAACTTCCCTTCCATGTGTCAATGTCTGACTCTGCCTTGTGGAATATGGACGCATCACTAAACCATGCATATCTACTCTATAGACACAAGTAAATATGTGTGTAACACGTGTGAATAACCTCGGACCAAGAGATATAATTCACCCCCCTTTCTAGGTACTATCAGTTTCAATTATTTCCCCCTAGGATTGGTACTCTAACCCGATATGATCTCCCTTTATAGGTACTATGAAATTATCTTCTTTATCCTACTTATTAATCCAAATTCAATTCAATTAATAAGTATTCATATATGATAGTTCTAATGAAGCTTCGGAGTCCCCTCACTTAGAATCATAACATGGAATCCTGCTCAGCAGTGAACGCACTCAATCAATAACCAAGATATGTATTCAGACTCTACATAACAGTTAATGATGCACAAAACGACCGTGAGTATGGATTAAGAAAGCACAATCATATATAAAATAAATCCACAAGTAGTGTTGTACGGAGTGTACACATGGAAGTTCAATTAATTCGTAAAACCTTCACAACCCTAGTTCTACCAAAAAGGCTCTAGCCCATGATGTTACAAAGAACAATCATAGGTGTTGGATAGATCTTACCCGGATGTCTGAAAAATACAAGATAAATTAGGAAACAAATAAAACCCTAGATGTGGGCGTCGTCGCGTCCTTCTCCGTCTTGAATTCTCCTCTTGGTTCTCCTCTTGATTCCACAAACGAATCTTCAAAGTGATGAATGGATGGAGGAAAAGATGTGGATGATGGTTGGGGGGTGATCCCCCTTGTGGGGTATTGTATGTTGTGGCCTCTCTTCTCCTCTCTTGTATTGTGTTGTGTTCCTCCTCTTTTCGGGGCTGTATAGACCTCCTTTTATACTTGTAATCACATCTCCTAGGCTTGGAATGGGCTTTTCAAGTGATCACACGTGTTTAGGCCTCGAAAATACGGATTTGGTAAGTTTCCGCATGATGGTTCGACCTCAGCAAACAGGTCGAACCATTGACCGCAGGTCGAACCACAGGTCGAACCCACCTACTGGAAGTCCCAGGTGCATGGTTCGACCTCGGTTCGACCTCAATCAGGTCGAACCGATTTGCGCAGTCTCTCCGTTTCACGTATAACTTTCACATCCGACCTCCGAATTGAGTGATTTTGCTGTCACGCGATCCTTTCTTCCTTGGATTTCTATCCATATAAAGAAATCACAAAAACTACAAGAATTGAATATGTAACAGGCCATGGAAAGTAGCACTGTAATTCTGTTCGGCATAGCTCGCGCGGCATCACCACTTTGCTCATAACTTCCTCGTTCGGACTTCAATGATGGTGTTCTTTATGCCAAAATGACCTTCTCTTCAGTGGCTTTCCAACCATATATCACACCAATAGTTTCAAGCTCCACAAAAATACAGAATAATTATGAAAGTTGGATGTGCGTTTTCAGCATTCTTGCACAAATTGCACCTTTTCTCCAACTTTGCACTTTTCATTCTTTTTCCACCTAAAACACAATAAAACACCTCAAGTGCACATGATTCTCACATATATCGAATATAAGATACTTGTGCTCATATAAGACTACAATATCAATCAAAAAGGTGTTAAATTAGATATTAAAACAAGCTTATTTTCACTCTCATCACCTATTAAGATTGTACTATCATAATACATAAATACATTAGCAGCTTCATTCTACGATTATTCTCACCAAAATATTTTGTTTCACACGGCTACAGCAGGAGAGAGGTAACGTACAGTTCTCTCTTTTCCTTTTCTTTCCCTCTTCTTTTCCTTTTTCTCTTGTTTTTCTTTCCTTGTTCTTTCTGCGTTCATGTACAGAAACCAAAACCTTCATTTTCTTTTCTACTTCTAACAATTAAACCCTAACCCTTAAATCGATAGTCTGCAACTCTTACCTAATTCTGCAGATTAGTTCTTCGATAGTACTAATATGATATTACGTTAGTAACAATCAGTCATGTGTTTATAAGTTTCGAAGGTGACATGGATCGTACACGAAACTTAGTCTTCACGTGGTAAAGGTGGGGATTTTCTCAACTTATATGTGTTAAATACTTCGTATGTGATAGTTTAAATCATTTGAAATATTATTATCATGATGTGATCATATATGAAATATGTGAATTCATATGTGCAATACGGGTTTGGACTGTAATGGTGCCTTACTATTATCACGGGTTTGGACTATAATGGTGTCTTACTATTATTCACGGGTAACGAATTGCGATGTCGTATCTATATATGAATAAATGACCGAAAAGTGCCTTATTGACATGACAGGATTGTATTGTAAGTGAAATGAAATTCTCGTACATGAATTATTTGACTTGTATAAGCATGATTTAGTCCTTACTGAGCTTGTGGTCGCTCATCCCTATATTTACCCCTTTCAGGTTAAGCGTGGCGGTAGCGTAAGCGGGGACGCAATGGCAAGAGGAGGAGACTTAATAAAATTCGCAGTTGGTTTTATTTTTATTTTGTGAAGAAATTATATGAGAATACATATGTCACATTGTTTGCATGGGTTACTTATATTTGCAAAATTGTGGTGGGCATGACTGTGGATTCATACCATATTTGCAAAATTGTAGTGGGCATGTACTGTGGATTATAAACACCTGCTAAAACATCAACATCATCAAATGTTAAATATCAAAATTTGAATTATTCATTGTTCATGAATCGAATATGCTTTTCCATTTCTAAAAATCACCTTCCGCTTGTTCTTTGCTGGATTATAGCCGGCATGGATTGATTATTGGTAGGAAAATTAAAACAATCTCTGCTTACATAGAAAATATTAAGTAAGTTGGGTGTTTCCATGCTCACCTTATTCAAACATGTTGTACTTTTTATAATTTTTCTTTTCCAAGACTTATGTATTTGCTTCTATTTTGATTTAGGATACGGGCAGAAGAATTAGCGAAGCTGATTAACAGTCCAGGATGTCCACATTTCATTAGTATCCTATTATTTGCAGAAAAGGTTCCTGTTTGAATCAATCATTCTTTATGTCTTCTTACTTACTTTAAACTATTATTCTTTCCTAGAATGTAATAGGTGTAAAAATGTTATCCTTCTTGGGAGAAGCTGGTACTTGATGTTCTGAAACAAGACTGGTGTGTTTGGAATAATTCTTTCTTGAGAATTTTCATTACTAGGTCAGAATTATATACAATTATATGAGCCAATCTCATGGCATAATATAGGAAAAAATTGACAATTACCCCTAATTTTACTCTTGCATATTCTCCTAATTTAGATAATTAAAATCTAATCTAATCAAGTAATTAAGGAATAAATATAATGGAATACTGCTGGTTCTTTCCAACACTCCCCCTCAAGCTCAGGAATAGATGTCTTGCATTCCGAGCTTGACAAGAAGTCTTTCATGATTCGAACTTGGTAAACTTTTAGTTAGAACATCTGCCTCTTGTGCTTGAGTAGGGATGTAGCATAAGTCAATGCTTCCTTCCTCTATTTCATTTTTAATAAAACTTTGATCAATTCTGACATGTTTCATTCGATCAAGCTGAACTGGATTGTTCACTATGCTGATGGCAGATTTGCTGTCACTATACAATTTAGTAGGAGAACAAGCAGGGATTCTCAAATCTTGTAACAATATATCCAACCAAATAACTTCACAAATTCCCTGTGCAATTGCACGGAATTCAGCTTCTGCACTACTTCTTGCCACTACTGTTTGTTTTTTATTTCTCCAAGTGACTAAGTTACCCACAGCTTGGTACAATACCCGGAGGTGGACTTGCAATCCTCTCCTCTAGCCCAATCAGCATCGACAAATCCTTCAATTTTTCTACTCTCATTCTTAAGAAAAATCAATCCTTTTCCTACAGTACCTTTGATATACCTCAAGATATGATTTACTGCCTCCATGTGTCTAGTAGTAGGTGAGTGCATGTACTGGCTTACTAAACTTACAGCATACGAGACGTCAGGCCAAGTTAGGGACAAATATATCAATTTTCCAACCAACCTCTGATATCTCCCTATGTCCTCAGAATGCTCTTCTTCTTTAATCTTGCTTTTCCAATTCTTTTCCAACGGTGTGCCCACAGGTCTGCACCCTAGTTTTCCAGCCTCCTTTAGCAAGTCCAGAGTATACTTCCTTTGAGAAATGAAGATACCTTGTATACTCCTTGCAACCTCCATACCAAGAAAATACTTTAGGGGCCCTAAATCTTTAACTTCGAATTCCCATTTTAGTTGATCCTTAAGCGTACATATTTCAGCACTATCATCACCTGTTAATATGATGTCGTCAACATATACGATGAGAATAACCTTCTTTTCAGTTTCTCCAATCTTCACAAATATTGTATGGTCAGCCTTTCCTTGATTATACCCAAGTTGAGTGAGAGTTGAGCTGAATTTAGTGAACCACGCACGTGTAGCTTCAAACCATACAAAGATTTTTTCAATCTGCACACTTTAACTTGTTCTTCTTTAGACTCAAATCCAGGAGGAATCTTCATGTATACCTCTTCATCCAGATTTCCATTTAAGAAGGCATTCTTTATGTCGAGCTGATGTAGTTCCTAATCTAGATTCGCTGCAAGAGACAAAAGTACTCTAATAGAGTTCAACTTTGCTACCGGAGCAAAAGTTTCTTCATAATCAATCCCATAGATTTTTGTAAAGCCTTGTGCCACCAATCGAGCTTTATACCTCTCTATTTCACCATCTGCTTTGTACTTTAACGTGAATACCCACTTGCAACCAATCACCTTCTTATCTCCGGGCAAATCAACTATCTCCCATGTCTAGTTTGCATGCAAAGCTCTCATTTCTTCATGCACCGCTTTCTCCCATTTTGGATTCTTTAGTGTCTCGTGAATATTTTTTGGAATTTCCACGCTGTCAATCTTTGCTGTAAAGGCTCTAAATCTAGGAGACAATTTTCTGTAGGCTAAGAAATTATATATGGGATGTTTGGTATATGTCCTTACCTTCTTCCGCAGTGCAATTGGCAGATCTAGATCACTTGCTTCATTCGGTTCCGATTCTTGGGTCAATGATTGGTCTTGCTGAGGTTTTTTTGCCTGCGAGAGTAAGTTTGAAGTGGTTTTTCTGGAGATAATTCTTTCTCATGACTTAGGACAGGATGGCTAAGACTGAGATTGTGGGTAGTAACTGGAATCTCTTCGGTGGAAGAAAAAGACACAATATTTCCAAATCCTGAGTGGACGGAAATTTCAGAATTTGTGTGACTCAAGGGCAAGACTTCTTGAGATATTGGGAGGGAGATTGTAGGATCCCAATGGCCTTCTTCAGTAGATCTCTCCTCCTGAAGAAGGCTGTTGGGATAGAAGGATTTATCTTCAAAAAGGTTACATCACATGAAATAAAAAATTTCTTCAGAAATGGAGAATAACACTTGTAGCCTTTTTGTGTTGGAGAATATCCTACAAACACACACTTATGAGCTCTATGATCAAGTTTGCTTCGGTTTGGTTGTTTGTTGTGGACAAAGACAATGCATCCAAATACTCTAGGAGTAAGAGAATTGAATAGGTTGACTTTTGGGAAGTGATCAAGTAGAATGCTTAGAAGAGTCCTAAAACTCAATGTTTTTGATGGCAAATGATTTATTAAGTATGCAAATGTGAGAATGGCTTCCCCCCAGTATGAGTTAGGAATTGAGTTTGTAAACATAATTGAACGTGAAACTTCCAACAAATGACGGTTTTTTCTCTCTGCAATCCCGATTTGTTTGGGTGTGTCAATACAGGAGCTTTGATGGTGTATCCCATTTTCTTCCAAATATTGGACAAACTCATTTGAGAAATATTCCCACCCATTGTCTGTTCGAAAAACTTGGATATTAGATTGAAATACGTTCTGAACAAATTTATGAAATTGTTTGAATAGGGTAAAGGGCTCATATTTGTTTTTCATTAGGTATACCCAACAGGTCTATAAAAATGATGAACCAGTGTGTTTTGGTCAGGTTAGTTGTCCTAGATGGACCCCAAATATCACTATGAATAGTTTGAAAAGGTTTGGAGGGTTTATATATGTGTACTGAGTAACTGACTCGTGGCTGTTTCGCTAGGACACAATGCTCACACTGAAGCAAACTTTGTTCTTTATTGAGAAAAAGATGAGGATATAAATGTTTTATGTAAGGAAAGCTTGGGTGTCCCAACCTTTGATGCCATAACATAACATTAGAATTAGAAATCACTGACATGGACATTTTATTCTGAGGCTTGTTTTTATTGAATGACTTTTCTCCTAGGAAGAAGTATAGGCCATCTTTCTTCTCAGCAATTCCAATCATCTTCCCCGAAGAAAGGTCCTGAAATTCACAGTGAGTTTGATAAAAGGTTACAACACAATTCATATCTCTAGTTAACTTACTAACTGATAAGAGATTATAAGTTAATTTTGGAACATATAAAACTGATTTCAATATGACATTTGGTAGGTAAACTGTGCCACTTCCAACAGCAGGTGACTTTTTCCCATCAGCAACCCATACACTAATCTCACCATTGCACTTTTCATAACTTTCAAATACTTCCATTGTTCCTGTCATGTGATCTGATGCCCCTGTGTCCACAATCCAACAATCTATTTTTTGTGACATTGACATGAAAGTTTGACTTATATTACCTGCGTGTGCCATGGCAGTATTTGTATTCTTTAAATTTTGACTCTTGTCACCTTTGGAAATCTCAGTTTGATTGGGGATTTGCTGCAGCCATTCGATTTGCTTTTGCTTTAGTAATTCCACCTGCTCTGTTGGAAGATTCAAAGCAGCTGCCTTTCCACCTCAGCCAAATTTGCAAATTTTGAAGCCCCATGTTGCTTCCTTGGTTTTCACCCATCTGGTTTTCCGTGCAGATCCCAACATGTGTCTCGGGTATGATACGATTTGTTACAATGATCACACCAAACCTTATTCTTGGTTTGAGGCCAATGATCACCACCTCTCTTTTTTGCCACAAGAGCAGAACTCCGTGTATCCAAGGGAGATGAATCTTGGCTTGGAGGATTCATCATCACCCGCCTCCGACTTTCCTCTCTTCTAACATCTGCAAAGGACTCTCAAAGACTTGGAAAAGGCTTCATTCCATGTAGTCTCCCACGAACCTCATCCAAATCTGGATTTAGTCCCTGCAAAAAATCAAAAGTACGCTCCTTTTCGAGCATCTTCTTGAACTTTTTGCTGCCTGCTGGACACGCCCAGCCTATCTCATAGAATAGGTCCATCTCCTGCCATAATTCCATTAGAGAATTGTAATAATCCGTAATAGTTAGATTCTCTTGTTTAATGTTTCGGATTTTTAATCTAATCTCAAAACACTGAGATGTGTTTTCAAGATCAGAGTAAATGTCCTGAACTGCTTCCCAAATCTCCTTGGCTATCTTGTAAAACAGATAAGTCCGTCCTATGCTTCGCTCCATCGAATTAATAAGCCATGCCATAACAATCGAGTTCTCTGCCTCCTAAGTGTCATAGTTTGGTGCAGTTTTAACTGGAGCTGTTATTGCACCGGTTAAATACCCGGCCTTTCCCTTCCCTTGATGACAAGTAGTACAGATTGGGACCACTCTCTAAAATTTCGGCCATTTAGCTTGTGCTGCGTAATTTGTAGGGAATGACTATCGTATGAGGACGGCATAGAACCAGTACCAGTCCCTTGAGTTGTCTGGGCTGTTGTGCTTGAGGACACATCTGTGTTGAACTCATATTGGTTGGTTACTACACTCTCACACCCTCCCTTTTTTTTTCACCAGTACCGACCAAGCTCTGATACCATGAAACAAGACTGGTGTGTTTGGAATAATTCTTTCTTGAGAATTTTCATTACTAGGTCAGAATTGTATACAATTATGTGAGCCAATCTCATGGCATAATATAGGAAAAAATTGACAATTACCCCTAATTTTACTCTTGCATATTCTCCTAATTTAGATAATTAAAATCTAATCTAATCAAGCAATTAAGGAATAAATACAATGGAATACAGCTGGTTCTTTCCAACATGTTCTTACTTGATGATTGTAGATTGTCTCCAACTGCACAAACCAAGAGAGTTCCAATGTCGTCTTTGCTACTAGTCGTGTCATTGTTCTTGTGACATCTAAGGTAACACAGAATCTGAATTTTTTACTGCCGGATCTTAAAATGCTTGAAGTTCATCATTTACAAAATGCTTTTCTTTCTTATATTTAATTTAATTTTCCTTTTGAGGAAAAAAATAACTATATTTTTAGTTGGGTGTCTAAGGTTCTTATATAAAAGTTCAGCATTGTGTGACTGTCTAATCCCTGATAAAATATAATACAATTGCATATGTTTGTCATCAATAACTTAGCTTCATAACATGTTTGTCGTCCACATCATAGAAAAGTGTTTTGACATTGCATCATATTATTGCAAAATTCTTCAATAACAAAAGAGACTGTGAAATATCCGTTATTAGCAAATCCATTTTATATGTAACTATTTCATCAATTCACTATGTAATATTGAAATTTTATCATTATTCATTACCCTGATTCCATCCCTGGAGGATCCCCTTATTACTCAAATTTAAAAGCAGGTCATTGTTTGAGAGTTTGCAAGTAGCATGCACTATGAACATAAATTTGTTGAGATGGATGGAATTACAGATTTTTAATACTACTTTTGTTGATCTCCTTTTGAACTTTCTGTTTGTATCTTTAATTTCGTTGATGACAGATCCCAGAAGCCATGGATATTCTCATTGCTGAGTTGAACAGAGTTTGTATCTACACAGTTCCAAAGCATATAAGTTACTCTAAGGTGATTTCTCTTATTTAATTTCCACGACTTCTTTTCTAGTACAAAATTGTTGATGATTTAACACTACACCGTTTCTTTCTTCACATTACCTCATTCTGCAGAATCTTTAAATTCTGTCTCTTAAATACATCGGTGTTAGAAATTGACTCATTGATACCAAAAACGACTTCGCTGATTCAGGAAGTATTCAATTCGAAAGATGCTTATTTCAAAGCCATTGGATATAATGGAGAAGATGGAAAGCTTGAGGGCATGGATGACTATGTCGAAAGATTGAGCTGTTATATGAAACTATACGGAGCTCTAGTGCAGGTTCAATCAATTTCCCCCTAATTGAGCTTTTACAATTTACATGACATATATGGGGCCGTTAACTAGTTTCTATCATTGCAGACCCAAGTTCAAGGCTTTAAGAACCTGCATGGACTTGCAGAAGGTTGGGCATGGCTTGCAAGATTCTTGAATGCTCTACCAGAAAACCTATACACCGCGGTTTCACTCGATTCGTTTCTTGAGGTGAGCAGATCCAATTGTTTCGTATGTGTTGAAAGTTGTGATATACGTACTAGAGTGCAACTGATTTTACTGGCTAGATGGCTGGATACACACTGTATCGAGCATATAAGAACCAGTTTGCGAAGTTACTCAGAATCATTGGATGCGATTTCCTCAATGCGTTGAAAGAGGATGGTTTTGAATGACATAGAATCAAGGTGAAGCAGGTGAAGACGTCGATTCAAAATTACATCGAGTCGAAACAGTTCATGAAAGAACCCGAAGGGTGGCAGTTAAGAAACCATCTGGACTCTAATGACTTTTACTGAAGTGTGGTTGTTTTTACACTGTTGTAAGGGAGGAGGGAGTTATGATGCACACCGGCTAAATTTTGTTCTAGGAAGAGGTAATTTATTGAGTTGTGAGCTTGTTAGGAAAAAATATTGCTATTACAATAATTTGTTGAAATTTTGAACCCCAGCAAAATGTGTATTTTAATGTATATCACACATCAAGAAAGAGTTAAAATCATTTTTAGTCTCATAATTATAGGAAATTTTTTATTCTGTCCCAAAAAAGATAAAATTTTCAATTTCGTCCTATAACTCCTGAATTGGGCCGATTTTGGTCCCAAAATCGCCAGAAATTGGTGTTTTGGCCGGAAATTTACACGTGTGCCTCACATGATCATTAAATTGTCGTGGCCTTCTTCGAGGAGGACGGCTAAGCAGAGGAGGGCTTTGGATTCTGTGATACTTGCGCAGATGGAGAGGTTTCCTGCACAGAGGTAACGTAGAGCTCTGGCTGCCATGGATTTCATCTCTGCTTTCGTTTCGAAATCTTCGAACTCTCTTCATTTAATGTTGCTTCCTGGTAAGCCATGGTGTGGCTTGTGTTTTTGTTGTTGCTGTTGGTCTGTTAACTGATGTGGCAATTGTGATTGAGATTGAGACTGGGATTGCACTGCATTTGTGACTAAACTTTGCATTTCGCCATTGGTGTTGTTCTTGGAGGTGGAATTAGCCATGACGATGGAGTGGATGGACATGTTCTTGCTGGCTATGGCTTACTTGCTGTGTTCTGGAATTGTCTCCAATGCGAGATGACTGACAAGCAATCGGATTACGTTGTGTTGGGCGAATGGATCTTGGCATTTCCGATGATGTGCTGCTAATTCCAACACAGCCCAAGCTACAACATTTGAATCTTCATGTGTCCTTTGAGAATTTTCGCAAACACCTGGCAGACGCCGGCGTTCACGATGTGTTCGACGCTTTTTGGATCTCTGCCAAGCAATCCGATGGCTTTAGTGGCGTTCTCCTGTCCCTCCCTTCCTTCGCGAGCTTCAGTAAGGGAATTAAGAGTGATGGGGTTTAGTGGAGTGAAATGATGAGGCGACCATGCGTGATTCAATCATTTACAATGTTCAAGTGGAACCTGCTGGTGCTAATTTCCGGCCAAGAAACCAATTTCCGGCGATTTTTTTGGGACCAAAATTGGCCCAATTCATGAGTTATGAGACGAAATTTAAAATGTTATATTTTTTAAGACAGAATCAAAAATTTCTTATGGAACTAAAAATAATTTTAACTCCATCAAGAAATTTTGATTACATTCTTCACTAAATAGTATTCGTATTAACTAGAAAAATATTTACTCCCTCTTTGAAATTCTTCACTAAATAGTATTCATATTAAGTAGAAAAATATATACTCCCTCTTGGAAAGGTTTCGAGAGGTTTCGAGATTAAGAATGATAACTTTTTAGAGGTGATTGGCTTAATTTTCATCATTTTAGGATGAAAATTTCTTTCACTAATCTATTTTCTTATTTAAATAAATTCTTTGTTTATATTTTGATAATAATAATCTCTCACTAATCTATTTCTTATTTAATTAAAATTTTGATTGTTTAATCTTTTTCTTTTTTTAATTGTTTTTATTCAATTTTGATTGTCGTATCTCTTTCTTTTCTAATTCTTTCCATTGTAATCTCTTTCTTTTATAATTCTTTCTTTATATTTTGATCATAGTACAAATCTCAATAATCTACCTCTTAATTCCAATTCTAATTCTAATTCTATTGTGCTTATTTAATCTTCTTCCTATCTAATATACCTTTTAATTCTAATTATCTATATGCCTCTTAATTCTTTTAATTGATTTTGTCGTTTAAATAGAATTTAGTTCGAATGAAAATGAAAATGAAAATAATTTGAAGGATGATTTGCAAAACAATAAACTTGAAAACATAAAAATATTTAAATAATAAAGATCATACAATGATACACGATCTTATAAAAAGATAATAAATTAAAAAGATAATAAACTTGAAAAATATAAAATATTTAGATAATAGAGATCATACAATGATACACAATCTTATAGAATTTGTGATAATATTTATATGGGGCGGCTATTTGCACCCCGCATTTACTACACATACCCCAAAAATAATTTAAATTAAAATATTTTAATTAATATAATTTAAATACCCTTATGTAATAATATATTCATAAATACATTACTAAATGTATCCCAAAATTACTAAACGCACCCCACTTTAATTATAATTGAATTTCATCTTTATTAACTAGAATCAATTTAAGATAATCAATTATTTTAGGGTTATATTAAGCTTGTTCAAATGATTATCTAGTTATTTTTGTGAATCTTTTGGAACAGAACTCAAATTCTTGTCTTTAGACCCTGCTTGTGGAGTTCCCATGTCGTCCGTGCGATCATTCTTGCGCGAGGCTCCTGAGTTCTTGCAATGGCTTGATCCTTTGATGTGGCTGTGGTTGGAATGGATGAAGGGTGATGGAGCAGTCTTTCCATTCTGTAAGCGATAAGCGAGAGGATTGACGTGCTATTTAAGTTGGCAGAAAGCGGTGCGGAAATCGAGTCTCGGAAGCGAGATCGCCATCCGATAATGGAGATTAAGTGCCCTATTAAATCGCTGCAGATAGTATTGCCTGATATGGAGAGGAATGAGAAGGGATTTGACAGAAAAATGAAGAAACAGGCGACGGCTGAAGATGAAGATGAAGATGAGAATCAGAGCATTCACCGAAAGAGGCGTAAGAAGTTGGAGGAGATTGAATCTCGTGAACAGAACTCACCTTCCTCCGCCTACGCTGTTTCATGGGCAGTGTGCAGCAACTGTTCTGGCCTTCGAGCCATCTCCACTCAACATGGAAACAGATTATCAGTTGCCTTCTTTTATACCTATGTTTGGTTTTGTTCAGTTTGAAATCTACTCTTCCAAAACCAGGTCGAGTGTATAGGAACCTCTCTTATTCATCGATGAGGAGGACCCGATCGTGAAAGGCAACAGTTTCTACGTGAACACGAAAATCATAAAAATCTGAGATGATTAAGAAATCTTAAATATATCCTAAAATAATTGATTATGAACAATCACCAAGAGTTCAATTAACATCGTCATTTTGCTATAATTATTATAATTAAAGTAGGGTACATTTAGTAATTTTAGAATGCATATAATAATGAATTTATGAATATATTATTGTATAAGGGTATTTAAGTCATATTAATTAAAATATTTTATTTTAAATTATTTTTGGGTGTATTTAGTAAATTCGGGTACAAATAATCATCCCCTATTTATATTAAAACAATTAAAATTAGAGATTTATACATGGAGAAATATACTAAAAGTATCTCAAATCTTCTAAATATAAATTTACTAAATATTTTTATTAAACATATATTATTCTAGAAATTAAATTATAAAATATTTATTATTATTATTTTTAAATATGGTCCCTTTATTAATTTCGATGAAATCTCAGTGCCATCTCTGGGCGTTCAGCTCCATATTTTTTCTTTATGATAAAAGGATCTGCCTTTTAGTAAGTAAACGTAAATCTTTCTAATTTACAGACCACGATACTCTTAATAAGCAAATGTAAGGTTTTTTTTTATGATCGAGGATTCATTTATTCAATAATCAGCCGTGTGAGATCGTGTTATAGTTAAGGTCATTTTAATTAATTATTAGTATTATTTTTATTAGAAATATTGTCGTCCGTTCTATAGGTATACATTTGCTCTTTACACGTAAATTAAAAAATATTTAATGTGTAGTGAGTAGTTGTATTAGTGGGGTGTGATTCACATACTCCCTCCATCCCGCGTTAACATCTCCCTCCATCCCGCGTTAACATTTGCTTTTAGCACAGAAATTAAGAGATATAATATTTTAATGTGCAGCGCGTTAACGTTGATGTTTCCTTTTAGCACGGAGTTTAAGAGATATACTCCCTCCGTCCCACAATACACTTTCACATTTACTATTCCAGTTGTTTAAGAAAACTTTGTGACTAACTTTATTGACTTTTAGAGGGTATTGTAGTATTTTTAGGTAATAAAAAAGTATAAAGTAATGATAAGTGTGTGAAAAAAAAGTAACAAATTTGAAATTAAAAAAAGTTTTGAGGTTGTTGGATAAAGTACTTTTTTCCTTTTTGGGGTGTGAAGGGTATTGTGAGACAAACAAATGAGGAAAGTGTGAAGGGTTTCGTGGGACGGAGGAAGTAATATTTTAATGTGTAGTGAGGTGAGAGAAATAATATTTAATGTGAAGTGAGTAGTTCTATTAATGTTGTGTATGGGTCCTGCATGAAAGGGTAATTATACTGGGCACCCGGGTGCCCACTTTAAAAAACGTATACAAATATAAACAAAAACATATACAATTAAGAACAAAAATGTATACAATTTAACTGTTAGTTTTTTAATAAAAAATTGAGTGTAAAAAAATATACAATTATTAAAAAACATGTACTCCCTCCGTCCATTTCAGATGACACACTTTTTATTTTGGTTTGTCCCGCAAAAGTTTGCACCTTCCTAAAAAAGCAAAAAGTCAAATACAATCACCCTTCCACCCCTACCTAACACATCTAACATACTTTATCATTTATTTATTACAAAAAAATACCATAATACCCCTAAAAATTATCACTTTCTTAATCTCCGTGCCGGAAAGAGAGGTGCAGACTTTTGTGGGACGTAAGGAGTATACACTATTGAATAAAAAGTTATACACATATGGATGCTAGTTTTTTTTAATGAAAAACTTAGTGTGAAAAAAATATACAATTATTAAGAAATACGTATAGAAAATAGAATAAATTTCTACACATATGGATGCACCTAATATCAATTCTATATGGAATAAATAATTATTTTGTATAAGTTTAACTTGAAAAAAAATGTAAACCTTAACTTTGAACTTAAATGGAAAATGTAAATCTTAACGTAGGACAGAAGAGTATATTAATTGTATTAATAATGTGTGTAGGTCTGTATTTTAAAAAAATATATATATATCCTTGATGCGAACGTCCAAACCTGCTAAAATGTATATCTTGTCAATGGATGGAGAGAGTATTTTTCTTTTAAACGTTGTTACTTACATTTTAATTATAAATTATTTATAAAATAATTCACTACACCATTAATACAAACGATCTCATCCGATTCCCCGTCATTCAATAAACAGATAGGATCATCAAATGATCAAGATTAAAATGTCGGAGAGAGAATTGACACGTGTCAATAACGCTCAACGTGGCAAACTATGATCATCATGACTCCTCTATTTTCCTCTCCTCTCTCTCAACATATCACAACATGTAAAAGAAACTTATACACACCCAAAACAACTAGAGCTCAAGAATTAATGGCTGGAAACGCAGACACCCACAAGACAATACGTCGGAATTGGCCCTACAACCCCTATGGCATGGCGGCTGCCGGAATCACGGTGGTGGGAGGGCTGTGATACATGTATAACAGGAATAACAAGACAGAAGCTAAAGAGTTGGTAAGAAGATATTTATTCACATTTAGTAAGACAAACATATATACAAAATACAAGCATCCCAATATACAAGGGAGAACGATGTGGGATAGCATCCCAATATACAAGGGAGAACGATGTGGGATAGAATGTGATGTAAAAACTATACAAACTAATCTATACAATAATCCCTAATACACCCCCTCAAGATGGAGCACGGCTAGTGACTCCAATCTTGCTCATAAGAAGTCGTAGACATGTACTGGAGAGTGGTTTTGTTAAGGCATCAGCCAATTGATCAGCTGAAGTAACATGTGACACTCGAAGGGCAGAAGTTTTACCAAGTCTCGAACGAAGTGATAATCAATCGCAATGTGTTTCATTCGCGAATGAAAAACGGGTTTGAGCAGAGGTATGTAGCACCTGTAGGAAATTAATACATGTAACCTTAACCCTATTATGATTAACGAGATTTAAACCGTAAAGCGGAAGCGTACCTGATCCAATAAGTCCTTGAGGCTGAACACGAACTCGGAATCCGTGGTTTTATGGCCTTCCTCAACTAAGCCTCCTTATTCCTTATGGGGACCGTAGTAATCCCTCCCGATGGGGAGAAGGGAAAACGATGTGCGGCTTAGTATATTGGGGACCATAACCTGGGAGCCTTTATATACTACTTGATTAGACCACCCATAATCACCTAATCACGTAGTATTGGGTATCTACTCAATAAACCCATATTAATTATTATTATAGCCCATGAAACTTTAACCTTAATTGGATCACTTAATTAAGTCCAAAATAATTGAATAGCTAATATAATTGCATAATAATATATTGCCCACAATTAGATTATATTGGAAATTATAAAATTTCCAACAATCTCCCACTTGGGCTATTCCTCTTCAGGCTATACTTAACAATCTGGTCCATCTCACATACTAATATGGAACTACCGCGGCCTTCACCACATTATAAATCGTGATTAAACCCCGACAATCACCATATCAATATACTCAATGACATAGATCAAATATGGTGAGTAGCATGGAAATTACATGTCAAATGTGATCAACATCATGTCTATTTCCAACTGGTCCTACTTTAATCCTTAGTGAGATCAATTCATAATGTAAAATATTACAAAATGAAAAATTAACTTAAGTGAATTCACAATGAATTCAAATTCATCAATTCAATTCTGCAGAAAACCGAATTATCTAAAATCAAAGTGTCTTAAAACTTTAAAGAGCAATAAATATAGACTCCCACTGAACCAATGTATTCTAAAATCATATAACACCCATATGAGTAGCTAGCTCATAAAATTACAGGGCGTTGAATACATGATTGGCGGATCCGTATTTAGAGTCTATCATAGTATGCTCTACCAAATTTATCCATAAGAACACTTTCTTTAACAATCAAGAATTCTATGTCAATATGCTTGACTTATAAGAACTCTTATTGCTAATACTTTACTGCGAACTAACTGTCACAATCAACTTTATGTGAATAAATTTCGCAACCTTTATTTCATGTTTGAATGCCCCTTAGTGTGCTACTGATTCTGTTGTCATGGTTAATGAGCTAAAGTGTTTGCTTAATACGTTTACTTGTATAGCTCTCTAGACCAACAGAAGATGTAGCCAAAAGTGGATCTTATATCGTATCGGCATCCAACAAACTCATAATCAGACTACTTTATGATCTCCTACTAATCTGATTATCTCTAATGTTAAAGCATGTTATCCTTAGTTCTCTGTAAAGATCCATACTAGAGTTACTTAAATGTCTACTTAATACACCAACAACAGAAGCCAAATTAAGTCTTGTAGAGACCTCATCATACAATAACTTCCAACAATCAAAACATATAGAATGTTTATACATTTCTTAAATCTTTAATTTAACTTTAGGGCACCTTATTGAGACTCCACTTGTCTCCCTTAGTTTAAACATTCTCCCACTGAATCACATAATTATCTATATTTGTCTCAAAGTCAAATGAGACAATTAATTCATGATGATACTTGTGATTCCTTTACGGAAAAGCTTTCTTGAATGCATAGATGGATTTCCTTTTGGTTCTTAAACTTATAATATCGTATCATGTTGCCATCAAGGAACTTTATCTTTACATCCATCTAAATGATTCAAGATTAAAATGTACTAATAATATCACGATTATCTCAAAACAATGCCTTCCTTCCCTTTAGAGTATAATCCTTTATCAAGATGCAAACCTAATAATCTTGTATTGATTTATACTCATAACTTATGGCATTAACCAACTTTCGAGTATTTGGACCTTGCATGGTTTGATGAACATTGTTTAAATATTCTACCATTAATTCCATAGTGTCCTCTTTATTTAGGAGAAAACTACATAATTATCCGAATTGATTTTCTCCCAACTCTAGTGGTTTTCTTAGTGACATTAATTCTTGAGGTTGTTGAATTTATTATTCTTTAAATATTATTGACATTGTCATATTGTTATTCTGAATTCGCACCAATTCTTTAAAGCATAAGTGGGGATCGAATCGACTCCCCCTTAAGGACAATGTCTCTAATATTATTCTTCCCCCCAATTCAACATCCTCACAGAATACCGTATTACCCGTCTCAAATATGATCCGATTAATTGGATCATAAACTTTTATTTTTATTCATAACGAATAAAGTAGCTTACATTTATTTGAGTCCAATTTTTTTTTTAGTAGATCCCAATGATCTAGCTTTAGTTGGACATCACCATATGTGAAACTCAAAGAGTTCTCACAACTACTTTGGTTAAAAATTTATTGAGACCATAAGTTGCAATCTTAAGTATTTCTCACATTAGTGACCATATATTGTGGAGTTCAATTATGTCTTTTAACTGCACCATGCATACTGAATAATTTAATGCAGTGTATTATAAGACAATTCCACAGGCCTTTATGAGAAAACAAAAGGTTATACTTTAGTTGTCTTTAGCAGCTTTCTTAATGGGATTTCTTGTATTGCCCTTATACTTTATTGAGATTAAGTTTGACTTATTAGTCTCATCCTTATTGTGGAAGTTCACTCATCAAGTATGATTTTGTTGTTGATATATGGAAAACTTAATTAGCAGACTTCTTAATTATACAGAGAATTAATGCAAAATAATTTTTTATGCTCGCATTAAACTTTATAATCTTTCAAAAAACTTTATAGTCTTTCAAAATTTAACTAAATTAGAATAATCTTGAAGATTCGAGCACAATATTAGTATCAAGTCTTTGGACAAAAAATACTAATTTAAATGATGCTCTCATGCAGTAGTCAAATACTGACAATAAAACTGTCAAGCAATAGCCTTCCTGTGGGCCGACTTATTACTCACATGTCAAACCAAATAATTGTCACGTATTTACCATCATAGGTACTTGTGTATTTCTGCCAAATATTAATCTACCTGTGGGCCGATCAATACCCGCATGAAGATACACTCATACAACATTATTAATTGGGGACCCATCACAAGACACCTTGTGCAACATTAACCTCGTCTGTGGACAAAAAATAACTGCAGGGGTAATCTTGGTGTAATAATCAAGTATTGACAATAAGTTCTGTCAAACAAGAGTCTATCTGTGGACCGACTAATGTTCACATGAACAATCCAAATAATTATCACATACTTATTATCACATGTATGTTATTATTCTGTCAAACTGTGCCTACCTGTGGGCCGAACACAGAACACATGAATAATTACACACCCATCTATGTAATTTCAATAAAGTCGCACTTCACACACAGAGGCTGCTATGGCAACATGATGCTTCGATTGACTAGATTGAAAATTACTAGACCAATTAAACAAATATTTTAAAATAAATATTTATGTTTAATTGAACGACATCAAAAAAAGTCTCCCCAAATTTAATTTAATAAAATTCTCAAGATTTAAGAGAATATTTGATGATTCCCATCAATTTAAAAATAATGAAAGATTTCTTTACTTAATTAGGGATTCCAAAATCCCAATTTAATATAGACTGAATTTGGCAAATATTTTATTATTATTAATAATCACCACTGAATCCTTGATTTAAATTAATCAATAATTTAATTGAATTAATTTATTGAAATCCACACCGTCGAAGACACGCCACTTGTATCAAAGCTGCTCCAGCCGGTGGATAATCCACCGTAAGAAAGTCTTATCCCGCAATGCATGCTGCCATTATCAACTTGTCGGAAGCATGGACGTCGTCTGCTGCTGACATGAATGACAACAGCAGCTACCGGCCATCACTCCAAAACACGCAGCTGCCAACTCCTTCCAGGCATGTCGATGCCTCCGCTGATCAGCTACTGCTTTTGACAGGTCCATGCCGGCACAACATGTGCCGGTTTCACCCCGGTCGTGCCGGCCTCCTTTCCAGCCTTATCATCCTTGCTGCTGATCGTGCATGTCACGAGTACCAGGGCGTGCCGCCCTCTCTAGCTGTTCGTGCCGCTCACACTGATCAACACCGTAAGCCACCACATGCTTTGAAAAGCCATTCCGAAAACAAAATGCTGTCGTGCACCCTCACCGGCCAGCAACCACGCCCGGAACTTCGTCAGACCCGCCAGAAGAGCTGTCCGACTCGCCCCAAATTGCATCAGACCCGCTAGGAACCAGAAAAAATAGCAGACTCGGTCGGAATTCTGAGAGACTCGATCTGAATTCCGAGAGACTCGATCTGAATCTCGCTGGGAAAAGTTGCAGGAATCGCCCAGTCAAGCTTGTGACTCGCTCAGAGAACCCCAGACCCGATCGAAAAACACCGCTGTCGCAACGCCAGAGGACCACTGTTGCTGTTCTGTCGACTCTAAACGTACCAGCAATCGTCGCTTAGTGAAACCGTCACGATCTGGGTTTTCTTACTGCAGAGCCACACCGCTCATCATGGCGAAACACCCGCCGGGCGTCGACCGCTTCAACCATGCATCGCCAGCAGACTCACCTTGTTCTTCCACCGATGACCATCAACGTTTAACACGTCTTCGCACATCACATGCCTCACGCACATCCGCACTCACCGTTCACAACTTCTGCTGTCGATGGTAATCGGACAGCCAGCGGGATTGTGGCCATCGTTCATCAGCGGCTCTTCAACGATCAAAGCCCGCAAGCCCCGTCGTGAATCAAACTTAGGGATTTCTCTCACAAGGCACGCGTGAAGAACAGGAAAGGTATTGACAATGATCCACATACACATCCGATAATAACAAGTGGGGATTTCATAGGGACAACCATCGATTACTCAATAAATCAACTCCCTAATATTTCATGTGATTCTATTCCAAATAAAAGCACATAATTCACATATTCATAGTAAACCGGAACTAATTAAAATCAGTAAACCATCGCGCGAGAAATTTAATATTCAGAATTAAAATGTGATTTCACAAAAAAAATATTCAAATAAAATTATTTGAATCTAATCACAACACTTTCAAATCTCAGAGAATCATAAATAAGGTGGCTCTGATACCACTTGTAGGAAATTAATCCATGTAACCTTAACCCTATTATGATTAACGAGATTTAAACCGTAAAGCGAAAGCGTACCTGATCCAATAAGTCCTTGAGGCTGAACACGAACTCAGAATCCGTGGTTTTATGGCCTTCCTCAACTAAGCCTCCTTATTCCTTATGGGGACCGTAGTAATCCCTCCCGATGGGGAGAAGGGAAAACGATGTGCGGCTTAGTATATTGGGGACCATAACCTGGGAGCCTTTATATACTACTTGATTAGACCACCCATAATCACCTAATCACGTAGTATTGGGTATCTACTCAATAAGCCCATATTAATTATTATTATAGCCCATGAACCTTTAACCTTAATTGGATCACTTAATTAAGTCCAAAATAATTGAATAGCTAATATAATTGCATAATAATATATTGCCCACAATTAGATTATATTGGAAATTATAAAATTTCCAACAGCACCAACATTGTCAATGTAGATAACGGGCGTCGAAGATAATGGAACATGTAGTTCCCTGAGAATTGAGCAAGTCCACTATAATTCTGCAGCAGTAGCAGCAATGGAACGGTACTCAGGCTCAGTGGAAGATCGAGCAACAGATCTTTGCTTCCGAGAAGACCAGGAAATGGGATTGGACCCCAGGAAAATGATGTAAGCTCCAGTAGACGTTCGATCATCACAGTTACCTGCCCAACATGCATCAGAGAAACAATGAAGTGACAGAGGAGAACGAAGAGTGATACTAGAATCACGAGTGCCATTCAAGTATCGAAATAAATGCTTCACTACACGTCAATGAAGCTCAGATGGGACATGCATAAACTGAGATAGCTTGTTCACAGCAAAGGCTATGTCTGGGCGAGTAAATGAGAGATATTGCAAAATTCCAAAAGCTTGGCGATATGAGGAAGCTTCAACAGGTTTCGAGCCACATGTAATGATAAGGTGGAGCCTGTGGCAAGTGGAGTGTTGACCGGTTTGGCATTGAGCATGTTATACTTGGAGAGTAGATCAGTGGTACACTTGCGTTGTGATAGAAAACACGAGGAAGAACACTGGAGAACCTCAATGCCCAAGAAATATGATAGAGAACCCAGATCCTTCATAGAGAAAGTAGAAGCCAAATTAGTAACAACAGACTCTAGAAAGGTAGTATCATTACCAGTGAGGATGAGATCATCAACGTAGACTAGAATATATGCAATAATTCCATTTTGGCTAAAGACAAAAGGGATTCATCAGATTTTGTTGGAGAAAATCCAAGAGATGCTAAGAACTGACGGAGAGAATTGTACCACGTTCTTGGCACTTGTTTCAACTCATAAATAGATTTATGAAGTTTTCACACATATGTGGGAAAATTCATATCAGTGAAACCTGGTGGTTGAGACATGTAGACTTCATCAGTGAGCGTAAAGTGTAAGAAGGCATTGTTGACATCGAATTGGCGAAGAGGCCAATCATAGGAAATAGCAAGACTAAGAACCAATCTTACAGTTTCCGGTTTAACAACCGAGCTATAAGTTTCAACAAAATCAATGCCGGGATGCTGGTGAAACCCTTTAGCCACTAAATGGGTCTTGAATTTATCAATAGAACCATCGGGCTTTCGTTTGATACGGAACACCCACTTGCACCCAACTACATTCTGAGAGGAGTCTGGAGGAACAAGATCCCACGTGCCATTATTCAATAGTGCTGTAAATTCAGTAGACATAGCCTCATGCCAACGATCATCAGATAGGGCATGAGATACTGTGTAGGCTCAATATCAGAGTAAAGAACTGAAGATAAACCATACCTCGGATTTGATTTAGAGAGATTATTTTTAGCACAAGTAACCATTGGATGTCGAGCCACAGGAGCAGGTGAAGGATCAGCCGGGGGAGGCAGTGCTACTGTTGGTGTGGGTGGTAAGACGGGTGCTACTGTTGGTGTGGGTGTAAGACGGGTGAAAGAGGAGGAATAGATTCAGTAATTGGAACGTCAGATGGGGATGTATGATGAGTCTGGACAGTAAAGGGAAATTGATCTTCAACAAACTCAACATGGCGTGAAGTGTAGAGTTTGTTAGTTTTGGGATCAAGGTAAAGATATGCACTCTGGGTAAAAGAATATCCAACAAAAATACATGGAGATGAACGGGTTTGAAGTTTGTGAGTGGTGTAAGGTCGTAGCCAAGGATAGCACAGACAACCAAAGATACGAAGTTTCATGAAGTTGGGAGGGTGGTTGAATAATTTTTCAAACGATGATTTCATGGAGAGGTCAATTTTTGGGAGGCGATTTATGAGATATGTGGCAGCAGACATTGCGAAAGGCCAATAGGACAAAGGCATGGAAGAGTGGTGAAGCAAGGCTAAACCGGTGTCAACAATATGACGATGATGCTGTTCAGCTCTCCCGTTGTGTTCAGGTGTGTGAGGGGGAGTGGTGAAATGAGTGATACCATGGGACGTGAGAAATTGACGAAGAGCAATAAACTCACCCCCATTATCAGTATATATGGTAGTGATTTTATGTTTGAGAAAATTTTCAACCAAGGCTTAAAGGCAATAAAGGTACACATCGGATTTTTGTTTCAGAGGGTATAGCCAGACATATTTCGTGAAGTGGTCAACAAATATAATGTAATATTTATAACCATCAAATGATAGCACAGGAGATGTCCAAACATCAGAAAATATTAATTCCAGTGGCATAGATGAAGTAAGAGAGGAGTCATAAAATGGCAGTTTGTGACTCATAACACACTTACAAGAGTTACAAGAAAACGATGAAGTTTTAGGTGCGGATAAGTGATGATCCGTAATGATATAATTAAGAATTCTAGGAGAGAGGTGTCCAAGCCTAGCATGCCATGTGGATAATGGGTGTTGTTTTATACCAGAGAGAGTTGTAGATGAAGCACGAACAGTAACAGGCCAAAGGTATAGCCCATTAACGCGGAGGCCGTGTAGGCGAGTGTCCCCCGTTGCGCAATCCTTCACCTGAAAATCACAATAAGAGAATACCACCACCACATTATTATCGGCACAAAGTCGAGAAATAGATAATAAATTTCTGGACATAGTTGGGACATGTAGGGTTTTCTTAAAGCTCAAGCCATAGGTATTTTCAAGATTCAATATGCCAATGTGTGCAATATGTAAACTAACACCATTACCAATTACCACCCCATCATTGCCGTCGTAAGGGGAGTAAAGATTGAGATTAGCAAGGTCAGTGGTAACATGGTGTGAAGCTCCGAGTCAAGGATCCACTCCGATGCAATAGGATAAGATGAAGCAGTGTGTGCCGAAGCAAAAGAATATGCGGGTCGTGGAGTAGGTGTACGGTGTGCTGCTGCTTGGGTGATTGCTGTAAAGTGTGGATCAGTACAGTAACGAGCCGAGTACCCAACATAGCCACATAATTGGCATTTTCCCTGGTATGGGCGACGAAACCCAGATGAAGAAAGAGCATTGTGTGGAGATGATGGTGAAGCTCGAATATGGCGTGGTTGTGTTGTTGTAGTGGAAAAAGGCCCAGAGTGAACTTTGGGCTTCCAACGATCTCCTGTAGATGTTGACCCACGATTGCTGCTTGCATAAAAGGCAGTGGCTGGTTGATGTGTTTGGATCGGTGACCGAATTCTCATTTGAGCTTCAGTGGTGAGTAATTTTTTATGCAATTCCTCAAACGAGATTGAAGTGTCACGAGCTTGAATTGCTTGAGAAATTTCTCTATAAGACTCATCAAGGCCATTCAGAATTTTGAGAGCGAGACCCTCCGGATCGGTGGCGATGCCCAAGAGAGAAAGTTCGTCAACCACAGATTTGATTTCAAGCATATAATTTGTAATTGATTTAGATCCCTATTTGGGACTATGAATTTGATTCTTGAGAGTAACAATGCGTCCTCTGGAAATTCAGCCATATGTATTTGCCAAAACATCCCACGCATCTTTTGAGGTTTTGGAGCTTGCAATGAAATGGATGAGTGTTGGTGTCAATGAACCAATAATCGCACTTAAAATGAGTTGATCCTGACGTACCCAGGTGGTGTAATCAGGATTTGGTTGATCCGCAATAGTTTTTGATGGACATGGGTGAGATCCATCAACGAAGCCGAACATATCATATCCCATCAGTAGAGTACGGAATTGAAAGGACCAAGCCATGTAGTTGGATGATGTCAACTTCAATGGTGCTTGTTGTGCAATGTTAAAGGCAACGAGATTCGAAACAGTGGAATTGGAAGACGACATGGTGGGAGTAATAGATTGAGGGGTGATTGCAGAAATTATGGTTGAAGTAGTAGATTGAGGGGTGATTGCAGGAATTATGGTTGACGTGAGTGGGAGAACAAAGATATTCGACAATTTAAGGAAAAAAAATCTTACAGAATGTTGAATGATTCTGAGATAATTAGCAGCAGATTTCAAGGATCGATTGAGATGGCGTTAGCCAAAAATTACTCTGGTTACCATAAAGAGTTGGTAAGAAGATATTTATTCACATTTAGTAAGACAAATATATATACAAAATGCAAGAATCCCAATATATAAGGAAGAACGATGTGGGATAGAATGTGATGTAAAAACTATACAAACTAATCTATACAATAATCCCTAATAGAAGCTACACAAACAGCTCCGGAGAGTATCCACACGCGCCACCACAAATAAATTACTTAACGCTAATCCTTGTCACCTTCTTTTTCTTTTTTCTGTTTAATAATAATAATAATACACTAGTTTTGTCTCCCACAAACGACGTGGGTTCTATTATGTGTGATGTCTTTATTTTAAAAATATATTTTTATATTTAATTATTAAATGTATACATATATTTGTTTTTTTTTTTCATCTTACTTTACTATCAAATGTATTTTTGTATGTTCGTGTTAGAAAGATGAAAATTCAATTAATATAAAAGGAAGAGATCATAGTAGAATATTTGCAATTCAAAACCTGAAAAATGAATATACTATCAATTTGGGGCCTAATTATTTTTTCTATCAGTTGGAAACCTTAAAATATTATAAAACAATAAAAAAAAGGTAGCAATGTGCCATAATAGGATTTTTTTATCATATTTATATAACAAAAATATTAAACTAATGATTAATTGTAAATTTAATTAATAATCAAGTACCTTTTCAAATTTATCTTTTAATTTTTTTATTGAAAAGCTAAAACAAATTATTAAATTTAAAACTCAATTAATTTTTTTATTAATTCAATCAAAACATTATTAAATTAATTAATAATCGAGCCTCGCTTTTTTTTTATCTTTTTCTTTTATTTTTTAAATTGAATAACCCAACTAAAACATTTAAATGTAAAAATATATTAAAATTATTACTCCCTCCGTCCCAGGTATTTTTACCTGTTTGTACGGGCACGGAGATTAAGACGTTTTATTTTTTTAATATATTATGTAAGAGAAAGTAGGGATAAATTAGTAATTTAAAAAGAAAAAGTAAATAAAGTTATTGGGAATGATGAATAAAGTGTAAAAAAAGTAATTAAAGTTTTGGGATTGTAAAAAGTAGGTAATAAAATATTATGTATTTTTGCCAAAAATGGAATGGGTAAAAATACGTGGGACACCCCAAAATGGAAAGTGGGTAAAAATACATGGGACGGAGGGAGTATCATTTTTTTTAAATATTAATTGTAAGTTCTTAATTAGAAGGACCTAATAAAATATTAGTTAAAATATTAAATTACTTAATATAAAATATTAATTGCTATATTAAAATTTGTAAAAATATTTATAAATAAATTTTTATTAGAATTGAAATAATAATTTTTCATTATAAAAATACATAAAATATTCTTATTATATTATATTAAATCATTATAAAAAATTATTTAAAATATAATATTAATTGCAAGATTATAAAATCTTAATTACTTTAAATATTAAATTACTTAAATAAAATATTGAGTGCATTATGAAGATTATTAATAAGAGAGATTAAACAAAATAATATTTAAAATATTAAATTACTTAAAATAAAATATTAATTTAAAGATTAATGTGAGAGCGCCACATACACAATTTTTTCCAAGAACGAACATGGCGATGCCACATACACAATTTTTTAAGAGAAGCGTGACGCCGCCACATACACAATTCTAAAATTTTATATTCTCTTACTTCTCAAGGAAACATATTAAGCTTGCTTCTCAAGGAAACATATTAAGCATGTCATTGACAGTCTCTACCACTCTATTAGGAGAGCAAGAATAGCCATATCCTCAAAATAACATTAATTGCATTCTTAATGTGAGAGCGTCTCATATCTCCCTTTTATAATTTTATATGAAATCATTAAATTACCTAAAATAACAATATTAAAAAAAATTACTTAAAATAATATTATTACATAATATTAATATTATTAAGACAAGAATATTAGATTTTCATTAAAAGAATTACTTAAAATAAAGTATTAATGGTAAGATTACAAAATATTAATTATTTTAAATTTAATAAAATTATTAAAATATAATATTATTTAAAATAAAACATTAATTGCAGGATTAACGTGGGAACGCCACATACACAATCTATACATATATATATATATATATATATATATATATATATATATATATATATATATATATATATATATATATATATATATATATATATATATATATATAAAAGCAAACCTAAAATTTTATTTTCGTTTTTAATTTTTTTTTCAATTTTACTCTATTTAGAAATAATTCAATTTTAATCTTGACCGTCCAATTAATATTATTTATTTCAATAATAAAATTTAATCTAATTATGCTAATAATAATAGATTTTGTTATTTAAATTTTACTATGCTATTTAACAATATAAATTTAGTAAATATAAGAGATATTTTTGGCATATTTAACTAATTTTTAATCAATATATGCTTAATTTAAATTAATATATCAATTAATATTCATATATTATAATTCAATATAATATATATAAGACATATGATTTTTATTTGATTTCAATCAATTATAAAATTTAATTACACTAATAATGGATTTTTTATTATTTAAAATTTACTTTTATATTGATTTAATTTAACAATATAAATTTGATTAATTTTTAATTAATATATGTTTAATTACCATCTAGGGACAGGATCGCTAACTAGAATCATAATTAAGGACATTTTACAGAATGGAAATAAAACAGGCATCTTCAAATAAAAATTATACCCCAAATAAAACCTCCAACATGCCCATCACAACGCCTTTCAAACGGCTAAAACTGGGACTTATAGGAGTAACATACTTAAGGCATAATTTTGATAAAAATGTCAATTAATTTCTATCTAACCCATTAGATTCTTATCAGAATATCCTAGCCATAAATTATATAAGTTCCATGCTAGTACAATTAATAGTTATGAATCAACACATGAATAATTTAGCATATTAGGCTAAACATGAACATGATAAATTAAATAAATACAAAAAATAAAACTTTTAAAATACTTACAGAGTATATACACTCAGAATGCTTCTTTTTATTAATACAAATTTATATATTACAAGAGAGGGGGATGCTCAACACATGAGCTACAAGAGTGATCAGAGAGAGAAGAAGAAGTGTTCTTATGATCGATGCTTTCAAATGAAAATTTCTAAGCTATTTATACAATAAGAAAACGCGGCCAAACAGTAGAAACCGCGTGAATATACAGTAAAAAGCCAAAATTTTCGGTCTGCACAGTATAAAGTGCTACAGTAAGTCAAAAGTATACAGTAATTTACTATTAATGAACAGTAATTTGTCCGGCTGCTTTACTGTTTATGAACAGTATCCTGTCTGGCTGCTTACTATTTATGTCGTAAGCAGTGACATCATCTTTTTTCTATGTATTATTTTCCATTCTGTAAAATGTCCTTAATTATGATTCTAGTTAGCGATCCTGTCCCTAGATGGTATCAGAGCCATGGTAGTTATAATTAATACGTTATGGATCAACACATATTTTATCATGAATATCATGAATATGATTAATAAAAATAATAATATTAAGAATATTTGAAATGAGGAGTATGATATTCCAGAAAATATAGATCTACTTAATAAGTGGACAATCCCAAAAATTGAACCTAGACTGATATATCAGTTAGGAACATTTGAAAAATTAGGATGGAAACAAGTAGTAAAAACTACTGAGGAATCTGTATCGTTAGATAATAATGAGATGATATTAAAATTATTATCTGAAAAGGATATTAGCACTTATAGTCAAAATCATAAATTCCTTCATATAGGATTAGTACAGATTGCTTTTAAATCTTTAACTTTAAAGGGACTACCAGAAAGCTTTATAGCCGCTTGAAGAGATGGTAGAAATTTAAATTGGAAACAATCGTTAATGGGTATAATACAATCCAGCTTGACCAATGGACCAGTTTATTTTGATGTATATCCTAATTTACAATTATCTTTATCTGATGTTAATATACTTGATGCATTAACATTAAATGTTAAAACACATGGTTATAATTATATTCCTGGAACAGAGACTATTTGCATCTGTTACAGAATATATTACAAACCATTATTTACATTGAATCCGCAATGTAAAAGAATGGATAAAATGAAAAATGAGACGATAATAATTGAAACTAATTATAATCGGTCTAAAATTACGACAAGAAGACCTATTAAATGGGAAGAAATTGACTTTCCAGATAATTGGATAATTGAACAAGCTATTCCTGTTCAACCACAGGTACAAAATCATAATAATATTATGAGTATAATTCAAAGTACTGAAGGATCAGTTAATATACAGTTTGAAAATAATAAATATTTTCAAAAATGTAATTCTATGAGAAATTATATTTCTCCAATAGATTATAAGGTGGAAACACCTAGAGCTTCTACTTCTCAAATAAGAGAAGAGACTAATTTAGAAGAATTTACTTCTACTACAGGAAACACTCCTGTAAAGAAATTATATATTAATAAAAATAATATTGTTAAAGAATCAAATACTCGTTATACTAATGAGTTAGAACCGACAATGTCGGAAATGGATTTTTCTATTTAATGGATTTTAAAGAAAAAATAGATTTTAGCCAAGGATCTAAAGCCAGAAAAATAATTTCTGAAGAATTTAAAAATCAAGGTTATGAACCTTTTAGAAAATGATTTTTTGAGAATTTTACTCAAGATGAGATTATAAAATTTCAAAGTGAATTTTATAAAACTTGCGAAGAAAAGAATATGTTAATTCCATTCGCAGCATGGTTTATGAATACATATGTAAAAAATTATATTTCTATTTTGGAAAGAAATTACAATCTACAGAATGGAAATATTATTACAAGGATATATCCTCCATTACAGTCTTTCGAAATGAAGAATGAGAATGAAGTTAATAACTTCTTAGCTTTAGCTAAACTAATTGAAGATGATACTATTAAGGTTACATGTGAACATATTAATAATATGTTTAAAAACCAGAATTATACAAATTTGTTTCTCAATATAATTGGAGAACAAATTCAGTCTATTCATAATAAATTAGATATGATAATATCACTAATGAATAAGCCTGCTGAGATTTCTTCAAAAGAAAAAGAAAAAAATATATTGCCAGGTTTTAAATTACCTTTAACTATAAATAATTTCAAAGAAAAAGAAGCTTCACCCAGCTTTGAAAATGAAGCTTCACCCAGTTTTCAACCACCTCCAGTTATATCTAATTTTAATATTCAACCTTTATATGATTTGGAAAAATATATTCAAGAAAAGTTTGATAAATTGAGTATAAAAACTCTTGATAAAGAGTTATTTGATGATTTGATTGAAAATACTGATCATAAACAAGTTTTGCAAAATCACATAAATAAGATTAATACTAAATGGGCTGATAAGCCTATTCAGAATAAATTTTATTATAGTAGACCAACACCTATGGATGTATTGCATGAGGAATATACTGATACTCTTGATATCAGTTACTCAGGTAATAAAATCTATGAGTGGAATATTGATGATTATTCCAATAAACAGATTTATAATACAGTACATAGAATGCTTATGTACTCTACCATCTGTAAAAATAGTAATAACACGGATAAGACTATTGCATCTATGATAATAGCCGGATTTACAGGGCAGCTTAAAGGCTGGTGGGATAATTATTTAAACCCACAAGACAGAGATAATATTCTCAATTCTGTAAAACAAGAAAATGACAAAATAATTGAAAATGCAGTTTATACACTTGCAGTCAATGTTATTGAACATTTTACTGGAAGATTCAGTGACAATAGTGATACTATTAGAACATTATTACAAACAATGAGATGTAGGACTCTCTCTGATTTTAGGTGGTATAAGGATACTTTCCTAAGCAGAGTAATGGAATTACCAGAATGTAATAACATTTATTGGAAGTTAAAATTTATTGATGGATTACCAAATTTATTTGCTGAAAGAGTAAGAAAAACTCTTAAACGTAATCATATTACTATACCATATGATAATTATACTTATGGTGCATTAATAGACACATGCATTCAAGAAGGATTAGCTTTATGTAATGAAATAAAGCTAAATCAACAAATTAAGAGACAAAATCTCAATGAGAAAAAACAATTGGGAGAATTTTGTCAACAATTTGGAATAGATAACCCTTCATCTAGTCAAATTAAGAAGGATTATAAGAAGGTTTATAATCCTAAACATAAGAAGTATTCTCCTAAATAAATCGAGAAAAAGAATAAAAGAAAGGAAGAAAAATTCCAAAATAAGTCTTATAGGAAAAGATATAAAAAGAATAAAGAAAGATACTGCAAAATTTGTGGTAAAAATGGTCATACAGAAAAATTATGTTGGACAAAGAAAAGGATAAATAATTTGGAAATTCCTGATGATATAAAAAGTATTATTATACATACTCTTGAAGAAAAAACTGAATCTGAAAAATCAGAATCATAATTTTCAAGTACTTCTGAATCAGAAGATGATATTGTTAACAAATTAGTTAATGAAGACATTTCTGAATCAGAAGAATGCGAGCCTTGTAGAGAAGGATTAATATGTCCTAAAAAAATTAATAATATTGATAATAGTCAATCTGAATTTTATAAAATCATGTCACAATTTTCGGAGATGAGTATAAATGTATTAAACTCTAATAATATTATAGAGTTATTAAAAATGATTAAAGATCCTAGATTAAGGGATGAAATAATAAATGAAATTAGCCATAGTGCTTCTACTTCTAAAGAAGAAGACTGGAATCAAAATAGTTCTAATAGAAATAGATCATATAACATGACAGAAGTCATGAGTCAATTAAAAACAAGATATCAGATACAAGGAGAAATATCTCTACAAGACCTTCATAAAGAGATTAATAATCTCAAAAAAGAAATAAAACTATTAAAAAATAAGAATATTGTGCAAGAATCTAGAATTTCTAGATTAGAAGAAGTTTCTAAAGGGAAAAATATTTCCCAAGATAATATGGAAATTAAAACCCCAAGTACATTTAATGAGACATTTCTCTCTACAATTGAAATGATTATAACCCAAAAATGGTATATAAAAATATCATTATTGATTGATAATCATTATACAAAAATATTTACTACTCTGGTAGATAGTGGAGCAGATTTAAATATTATACAAGAAGGATTAATACCTACTAGATATTTTGAAAAAACTAGTCATAATTTATGGCATGCGGGAGGAGATAAACTCCAAATTGATTATAAGCTTCCTAAAGCTCATATTTGTATTAATAACAAATGTATTTCTCAAAGTTTTATACTTGCGAAAAATATATCAAATCAAGTTATACTTGGTACTCCATTTTTAAATAATATCTATCCTATAAAAAGAATTGATAATAAAGGTATTATTGGTACTTTTAAAGGTGATGATATTTTCCTAGAATTTATTATTGAGCCTTTTACGAAAATTTTGCATAGCCTTTCTAATAATATCAAGGCAAAACAAAATCAGATTAGTTTTATAAAACAAGAGATAAATATTGTTACTCTTGATGATCAATTAAAAAATCCTAAATTACAGGATAAAATAAATCTTTTGAAAAGTCAATTTTCATTAGATATTTGTAACGATCATCCAAATGCCTTTTGGGACAGAAAGAAACATATTATTTCTTTACCTTATGAGGATTCTTTTAATGAAGAAAATATACCAACAAAGGCTAGACCTTGTCAAATGAATTCAGAATATTTAGAACTTTGTAAAAAAGAAATTGAATCTTTATTACAAAAGAGACTTATTAGTCATTCTCAATCTCCATGGTCATGTACTGCTTTTTATGTTAATAAACATTCTGAAATTGAAAGAGGGGTACCTAGTGATAGGGGTTTTCTCAACACACAAATTAATCCTCAAGTATAAGGATATCAATTGTAGTCGCGATGATGACCAAGTTACAATATCGAACCCACGGGACGGTTAAATATCAATTTCGTTATATTCTAGTATACTTTAGACTATGTTTGGTAATTGTAAAGGTTTAAGGAATAATAACTTCTAATCGAAATAGCAAAACGAAATAGTAAGAGTAGAGAAAAGTGAGTTGTGATCAAGAAGAATAGTAGGTAGTTCGTCGGGTCATCCAATTTCACTAGCAATTCGTATCTTCATGTGATGGTGTCCGACTCTGTCCTGTGGTTTGTGGACGCATCACTAGACCATGCAAGTTTACTCTATAGATACAAGTAAATATGCGCTTGACACGTGTGAATAATCTCGGAGCAAGAGATATACTTCACCCCCCTTTCTAGGTACTATCATAATCAATTATCTTCTACGTCTAGAATCTAACCCGATTTGATCTCCCTTTTTAGGTACTATAAAGTTATACTCTTCATCCTATTCATCAACCCGAATTTAATTCAGTTAATGAATATTCATATAAGACGGTTCTAATAAGACTTCGGAATCCCTTCACTTAGAATTATAACAATATACCCTGTTCAGTAGTGAACGAACTCAACCAATAACCATGTTATGTATTCAGACTCTACACAATGATCATTGATGCACAAAACGACTATGAGTATGGATTAAATATGCAATCTTATATAAAACAAACCACAGGTAGTGTTGTACGGAGTTTTACACACGAAATATGAATTACATCATGAAACTTTCATAACCCTAGAACTACCGAGGCGGTTCTAGCCCATTATTGATCTAAGAACAATCATGGTTAGATTGATCATTCTTACTTGAACCTTCAGCGAACTTCTGTCACAGCCCTCCGGATGGATCACCAGCTCTACTCTTGTCTCTCTTATGATTGATGATCAAAAGCTCTCTTTATTCTCTGTATGAGCCTCCTTTTATACTTGTAATCACGTCTCTAGGGCTTGGAATGGGCTTTCTAAGTGATCTCAGGCGTTTCGGCCTCGAAAATCTGGATAAGGTAAGTTCTTGCACGTAGGTTCGACCTCGTCAAACAGGTCGAACAACTGGCCACAGGTCGAACCCCAAGTCGAACCCCGCTACTGGAAGAATTCTGCACTGGTTCGACCTCTTGAACAGGTCGAACCTCTCAGGACTTGGTCAAACCCCAGGTCGAACCTCATCACTGGACAATTTCTGCTCCCGATTCGACCAATCTGGCAAGTCGAACTCAAACGTCGTGGTCGAATCCTCTTTTCTGCGAACTGGTTCGACCATGGTTCGACCTGATGGACAGGTCGAACCACTTGAGTCGTGGTCGAACCTTCTTCTGTAAGCTCAGCAATGCTGGTTCGACCTGCTGGAGAGGTCGAACCCTCCTCCAACCAGGTCGAACCCTCCTATTTCTTGGGCGGTTCGCATGGCTTCAACTCCGTCTCTTCGATTCTTGGCCCTTTCACTCCGTTTTTGCTAAGAAAACCACTCAAATAGCTCCACTAACACCTGATTCATGCTAATTCACAATATATATAGGTTTTCCACCTATTTCCACATCAAAACTCTCCAAAACTAGCACAAAACATAGTGCCAAACTTGTGAATTTACACACTCATCAAACCCCCAAACTTGCATGTTGCTCGTCCCGAGGCAACCAATTTAAACCACAGGAGTCGTGTATAATTCAACAAGATCAAGTACAACACATATTACACATGCCACTTCATTGAATCAAACAAGAATTACTTGCATCATATATTTCACTCATGTAAAATCAATCCAATCACACACCATTCGGAGTACTAAGTAATCTAGCTGACAAGATAAGTCTTTACTCTCTTTCGCTCACGTGCGTGAGGCACTATAAGCTAGTATAAACACTCATATCAATTCATATTCACGCGTAACCATAAGCTTGGCAAAGGTCTCAAAAAGCAACTCACATCAAATTAATACTAGGATCACAAAGGACTTGTTTCTAGGTTGTAATGTTGGCTCCTTGGAAAGGGTAGGAAAATTTGGACATAGTGACTTAAGACACTAGTAGAGAGTTACCTTGGAGGTTCTTGATTTCTCATTCGGCTTCATATTCTCCTCCAATTCTTCTCTTGCGCTTGCAATTTTCGATTTTCCTTCTCTTCCTTGTATCAACATCATTCTTCTTTTGATCGCTCGGGTACCAGTTGTAGGCACTACCCTTTCTCGAACATCATTCGGCTGCTTTTTAAAACTTCAAGCCCCATGTATAAGCAATTCGGGGTACCAGTTTCAGGCACTACCCCTAACAAGATTTAACCATGTACTTTTCTTACTAAACCTCATTCCATCTTCCTTTTCTTCTCGCACACTTATTCACCTTACTCTCTCTACCAATGAATAGGGTATTTTCAAAGCTCAAATAAGGTAATTAAGGCTCTTTTATTTGGCTTGCCAAAGAAAAAGCTTTTAAAAGGCTCAAGCAGGGCTACCAAAGGTTTATAAAATCATTAGGGAAGGTAAAATTTGGCTATGTGACTCAATTAATCAAAAATGGCCTAAGATCATGTCCTAATATTTCATCAATTGTAAGTTTCACACAAGACTCCAAGCCAAGTTCTAGAATACGTTCATTCGAATGATTCTCTCAAGAATAAACTATCATGATCAATCATGATAGAGGCTCAAATCCTCACATAGGTAATCAATTCCTAATACTCCTCATAGCACATAATCAAGATCAACTCCTCATGAACTCCATATACTTAACAAATTATACATGCTCTTTCCAATGAAAATAAACACGTAAACACATGAATGCACAGAACCAACAACCCATATACAAATCAATCATACAAGATCAACTATATCAAGTACATGCCACTCACACATGAATCACACCCAATCTGTAAGAATAAAAAGAAGAATGGGAGATAAGATGAATCGGAGAAGCCAAAAGAAAACCTGAAACTACTCCCTAGGAGCATCATCATCCTCATCATCATCTTTGTCATCCTCATCCATCCTATTCTCCACAGCTCGGCACAGACTGGTAATGTGCCTATCCATCATATCCACTCGACTACTCACTCTACCAACACGCTCATCCAAGGCAGATACCTCTCGTTCAGCGTGGCGTAGTTGGCGTTAGCGAGCGCGAGCTGCTTGTTCGTCTCCTGCTGTGCAGCTACTATCGCGACCAGCTGCTCATGAATCAAGCGAAGCTGCTCCCGGGTACCTGGAACTGCTCGCCGCTGCTGCGGTACCGGAGCATGCTGAGGCGCGTCATGCTGCTCTTCTTCCAGAATCTCCATCTCCGGCTGCTCATCTACCTGATCCTCCTCTTCAGGCTGCTGCGGTTGAGGTGGATGGAACTCTCCTTGATCAATGATCTGCTGTAACTCAGCCATCCTCCCCTCAGTACACATCTGCGCTACCGCTCTCCAATCACCACCCGACTTCACTGCCACGGATAAGGCAATATGTCCGAGAGAATTCATTAATCTATTCCTTGCTACTCGAATAGTTGTCAAGTTGCTCACGTCGAAGGGGAACATAAATTCGAAAGGCTTGAGACCCCTCGTGAAGAACCAATCTCCATCCCTAAAATGTGCAAATCCTCCCTTCACGCACGTGATCATCATCAAATCGGGTTCTCCTTCTACTGGTGTAATGCCGGTGAGATCCAAGTTGTAATGCTCAGCCACGATCGTCAGTAACCCTCCAATATTCACCTTTTGAAATCCAATGGTCTTGAATCGATGCAGCTGTGCAATAAAATAAGCTCCAACATTGAACTGCACCCCGTTTAGCATACACTACAGGGCGTAAAGCTCTCCTCTAGGCACAACACTCCCCTCTGAGCGGGCGAATAACGTGTTGCTCAGGACGCAGTCCATGTACCTCAAGACTGGGTTCTTTATTGCGGAAGCACGAGCCTGTCTGATCTTATAATCTCGAATCTCCCCGGTGATCTCCCTCCAAAACCAATTTGCACTGAATGCAGTATTTTCCAATCGAGGGATCTCTAAAGGCGTCTCAAACAACTCATTGAAATCCTCAGACGTCCACCTCCTACTCACTCTGCCAAGCTAAAACGTACACTGATATGGGTACCCAAGCGGGTCCTTCTCCATCTCAAATGAGCAAACTACTTCCGCTGTAACATGGAAGTACGTCGGCCTCTTCAACTCCATGAATCTTCGGATCCCTACTTGATCGAACATCCAAAATATGTCATCCCCTACTCTCATTATCCTCATCGCTTCATCATCTTGGTATCGAGTGCGAGCTATCTTATATGAAACTTCTTCCCACTTCTCTTTGATCTCATCCCAATCTTGCATCTGGATCTTGAAATTTTCGGGTAAACGATCTTGTAGCCTCAGTTTCCTTGTCACTTTGTCCAAATTCGAAGGCCTGTCATGCCTCTTCTTCGATCTTTCCTCCTCTGCCTTTCCTTTACCTTCACTTGATCCTTGTCCCTTTCCTGAAAACAAATACTTCAATCCAACCAACAAGACGAGAAAGCAAGTATTTTACTAGCACATCACATACTCTACTCAAGACTTCAAGCATCAATGCATAATCACTCCAACTATCGTCTCAACACCACTTGCTTATTCAACATACTCAAAACATCTTCAACCAACCTTCTTTAAATAACCAAAAAGCATGCATCAACAATTCAAGCAATTCATAACAGTTTCAACAATTCAGAACATGAACTACTCCAATTCGAATATCAATTCAACCAAACTAACATGCTTGTCCTAATAGTTGCACAATATTGTTGATCAATTCACATAAACCATCAAGTTCAATCTATAATCAAACATTCTCAACCAACAAACAAGAATTCATATGAAACAAGTCACAATATCAACATTCACCATGAAATTCAACCATACTCAACATCAATCCTCTTATTCACATCGAATTTCATACCTAAACCTTCAATCCTAGAGTAATTGAGTTGGAAAAGCATACCTTTTGACTTGCCCATGGTGAACAACCGATCAAAATCACACACACACAAGAATGTCGCGACTGAAGCCCTAATTTGGGCCGAAAATTGCCCAAATCCGCGCCCAATTCGTAAATTCTAAGTGTAATGCTGTGTAATCGGTGTGCAATCAAGTGTAATCAAAGAATTTGTGTAATGGTGTAGTGGTTCGAAGAGGGTTCGAGGTTTGGTGTTTCGAAAAAAAAGTGATCGAACCCTCCGAAAAATTGAACTTAAGTTGCGTACCTGGCTTGGTTCGACCTCAGGTTCGACTTCCTGAACAGGTCGAACAATGGATGACGAGGTCGAACCTACCTTCTGGACAAATGCTCTTCTCGGTTCGACCTGGGTTCGACCTGCTGATCAGGTCGAACAATCCTTGAATTGGTCGAACCCATTTTCTGGAAACAGAGTGTCTTGAACTGACTGGTTCGACCTCAGGTTTGACCTCCTGAACAAGTCGAACAAATATGGCTTAGGTCGAACCACCTCACTGGAAAACTTCCAACTCCGATTCGACTTCCTCTGCTTTCGTTCGACCTCCGGCACTGGTCGAACCACTCCTGGTGTTAGTCGAACCATCCTTCTGACCTTCAAAACTGAGTGTTCTTCATTCACTACACACTTCAAGCTTCAACACAACTCATTAGGTACAATCTAGAGCACAACTTCAGAAATTATTCCACAAAACATCATTCATGAGTAACTCCATAAAAGAAAACACAACCAAAAACCACTGAACATTAGGCAAGTTGTAAAAAATCGTCATATCAAAATCGATTAAAATTTCAATATGGCCGCAAAAACCAACTCCCCTAACAAACAATACAAAGAAAAGTTCAATATTCTTAGTGCTTCAATGAGGTAATAACATCACACCCCCCCAAACTTAGTAAAAACGTAAGTCGAAAATAAGTTTGAAAAGAGATGTAATTGCCGATTAGTAAGCACCTTAAATATAAAAATTTCTTACTCACACAAAAGAAATAAAGCATAAAACGGAAGAGTAAGCTCTCAACAAGCGCTCATATTTAACGTCGGAGAGTCACGACGGTACCAAATCAGATCAAGGTATCATCAAAAATGACACACGCATCATCCGGCAACTTATAATGCTTCAACCGATGCCCATTCGCCGCGATAACATCTCCATCTTTGTCAATAAGCTCAAAACTCCCCCCTCCTAAGGCTCGATGAATCATGAACGGTCCCGTCCACTTAGACTTCAACTTGCCTGCAAAAAGCTTCAATCGAGAGTTAAAAAGTAGTACCTCATCTCCTTGCTTGAACTCCTTGTATGAGATCTTAGAATCATGCCACCTCTCCATTCTTTCCTTATAAATCTCTGAATTCTTGAAAGCACGACTCCTAAACTCATCCAATTGATTCATGTGAGTTATCCTCAACTCCTTCACATTCTTGAGGGTCAAGTTCAAGCGTCGCAAAGCCCAAAACGCCTTGTGCTGAATCTCTACAGGTAAGTGGCACGGCTTCCCATAGACAATTTGATACGGTGACATATCTAACACCGTCTTGTAAGCGGTTTGGAACCCCCATAACACATCATCGAGCTTCATAGCCCAATTCTTTCTATTAGTTCCTACCACTTTCTCCAGAATCTGTTTGACTTGACGGTTGGAGACCTCTGCTTGCCCATTCGCTTTCGGATGATAGGGTGTAGTAACCCTGTGCTTAACACCATAATCCTTAAGCATCTTCTCAAGAAATTTATTGACGAAGTGGGAACCTCCATCACTAACTAGTGCTCTAGAAACTCCATAACGGGCAAAAATATGCTTCTTCAAGAAAGATAAAATAATTTTCGAGTCATTTACACGAGTAGGAATCGCTTCCACCCACTTTGAAACATAATCCACAGCAAGAAGAATGTAGAGAAACCCATTCGACGGGGGAAAAGGCCCCATAAAATCGATCCCCCATACATCAAATATCTCCACAACTATGCTAGGCTGCAGTGGCATCTCATCTCTCCTACCTATATTTCCCATGCGCTGACATCTATCGCAAGACGCCACATAGCTCTCACAATCTCTAAACAATGTAGGCCAATAAAGAGCGGATTGAAGTACCTTAGCTGCAGTCTTTTGCGCTCCGAAATGCCCCCCATTTGGTTGTGCATGGCAAAACTCAAGCACACTCTCCATTTCCATCTCGGGTACACATCTTCGGACAATAGAATCTGTACATATCTTGTAAACAAACGGATCATACCATATAAATGTCTCAACTTCCCTCCTAAATTTCGCAAGTTGATATCAGTTGAGATCCCTTGGAATTTCTCCAATGACAATGTAATTAACATAATCCGCGTACCATGGATCCATACCTTGCGCTGTGACCACACACGCTCGCTCAGTCCCTTCAACAGCCACAGCCATGATCTTCTCATCAGGGAACATCTCTTCAATATACTCAAAAGAATTATCACAATGCTCCCTAGTCTCCAACCTTGACAAGTGATCTGCCAACACATTTTTTGTTCCTTTCTTATCCCGAATCTCCATGTCAAACTCCTGAAGTAGTAGAATCCACCTTATAATTCTAGGCTTCGTCTCCTTCTTCTCCATCAAATACCGAATCGCTGAATGATCCGTATACACAATCGTCTTCATGCCAACCAAATACTGACAAAACTTATCGAACACATACACAACAGCCAAAAACTCCTTTTCAGTCATCGTGTAATTCTTCTGTGCCGCATCAAAAGTCTTACTCGCGTAGTAAATAGCGCAGAACTTCTTCTCCCTTAGCTGCCCGAGCACCACACCCAGTGCTACATCACTTGCATCACACATAAGTACAAACGGTTGAGTTCAGTCCGGTGTGATCAAGATAGGGGCAGTAATTAGCGCCTCCTTCAAAACTTAAAAAGCTGTTAGACACTCATCATTAAACACAAAAGGAATATCCTTTTCAAGTAAATGAGATAAGGGCTTAGAGTATTTTGAGAAGTCTTTTATGAATCTCCTGTAAAAACCGGCGTGTCCAAGGAAGGACCGCACTCCTCTTTCACTGGTCGGTGGTGGAAACTTCTCAATTGCCACCACTTTAGCACGATCTACTTGCAATCCCTTGGCGGAAACATGATGCCCAAGAACAATCACATCCTTCACCATGAAGTGGCACTTCTCCCAATTCAAGACAAGATTAGTTTCTTGACACCTCTTCAAAACAATAGCAAGGTTAGACAAACAAATATCAAAAGAAGAACCAAAAACTGAAAAATGGACCATGAACACCTCCATGATCTTTTCTATCAAACCATCAAAAATCGCCATCATGCATCTCTGAAAAGTAGCAGGCGCATTACACAATCCAAACGGCATCTTTCTAAAAGCAAAGGTCCCGTAGGGGCAAGTAAAAGTGGTCTTTTCTTGATCTTCGGGAGCAATCATGATTTGGTTGTACCCCGAGTATCCATCTAAGAAACAATAAAACTCATACCCTGCAAGACGATCTAACATTTGATCCATAAAAGGAAGAGGAAAATGGTCCTTACACGTGTTCTCATTTAATTTCCTGTAATCCACACATGTACGCCATCCCGTAGGAATCCTCGTGGCTATAGCTTCTCCATCCTCAGCTTTCACTACAGTCTTGCCCCCCTTTTTAGCAACTACATGCAATGGACTCACATGGGGACTATCACTAATAGGATATATAATTCAAGCATCCAACCACGTAAGGATTTGCTTTCTTATCACCTCTTGAATTGCGGGATTCACCTACGCTGATTTTGAACACTCGCCTTGGCTTCATCCAACAACCTAATCCGATGCATACAATACGAAGGACTAATACCTTTCAAATCATCAAGTGACCACCCTATTGCAGACTTGTACTTCCTTAAGACATCTAATAACTCCTCAAGTTGATCATCATTAAGGGAAGAAGATACAATTATCGGATATTTTGCATTATCACCAAGAAAAGCGTACTTCAAGTGTTCCGACAATGGTTTCAACTCCTCTTTCCTTTCTTCCACTGGAGCGCTTTCGTTATCCAAAGGCAAGTACTTCCTGGTCCATTTGACTTCTTCCACCTTAGTTCTTTCCAATTCAAACCTGTCATCACCCAAAGCAAGTAAGTTTTCAAGAAATTCAATACATACCTCGTTAGAAAGTCCGTCAAGCTCCGTAGTGGGATAAGTAAGAGACTCCATCAAACATGTCTCAAGAGGTTCCTTTGACAAGATCAGAGACATATCCTCCTTCACAATCTCCTCCACCACGTCAATACTATAACACTGGGACTCCATTGGCATCTTCATTGCTTTGTCTAAGTTGAAAAGTACTTCTTCTTTGTCCATTCGCAGCTTAAGTTCTCCCTTCCGAACATCTATCATAGCTCCAGCCGTAGCAAGGAATGGCCTCCCCAAGATTAAAGGAACATTATCCTTGTCATCATTCATTTCTAGTACAAGGAAATCCACAGGAAAGACTAGCTTCTCCACCTTTACAAGAACATCTTCAACAATACCTTTCGGAAACGTCATTGATCTATCTGCCAATTGGAGAGCCACAGTTGTCGGGGTCAACTTCCCCAAACTAAGCCTCTGAAAGATGGACAACGGCATCAAATTGATGCTTGTCCCTAGATCGCACAAAGCTCGCCGTGCTGGCCCCTTCCCGATCTCACATAGAATAGTAAAGCTCCCCGGATCTTTCATCTTTGGTGGCAACTTCTTTTGAATAATTGAGCTACAATTCTCAGATAAGTTTACCGTTTCAACTCCGGTTAAGCTTCGCTTCTTCATCAATATGTCTTTAAGGAATCGAGAATAATATGGCATCTCCATGATTGCCTCTGAAAAAGGGATGTTCAAGCTTATCTTGTTCATTATCTCTGAAAACTTCTTGAACTTCTCTTCCAATCCCTTCTTCACTAGCTTGTAGGGAAACGGTGGAGGTATCTTTGTTTTGGGAATCCCCCATTCATCACGATCAACCTTCTCCGATTTCTCCTTTTCGGCTCTTAATCGCTTAGCTCTTTCCCATTTTTTCTCAGCTATTATATCTGTACTTTGCTCATTCCGTACCACTGGAGTTACATCGACATCAAAAGGAACATCAGGTGCATCAATAAAAATATCTTGGTGAGGTTCGACCATTGTTCGACATGTTTGAGAGGTCGAACCAGGTTTGTATTGGTCGAACCTCTCTCCTGGAAGACTGATCTCATTCTGCTCTTGAGGTTCGACTAGGGTTCGACCAACATTGGAGGTCGAACAATTGCCCCCGAGGTCGAACCGCTTCACTGTATAGTTTCTATCCTCCGGTTCGACCTGGGTTCGACCTGATGGGTTGGTCGAACAATTACGATCGTGGTCGAACCGTTCCACTGTATAGTTTCTATCCTCCGGTTCGACCTGGGTTTGACCTGATGGGTTGGTCGAACAATTACGATTGTGGTCAAACCGTTCCTGCAACAAAACAGAGTGCTCTTGCTGATGAGGTTCGACCATGGTTCGACCTGTATGCCAGGTCGAACCCTCTGAGTGTTGGTCGAATCGTTCATGTGACAAAACAGAGTGCTCTTGCTGATGAGGTTCGACCATGGTTCGACCTGTATGCCAGGTCGAACCCTCTGAGTGTTGGTCGAATCGAGGCTTAGAAAATTCCAACTTTGATTCCGGCCTCATCGGTCCCTCATACTACGTTCCCGACCTCAGTGTGATGGCATTACACGACTTTGGATTCTCTATACTCTGAGACGGAAACTTCTCTTTGCCTACAGATTGAGTCAATGTGTTCACATTCTCTGCAATTGTACCCACCAACAACGTGAGATCTTTCACTTGAGTGGACAAATCTCTGTGGTGATCATCAATCTTTTTCTCAAGTTTGGCCTCAAGGCGGTTCACTCTTTCATCATTCTTTACCATGTACCTGTTCACAATATCCTCAAAATCAGGCTTCCCTTCTTCCACCTTTTCTCCCGGATCAACACCCATCGAAAGTTGCACTGCATTGTTCGTATTGCTCCATGAAAATTCGGGCCTCCTTGGTTGTTGTTGATAACTACCAGAGGAACCACGATTGTTAAAGTTTCCTCGATAGTTCCCTTGGTAATTCCGATTTCCTTGATTTGGGTACCTCGTTCCTTGAATACTTTGACCCATGGCATAATTTGCTTCCTCCAATTCTTCTTGGATGGTTCCATTATTCATCATCTCTTGCTACACGATTGGCACTCGTTGAGATATCTCGCTGATCTGCTTCTGTTGAGACTCAAGTAGCTTGTTGATATTGGACAAGCTCGAAACAATCTCATCCTCTCTCTTTGTTTTCACCATTGCTTGTTCAACCTGAGCTACCTTTCCAAGGACATACGTACCTCTAACTCTATCAGTAGGCCAATCCCTCGAATTCATCGATATGTCTTCAAACAATTTCTCGGCCTCAACGGATGACTTTGTAAGCAATGCTCCATTAGAAGAAGCATCAAGTAACACTCTTGATTCACAGTCCAATCCATTATAGAATATACTGATATATTGGGCTTTAGATAACCCATGTTGAGGGCACTTCCTGAGCATGTCCTTGAATCTATCCCACGCTTCATGAAATTTCTCACCTCCACTGATAGCAAATTGGTTAATATCTTGCTTCATCTTGAACACCTTCGAAGGTGGCATATACCTTTCCAAGAACCTTAACTTCAATTGCTCCCACGTGGTGCACTCAGCTGCGTTAATAGTATCGTATCAATCCCTCGCCTTTTCAGTAAGCGAGAATTTGAACAAAAGGATCTTCCTAGCATCTTCATGTTCTCCTACGTCTTTTTGAGTACTTGCATAACCCACGAACTTGTTCAGATACTGCTGCGGATCCTCGAAAGACCCTCCTGAAAAGGAGTTTCTTTCAATCATGCTAATAAGAGCGGGATAAAGATCGAAAGCTGTGTTAGTTCCCCTTGCTCCTAAAAGCTCATAATTTCCAGCCCCATTATTTCTAAAAACCTCTCGGATGGCTAGATTATCCGGATTCGCTGCCATGTTGACTGTTCCTACTTCCAAATTAACTTCAGTTGTAGCCTCAATCGTCTGCGAAATCTGCTCGTCAACCTTGACTCCAAAATTCAGAGCTTCAGTTGGGTCAATTGTCTTTGCCTTGCTCTTATTCTTCTTCTTCCTTCTTGATGATGCTCCAATCTCAGGATTATACGGTTCAAGATTACCTTTCTTTGATCTTGTGAGCATACACCTAAAACGAATAAGAAAGAAAACAACAAAACAAGGTAAATAGTCCTAATAAAATAGAAATAATACAAAAAAGATATTTTACGCCGTCCCCGGCAACGGCGCCAAGAACTTGATAGGGGTTTTCTCAACACACAAATTAATCCTCAAGTATAAGGATATCAATTGTAGTCGCGAAGATGACCAAGTTACAATATCGAACCCACGGGACGGTTAAATATCAATTTCGTTATATTCTAGTATACTTTAGACTATGTTTGGTAATTGTAAAGGTTTAAGGAATAATAACTTCTAATCGAAATAGTAAGAGTAGAGAAAAGTGAGTTGTGATCAAGAAGAATAGTAGGTAGTTCGTCGGGTCATCCAGTTTCACTAGCAATTCGTATCTTCATGTGATGGTGTCCGACTCTGCCCTGTGGTTTGTGGACGCATCACTAGACCATGCAAGTTTACTCTATAGACACAAGTAAATATGCGCTTGACACGTGTGAATAATCTAGGAGCAAGAGATATACTTCACCCCCCTTTCTAGGTACTATCATAATCAATTATCTTCTACGTCTAGAATCTAACCCGATTTGATCTCCCTTTTTAGGTACTATAAAGTTATACTCTTCATCCTATTCATCAACCCGAATTTAATTCAATTAATGAATATTCATATAAGACGGTTCTAATAAGACTTCGGAATCCCTTCACTTAGAATTATAACAATATACCCTGCTCAGTAGTGAACGCACTCAACCAATAACCATGTTATATATTCAGACTCTACACAACGATCATTGATGCACAAAACGACTATGAGTATGGATTAAATATGCAATCTTATATAAAACAAACCACAGGTAGTGTTGTACGGAGTTTTACACACGAAATATGAATTACATCATGAAACTTTCATAACCCTAGAACTACCGAGGCGGTTCTAGCCCATGATTGATCTAAGAACAATCATGGTTAGATTGATCATTCTTACTTGAACCTTCAGCGAACTTTTGTCACAGCCCTCCGGATGGATCACCACCTCTACTCTTGTCTCTCTTATGAATGATGATCAAAAGCTCTCTTTATTCTCTGTATGAGCCTCCTTTTATACTTGTAATCATGTATCTAGGGCTTGGAATGGGCTTTCTAAGTGATCTCACACGTTTCGGCCTCAAAAATCCGGATAAGGTAAGTTCTCGCACGTAGGTTCGACCTCGTCAAACAGGTCGAACAACTGGCCACAGGTCGAACCCCAAGTCGAACCCTGCTACTGGAAGAATTATGCACTGGTTCAACCTCTTGAATAGGTCAAACCTCTCAGGACTTGGTCGAACCCCAGGTCGAACCTCATCACTGGAAAATTTCCGCTCCCGATTCGACCAATCTGGCAAGTCGAACTCAAACGTCATGGTCGAATCCTCTTTTTTGCAAACTGGTTCGACCATGGTTTGACCTGATGGACAGGTCGAACCACTTGAGTCATGGTCGAACCTTCTTCTGTAAGCTCAGCAATGCTGGTTCGACCTGCTGGAGAGGTCGAACCCTCCTCCAACCAGGTCGAACCCTCCTATTTCTTAGGCGGTTCGCATGGCTTCGACTCCGTCTCTTCGATTCTTGGTCCTTTCACTCCGTTTTTGCTAAGAAAGCCACTCAAATAGCTCCACTAACACCTGATTCATGCTAATTCACAATATATATAGGTTTTCTACCTATTTCCACATCAAAACTCTCCAAAACTAGCACAAAACATAGTGCCAAACTTGTGAATTTACACACTCATCACCTAGATTAGTTATTAATTATAAACCACTTAATAAAGTTCTGAAATGGATCAGACATCCAATTCTTAATAAAAAGGATTTATTGGACAGACTTTATGATAGTCTATTATTTTCAAAATTTGATCTCAAATCAGGATATTGGCAAATTCAGATTAATAAATCTGATAGATATAAAATAGCATTTAATGTTCCAATAGGACATTATGAATGGAATGTAATGCCATTTGGATTAAAAAATGCTCCTTCTGAATTTCAGAAGATCATGAATGATATTTTTACTCCTTATAGTGAGTTTATAATTGTTTATATTGATGATATTTTAGTCTATTCAAAAACCATTGAAATGCATTTTAAACATTTGAATATTTTTAAAACATTGATTATCCAAAATGGATTAGTTATATCTAAACCAAAAATGGAATTATTCCAAACTAGAATTAAGTTTCTTGGTCATATTATAGAAAAAAGGAAACATTATTCCTATTAATAGAAGCATAGATTTTGCAGATAAATTTCCAGATATCATAACTGATAAAACTCAGTTACAAAGATTTTTAGGGAGACTTAATTATATCGCTCCATATTATCATAATTTGGTTAAGGATACAGCTATTCTTTATGATAGGCTTAAGAAAAATCCTAAATCTTGGAATGATAGTCATACTGAAGCAGTAAAAAAAGATTAAATCTATAGTAAAAATATTACCTTGTTTAATGATTAGTAACCCAAATTGGGAAAAAACAATTGAAACAGATGCTTCTGATATAGGATTTGGAGGAATACTTACTCAGATTAATCCTGATACTAAACAAGTTCATCTTGTTAGATTTCATTCAGGCAAATGGAATGATGCTCAGAAGAATTATGCTACTATAGCAAAAGAAATTCTTGCTATAGTCAAATGTGTGTTAAAATTCCAAGATGATCTTTATAATCAAAAATTTACTATTGTAACAGACTGCAATGTAGCTAAATTCATGTTTCAAAAAGATTTTAAACATGATGTTTTTAAACAAATGTTTGCAAGATGGCAGGCTCATTTAGCCCCTTTGATTTCAATATTATTTATAAAAAGGGACAAGATAATAATCTTCCTGATTTTCTAACAAGAGAATGTCTTAAATGATTTCAGGTATGAGTACTCGAGGTCGAGGATCTCCCTCTACATACAGAGGAAGAGGAGGAAGGAGTTATACTCCTCATACTACTAACAGTGGAAGAGGAAAATCCCCTGAGATTATATCTCAACATGGGAAGAAAAAATTAGTTAATAAAAATTTGTCCCAAGACTTTGAGACATCCAGTATGGAAGAAGAAAGGAGTAATACTTCAACCTTTGTAAAAATTATTGGAAATGATGAATCTGACAGTGTAGGATATGTCAGAAAAGATTATGAAGAAATGATATTTCTTCGAGAAGAAAATGATCTAAAATGGAGTGATAATCCATGGTTTCTAATGCAAAGGTATTTGGACAATGGTTCAAACGTGATGAAGACTTATAAGTCTCGAAACTATTATGAACAGATTCTAATCCAAAGTGGATCAGGTGACTTTACTCATTACTCTGGTGCACATCCTGAAATTTATAATTTCAGTAAAATAATAATAAAAAATGTAATATCACTAGAAGAATGGAGAATTTCTCCATTAAGAGAAAAGAAAATTGCTAATAATAAAACAAAAGCAGTATTTAAGTACAATTACTGGAATTACTGTGACGCATTTATAATGGTCTTTAATTATGAAAATGATAAACACAAACATACTTGGTTTGTAAAAATTTGTTCTCAAGTTTATAACTATGAGATTCCACATTGGTTTATACATTGGTTTTATTGTCTTGGTCCTATACCAAACATATTACCAGAAAATATCAAAAATAATTTTAATAAGTGGGTTGAAATTTCCCCACAATTAATAAAGAAACAAGAAAGTAAACTTTTTATAGAAGGTATAGCTTCTTGTTACTTTTTTACAGAATTCTCAATCCCATGGATCTTAAAATGGAGTCCTGAATTTGGTTATACTAAGACAGGAATTCCCTGTTTATTCAGAACATTTTATGTTAAATTCTGGGATAAATTATTCTAAATTGATCCTGATATAAAAAGGCCTTATGGTGATGAAACATTTACTCTAATAGAGGAAAAAGTTCTTTTATATGAAGAACAACAAAAATGCAGTCAGACCCTATCTCCTTTTGATTATATTATAAATAAATCAAAAATGAGATCTGAAAAAATGACAAAAGAACAGATGATATCTGTTTATATTGAAGAGATGAAGAAGAATTTGTATTCTCAATTTAAATTTCTACCATCTCTTAAAGCTGCTATAAAGCTTTCTGGTAGTCCCTTTAAAGTTAAAGGTTTAAAAGCAATCTGTACTAATCCTATATGAAGGAATTTATGATTTTGACTATAAGTGCTAATATCTTTTTCAGATAATAATTTTAATATCATCTCATTATTATCTAATGATACAGATTCCTCAGTAGTTTTTACTACTTGTTTCCATCCTAATTTTTCAAATTTTCCTAACTGATATATCAGTCTAGGTTCAATTTTTGGGATTGTCCACTTATTACGTAGATCTAGATTTTCTGGAATATTATACTCCTCATTTCTAATATTCTTAATATTATTATTCTTATTAATCATATTCATGATATTCATGATAAAATATGTGTTGATCCATAACGTATTAATTATAACTACCATGGCTTTGATACCATCTAGGGACAGGATCGCTAACTAGAATCATAATTAAGGACATTTTACAGAATGGAAATAAAACAGGCATCTTCAAATAAAAATTATTCCCCAAATAAAACCTCCAACATGCCCATCACAACGCCTTTCAAACGGCTAAAACTGGGACTTACAGGAGCAACATATTTAAGGCATAATTTTGATAAAATGGCCAGTTAATTTCTATCTAACCCATTAGATTCTTATTAGAATATCCTAGCCATAAACTATATAAGTTCCATGCTAGTACAATTAATAGTTATGAATCAACACATGAATAATTTAGCCTATTAGGCTAAACATGAACATGATAAATTAAATAAATACAAAAAATAAAACTTTTAAAATACTTACAGAGTATATACACTCAGAATGCTTCTTTTTATTAATACAAATTTATATATTACAAGAGAGTGGGATGGTCAACACATGAGCTACAAGAGTGATCAGAGAGAGAAGAAGAAGTGTTCTTCTGATCGATGCTTTCAAATGAAAATTTCTAACCTATTTATACAATAAGAAAACGCGTCCCAACAGTAGAAACCACGTGAATATACAGTAAAAAGCTAAAATTTTTGGTCTGCACAGTATAAAGTGCTACAGTAAGTCAAAAGTATACAGTAATTTACTGTTAATGAACAGTAATTTGTCCGGCTGCTTTACTGTTTATGAACAGTGTCCTGTCTGGCTGCTTACTATTTATGTCGTAAGCAATGACATCATCTTTTTTCTATGTATTATTTTCCCAATTTCATTGAATGGGAAGAAGATCCTTCTTTTTCTGGTAATAATTTTTCTACCAGGGTATCTTTGAATGCATCAAATACATCATCAATGTATGCATCGTTTGGATCCTGAGAATCCTGATAAGCTTCTTGCATTGTTTCTGATGCAATAGATTCAGATCTTGAGGCTTCTCCAACTTGAGAATACAAATTCTTCTTCATCTCTTCAATATAAGCAGATATCATCTGTTCTTTTGTCATAAAATAATTGAAAATGCAATTTATACACTTGCAGTCAATGTTATTGAACATTTTACTGGAAGATTCAGTGACAATAGTGATATTATTAGAACATTGTTACAAACAATGAGAGGTAAGACTCTCTCTGATTTTAGGTGGTATAAGGATACTTTCCTAAACAGAGTAATGGAATTACCAGAATGTAATAACATTCATTGGAAGTCAAAATTTATTGATGGATTACCAAATTTATTTGCTGAAAGAGTAAGAAAAACTCTTAAACGTAATCATATTACTATACCATATGATAATTATACTTATGGTGCATTAATAGACACATGCATTCAAGAAGGATTAGCTTTATGTAATGAAATAAAGCTAAATCAACAAATTAAGAGGCAAAATCTCAATGAGAAAAAACAATTGGGAGAATTTTATCAACAATTTGGAATAGATAACCCTTCATCTAGTCAAACTAAGAAGGATTATAAGAAGGTTTATAAACCTAAACATAGGAAGTATTTTCCTAAACAAATCGAGAAAAAGAATAAAAGAAAGGAAGAAAAATTCCAAAAGAAGTCTTATAGACAAAGATATAAAAAGAATAAAGAAAGATACTGCAAAATTTGTGGTAAAAATGGTCATACAGAAAAATTCTGTTGGACAAAGAAAAGGATAAATAATTTGGAAATTCCTGATGATATAAAGAGTATTATTATACATACTCTTGAAGAAAAAACTGAATCTGAAAAATCAGAATCAGAATTTTCAAGTGCTTCTGAATCAGAAGATGATATTGTTAACAAATTAGTTAATGAAGACATTTCTGAATCAGAAGAATGCGAGCCTTGTAGAGAAGGATTAATATGTCCTAAAAAATTAATAATATTGATAATAGTCAATCTGAATTTTATAAAATCATGTCACAATTTTCGGAGATGAGTATAAATGTATTAAACTCTAATAATATTATAGAGTTATTAAAAATGATTAAAGATCCTAGATTAAGAGATGAAATAATAAATGAAATTAGCCATAGTGCTTCTACTTCTAAAGAAGAAGACTGGAATCAAAATAGTTCTAATAGAAATAGATCATATAACATGACAGAAGTCATGAGTCAATTGAAAACAAGATATCAGATACAAGGAGAAATATCTCTACAAGACCTTCATAAAGAGATTAATAATCTCAAAGAAGAAGTAAAACTATTAAAAAATAAGAATATTGTGCAAGAATCTAGAATTTGTAGATTAGAAGAAGTTTCTAAAGGGAAAAATATTTCCCAAGATAATATGGAAATTAAAACCCCAAGTACATTTAAGAGACATTTCTCTCTACAATTGAAATGATTATAACCCAAAAATGGTATATAAAAATATCATTGTTGATTGATAATCATTATACAAAAACATTTACTGCTCTGGTAGATAGTGGAGCAGATTTAAATGTTATACAAGAAGGATTAATACCTACTAGATATTTTGAAAAAACTAGTCATAATTTATGGCATGCGGGAGGAGATAAACTCCAAATTGATTATAAGCTTCCTAAAGCTCATATTTGTATTAATAACAAATGTATTTCTCAAAGTTTTATACTTGCGAAAAATATATCAAATCAAGTTATACTTGGTACTCCATTTTTAAATAATATCTATCCTATAAAAAGAATTGATAATAAAGGTATTATTGGTACTTTTAAAGGTGATGATATTTTCCTAGAATTTATTATTGAGCCTTTTACGAAAATTTTGTATAGCCTTTCTGATAATATCAAGGCAAAACAAAATCAGATTAGTTTTTTAAAACAAGAGATAAATATTGTTACTCTTGATGATCAATTAAAAAATCCTAAATTACAGGATAAAATAAATCTTTTGAAAAGTCAATTTTCATTAGATATTTGTTACGATCATCCAAATGCCTTTTGGGACAAAAAGAAACATATTATTTCTTTACCTTATGAGGATTCTTTTAATGAAGAAAATATACCAACAAAGGCTAGACCTTGTCAAATGAATTCAGAATATTTAGAACTTTGTAAAAAAGAAATTGAATCTTTATTACAAAAGAGACTTATTAGTCATTCTCAATCTCCATGGTCATGTACTGCTTTTTATGTTAATAAACATTCTGAAATTGAAAGAGGGGTACCTAGATTAGTTATTAATTATAAACCACTTAATAAAGTTCTGAAATGGATCAGACATCCAATTCCTAATAAAAAGGATTTATTGGACAGACTTTATGATAGTCTATTATTTTCAAAATTTGATCTCAAATCAAGATATTGGCAAATTCAGATTAATAAATCTAATAGATATAAAACAGCATTTAATATTCCAATAGGACATTATGAATGGAATGTAATGCCATTTGGATTAAAAAATGCTCCTTCTGAATTTCAGAAGATCATGAATGATATTTTTACTCCTTATAGTGAGTTTATAATTATTTATATTGATGATATTTTAGTCTATTCTAAAACCATTGAAATGCATTTTAAACATTTGCATATTTTTAAAACATTGATTATCCAAAATGGATTAGTTATATCTAAACCAAAAATGGAATTATTCTAAACTAGAATTAAGTTTCTTGGTCATATTATAGAAAAAGGAAGCATTATTCCTATTAATAGAAGCATAGATTTTGCAGATAAATTTCCAGATATCATAACTGATAAAACTCAGTTACAAAGATTTTTAGGGAGTCTTAATTATATCGCTCCATATTATCATAATCTGGTTAAGGATACAGCTATTCTTTATGATAGGCTTAAGAAAAATCCTAAACCTTGGAATGATAGTCATACTGAAGCAGTAAAAAGATTAAATCTAGAGTAGATATATTACCTTGTTTAATGATTAGTAACCCAAATTGGAAAAAAATAATTGAAACAGATGCTTCTGATATAGGATTTGGAGGAATACTTACTCAGATTAATCCTGATACTAAACAAGTTCATCTTGTTAGATTTCATTCAGGCAAATGGAATGATGCTCAGAAGAATTATGCTACTATAGCAAAAGAAATTCTTGCTATAGTCAAATGTGTGTTAAAATTCCAAGATGATCTTTATAATCAAAAATTTATTATTGTAACAGACTGCAATGCGGCTAAATTCATGTTTCAAAAAAATTTTAAACATGATGTTTCTAAACAAATGTTTGCAAGATGGCAGGCTCATTTAGCCCCATTTGATTTCAGTATTATTTATAAAAAGGGACAAGATAATAATCTTCCTGATTTTCTAACAAGAGAATATTTTTAAATGATTTCAGGTATGAGTACTCGAGGTCGAGGATCTCCCTCTACATAAAGAGGAAGAGGAGGAAGGAGTTATACTCCTCATACTCCTAACAGTGGAAGAGAAAAATCCCATGAGATTATATCTCAACATGGGAAGAAAAAATTAGTTAATAAAAATTTGTCCCAAGACTTTGAGACATCCAGTATGGAAGAAGAAAGAAGTAATACTCCTACCTTTGCAAAAATTATTGGAAATGATGAATCTGACAGTATAGGATATGTCAGAAAAGATTATGAAGAAATTATATTTCTTCTAGAAGAAAAGGATCTAAAATGGACTGATAATCCATGGTTCCTAATGCAAAGGTATTTGGACAATGGTTCAAACGTGATGAAGACTTATAAGTCTCGAAACTATTATGAACAGATTCTAATCCAAAGTGGATCAGGTGACTTTACTCATTACTCTGGTGCACATCCTGAAATTTATAATTTCAGTAAAATAATAATAAAAAAAGGTAATATCACTAGAAGAATGGGGAATTTCTCCATTAAGAGAAAAGGAAATTGTTAATAATAAAACAAAAGCAGTATTTAAGTACAATTACTGGGATTACAGTGACGCATTTATAATGGTCTTTAATTATGAAAATGATAAACACAAACATACTTGGTTTGTAAAAATTTATTCTCAAGTTTATAACTATGAGATTCCACATTGGTCTATATATTGGTTTTATTTTATTGTCTTGGTCCTATTCCAAACATATTACCAGAAAATATCAAAAATAATTTTAATAAGTGGGTTGAAATTTCTCCACAATTAATAAAGAAACAAGAAAGTAAACTTCTTATAGAAGATATAGTTTCTTGTTACTTTTTTACAGAATTCTCAATCCCTTGGATCTTAAAATGGAGTCCTGAATTTGGTTATACTAAGACAGGAATTCCCTGTTTATTTAGAACATTTTATGTTAAATTCTGGGATAAATTATTCCAAATTGATCCTGATACAAAAAGGCCTTATGGTGATGAAACATTTACTCTAATAGAGGAAAAAGTTCTTTTATATGAAGAACAACAAAAATGCAGTCAGACCCTATCTCCTTTTGATTATATTATAAATAAATCAAAAATGAGATCTGAAAAAATGACAAAAGAACAGATGATATCTGTTTATATTGAAGAGATGAAGAAGAATTTGTATTCTCAATTTAAATTTCTACCATCTCTTAAAGTTGCTATAAAGCATTCTGGTAGTCCCTTTAAAGTTAAAGGTTTAAAATCAATCTGTATTAATCCTATATGAAGGAATTTATGATTTTGACTATAAGTGCTAATATCATTTTCAGATAATAATTTTAATATCATCTCATTATTATCTAATGATACAGATTCCTAAGTAGTTTTTACTACTTGTTTCCATCCTAATTTTTCAAATGTTCCTAGCTGATATATCAGTCTAGGTTCAATTTTTGGGATTGTCCACTTATTAAGTAGATCTAGATTTTCTGGAATATCATACTCCTCATTTCTAATATTCTTAATATTATTAATCTTATTAATCATATTCATGATATTCATGATAAAATATGTGTTGATCCATAACGTATTAATTATAACTACCATGGCTTTGATACCATCTAGGGACAGGATCGCTAACTAGAATCATAATTAAGGACATTTTACAGAATGGAAATAAAACAGGCATCTTCAAATAAAAATTATACCCCAAATAAAACCTCCAACATGCCCATCACAACGCCTTTCAAACGGCTAAAACTGGGACTTACAGGAGCAACATATTTAAGGCATAATTTTGATAAAAAAGGCCAGTTAATTTCTATCTAACCCATTAGATTCTTATTAGAATATCCTAGCCATAAACTATATAAGTTCCATGCTAGTACAATTAACAGTTATGAACCAACACATGAATAATTTAGCCTATTAGGCTAAACATGAACATGATAAATTAAATAAATACAAAAAATAAAACTTTTAAAATACTTACAGAGTATATACACTCAGAATGCTTCTTTTTATTAATACAAATTTATATATTACAAGAGAGGGGGATGCTCAACACATGAGCTACAAGAGTGATCAGAGCGAGAAGAAGAAGTGTTCTTCTGATCGATGCTTTCAAATGAAAATTTCTAACCTATTTATACAATAAGAAAATGCGTCCCAACAGTAGAAACCACGTGAATATACAGTAAAAAGCTAAAATTTTCGGTCTGCACAGTATAAAGTGTTACAGTAAGTCAAAAGTATACAGTAATTTACTATTAATGAACAGTAATTTGTCCGTCTGCTTTACTGTTTATGAACAGTGTCCTGTCTGGCTGCTTACTATTTATGTCGTAAGCAATGACATCATCTTTTTTCTATGTATTATTTTCCCAATTTCATTGAATGGGAAGAAGATCCTTCTTTTTCTGGTAATAATTTTTCTACCAGGGTATCTTTGAGTGCATCAAATACATCATCAATGTATGCATCGTTTGGATCCTGAGAATCCTGATAAGCTTCTTGCATTGTTTCTGATGCAATAGATTCAGATCTTGAGGCTTCTCCAAATTGAGAATACAAATTCTTCTTCATCTCTTCAATATAAACAGATATCATCTGTTCTTTTGTCATAAAATAATTGAAAATGCAGTTTATACACTTGCAGTCAATGTTATTGAACATTTTACTGGAAGATTCAGTGACAATAGTGATACTATTAGAATATTGTTACAAACAATGAGATGTAGGACTCTCTCTGATTTTAGGTGGTATAAGGATACTTTCCTAAGCAGAGTAATGGAATTACCAGAATGTAATAACATTCATTGGAAGTCAAAATTTATTGATGGATTACAAAATTTATTTGCTGAAAGAGTAAGAAAAACTCTTAAACGTAATCATATTACTATACCATATGATAATTATACTTATGGTGCATTAATAGACACATGCATTCAAGAAGGATTAGCTTTATGTAATGAAATAAAGCTAAATCAACAAATTAAGAGGCAAAATCTCAATGAGAAAAAACAATTGGGAGAATTTTGTCAACAATTTGGAATAGATAACCCTTCATCTAGTCAAACTAAGAAGGATTATAAGAAGGTTTATAAACCTTAACATAGGAAGTATTCTCCTAAACAAATCGAGAAAAAGAATAAAAGAAAGGAAGAAAAATTCCAAAAGAAGTCTTATAGACAAAGATATAAAAAGAATAAAGAAAGATACTGTAAAATTTGTGGTAAAAATGGTCATACAGAAAAATTCTGTTGGACAAAGAAAAGGATAAATAATTTAAAAATTCCTGATGATATAAAGAGTATTATTATACATACTCTTGAAGAAAAAACTGAATCTGAAAAATTAGAATCAGAATTTTCAAGTGCTTCTGAATCAGAAGATGATATTGTTAACAAATTAGTTAATGAAGACATTTCTGAATCAAAGAATGCGAGCTTTGTAGAGAAGGATTAATATGTCCTAAAGAAATTAATAATATTGATAATAGTCAATCTGAATTTTAAAAAATCATGTCACAATTTTTGGAGATGAGTATAAATGTATTAAACTCTAATAATATTATAGAGTTATTAAAAATGATTAAAGATCCTAGATTAAGGGATGAAATAATAAATGAAATTAGCCATAGTGCTTCTACTTCTGAAGAAGAAGACTGGAATCAAAATAGTTCTAATAGAAATAGATCATATAACATGACAGAAGTCATGAGTCAATTAAAAACAAGATATCAGATACAAGGAGAAATATCTCTACAATACCTTCATAAATAGATTAATAATCTCAAAGAAGAAATAAAACTATTAAAAAATAAGAATATTGTACAAGAATCTAGAATTTCTAGATTAGAAAAAGTTTCTAAAGGGAAAAATATTTCCCAAGATAATATGGAAATTAAAACCCCAAGTACATTTAATGAGACATTTCTCTCTACAATTGAAATAATTATAACCCAAAAATGGTATATAAAAATATCATTATTGATTGATAATCATTATACAAAAACATTTACTGCTCTGGTAGATAGTGGAGCAGATTTAAATGTTATACAAGAAGGATTAATACCTACTAGATATTTTGAAAAAACTAGTCATAATTTATGGCATGCGGGAGGAGATAAACTCCAAATTGATTATAAGCTTCCTAAAGCTCATATTTGTATTAATAACAAATGTATTTCTCAAAGTTTTATACTTGCGAAAAATATATCAAATCAAGTTATACTTAGTACTCCATTTTTAAATAATACCTATCATATAAAAAGAATTGATAATAAAGGTATTATTGGTACTTTTAAAGGTGATGATATTTTCCTAGAATTTATTATTGAGCCTTTTACGAAAATTTTGCATAGCCTTTCTGATAATATCAAGGCAAAACAAAATCAGATTAGTTTTTTAAAACAAGAGATAAATATTGTTACTCTTGATGATCAATTAAAAAATCCTAAATTACAGGATAAAATAAATCTTTTGAAAAGTCAATTTTCATTACATATTTGTAACGATCATCCAAATGCCTTTTGGGACAGAAAGAAACATATTATTTCTTTACCTTATGAGGATTCTTTTAATGAAGAAAATATACCAACAAAGGCTAGACCTTGTCAAATGAATTCAGAATATTTAGAACTTTGTAAAAAAGAAATTGAATCTTTAATACAAAAGAGACTTATTAGTCATTCTCAATCTACATGGTCATGTACTGCTTTTTATGTTAATAAACATTCTGAAATTGAAAGAGGGGTACCTACATTAGTTATTAATTATAAACCACTTAATAAAGTTCTGAAATGGATCAGACATCCAATTCCTAATAAAAAGGATTTATTGGACAGACTTTATGATAGTCTATTATTTTCAAAATTTGATCTCAAATCTGGATATTGGCAAATTAAGATTAATAAATCTGATAGATATAAAACAGCATTTAATGTTCCAATAGGACATTATGAATGGAATGTAATGCCATTTGGATTAAAAAATGCTCCTTCTGAATTTCAGAAGATCATGAATGATATTTTCACTCCTTATAGTGAGTTTATAATTGTTTATATTGATGATATTTTAGCCTATTCAAAAACCATTGAAATGAATTTTAAACATTTGCATATTTTTAAAACATTGATTATCCAAAATGGATTAGTTATTTCTAAACCAAAAATGGAATTATTCCAAACTAGAATTAAGTTTCTTGGTCATATTATAGAAAAAGGAAACAATATTCCTATTAATAGAAGCATAGATTTTGCAGATAAATTTTCAGATATCATAACTGATAAAACTCAGTTACAAAGATTTTTAGGGAGTCTTAATTATATCGCTCCATATTATCATAATCTGGTTAAGGATACAACTATTCTTTATGATAGGCTTAAGAAAAATCCTAAACCTTGGAATGATAGTCATACTGAAGTAGTAAAAAAGATTAAATCTAGAGTAAAAATATTACCTTATTTTATGATTAGTAACCCAAATTGGGAAAAAACAATTGAAACAGATGCTTCTGATGTAGGATTTGGAGGAACACTTACTCAGATTAATCCTGATACTAAACAAGTTCATCTTGTTAGATTTCATTCAGGCAAATGGAATGATGCTCAGAAGAATTGTGCTACTATAGCAAAAGAAATTCTTGCTATAGTCAAATGTGTGTTAAAATTCCAAGATGATCTTTATAATCAAAAATTTACTATGGTAACAGACTGCAATGCAGCTAAATTCATGTTTCAAAAAGATTTTAAACATGATGTTTCTAAACAAATGTTTGCAAGATGGCAGACTCATTTAGCCCCATTTGATTTCAATATTATTTATAAAAAGGGACAAGATAATAATCTTCCTGATTTTCTAACAAGAGAATATTTTAAATGATTTCAGGTATAAGTACTCGAGGTCGAGAATCTCCCTCTACATACAGAGGAAGAGGAGGAAGGAGTTATACTCCTCATACTCCTAACAATGGAAGAGGAAAATCCCCTAAGATTATATCTCAACATGGGAAGAAAAAATTAGTTAATAAAAATTTGTCCCAAGACTTTGAGACATCCAGTATGGAAGAAGAAAGGAGTAATACTCCTACCTTTGCAAAAATTATTGGAAATGATGAATCTGACAATATAGGATATGTCAGAAAAGATTATGAAGAAATTATATTTCTTCTAGAAGAAAAGGATCTAAAATGGAGTGATAATCCATGGTTCCTAATGCAAAGGTATTTGGACAATGGTTCAAACGTGATGAAGACTTATAAGTCTCGAAACTATTATGAACAGATTCTAATCCAAAGTGGATCAGGTGACTTTACTCATTACTCTGGTGCACATCCTGAAATTTATAATTTAAGTAAAATAATAATAAAAAAGGTAATATCACTAGAAGAATGGGGAATTTCTCCATTAAGAGAAAAGGAAATTGTTAATAATAAAACAAAAGCAGTATTTAAGTACAATTACTGGGATTACTTTGACGCATTTATAATGGTCTTTAATTATGAAAATGATAAACATAAACATACTTGGTTTGTAAAAATTTGATCTCAAGTTTATAACTATGAGATTCCACATTGGTTTATACACTGGTTTTATTGTCTTGGTCCTATACCAAACATATTACCAGAAAATATCAAAAATAATTTTAATAAGTGGGTTGAAATTTCTCCACAATTAATAAAGAAACAAGAAAGTAAACTTTTTATAGAAGGTATAGCATCTTGTTACTTTTTTACAGAATTCTCAATCCCTTGGTTCTTAAAATAGAGTCCTGAATTTGGTTATACTAAGACAGGAATTCCCTGTTTATTCAGAACATTTTATGTTAAATTGTGGGATAAATTATTCCAAATTGATCCTGATACAAAAAGGCCTTATGGTGATGAAACATTTACTCTAATAGAGGAAAAAGTTCTTTTATATGAAGAACAACAAAAATGCAGTCAGACCCTATCTCCTTTTGATTATATTATAAATAAATCAAAAATGAGATCTGAAAAAATGACAAAAGAACAGATGATATCTGTTTTTATTGAAGAGATGAAGAAGAATTTGTATTCTCAATTTGGAGAAGCCTCAAGATCTGAATCTATTGCATCAGAAACAATGCAAGAAGCTTATCAGGATTCTCAGGATCCAAACGATGCATACATTGATGATGTATTTGATGCACTCAAAGATACCCTGGTAGAAAAATTATTACCAGAAAAAGAAGGATCTTCTTCCCATTCAATGAAATTGGGAAAATAATACATAGAAAAAAGATGATGTCATTGCTTACGACATAAATAGTAAGCAGCCAGACAGGATACTGTTCATAAACAGTAAAGCAGCCGGACAAATTACTGTTCATTAACAGTAAATTACTGTATACTTTTGACTTACTGCAGCACTTTATACTGTGCAGTCTGAAAATTTTGGCTTTTTACTGTATATTCACACAGTTTCTACTGTTGGGACGCGTTTTCTTATTGTATAAATAGGTTAGAAATTTTCATTTGAAAGCATCGATCAGAAGAACACTTTTTCTTCTCTCTCTGATCATTCTTGTAGCTCATGTGTTGAGCATCCCCCTCTCTTGTAATATATAAATTTGTATTTATAAAAAGAAGCATTCTGAGTGTATATACTCTGTAAGTATTTTAAAAGTTTTATTTTTTGTATTTATTTAATTTATCATGTTCATGTTTAGCTTAATAGGCTAAATTATTCATGTGTTGATTCATAACTATTAATTGTACTAGCATGGAACTTATATAGTTTATGGCTAGGATATTCTGATAAGAATCTAATGGGTTAGATAGAAATTAACTGGCATTTTTATCAAAATTATGCCTTAAAAATGTTGCTCCTGTAAGTCCCAGTTTTAGCCGTTTGAAAGGCGTTGTGATGGGCATATTGGAGGTTTTATTTGGGGTATAATTTTTATTTGAAGATGCCTATTTTATTTCCATTCTGTAAAATGTCCTTAATTATGATTCTAGTTAGCGATCATGTCCCTAGATGGTATCAAAGACATGGTAGTTATAATTAATACGTTATGGATCAACACATATTTTATCATGAATATCATGAATATGATTAATAAGAATAATAATATTAAGAATATTAGAAATGAGGAGTATGATATTCCAGAAAGTCTAGATCTACTTAATAAGTGGACAATCCCAAAAATTGAACCTAGACTGATATATCAGTTAGGAACATTTGAAAAATTAGGATGGAAACAAGTACTAAAAACTACTGAGGAATCTGTATCATTAGATAATAATGAGATGATATTAAAATTATTATCTGAAAAGGATATTAGCACTTATAGTCAAAATCAGAAATTCCTTCATATAGGATTAGTACAGATTGCTTTTAAACCTTTAACTTTAAAGGGACTACCAGAAAGCTTTATAGCAGCTTTAAGAGATGGTAGAAATTTAAATTGAAAACAATCGTTAATGGGTATAATACAATCCAGCTTGACCAATGGACTAGTTTATTTTGATGTATATCCTAATTTACAATTATCTTTATCTGATGTTAATATACTTGATGCATTAACATTAAATGTTAAAACACATGGTTATAATTATATTCCTGGAACAGAGACTATTTGCATCTGTTACAGAATATATTACAAACCATTATTTACATTGAATCCGCAATGTAAAAGAATGGATAAAATGAAAAATGAGACGATAATAATTGAAACTAATTATAATCGGTCTAAAATTACGACAAGAAGACCTATTAAATGGGAAGAAATTGACTTTCCAGATAATTGGATAATTGAACAAGCTATTCCTGTTCAACTACAGGTACAAAATCATAATAATATTATGAGTATAATTCAAAGTACTGAAGGATCAGTTAATATACAGTTTGAAAATAATAAATATTATCAAAAATATAATTCTATGAGAAATTATATTTCTCCAATAGATTACAAGGTCGAAACACCTAGAGCTTCTACTTTTCAAATAAGAGAAGAGACTAATTTAGAAGAATTTACTTCTACTACAGGAAACACTCCTGTAAAGAAATTATATATTAATAAAAATAATATTGTTAAAGAATCAAATACTCGTGATACTAATGAGTTAGAATCGACAATGTCGGAAATGAATTTTTCTATTTAATGGTTTTTAAAGAAAAAATAGATTTTAGCCAAGGATCTAAAGCCAGAAAAATAATTTCTGAAGAATTTAAAAATCAAGGTTATGAACCTTTTAGAAAATGGTTTTTTGAGAATTTTACTCAAGATGAGATTATAAAATTTCAAAGTGAATTTTATAAAACTTGCGAAGAAAAGAATATGTTAATTCCATTCGCAGCATGGTTTATGAATACATATGTAAAAAATTATATTTCTATTTTGGAAAGAAATTACAATCTACAGAATGGAAATATTATTACAAGGATATATCCTCCATTACAGTCTTTCGAAATGAAGAATGAGAATGAAGTTTATAACTTCTTAGCTTTAGCTAAACTAATTGAAGATGATACTATTAAGGTTACATGTGAACATATTAATAATATGTTTAAAAATCAGAATTATACAAATTTGTTTCTCAATATAATTGGAGAACAAATTCAGTCTATTCATAATAAATTAGATATCATAATATCACTAATGAATAAGCCTGCTGAGATTTCTTCAAAAGAAAAAGAAAAAAATATATTGCCAGGTTTTAAATTACCTTTAACTATAAATAATTTCAAAGAAAAAGAAGCTTCACCCAGCTTTGAAAATGAAGCTTCACCCAGTTTTCAACCACCTCCAGTTATATCTAATTTTAAAATTCAACCTTTATATGATTTGGAAAAATTTATTCAAGAAAAGTTTGATAAATTGAGTATAAAAACTCTTGATAAAGAGTTATTTGATGATTTGATTGAAAATACTGATCATAAACAAGTTTTGCAAAATCAGATAAATAAGATTAATACTAAATGTACTGATAAGCCTATTCAGAATAAATTTTATTATAGTTGACCAACACCTATGGATGTATTACATGAGGAATATACTGATACTCTTGATATCAGTTACTCAGGTAATAAAATCTATGAGTGGAATATTGATGGTTATTCCAATAAACAGATTTATAATACAGTACATAGAATGCTTATGTACTCTACCATCTGTAAAAATAGTAATAACACGGATAAGACTATTGCATCTATGATAATAGCCGGATTTACTGGACAGCTTAAAGGCTGGTAGGATAATTATTTAAACCCACAAGACAGAGATAATATTCTCAATTCTGTAAAATGTCCTTAATTATGATTCTAGTTAGCGATCCTGTCCCTAGATGGTTCAATCAATTATAAAATTTAATTATACTAATAATAGATTTTTTATTATTTAAATTTTACTTTTATATTGATTTAATTTAACAATATAAATTTGATTAATTTTTAATCAATATATGCTTAATTTCAATTAATATAGTATCAATTTTATTTTTATTAGAATCGTCTCCATAAATATTTATTTTCAATCACGGTCGTTCATTCATTAAAATCATTCTATATAAATCTTTTCAACCTAATCAAATTCTTACTTTCTCTCCTTTTTTTTCTCTCCCTTAATGCTTTTTCTTTTTCTTATCATTTACAGATTCTACTTTCATATTATTTATAATCAACTCTAATTTGTTTTGTCTTTTATATTTTTATTTGATCTTATATGCAGGTTCAATCATTCTCCTAGAGGTATCATTATATTTTTTATTTTTTTGTTATCTTATTTTTTTTATCTTCGATTTTTGTGTTTTTTTTAATAATTTTATAAACCCTATTTTTATAATTTAATTTATTTTATCTTCTTTTATACGTACTTTTATTTGATATTATTTTTAGGTTCAATCATTCTCATATTTGATCTTATTCTTTTTGTTCTTCTTCTTCTTCTCTTTTACAGATTCTACTTTCATATCATTTATAATCTACTCTAATTTTTTTTATCTTTTATACTTTTATTTGATCTTATATACAGGTTCAATCATTCTCCTAAAGGTATCATTATACTTTTTAATTTTTTGTTATCTTATTTTTTTTCCTTCGATTTTTGTGTTTTTTTAATAAATCTATTAACCCTATTTTCATAATTTAATTTATTTTATCTTCTTTTATACTTTGATATTATTTTTAGGTTCATTAATCCTCATATTTGATCTTATTTGTAGGTTCAATCATTCTCTTTTTGTTTTTTTCTTCTCTTTTACAGATTCTACTTTCATATTATTTATAATCTAGGTTCAATCATTCTCCTTAAATTTAAAGGTTCAATTATCTATCTATCTATCTATACATATATAAAAGCAAACCTAAATTTTTACTTTTGTTTTCAATTTTGTTTCCAATTATACTTAATTTAGAAATAATTTAATTTTAATCTTGACCGTCCAAATAATACTTTGATTTCAATCATAAAATTTAATTATACTAATAATAGATTTTATTATTTAAATTTTACTTTTTTATTTTACAATATAAATTTGGTAAATATGAGATATATTTTTGGCATATTTGACTAATTTTTAATAAGCTTAATATATATATATATATATATATATATATATATATATATATATATATATATATATATATATAACAAACTTAATTTCTATTTTTATCTTCAATTTTAATCTTGACAGTCTATTACTTTTGATCTCAATCATAGATTCTATTTATGCTAATAATAAATTATTTATTTATTTTTTAATCAACAATATAAATTTGATAAATATGAAAAATATTATTGGCATATATTCTACTAATTGTCAATCAATATACTAATTTTCATAATATCAAATCTTTCAACGCTATCTTTGGTAATTTTCCACCTTTTTTTCTACGTCGTTGATTGCTTTCAATCACGATCGTTTATTCTTTCAAATCATTCTATATAAACATTTTCATTACCTAATCAAATCCTTACTCTTTTTTTCTTCTTCTTTTTCTTCTCTATTTCACTTTTATACTATTTCTAATCTACTTTAATTTATTTTATCTTTTATATTTTACTTTTATTTGATCTAATGTGCAGGTTCAATCATTTTGAGGTATCATTCTTCTTTTTTTTTATTTTTTTTATCTTTGTTTTATCTTTTATACTTTTATTTGATCTTATTTTTATGTTCAATTATTCTCATATTTGATCTTATGTGCAGGGTCAATCATTCTTATTTGAAGTATCATTCTTCTTATTTAGTTTTTGTTATCTTATTTTCATTTCTCTACGATTTTTGTATTTTCTTTTTAATTCTATAAACCTTATTTATATACTTTAATTTATTTGATCTTTTATACTTTTATTTGATCTTATTTTCAGGTTCAATCATTCCATTTGAGGTATCATTCTTCTTTTATTATGGGCGTGGGTGGAATGGGGTAGCGGGGAATTTGGGGGTGGGTAAGGGGTAGGGCTGGGTGGTAATACTTTTATTATTTAAATATTAAAATTTAAAATATTATTTTTTTTAAAAAATTTGGGGAGTGGGGGTGGGTAGGGGTAGGTTGGGTGGTAGAGTTTCCTCCACAAAAAATTATTTTTAATAAAATTTTAGATTTTAATATTTAATATAATAAAATTTTATTATTTTTATTTATCATATATAAAATTCTATTTTAAAAATAAATTTTGAATTATGAATTTGAAATCCTTTCAAAAATTCATAATTTATTCAAATAGTGGAATTAAAATGAATTGATTTAAAATTCAAGGAATTTAAATTCCACTCATTTTTAAATCCATTGAATTTGAAATGGATCAATTCAAACACAACCTAAAAATATATAATTGTAATATACTTTAATTCTTTCCGCACGGATGGGTAATATCTAGTTTTTCTAAGAACGAACGTGGTTACACCACATACAAAAATTTTTTCAAGAAGGAACGTGGTATCGCCACATACACAAATTTAAGATTTTATTTTTGACAAACACTTGTAAATTAATAATATTAATGATGTGTATAAAGGTTATCAGCTTAATTCTCTTTTAACTTTAAACTAATACAGTGCCCGCGTGCGAGGCGGGTTATCGTACTTCTTATTTATTTATTATTTTTAAATATATATTTTTAAATAAAAATTAATTATATTATTTTAGGATAATTAAAAGTATAATTTTTTATTTGACTAAAAAAATTATCTTAAGGTATATAAATTAAATCAAGTAAAAAACATGCATTTTTAATTTATTTCACATTAATAGTAAAATATAGTTATCACTAAGATGAAGTAATCCTCCTCCTCAACATAATCGTAAGATATCAAATTTAGATTGTTGATTGATGTGTCAATATATCAACTTTAATCAAACTTTTAGTCCAATTCAATTTAAAGTATAAAAAAATTATTTAAATAATGTGTTGCCGAGGTTTGAACCTAGAACCTCTTAGGAATCAAACAACCAATTAAACTTTGCTACCTCATAAATTAAGAAAAATCATAAATGTCAAACACACCTAAACTTACTCGCTCACATATTTTAATTTTACTTTAAGAAACTTATTTTACTTATTAAAAATAATAAAGAAAATAATAAATCTTCCAAACCAATATTAAGAAGTTATTTCACTTTTTTAAAACGTCATAAATACCTAATAAACCTAAAGTCAGTTCAGAACTCGCGTGTGACGCGAGTAATCTAATATTTTCATATATATCTTATGTTAATTATAATTATTCAGATGTTTTATAAATTTCTATTCTATCAATATTTGAGTACAAATTTTTTTTTTATAATCTAACAAATTACTCCATCTATAATCTATTACTTTTTACATGTGGATTAGAAATATTATTATCATATATAAAGAATGTAGTTGTATTAGTGGTGAATTGTGAATCTTTTTCATAAAAAAATGACCTTAAGAGTGAACGATCAAAATGGACAAATTAATTATTAGCGTATGAAGGGAGTAAAATATATAGCTATTAATGCAAAAATTAGATTTATATTGACATTAAAAAAAAGGTACATGTATCAATTTTTTATTTAAGATTTCGAACCTAACCCATTTTACCATTATAAAAATTAGATTAAGGTTAACTTTATTTTAAAAAAATAAGTCTTTTTTTTGGAGTTTTATCAATTCAATGCCCGAATTATGGGTAAACTATCAATTCGGGGCATGAATTATTTTTTTTATCAATTCAAGGCTTGAAATATGTAAAACTATCAATTCAAGGCCTAAATTTGTCATATATTATCTCCTATTTCATCAATTTAGGGCCTAAGTTCAAGCCCTGAATTGATAGTTTTACATAATTCAGGCCCCTAATCGATAGAAAACATAATTCAAGTCCCCAATTGATAGTTTATCAATTTTTCGGGTCTTGAATTGATAAAATTTCTTTTTTGGAATTAAAATTTTAGCCCAACTCATTATGCAGTCAAAGCTCACTTTAAAATTATAATTATAATTTAAGGGAATACATAAATAAAGAATTTAAAATAAATGTATTCATTGAGGTTTGAACCTGTGATCTCCTCAAAATTGTCTAACAAATCACAATAACCCACCTCACAATTTTATAAAAATCATAAATGATAAACTCACCATGACTTGACACCTTACATTTTATAAATTTTAAATTGGGAAACTTATTTTGTTTTAATATATAAGAATATTTCTATTTTTGTATATATTTATTTTTTTCTATAGCTCTCTCTGAGTACGTATTTTTGGGTGATTTGTTGAAGCATGCATGGGAAGAAACATGTCTAAATTTTGTGTTATTCGAAGCATGTAAGATTAATCTATGATACATAAATTGGAGTATTATTTTAAATGTGAGGTTATTATGTCTGCCTAGGAAAATAATCAAACATGACATAAGCTATCCTATATTTTGAAAGGAGTATTGAAATTATGAAATAGTTTATTAAACAATTATTCCATGAGCATGAAATCAGGTGGGGTGTCCATTAATATTACCTATATATTATTAATATGTCTTTTATACCTCCTATCAAACAAATTCATTTATTCATATTATCTATTTATATTAACATATGTAATACTACTTGGGTAAATTACTAAAATCCCCTTCAAGATTTATCCAAACTACCAAATAAATCATGTGGTTTGAAAAACTACCAATAACTTATTTTTTATTTGAACATTGATAAAATTATTTTTTTTAAAATAAAGAGGAAAAAAATGGCATTAACACCCATGAGTTTAACAGTATTTTTAAATTTCACTTTATTTTATTTTTTTGAAATGTAGAAAATTAAGATTAGAGGGATTTTTTTTTAATTTTTCAATGTTAAAAAAAATCTTTCTAATCCCTACATATTGAAATATAAAAAATAAAAATAAATAAAATAATGAACTTAAAAAATACAATGTTAATATATGGATATTGATGTCATTTTCATGCTAAAAAAATTTCTCTAACCCTAATTTTCTTACATTTAAAAAAAAATTAAAAAAATCGTTAGATTTAAAAATATAATATTAAATATATGGGTCTTGATGTCATTTTCACCCTTCTTTATTTTAAGAAAAAAAATGGTATTTTTATTAATGTTCAAATAAAAAACAAGTTAAAAGGGGTAATTGGTAATTTTTCAAACCACAAAATTTATTTGGTAGCTTGGACAAATCTCGAGGGAGTTTTGATAATTTACCCTACTTATTTTCATAATATATCTTTATCTTATCTTACCTACCAAATGAGCCCTTAATCAAAAAGATTAAATTTAAACAAAAGGCCGCGGCTATTCGCACCCACCATTTTACTTCAAACACCCAATTATATCTACACACACAACAATTATATATGCACACACTAAGAAAATACTAAATTACCCTTAATGAAATACACCCATATACACAATCTCTTCCCTTCCACTATCCCACATTTAATCTAAGCCTTAAATCCTATACCCACCTCACTTTGCACCCACTTCACTTCTCACATTTCAAACTTAGAAAAAAAAAAAAGGAAAGAAGAGAAGAGAAGAAGGGAGGAAGGAAGAGGAGAAGAAGGGAGGAAGGGGAGAAGAAGTGAAGATCAACCTCTACTACCAAACATTGTGAGTGAAATGGCGGGAGGTGTGCCATCGTTCATTAGCAACGTTGTTAGTAAGTCCTATTCCCTTTCATTTTTTGTTTTCAAATTCTAGGTTTTAGAACTTATGTTGAAATTATGCCAAATTTGTTGGGTTTGTTGTGTGGAATGTTATGGGTATGTTGATATATGTATTTATTGGGTCATTCGATCGGGGTTGCGCAAAAAAGTTCCCCCATTGTCGTCGAAAATCGACGAGCGACTGCCGACCCTGGTTTGGCGAAATTTCGAGGCCTGTTCGACCATATATGGTCGAAATTTGGGCTCCTCGTCGGCCATCACTCGTCGACAACTTTTGAAGTTGTTCGACCACACATGGTCGAAATTTGGTGGGATTTTTGGCAGATGGTGGACGACTGGGAGGAGAATTATCGGCAGGTGGTGGACGGCTGCAAGGAAAAATTTCGGCAGGTGTTGGGCGGATGGAAGGAGAAATTTCGACCAGCTTTGGTCGAACAGAAGCTTCTTCAACGACCAAAGGTGGTCGAACTGAAGCTTCTTTATTGCATATCATATACTTTTTTTGTTTGTTATTGCATATCATATAGTTGAGATTACTTTGTTTGTTATTACATATTAGTTATAGTTGAGCCTACTTTATATGTTATTAAATATTGGTTGTCACATATATTAATATGTTTGGAATGTTATTATATTATTTGTGTATTTACTTATTAGTTATCTCATATATGTTATTGAGCATGATTTGAATTTTTTTCGCAGATAGATATCGCCGACGTAATCCCCCCACCGCATCCAATAGACGAAGAGGGATGAGGGTTGAGCACGATGCAATGCCTCAAGATACTCCACAACCACAACATGATCCAATTCCTCTACTCGAGCCAATGCATCAGGACGAGCTAGAGGCACAACCTCAACCCATTCATGAACCACAACTTAGTGAAGATAAAAGTCATGGTGGTGAAGATGAAAGTGATGGTAGTGAAGATGAAAGTGATGGTGGCGAAGATGAAAGCCAGGATGGTGAGGGTGGCGAGGCCTCAAGTGAGGGTGGCGAGGCTTCAACTCCGGGTTATGATTATGCAAGTGAAAGCGATCATGATCCAGATGCTGATGTGTTGGTCAATTTTCAGAAACACGTGGCACACGAAATATGGGAATATGGCCGGAAAAGACCGGTTATTAAAGTGCACAGCCATGTGAATAAAATGCTTCAGTGGAGCTATGCGGAAGATGCATCAACTCGCAATTTCAGAAGCTTATTCCGTAGGGCTGGATTTTGCAAGGTGAGGCAAATCTCCTACCGCAAACCAAACAAGAATCTCATTCTTGCGTTTGTTGAGAGATGACATCCGGAGACAAATACATTTCACATGCCATTCGGGGAAATGACCATAACACTCGACGATGTGTATTGTCTTACGGGATTGCCTATATCTGGTCGTACAGTTGCCTTTCAGCGAGATCGACAGAGACCTTCTGAAATGATTATGTCCAAGACAAGAAATCTCATCATGAATTAGCTTTAAGGCGGTAGTCGATACAAGCCCTCGAATCTCGCGGAATTGAGATGTACGAAATTTATGTTGGACCACGTTGATGCTCTTCTCAAAAGAATGTTTTATTGCCGTGTGAGAAGCCTCCATCAATGTGTGAAATTCTGTCCAGCACTTTTCAAAATCACATTGATTTGTTTGCAATTGCCTCTTCAGTGCTGAGTGTTGGCCTTCGGCACTGAGATAAAATTTATAAAATACTCCATAAATATCCATAGGTTTTAAACTAAAATAGTTAAGAAGAATATGATACGTCATTTACATACCGGCTAGTCGTGGTATTTCCATAATGCTTGATGGCATTCGTTTTCACAGAAATAAATTTCTTTTTGTAGGGCTCCACCCAATTGTTCATAGCATATTCAACCGCCTCAGGGTAATCACGAAAGTCATGCCTAAACCTCTTTAACCGTTCCCCTAAGCAAAAAGGGGCAATTACACTTCTTTGTACCCGTCTCTCTCTTTTTCAGTTTCTTCTTACTTGTATCCTTCTCCTCTACTTCCCTTTCTGGATCCACTTCCTTGTATCGGTTTACTTTGGCCTTAAACTCTCGATACTTTCCACCACGTTCACAACCCAAAAATAGTCTTCCCTTTTTTCCTCCTCCTCCACCATTGTCAGAGCGTTTCACTACAACCACCATCTGATTATCTAAACCAATATTTCGCGCCCATTTTATCAAATTCTCTCTTGTATCAAACCATTGATGAGTTTCAAATAAGTCCGTGTAATCCTCAACCATACAAACATCTGTACTAAGCTCATTCCCCAATAACATGGCACTACATTTAGTAGAAGAAAATGATTCTTGTGTACAAAATAAAGGGGTTAAAATAAGAAAACAAGTAAAGTGCTGGAAAAATACACACTGTTCGCCTAAGGGTAGTCGAATTTATTTAAAAAAATTGGCCATTTATGGTCGAAATATTTTCTAAATTTCGACCATATATGATCGAATTAATTAAGAAATTTCGACCAAGAGTGGTCGACAGAAATCAAAAATTTCGACCACCTCTGGTCGAAATTACCACAAAATTTCGACCAATGTTGGTCGAACAAATTAAAAATTTTCGACTCTGGTTGGTCGAAAAAAACAGCGACGGGAAAAAAAAACGCGAAAAACAACATTTTAATCGGTCTAAACATGTAAATATACATACCTTTACGTCCTTAGGTGTTTCTTCTTCCGTCATGTTGATCATATGACCAAATGTGAGTATTGAATGATGGGGGAGAAAATCTAGGGTTTTGGAGGAAGAGATGTGGAAGAAGAAGTGAGTGGAGTGGGTGTGAGGTTTGTGTTGTTTTTCAAATGTTTAATGTGAATGTGATGTGTGTGTATTATTGTTAAAGTGTTTGGTGTGTGTATGTTAATGTGATGTGAATGTGATGTGTGTATATTGTTTTAGAAATAATTTTGTATTAAATTAAATGTGTGTATATCAAAAGGCTATTTTCGTAATTTACTATATGTATTTATTAATTTAAAATTCAAGGGGGTGTATGGAAGTAAAATGGTGGGTGCGAATAGCCGCGGCCTAAACAAAAATAACCAAAATAAAAAAAATAAAAATTAAGAATTATAAATAAAAATTTACTAAAATTATTATATATAAAGCGGAGTTCTGCCGGTTGTATATAATTAAGATTGAGTGAGTCTCCTGTGCACCCAGGCGCACGGAGCATATTCCGTGCGCCTTTACAATTTTCATGCCCCTTTAAAATTAAACACCTAGCAATACATAAGTTTAAATAGGATTGGATGGGAGGGTTGTGTTCACATGGGGACACGGAGCATCTTTCCGTGTCCCCGGGCGCACGGGAGCTTTTGCCAAGTGAGTCTCCTGTGCACCCAGGCGCACGGAGCATATTCCGTGCGCCTTTACAATTTTCATGCCCCTTTACAATTTAAACCCCTAGCAATACATAAGTTTAAATAGGATTGGAGGGGAGGGTTGTGTTCACATGGGGACACGGAGCATCTTTCCGTGTCCCCGGCGCACGGGAGCTTTTGCCATTAAGATTTTTGTGTGGAGCACTCTTCCCTTTCTCCTCTTTCCCCTCTGCTTGCACTTTAAGCAGGATACAGACTTCCTCTTCCCCTCCCCAGGATGCGTGCCTCCACTGGCCTTTACAGTAAGTTCCCTCTTCTCTCTTTTGCTCTCCCTATTTCTATCGGGTGTTTTCGGGTTTTAGAGCTCTTTCGGATTTTCCAATTTCCATTGATTCTCGCCATGGGCTATGAATATGATGCTTGTTGTTCGGTTTCTAGATGAAGTTCTGTTGTACAAGTAAATTAATTTATTCCATTGATTGCTTCGTTCCTTATCACTACAACTTGTTTTGCATTCTGGCTTCCTGTTATCTCATTATTATTAATGAAGCTAAATTATGTGTTCAAATTCGTTTTTGACCCTGCCTCATTTGCAAAATGCCTTGAAGGTTTTGTATTGGATTTGAAAGTTATATCACCCTCCACTATTATCTCCTCGTTTGTCGAGTTCGGCTTTCATCATTGTACTGCTTTAACAATCTGCAGTGAAATCACATCCACTCTTCATAGAGGTTTATACTATTCTCTTATGCTTTGCGTGATTTATTGTATTGAAACTTAGTATAGTCTTGCTGCTTAACTCCGACTGCTTTCACATATTCAAAATGTGGACAATCAGCGGCTGTAACCTCTCTCTTTCATACATGTATTTGATCAAATGATTAATGGTCTTTCGCAAGCACTAAGACTAACGATTTCTGGTTAATCACGAATAGGATAATGATCGATTTATTATGGTATTTTCTGGGCTTCACTTATTACGCATGGGTTGAAAACCCTCAAGAAAAAGATATTATGATGGCACGTTGTGGGTGTTGCTTATTGCGTTTAGGTTAATCTCCCTTATAAACTGTGATTTTATTTAAATCCTTTTTTACTTAAGTTTCTTTGCTGTCACTTGAACTAATTCTATAGCCCATTAGGTCTGAACTGATTAAATATAGCATGACATAATTATGTGGAGGATAATAAAACTACGCACAACATAGATGTATTTTATAGGGTGTGCCATAAGACTTATGCCTAAATGGAGTATATATTATTCTGTCTAAGCTAATAGTTATACTTAAATTTACTGAATGTTGTGTGTGCACTTTTATTAGAATTAATGATGCAACAAACTTTGCCTCATTTGGCTGTACTGAATCGGTTCCTCGGTTCCGTAAGTATCCTCAATGTTTAGTCAACTCATTGCTGTTACAGTCAATTGGATTCTTTTGTTATTCTTTTTTTTTTTTTAATTTTAAAATGGCCATAGGTTTTGGATATATTTATTATTGTTTTTAATCAAGTTAAGCGGGTTGAAATCGAGTTCCTTTAGTTTTAAATCCATTTTCCGTTCTTCGTTACTTTATGAAACTTCTATGACTATCCTATTATCTTCTGATATGGTGTATTCCACTTCCTAATTTGATGTTGTAGACTAGAGGAACTACAACGGTTGTTAATAAATGCTCACCTCCAAGTATTTACTTCTAAGACCGCATTGTAGGTGGAATGCAATTGCATAGGTATACTCTGTTTTACATAATGGACAGGACTCATAGGAGCGTGAATGTTCTCCTTGTATAATAGAGATGAAACATAATAAACAACCAAATTTTTAAATTTATAAGTAGGAAGTAGAGTAAAAAAAATCCACCCAATTTTTACCTTAGCCTATGTTTTTTCTATCATTTGTATAACCCCATAAAATTCTGTTGATCTACAGAGTAGATGAAGTGAATAGAAGGTGGTCTAGATATACAGAAGGATTGCCATAATCAAACGTCAGGATTGGAGGGTAATAGTTTTTAAAATTTCTTGAGCTGGTTAAACCAACTTATTACTTATATAATTACTTCATTGAATAATTAAAACAACAGGCTTTTCGACCAAAGCATGCTATAATTAAGATTCCAGCTAATATGTGCAGCTATTAATCTTTGAAGTAAATTGTTTTCCTCCCTGCTTGTAGTGTGAGGTTTGGAGCCATTATCACCACATGTATCCTTGTATCTTTGGTTCTTATGTTGAATTCTAAAAGATTATTTCCTATGCAACTTTTTTTAGAATGGAATCTAACTGATCATTCTTTAAGTCTTGGAGATGTACCATGATATTTTTTTGTTTAGTTAATTTGTGAATCCCAAACTGTCGCTATTTTTTTTTGAAATGATATTATATACTACAAGGTTTGACCTTCTAAGTTGTATCTTTTTACTCTACAATGTTAAGATATTAATTCACGTAAACATTAATTTCATAGAATTGGTCATCATTTGCCCCTAAAATTTTAATACATGAACCATGGGTTCAAAATTTCTGTTAAGAGAAGGTCATTTTTTTTATCCTTAAATTATGAAGTATTTTCTGAAGTGTTGTGCTTTTCTAATATTTTTATTAAGACAAATTCTTTTGTGGGACAATGTTTATGTGAGACGGTTTGTGAGGCACGTTAAAATATGATTGTTATATACTTAAAGTAAACTTATTGGTAGTTAAAGTATGTTATTCTAAAATAGATGTTGCAGATTGGTTCTGAGGACGCTACTCTCTCACACCGGTAGTTTGATTACAACCATAGTTGTTAAAAGCGAGAGGCGCACCTAGACGCACGGATCCCTAGGCACGCCTGAGGTTTGCGCCTGAGCTACATTTTGCCCAAAACTGAATTTACAATGCATATACACAAATATATCCTACTTACAATCATAATACCTAACTAAACTAAGATAAACATCACATAACATCACATAATGATACATAATAACTCATAATAGCATTACATTTTGCCCAAAACTGAATTTACAATATATATATATACACAAATATATCCTACTTACAATCATAATACCTAACTAAACTAAGATAAACATCACATAACATCACATAATGATACATAATAACTCATAATAGCATTACATTTTGCCCAAAACTGAATTTACAATATATATATATACACAAATATATCCTACTTACAATCATAATACCTAACTAAACTAAGATAAAAATCACATAACATCACATAATGATACATAATACTCATAATAGCATTATAACACATAAAACATACACACAAATAAAGTTCAAGTAGGCGACAGATGGTGGAGGTGAAGGCAGCCCACCTTTTTGTCTTTGTTTTGAAAGTTCAAGTACTAAAACCCTAACCCTAATTCTCTATTTATATCATTTTATAAGGGGGCTGTCCATTTTTATCTTAAAAATGTGTAAACCCTTTAATAATTGAGTAACAATTTCAAAAAACTTTTAAAAAAAAAGAAAAAAAATGATGTTGAAGAGGCGCGCCTAGGCGCACCTAGGCGCGCGCCTTTGATACATGAGCCTGGAATAGCAAAAAATCAACAATCTAGGCGCAAACCCCTGTGCCTGAGCGCCTTAGGCGCGCCTTTAACAACTATGATTACAACATTATATTAGTTTAATTTATCTGTGGTCTGCTTATCGTCTTAATGTCTCGTACAGTTTCCACGATACATTAAGAAGTGCATTCTAATAACTCCTTTTCTTCTATATGTCTTTGCTCCCAACTCTCAACAATTAGGGATAATGTCTTTCATGACCCCATCTCATTTTTGCAGATAATTAGCTATGGCCATGCATATGTTGTAGGTGGAGATGTTTTCTTTTCTGTGGAGAACTTTCTGAATTACAATTTATGAACTTATCAGAGGGAAGCTAAAAGATAATAGAGTAAGTGAAAGAGTTGCTGTCAACGGGAGGAAGCGAATTCCTATTGATTTTGCTTTGTGGTAGGTGGATTTTTATTAGTGGTTTTTGACGTGGGGGAGTGTAGTTATTAATTTTTAGTAGGTAGAATGTGATAGCTGTGTATTATCATGAAAAAAGAGTGGACTAATATCCTACTAACAATACTTCTGGATTCAAAATTGTTCATCTTATCACAATACATCATTGTTATCAAAGTATTATTATCTAAGTTGGAATGCACCAATCACAGTTCGAAATAAGTTCATACATAAAACTTGTGTTACACTTGTAAATACACTGTATGCCTACATATATTATTACTTTGTTGTACCCTTTAAATTTGATCAGGCTATTAACACCCCTAAATCTTTATATGCACCCCAAAATATTGAGGCTGAGTAATTCTTAAACAAAAGAATAAATTTACTCTTTTATACTTGGAAAAAAATTTATGATTTTATGTTCTTCGTCAAACAAAGAATCATTTCTTCATTGCAACAGGAGAGGGATAGAAAATTTGACTTGCAGTATAGACGTACTGTGTAAGATTTCAATTCTTGATGTATATATCATAATTATTTTTCTCCCACGTGCATGATGTAATGATTTGATAAGTTTATATGATTGTTGTTATTTCCTATGTTTTCCATGTACTTATTGCAGTTTTTTTTTGCTTATAGTTATAATTATAATGGTAGGCTTATGCAAGTATGGATTTGATGAAGAAAATTTGTCTGACATCTCTCCTTGACCTTGTTAGTGCAGAAGCACTGGATAATCACATGACAGCTGTACAAAGGGACCATTAGCACATATCCCAAATAGAAGAAAGAAGAATAAGAGATGATGCGGCTCGTGAGGAAGCTAAAAGAAAGGAAAAGGAAATTATGGAAGAAAAATTGCGGCAAGAAAGGATTAAAGCAGAAGAAGAGGTCCTCTCCTCATGCATTTGATTTGTGTTATTTTATTTTCTTTTTATGTGATACAGCTTTGTATGCTTCTGAATATTTGATAATGTACATTGGAATCTTATCTTGCATTAACATAATGTATTTTCTACCTTTCATAAACGATTTATTGCATACAATTTCAATCCAGACAAAAAGCTGAAATGACTGAGAGAGCTAAAGCAGCAGCAGAAGTTGAGAGGAAAGCTGCTGAAGAAGCTGCTTCAAAATGTGCTTCTGAAACCTTAAAAACTGCCGTTGAAAATTCAAAAGGAACTCTTGGGCTGTCCTCTTCAAATGATGTTAAGAAAGGTCTTCAGCCATTAGGTTTCTGTATACTTGTTTGCAACGAACGATCACTTTCTTAATGGATTCTCACGTATAATTGGCATCTTTATGGCAGCGGGTAACCTAATTAAAGCTTCAGAAAATGCTCTTGAATTGGAGAAGAGAAGAAGACAGGTCTATGAAAAATTATCTGCAAAAAACAAGTCTAATCAGGTAAATGATTATAAACACCTGCTTAAAACATCAACATCATCAAATGTTGAATATCAAAATATGAATTATTCATTGTTCATGAGTCGAATATGCTTTTCCATTTCTAAAAATCACCTTCCGCTTGTTCTTTGCAGGATTATAGCCGGCATGGATTGATTATTGGTAGGAAAATTAAAACAATCTCTGCTTACATGAAAAATATTAAGTTGGGTGTTTCCATGCTCACCTTATTCAAACACATGCTGTACTTTTTATAATTTTTCTTTTCCAAGTATTTGCTTCTATTTTGATTTAGGATACGGGCAGAAGAATTAGTGAAGCTGATTAATAGTCCAGGATGATATTATTTGCAGAAAAGGTTTTTTTTTTCCTGTTTGAATCAATCATTCTTTATGTCTTCCTACTTACTTTAAACTATTATTCTTTCCTAGAATGTAATAGGTGTACAAATGTTATCCTTCTTGGGAGAAGCTGGTACTTAATGTTCTTACTTGATGATTGTAGATTGTCTCCAACTGCAAAAACCAAAAGAGTTCCAATGTCGTCTTTGCTACTAGTCGTGTCATTGTTCTTGTGACATCTAAGGTAACACAGAATCTGAATTTTTTACTACCGGATCTTAAGATGCTTGAAGTTCATCATTTACAAAATGCTTTTTCTTTCTTATTTTTAATTTTCTTTTTGAGAAAAAAAAAACTATATTTTGAGTTGGGTGTCTAAGGTTCTTATATAAAAGTTCAGCATTGTGTGACTGTCTAATCCCTGATGAAACATAATATAATTGCATATGTTTGTCATCAATAACTTAGCTTCATAACATGTTTGTTGTCCACATCATAGAAAATTGTTCTGACATTGCATCATATTATTATTGCAAAATTCTTCAACTTAGCATTTCTTCCTTAACAAAGAAGACTGAAATATCCGTTATTAGCAAATCCATTTTATATGTAACTATTTCATCAATTCACTATGTAATATTGAAAATTTTATACGTATGTCAATTATCATTATTCATTACCCTGAAACCATCCCTGGAGGATCCCCTTATTACTCAAATTCAAAAGCAAGTCATTGTTTGAGAGTTTGAAAGTAGCACGCACTGAGAACATAAATTTGTCGAGATGGATGGAATTACAGATCTTTAAACTACTTTTGTTGATCTCCTTTTGAACTTACTGTTTGTATCTTTAATTTCATTGATGACAGTTCCCAAAAGCCATGGATATTCTCATTGCTGAGTTGAACAGAGTTTGTATCTACACAGTTCCAAAGCATATAAGTTACTCTAAGGTGATTTCCTCTTATTTAATTTCCACATGACTTCTTTTCTAGTACAAAATTGTTGATGACTTAACACTACACCGTTCCTTTCTTCACATTACCTCATTCTGCAGAATCTTTAAATTCTGTCTCTTAAATACATCGGTGTTGTTAGAAATTGACTCATTGATACCAAAAACGGCTTCGCTTATTAAGTATTCAATTCGAAAGATGCTTATTTCAAAGCCATTGGATATATTGAAGAAGATGGAAAGCTTGAGGGCATGGATGACTATGTTGAAAGATTGATCTGTTATATGAAACTATACGGAGCTCTAGTGCAGGTTTGATCAATTTCCCCCTAATCGAGCTTTTACAATTTACATGACATATATGGGGGCTGTAAACTAGTTTCTGTCATTGCAGACCCAAGTTCAATTCTTTAAGAACCTGCATGGACTTGCAGAAGGTTGTGCATGGCTTGCAAGATTCTTGAATGCTCAACCAGCAAACCTATACACCGCGGTTGCACTCAATTCGTTTCTTGAGGTGAGCAGATCCAATTGTTTCGTATGTGTTGAAAGTTGTCATTTACATACTAAGAGTGCAACTGATTTTACTGTCTAGATGGCTGGATACACACTATATCGAGCATATAAGAACCAGTTTACGAAGTTACTCAGCATCATTGGACGTGATTTCCTCAATGCGTTGAAAGAGGATTGGTTCTGAATCAGAGAGAATCAAGGTGAATCAGGTGAAGAAGTCGATTCAGAATTACATCGAGTCGAAACAGTTCATGAAAGAACCCGAAGGGTGGCAGTTAAGAAACCATCTGGAGTCTAATGACTTCTACTGAAGTGTGATTGTTTGTACACTATAAGGGAGGAGGGAGTTATTATGCACACTGGCTAAATTTTGCTCTAGAGAGAGGTAATTTATTGAGTCAAGTATGGTGAGCTTTGTTGGGAAAAAATATTACTACAACAATAATTTGTTGAAATTTTGAATTCCCACCCACCCCACAATATGGATGTATGTGTGAAATAGACTTTGTAAGTGTATTTTTATGTATATCACACACACAGAAATCTTGATTATATTCTTCACTAAACTAAATAGTATTCATGTTTACTAGAAAAATATACTCCCTCTTGAAAGGTTTCGAAATTAAGAATGATAACTTTTTAGAGATGATTGGCTTAATTTTTTTAAGAAGGATGAAAAATTCTCTCACTAATCTATTTCTTATTTAATTAAATTCTTTCTTAATATCTTGATGATAGTAATCTCTCACTAGTCTATTTCTTATGACAAAGACTTGTGTACAACCTTCAATTGATACAGCCCCCAGTACAACTTCCTTCTTTCACTTTCCGTGTGTGTTTTCCTTTTTTTTCTATTATTATTATTTTTTTAAACTGTTGCTGTTACTATTTTTTTATTATTTATTTAATTTTAGAGATATAATTGCAATTTTACCCTTGTAGTTTAGGGTATAATATATTCCTATAATTTTAGGATATAATTGTAATTTTACTCTTGTGATTTAGGGTATAATTTATCCCTAGGGTTTAGGGTATAATTGTAATTTTATCCTTGTGGTTTAGGATATAATTTATCCTTAGGGTTTAGGGTATAATAGTCATTTAAATAAAATAAATTTAAAAATAAAATAAAAAACAACATTAATGAAGGAGAAGGAATTAATTAAGAATGGTGGGGACCAAGGTTGTACTAATTCAATTGGTACAACCCGAAATGAAGGGGACTAAACAGGAACAAGAGGGATCCACCGAAAAAGATCCTTCTCCCTCCTTTTTTTCGGAAGAAAGGGCGGATCCAAACAAAATCGATGAAACGGAAGAAATCCGAGTGAATGGAAAGGAAAATGAATTCCACTTTCGATTTACAGAAACAGACTATCAAAATAGACCCGTTTCTGAAGAGTCTTATCTAATGAATATTAATGAAAATCAGGATAATTCAAGATTCAAGATATTTGATCAAAAAACTGAAAACCTTGACAAACCTTTTGTAAATATTCTTTTTGATTCGAATTGATGGAATCAACCATTTCGATACATAAAAAATAACCGATTTAAGAATTCTCACTGGATTTAAAAAACATCACTCAATTATACAATGAGTATGCTGTTCCATTCGAACTCTGGGAGATATGTCTGGAAATGTTGTACTTTGCAATCTATTCTGGTAGTCCCTCTCATTTCTTATTTAGATTGTACCCTAGTTCCTCTCATTTCTTATTTAATTAAACTTTGATTGTTTGATTTTTTTTAATTGTTTTTATTCAATTTTGATTGTCGAACTCTTTCTTTTCTAATTCTTTCAGTTGTAATCTCTTTTTTTTATAATCCTCTTTATATTTTGATTATATTACATTTCTCGATAATATACCTTTTAATTTCAATTTTAGTACTAATGTGCTTATTTTATCTTCTCCTATCTAATCTACCTTTTAATTCTAATTATCCATATGCCTCTTAATTCTTTTTATTGATTTTGTTGTTTAAATAGGATTTAATTTGGATGAAAATGAAAATGAAAATAATTTGGTGGAAAATTTGCAAAACAACTAGAAAGATATAATAAACTTGAAAATCATAAAAAAATTTAGATAATAGAAATCATACAATGATATATGATCTTATAGAGTTTGTGATAATATTTATACTAAAATATTAAAATTAGAGATATATAACTGATGAAATATACTAAAACTATTTCAAATCTTCTAAAAATAAATTTACTAAATATTTTAATTATATATATATTATTCTAAAAAATTACAAAATATATATTAATATTATTTTTAAATAGGACCCTCTTATTAATTTCAACCTAGCCCGAAATCTCAAGGTCAGCGCGTTCAGTTGTACTGCTCCATATTTTTACTTTATGATAAAAGGATCCCGCCTCTAATATTTTTTTAATAAGTAAACGTAAATCTAATTGACAGACCACTGATACTTTTTTATGATCGAGGAATCATTTATATTTTATTCAATAAGGTCAGTCGTGTGAAATCGTGTTATAGCAAAGGTCATTTTATATTTTCTTAATTAATTATTAGTATTATTTTTATTAAAAATATTATTACTCTCCACGTCCGTCCGATTAGTTATACATTTGCTCTCTATAAGTAAATTAAAAAGTAGGAAGCGGATATCTACACCACTATTTTTACTTCATACACCCTTTTTCCAATACACACACTAACTAAAATATAATAAAATTAAAATAATTGATACACCCACATTCAAAAGACATACATACCCTTAAGTAAAAAATTTCTAAAATTGAAAATAATTTGTGCTCACTTAACATATACACCCACTACCACATCTTCATCCATATATCAACCCCTACACATCCACGATCTGTAAAAACTCATACACCTCAATATTATCCAATTTTCAAACACTATCAGGCTCCAAGTCAAACACCACCGCCTCCAACACAAGCACCACCACCTCCATCTCTTCCACAAGAATCACAATGAGAGATGAAAATCCTTTACGAAGATTAATCCTAAATCAAATAATAAGGTGTGAATAAATTTTAAAAATTTCGATCAAGAATAGATGCTGGAAGGTCCACTGTTCGACCGACGTTGGATAATAAACCTTAGATTGTTCGTCCGGCGTTGGACGAAAGTTTATACAAGTTTCGTCCGTTGTTGGATGAAAGTTACATCTACATTCGTCTGGCGTTGGTCGAACAATCTAATAATTCTCAGCCCTGGTTCGACGTGAGTTTCACGACGACATGTATATACAAATGCTTAAAAATAAATTTAAAGTCAGTAAAAAAGTTTAAAATGACGTATCTTAAGCTTCTTAACTAGTACTTCCTCCAACATTATGTTTTATGGATGATTTTTTTGGGTTTAGGGTGGATTGAGAACTATTCCTTTCAATATTTTTCTTTTAAAAAAAAAGGGTGAATGTGGAGGTGGTGAATGAGAGGTGTATGATTTTATGTTATTTGAATTGAATGCAATCTTTTAGTTATGGGTTGATGAGAGTGGAAATTCATGTATTTTCGGGTCCAATTCGATACCTCTTTGAGTGTATAATCGATATTATTTGCACAATTCTTAATACTTTGAATTATTAATGACTAAAAGTTGCAATTAGTAATTATTAAAATTAAAATTAATTCAAGTGACGACACATCATTAAAGTTTAAATTTTTTAGTAAATTTAACCTTGAAATAAATTTAATAACGTAAAAAAAATCAAAATATTAAAAATTACTAAGAAAAAAATAATAAAACCGATTTTAAAAAATTAAATAAATAGAAAAAATAATCTAAAGAGAAATCATATAAATTTAATTAAAAATATAATTAACCATAAAAAAATCAAAGAAATTACTACTAATAAAAAATTAAAAACATAATAACAGAATTAAAAATAATTAATAAAAACAAAAGTTAATCAAAAAGAGAATTTAAAAAATATAAAAGAAACAGCAAAAATTATAAAAATAAAAAATATCACATCCATATTAAAAAAAACTTATTTATGTATCATTGAATTTTAATGTTGGTGAAAATATATTTTAAAAAAAAGTTAGAACAAATAAAATTAAAAGAAAAATAACTAAAAATTAATTAAAAAAACATTTAAAAAATATGAAAGAAAAATTATAAAATAATTAATATATATTATTATAAATAAAAAATATTTTTTTTTATAAATAAATTCAAAGAAATAAGAAAACAAAAAGAAATCATAACAAAGTTAATGAAATAAATTTGTAAAACCATAAAAAAAATTATAACGTAATTTTTTTTAAAAAAATTACATATTAATAATAAAAAAATAGCAGAATTAAAATAAAAAATATGTAAATAAGTAAATAAATATAATCAAAGTGAAACCATAAAAAAATAAATTGAAAATTTTAATCATGAAAAAAAAAGTTAATTACGTAGTAAAAAACAGAATAATAAAAAATTACTAATAACCATTTAAAAAAATCTTAAACAAAAACAAAAAATTATCAAAAAAAGAATATAAAAAATATAAAAGAAATCATAAGTAAAATATAATTAAAAGTGAAATTATAAAAAAAATAATTAATAAAATTAACCATGAAAAAAAGTTAATTACGTAAAAAATTAATAGATTATAAAATTACATACTAACAATTTTAAAAAAATAAAGTAAAACCCAAAAGAAAAAATTTAAAACTATAAAAGAAACAACAAAAATTAACCAATAATAATAATAAGAGAATAATAAAAAATGGATACCTTCTTTTAGAATGTGAAGAAAACTTTTGTTCGTCATGATGTATAAATTATGGGGGACGGCTATTTGCACTCCCAGAATTGTTAGACAGACGAATCTCAATTATTAAACGTACCCCATTAAAATTAAAATTTATATATTTAAATTATTAAATACACCCCATATAAAGACAATTTTATCCTTTTAAGTACAAAATTAATTAAAAAAAGGAAACATGTAAAAGTGTTGAAAAAGAACAAGAAGATCTGCTCGAAATATATTCCTCATAGAAGGCCGCCGTCAAACTTTACGCCCAAATCATCGTATTATTGAATGACAAGTTGATTCGCGGCATCGCTTGCCATTGCAGATGGATGAGCGATGGACGGGAGGTAAAGACAGAGAATGACGGTTCGTCAGGGAAGAAGAGAGATGAAATTAACGGCGTTAGGGTTTCACCCCCAAATTCATCTGAGTTACCAGAAACCGGCTCCGGCAGCGGCGTATTCAATCTTCGCGGCCTCACTGTAGAACTAAATGAGATGAATTACAGTATTTTGGATCAGATACAGAGAAATTTGGGTGGTTTGAGGAACCGTGGATGTGCTCCTTTCAAAAGAGGAAGGAGAATTGATTAATTATCATGATAGATATTAACCTACCCATTTTAGCTATTTGGATCTTGTTTACCTCCACCACCTGCAAATTGATCTCTGATAATTACGTACTTCTTCCTCTGAAATTCCACTCTCCCTCCTGCTGCTCTTAAAAAAAAAAAAAAAAAAAATCAGTCATTACAAATATGTGTGAACAAATATGTGTGTTCGGTTGTAGGAAGCGAACATTGAGAAAATATTATCCAACTGTTCTATCACAAATGTCGAACAATGTTCGGTTGTAGGAAGCGAACAATGAGAAAATATTATCCAACTCGGACAGTTTTTTTTTCAGATTTAGTGATTATTTATAAAAGGGTATTTACGTCTTCTCAAATAATCATATTTTAATTTTATAAATTATTGGGGTTTGTCTAGTAATTTTGGGGTGCAAATAGTCACCCCATAAATTATGTGTGTAGAACGAATGAATAAAGAGTCTTATTTATAGGTGGAGAAAGGATAAAATTTCTAAATATTAAAGTATAGTATTATATACTCCCTCCGTCCCTAGGTAAGAGTCTCATTTTACCATTTTGGTTGTCCCACCCAAAGAATTTCATTTTCTTTTTTGGACATATGAGACCCACCCACACCCACTAATACAATTAAAACATGGGATCCACATACACACTAATACAACTACCCACTATACATTAAATAATAATGCTCCTTAATCCACGTGCCCAAAAGCAAATGGGACTCTTACCAATGGACGGAGGGAGTATGTATTTATCTATATTAATTTTTAATTAATAGTTATTAATTTTGGTTTGATAATATCATATTCAAATCTAAAAATAATATATGTATGAGAGACTCTCTTGTGAGACGGGTTGACCCATCACTAAAGTATACTTATTGTATAGTTAAAGTGTTCTTATTTGTAGTTAAAGTTGTTGGATTGTATACTAAAAGTCTAGGTTTTTGTATGAACAATGTTTAAACAATTAATTTGAAATGAGAATCATATGATCAAATGATTGCGTCTTATAATTTATTTATATGCATGATGCAATAGTCCACTTATTTTATACTGTAGATAATATGTTGTGCGACAACACGCGGAAGATCATATTATCGGTTTCCTTATAAAGTATAAACAGATGCTCACAACCGAGATAGACGGGGACTCTCTATCGGGATGGTTGTAGTGTGGTTTGGTATTAGCTTGTCTTGGCTATAGAATCACTCTAGTGCACTTATGTGTATTGAGCAGGACCACCTGAGATCGTTCAACTTATACTGACTTATAGAAGAACTTGATCTCTGTTATTATGGATGTTCGTGCTCTTAATCCCTATACAATAACCTCGACACGTAGGGCAGTATATATTTCTTTGATTCATCAATGGGTGAGATTTAGATGCAATTAAATCAATAAACTCGGTGAGTTGGGAAATAGTGCTGTATCTATGGTGTGATGTTGATTGTAGAAGGAATCCGTGTCCGTCATAGGTTGATGATGTCCCCTTGAGGAGCTCATAAGGATTATCATGTAAACCCTGCAGGTGGAATTTATTCCGGCATGATAATGAGGTTGAGTGGTACTACTCTTGGATGAGATATTAATTAATTGAGTTGTCAGTAACTTAAATTAATTAATGGACATTGTATATCTTAAACATGGGGAGACTAACGGGCTCATAATAAGAAGGAGCCCAAAACGTAATTTTGGGATTGGTACGGTAGTGCAGTAATAATATTTTAGTGGAATATATTATTATTATTGGACTTAAGTATAAGCTTTGGGCTAAGCTTGGATACTTAAGCCCAATGGAGACCCAACCCAATTTCTCCTCCTGGTCCCTGCTGTAGCCCATGTATATAAGTCACCTCAACTTATCTGGAACCCTAATCTAATTCATTATTCACGTGTGATTAGGGTTGATAGCAGATTGAGTAGGTCTCATAGATCGTCGCCCACACGACGTCGAGATCGGACTTGGGACATACAACAGAAGACCGGAAGGTCGTTTGCTGCTGCAGTTCGTCATGTTACAAAATTCATAAAAAATCGTACAGTACTCCGATTTTAATATATTATATACTAACGGAAAGCCGTCGAAGAGAGGATCGTCTGAGCGCAAAGACCACTCAATTCCGACATCAGAAGAGGAACTTATGGCTATTCTCGTGGGACTGCGCAGTCTGCCAGCGAGAATTCAACCTCTACATCAACCCTTGGTGAAAGGTAATGCGTTTCATGTTTACTTGCTTCCGCTGCTTGTTAGAAATACATGGAACCCTAACGGGTCACGTTAACCAAACGATCGAATGCCAACAATTGGTATCAGAGCGTCGGTTTCGTGGTGAAGCGTGACACGTTAGGCTAGGGTTTATGTGATTAATTTTTCGGAATTAGGATCACATGTTTAGGGTTTTGGTTTTATTGCGCAAACCATGAATATCCCTATGTGATATATACCCTGTATCATATCTATTCGTCCATGGTTGTGTGTGAGAGGATTCGACGAAAACTGTTCGTCAATTTCACATGCAAGGAAGAAAAAGAGGGCAAAAATAGAATCACGTTTTTGAGAGAAAATCCAGCGCAGTGATATTGCATAGGCAATAACCGGAGTTTCAACGGTCGGATTGAGCTGTAATTTGGTCAGCACGTTCAGATCTTGTGAATGTACATTCTGAACGGTGGAGATCGAATTTGGAGCTTTTTCGTGCTAGGATTACGCTGAAAACAGAAGCAGATTTTTGGGCGATTCTGTTTTGCGCAGTCGAAGGAAAAGAGCCGTTTCTCACAAACTAACCGTTGGATCGAGCTGTAATTTAGTCAGCACGTTCAGATATTGTGGATGTACAATCTTAACGGTGGAGATCGAATTTAGAACTTTGTCTTGCTGGGATTACGCTGAAAACAGAAGCAGATTTTTGGGCGATTCTGTTTTGCGCAGTCCAGGGAAAAGAGCCGTTCCTCAGAAATTAACCGTTGGATCGAGCTGTAATTTGGTCAGCACGTTCAGATCTTGTGGATGTACAATCTGAACGGTGGAGATTGAATTTAGAGCGTTGTCGTGCTGGAATTACGCTGAAAACAGAAGCAGATTTTTGGGCGATTCTGTTTTGCGCAGTTGAGGGAAAAGACCCGTTTCTCACAACATAACCGTTGGATCGACCTGTAATTTGGACATCACGTTCATGGATTACAGGAGTAGATTCTGGACGGTGGAGATTGGATTCTGAGGTTCTTGCAGTTTCGAACTACGAACGACAGTTGGTGTAGTTTGGTGTTGCGCGTTGGGCTGAACTTGGTTCCATGCAAGTAGGCCCTTGGACGAGCGACAGTCCGGGCGAGGGGCGCTCGTCAAGGCACTTGGAGCACTCCCTGACACGATTGATGGTGGGATATGACGATGGACGTCTTGGGGCACAAGCAATCCTGCTTGTTGCGTAAGGCATCGATTCCACAGTAGGAGTGTCGGACAAGACATTAAAATTTAGAGGCGTTTTTATTCCTAATATATATAACTGTCATAATTGATTTAATTGTCTATTATTGTTATATATATATGGATGCCTGATCTCTATGATTTATTGTCTTATATAGAAGCATGCTAGATTGCATATTATATTTGGTATATTATATGCATGTATTGCTAGAGTGTTGGATAAGACATCCAATTTTAGGAAAACTAATTCCTAATATATAATTGCCATAATAGATTGTATATTATTGTTATATATGGATGTCGAATTAATTCCTAATATATGACTGCTATAATTGATTTAATAATCTATTATTGTCATATATGGATGTCGAATTAATTCCTAATATATAACTGCTATAATTAATTGTCTATTATTGTTATATATGGATGTTGAATTAATTCCTAATATATAACTGACATAATTGATTTAATTATCTATTATTGTTGTATATGGTTGCTCGTCGATATCGATGATTTCGATAATCTAGACGATATCGACGATCGATATCGATAGTTTTGGAATGTTGATAATCTTGATGTTTTTCGAATATTTGATAATCTAGTCGATATCGATGATTTTGATAATCTGGACGACATCGACGGTCGATATCGATGGTTTCGAAAATTGGACAATCTGGAAATTTCAAAATTTTGATAGTTTGGAAGTCTTTGCTGATATTCGTGCCTGATGGCGAACAATCGAATTCGCTGATATATAACTGTTAATGATTGATTTAATTATTGATTATTGTTATATATGTATGCATGACTCTTTGGGATTTACTGCCTTATGTGCCGTGATAGGAGCATGCTAGGATTGCGTATATTATTCTGAATATTATATGCATGTAAAAATCCTCGGTTTTAAATAACTAAGTGGGAGAGGGGATTGGTAAAAATTCCCGCAGCCTCCATTATTGGTTTGTAAGTGATGTGAGTAAACTTGCGTGTTGGCAATAGGCCTTCCTCCCTAACGGATGAGTTTATTCACGGATCACTGGTACAGACTTCATTACATAATTATTGTTTGTAATGTGGCACATGAACTTACGTGTTGGCAATAGGCCTTCCTCCCTAACGGATGAGTTTATGTGGGGCTCACTGGTACAAACTTATAATTGATGATTGTAGGAAGCTATCCGAGCGCGTGTGTACTTCTCCAACTGTAAGGCACACAAGCTCGCGCAGTGGACTTGGGATCAAATAATGGTGTACACTTAGGTGTAAATAATTAGTATCCTCCCCAACGGAGTTACTGCTTTTATTTGCATGGCTAAAGAGGAACCGACTATTAATTATTTTGTCATGAGGTTAGGTTGACAAATGAAATTAATGGGTATAACCTTCTCTTGTAAATGTTTGGGTTTGTAAACGTCCACACTAACGTGGCTTGCAGACTCACGGTGCTTGAGATGTCGGTGAATTTTATTTTTATATTATTTTGAGGGAATTAATATAAAAGGATAAAATTCGAAGATTTGATCGGTATATTTATTTATGATTCTCTGTAATTTCAAATGGTTTTATCTCGCTTATTGTTAACTAAAAGAAATTATATTTACTGGTCCAAAATTAGATGATTAGAAAAGAATCTTGGTTTTGATTTTACTGCTTAAGAAAATAAAAATGTGTTCTTCCTTAAGGATGTTCATGATGCCTATTAAAGTCTCTAGTGGAGAGGTGAGAGGTTCATAGAAATATGATGGTCTCATGAAACTCTTCGGATACTTGAGTGAGGTTAAAAGGCAAGAAGTCATGGTTGACTTGATGAATGAATTGAAAAGCTTGAAGTAGAAATTGAAGGGGAAACCTAGATCAATTTACTCTCCATCATTTGCCTAGGTGTTTTGAGCAAGTTTCACCTGAATTACAAGAGGATGTATATGGTGGGAAACTTCTAACAAAACATGTGGCAAAGGAAAGCCATTTTCATCATAATATGAACAAGGTTTATATCTTATTCACTAGTTGTTTAAACATGATTAGTGATGGCATCTACTGATACATTGTGTAGATACCGGAATCACTAAATGTTTATTACTAAGTGAGGGTAAGATTATTTTATACATGGATAATACTACGAGAGTAGTGGCTGTTGCAGTGGGAGTTGTTTATCTATCTTACGATATGAATAAACGTTTGATTTTATGAAATTGTCTTTACGTACGTTTTCATAGAAATAATTTGATTTCGGTTTCTATGCATTAATAGATGGATACTCCATTTCATTTAAATGACATGGTCATTATAATGAAGGATAGAGTTGTAATCTGTTATGGTACGTTGGTGAACAATTTGTATACTCTTAAATCATGTTTATCCCCTGGATGCGACAAATAGTAATTAATAATGAGTCTTCTAATCTAGTAAGAGAAAGGTACCTTCGGAAATGAATTTTCCACCTTAATGGTGTGACGAATAGAAGGAATAGCACTCTTATGGTAGTGATTAGATAGATGATGAATTATTTGGAATTACTAAATTCATTTTATGGATATGCCGTAGGAACAGTAATTCGTAAGAATATTTTTCTGTTTGTGGGATATCCTAGAAAAATGAAGGATGATTTATTTAGTCTACAAGATCAAAGAGTGATTGTTAACATAAACACTAGATTTTTGGAAAAAGAACTATGTAATAAATCAAATACCCATGTATAAGTTGTTCTAAAGGAAGTGAGAGGAAAACACAAAGTATTAGTACCAAGTGTACAAGAGGATATACCACAAGGTAAACTGCGACGCGTGTCACATCTGATACACAATTGCGTGTAGTGTCTTCTCGTAGTGGGAAGGTTGTTCTAAAACCTGATAGATATATGTTTTGGGAAAGTCGTGAGGCTTGGTCCCTAGTAAACATGGAATGGACCCACAGATACGACGAAGAACTACAAGATAGAAATGCGAAATCTTAACAAAATGCAATAAATGTTGAAATAAAATCAATAGATTCTAAATAAGATCTGGATGATTGTAGAACCACGGATGGTGTGAAAACCATTAGAAGTGGTCATACAAAATAAAAGAGGATCATACGGTAAGGTGAAAACCTTGGAAGTAAAGCTTGTTGGGAAAAGGTATACTCAGAAAGAAAGGGTTCGATTATGAGAAAACCTGTTCGCCAGTAGCTGTGCCTATATTGATCCGGATTCTTTTATATGTTGCTACTCATATGGAATATGAGGGATAGCAAATAGATGTCAAGACAACTTTCCTAATTGGAAGTCTTGAGGAAAACATCTATGTGAAGCAACCAGAGTGATTCATTGCAAAGGGCTAAGAGCATTGTGATAGGAAGCTTAAAAGTGTCCATCGATGGACTAAAGCAAGCTTCAAGATCATGATGCATCCGTTTTGATGAGGAAATCCAAAGATATGGATTTATTCAATGCGCGGATGTGTCTTGTGTATTGAAAAGAGTGATGGAAACGTGGTGGTATTACTTGTACTATACATAGATATTATCTTGCTCATTGGAGACAATGAAAGAGTATTATCGGGCGTATGGGGTATGGTTAATAAAGCGGTATAAGATGAAGGACTTAAGAGGAGCAAAAATATCCTTTTGATCACGGTAATACGGATCACAAGAAATGGATGTTATGCTTATCTCAAGCTTCATGAAATAATAGATCCCTACTTGTTTTAGCATGTTACTTTATCTAAGGAAATGTGTCTTGAGACACAAAAGAAGATAAAGGAGATGAAAGCAGTTCCTTATGCTTCGGCGAATAAGGAAGCTTGATCTAAGGAATGCTATGCACGAGATTGGATATCTGTTTTGCTAAACGCATGAACAGTGGGTATCAACGTAACCCGGAACAAGAATGATGAACTGTGGTAAGACATATATGAAGTGCCTGAGAAGGACTGGAAATTATATGTAAGCTTACTGGGCAGATTCACTGCTTCTTGTGGATTACGTAGATTCAGATTTTTTAGTCAGATTGGACGGCAGTAAATCCACCTCAAGGTTATGTGTTTAATTTTAGGAAGTTGAGTCATAATGTGGAGGAGTGTTATATAGAAATATATTTCAGACTTCGGACTCCATATGGAAAGATGATAAATTGGAGCCTATAAGGCAACCAATGTATCTGTATGACTCTAGAAACTTCATGATGGACTTTGTAGTGTTTCTAAGTTTGCCCAAGGATATCAAAATTTATATTGATGATATTGGTGCAGTTGCAAACTTGAAGGAATCACAAGTCCATAAGGCAATTAAACACATGGAGCGCGAGTACCACCTGTTACGAGAAATCGTATGATGAGGGGAAGGTTGTTGTCACCTAGATTGCATCGGATGATAACCTAGTAAATCCATTAACAAGGACCTTAAGGCGAGAGCTTTTGATGGTCGAGTAGTGGGAGTGGAAATCAGATGTATGGTAGAAGACATGACAGCATAGCCTTTTAGTATAAGTGGGAGATTGTTGGATTGTATACTAAAAGTCTAGGTTTTTGTATGAACAATGTTTAAACAATTAATTTGAAATGAGAATCATATGATCAAATGATTGCGTCTTATAATTTATTTATATGCATGATGCAATAGTCCACTTATTTTATACTGTAGATAATATGTTGTGCGACAACACGCGGAAGATCATATTATCGGTTTCCTTATAAAGTATAAACAGATGCTCACAACCGAGATAGACGGGGACTCTCTATCGGGATGGTTGTAGTGTGGTTTGGTATTAGCTTGTCTTGGCTATAGAATCACTCTAGTGCACTTATGTGTATTGAGCAGGACCACCTGAGATCGTTCAACTTATACTGACTTATAGAAGAACTTGATCTCTGTTATTATGGATGTTCGTGCTCTTAATCCCTATACAATAACCTCGACACGTAGGGCAGTATATATTTCTTTGATTCATCAATGGGTGAGATTTAGATGCAATTAAATCAATAAACTCGGTGAGTTGGGAAATAGTGCTGTATCTATGGTGTGATGTTGATTGTAGAAGGAATCCGTGTCCGTCATAGGTTGATGATGTCCCCTTGAGGAGCTCATAAGGATTATCATGTAAACCCTGCAGGTGGAATTTATTCCGGCATGATAATGAGGTTGAGTGGTACTACTCTTGGATGAGATATTAATTAATTGAGTTGTCAGTAACTTAAATTAATTAATGGACATTGTATATCTTAAACATGGGGAGACTAACGGGCTCATAATAAGAAGGAGCCCAAAACGTAATTTTGGGATTGGTACGGTAGTGCAGTAATAATATTTTAGTGGAATATATTATTATTATTGGACTTAAGTATAAGCTTTGGGCTAAGCTTGGATACTTAAGCCCAATGGAGGCCCAACCCAATTTCTCCTCCTGGTCCCTGCTGTAGCCCATGTATATAAGTCACCTCAACTTATCTGGAACCCTAATCTAATTCATTATTCACGTGTGATTAGGGTTGATAGCAGATTGAGTAGGTCTCATAGATCGTCGCCCACACGACGTCGAGATCGGACTTGGGACATACAACAGAAGACCGGAAGGTCGTTTGCTGCTGCAGTTCGTCATGTTACAAAATTCATAAAAAATCGTACAGTACTCCGATTTTGATATATTATATACTAACGGAAAGCCGTCGAAGAGAGGATCGTCTGAGCGCAAAGACCACTCAATTCCGACATCAGAAGAGGAACTTATGGCTATTCTCGTGGGACTGCGCAGTCTGCCAGCGAGAATTCAACCTCTACATCAACCCTTGGTGAAAGGTAATGCGTTTCATGTTTACTTGCTTCCGCTGCTTGTTAGAAATACATGGAACCCTAACGGGTCACGTTAACCAAACGATCGAATGCCAACAAAAGTATGTTAATAATAAATTATTATAATACATTAAAATTATATTTTAATACATAATTCAGCATACTTTAGAAAACATACTTTAACAACCATTTAACATACTTTATCTATACAATAAGTACTAGCTAACTTACTCGTGCGTTGCATGATATTAGTTTCATCAATGTTATTGCTATTTATTTTAATTTAAAATTATAAATTCTTTAATAATATTTTTTAGTATAATTATTTAGAATTATAATTAGTAGAAACTTTTTTTTCTTGAATCGTAATATTTAGAATTTATATGAGTACTATATTTCTTAATCTTATTGTTTTTTATGTAATCGTTCATGAATTAAACAATTTGTATGCAACCGTTCAAGAATCTTATTATTTTATGTTTAATATATATATATATATATATATATATATATATATATATATATATATATATATATATATATATATTAAATCATTTGTAATTATATTTTAGTAATTTTTTTAAAAAAACATTGAGGCTTTATGATTAATTGCATGCATAGAATGCTTTCAAATTAAATGATCACCTTTAGTGAGAACATAAGAGGAAAAAAATTCAGATTATTTAAAAAATATCAAAATCTAAAAAGTCCATTAAAATACATTCATTAGTCAAAAATACTATAATGAGAATTTAATAACTCCTAATACATTTCCTCCAAAAGAGAAAAATGATGATAAATAAGTGAATCATATAAAACCCTAAACTCTAAAACCCTAAATCATAAAACCCTTAACCCCTAAAAACCTATATCCTAAAATCCTAAACCCTAAAACCCTAACCCTAATTCAACCTTAAAACAAACCTTAAACCCTAAAATCCTAGAAACTTACCCGTGCATTGCACGGTAATTAATTTTTACAATAATATTGTATTTTAAATTAAAATTATAAATTCTTTAATAATATTTTTTTTAATATAATCTTTAGAACTTGAATTAATATAAAACCTTTTCTTTTCTTCAATAATAATATTTGGAATTTATGTGAGTATTATATTTCTTAATCTTATTAAATTTTATGTAATCGTTCATGAATTAATATAATACAAAATTTTTAAAATTTGAAATTAAGGACTTAAGACATGTTTTTTTTTTGTAATTTGAAATTAAATAAGTGGATCATATAAAATCCTAAATCATAAACCCACCTAATACAGACATTAAACCCTAATCCTAAAACCCTATACAGAATTTATATTTTAAAATTATAAATTCTTTAAAAATGTGTACCAAGTGGTATACTAAACCCCAAACCCAAAGAAAAATATAGATAACACATTTAATATAATAAAAATATACTATATAATATAATAAAATAAAACCCTAAAATCCTAAACGCTAATTTATAAATTTATAAATTATAATGTGGATTGATTGCCAAAGAATACAATCAAAAAATAATGTACAATATCTATCATCAATACATAAAAATATAAATGACTATGATCAAATCATAAAATATAAACGGTTAAGATCCCATAAAATTGCAAAAAATAGACCAAAAAATGGGCTCAATTTATTATGAACACATATATAAAAGGGTTCAACCCTTTATACTATTAAATTGTTATACGCGTAATTCCTAAATAATGAGTGCATATCTTTGACTAACCATATTTAATACTATTAATTAATTATTAACTTACTTTAAATATAATATATATTTCGATATAATAAATATCATCATCCAACAATATATAAATGGTTGTGATGAATTAAATAAAATTACCAAAATTAGGATAAAAGTTTTAGAGCAGGAAATTAAATAGGGGTATCATTAATGAAGCCCCTTTTGCTTTTATATATATAAAGATAAAGATACTTTAGTAATGGGTCGATCTGTCTCACAAATAACACGTCTCACAAGAGATTTTGTCTATATGTATTTATCTACATTAAATTTTAATTAAAAATTAAAATAATTGAGATTAATTCTAGTGACGACACCTCATCAAAATTAAACTCTCCTTTAGTATATTAAAGATTATATTTATAAAATAATTCACTGCACCGTTATATTATTTTTTTAACGATTGAATATAACCTTTTATTCTCGCACTATGTGAAACGATCTCACCCGTTGCACTGTCGTTCAATAAACAGATATGAGCATTGCATGGATAGGCTGTCAATTTTATCTGTGGGTTCGGATATCCTACGGGTAATACCCTATCGGGTAAGGATATGGTAGAGCATATTCGGGTATCAGGTAGGGTAGTACCCGTACCCGCTTAAAAATATTGAGGGTAGGGGTAGGATATGGTATTTATAAAATACCCGATTACCCGCTTCCCGTTTCAATCTTTACATTTGTTTTTTGCACGTTGATGAAGGAGTATAATATTTTAATAGATAGTATGTGGAAATATATAATATTTAATGTAAAGTGGATAGGTGTATTAGTGTTGGATGATATATTAGTTGTTTTAGGTGGGTCCCATATTCCAAAAAGGTAAACGTAAATATTGAAATGAGACGCGCAAAATAGAAACGTAAAGGTTGAAACGGGACGGAGGAAGTATATATATATAGATATATGTTTTTGTATAATCTGAAAAATGATTCCACCTTATAACGCACGTACTAGTGCTCATCACATTGCTTATTTGATTTAAGAAAGCAAAAGGCTTCAAGTGTATGATTAATATAATGATACCCTCTAATATTTTATATCAAGTTTTATTTTAATTATTGGGGGATTGAGACAGATTACTCACATCTCAATCTTCTTCTTCATTTTTTTTTATATTTTGCATTTATTTTGATTTTCTTACATCATTGTGTATTTTAGAGTGGTATATTGTTTGGTTGATAATGGTAGCCATTTAAAAATTTTGGATAACTGTTTATCTACGAATTATCCATTACCCGATGGATATTATCTGTATCTTACCCAATGATATATTTGAAGATAATAAAGTAGGGTAAGAGTAATAAAAATAAGATGTGGATAGTATATGAATTAGGCGTACCCTTACCATCATGCCCTTTTACACCCCTAAGCATGGAAGATGATCAAGATTAAAATGTCGGTGAGAGAATTGACACGTGTCAATAACGCTGAACGTGGCAAACTATGACCATCATGACTCCTCCATTTTACTCTCCTCTCTCTAATCAATATCACAACATTTAAAAGAAACTTATGTGTACACCAAAAACAATTAGAGTTCAAGAATCAATGGCTGGAAACGCAGACATCCACAAGACAATGGGCGTGGGCGGCGGCGGATGGCGGAATTGGCCCTACAACCCCTATGGCATGGCTGCCACCGGAATCGCGGTGGTGGGAGGGCTGTGGTACATGTATAACAGGAATAACAAGGCAGAAGCTACACAAGAGAGTACCCACACGCGCCACAGCAAATAAATTACTCTTAACGTTAATCCTTGTCACCTTCTTTTTCTTTTTTCTCTTTAATAATAATAATACATGTGTATAAAGGTTATCAGCTTAATTCTCTTTTAACTTTAAATTTCTATTTTTGTATATATTTATTTATTTTTGTATATATTTATTTATTTCTATAGCTCTCTCTGTGTACGTATTTTTGGGTGATTTGAAGCATGCATGGGAAGAAATAAGTCTAAATTTTGTGTTATTCGAAGCATGTAAGATTAATCTATGATACATAATAAATTGGAGTATTATTTTAAATGTGAGGTTATTATGTCTGCCTAGGAAAAATAATCAAACATGATATGAGCTATCCTATACTATTTTGAAAGGAGTATTTTCTTGAAATTGTGAAATATTGTTTATTAAACAATTATTCCATGAGCATGAAATCAGGTGGGGTGTTCTTAAAAATGTCTAGTTTAAATACTGAAAAAGATCATTCATAATTCTAATAATTTTTTGAAATAAGTCGAAATCGAACACCTCATTTTGATGGGGTTGTCACACCTATAGTATTTCTGGAAGGCTCGGTCTTCATCCTTTGATGGAACAGTTTCATCCCAAACTTGTCAGCAATGGAGATGTGGCTGTCACACCTAAAGGATTTCTGAAAGGCCCAATCTTCATTCTTTGGTGAAACTTTGTCCCAAACTTATCAGCATTAATGGAGTCCTTCCATGGTAGGAATCTTATAAATCAGAATAGATGACTAAATCAAAACCAAAGAGGAATCTATTTTACCTTAGCTCCATTGTTTAGGACATCCTAGCTCTATCCTCCTCTTTAGTTGACATCTAGCAAATATTTTAATTCATTAATTAGCTAAATTTGCTTTCAATAACTTATTTAGCAAGTTACTTTGATGCTAGCATTCCTCGTTCTATTCTATCTTACATTAACATGGTTTCTTCAGCTTATTAATGTTAAACACAACACAATTAATTAGAATCTGTAACTCTCTTCTGCACCTCTCTTTCTCATCCTCTTTTCTCTTGACAACATAATCAATCAAATTATTAGATGAAGTGAACTTCTCCCAAACAACTTACCTACACACACACATTATCCTCATTCTACCATTCCATAAGCCTTTCCCACATTTGACACCTAATTATAAGGGTGTTAATTTTGTGTAGATTGCTGCATTTTGAAAAATACATAAGTTTGAAGTGAAAAAGAAATAGTGAAACAGTGTTTGAGAATTTAATTAGTATTAATTAAATGGACAAAATATATTGTGCACTCACATCCAATTCATATACATTTATTAATAAATACATATACATTAATCAATTAAAATTATACTATTTGTTATTATTTTTTTAAAAAATACTTTTAGTTTCTTAGTAAAAAATTAATAGTACAGCTTAAGGTTAAAAAGTAATATATTCATTAATATATATATATATATATATATATATATATATATATATATTATTAATAAAAATTAATATAAATAGAGTGTACAAAATTAATATCCGTGCATTCAGATTAACTGATGTGTATTGTATATATATACATGGTTGGAATGAAATAGAGGGTAACACAAGCATCCAAATACTCGAAGATGAGAATATGAGGGATCTTTTATATATAGACGAAGTAGAAGAATTTGGGAGGACAAGTGTTTCTTGGGAAGTATATTAAGGAGATATGTGGCCATTTGGAGAGCATGATGCCAAAAAGATAAAGGCAATGAGGCACGAGATAGCAATGTACAAACCATGTTATTAATAGTACGAATTTGCCTCTCAGTCTTTCCATTTTGAAAGGATGTGTGAGGACACGAGAAACGAAATTCCATGCCATTAGCCGAGCCAAAATCCCAAAAAGACTTTTTATCAAACTCCCGCCCATTATCACACTGGAAAGATTTAATATCTCACCTTCATCAGACCGGATATTTCATATGTTGTTCACCAAGTGTGTTTATTTATGCATGATCCTTGGGATATTCACATGGCTGCTTTGAAGAGAATTATAAGATATATTCAAGGCATACTGGACCATGGTTTTCAACTTTATCCATCATCCGTCACGTCACTTATCGCATATACGGATGCAGACTGGGGTGGGTGTCCTGATACCCGACGGTACGTCTGGTTACTGTGTTTTCTTAGGGGATAACTTAATCTCATGGTCTGCTAAGCGTCAATCCACTTTGTTCCGATCTAGCGCTGAGGCGGAGTACCGAGGAGTGGCTAATGTGGTTTCAGAATCATGTTGGCTTCGTAATTTGTTACTTGAACTCTACTGTTCTATTCCGACAGCAACACTTGTCTATTGTGACAATGTGAGCACCATTTACATGTCAGAAAATTCAGTCCAACACCGTGAATAGTTGGGACATTGAAGAGGTAGTCCTGTAATGAGGTGAACAAGAATTGGACGTAGAGGATTTTTATTCCCTACCTGAACTCCCCGGCTGCTATCATGGAGCCATACACGCAGGGAAGGGATCTAACTCGAGCTGCCCTCAGCTCTTGTTTAGGTGTGATGAGCTACCCGGGTAGAATTCTTGATGTAGATCGTCCCCCGTGCCAATTGATGCAGAGAAGGAGACTGAGTAGGGTTCTAGCAACTGGAAGTGCCATCTACCAAGCGAGAAGGGTTCTCAGAGGCCAATCAAACACGTTTTAAGGCATAGTTCAGGGGGAAGACGAGTGGGATCCCATGGACAGGATCCTAATTTGTGACTCGTGAGACAGATTATCTATGATATTTTTGAGGGCAAGTTTGGTTTTTATCAAATTAAAATCAATTATGGAAGGAAATTAATTAGATATTTATATATATATACTAGTTATAGTGGCACCTTATTCCGTAAGATGTTGATCCGACTTAGAACATTTAACAAATATTAATAGTGGTGCGGGAGTAGGGTGATTATTATTGACGTATTTGTTGTAATATAAAATGACATAAAGGGTGAAACACACAAAGGCTTTCGTTCAAATTCGAGGATTACTAACATAAGTTTGCAGCGTCACAGACAGAAGCCTTACGAAACATAATTAACTTAAAGCATGTAGTATTTATTAGATTATTCACGGCCGAGTAGGTCCACCTTATATCACCAGTTAACATATTCAAGACAGAACACAACACACAATGCAACTTTGAAGACATGTTGAGAACAACATATTTTAACCATCAATTGCACAGGGATGAACAACCAACACACCACTAATGTTGAGACACGCTATTGATGTTCGCTACTCTTAACAAATGAGGGAAATGAACCTTGTCAAGATACTCATGTGGATCCTTGGTGCAAGTTGGTAATATTTGCCATATAATTTTCAAACCAAAAGCAATGGTGTGGTAGCTGATGTGACCAAGCACCTGTAATATAAACACCTATTAGCTTTTAGGACCTGATGTATTGTGCTAACGACTAAATGCCCTAGTTGAATAGCATCGTATAACAGCGTCGTATGTCAAATATCTTAATTCTAAACCTCTTCGGCAAGAATTGCCTGCAAGAATGGGAAAAACTACTCAACGACCCAAAAAAGAAAAAAAGACAAATATTTTGAAATTTCATTTTCTAATTGAAAATTTTCTTTCAAAATAAAGGAATGAAATACATACACAATAATGGGATGAGATTGGTTAGTACATGACGAGGGGTGTCTTCCGCTCCACAAGTCCTGCAAAATAATAACACTGCAAGTAAGCAAATAATCTAAAAGTATGTTAGCAAATAAAATCACAAATTATGTGCTTAAAAGGTGTAATGGCAATCCAGGAACTTTTTATCTTAAATAATGTGAAATCCAAATATTTAATTTCGAAGTAAATGAAACTAAGAATTACGTAGAGTAGCTTGAAATTAACTGGCTGACATTCTGTGCGGAGAGGCTACAGTACACACATCACTAACCAACTCAGAATTCACCACTAAAGTGCAGCGATTGCATGACTATCTTACAAAAAAAATGGCGAGCTTATTGGTATTCTAGAGCCTTAATTTAACAAAATGATGTGGGTTGATAATAATAACAACCTATATCAAAATTCAAGGGGATGCCAAACTAACTCATCATGAAAACAGACATGGAGGCGAAATACTCCGTGCCAATTATTAAAGTAAATGAGGACTACTTCTCACTTACAATACATTAAGCAAATTTTTTTTAATTTTTTTTTGGACGGTGCTCATGAATAAAGAAAACTATGATTGCAAGATCATAATGTCATGGGGGAAGGAGAAGAAAAGTTATTATCTTGCATATAGTGTAAAACCCCACATTTCATGAATATGATTTTTTAGAATCTCCATTTAAAGTGACGTGTAAAACTTAAAAGTATCTAATTATTACAAGATGTTAAATTTACGCAAAAAGACCATCACTCTCATAAGAAAATATTTGAGGTAGGCAGATGTATATGAGAAGAGATGGCAAAACAACGTTAATAATAAATTATACAACTCCAAAATCAGGTGAAATACCGTTTTTACTGCCCAAGTTAGGTATTGTTCTTCAGAGTTGCTGATTTCATGACATCAATGAACTCAGGCTGTGATGCTAAACAAGAGATTAAAAGCAATTCCATGATGAATTTCAACAACAATGACATAAATTCAAAACACTAGCCTTCATTCAATTGAATTATAAAATCTCAACCGCAATGAATTTTGAATGTTCAGATTCAATATCACATGAAATTAAATTTTCATAAAGATGATCTGATGGTTAAAACTCATACCAATTTAGAAGTGCCAAAATAAAATATTGTACCCAATAAAGTAGGTAGTAAAAATGAGATGCACGATATTTGATCACTAATATGAAAGCCCAAATAGGTCATATAGGCCAACACAATATTTGACCAGTCAAAGAGTCACCTGGAAAACATGATAGAACATCATTTACACATAACAGTGGTGTGAAATTGCAAATAAACCAAGGCGAATATTGTGAACCGTATCACATAAATTAATGTAAAAGATATTCCACTCAGCAAATGATTCATTAAGGTTGTGTTGGTGGATGAACTTTTTTATAAGTTATACAAGTAGCACACCTGCTCTCACCAACACAAGCGGTCATCTTTAATCCTAGACTAAGTGCATAAGCTAACTTAGCTACAACAAACTAAATACAGGAGAAAAGCTACTGTTATTTAGATGATGCATCTTTGTGAACCTCCATTTTTAACATGTATGACATTTATGAATTCGTGTTCACCTACATTATTTCCAGATGACAGCTATATTTCTTTAATTTATAACAATAAAATCAAAACAAGGCATTAGTTATTGTTGGATCAAGCATAGATCTAGTAATGCTACATACTTTTATTTGGCTCTTCTAAAGATTCTGCAAGTTGGGAAGCACACACCTTCAAAAGCAAAATGTTAAGGTCAACAATCAAGTGAAATATCTCTTACATAATTACGGGCCTTGGGAAGAGGTACAAAAAGAATTACTCTGCTCTCTAATTCATGAAGTTTCTCTTTCTGGGCATTAGGAAACTCATGATAGTGATTAAAAGGGGTGAAGGGGATTGAATTTGGGTTGCCTATAAAATTTTTAATGTCACCAAGCATCAGACTTTACTCTTAATTACCACCTGCATTAATCAGTTTATTCATGCATATCAAAGTAATTACCACCTGCATTAATCAGTTTATTCATGCATATCAAAGAAAGAGGAGGTAAAACAAAAAAAAAGCAAAAATTCATATTATCGAAAAAAAGTCGCAATGTAATCGAATGTTCTAACAAATAGCAAAGTTCAAGTTACGCATAACTAAACTTCCAAGGAGGAGTTCAAACGACACTTGCTTAAGAAGACAATAATAAAATTCTGAAACATGAACACTGAACTGGAGTGTGAGAACTCCCTTAATGTGGAATTGTGCTAAATGAAATTAAATGTTGATGTAAGAGGTGTAGATGCATAAATCAGTATATGAAAGGTACCTTCAATGCTGTGAGAGTGGAATATTCCGGATATGGAGGTTCCAATTCTTATGAAACTAGAGCAAGAACTTGATGAATTACTCAAGAACTCACACACTTGGTTGATTGATCACTCACGTTTCACTCTCGAATTGATTGATAAACAAAAAATAAAATGAAAGATATCAACACAAAGATGTATAGTGGTTCGGCGTAAGCCTACATCCATTTTCCTAAGAGAAGAATTCACTATGATGATGATGAAGATTACAAAACTTACAAGCACACTTATCAAACCCTAATTCTTAATGCTTGAACTGATATGTGAAGATGGAGTGACGAAGAAGAAGAAACCGAATGATCTTTCTGCAACTTATATGGATGATCAATCAACATTTTGATTCCCTTTCATCCAATCAACAGCATGCACACTGAATCAGTTGTAACCAACTGATCTTTGCAACCGTTTTGATACTCCCAGCTGATGCTTCTAGATGCTTCCAGTTGTCATGCCATCAGACTGATCTCCTCAACTCCAAACTTGATCCAACGGCTCATGCATGCAATCCTTCTGCACCCTTAGTCGACCAATGCATGAACTCCACGTGTAGCATGCTGTTAATTCTCATGCAACACACACACATGCAAGTCTACACCTTCACAAATCTCCACCTTAGACCTTGCATCACCATACTAGTTTTATCTTCTCCACCTTGCTGCTATTTTAAGGTTTGCAGCCACCTTTCCTTTCTTGCTCAATTCAACTGAATTAATTGCTTACACAGCTCATACTTATGAACTGATAAAGCTTTTGTGAACATGTCTGCTGGATTCTCAGTAGTTTTGATCTTCTTGACACTAACTACTTCCTTGTCTATCATGTCCCTTATGAAATATAACATCACATCAATGTGCTTGGTCCTCTCATGATACCCCTGATGCTTGGAGAGATATACTGCACTCTGATTGTCACAATACACCTCAACTGAATCTTGCTGAACTCCAAACTCACTCAGTATACCTGTCAGCCATACTCCCTCTTTGATTGCTTCAGTGAGTACAACAAATTCTGCCTCTGTAGTTAATAAAGCCACTATATGTTGGTGTGTTGCCTTCCAACTTACTGCAGTACCAAACAAATTGAACACATATCCAGTAAGTGAATTCCTAGTATTAAGATTTGCTGCATAATCAGCATCAACATATCCAACTACTGCCTCATCCCATGTTGCCATTTTCTTAAACTTCAAACCTGTTGTGATGGTACCTTTCACATACCTGAGAGCCCACTTCACTGAATTCCAATGTAGTAGTCCTGGATTGCTCATAAATCTACTAATCATGCTCATCACATAAGCTAAATCTGGCCTACAACACACCATTGCATACATCAAACTGCCAACAACACTAGCATAGGGTATGTTGCTCATCTCAATTTTCTCTTGATCTGTCTGAGGAGCTTGAAGTAGTGACATACTCACTCCTTGCTTTGCTGGTGTTGTTACTGACTTACTGAGATCCATATTGTATCTCTTCAACACTTTGTCCAAGTATGATTCTTGGAACAACTTTAACTCTCCAGCTAACCTGTTTCTCTCAATCTGCATACCAAGGATCACCTTTGCTTCTCCTAGATTCTTCATATCAAACACTTGCTTAAGTAAAGCTTTTACTTCATCTATACCAACTTGATCCTTACAAGCTATAAGGATATCATCTACATACAAGAGTAAGTATGTGTAACACCCTTCCTTGAACCTAACATAGACACAACTGTCATGTAAGCTCCTGCTAAATCCATTTGATGTAATATAATCATCAAACTTCAAATACCACTGCCTTAGACTCTGCTTCAAACCATACAAAGATTTCAATAGTAAGCAAGTCTTATTTTCAGCACCTTCAACACTTACACCATCAGGATTCTTCATGTAAATATCTTCTTCTAGATTTCCATGCAAGAATGTTGTAGTGACATCCATCTGATGTAATTCAAGATCAAACTGAGTTACTAATGCTAATAAAATTCTGATAGAACAATGCTTGACAACAGGTGAAAATATCTCATTATAATCAACACCTTATTTCTGTGAAAAACCCCTTGCTACAAGCCTTGCCTTGTACCTAACACCTCCTTCTTTGCTTGTAACAGGCTTCTTTTTATAAATTCATTTACAACTTACTAACTTCTTGTTCTTTGGTCTATCAATAATCTGCCAAGTCTTGTTCTTATGTAATGATAGCAGCTCTTCTTCCATAACAACTATCCACTTGTTATTCTCATTTCCTGATATAGCTTCATCATATGTTCTTGGCTCATAGGTTTCTATATCAGATGCAACATACAATGCATATGATACTGTATCAGCTTCCATGTATCTTACTGGGGCCTTGATCTGTCTTCTCAACCTATCTCTTACAAGTTGATAGGAACTTAAATCATACCTTGAACTAGATGAGCTAGGTGAGCTATCTTCCTTATTCTGATCATCATTGTTATTCTGTTCATTATATTGTTGTACTTCCTTCCTTGCTTGCTCCACCTAAGGCTCATCAAAGTCTGTAGTGATAGATACTACAGAATTTCTTTCAACCAATGGCATCTTCTTTTCACTAAATGTGACATCCCTGCTAACAATAAACTTGTTAGCTTCATAACACCATAGCCTGTATTCTTTTACTTCTTTGGGGTATCCAACCATTACACATTTCAGTGCTCTTGCTTCCAACTTATCTTGCTTCACATGTGAGTAAGCTTGACATCCTATTACTCTCAAATGACTATAATTAGGAGCCTTTCCAGACCACACTTCTTTAGGTGGTTTGAATTTTAAAGCTGGTGATGGACATAGATTGACCAGATAGGCTGTTGTAGTCACAAGTTCACCCCAAAACCCTTTTGTAAATCCTCCACTACTCAGCATACATCTTACTCTCTCTAACAATGTTTGATTCATCCTTTCTGCAACACCATTTTGTTGTGGAGTTCCAGGTGTAGTCTTGTGCCTCTTAATTCCCTTTTCTCTGCAGAAGGTATTAAACTCTTCTGAAACAAACTCAAGTCCATTATCTGATCTCAAACATTTCAGCTTCTTTCCTGTTTGATTCTCCAACTCAGCAAGCCATTCCTTAAATGCAGTGAATGCTTGATCCTTTGATTTTAGGATTTTAACCCATAGCTTTCTAGAGTAATCATCTATGAAAGATATGAAGTATCTTCCTCCTCCCATAGTTGGATTTCTTGATGGTCCCCATAGGTCTGTATGAACATACTGAAGCTTCTCTGATGAAGTATGTTCTCCTGAACCAAATTTTAACCTCTTTGTCTTACTTAGAATGCAATCTTCATATTGATCCATCTTGCAGGTTGAACTTATGTCTAGTAGCTTCTGTCTTGCTAGCTCTTGTAACCCTCTCTCACTTACATGAGCTAGTCTTCCATGCCACAGAAGAATGTCTTCTTGATCTTGTGAAGTGTTCAACTGTCCAGAGACAACTGATCCTTCAAGGAAGTAAAGATCAGAGCTCTTAACACCCCTCATTACTACTGACTTATCTTTTATGATGGTGAGTACACCTTTCTTCACATAGTACTCACATCCCAGAGAGTCTAACATTCCTAATGATATCTGGTTTCTTCTTAACCCTGGTACATATCTCACATTTGTGAGCAGTTTTATGGTACCATCAAACATTTTAAATTTGATAGAGCCAATACCCTCAATCTTGATGGCTTGATCATTACCTAACAAGACTGATCCCTCATGATATGGTTTTAATTCAGTAAACCATTCCTTAACTGATGTCATATGGAAGGTGCAACCTGAATCTAACACCCACTGATCTGACACTTTACTAGAAACAACAACCAAAGCTTCAATGTAATCTTGATCCTTATTACCTTTATTTTTAGTTACCTGATTTGTATGGATTCTTTGATTTCCACCTTTTTCTGCAATCTTCCTAGCCACCATAGCTTTCCACTTATGACATTGCTTCTTGAAATGACCAGGTTTGTTGCAGTGGAAGTAGTTATGGTTCTCTTCATGTGCTGGTGTACTTTGATTACCCCTTTCTTGTTTCTTCTTATCAACACCAGCCTTCTTATCATTCTTGTTCCACTTGTTCTGTTTGTTGGCAACAAGTCCTTCCCCTGCAATTGTATTATCTGATGTCTTATGGAGCACCTTTGCTTTGATTGCAAGAATCACTTGCTCCAGGGAGATTGATTCAGCATTCCCATATAACAGTGTGTCTCTCAATTCTTCAAAAGATTTAGGAAGAGCTGACATTAATATGACAGCCTTATCTTCACTTGACAGTGCTACATCAATATTTTCTAAATCATCAATGATCTTATTGAAATCATCTAGTTGACTTAGAATAAACTTATCTTCTGATACTTTGAAGGAATAGAAATTCTGCTTTGTATACACCGATTTGCCAAAGTCTTCACCATGTAAAGATCAGCAAGTTTCTTCCACATATCCCTTACAGATACTTCTTTTGAAACTTCCCTTAAAGCTTTGTCACCTAAGCATAGAATGATTGTACTTCTGGCCTTTGATTGTTAATCTTGATCTGCAGCTAGTGCAACTGCATCCACAGCAGCTGCTTGATTTTCTGGAAGCGGTTTGATAGCATCAGCCAATCCTTGTTGGATCAATATGGCCTCCATCTTCATCCTCCACAAACTGAAATCAACTTTCTTTGAAAACTTCTCCACATCAAACTTGGTTGTAACCATGATTCTTCCCCTCTGATCTGATTACTTGTGGCTGCTTCTTCTTCTTCCCACAGACGACGCCATTTCTTATGAAACTAGAGCAAGAACTTGATGAATTACTCAAGAACTCACACACTTGGTTGATTAATCACTCACGTTTCACTCTTGAATTGATTGATAAACGAAAAACGAAATGAAAGAGATCAACACAAAGATGTATAGTGGTTCGGCGTAAGCCTACATCCACTTTCCTAAGAGAAGAATTCACTATGATGATGATGAAGATTACAAAACTTACAAGCACACTTATCAAACCCTAATTCTTAATTCTTGAACTGATATGTGAAGATGGAGTGACGAAGAAGAAGAAACCGACGGATCTTTCTGCAACTTATATGGATGATCAATCAACGTTTTGATTCCCTTTCATCCAATCAACCGCATGCACACTGAATCAGTTGTAACCAACTAATCTTTGCAACCGTTTTGATACTCCCAGTTGATGCTTCTAGGTGCTTTCAGTTGTCATGCCATCAGACTGATCTCCTCAGCTCCAAACTTGATCCAACGGCTCATGCATGCAATCCTTCTGCACCCTTAGTCGACCAATGCATGAACTCCACATGTAGCATGCTGTTAATTCTCATGCAACACACACACATGCAAGTCTACACCTTCACACCAATAAACCAGATGAAGAATAAGCTGGCGCGAATGGCGAACAACATAAAGAATTAGTGAACAATTCAAGGTACGGGAAGGAAGGACTTGCGATGAAAAGATGGAGACGAAATGAAAGGGAAGAGAAAATGACGAGGAGATGAACAGCATTGACGCGTGGTGTCCGAGTCATGGCAACGACACACATGATCGGTGGGACGGACAACCACCTTGCCAAATTAGCGGATTGGCATTTTTTATATAGTATAGATATAGATATTGATATTGTTATAGTTAGATTGATAGATAGATTAGAAATTTATATTTTTATTCTGTTTATAGCTAACTGCATTGGTTGAAAACATTCTTTCAAGGCATTGGTTGGTTGAAAACATTCTTTTAAGGCATTGGTTGGATGAAAACATTCTTTCAAGAAATTTAAAAAAGAAAATCAATAAATAGAATAATCAAATCACCTGATTGTATTTTTAATTGATAATTCAGTTTGAATTAGCTGATTGTATTTTTAATTGATAATTCAGTTTGTATCTAACATTAAAAAAAAGACATGCATGAATGGAAATGATTATTCCGGTATTTTTAATTGATAATTCAGTTTGAATCAGCTGATTGTATTTTTAATTGATAATTCAGTTTGTATCTAACATTAAAAAAAAAGACATGCATGAATGGAAATGATTATCCCGATAGAGGAAAATATCCGGTAAGTAGGGTAAAGGCGAAAATATCTTCCCATGGTGTGAAGGGGGGTCGGCACGGTGGGATGAGATCGTCTTCAGGGTCGACTAGGTCTAATATCCTGGTGAGTCCCACGCCAGGATGGTTATGCATGACTCCGTTCTCAATTTCTATTATTTCTCCACTGTCATTTGATTTTGAAGATTGATTTCTTATGATTCTGTATGTGTTTCGAATTAATAATATATCTGTATGTGTTTCGAATTAATAATATATCTGGTAGTATTCTTGACAATGTAATTAATTTCTGTTTTCAAGATTTATGGATTGATTTAAGTTTATTATATATAATATAATGCTGCAAATCTTACTTATCTGATATAATTTTTTTCTAAAACACGTGTCATTCTCTCATGAATTACAAATTTTTATTTCATATGTGTTCTCTTTCTATTGGTTCAACATTATTACTCATTAATACTCTTTCTGTTACTCTAATAATGAATGTTTAATTTACAAAATTATTAATAATTTAATATAAAGTTGTTATATTCAAGTTTTATTATTAATTTATTTTATTTTTTCGCGATACTATAATTATATTAATATTAATATAATTATACATAACTATTATTATAACAAGTAAAAATTTAGTAAAAATTTATTATTATATGAATATATTTTATATTTAAAATAAATTTATAATTTTAAAGTTTAAATTAAAATTATTGTAATCGCGTTATACACGGTGATTATTCTAGTTATATATACTTTAGTTGTATATAGTCCTTGTATGTTGATAAATGCTCATTAATTAATTGTAACTGAGGTTGCACACAATCATGACTTTGGAAATGCTCATTAATTAATTGTAACTGAGGTTGCATACAATCATGACTTTGGGCTGGTGATTATTTAATTATTGCTTTATTTTTTTTATAATGGATATTAATCAGTGACATATAATTATATTAATTATTGAGTTTTTTTATAACAGACAATTTATATTATCAATATAAAATTTTTTCAATAAATCATAAATTTTGTCCTTTTATAATGTGATATTTAATCATGTGTAAAATTTCAATAAATTAAAATTTTGTCCTTTTATAATGTGATATATAATCATGTGTAAAAGTTAATATATGCATATATATTCTAAAATGCTTAAACATGATACTCATTCCGTTCCCTAATAAATTTCGCACGTTTTGTTTTCATCCGTCCCACAATAATTTGCACCACTTACTCAAAAAAAGAAGGCAAAATCTCCTGCGCCCTTAATAAACTTCGCAATTTTCGTTTTCATCCGTCCCACAAAAATTTGCACCACTTACTAAAAAAAGCTCCTGCGTCCCCGGGGACACGGAGGGATACTCCGTGTCCCCATGTGAACACAACCCTCCCCCTCTATATTCTATTTAAACTTATGTATTGCTTGAGGTTTAAATTGCAAATGTGCGCACCACTTACTAAAAAAAGCTCCTGCATCCCCGGGGACACGGAGGGATACTCCGTGTCCCCATGTGAACACAACTCTTCCCCTCTATATTCTATTTAAACGTATGTATTGATAGGGGTTTAAATTGCAAATGTGCATGGAATGTGCCCATGCACCCGATGCACAGGAGCCTCACTCTATTACATAAAAAGTCTACGTTGAAGATGTGAAAGAAAGAAAGTAGACTAAGGTTGAATTACATAAAAAGTCTAGACTAAGGTTGAAGAACAACTATACATACAAAGAAAGGCAAATAGAGTTTATGCTATTATCTTTTTTCCTGGTATAGCTTGTTTGACAGATGAGATGAGATAAGAATATATATATATAAAAGAAATGAGATTTAGATAAAGATAAGTATTTATAATATGAATAATGGAGATTGTTTGATAAGTTATATAAAAAATGAGATAACAAAATAAGAAATTACATTTTTAACCTTTAGTTATATTATCAATTAAAAACATAATAATGATGAAATCACAATTCACTAACTAAAAAAATTACAAAAATAGTGGGAGCCTGGGAGGAGGAGAAAACAAGGAATGACGAAGATTGCAAAACTAAAAATGAAGAAACGCCCAATTGCAGCGAAGATCAAATAATTGAAACTTGTACAGTCAACTGCATTCACCCTTCAATACAAAATAATCAATCCATAATTCCAATTCAAAAGGGGAGAGAAGTTAAAAGGAATCCACATCCTTCAATCCACTACTACAAACAAAATGCCCACCATCTTTAAGCAAAAGCTCCGTCAAGACCGCCCTTGCTCCTATTCTTCTCCCACACCACTGACCCCCACTCATTTCTCTACCAAAGAAGGGAGAATGTACTAAATATAATACTAAGATTACAAATGAAATTAAAGGAGAAGAAGCAGAGGATCTTCTTACACCTTTTTACAGAATCTTCACGAAAGCAGCTTGTAGAAGCCGAGTCAAGATTGAACCTCTTCTCGCAAGAAGAAACATGCCCCGGTAGTGCTCCGGTCTTGGTGGATCTTCCCCAAAGGTAAAATGGCTTTTTCTTTCTGGCGAGGCAGCACCGCAATCGCTGGAACTCCAACGAACGAAAGAACATGGAGAACTGGATCGATAACTAAGATGCAAATGCTTTGTGATGAAAATGCTTGTTGATTGTGGTGTGTTTGAATGAATGGTGAATGACCCTATTTATAAGTGCACCATTCCACTCAGCCATAATGGTGATTGTGACGTATTAATTGCTGATTGCGTGATTTCCTCTAATCAGCAATTATGACGATTTGATTTGATTGTGTGATTTCCTCTAATCAGCAATTATGGAGGGTTATTTCGTCCAGATTCAACGAACCTACTCCAATCAGCATTTATAAAAGGATTCGTCTTCCGGCTTGATACTATTTTTGAGGATTTTCCTCCTACATGGGACAATAATTTCGTATTAATTCCTATTACGCCTCACATAACCTCTTTAATAGATGAGCAAAATTACACTCACCCACTATACTCATTTAATTGGTGGTTAATTGATAGATGAGCCAAATTACACTTACCCACTATACTCATTTAATTGGTGATTAATTTAACAATTAACCTTTATTAACCAATTAAATCCAATTTAAAATTTAATTAATTAATTAAATTAATTCCTACAAATTCAAGTCTAAGTAGATCTTATACATCGAAAAAAGTGATGATTCTCTCTAAATCGACGAAGCTCCGATGGATTTGGTGGCAAAAGGAAACAAGAGGACTCAACTTATCGAATTTGGGAGAAAGGGTTTTCTGGAGGAAGAAGAACGGTAGAAATTGAGTGCGATGAAAATTTTAGGTTTCTCATTTTTTTATAATTAAATTTTAAAACTTACAAGGATTAATGGGTAATTTCCTTTGTTTATCTGAATATACTGTGCAATCTAAATTGTTAATACCTCGTCCAAGGCAGTATAAGCAATGTAAGCACAACAGTGTTTTTTTACCGGGCCCTTAAATTAATATAGGCCCCTACTAATATTATATGTGCTATCAAACACAATATAAGACTTCATTAAATATGTAATATGCCCATAATAAGGCATATTAAACGAGGCCGTAAAGTATAATAATATCCGAAATTAACCAAAGCTACTTACGCTCATATAATTTAATCTCTCTTCGTTCTTTTCCGAAATTAACCAAAGCTACTTAAGCTCAATAATTTAATCTCTCTTCGTTCTTTTGCTGCTTTCTGCACATATAAGCCATTTTGTTTATGTGAGAATCAGTGGTGGATCCAGAAAATCGCACTGGGGTGGGCTAAGTTTATTAAAGAAATAATAATAATAATAATAATTAAAAAATAATTTTATATATAACAGATCAATTCTCAAAAGTGGACGGTGAATGAGCTAAATTTTAATATTTATTGTAATTGGCTCATAGAATATTTTTAATTTGAAAAGATATATTTAATTTTTTGCTTCATTTAGGTGAGCTTAAAATATTTTTGGACTGGACTAAACTTAAAAACACAAATTATTTACATATAATATAATATGAATTATTTACATATAATATAATGGGATTTTGGTGGGCAGCCCTGGGCTGCCCCACATAAATCTGCCCTGGTGAGAATATTGATCAGTGTTAAAACTCATCATTAAATAATTTAAATTTATCCCCTTACTCACGGGAATTAATCACTTGAGAATCGAATCAATATTCTTAATATTATTTCTATTTTAAGGTTTGGTATGTTTTATTAACGAGAATATTCATTATATAAGGAATATATATTCCTTAAAATATGGGAATCACATTTCATCTCACTCCCTCCAAAATATCAAATTTTTTTATTTTTTAATTTATTTTTATCTAAATAGCATAAAATATTTTAAAAATTATATAAATAATTCTTTTCATATCAAATCTCATTTCGCATAATTACAAAAATTAAATATAAAGTAATACTAATTTCTTTCTCTTAACAAATAATTTTCATATTAAATTATTTATTAAAATATTAAATTATTTAAAATCTAAATAAAAAATTAATATATTTTAATTCTCATTATAATAAAATAAATTAAATTTTTAAAAAATTAAAAAATATATATTTAATTAAATAATTTATTATAAAATTATAAAATATATATAAATTAATATTAATTTTAAAATTATATACATATGAATTAAATATAAATTTGAATTTTATTTTCATAAATAATTTAATACTCCCTCCGTTTCATTAATTAAAAATTCTCACTCATTATTCTATATTGTTTAAGAAAAATTATTTTTTGACCAATTTTATTGTTAATATTATTGAGCAATGTGCTCTAATTCGAAACATAAATAATATAGCACATATACATTTAAAATAATACTTTAGTAATATATATTAAAGTATGTTGATTTTGTGTTGGACAATGTAATTCAGTCGAAATAAAATTTAGACCGAGAAGTGAGAGTGCAACTACCCAAAGCAACCGATTAGCTTAAATTACACAATTTAAACGATTCTTCATATCTCTCCTCCCTCTCCCTCTCTCTCTCTGGATCTGAAACAACCGCGTGTTTGCTTGATTCAACAATGGGAGAAGCTGCTAATGGATTATACGCTGCTCGTACAGTTTTCCTCTTCTCAACCATCTGTATTTTGCTCTTCTCAGACAATGCCGCCTGCTTCTATCTCCCTGGTGTTGCTCCCGAAGATTTCCGAAAGGTCCTTAGGTTTTTCGTTGTTTTTATTTTTATTATTGCGTCATTAATGCGCAATCTTCTTGCAATCACCACTGAAATGCTTGTGTTTTAGTGTTTTTTTGTTGATCTGGTCCTTGTTGAAAGATCTGATCTTATATCTGATTCGGAACGGCTATCTCGTAAATGTTGTGATTAATCTGATAATTCGATCAAACAAAGCGTTTAATTGATACTGATTGGAGACCATATGTTAGAGGGGGAAAAATGTAATATTCAAATCTTAGTGTATCACCAAGAGGTGGGATGGCTGCAACAGACTTAGTTTGAAAAGGACCTAACATGATTATGGTTGTCGAGCTGTTGGTTTGCAGTGAAGTCTTTATGAATGTCAGTTGTGCCTGTTGGAGGAGACTTTAGGGATGTCCGGATTGAACTATCTTACATTATAATCTGATTAATGCATAGTTAGAGGATGTATAATTGCTCGTGTTTTTGCTGTTGTATGGAAATGAAGAATGGACAGCTTGAAATTTATCCTCTGGAATCCAGATCAAGAGAATAATTAAGAGAGAATTTGTAGACAATTTTACTACAATATTGATCAGAATTTTCTATCCCTCTGTTACTTTTTTCACATGATGGAATTATGTATTAGGGGCTGGATTAGATCATGAAAAAGAGTATATTCCATTGAAAAACATAGCTTGTTGGAGAACGTGGAGGATGGCAATGGCGTGAAGGATCTGATAATTGAAGTTTACATATGTGGAATTCATGATGATGCCACATGAAATTATATGAGGCTGCTACTTTCTGTCAAGAATGTAGACTAAGCTCCATTAGTAGTTTTTCTCTATATCTTATCATTGCGTAAAGTCATGAAATTCATCAGTATAGCTTAGTGAAATATTTGCGCATTGAAGTTGCATTAGTGCTTTTTCTAATATATAATAAAGCTTATAAATTTTCGTGTGTGAATGAAGGAAAGCATTGAAGTTTAAACTAGATATTAGTTTAAGTTTGTATGCACTGTAATATACAAGTATCTTTTCTTATGGAATATGAACTTTAAATTTCTTTTGTCTTCTTAAACACTGTATATGACATTCGACTTTGGATGTGTTACATTTTTGTTTGTTTCTTTGAATTTCTTTCAGGGAGATCCACTGAACGTGAAAGTGAATAAATTAACTTCTATAAAAACTCAGCTTCCTTACTCATACTACACAATCCCTTTCTGTCGTCCAAGCAATATAATTGACAGTAGAGAAAATCTTGGAGAAGTACTTCGTGGAGATCGCATAGAAAACTCCCCTTATGTGGTTGGTGTCAATTGATTTTATAATTTATAGCCTACTTGGCCTTCTATCAGTCTTTGATTTCTCTTGTTGCATGCTGGTGTTGCAGTTTAAAATGAGGGAACCACAGATGTGCAACGTTCTCTGTCGGCGTGTCCTTGATGCCAAAACTGCAAAAGAATTCAAGGAAAAAATTGAAGATGAATATCGCGTGAACATGTATGTATTTGTGCTTGAATGGATGATAACAAATATCTCAAATTATGCTGGAGATATTCATAAGTCATCTCTTGCTCTATGATACTGACAATCATGTGTTTTCAGGATCTTAGACAACCTTCCTTTAGTTGTCCCCATTCCAAGAACAGAAGGAGAAGGTCCTCCTATCTACCAGCTGGGTTTTCATGTTGGGTTGAAAGGGCAATACGCTGGTGTAAGTTAATTAATTATATGGAAATTTATATACAGCAATTTCTTTGTAAGATTTTCCTTTTACTCTCATCTTTGTACTTTACAGAGCAAGGTACAAAAATATTTCCTCCACAACCACTTAAGCTTCACAGTTAAGTATCACAAGGATGAGGAAACAAGTACAGGAAGAATTGTAGGCTTTGAAGTCACACCATTTAGGTGGGTTTTTAATATGTGTCCAATGTATCAGAGTATTGACTGTTCTGTCTATTCCTTCAAGAGAAGATGTCGTTTTACTTGACCCTTTTTAATTTACTGAATTGCAACTGGCTTAGTTTTTTATATTTTATTCTTTAGTGTCAAGCATGAATATGAAGGTGATTGGAGTGAAAATACTCGACTAAGTACATGTGATCCACATGCCAAACGACTAGTTACATCTTCAAATTCGCCTCTAGAGGTTGAAGATAAACAAGAAGTCATATTCACTTATGATGTTGAATTCCAGGTAATCAGTCTGCTTATTTATTTTCTTTGACAACTGAAATTCATTATTTGCAAATAATGTTCTCACATCACTTCATTTCTTATTTTTGCTCTTTTAGTGTTCCATTCCTTTTATTTTCTTTTCCGATTAGTGCTTATGAAATATCTAGTCTTTATGATCCACCAACGTTGCTGTTGCAGGAGAGCGAGGTAAAGTGGGCATCAAGATGGGATACTTATCTTCTAATGACTGATGATCAAATTCATTGGTTCTCCATAGTTAACTCTCTGATGATTGTTCTCTTCCTCTCGGGAATGGTTGCTATGATAATGCTTCGGACACTTTATCGAGACATTGCCAGGTACAATGAACTCGAGACCCAGGAAGAGGCCCAAGAAGAAACTGGATGGAAATTGGTCCATGCTGATGTATTTAGGCCCCCAAGCAACTCGGACTTGCTCTGTGTATATGTTGGAACTGGTGTACAGTTTCTGGGAATGGTTGTCACTACTATGATCTTCGCAGTACTAGGATTTCTTTCCCCTTCAAACCGGGGTGGGCTTATGACTGCCATGCTATTACTCTGGGCTTTCATGGGGATTTTTGCCGGCTATGCCACATCACGTCTTTACAAGATGTTCAAAGGAACAGAGTGGAAGAAAATCGCCCTCCAAACGTCGTTTCTCTTCCCAGCTGCAGTGTTCAGCATCTTCTTCGTCCTCAACGCTCTCATTTGGGGCCAGAAATCTTCCGGTGCAGTCCCATTTGGAACAATGTTTGCTCTGGTCTTCCTCTGGTTTGGTATTTCAGTTCCACTCGTCTTTCTTGGCAGCTACATCGGATTTAAGAAGCCAGCAATTGAGGATCCTGTGAAGACGAACAAAATACCAAGGCAAATTCCGGAGCAGGCTTGGTACATGAATCCCATTTTCTCCATCCTGATCGGAGGCATCCTCCCATTTGGGGCGGTTTTCATTGAGCTCTTCTTCATTTTAACCTCCATATGGCTGAACCAGTTCTACTACATATTCGGCTTCCTGTTCATCGTCTTCGCCATCCTCCTCGTCACCTGCGCAGAGATAACCGTCGTCCTCTGCTACTTCCAGCTGTGCAGTGAGGACTACCTGTGGTGGTGGCGGTCATACCTCACATCCGGATCATCAGCATTGTACCTGTTCCTCTACGCGGCTTTCTACTTCTTCACCAAGCTCGACATCACAAAGCCAGTGTCGGGTGCACTGTACTTCGGCTACATGCTGATCGCCTCGTACGTGTTCTTCGTGATAACCGGAACCATCGGGTTCTATGCTTGCTTCTGGTTTACTAGGCTGATTTATTCATCCGTGAAGATTGATTGATGGCATGGCTATGCAATACTAAAGTGTGCACAGAGGTTTCATTTCAAGCAGGATATAATACACCATTTTTTAAAATCCATGTATGATGATTTCATGAACAATTTTTTTTAATATTCAATCAATTCATTCTACTCATATTACATTCTCTTCAGTTTTTTTCTTTGTATTAAAATTGTAACACATCTGAGAAATTACACCTTCTTTCTTCTGTATTTATTTGATAAACACATGAAATTAGATAAATGTACTACTATAATCTTCATTAAAACTCTTAAAATTCTCTGAAGTGTTCAGCTTCTTCTTCGTCCTTAAACTCACAAAGTTGACTTTGATTTTTGCTGTCACAGCATTAGCATTAAACATTGATCCAATTGTCAAAACATACTCAACCCAAAATTTCCATTTAGATTTTTTTTACCCAACTCATTTTTTTTTTAATTTCATCAAAAAATGTCCCATAACGGCACTACGACGATATCGATATCCGTGTAGGCTTTTTTTTAGGGTATTTTAATCCAACACTTAAATAAATAATTTAATAAAATAATAAACAAAGTATTAATTTAAATATTATATATATTGAATAATACTAATAAATTAAAAAAAACACTTTATCAGTTCATTGTATGATAATTTCAAGAGTAGCCGTTCCCATTTATTCTCCGTTGCGTTTCTTCACTGCTGACTGCTGTTCCTTAAAATTCAAAATTCCACTCAACGCGCCGCCATGGAAGAGGCGGAGCCACCGGAGTGCCCAGTGTGTCTACAGGTGTACGACGAGTTAGCCGCCATCCCACGCGTCCTCAGCTGTGGCCACACCACCTGCGAAGACTGCCTCAAGCAGCTCCCCCGTCCATTCCCCAACACAATCCGCTGCACCGTCTGCACCCTCCTTGTGAAATTACCGAACTCGCCCTCTTCCCTTCCCAAGAACATCGACCTCCTCCACTTCTCCTCCGCCCTCCAGCACCGCCGCCCAATCAAGGAGAGAAAAGTCATCCCACCATTATCGCCGCCGGAAATTGGGGATTCCCTGTCCGTGGTGCCATCGCCTCTGAATTCGTGGTCTTTTGAGTTCTATCGTACATGGAAGAAATGGATCCTCCCAAACGACTGCATTTTGATTGAGAATTCGGGTTCGGATCTTGATGGTAGGGTACGTAATGGAAAAGTTCTCAAGTCTTTTGATAGTGATCATGTGATTGGTTGGGTTTTGAGTGAGAAAGAAAATGTGGGTCTGATTAAAGTTGGGGTCTTTGTACAGAGAGAAGAGGATCCCAACCTTTTCAAGTTTAGTTATGAGTCAAGAATTGTGACAGTTTTATATGAGATGAAAGAAACAGAGAGATATATTTTAACTGCTCTATTGAATGCAACCCATAGGGTGAGTAATGTGGGAAAGGCTTGTGGTTTTTGGTATAATGAGGATGATGAGTGTGTTTATGTTGTTTGGGAGAAAATCACTTCACCTCATAATTTGATTGATTATGTTATTAAGAAAAAAGAGGATGAGAGAGAGAGGTTGAGTGCAGAAGAGTTGACTGTTTTAGGGATGGTGGGTATGCAGATATGTGAAATCTTAAACTGCTTGCATTTTCAGGGGGTAGTTATTGGATTCTTGAATTCGAGTTGTTTTAGTTTCAGTGATTTTGGTCATGTTTGTGTAGACTTAAGTGAGGTTCTAAGTACTGGTAGGAGATTGATAATGGCAGATTTGAAAACCAATTCGAAGAATGATTTGTTTGATCTGAACTGTGTTGTGTTTATTAGTCCTGAGATGCTAATTAGGTTGTTTGTTCTTCAAGAATCTAGATATGATGTTGGGTTTGCTGCAGATGTTTGGTGCGTTGCCTGTTTGCTTGTTTGTGTTATTCTTGGAGGCTCTTTCACAGAAGAGGTGAAATCTTTCTTTTGTGCTGTTGTTAGTGCTGTTAAGGATGAAAATCATTCTGTTTTTTCGGATTTGTACTCGAGTTGGGTGGAGAAAATTGCAGCTCTTTTAGAGGGTAGGTTAGGTTTGGAATGTGCTTCTCTACGTGAGATTTTGTGCAGATGTTTGGTTCTTGAACCCGAAAATCGACCAGTTATGGCTGAACTATGGAAATGCTTGAGGGAGTTGGTTGTAAAACCAGAATTTGACATCGGATTCAGCTCAAAGCAGGAAGTTAAGAAGGAAAACTTTGGTGATTGTGTGATCCTTGGAGATGTATGTCTTGTAGTCGAGGAAACTGAAAAAGAAACGGGCAATTCTGATGATGGAACAGTTCGGGGTGATGTGAAATGTGTAGAAATGAAAGGACATCTTGATTGTGTCACAGGGTTAGCCATTGGAGGGGGCTTCTTGTTCAGCTCCTCGTATGATAAGATGATTCGAGTATGGTCCCTACTCGATTTTACACACGTGCATTCGTTCAAAGGTCACGAGCATAGGATTACATCTGTTGTTTATATGGATGGCGAGCAACCATTGTGCATTAGTGGTGACAACGAAGGCGTTATATTCATTTGGGAAGCTAGGGTTCCGTTTCTTGAGCAACCTTTGCGAAAGCTATATGAAAACAAGGACTGGAGGTACAGTGGCATTCATGCCATGGCCATTTCAGTCAATGGTTGTTTGTACACTGGCAGTGGGGACAAACTGGTGAAAGCGTGGTCATTGAAGGATTATACCATCTCGTGTGAGATGACTGGACATAGGTCTGTCGTCTCGTGTTTGGTAGTCTCCGGTGATGTTCTTTACAGCGGGAGCTGGGATGGGAGCGTTCGTTTATGGTCTCTAAGCGATCATAGTTCGTTGGCAGTTCTTGAAGACAACAATGCAGCGCCCGTTCTGTCGCTTTCTTTCAACCACAGCCTGCTGTTCGTTGGTAGAGAGAATGGCGTCGTGAAGATATGGCGTGACGCAGTGTTTGTGAAGTCAGTGGACACGCACAGGGGTGCCGTGTTCTCTGTTTGCACGAACGGGACGAGGTTGTTCAGCGGGGGCTGGGACAAGACGATCAATATCGATGAAATATCAGGAAATATCGATGTGACGAGTTTGGGGTCAATTACTTGTAATTCAACGATAACATGTCTTGTATATGGGCAAGGGAAACTGTACGTTGGACAAGCTGATAGAAGTATAAAGGTGTACAGCGGAGTGTAGCAGGGTGGCCAAATGCATATTTTCAGATCGATAGTTTTATTTTACTTTTTCTTATGATTTGATTATACATTCACTTGTAAATAAGTTTAATAAGACTTATGAAATCTCCCGTTGAATAAGGGTCTCATTTTTAAATTAAAATGTATTTTTTTTTAAGGGTGTCAATCTTATAAAATAAACTTATAAATAACTTTTGTATTTAAAATTGTGTCGAATAAAGCATGCTGAGGCCCTGTAGGGAGCTGCCGAGGCATGTCATGTCTGGGGTTCCAGTTGGGGGCTGCATAGTGTGCTGCCAACGCCCCCCATCGGGTGCCTGAGTGCTGCCTTGTCTGTTGAACCCCATTTGAAAACCCAGTAGCCGCAAAAAGCTCTGGAAAACACCAACAAAACTAGAGATTAATCCTTAATTGGAAAATATGCAGAAAGCTAAATTCTTGTTGCCATGGAGCCGTTGTTTACACAGAAATGGCAGTATGTATCGTCAACGAAGAAGTTTTTCCGCTGTCCCCAGTTATGCTCAACATGATTATCTCCAAGAAGAAGAGGCCTGTTTTTGAATTTTTACTCTCATTTGTTCGTTTTTTTTTATAATATATGGTGAAATTTGCATGTTAAGCTCTAGAAATTTGTGTGTTTTATCTATTGCTGGACGTTTGAAGTCAAATCCTGTTGAGTTTTACAGTTACCGAAAAGAGTGAATATTTGAAGGAATTGCAGGTATTAGTGGAAGGCAGGATAAATTCGAGGGCTTCCGTTTTAAATACACCATCTGCCCTTAATGCTCTCACGGCTTCTATGGTGAATCTCCCTCTCTCATGCACTTTGGTAGTAATGATTTATTATAGGATTAATTTGTTACAAGTCCCAGAAATATGGAATTGCTGCTGAGTATTATTGAGTTTTTGATCTGTATGACTTTGGGAAGCTCATTTGATGATCATATGTGATTCTTGTAGTTGATGTAATATAATATTAATGGCTCTTCAAGAGTTGAGTTTTTTCATTATTATGTTGTTTCATTTACACTGAGTGCAAGACTTCATGCATGACGCTAGGCCGGTAGGTTGAACAGACTATATGAGTCTTGGGAGGAGAACTCAAACATCGGATTTGTCATGATGAAGGTACTGATTATGATACTACTCCCCCTAAATCATGCCATAAACTCTTTCTCTTTTCTGAAATTCTTTCTTTCTTTTTGAAGGGTGGTAGTGGTCGCGCATTCTGCACTGGCACAGATGTAGTTGCTTTATATAATCTACTAAATGAAGGTTGGTTCCATGCAAATTTTGTTGTCTCTTTCATTTTATTTATCATCTCGCTTTCTGATCTTATTAAAACAATGGTAAGTTTTACTAGTTAGCATGAGTATCTTTTGATTCTTTCAACTTGTTATCCCCCCTCTTCTGGGGGTTAAGATTACTTAAAACTTGTTATATTCTGAAAGTTCATTGGCTTGCGATTACATGCCTTTTCAGCATTTGTAGCTTTAACAAATGTAACCTTTTCTTATAACTTAATTGCATACTACAAGAAGAATTAGAGTTGTAGCTATGTTGGTATAGCAATTTCACTAAATGTTGCGCTATAACTGCTTAGATTTATCATTTTCTCTGTTTACCTTAGATCTCGTCTTGAGGGTGGAAAATTATATTTTTTAAATATTTTTTTCTCAGATTCCTCTTTGGAGGTTTACTGATATAGATCGATTTGCAGGGAAGACTGAGGAATGCAAAGCTTTCTTTCGGAGTGTGTATAACTTTGTCTACGTTTTGGGAACATATTTCAAGCCACATGTGAGTCCGTGTTATCTCTATTCTATTTTATATGATTTCCAATTGAACATATTTGACTGGACGAATCATTTCAACCCGCCTACTATTGTTTAAGCAATATGTTGACTTTTTTATATTCATATGTGCTCTTTGGTGGTCAATTGTCTGATCTTGATGGATTCTGAGTTTGATAAATTATAGTTTACAACTTTTTAAGATTTTCACACTCTAGGACTCTTTGTCCATACTGAAATGAAGTATAACGAATTGTTATCAGGAGGTCAGTGATTAAGAATCTCATTTTATTTCCTGCATTTTTTCAAATGATATGGCTCCACAAGATGGAAGCAATAATAATATTTTTCCATGTATTGCCGTTTTTCCTTTTATCTAGTTTTAATTGATTACTTTGCAGTCATAAATGGATAGATTTAATTATTTTTGTTCATGATTTGATGTTGTTCAAGTGGCTATAATGGATGGTGTTGTAATGGGATGTGGGGCAGGTGTTTCACTTCCAGGGATGTTTCGCGTGTAACTGATAGAACTGTATGAAACTGTTCCCTAAGTATATCTCCTAACAAACTGCTTTGTGCTTCAATACTAGCTGAGAGATTCTACATGAATCAGGAAAAGACAAGAAAAAAGTATTAGAACGTGTTTACTTTGTCGTACAGATTACAGATTGTCAATTTATCAGCCAGGGATTTCCCTTTTTATTACCAATATATATCATGTGTTACACTTGCTTTTTAAATTAGAACTCGAACCTTGAAGGTGTTAAAGAAATTCTAGTGTTTCTACGCATTCTACAATTTTTATTTTTATTTTTATTTTTGCTTTTTTGCTAGTCAAGTCCTAATACAATGTTACACTGGGTCTTATCGTCAAAGCCACTTTCTGGGTTTTTAAAAAGGATACTTCTATTTTCTTTGCTTAATATTTGAACACAGAAGATAACATAAAATTCATATCTCATTTAGTCTCTATATCTTATATATGGATGAAATAAATTGACTCGTAAATTGATGTTCACCCCCCATATATTAGGACATGACTGTCAGCTGCTGAGCTGCATAAGATTCAAATCTGTGACTAAGTTTGTCACTTGATTATATTTAATGGTTTATAAAGACTTCAGTTTAATTGTGTGAGTCCTCGGGAGAAGATAACTTGGCTGGAACTCCCAAATATTGCTTCAGCTTTTTGGAATGCTATCATTTCTGTTATGAGCTTTGTATTCATCTTTACTCAGGAATGGAAAATGCAGGTTTTATCATATCCAGAGGTTCAAATTGGATTTCACCCTGATGGAGGAGCTTCGTATTATCTTTCTCGTCTCCCTGGTTATTTAGGTATTTTAAGAAATCATTTGAGGAGGTTTGATTAACTCTATATCTTGAAGTTGATAGATACTGATAGCATGTGATCAACACAGTGGGCAAGTACAACAAATATAAGCACGTAGATTGGTGTGATGTATTTGAAATCTTGCATTTTTATGTCTGCTCTGCAAAAATAATGGATTATAGATGACATTACAATACAGGAGTATATTTAGCTCTCTCGGGAGAAAAGCTAAATGGTGCTGAATTGATGGCCTGCGGTCTTGCTACACACTATTCACTAAAGGAAGTTAGTCATCCATTTCCAACCTATGGCTCATTTCTTCGTTTTATTTGGCTTTCCAATTGTTTTCACTGATTAGAATTCGGTTACAGAAACTTCCTTAGATCGAAGAACGTCTTGGTGGTTTAATTACTGCTGATCGTTCTGCCATCAAAACTTCCCTTGCTCAATATGGCACCTTAGTCTATCCAGAAGTCTTCATGAGTAATGTCTTAGTTCATGCAGCATTATTTGATTTTTGTCTTCCTCTCCCCCCCCCCCCCCCCCCCAAACGAAATTTGATTCTTCGGTTTCCTCACATTTTTCTTCGGGCTATTCAGGATCGAAATTATTGACTCAATTTACAGCCAAACACCAATACCATGGAGGAAATAATTGAAGCTTTAGTAAGTAAATATACGCATGCAGTGATGATGTAATGAAATTTGTTTGGTCTTATTTACTCGTTGAGAGCATGGGGAATGAGCACCGATTCGGATGGAAACACGACATTTTCTGCATTCCTTTCTGATGCCATTATATGATATAAGCTATATCTTATTTGATGTCTGATGAGCTTTATTGTTCTAATGTGTTACCCACGTTTGCGCTTGTAGGAAAGTAAAGCATCTGAATCTGGATTCTACGTTCCAATAACTTTACTTATCTTTCTGTCTAAAAAATTATAATTATCTTTGCTCAATCTTGAAACTTTACTTATCTTTTTGCATAAAAAATTACTGCGTATTAGAATACGTGCACAATTTATAAGGGAATTTTTTTTAAGGGTGTTAAATAATGAATGAAAAAAATAATGGGAGTGAGGTTTTTTAAGGAGGAATTATGACTTACTGCCCAAAGTGAATTTACAATCATCAAATCTGCCCACTTTCATCAACATAATCAAATATGCCCACTTTGTTTGTAATGTACTGAATTACACCTATAACATGTTAAGTTGGTCAAAAATTGTGACATCATAATTCATTTAATTTAAATTGATAATCATTTATTAATCAATTATATTTAACGCAATGAAAAGCCCGAATGGTGACAAATGAAAAGCTACTCTATATATCTGTATATTTTTTAAAAACTAAAAGTCCGAATAATGTCAACAATTGAAATACAAAATAATAATAAAGGAATATTAGAAAAGTCCGAAGTGAAATACTCCATTTTTAAAAAATAGAAAAGCCCGAGTATGATAAGTGTTTAATTTTTTTTTCTTTATTTATATATTTATATTTAATTATTAATTTACTTTAAATAATTATTTGAAACACCATTTTTAAAATTTATCTAAGTTTATTCTTTTTAGTTTTAAGTATAATTTTTTTGTTTATTTATAAATATATTTTTAATTTATTTTTAAAATATTAATAACTAATTATACTGTACACTCGATTGATCCATGCACACACTTTAAAAAATTTATATACTTTAAAAAATTTATACAATAATGAATAAGAATATATACATTTTGTTGACAAACTTTTTGTTAGTTAACTAAGAGTTTTATTTTTTTAATTATTAATTAAAAAGTAAAATAATAAGAGTGACTTTGTGAAAAACCGAGTAGGGATGGCAATTGGGCCCGACCCGCACTCGACTCGTCCTGGCCCGCCCTATTTGGGGCAGGTCTGACCCGTCCCGCACAGAGAATGGGGCGGGTCTGCCCGACCCGTGCACGGGGCAGGTTGGGTCTGGGTCCTAGCCTCGCCCCGCCCCCGCCCCGCCCCGTATTAAAAATATTAAAATTTTTATTTTAAATATTATTATATAATATCATTTAATTGATATACATTAAATATTATATATACATTTTTATTTAATTTAAATAAAAATAATAATATATGGTCATTATATATAACTATTACAAAATACTTTATTACAATATTATATATATCATTAAATATATAATGTAATAAAAAAATTTAAAATGAAAATAAAGTTTAATTATTTAATTTAAAATTTAAATTCGCTTTATATTATTTTAATTTAAAATTTTATATTTGAATGTATTATAATTTAACAGTAAAATGATTAAAAAAATAATAAAAAAAATAAATGGGGTGGGGCGGGGCGGACCCGCCCCGTACCGAGCAGATCTGGGTATTAAAAGTCTGACCCGTACGGGGCACGGGGCAGAAAGTGAGGGGGCGGGGCAGGGCGGGGCGGCCAGGTACCCGCCCTGATTCGCCCCATTGCCATCCCTAAACCCGAGTACTTGTTTATTTGAGGAAGACCGAGTTAATTGAAATTAGTGGTGAGAGAGTAGAGAAATAATGGGAAGAGAATAGAGGAGAAGGGCAAACACACATGGTGGAATAATTTATGACTGATGTTAACTTTTGTAGGAGGGGTTTTGGTCATTTTCCTATAAAAGTGGGCATTTTTGGTTTTTCTGAAATAAGGTAGGTTCTTTTGATTTTTTGTTAACTGCAGTAAACATTTATGACTATTCCCCTTTTTTAAGGGTGTCAATCTTATAAAATAAATTATAAATAATAAATGAAAAAAATAATGGCAGTTAGATGACGTAACGTCACTGGCGGTAGAAGTAGTCAGATTATTGAGAACTTTTGGAAATTCCAAAAACAAAGTGACGGGTTTCGTTAATGTGTCTTGAGTTACAAGTGTGGGATGTGAATGATGTGGAAAACTAAGGATTAGCAATGTATAGCTGCAAATTATAAATCTTCCTCTCTTTTCTCTCCAATTTGGTTCACCGAATCATCCCAACAACAATTAGTACGAGAAAATACAATTTGAATTCATGATTTTATTCAATAATTTATTAGCGATTGGAATTTTAATTTATTTTGTAAAAGTGGTTCAAACATTTTTTTTCATGTAATTTTCTTTTGAAAATTATACTTGGAATATATTAACAAATCTTTCAATAATTGGATTTCAATGTAAATTTTCATCAGATAATCCAATGCAAGTTACAGATGAAATTTTCATAAATTTCAAAGAATCCAAGAAAACTATTAAATCCTTCAAACTCTGCGAAAATTGGAAAATCTTCTGAACGACCAAATTTGTGTAAACTAAAAATCCTTTCAACTGCGAAAATTGCAAGAAATCCGCCAGCTAGCACTGGAAGACAATGAAATGTGCAGAAGGGATGTATATTATGTAATAAATGTGTATTTATATGAATATACTATGTTTTACAAATAATGTTTACAAAAAAAAAAAAATATATATATATATATATATTATGAATATAAAATATGTAATTAAATGTGTATTTTAAGGTATATATAGAATCGTGGCTGCAGTGAAGCTCTCATTTTTAACCAGCTAACTGATTGCAATGCAGCTCCTGCTTGGGCTCCACCATACTTCTCTGTTCTCTTTTCTTTAGTTAATCCAATCCCACGTAACAAGTTAATCCAATCCCCACATCTCGTAACAAAATGCTAACACTTCGGGATATTAACGAGGGATGCTGGGTGAATAGATATACCAATCGCAATCAATCAATGAGGTTTTGTAGTACACTGTGGTGGTTAAAGCAAAACCGAGGTTTTGTAGTACATTGTGGTGGTTAAAGCAAAACCGGTGGAGGTTTTCGTTGAGCATTCAGTGCACCCATGGCAGAGGGCGAACTTTGAGGATTTCCACGCCAACCGGATGTTCGTGCCGCCCGATTCGCCTCTAAAAGCAGCTTTTAGTAGTTTTTTTATTGTTTGTTGAACTCTATCAGTAGTTTGTTGAATTTTGAACTTTGTTGAACTCTCTATATTATGTAGATGTTATATTACTTTCTTTAACGAGGGAGGGATGCTGGGTGAATAAATATACTATTCACAATCAATCAATGAGGTTTTGTAGTACACTGGTAGTTAAAGCGAGGTTTTATAGTACACTGTGGTGGTTAAAGCACTTGATGATACTCCCTCCATCTCATACTTATCTTTACACTTTTCATTTTCGTCTGTCCCACACTTATGTTCACTCCCCAAAAAAGAAAACTTCACATTAACCAACAACCTCAAAAGTTATCTTAATTTCAAAAATATTACTCTCACCTAACACACATAACATACTTTATAATTTATTTATTACTTAAAAATACTACAATACCCTCAAAAGTCAATAAAATTGGCCAAAAAGAAATTTTCTTATACTCCGTGTCTACAGTGTCGGTGAACTTAATTTCGGGACGGAGGGAGTATTTCTTATGGCAATAATGTCTGCATTCTGGGAAGCAGGTGTAGAAACAATGAGGTTGAGCACTAAGAATTTAATTAGTACCTCGGGAATTCCATCACTAAACCCAAGGGTAACATTCCAGGTCTGGATCTTCTATTCCACTTTGGTATGACATTTCTTGTGCTACTCCATTAAATGAGCGACAAGTAGGAGAGATGAGAGATATTTTACCCTAATCAATAAACCCTTAAAAGTAAGAAATTGATTCAACCTGCCACGTGTCATTCTATTAAGAGACGTGTCATTCTATTAAGAGATGTTACAGGAGATGTCATACGACCCGTGTCAATATCCCATACAATACTGCTCGTAAACAGATTAGTACATCCTAAGCAGTTTTTCATTATTAAACAGGGTAACATCCCAATCCCATACAATACTGCTCGTAAACAAATTGGTACATCCCTTAAGCAGCCAATGGAATGGCATTGCAAGTGTTAGATTTGACGGATTTTGCAATTTTTTGTAGTTTTGATGATTTTCCAGTTTGGAAGATTGTTTTATTAGAGTTCGGAAGATTTTATAGTTTTCGCGGATTCTGAGAAATTTATGAAAAATTTCATAGGTAAATTCAATAATGGGAAGATTTGTTGGAATTTATTCCAATAGTTATAAATAAATTGATGGTAAAAATTTCGAATAGAAAATATAATAAACACTTATATATACCCTTTAAAATAAAATGGTATACCTTGCACATTTTGTGAACCCAAGAACAAGAGACCAATTCAATTAAGGTTTACTCTTTCTGTCTCATATTTATGTTCACACTTTCTCTTTTTGTCCGTCTCACACTTATGTTTACCATCCAAAAAACGGAAACTTCACACCAACCAAAAACCTCAAAAGTTTTCTTAATTTAAAAAATAACACCCTCACCTGACACACATAACATACTTTATAATTTATTTATTACCTAAATATATCACAATATCCCTAAAAAGTCAATAAAGTTAGTAAAAAAAATAATTTACTCTCACCTTATACACATAACATACTTTATAATTTATTTATTATATAAATATACTACAATACCCCTAAAAAGTCAATAAAGTTAATAAAAAAATAATTTTTTCTTAATCTCTGTATTTACAGTACCGATAAATATAAGTCCGGAACGTAGAAAGTATTATGTTTCAAAATAACACGTACAAAGTGTTTGCTCACACAGTATGCGAGCGTCCTAGAATTCGTTTGGATCTACATGATTAGAAAGGGCATACAATGCTATGCATTAGGATATGGGAGAAACTATTGATTGATAACTGAAAACGGGGTCACAAAACAACCTCAAATTAATGTCATAGCATATCTTTGATGATTTTGGGCTTCCTTTGGGAAGTGTGGTGTGAGATCGCCTCAGGGCCAGGCTGCAGTGCCATTGCTAATTTAGAAGAATAAAAAAATGCTTGGAGCATTAAAAAAAACGCTCACCTAGTTACTCTATTCCGTCAATATATTTTATCTTTCAATCGATAAAGATTATAGAAATGATGGCAAAAGAGATGAAAGCCCGACTACTATGAAAATCTAAGTATTTTAATAATTAGTAGACTGAGTAGTATGAAAGATCGAGTACTTTAACTATTGATAGAAAGAAAAGATGAAAAATTGAGTATTTTAATAATTAGCAGAAAAGATTGAAAGTTCAAGTAGTTTAGCCATCAACAGAAAGGATGAAAGACCAAGTATCAAACGAATGGAGTATATTTTTAAGGGTGCCAATCTAATAAAATAAGTTATAAATAACATTTGTATTTAAAATTGTGTCGAATAAAGCATGCCGAGGCACCCCGTTGGGAACTTGGGAGCTTCAGAGGCCGTGCCAAGGCTCAGATAACTTATTGGGCTTATTTTTGTAAAACCTGGGATTCTTGAATAAGGAATGGCCCATAAGTGTAAAATGGGCTAAAATTATTATTAATGGATCAGAAATTAAATGTATATAAAGAGGAAATTAAATGAGTACTTTTAACTTTTAAGAACTCTCAGTCCAAAAAAAAAAATGGCAAAAGCTATTGCATCGGGACAGGAATAGGTCTCATGTGAACATAATTCTTCCTCTCCCAGTCCCTATTCTATTTAATCTTATGTATTGATAGAGAGTAAATTGTAAATGAACACGAAAATTATAAAGGGGCACGAATCTTAATCCGTGTGCTCGGATGCAAAGGAGACTGACTAAAAAAAATAATGAAAATTTGAGGGTTTAAATAATACTGGACTAGCTGTTGAACCCAATTGGGAACCCAGTAGCCGCAACAAAAAGCTCTGGAAAACACCAACAGCAAAACTAGAGATTAATCCTTGATTGGAAAAAAAATGCAGAAAGCTAAATTCTTGTTGCCATGGAGCCGTTGTTTACGCAGAAATGGCAGTATGTATCGTCAAGGAAGAAGTTTTTCCGCTATCCCTAGTTATGCTCAACACGATTATCTCCAAGAAGAAGAGGCCTGTTTCTGAATTTTTACTCTCATTTGTTCGGTTTTTTTTTTTTTTTTTTATCTCTTTCGTTTGATTTCTGTTTTATTGTGAAATTCGCATGTTAAGCTCTAGAAATTCGTGTGTGTTTATCTCAATTGCTGAACCTTTGAAGGCAATACTCCGTTGAGTTTTACAGAAATTAGATTATCATTTATCGAAATGAGTGAATATTTGAAGGACCTCTCTTTGCAATTGCAGGTATTAGTGGAAGGCAGGATAAATTCGAGGGCTGCCGTTCTAAATAGACCATCTGCCCTTAATGCTCTCACGGCTTCTATGGTGAATCTCCCTCTCTCGTACACTTTGGTAGTAATGATTTGTTATAGGATTAATATGTTACATGTCCCAGAAATATGCAATTGCTGCTGAGTGTTATTGAGTTTTTTTTATCTGTATGACTTAAGGAAGCTTATTTGATGATTATTTGTGATTCTTGTTGTCGATCCGGCTCTTCAAGAGTTGAGTTTATTCATTATTATGTTGTTTCATTTATACTGAGTGCAAGACTTCATGCATGACGCTAGGCGGCTAGGTTAAACAGACTATACGAGTCTTGGGAGGAGAATTCAAACATCGGATTTGTCATGATGAAGGTACTGATTATGATACTACTCCCCCTAAAATCAAATCATACCATAAACGCCTTCTCTTGTCTGAAGTTCTTTCTTTCTTTTTGAAGGGTGGTAGTAGTCGAGCATTCTGCTCTGGCACAGACGTAGTTGCTCTATATAATCTACTAAATGAAGGTTGGTTCCATGCAATTCTTTTTTTGTCTCTTTCATCTATTTAGCATCTTGCTTTCTGATCCTATCGAAACAATGGTAAGTTTTACTAGGTAGTATGACTTTTGATTATTTGAACTGGTTGTCCACCCGTTCTGGTGGTTAAGATTTCTTAAAACTTGTTATATTCTGAAAGTCCATTTGCCTGCTATACATGCCTACAGTCATTGACTCCTGGAGACCTGGCTACTGTCTGTTCCTACCTTACTTTTTATATTGAATTAAGTGGTTGCTATTCAGCATCTGTAGCTTTAACAAATGTAACCTTTTCTTATAACTTAATTGCATACTACAAGAAGAATTATAGTTGTAGCTATGTTGGTATAGCAATTTTACTAAATGTTGCACTATAAACGCTTAGATTTATCATTTTCTCTGTTTACAGTAGATCTCGTCTTGATGGTGGAAAATTATATTTTGTTAATATTTTTTTTCTTGGATTCCTCTTTGGAGGTTTACTGATATAAATCATTTTGCAGGGAAGACTGAGGAATGCAAAGCGTTCTTTCAGAGTGTGTATAACTTTGTCTACGTTTTGGGAACATATTTCAAGCCACATGTGAGTCCGTGGTATCTCTATTCTATCTTATTCCAATTGAACATATTTGACTGGACGAATCATTTCAACCCGCCTACTATTGTTTAAGCAATATGTTGACTTTTTTATATTCATGTGTGCTCTTTGGTGGTCAATTTTCTAATCTTGTGAGTTTGATAAATTATAGTTCAAAACTATTTATGATTTTCATACTCTAGGACTCTTCGTCCATACTGATATGAAGTATAACGAATTGTTATGAGGAGGTCAGTGATTAAGAATCTCATTTTATTTCCTACATCTTTTCAAATGATATGGCTCCACTAGATGGAAGCAATAATAATTTTTTTCCATGTATTTCCGTTTTTTCTTTCATCTAGTCTTAATTGATTACTTTGCAGTCTTTAATGGATAGATTTAATTATTTGTGTTTTTGACTGGAATATTTGTGCTAAATTTTTACTTTATCTCAAACGATTTGTTAATAATATGATGTTCTTCAGGTGGCTATAATGGATGGTGTTGTAATGGGAGGTGGGGCAGGTATTTCACTTCCAGGGATGTTTCGCGTTGTAACCGATAGAACTGTATGAAACTTTTCCCTAAGTATATCTCCTAACCAAACTGCTTTGTGCTTCTATACAAGCTGAGAGATGAATCAGGAAAAGATAAGAAAAAAGTATTAGAACGTGTTTACTTTGTCGTACGGATTACCGTTTGTCACTTTATCAAGCAGGGATTTCCCTTTTTATTACCAATATATCATGTGTTACACTTGCTTTTTAAATTAGAACTCGAACCTTGAAGGTGTTAAGGAAATTCTAGTGTTTCTACGCATTCTATAATTTTTTTTTTGTTTTCACTCTTTTGCTAGTCAAGTCCTAATACAATGTTACACTGGCTCTTTTCATCAAATCCACTTTCTGGGTCTTTAAAAGGGATACTTCTATTTTCTTTGCTTAATATTTGAATACAGAAGATAAAATAAAATTCGTATCTCATTTAGTCTCTTTATCTTATATGTATATGAAATAAATTGTCTCGTAAATTGATGTTCACCCCCCATATATTAGGACACGACTGTCAGCTGCTGAGCTGCATAAGATTCAAATCTGTGACTAAGTTTCTCACTTGATTATATTTAATGGTTCAAAAAGAGTTTAGTTTAATTGTGTGAGTCTTTGGGAGAGGATAACGTGGCTGGAACTCCCGAATAAGCATCCAGGATAATATATTGTTTCAGCTTTTAGGGCTATCATAAGCCTTTCTGTTATTTAGCTTTGTATTCGTCTTTGCTCAGGAAAATTTCTGCTGACTTGCAGGTTTTATCATATCCAGAGGTTCAAATTGGATTTCACCCTGATGGAGGAACTTCGTATTATCTTTCTCGTCTCCCTGGTTATTTAGGTATTTTAAGAAATAGTTTGAGGTGGTTTGATTATCTTTACATCTTGAAGTTGATAGATACTGATAGCATGTGATCAACGCAGTGGCAAGTACAACAAATATAAACACACTCACTTAGATTGGTGTGATGTATTCGAAATCTTGCATTTAATGTCTGCTTTGCAAAAATAATGGATTAGAGATGACTTTTCAATACAGGAGAATATTTAGCTCTCTCGGGAGAAAAGCTAAATGGTGCTGAATTGATGGCCTGCGGTCTTGCTACGCACTATTCACTAAAGGAAGTTAGTCATCCATTTTCAACCCACGGTTTGTTTCTTCGTTTTATTTGGCTTTCCAATTGTTTTCACTGATTAGAATTCCGTTACAGAAACTTTCTTGGATTGAAGAACGTCTTGGTGGTTTAATAACCGATGATCGTTCTGCCATCGAAACTTCTCTTGCTCAATACGGCAGCTTAGTTTATCCAGAAGAGAGCAGTGTTCTCCATGAGTAATGTCTTAGTTCATGCAGCATTGTTTGATTTTTGCCTAACTCTTTTCCCCCACAAAATTTGATACTTCGGTTTCCTCACATTTTTCTTCTGGCGATTCAGGATCGAAACTATTGACTCAATTTTCAGCCAAGACACCATGGAGGAAATCATTGAAGCTTTAGTAAGTAAATATACACATGCAGTGATGATGTAATGAAATTTGTTTGGTCTTATTTCTTTGTTGATAGCATGGGGAATGAGCATCGATTCAGATGAAAACACGAGGGGCACACATTTTCTGGCATGCCTTTCTGATGCCATTATAGGATATAAGCTATATCTCACTTGGTGTATGATGAGCTTTATTGTTCTAATGTCTTAAAATCCAATGTAAAGAATTCCTCACATTTGCACCTGTAGGAAAGTAAAGCAGCCGAATCTGGTAATAAACGGTATGCTACTGTGCTCGAGAAAATAAACGAGGCTTCTCCACTGAGCTTAAAAGTCACTTTGCAATCAGTAAGTGTCACTGTTGCTTCTGTTGGTAAATTAATTTCATTTTCTTCGAAGCTCTTAACCTTTTACGTCTCATGCCATATTTAAAGATTCGAGAAGGTAGATTTCAGACCCTCGATCAATGCCTAACCAGAGAGTACCGCACGTCTCTGAGATTTATATCCAAGCATTTCTCAGACAACTTCTGTGAGGTATGATGCTTGGTGTTGTATTTATACAGTTCTTGATCTGGAGCTTTATTTTCCCTGTTCTGGTTTCCTGTGTCATTTTGGTATATCATCTCTGTGCCAGACAGTTGAATAGATGATACTTAGAAAAGATAATGAAACTACATTCTACAAGTAAAGCAAACTTTAATTGCAATGGTTAGAGGTCCTCCTTTCTCATTAGTGCCAATCATACAAGTGGCACAACAGATGATGTGCGAAAATGTCATAGGAAATTCTGCTTGATGTTACCCCTGAATACTCAACATTTGCATTATCTTTCCCGTATCTAGGGCGTACGAGCAAGACTTATCGAGAAGGACTTCGCCCCAAAGGTATGTTAAAATCTTCTAGCAAATCTCTCCGTAAAAATAAAAATTAGACAGTTGAACTATTTTTTTGTTGAACATTTTTTTCTGAAATTTCAGTGGAATCTATCCAAGTTGGGGGAAGTAAGCGGTGACATGGTAGACTCGTTTTTCGCGCCCCTTGGTGAGCTCGAACCGGAGCTGAACTTGCCTGTCTCAGTACGAGAGCCAGATGTTTGATGCTCCCCTTTAGCCAACAATGCTTTACATTCCTACAAAACGGTATGAATATTACAGATAATCTTCGATTGGCTTCTCGATTTTCAAGGCTTAGGCATAATTTTGTTGTGCTTGACAGCTTGAGGTTCATACGAGAAAACGATGTACTGAGTAATGCATTTTCAGATAACAGTGGAGTGGCGGGTTCTCTGATTATTTGAGCGGAATGAACACAAGCAAAAACTTATGTTTTTAATCAATACTAATATTAATCAGTATATTATTATATGGTTATATTGATATTTGCATGCATACTGTAATAATGCATCTTTTGTCTTTTTACCATTATTTTATTTCATTTAGGGATATTTAAGTATTTTTTTATAATAAATAAAGGGGAGAGTAATAATATCTTCTACGTTAGACTCGCAATTTTAAAATTAGAAATTTAGACAATTGCGTCATTCCTTTTTTCACATTGACCTGATAGGTAATCCTACACTCATGAACTTACAAGATTAATTTTGGAAATTTAAAATAATATAAATCGAATTCAAAATAGAAATAACTTATAGCACTAAAAAAAAAGCAAAAACTTATGTCCGTGCGCCTTTAGAATTTTTTGTTAAATTGTATACTCTTAGTATAAAGATGTGTATCTTTTATTTTCTGAAGAAAAATAAAAAATATTAATAAAAAATGTATATTCTTTAGAACAAAATAATATATTCTCACTAATTAAAGTGTATACATTTTAGAATAAAATAATGTACCATTACCCATAATACTAAATTCTAAAGGTGCATTGGCGCACTCCGTGTGCCTTTAGAATTTTGTGTTAAATTGTATACTCTTAGTATAAAGATGTGTACCCATTATTTTCTGAAGAAAAATAAAAAATATTAATAAAAAGTGTATACTCTTTAGAACAAAATAATATACTCTCACTAATTAAAGTATATACCTTTTAGAATAAAATAATGTATCATTACCCATAATACTAAATTCTAAAGGTGCACGGTGAAGTCTCACTCAAAAAAATATATAGATATATAATCCCTTTAGTATGTATGTAGTATTAATTTTTAAAGAGGGGAGAGTATCTATTTTCAGCACCAAATTTCTAAAGACTCCCCATACTCTTAAATTAAAAAAAAAAACCTTAATCATGTACAAATGCAAAAAAGTCATCGTTAATTTGGCAGATTTATATTACTACTTACAAATTTATTTTAACTTTTTTTTCCCTCTGTGAATAGACATGTTTATATTAATGTAGACATGTATATATTAATTTTTATTTATTTAAAATAATAAAATAGAGGAATGGAAACGGAATAACAATTGAAAATAAGGGTATGACATTTGAGCTTTAATTAAATATAAGACACTCGAGACTATTGTGAGATGGGTCGATCCATTATTAAAATATGCTTATTTGTAGTTAAAATATGTTAATAATGAATAATATTATAACCTTAAAATTATACTGTGATTCATCATTTATCAAACTTTAGAAAACATACTTCAATAATCATTAAGCATACTTTATTTATTACTTTATTTATATAATAAATATATTTTAACATGTTTCACAAATCGTCTTACGTATATAACGTCTCACAAAAGAATTTCTCTAATTAAATTATAAAATTTGTCCCAAAATTTATTAATTGAGTAAATTGTTCATGAAATAATATTATCACCTTTTATTAATTGAGTATCGCTATTCATTATAAAAATTCTCACTTTTTATTCATCTCACGTAAGCCCTTACATGAGACGATCTCACATAAGTTTTTGCCTGAATTTAATAGTGTATAATGTGTTTCTTAATAATTTTTTATTTTTTCACATTTAATTTTTCATTTAAAAAACTAACAGAAAATGCGCTAATAAAGTGTATAAATTTTTTTTATTCATTAGTGTATAATCCCTCCGTCCCACTAATATGTATCAATTTTTTTTACACGAGGAATTAATTATTAGATATGCATCAATTTATTTTTTGCACGTGGATTAATTAGTATAATAATAATTTAATGTGTAGTGGATTGAAAGATATAATATTTTAGTGTGTAATAAGTAATTGTATTAATGTTGAATGTGAGTCCATGTGTAGTAGGTTGAATATAATAATATTCATAATAATACTCTCTCCGTCCCCTTGATATGTATCCATTTTGCTTTTTGATCCATTTCGATACTAAGTATCAATTTTATTTTTTGGTTGATGTGACCTACAAAATAATACTATTATTATACTTAATCCACCACACATGGGGCCCACACTTATTACTTATACAATTACTCAATACATATTAAAATATTATATCCTCAATCAACTATACATTAAATTATTATACTCCTTAATCCACATTTAAAAAAATAAATGAATATCTATCAGCAGGGACAGAGGAAGTATTATTTTGTGGGCCAAATCAACCTAAAAAGGAAATTAATACTTTGTATGAGGATATAACAAAATGACAAAATGAATACCTCCATCCGTCTTACATTAATGTTTACATTTGCTTTTGAACTTAGAGTAAAAGATACTCCCTCTGTCCGCTTTCAAGGGTATCATTTTTTCATTTTGGGCGTCCGCCCCCAAGGATCTCATTTTCTTTTTTATCCACACACACTCACTAATATAACTATAAAATGGGACTCACACATCCACTAATACAACTACCCAACTACACATTAAATAACAATACTCCTTAATATCCGTGCCCAAAAGCAAATGGTACCCTTGAATCCGGATGGAGGGAGTATAATATTTTAATGTGTAGTGAAGTAAGAGAATAATATTTAACTTGGAGCGGGTAGTTGTATTTTAATTGTGTGTGAGTCCTACATGAAATAATTAATTAAGTTGTGTAGGCCCAACTTAAAAAGAAAAAAAGAAACGTATTCCTTTAACTTGGACAAACCAATATAAAAAGACAAAGTCTTTCGTGAGACGTTATTTATATGAGACGGTTTGTAAGACGTATTAAAGTTTGTTTATTATTTAGATAAAATATGTTTAATAGTGGTTAAAATATGTTTTTTAAAATATGTTGGATTATGCATTAAAGTATGATTTTAACGTGTTATAATATGATTTATTATTGACATACTTTAACTACAAATAAGCATACTTTATTTATACAATAAGCATACTTTAGTGATGGATCGACCCGTCTCACACACGTCTCTCAAATAACCCGTCTCACAAGAGAGTGTCTCATATAAAAAATATGAATATTAAATGGGATGGAAGGAGGATAAAGAAAGTACTCCCTCCGTCAGGATTCAAGGGTGCCATTTGCTTATATAAAAAATATGAATATTAAAATGGGATGGAAGGAGGATAAAGAGAGTACTCCCTCCGCCGGATTCAAGGGTGCCATTTGCTTTTGACCACGGAGATTAAGGAATATTGTTATTTAATGTGTAGTGGGTAGTTGTATCAGTGAAGGTGTGGATCACATTTTTTAGTTGTATTAGTGGGTGTGTGTGGATAAAAAAGAAAATGAGACCCTTGGGGTGTAGACGCCCAAAATAGAAAAATGATACCCTTGAAAGCTAAGGGAGTATGTTTTAAAAAAGAGAGTACGTTTTTTAAACTGAACCGGCACTCGAATGCACGAGATAATTTATCTTTAAAAAATAAAATTAATAATAATAAATTGTAAATAATAGAGTAAAAAATTGGTACAGATGAATACTCTGTCGTTTCTTCTCGCTCTTCAGTAACACTCGTATTGCGTGGGAGAGTGAGACGACGAGGGGTAGAAAACCTCAGAGAAATTGCATAATCGACGGATCAAAGTACGCTTTTCCTGCATTCTTCTTACCTTGAACTAAAGTGTTTTTTAAGCCTTTTCTGTTTCAAGGGTTTTCGCTTGAGAAAAAAAATTAAGGGGTATTTCTTGATTCTGGGTTTATGTTAGAAATTTTAGTAAAGTGCATGTTGCACCGTTCTTGAGGTTCTTGTTCTTCTCCGATTTATTCTTATTCTTCTTTTTTTCATTTTTATGAATATAGAACTAATGTAGTAATGTTTTAGAAAAACCCTCTGCTTTATGTTATGGTGTGTTCTTTTAGTACATTGCATGTGGGTGATGACTAACATGGTGTTCATGTAATGGATTTTCTTTTTGTTGTCGCACACTCTCTAAGAAGTTTAAGTTTGAATTGGGTTCTTTGAATATTTAGTGCTTTAGTTAGAATTTGGAAAAACCCTTTTCGTTTAAGTTAGTGGATGTTCTTTTAGCACATTGCATTTGGGTGATGATTAACATGATGTTCATGTGATTGATTTCTTCTATCTTGTATCACACTTTCTAAGAAATTGGGTTTTTGAATTGCGTTCTTGGATAGTTGGTGGTTTAGTTACAAATAAACGTGGAACAAAAATCCCCAACCCTGCATTCTCTCTCTCTATTTAGGGTAGTGATAGGGAGGTTTTATGGATTTTTAAATTGATTATCATGCTTAAAAACACTGGAGATGAAGATATATCCCCTTCGTACTCAATCTATATATGATAAAAGAGTTCTTTATGCAATAATAATCTGCTTTTCTACTTGTTTCTTTGTGCTTGTTTGTTTCTATGGTGTTGAGAGTTTGTTAATGAATACCTTTTGTTAAACTCTTTGATTCCAGTGCGGTAGAAGTTGCATGATTGCTGCAATGATGAGTTTTGAAAGCCATTTATCGGAGTTGAGTTAGTGAACTAATATTTGTTTGATTTGTCTGAATCTTATACAGATGAGTGACTGGGATTTTCTGGAAGAAGCTGAGCCTAGCAGCATTAACGATAAGTTCTCCAATGGTGCTACTCTAATGGATCTTGATGATGAGGTGGACTTTGATTATTCCGATTCTGAAGATGAGCTTGATTGTGCCCTGCAAGGATTGGACGAAAGTTTCCTAAAGGCCTTCTGTAAAAAAGCCTCAACAGCCTTTTATGACCAATATGGTTTAATTAGCCATCAAATCAATTCATACAATGATTTTATCAAACATGGGATTCAAGAAGTTTTTGATTCTATTGGAGAGATTGCAGTCGAGCCTGGGTATGATCCATCAAAAAGGGGGGATGGTGACTGGAGGCGTGCTTCTCTCAAGTTTGGTAAGGTCACCCTTGAGCAGCCAACGTTCTGGACCGGTAAAAAGTTTTCAGAAGTCGATGGAGCTAAATCAGACTTGGAACTTTTCCCTAGGCATGCTCGTCTTCAAAACATGACATATTCATCAAAGATCAAAGTTGAGACTCATCTTCAGGTGATACATGCCCTTTATACTTCTGCTCTCTAGTATGATCTTTCTTTTTCGGGGAGATATTATTATTATTATTATTATTATTATTAAAATTTATTTTGTTGCAAAATTTTCCATCCAATGTTGTTAGTGCTCAGAAATCATATTAAACCTTCAAGTTACACCATGGTTTTCAATTAAGACAATTAATTCGTTCACCAGCATTGAAACATCCACTGGATTAAGTTTTAACTATTAAATTTAGAGCTAATAGATTCCGTGATCGATTTATTTCCTAGAATTATCACGTGTTGATATTAATGTTTCACAAGGCATTTTATCCTCCAGATTTGCTTTATATCTACCTCATACTCCACGCCTCAGCCTCAGTCTTAGTTTTCCAATTACACTGATTATGTTCCACCTAAAGGAGGATTTACAGGCTAAAATAACATTGTTTATTTGGTAATTTGATGATATTTGTCGGATGTGTGTATCTGTCTTCTCTCTTTATTTTTTTAATCCTAATTTTTTCATTAGCTTTACTTGGTTCATTATCACATCCAATCTTCTGAATGTACGTAACTCTCGAGTTCTAAGCTATAGTTGATTTACCTGTCACGTAAATGTTGATTAATTTGTCCAAGTTATACATGGACCTTTTCTGTTCATGCTCTTGTTGGTGATGCATATAATGCTTCCAGTATCTCCTTTTTCTTTCTCAATTCTACTTTTTTATTGTTTCTTATATTCTTAAAACTTTCAGGTGTTCACAGAAGGTCTCTCCAGAAGTGACAAGTTCAAAACAGGTGTTGAAAAGTATGTTGAGAAGACATTAGAGAATGAATATCACAGTAATGTTAACATTGGGAGACTCCCAGTAATGGTGAAGTCGGACTTATGCTGGATGAAAGCACAGGATGAAAAGGATTGTGAATTTGATCAAGGAGGGTATTTTGTAATCAAGGGTGCTGAGAAGGTGGGGGTTAAGTGCCGTTTTTGTCAATTATTGTTTGTGATATTGAATGAGATGAGTGCCCCAAGTTTAATTGTTCTTTTCTTTTTGGTTTATCATTTTTATTTCTTCAACATTGTGTTACTTAAAGTGATGGAAACTTTTTTAAACGAATTTATTAACATGGTGTTTCCTTACTAGTCACTCCACTGGTTCTATTATGAAGAGATTTGGCTTTACTTTTGGAAGTTTAGCTGTTATACATGGACTTCCTTTTATCAGTTCGTTTCTATGCTAGTAGATCTAATTCAAATAATTAATTAATTGCCTTACCAACTGTTGGTGCAGACTTTCATTGCACAGGAGCAAATATGTCTGAAAAGACTATGGGTGGCCAAAGAACCTACTTGGACTGTTGCGTATAGGCCAGTTGCTAAGAGAAAAAGAGTATACATAAAGTTAGTTCCAAAAGTGGAGCAGTTGACAGGTGGAGAAAAGATCCTCACAGTATATTTTTATGTTACTGAAATTCCCATTTGGATTCTTTTCTTTGCCTTGGGTGTTCCAAATGACAGAGAGGTAGTCAAGATGATTGACTTAGACATTGAAGATTCTGCTATTGCAAATATACTTATTGCATCTATATATGATGCTGATAAAAAAGCTGAGGGTTTTCGTAAGGCAGGCAATGCAATGAGAAAAATACGTGAACTCATGCAAGGCTGTAAATATCCACCTGAAGAATCAGTGGAAGACTGCATCCGAAACTACCTGTTTCCCCATCTCAACAGTCCTGGGCAGAAGGCTTCTTTTCTGGCTTATATGGTCAAATGTCTCTTGGAGGCATACAGAGGGCGCCGCAAAGTTGATAACAGAGATGATCTTAAGAACAAAAGGTTGGAGTTGGCTGGTGAGCTACTCGAACGAGAGTTGAAAGTTCACATTAAACATGCAGAGAGGCGTATGGTTAAAGCTATGCAAAGGGACCTTTATAAAGATCGGGAGGTGCAGTCAATTGATGCTTACTTGGATGCCTCTATCATCACAAATGGTCTGTCTAGAGCCTTTTCAACTGGAGCTTGGGTCCATCCTTTTAAGAGAATGGAAAGAACTTCTGGTGTAGTTGCTACTATCCGGCGTACAAATCCATTGCAGGCAATATCTGACATGAGGAAGACTCGCCAGCAAGTTTCATACACTGGGAGGGTTGGCGATGCTAGATACCCGTAAGTTTTCATAAATGGTGTGTGTGTGTGTGTTTTCTTTTTTTTGCTTGCCATCTTTATTGTTTGTGCTATTCAACTTCAATAGACAACTTTTTCGTTTGTCAGAAGGAAGTGCCATCTCAATCTATCGATGAAAATGCATTGCTTTTGGCTTAATGCAATAACCATCTTTGTAGTCAGCCTTTTATTATTTATTTATTTCTGAATTTCATTAAGATGGCTACTAATTGGACACTCTGGGTTTTTTATTCTGCATCTTTAGCAACAAAATCTTTTTAGAAGACTGTGTTGCTAAGATGTCCACAATCTCATCCCTTTTTTAATTATCTAAAATGTAAGATTAATTGTATTGGACTGAAAGCTCAGCACGCCTTTTGATTGTTTCAGTTTGACTTAGAATAATGATAAGTTAATCTGTTATCTTCCAATGATTGTCAATTTATCTCGTTATCTCTACTAGTCACAGCGTTGGCGACTTCTACCTTTGCCCTCTTTCACTGGTTGTATTTGGTTCCAGTCTTCCTTTTGGGATTAGTTATTCTGAGTTCCTCATTGTACATAATCTTTTTCAAGAGCTGGTCTTGTGAGCATGTGGATCACCAGATTCCCTTTATTGATTTTAGCTCCTGACAATAATGTTATTTGGTCTTCATTAGATGATCTTTCTTGTGAAGATACTAATGCATAAGATGCAATCAATTTTTTTTTCTGCCAGCTGCTTCTCTGTTCTCCTAATTTTTCAGCTTAAATAAGAAACTTCACTTTTCTGGGAAATGATGAATCAGTGTATTCCCAATGGGGTACATGCATCAGTAATGCATTACTGCATTAAGTTGTAGCATGTTGGATTTACTTTATTATGAGAAGCTTGCATGTATTGGTTTTATTTTATTGTTGAGTTTTATAACGATTAGCATATGAGTGTTACCATTAATGTTGCAGGCACCCATCACATTGGGGTAAGCTTTGCTACCTCTCAACGCCCGATGGAGAAAATTGTGGACTTGTTAAGAATCTATCAAGCACGGGTCTTGTAAGTACTAATGTTTTGGAACAAAAAGGTATTCTTCAAAAGCTTGTTGAGTGTGGAATGGAGAAACTGGGTGATAATGCTTCATTTTCGCTCATTGGGAAGGATCGAGTTTTTCTGGATGGAGACTGGGTTGGGATGTGTAAAGATTCCTCATCGTTTGTTTCTAAGCTGAGACGCAGACGTCGCAAAATGGAAGTTCCTCATCAGGTTGTCATGGACTTGCATAATACTTTCTGGTAGCACTTAGGAGGCAGATGTAGAATCTTGAAGTCATCAAAATAAATCTCAATTCACTTTCTTAGGCTTCTGATTTCACCATTTTTTCACCTTTGAATTTTTTTTATTCTCTTCATATAATTTCTAATTGAAGAAACATGTGAAGCAAAATCTATACCTTTATTGCCTGTGACCTTTCATTGCAAGTTTACTTAATCTGCATCTCTGTCTCATGATACTTTTTCATCAAATCAAAGTATGCCTGAATATTTTTTCTATATTATGATGTGGTCTCATTTGTAACCTGAAGCATCCTGTCCAACCCCTACCAACGTGTGTGTGTGTGTGTGTGTGTGTGTGTGTGTGTGTATTGTTTAGTAGCTTTGTTTTAGGCTTTTTGTTCAGTGAAAGTCTAAGTGCCTTTGTGTATCCCTTGTAGTACATTATTCTTTCCTGTTCTAAGATCTTTATCTCGTGCAGATTGAAATCAAAAGAGACAAGCACCATTCAGAAGTACGTATATTTGCTGATGCTGGGAGGATCCTCCGCCCTCTTCTCATTGTCCAGAATCTGAAGAAGATTAAAGATTTGAAAGGAGATTATTCATTTCAAACCCTTCTAGATAATGGAATAGTTGAGTTCATAGGACCAGAAGAGGAAGAAGATTGCCAAACTGCTTGGGGAATCAAATACCTCTTCACAGCTGAATTAGACAATCCACCAGTGAAGTACACACATTGCGAACTCGATAGTTCATTTTTATTAGGTTTAAGTTGTGGGCTCATCCCATTTGCCAATCATGATCATGCAAGGAGAGTTCTGTACCAATCTGAGAAACATTCTCAGCAAGCCATTGGGTACTCAACTACAAATTCGCGAATTAGAGTAGATACAAACTCTCATCAGATGTATTACCCCCAAAGGCCACTATTTCGAACTGTGCTTGCTGATTGCCTTGGGAAATCATCCTATTCCAGCCACAAGGGGATGCCCCCACATCCTGAGTTTTTCAATGGCCAATGTGCTATTGTGGCTGTCAACGTCCATCTTGGATACAACCAGGAGGACTCACTGGTAATGAATCGTTCTTCACTAGAACGTGGTATGTTCCGATCTGAACATGTCAGAAGTTATAAGGCTGAGGTTGAAAATTCAGAAGGGGTTGTTAAGAAGCTTAAGGTTGATGAGCTCATCAGCTTTGGGAAAACGCAGAGTAAGATCGGACGTGTCAACAGTCTTGACGATGATGGCTTTCCATATATTGGTGCAAATCTCCAAACTGGTGACATAGTTATCGGAAAGTATGCTGCATCGATTGATCACAGCATCAAGCTTAAGCACACGGAGAGGGGTATGGTTCAGAAGGTTGTGCTTTCCGCTAATGACGAAGGGAAGAATTTTGCTGTTGTATCACTGAGACAGGTAAATTTATACATCAAAAGTTTACTCTATTAATCCTTTTTTTTTGGGGGGGGGGTGTCATTCCTTGCGTATGTCTGTTTTCCAAGGAATGATGTATATATATTTTTTGCTTCTGGGTTTACCCATTTTGTTCTTGCACCCTGTTCATCGTCATTTATATTGCTTATGGTTTTGTTTTTGCCCATGGCTAGTGATTATTATTTTCCCTTGACTATTCTTGGTGCCTTTGATTTAAGGGATTACAATTTATATTTATTAGGATCTAAAATCTAAAACACCTATTAGTGGTTGTGTTGAACTAAAGACTATCTTCCTTTATACAAGTTGCTTTTATCATTTCATGGCATAATAATTGGTGCCATGTAGGTTCGTACTCCATGTCTCGGGGATAAGTTCTCAAGCATGCATGGGCAGAAGGGTGTTTTGGGATTTCTCGAGTCTCAGGAAAACTTTCCCTTCACGAAGCAAGGAATAGTTCCAGATATAGTGATAAATCCTCATGCATTTCCTTCTCGACAAACGCCTGGTCAACTATTGGAGGCTGCTTTAGGCAAAGGGATTGCTCTTGGTGGTGGATTAAAATATGCCACCCCATTTTCCACCCCATCGGTTGAAGATATCACAGCCCAGCTTCACAGGTAATTATTGATTTATTGTGAAAAATGTAATTTCCATTCTTCGTAACGGTTGTAATGGTCCAGTTTGAAATGGAATGTGCTCACAAGTGGAACTATAAGTTGGTGTGTGAATTACAGCGGTTGCCATATCAATCATTGATCTAATGTACACGTTCATGGATGTGTGACCGACTGTAGATCAATGGTGGATACTCGGTTGTTGTTGTTAGTTGAAGTGCTTTCATCTATATTCTCCAACTGATATACGTGCTTCTTGTCAGGCTTGGATTTTCACGATGGGGGAATGAGCGAGTCTATGAAGGCCGTACTGGTGAAATGGTCGAATCCCTTATCTTTATGGGCCCCACATTCTACCAACGGCTAACTCATATGGCAGAAGACAAGGTAAAGTTCAGGAACACCGGGCCTGTCCACCCACTCACGCGTCAGCCAGTGGCTGACCGGAAACGCTTTGGTGGAATCAAGTTTGGTGAGATGGAACGAGACTGCCTTATAGCCCATGGAGCAGCTGCCAACCTGCACGAGCGCCTTTTCACTCTCAGCGATTCCTCTCAGATGCACATATGCAGGAAGTGTCAGAACATGGCTAACGTGATCCAACGGCCCTTGTTTGGTGGTCGGAAGATTCGGGGTCCGTACTGTCGTTTCTGTGAATCTGTGGAAGACGTGGTGAGGGTGAATGTGCCGTACGGGGCGAAGCTACTTTGTCAGGAACTATTCAGCATGGGTATATCCCTCAAGTTTGAAACTGAATTGTGTTGAATGTGGCTCAGTTCACTGTGATGATCAACTTCTTTGTTTCTTCAGACATGTAGTGTCCTTAAATTATCGGACCGCATAGGTGTATTTTTTTTACCGGTTAATTTCGTGCACCCATATGGGTGCATGTTCGACTGTTAGATGTTACATCTGATGTAATACATTCTGTGCGGACAAGACATGGATGCTTCAAACAAAAAAAATGCTCCTCTTGCTAAGATTTCTTTGCAGAATTTAAAAAATATCTGTCATTCTGTTAGGCTTCTACTCAATTTAGTCTTACAATATTTTGGCCATCTGCTGATTTTCATTGTTTCTACAAAGTGATTAGAGAGAGTTGGGTAAATTGTGTTTGATGTATTTAATTTTTATTTATTTTACAATCACTTTGATACTAAGGGGGTGTCGTGCGTGTTTTAGCATAAAATTACTTTTAAACAAGTGATTAAATTCTATAATTGTTGGAAAATCACTTATTTGTAAAGTTGATAGTGTTTGGAAGAAAAAAAATAATACTTAACAGTATTAATACAAAAAGAAGACAAATGAAGAATAGAAAATTGAAGTAAGAGGAATGATGTATGAAATTGTTCCACAATAGTATTACTATTACCATACAATCATATTATTCATATAGTATTATCTTATTTATGAAATTTAAATTCTCTTTTTTGGATTTAGTGTTATATCTTTGATCTTTTCATTTAATTTTATTAATAAAATTTAAATTTTATCTTTAAAATTTAATATTAATGAAAGAGATAGTTGTCTTTTTATTTTTATTTTCTTTTTAATTCGATTATACGTGGAAGAGATTATACAAAAATTTCAGTATTCGAGAAAAAAAGGCGTAGAATAAGAAAATAGAGATGGACTAAAAGATTAAACAATTAATTAATGCATTTTACATAGTATAGGGACCTAATTAGATAATGATGCAATGTATTTTCCATAGTATGGGGACCTGATTAGAGAATGATGCCTCCTGGATGGTAAATGGCCTTTCAAAATACAACGATAGCACGACATGAAACCGATACGATAATCAGGAATTAGTGTTTGATCTCATCGTATTCAGTGTTTGATCTCATCGTATTCGTGTCGTAATCATATCAAAGTACACGAAAATTTTGCATCGTGTTCATGCCAACCCATTAAACACAATAAATATTTAGAGATAATATGTTAAACGGTTAAAATGACTTGTTAATAATCAGTTAATCCATTAATAATTTGATATAAATATAAAATTTGGTAATTATATAAATACAAATATTCCTTAATAATTTTAAAATAGATTTCCTTAAAAATATTTATTACTTTTAATTAATATTTTATATTTTATTTTCTTATGGTGTCTTGTTGTGTCGGAACCAATCATTAACCTATCGTGCCATTATTGTATCGACACGAAACACGATTGAATAACACTAATTTACACCCTTACCCATAATATAAACTTTTTAAAGCAATTGGACAAATACTATCTATTCTCAAACTATCTAAAGTCTTATATGTTTGACTTAGTTCTCATTTCCAACTAATTCTCTTGAAAATGTTACCTCATTGATGCTCCTTTCAAAATAGAATTATGGGAAGTTAGATAATATACACATATTAAACACCCCTCTATTTTAATTTATTTATTTAAAATTAAACAGTTGGTTTGGTAAACAACTCTTAAATTCAATTTTATTTCTAGCGAGCCTGGAGTTTTAAAAAATAATAACTTATGAGAACGTTTGTTTTAAGATTAAGTGAGCATTCAAATACTAATTTCTAAATTTTAGAAATATTTCAAAATCCAATAAATTATGAAAGTATGTCTGTTTTAAATCGAAATTTTACTTATGAATATGAAATAAAATAGATACTCCATATTATAAGTTAATTAGATGTACGTATCTATATATTTGGATTTTTAAAATCTAAATTCGAATTTCGAAAACCCAAAATTAAACAAATATATATAAAAATAAATTAAGTTTAAAAAAAATTAAAATCATAAAATGATAAGTCTACATAAAAATTCAATGTGATTTTGTGGTGCACCTAAGTTAGAGTCAAAAATATGGAGTTGTGAGTTGTTATTTAAAAAAAAAATTAATTACTATTTTATTTTATTTGATGATGGAGATTAGACTCAAATATTAACACAATCCCAAGTAAAATGTTATTCATATGAACACAAGCATAATAAGAAATTTCATGTCGATAAAATAATTATTACAACAAGAGCACAACAATCTAATCATCAATCCACAAATTTTGTGCTGTGCTACATATATCAATTTATCAAATATAGTGAACTCCCACACAATATTTATAAATATTTTGCTAGAAAAGAATAAAAAATAAAAAAATTCTGATCCATCCATAAGACTAAAACTTATCTTCGCATTTTCAATTTTGATCCACAAATAATTAATCTTTACATCCCATTTATAATAACAAAATAATAATAATAATAATTATTATTATACTACATATTTTAATTTTAAAATTTTCATCCACGACTCATATTACATATATAACATAATTTGATAACCTATTTATCACGTTAAGAGTATGATTAATTACATTTCTTTATCCAAACAAAGCACATGGATGCTTAATTTATACATTATCTTCATATATCTTTTACATTTGTGTCATACAATGATATACTCCCTCCGTCTCATCTTTATTGCTACTTTTACTGTAGCTTCTGTGAGAGCTTTTTGCAGTCAAAAGTAGCAATAAAGATGGGACGGAGGGAGTATCTTATTCTCTTGTCTTGGTCGCCTCTACAAGACTACAACTTTAGTTAATAATCCCTCCATCAGCCACAGGGTGGACATTTGATTTTTGCACGTGGATTAAAGATTAATATTATTTAATGTATAGTTAGTAGTTGTATTAATGGGTGTATGTGTCCCATATATTTATTGTATTAGTGATGTGTGTGGATCCCATGTGTTTAAAAAGAGAAATGTAAACCTTTGGTACGAACGCCCAAAATGACAAAATATAGACCTATCCGGCGAACAGAGGGAGTATAATCTTTCTTTTTCCAATAAAAAATAAATAATGGAGTAGTTAAATAAATAAAAGATAAATAATTGTATAGAGAAATTCCATATATATATATATATATATATATGATCAGGAAATGTTATGGTTTTAATAGGGACGGGTTGAAAATTCCTGACAGGATAGTACCACACGAAAATGGCAGGTTAGTGTTTGGCGATTCGTTTTGTTATCGTGTCAACTCGATAAGGACACAAAAATTTCGTGTTGTGTTTGTATTAACTCATTAAGCACGATTAATATTAATAGATAATCCATTAACCCGTTAACAACCCATTAATCTATTAGCAACCCAATATAAATATAAAAGTAGGCAAATATATGATAAAAACACTTATTAATATATGATAAAACTCTTTTTTTTGTTTTATCAATTCAAGACCTGAAAAATGGATAAACTATCAATTTGGGGCCTGAATTTTTTTTATTGATCCGAGGACTGAAATATGTAAAACTATCAATATAGGGCCTGAATTTATCAAATATTATATCATATTTTATCAATTTAGGGCCTAAATTCATGCTCTAAATTGATAGTTATACATATTTTAGACCCCCAAATTGATAGAAAAAATAATTTAGGTCCCGAATTGATAGTTTACCCAATAAAATTCTATTTTTTTTATTATTTTCTTATCGTGTTGTTATCGTGTCGTGTCCTGTCAACCGTTATTTTTCGTGTTTGTGTCGTGTGGAAACGAATTCTGTCATGTTCGGATTCACTCTTATTGTATCGTGTCATTATCGTATCGACACAAAACCCGACCGAATAGCACCACCCCTAGTTTTACATGATTTGTTATCAATCTGCATAAGAAGTATTACTTATAAATTTCACAAATACATTAATTTTCTGTTTCGTCTAAATTTTCGAAAGATAATAATTTCAGTAGTAATAATTTGTAATTTAAAAAGGCTAAAATTTATGTGTCATGGGAACATCGTGCGCCCAAATATCTTTTAGTACTAAATAATATACATTCTTTAGTATAAGGACGTGTACCCTTTATTTTCTAGAAAAAAAATTAAAAAAAATAATAACAACTCTTTAAAACATAATGTCGTACCCTTATTAATTAAAGTATATACCCTTTAAAACAAAATGTTATACCCTCACACACGTTATACAACTGGAAACAAGAGACCAACCCATGTAAAAGATGACATACACTCCATTATGATTATATGAAATAAAATAATCATGATGAGGTTCCCAAAATTCCATAATAAAAATCACAACCACAGTGACAGATCCAGAAAACAGCGATGGATGGGCTAAGTTTATTAAAAAAAATAAAAAATAATAATAATTAAAAAATAATAAGAAATATATATATATATATATATATATATATATATATATATATATATATATATATATATATATATATATATATATATATATATATATTTATATTTACACACGAATTACCTTCTCGAAATGGACGAATGATGAACTAAATTTTAATATTTATTATAATGTACTCATATAATATATATAATTTAAGAAGATATATTTATTTTTTAACTTCATTTGGGTGAACTTAAAATATTTTTGGATTGGACTAAACTTAAAAACACAAATTATTTATAAATTATTTATATATATATATATGATGGACTGCCCCTACATACATCCCCTCTGCAACCACATGAATATCCTAAAAGTTCCAACATCATATACACACACGTAGCCATAATTATTTGAATCTACTCTGAAATATACATTAAAAAAAAAACCCTTAAGAATTAGAAAAATTATTTTTATTAATATCGGAAATAACCTCGTCGAAAATCCTCCCTGTAATAGCAGCAGCTAATGCAGCTGTAAAACCTTGATTTCTTGTCAATGAAGTTGCCATCTTTTCCACCAGAACCTGCTGAACCTCACTGCTTCCTGATGAGCATTCGCACGAAACCCGACCGCCGGGAGACGAACAACCTCCCGGCGTTTCCGCCGGAGAAGAGTGGTGGTGCTGCCCTTCATATGTGGCTACTAAGAGAGATGGATCATCCACACTTCTTTGCACCTAACAAATGAATATAATTAATTTCATAAATTATTTCCAGGAATTTAAATTTACAGAAATATAGTATAGTAGTATTTGTTTTCTTCTTAATACTTACATACTGTCTATATACATTATTCAATTTATGCTTTTAACAACGATTGTCACAAAATATGGGGTGTTTGCAATCGATTATAATTTAAAAAGTGATTTAATTTTATTTATTTATGTAAAAAAATGAAAGTGAATTGTATTATTTGAAAATAAATTAAGTTTAGTGTAATTAAATCAGATTTTAAAAGTTAAAACCATTTATTAATTTTATTTTAAAATAAATTAAAAAAATCTCTATCCATCTCAAATTTATCTTCACCCTCGTTATTAAAAATATGTAGTTTAAGAAAAATTATTTTTATCTAACTTTATTGACTTTTTAGAGTATTGTGGTATTTTTTAAATAATGAATAAAATAGTACAAAGTATGTTATGTGGAAATTGAATTTTTGATATTTGTGATGTTTGTTTCTGGTTTTAAAAACCGAAATAGATTTTCAAAACCCACACAAAGCGACAAAACCATCCTTATATATATCTACAAACTCTACAACCCTCAACATACCCACCTTCTATACATTTTCTCTTCTCATTTAATATATTTTCTCTCTTTTTTAATGCTCCCTCCGTTCTAAGTTAAATTTCACATATTCCGTTTCCATCCGTCCCACGTTAAACTTCATCACCCAAAAAAGAAACATCACATCAATACTCAACCCAAAAAGTACGTCCTATGTACAAATTTACCATTTTCACCTAACAAACATAACATACTTTTATCATTTATTTTATTTATTAACTAAAAATACTACTTATACCCTCCAAAAATCAATAAAGTTGGTCAAAAAGTAATATTTCTTAAACTTCGTATTTACAATAATAATGAAGATTAAGTTGGGATTGAGGGAGTATAAATTAACCTTCTGTACTTATACATTGATTTTACATAAAATTAAAACATATACTACCAAAAAACTCAAAATAAACATATATTACTATTCATTAGATTTTCAAATCAAAAAATCACAATTTCATTCATTAAAACAAACATTACCTTAAGATATTGGTTGACATAATATTTATTACTCCCTCCGTCCATCACTAACATATTTATTATGTTATTTTGGGTCGTCTACTCTTAAAGTATTAATTTTATCTTTTTAGTAAAAAGGTCTGGGCCATCACTCTTAACCACTTCTCACTAATACAACTACCTATTTTATAGTATAAAATAATAATACTCTTTAATTCACATGAAAAAATAAATAAATACATTTATTATGGATGGAGGTGTTAGGAAATTTATATTTCCTATATAATTTAATTGTGGGCAATATATTAATACTCAATTATATTAGCTATTCAAATAATATATTGGGCTTAATTAAGTGATTAAAATAAAGTAAGAGCCCATGGACTACACTTATTTGATATGGGCCAATGAGTAGATACCCAATATTACGTATCAGGTGATTATGGGTGGCCTGATATAGTTAATATATATAGATACCTAGGTTATGGTCCCCAACACTAAGCCGCACACAGTTCTCTCTTTCCCCATCTGAAGAGATTACGAAGGTCCTTACGGAATCCAGAGGCTTTAGTGAAGGAAGACCTTGAACCTGCTACTGATCTTCCGTTTAATTCCGCATAAGAAGATCAATGGATCCAGGTATTCCTCTATATAATTATTTTATGGATCTCATTGAATCATGTTAGGGATTAAAGTTATTTGGATTAATTGTTATATTTCCAACAAGTGGTATCAGAGCCACCCTAATTTTGATTCTCTGAGATTTGTAAAATTAAGTTTGATTTTAAATATTTTTTATTTAAATCACGTTGTGCAATCACTTATCGGATGACTTATTCGGACGATTTATTTTGCAATTAAAGTGATGATAATTATTTGATTGAATTGATGCAATAAGTTTGTTATGCCACTAATATTTTTTTTTGGATCAAGTAATTTTCAGAAATTAATTTTTAAATATAAGCACTTGTATGATTGTATATTCTGCCCATTTTGAGAATGGATTTGGAATTGCAAATTGTGTCAGGATATAGTAAAAATCAACAAGTCAATTTATTAATTAAATGAATTACGTGGCATAAGCCTGTTATTGGTTACTGTATTTTGCAACATTTTGGATTTGCCTCTCAATTTTCATGATGTGTTCATCTCGTTTTCCGTGATAATAAAAAAAAACACAATGGATTCAGTTGTGTAACTTGGGGTATTCGAATTGCTTATATGAGACAACTACTATTGATTAAATTAAATTGCATATGATCTAATCAATTCATTGAGAAACTGAATGATTTGACCAATTAATTGTCCAGTGGTGCTTTAATGCTTAGTATATGTTTGGATCGTATATTCATTTAAGTGGCAGCTTTTGGATCCTATTTAATTGAAGATCACATGTTCTCGAATTATGTGATTTAAAAAAAAAAGTACATACTTTGATTTCTGTACCTTATCAAGTGCTGACCTGCTTTGATTAATTTTGACATGTGGATTTATTATTAAATCAATCTATCTATCTTTTGTTTTATGCTATTAAAATTGGATCCAGTTTCTGTCAACTTTTGTGTACGATTTAGCCACATGATTTTTTTGTTGAAGAACTGTAATAGAGTTCAGTAGTTTAAGGTATTGTGCAGTGGCTACTGAAATCATTTAGCAACAGTCTTTTCAATTTTTTTTTAGTGGCTGATTTTGAGGTCAGTGTTGTTGGTTGCTAATTTTTTTCTTTAGTGAAAATTTTGGCAGTTTAAAATAATTAAATTAGTTGAGATTCTAATTACGTGATTATGTAAATTATTATCATTTGGTGATTTGGATATGAATTAACTGCAAGGATAGACTGCTAATATGATTATCATTATTATGCTGTTAATTTTATTACTAAATTAATAGAGATTTAATTTATAAATCTCATTCAGAACCCATAATGAATTTATTAGAATTGGGGAGACAGTTCAATGTCGTTTAATTAAATTAAATATTTTAATATTTAATTAATTAGTCTAGTAAACTTTCAATCTAGTCAATCGAAGCACCATGTTGCCACAACAATATCGTGTGTGGAGAAATGCTTTATTGAAATTACATAGATGGGTGTGGTATTATTTATGTGTTCTGTGTTCGGCCCACAGGTAGGCACAGTTTGACAGAATAATAACACACATGTGATAATGAGTATGTGATAATTATTTGGATTATTCATGTGAACATGAGTCGCTCCACAGATAGACTCTTGTTTGACAGAACTTATTGTCAATACTTGATTGTTGCACCAAGATTACCACTGTAGTTAATTTTTTGTCTACAGATGAGGTTAATGTTACACTTGGTGTCTTGAGATGGGTCCCCAATTTATTTTACTTATTCGTTCATAATTTGATTTATGATATGAATGTTATGTGAGTATACTTAATGTGTTCTCTATTTAGTTTCTGTTGCTACAGCTCCTAATTTTACTCAACAAATCAATAACATCCCAATGCTTAATGGGACAAACTTCAAGAGCTGGAAAGAAACCCTTGAGATCGTTCTGGGCTGTATGGATTTGGACCTGGCTCTTCGATCTGATCGACCCACTGCTACTACTGAAAATCCAAATGAGGCTAAAATTGAGAAGTAGGATCAGTCAGACCGAATGTGCTTGATGACCATGAAGCGCTCCATTCCGGAGGCGTTTCGGGGCTCTATTGCTGAGAGCAAAAATGCCAAATCGTTCTTCGAGGCTGTTGAGCAGTACTTTGCCAAAAATGAAAAGGCGGAGGCAAGTAGTCTTTTGGCTAAACTTGTCTCCATGAGGTATAAAGGCAAAGGGAACATAAGGGAGTACATCATGGAAATGTCTAATCTCACATCAAAGCTTAAGGCACTCAAGTTAGACATTTCTGATGACTTGCTTGTGCACTTGGTTTTGATCTCACTTCCTACACACTTTGGGCAATTCAAAGTGAGCTATAACACTCAAAAGGACAAATGGTCCCTTAATGAGCTTATATCTTACTGTGTGCAAGAGGAAGAGAGAGTGCAGAGAGATAGAGTTGAAAGTGTTCACTTGGCTATAAATGCTCGAGGCAAGAAAAGAAATCAACCTAATGGTACTGTTGTTGCTACTGCTTCAAAGCAGAAGAAGCAAAAGGTTGAACCTAAGGATGATAGATGCCACTTCTGCAAGAAGCGGGATCATTTTAAGAAAGATTGCTCCAAGTATGCTGCATGGCGTGCTAAGAAGGGTATACATCTTACTTTGGTTTGTTCTGAGGTTAATTTATCCTTTGTACCTAAAGATGCTTGGTGGGTAGATTCTGGTGCTACTACTCACATAAGTGTGTCTTTGCAGGGTTGCCTGCATTACCGGCTGCCAACTGATGCTGAAAGATTCATCTTTGTGGGCGATGGCAATAAAGTTGTAGTAGAGGCTATTGGAACCTTTAGATTGCATTTAAAGAGTGGATGTTATTTAGAATTGTTTGAGACATTTGTTGTGCCGTCTTTTAGACGGAATTTGGTTTCTATTTATGTTTTGGATAAACTGGGATTTTCCTGGTCTTTTGGAAATAATAAAGTATGTCTCTTTCAAAATTCCAATTTTATTGGTGATGGCCATTTAATTGAAAATCTTTACATGCTTGATCTTATAAATTCCAATAATGTTATTCTGCAAACACATTCAAGAGGTACAAAGAGAAAATTTTCGGAGGATTCTGCCATTTTGTGGCACAAGCGCTTAGGCCATATTTCTAAACAAAGAATTCAAAGGCTTGTGTCTGATGGAATCCTTAATCCCTTAAATCTTGTAGATTTTCAAGTCTGCGTTGAATGTATAAAAGGGAAACAAACTAATATGAGGAAATTAGGAGCCGAAAGAGCTAAAGAAGTCTTAGAACTTATTCACACTGATATATGTGGTCCATTCCCTACGGCATCATGGAATGGGCAACGTTACTTTATCACGTTCATAGACGACTATTCTCGTTTTGGCTACCTATATTTGATTCATGAGAAATCTCAATCGTTGGACGTTTTCAAGTCTTTCAAAGCTGAAGTAGAACTTCAACTTGGTAAGAAAATTAAGGCTGTCAAATCTGATCGTGGAGGTGAATACTATGGTCGATTTGATGGATCAGGAGAACAACGTCCAGGACCCTTCGCACTTTTCCTCAAAGAATGTGGAATTGTTCCGCAATACACTATGCCAGGTTCTCCTTGCATGAATGGTGTTGCTGAACGTCGGAATCGAACTCTTAAGGATATGGTGAGGAGTATGATAAGTCATTCCTCCTTGCCAGAGTCTCTTTAGGGAGAAGCTTTGAAAACAGCAGTGTACATTCTCAATAGAGTACCAAGTAAAGCAGTTTCGAAAACCCCACATGAACTTTGGAAAGGCAAGAAACCTAGCATTAGGCACTTACACATTTGGGGTTGTCCAGCTGAAGCACGGCCTTATAAGCCACATGAAGGAAAACTGGAATCAAGAACGGTAAGCTGCTATTTCGTTGGTTACTCTGAGCATTCACGGGGGTTTAAGTTTTACCATCCCACATCAAGAACCTTTTTCGAGACGGGAAATGCTAAATTTCTTGAGGATATTGAGTTTGGGAGGGAAGAAATTATTAGGAAGGTTGTCTTTGAGGAAGATTCTGGAGTAGATAATGATTCAATTACTTTACCGTTCATAGCTCAAAAAACAACTCCAGAGTCTCATATGGAAATCACTATTCCAAATCAAGATAACATTGAAATCCTTCCTCCATTAGCTGAAGAACAAACTCAACCACCTCAAGAAGTGCCATTAAGAAGATCCACTAGAGAGAGGAGAAATGCTATTTCAGATGATTATATAGTATTCCTACAAGAACATGAGGATGGCGTTGGTTTGACCGAAGATGACCCTGTCACTTTTAGTCAAGCCATGCGCAGTTCTAACTCTCAGAGATGGATTGATGCCATGAAAGATGAGATGAAGTCTATGAGTGACAATGATGTTTGGGATCTTGTCGAATTGCCTGAAGGTGTGAAACCCATTGGTTGTAAATGGATATTTAAAACCAAAAGGGATTCAAAAGGTAATATCGAAAGATATAAGGCTCGTCTAGTCGCTAAAGGCTTCACTCAAAAGGAAGGCATTGACTACAAAGAGACTTTCTCTCCAGTTTCTTCGAAAGACTCTTTCAGAACTATCATGGCACTTGTAGCTCATTTTGACTTGGAGCTACACCAGATGGATGTAAAGACTGCTTTTCTCAATGGAGACATTGAGGAAACCATTTATATGGCACAACCTGAAAACTTTGTTTTCGAAGATGCAAAGTCTACAGTGTGCAAATTAAAGAAATCCATCTATGGTCTCAAGCAAGCATCTCGTCAATGGTATCACAAGTTTCATCAAATTATTACCTCTTTTGGTTTTGAGGTAAATGTTGTTGATGATTGTGTATATTGCAAGTTCAGTGGGAGTAAATATGTTTTCTTGGTTTTGTATGTCGATGATATTCTTCTTGCAAGTAATGATATAGGCTTATTGCACGAAACTAAGAGATTTCTTGCGAAGAAATTCGAAATGAAAGATCTTGGTGACGCCTCTTTTGTATTAGGAATTCAAATACTTAGAGATCGCTCTCGAGGTATCCTTGGATTATCGCAAAAGAGCTATATCGATATGGTTTTAGGAAGATTCGGCATGAAAGGAAGCAAACCATTAGACACCCCTGTGGCTAAGGGAGAAAAATTCAGTCTTAAGCAATGCCCCATCAATGATCATGAGAAAAATGAGATGCAAAAGATTCCTTATGCATCGGCAGTAGGAAGTCTAATGTACGCTCAAGTTTGCACTCGTCCTGATATAGCATTTATAGTGGGAGTTTTGGGGAGGTATTTAAGCAATCCAGGGGAGCAACACTGGAAAGTGGCTAAACGCGTAATGCGTTACTTAAAGAGAACAATGGATTATATGCTCACTTATCGGAGGTTGGAGAATTTGGAGATCGTTGGATACTCTGACTCCGATTTTGCTGGATGTCAAGATAGCAAACGTTCCACATCGGGTTATGTGTTTACGTTGGCTGGAGGGGCTATTTCTTGGAAGTCTGCTAAACAGACTCTTGTAGCTTCTTCCACCATGGCTGCAGAGTTCATTGCTTGTTATGAAACATCTAATCATGCATTGTGGTTGCAGAACTTTGTCACAGGACTGCGTGCGGTTGACGGTATCGAAAGACCGTTGAAAATGTATTGTGACAATAGTTCAGCAGTGCTATACTCCAATAACAACAGAAGTGCTACTAAAGCAAAATTCATTGAAATTAAGTACATTGTTGTTAAGGAGCGAATTCAGAATAAACAAATTATTGTTGAACACATAGGAACAAATAGCATGCTAGCAGATCCGCTAACTAAGGCATTGACCCCGAAGGTATTTCATGAGCATACTGCTCAAATGGGTGTTGTTTCTGATGTTACCTTAGTTTAGTGGGAGTTTATGTTCTATGTATTGAACTTCATATTTAAGACATTCGGAATTCTATAGAATAAAGTTGATGATCTTTTGGTTTATTCTGAATTCACTTAAGTTAATTTCCATTTTGTGATATTTGCATTGTTGATTGATCTCACTAAAGTTGGACCAGTTGGAAATAGACATGTTATTAATCACATTTACATGTAATTTCCATGCTACTCACCATATTTGATCTATGTCATTGAGTATATTAATATGATGATTGTCGGGGTTTAACCACGAATAATAATGTGGTGAATGCCGCGGTAATTCCATTGTTAGTATATGAGATGGACCAGATTGTTGAAGGTAGTCTGAATGAATAGCATAAAGTTGTTCACTTAAGGATTCTTAATATAATTGTCTTCGGAAAATAATATATAGCCCAAGTGGGAGATTGTTAGGAAATTTATATTTCCTATATAATTTAATTGTGGGCAATATATTAATACTCAATTATATTAGCTATTCAAATAATATATTGGGCTTAATTAAGTGATTAAAATAAAGTAAGAGCCCATGGACTACACTTATTTGATATGGGTCAATGAGTAGATACCCAATATTACGTATCATGTGATTATGGGTGGCCTGATATAGTTAATATATATAGATACCTAGGTTATGGTCCTCAACACTAGGCCGCACACAGTTCTCTCTTTCCCCATCTGAAGAGATTACGAAGGTCCTTACGGAATCCAGAGGCTTTAGTGAAGGAAGACCTTGAACCTGCTGCTGATCTTCCGTTTAATTCCGCATAAGAAGATCAATGGATCCAGGTATTCCTCTATATAATTATTTTATGGATCTCATTGAATCATGTTAGGGATTAAAGTTATTTGGATTAATTGTTATATTTCCAACAAGAGGGACTACAATATAAAATTATCAATACACGCTAGATACTTAAAGAAAAAACACTAAAAGTAAAATTGAAAATTTCTTAAAAAAAAAAAAAATCTAATTTGCATTCTAGAAATTCTTATTGGCAATCTGAAACCGACTTACAGAGTATAATTTTTGTTGAATAACAATATGAAAATTTGAAATACGCATCCGCCAAAAGTCAAAATAATTATATAGGAGTACTAGTTTAGAAAGAAAACATTTAATTCTCCTCTATGTATAAGGCGAAATGGACTAATTGGTATTGCCTCAACCAATTTGTATATATACGGAGTAATAATTATAATTCATCTTAAGATTTTTTTTCTTTTTAATTAGTTGGGAGCTAAAGAAATTAAATAGTTAATATGGTAGTTAAATTAAGAATAAATGTGATAACACTTGGCATATCTCAATAAAAATAATATATCTACATGCATTTTACATGAGATAGTGTACAATTGAGAATTTGCAAATTTTAATGAGTCATAAAATATTAATTTGTAATAATTCAATGAAAAAGAAAAGAAAGGCAAATTGATCACTCAACTATCTAATAAAAGAAATTCAAGAGTTTGTCAAAGAAGGATTCATGAAGCTTTGACTTTGAAATGTTTCTCTTAGCAATGAAGAAAGTGTCCTAATCTAATCTTCCAACAACTCAAAAGAGATGAAGACATGTTTAGTGGGACCCACTAAAGGTAGTTATGGACCAATAGAAAGTAATCTACTTTTAATAATCGTACATAATTTCGAATTATTTTATAAAGTAATCGTAATTATTTTTAAATTTAAAATTAGACAATTATTGAAGTAACAATTTAAAAAAAAATCCTAAAACTTATTACTATTATTAAAAAAAAATATTTAGTCCCATATTTTTTTAAAAATTATTTTAATTTAGTGCAAATTACTAGAAATTATAATTTTCGTTGAAATTGCATTCGTGTCTTGTACTTGGCACCAGTGACAGTGACACACGTTCAAATATATTATTCCATATTTTATTTAAAAGGATATTCATTTAGTAAGTGTTTTTCTTTATTTTTTAACTGCATACTTCCTTTCTTGGTCGTAGAGGACTTGCACACCCTTTACATCGAAATAACACACCATACCAACATCCTTATAATATTACAATATTAAAAAATTATCACTTTATTTTTAAATATAATTTAGTCAAAATCAATTATATCATACACTTTATTTAATTAAATTAACCAAAAACTCCCTACTTTATCTTACACCGTTACATCAAAAATTATTTTTCTTGAACTACCTACAATTCAAAATATATGCAAGTCATTTTGAAACGAAGAGAATAATATTTAATTAAAAAATTAATTTTTTAATGTGAAAAATTAAGAATATTAATTATTACGTTAAAGGATTTACTCTAATAAGCCAATCACATTTTTAGTGAGTCGAATCTAAGCGTAAAGATTTAACTAAACATTTGCTAGGTAAATGCGAGACTTTGCTAACCAATATTTATAATTTTATCACATCAGATATTCTGCGCCATTTTCGTATATTATTTTCTGTGCCATACATTTAAGTGATTAATACGTAAGAGGAGAAATAAATCCCACCATTTTTCTTAGGTAATATTTGGTTTGAGTTATGTGGGGTTTGAAAACCATGAATAATGCGTTCTATGTTTGTTTTGGGTTTTGAGTAGGGTATGTTTTAATTTTATGTCAAATCAATGTATTAATTTATTTAAAAAATTAAATGAGAGAAGAGAGATAAAGAGAGAAATTATATTAATTGAGGAGAGAGAATGTAGTAGGAATATATGGGGTGGTTTTTAAAATATGGATGTGGGTTTTAAAAACAAAACGTAAACGAACATTGCCTTAGGGGTTTAAGCTTTAGGGTATAGTTTTTCTCTCATGCGTATCGTTCATCTAAGGATGTGACATAGGAGATGATGTACCAAAATGACACAGAGAATTCGAGCCGTAATTTTATATACTACATGCTTAACACATAGGAAAAACTCATATGAGATCGTCTTACGGTGAAATTATTTAATACTTTTGTAATTAGTTATTATATTTTATTAAGGATATATTATTTTTTTATTTATACAATAAATTATTTATGAAATAATTTATAATACCATAATTATAATTTTTCATCAATTAAATATCATTTTTCATTATAAAAGTTACTCCCTCCGTCCCCTTGAAAGGTATTCATTTGCTGTTTGCACGTGGACGGTTAAGGTTTTTATTTGCTTTTTGCACGTAAATTAAAGAGTATTATTATTATAGATAAGATAGGTAATTATATTAGAGAGAAGTGGTGGGTCATATTATGTATTTTCTTTATTAAATAAAAGAAATTAATGCTTTTAAAGCGAATGTCAGGAATAATGAAATGAATAACTTTCAAGGGGAGGGAGGGAGTATCTAATTTCAATGCATGAAAGTCTTTCCCATATTGAATAGAGAAGAATAGAAGGAACCTTCTTCTTGACAGGACAAGTAGGGGCGAAAGAACACTTGTAATAAGCTATGGGTGATGGATTATCCCGAGTTACTTTTTGTCCGTATTTTCTCCATTGATATCCATCTTTCACTGCCTATAATATTTATATTAATTAATAAATATCTGACTATTAATGGATATCTATATAAAATACGACATCGAATAACTTACCAGACTGACATCAGATGGATCAATTCTTACGTAAACTCTGGATACATTAGACTTGATCACTTTTGGTACTTCATCACACGACATCGTATCACTATTCCTACTTCTCTTTCTTCTTGAATTTTCCTCCTCCTCCTTCTCCTCCCGTTCACATCTTTGCTTCAAATTATTATAATTTCTCGTCAAAATTGAAACCAAATCTGCCAACTTCTTGTTCTCACATTTCATACGATTCAACTCCTGCATTAAAAATCAATAACACCACCACATCTACATTAATTAACATAAAATTTCAAACTTTTGTTTTTACTTTTCAATACACGAATAATTAAAGAGTTGGTCTCCGATGTATTTAGTTACATAAGGAAAAAAAAAATGTATCAACACAATATTTTATTAGAGTATCAAGTCATTACAAAAGTTTAGAAAGATAATATATTTGACTCGATATTTTTTATTAATATCACGTCAGAATCGAGTCAAGAATTTTTCTGTCATTTTGGGCATTTTGAAACTTTCTCTTAAAGGGACAAAAGATTTTTTAAATTGTCTGTAGGGCACTGTCCTCGAGTCCTCCAATAAAGTACGGGACAATATATATTTTTTCCCTCCGCTTTAAAGAGATTCATTTGCTTTTTATACGTGAATTAATGAGTATCATTATTTCATGTGTAATGGATAGTTGTATTAATTTGTGTGTGAGCTTCATATTTTAGTTGTATTAGTGAGTGAGTGTGGTCCCATTTGTATAGAAAAGAAAATGAAAAAAATAATCTCTTTAAAGCACATACTCCCTTCGTCCCACAAAAAGAGGGTCTGTTGCTTTTTTCACGTGGATTAAGGAGTATTATTATTTAATGTGTGAATAATTGTATTAGTGGGAGTGTGGACATTATATTTTAATTGTATTAGTAAATATGTGTGGTCTCATATATATAAAAAAAAGAAAAGAAACTCTCTAGATGAGATGTCCAAAATGAAAAAAATTGTCTTAGAGTTTGAGAAACCCTTAAATTTACGATATAGAATTGGATTTTTACATTTTTTCAGTGAATCTATACACTTACATATATATAGCATAATATATTTCATAAAATGTCAAAAAATAAAAAGACAGAAAATAGAACTTCGATTATTGTACAAACCTCATCTTTCAAAAAGGATTCTCTCTCTTCAACGCCCAGATCTTCAAATTCCGAATTCTGCACGCAAAACAACCACTGCATATGTATGATCTCAAGAAAGATTTCTTTTAAAAAACAAATATATATTTTGCATACCGATGATTGAGTAGGGTTTTGCATGGGATTAGTGTTGAGGTCAATTGTAAGATCCATATTATGATGATATATTCAATTAGGGTTTTGTAGTGAATGATTGAATGGAATGTTATCATTTGTGGAGAAGAATATATTTATATATGCAAATTATGATGAAGTCAAGTCAAGTCTATTGCTATAAAAGAAGTAAAGGAAATTTCCGAGAAATTCAAGCCTTTATTAATTTGGAGTAAGTAAATTGGTTGTCTCATTAAAGTTGTTTTTAGTATTCTAGACCATTTTTGTAAATAATCTTTTATGTCATAGTTGTATGAGCATTGTAACTAACTATTTTATAAATAGGAACAAATATTGTCTTCAAGGTTTATGTGATTAGATATGTTGCTACGCTATATTATAATGAATAATAGTAATTAAAAAAATTAATAAAAATTGGACAAATAATTATTTTTTAAAAATAAATTTATTATATATGTGTCATTATAACAAGCCATGCATATTCAAAAGGATCTGGGATCACCTGTTCCATTTCATGTTTCACGGGATGGGGATAGGAGACAAGTGTTCTATTTCACACACATGTCCCATTTCACACACAATAATGGGACATGTATGTGAAATGAGACACTTATCTCCTATCCCATCCCGTAAAACACGAGATGGAACGCGGTGGAGAACGGGGAATTCGACCTCTATACAAAGAGAGATGTGTCGTGCGTAAGAATTTGCGATGATATTGTAATAATATACTACTCCATACACTTACTTTTCAATATATGAAAATTTATTTTTTAAAGTAATGAACCTTCAAAATTAAAAATATTATTCTTAGTTATGTCCTATTATGTTTTAATTTTTTCACATTTATGTTGAAGTTTTTAATAAAATAAATGAATTGTCTATTAATTAAAAGAATAATTATTTTTATATAGAGTAAAATATGAATGTACCATATTAAAAGACAAATTATATATATTTATTTACTTATATACATGAAAAACAAAATGACATAATAAGGTTTGGAAACTATATTTCCATTCTAGCTTTATCAATTCGACTTTTTGATATTGTCAAGCATATATATATATATATATATATATATATATATATATATATATATATATATATATATATATATAAATAAAAAGAAATGATATGAAATTGAATGTTAGGTTTCGAGTCCAACAATCCGCGAGTCTAGTCCATGAAAATTTAATTTTTAGAGTAATAAATTATTATTCTTTTAAATAAAAATATATCACTCCTCAAATTCTAATATAATGTGAATTTTTATATTTTTTTAAAGATAATGAGTAATATTTTCATTAAAAAAAAGTAGACAAAGTCTCTTGTGAGACGCTACTTATGTGAGACAGTTGGTGAGACGTGTTAAAGTATGTCTTTTATACAGATAAAGTATGTTTAATAGTTGTTAAAGTAAGTTTTGTAAAGTATGATGGATGATGAATTAAAGTATGATTTTAGAATGTTATAATATAATTAATTATTGACATACTTTAACTACATATAAGCATACTTAATAATGAGTCAACCCGTCTCACAACCGTCTCACAAGAGAGTCTCTCAACAAAGTAATACTAATTCATTTGTAAATGAAAAATTCTCAGGAATAAAGTCATCCTTTAGATTATTTATAATTGGTGATTATTTTATTTCTTCTTTGAATATATCTAAAAATCTGCCCAAAATTAACAATATTTTGAAGTGTACTGCGTGAAAGCTCCACATCATTAAAACTTTTCTGGCCGGCCCATACTCTGTGCCCGAAATGGGCTTTAATGTTAGGCCCTTATGTTCTATCCAGTGCAATCAGATCCTGATGAATTGGGCTTTTCATACTCTATTAAGATTGTTGCAAATTTTTCGAAACTTACTGTATATATTAATGGGAAATTGTCTTGTTCCTGGAAGTTGCAGGGCAAACTACTCGACAATTATGTGCTACCATTTCTGTTTTTCTTTTAGAATTGTTAATCAAATAATACTCCTATGAGTTTGCCTTTTGAACCTTTGAATATAAGATATTCGGATTTTATACATTCAATTCAATTTTATTTAATAATCTTTTGAATCTTGGCATCTGGAAGGATTATTGTGAAGGGTTTAATTTATGAGGATAAATTCTATATATATTCTTTAAATTTAATCTTTAGTATTAATTTATGAAATCAATTTTTTAAGTTTTGTAATTTATTTTAATTGTTCATTAAATTTTATTTTCATTAGTATTGTCTCTATAAATATTTTTTTAATATTTTTAATTTATTATATTAAATAATATTTTATATTTTATTTTATTCATATGTTATACAATTAGAAAAAAATATATATATATATATCATAGTAAAATATATCTTTATTTTAAAACAAAATAATAATTGAGTTTTATAGAGAAATTATATCTACTTTTTTATAAGATAAATATCAATTAAAATAAAATAATTTTAATATAATTAATTATACAAAGTTAATATTTATCTTAAATTTCGAATCAAATTAATCAATGAAATTATCTATAGATAAATAATGTACTTACTTATTATATAAACCGAATATGATATATGTTCCTTTTTATATTGATTGTAACCAATTTAAAAATTTTTGATGCAATTAAATAACATCTCAATTATTTTAATAAATAATAAAAATATTAATTAATTTCTTAATAATTAATATAGTTAAATATTATACATAATGTAAGTTGTATTTATATATAAAGTATACTTAGTGCTTTAACCTAAATATTGAGTGCCCAAAATCACTCTATAATTACTATATCTTTATATTTTATTTTGGGCTTATAATATATATGTATATATATATATATATATATATATATATATATATATATATATATATATATATATATATATATATATATATATATATATATATATATATATAAACAAACTTAAATTTTTATTTTTATCTTCAATTTTTTTCTCTTTTCAATTTTATTATATTTATAAATAAACCATGCAGTTTTAATTTTGGCAGTCCATTTAAACATTAAATCTTAACCATTAATATTATTTATGCTAATAATAATTCTTTTTATTTTTAATTAATAATATAATAATTTAGTAAATATGAGTGATATTTTTGACATATTCTATTAATTGTCAAATCTATCTTCATTTGCTCCAAAGTGTCTTATTTTTTCATTTTGGGGCTCCGCCCCTAAAAGTGTAATTTTTCTTTTTATACACATGAGACACACACATCCCAACTAATACAATTAAAATATAGGACCCACACACACTAATATAACTACCCATTACAAATTAAATAATAATACTCCTTAATTCACGTGCAAAAAGTAAATGCACCCATTTGGGGCAGATGGAGAGAGTAGTATTAAATGGATGTTTAAGATTAAAATTGAATAAAAACTAAAAATTGTAAAATTATGGATACGAGTAGTAGATATTCAAACGGATATGATATCTCTACATAAGCATGTAACATATACGTTGTCATTCCTAAATTTAAGTAAAAATTAATGTTATGAAAAAATAAGCGTATATACAATGCTATTTAATTGATAAATATAAAATACATCATGTTAAAAAAATTACATTTATATATTATACTCCCTCCATCCCGCGTTAACGTTTATATTTACTTTTTGCACATAGATTAAGAGATATAATATTTTAATGTGTAGTGAAGTGAAAAATACTCCCTCCGTCCTAACTTCAACTTCACACTTTCCGTTTTGGTCCGTCCCAAATTCAACTTCACACTTCCATAAAAGAAAAAAATAATAAACTAATATCCCTCTAACATACTTTAATTTTAAATTTGGCATCACCTTTTTAACACACATAACATACTTTATTATTTATTTATTACCCAAAAATACCATACTACCCTCAAAAGTAAGTCAAAAAGTGACTTTTCTTAAACTCCGTATCTACAGTAAACGTGAACTTGAATTTGGGACGGAGGGAGTAATATTTAATGTGAAGTGGGTAGTTATATTAGTGTTGTGCGTGGGCCCCATATGGAATAATTGATTGTTTTGTGTGGGCCCAACTTGATAAAAAAATAAATGTAAACCTTAACTTGAGACAACTCAAAATGGTAAATGTAAACCTTAACGCGAGATGGAGAGAGTATATAAATAATTAACCGTTTATAAGGGAAAGTATGTTCTTAGCTTGGTTTGAAGCAAATAAAAAATACCTCGAGACAAGAAAACTGACACATACAGAATTCCTACATCACTTTGTCTGGAAAAAAAACACGAGAGAATGGGTGAAAAGAAAAATTCGTAATTGGCTATTGGTATGATTTTCTATGTTCCACCTGATAGAATGATGGGCAGTCGAAATTTTTTTGACAAATCTCAAAAAATTGGTTATACCCTATTAAATTATATTACTACAACGACACAATGTCCAGTCCTAATGATTACATTTGCTTCTTTCACAGTTATTAAGGAATATAGTATTTTAATGTAAGTGGATAATTGTATTAGATTGGTAGGTGAGTCATATGGTGATGGTTTAATTATTTTGTGTGGGTCCCATATACCAAAAAGGGTAATAAAATCATTAGGAACTGATTCTCAAATTGGAAACATGTAACTATAAGGCTGGGAGGACATAGGAAGTATAAGAAAAAAAAAATTTATATAAAAAAAAATTATAATTATTTCCGTGCAAAACACATAAAAGATAATTTATAAACATAAATAAAAAAATAATACTACAATAAAATTCTGATCAGACCAAAACTGGACGAGATAAACTCAAACATATTCGTGGAGATAAAACTATTAAAATTAAAATATAATTAACAATAATCCTATAATAAAATATTTAAAAAATAATAGCAAAATATAATTATTTCATTACAAAACAAATATGAGATTATTATAAATATAAATTAAAAAGTAATACTACAACAAAATTCAAATTAGACCAAAGCTGAATGAAAAAATCTCAAAAATATTCATACAGATACATAACACTATTAAAAAAATAAAAAAAATCCTATAATAAAATGCTTTCCGTGCAACGCACGGACGAGAAATACTAATTATTTATAAAAGGGTATTTACGTCTTCTCACTTAAATATATTTTAAATTTATAGATTAATGGGGTTCGTTTAGTAGTTTTGAGAGTGTAAATAACCGCCCCTTAAGTAATAAGTAAAACAGATTAACCGTAAAATAGTCTAGCACAATTACTCTTAATAATTTGAATTCAGTTTGAAGAAGTGACAAAAATCTTTATCAAGTTATATACCTATTCAAATTTATCTAATCCCTCAATCCCAACTTATTATGTTTTGTTACTATAGATACATAATTTAAGAAAATTTATTTATTTTTATTAACTTTATTGATTTTTTTAGGGTAATATAATATTTTTAGGTAATAAACAAATAATAAAGGGCAAGGGCAAAAGCTTATGTGTTCTCGGGCGCACGGATATAGACCCGTGCGCCCAAACCTGACCCTATCCATATTAATTACCCGACCCGGAGTACATATGAAAAAAATAAAACCCTCATTTATTTTCATCATTTTTCACGATTGATTATCTCTCTTTCTCTGTGATGTGAGCCATCTGCTTCTAGCACTCAAGATCTGTTGATGGAAAATGCCATCTCTTTGTCCCACAGATTCTCTGAGAATCAATCAATCGAGATCGATTTCCTCATCCACCACGCCCATGTAATTTTTATTTTATTTCTCCTTGTCAAATACTACTCAACTCAAATCAATTTATGACAAACTAATTTAAATCGAATTTTGACAGAACGAGAGACTGAGAATGGCATTGCAGGAGGAGAGAAGGGAGGCGGTGGCGGTGCTGATGAAGAGATACGAGTGGCGAATCGAGTGCCTGATGAGCGAGAGGGAGGAGAGCATGGCGAGAGCGGTGAACAGAAACGTGGAGCTCAATAATCATCTGAGAATCAAGGAGGTGTACAACCAGAGGTGGCAGAGATTGACGGAGGAGAAAGAGGAGGCGGTGGCGTCGCTCAACGGCACGATTCAGCGGATGAGAGAGAGAGCCGCCGGCACCAACGCCGGGGATGCGGAGTCATGGTGCTGTTTGGAGGAGGAGAGAGAAAGAGAGGGAGGGGGAAGGGGAAGGGGAAGGGGGGAGGATGGGGTGGAGAAGGTGCAGGTGTTGGAAATCGTTTGTGATAATGCTGCCATGTATCTACAAATTATAGTACGTTACTGCAGATGTAAATGGTATATTGTATTCATGTGAAGTGTATGAAGTTGCAAAGGGTATAGTGTAGATGAGTAAATGGTATATTATTATTATGTAAAGAGTATAGAGTTTAAAGCACCTGCTGTTGATAGTGTTTTAAGTATATATTGTTAAATTTCTATGACATGGTGCGAATGGTATATTATTGTCATGTAAAGAGTATATTGTTGACATGTAAAGTGTATGGAGTTGTAAATGGTATACTGTTTATGAGTAATGAGTATATAGTTGATGAGTAAAAGGTATATTATTGTAATGTATAGAGTGTAGAATTTAGATTATCTGTTGTTGACAATATTTCAACTTTATAGTGTTAATTTATTATGGCATGGTGCAAAGTGTATATGATTTTATACTAAAGGGTATGACACTCAATACTAAAGGGTATAACATTCAATGACAGAATCAAAGAAACACTTTAAATGATTAGAACACCTATTATTGACAGTGTTTCATGTTTATGTATTTTTATGAAAAGGTGCGTAAAGGGTATATTGTTGATATGTAAAGTGTATGTAGTTTTAAAGGGTATACTGTTGATGAGTAATGAGTATATAGTTAATGGATAAAATGTATATTATTGTCATGTAAAGGTATGGAATTTAGATCACCTGTTGTTGATAGTGTTTCAAATTAATATTGTTAAGGTGTTATGGCATGATGCAAAGAGTATATGATTTTATACTAAAGGTTATGACACTCAATACTAAAAGGTATAACATTCAATAACAATATCAAAAGAACACTTTAAACGATTAGAACTTAATGGAGGATATAATATTGTCATATAAATGTATTGAATATAAGTTAGCAAAGTGTAAATGAAGAATATTACATTGTTTATTTTCCATAAATTTAATAAAGGGCATTACATTAGACAAGCATGATAAATCAATCACATTGGGTTCAACTCCCATTGATGTACTACATTCTTCATATATTATCATTTCCTTAAAAGTTTCTTCATGGCATGTGTCAATGTTGTCTTCAAGCTGGCATAACAAATCACAAATGTCTTCTTGAGATGATGAAAATAGAATAATATCTGCATATGAAAAATTAGCTTATTAATCTAAGTGCACAATAGTAGATACAATAATAAAATATAATTAACATCAAATTATTATATGAAAAATGAAAATGTAAAGCGCAGGTACAATAATTAATACTAAAGGGTATATCAGATACTATTAAAGGGTATAATATAATAACCTAAAGTAATGCCCGTCTGAACCAAATAAATTAGTTTTTTTAATGAAATTCTTTTTATACATCCTAAAAATCAAGTGTGTAATCAAACCTAAAGCTAAAACAGATCTTACAGTTGAGGACTCTCATTCTACCTCATCATTATTATTAATAAAGAAGGGGAAATAACTTCAATTTTCATGAAACTTTGCATCTAACCAACATGACAGAAATAAGTTACTTTCTTAAACACCTCTATGCAATCTCAATTCCCAAATAACAAAAATAATTTTTGCAACGTGAAGCACCCCAACTCTGCTCATTACATGTCATTAAAGACAAGCAAAAGCATGGTTTAAAGCATGATCAACCCATAGTCAAAGCAACCTACTATCTGTTTACACTTAAAAGTATACAACAATTGATCAATATGAATACATCTATTAGTAAACATGAAATCTTTAATTGAACTTAATTGCAAACATGAAGTCTTTAAGCCACACTTATCATTAAATTTCCCCATCAAGAAGATTTAAAAAAAAATGTATATATACATAAAAAGCACCACTTATCAAACATCAGAAAAACACAACTTGTATATCAACTGCTATTGAAGGGTACATTTTTGTCATGCACTAAAGGTATATCAACTACTGTTGAAGGGTATATTTTTATCATGCAAAGGATATATTGTTTTCATGTGAACTGTATGGATTTGCAAAGGATATATAATTGATAAATAAATGGTACATTATTGATGAGTAAAGAGTACATCATTTGTCATACAAAGTGTATACTGATCGTGTAAATTGTATGAAGTTGTAAAGGATTTTTTGTGGATGAGTAAATGGTACATGTTGTCATAAAAATGATATATTATATATGAGTAAAGAGTACATTACCGATGAGTAATGAGTACATTATTTAAATCTGGCCATTGGTAATGGAATTAAAAGATGATTTTAGATAATGCATCATCAAGAAAAGATAATTTTAGATAATGCATCATCAAGAAACAATAGCAGTCACATGATTCAATTGGACCAACATGAATCTATGGACAATTGCTCCCCCAAAAAGAACAAGTAATAAAATAATTAATTAAAACAAAGGAAAATAATGCATCTTCACAGCCTCTCAACTTACAAGAACCCCAATCACCCAGAAAGCAATGCAACTAATTGAGTCTACTGAAAACCTGTAAATATGAATAGTAGAAAAGCTTCAAATTCAATGGAATTTTCAATTCTAAAATAAACAAAACCAAACACTACAAGAAACTGTGAGATTAGCGATGGAAATTTTCATCGCTAATGTTAGGAAAATCCATCGCTAATCAATTTATCGATGGATTATTGACGAAAATCGAATGATCGCTATATCGAGCGTTGGTAATTATTTACCGATGAATTTTTAAATTCGTCGGTAAATACCGACAGAATTTTTTGTTGGTAAATAAAAATATCCGTCGGTAATTATGCAACTCAAGTTCGTCGGAAACCAAAAAAATCGCGATGGAATTACCGACGAAAATATCCATCGCTAAGCATAAAATATTGTGTCAAATAGAACTTCTTTTAGCGACGGAATTACCGATAGAATAAATTACCGACGGAAAAATCCATCGCTAAATACAAAATATGGAATTATAAAAATTTCTTTTAGCGATGGAATTACCGACGGAATATTATACCGACGAATTCTTTCATCGGTAAATACAAAATACTGAATTATGAAAACTTCTTTTGAAATTACCGATGGATTTTTTCATCGGTAAATAAAATATATTTTCATATAAAATATAATTTAGCGACGAATTTGCTGACAGAAATGTAGAAAGTGAGATTTAATGACCAATATATTCCATCGTTAAAATATTATTATATTTGTATTATATATTTTAAATTAATATTAATACCTGATAAATAAATAAAAATTATAATTAAATAAATCTTCAAATCACAACCTAATATAAAATCTCCACAACTTCAAATAAAAACCCAAATTCGCCACAAAATATCAAATTCTACCAAATCCTTAATACAAAATATCTAATATATATGTCAGAAACAACTTATTTACACCAAAAAATTTCATCATATTTTTCTAGGTGCAAAGACAACTTGGGTTCTTACTTTTCCCCTGATTTTCTTTATTAGTAGTCACTAGAGGACGTTCAGCAACATCCTTTCCAAATATCCTGAGGAGAGCAGCTGAAACCACCACAGACCTGCAATCATGAAGTGTTGAGAAACCACAAACTTATCCCACTCAAGAGTAAATATAAAGACCACTTACTTCACAAGTAAGACCACGCAATGCATTTCACTGAACTCTTGCCCATAAAAAATTATGAAAAAATTATTATAAAATTTGATCATACCAAACAAAATCAATAACTATGATAGCGATTCTTTACTATTGACCAAACAACATAATTATACAATACAAACCCATTCCTATTCCTTATCACTATCACTATTATTCTCATTCCGATTCCTCCTAATAAACCAAACGCCCCCTTATTTCTTGATACTTTGCCATCACACACTACACACACAATGCACTATTACCATCCAAAAAAAAGTAGCTCCCAATACCACAATCATAAAGCAATTAATTAACCATAACCACACCAAGAATTTATCCCTTTTAATGAATCTTCGTAAATTCAACCCAATTATCTACAACTAATAATCTAATATGCATTCACTGACCTGTCAGCTTTTAATTAGTCCTGCAATCCAAAACAATTAAAAAAAACATTTATGTGTGTGAGAAGATTTTGTAAGTAAAAAGTATAAACTAAAATTGGGAAGATAAACTATCTGTAAGATTGATGAGTAAACTACCATTAATACTTATACTATATGCTAATACTGTATGTAATCAATCTCACATGGATCAAGAGTCAATATTTACTTGTAGTGATTAAATCTGGCAAAGCTGTGTTATAGCCCAAAATAATAGAAAATCCTGAAAAAAAATGTCATGTACGGATAATTAGATAGATAATGTTGTAGTAAACCCATAGTGTACTGGAAAGAGTTCAAGTAATGAATCCAACCATACATGGCAATTCTTTAACAGCAAGTACCACAGACAATAATAAATCAATGCCAACCTGGTTCATGCACTAAACTAATAAAACACTAAATTTAAGTGTGTGTATGCACGAGAGCAGAAGGAAATTAGCAAGTTGCAAAGAAGTGAAGAATAAAGTCTAATGAAAGATCCGAAGCTCATGGAAAACATGATACAAATATTGGCTCATAACAATGTAGGAATACCACTAGTTGAAAGATACATGCATCATATGAACTTATAACCTATAAATTATCTGCACAGCATATGCATCAAGCACAGTAGCTCACTGTTAGGTCCATAACTCCATATCCCAGTTCACAATAAAATTCAAATACTAATCAGCCTTTAGGAAAAACTATATCTCAAGTATCAGAGAGATGACCACATGAATTCAGCCATTAAAGTATCTCACTGGTATCAGAAAAAAGCTAAAGATGTAACTTATTTCATTGTTCATGCACTATGCTTTAACACAATAAATGATTTAATTTTCAATCTATGTAGTCAAATTCTATCATCAATTAGACAAAGACTATCCTGGGCCTGACTGGAGGATTACATGTTACCCCAGCCCCAATCAAGAGATGCAGTCAGTCTCATTTACTATTTACAACAAAAAGAAGAATTTTTTTTTTGCAATTTATAGGGAAGTCAACTAAAATCCTCAATCAACCAACATAAATCTTAAAAATTAATCAAAATTAAATGAATCAATAAACTAAAAAAGGAAAAGGAAAATGTAGAGGAATTTTTCAAGGAAGATTCTAGAACAAGCACTAAATAAGTTTGTTTGAAAATACCAACATGATCAGAATTCTTAAGAGGAACAAACAGTAGGTAAAACACAACTTTCATGATCACAGAGAATGTGTAACAGAAACTGAAGAACTAACTGACCAAAATTCATAAATTCAAATAGGCTAATCAAATAATAAATCACGAAATCAGAAATAATATTTTTGAACTCTTCTTCTTAATTATAGTTTCACATTTGTGGAGTAAATACATAGGAAAAAAAGCAGATGGAGGGTCAACCATAATCAATTCATGGTATTTACCAGTAGCTAGGCTAATCTGTTCAAAACTTTCTGTTGGCAAGAGCCACAACAAAAGCAACAATGAAAGTATACAGTTTCAAAAAGGCTCCACAATAAAAGCAGCAATGAAGATAATTTTAATAGTATCACCACCTCACCTCTATGCAAAATCAGCAAAATAATGTCAATATCTTCTTCTATACTCCACAAGAATTTTCCCAATTCATTAGCATCTCCAACTAAATCACACACACACAAACACATATTCTAACCTTCTTTACCCACAAGAAATTTCTAAAAGTTCTAACTAATGATCTTGCATACACAATTAATTAACTAAAATATACACCAACAAAACTAAAACTCTACATTTGCATTTATTTAAAGCAAGAAAACATATTAAATATAATCTTTCAAATTGACAAAATTATTGAACAAAGTAAGCTTATCGCATGAAATCAAAAAGTGAACTCAAAAAGTAAGCTTTAGATTAATTAATGAATTAATTTGTAAGAAATATTTAAAAATGACAAGCTATTTCACTTCATTTTGGTTTTCTCCCTTATTTATTAGCTAATACTAAAACTTTGAGTAAATTTGAGTGAATTAAATAAGATCAACTCTTTTAATATTACCTTTTTTTAAAATAATTTTTAATTATTTTCCTACTTACATCCTTTTAAATAAAGGGATTTAAGGCTTATCATCAATCTTCATCATTTTTTTGTTAAAATTTTATTATTAAGATATTCAAAATTAAATAGTTAACTCCCATGGGATATATTTAGAAATACTGACATTATATGAAAGCAATTATACCATAAATTGGTGACTATAAAATTGATGGAGCTTATCATTAATCCACAAACTATATTCAAAAACTTTCTTTTAAATAAATATTATTTTGCTAGTTATAATATATCTGTTCTTCCACGGTGCTTAGTCAGAGGACTTATAAGGAGTACTTATAATTATTAATTAGCATACGAACTCAATAATCAATTATTTTCATTGTGTATTAAAATTTGAGAAAACAAATTAGACAACAGCAGATTTATAATTAGGTTAACAAAGAAGAATTGCAGGGATACCTCTTGGCCAGAGAATTAAGGAGTTAGATGCTATGTAGGAATGTCCTCGAAACATCCCGCGATTCAGCGAACGCGAGCAGAGGGTCCTCGAAATATGGGCTACAAAATACCAATAGAAGAATTACGAAAATTAGGGCAAGAGTTGGTGTCTTACCTAATGATTCTTCTTCCGGCAGATGGTGGTGGCAGGAGGTATCCGCCATGAGTGGTCGAATTACTTATTCCTGGTGAACTCGACAAGCCCTCGCTGGTGGAGAAAAAAACGTTAAAGACGAGATAGAATCGGAATGAGAAATAATAGAAAGTGAAGGAGAGGGAGAGAAGGCTCAGGTAGATGGGGAATGCCATCGTTCTTGGCCTGCGGCAGTAGAAGCAGCAACTTCCACCGGCGATAGTGGCAGACTGATGGAGAAATCGGGAGAAGAAGGCACAAACTCGTTTTCCAAGTTAATGGAGTGACTAGAAGGCGATACCTAATTTTATTACTCTTAAGATTAACGACGGAATTATATCCGTCGATATTTGAATTAAAATTAAAAATATATAATCAATCCAGAGTAACAATTAAATTTTATAAAACAATTGCAAAATTTTGCTGACGGATTATTTCCGTCGATACCTGAAATTATTATTTTTAAATAAATTTTATATATTTACCGATCGATTTATTCCGTCGGTAAATATATAAATTTTTTATTAAAAGAAAATTAATTTTAATCTTTAAATTATCGACGGAATTAATCCGTCGGTAAATAAAAGACTAAAATTAATTTTTTTTTAAAAATTTAATATATTTACCGATGGAATAAATCTGTCGGTAAATTAAAGACTAAAATTAATTTTTTTTAAAATAAAAATTAATATATTTACCGACGAAAAACATCCGTCGGTAAATTAAAGACTAAATTTAATTTTTTAAAAAATAAAATTTAATATATTTACCGACGAATTTAATCCGTCGATAATCATCCACGATTTATTCCCTCCAAAATACCGATGGACTTACCGACGAAAAAAAATCCATCGCTAATTCCATCGGGAATCCGTCGCAAAAACCGTCGAAAATTTTTATTGATGATATTTTAAAAATAAATCCTACTAAATCAATAAACCGTCGGTAATTCATCGGTAAACCGTCGGTAATTACCGACGATTTCTTTCCGCCGGTAAATCTGTCGGTATTCTGGCAATTTCTTATAGTGAAAGGAATCAAGCAAACAAAGAACGACTTGGAGGATAAGAAAATAAAGGAAAATTCGAATGTAACGAAAGATCAATTGAACTCGAACATATACGTGTGTAAGCTACAAAAATTTTCACTCACCTCCGCACTCCGTCTTCCACACTACAGATTGCGTGATGAAAAATCCCCAAATTATCGCCCCTCTAGCGCTGAAATTGCGTGATGAAGAACGTGCGTAAGCTATAAAAATTTTCACTCACCTCTGCACTCCGTCTTCCACACTACAGATTGCGTGATGAAGAATCCCCAAATTATCACTTCTCCAGCATTGAAATTGCGCGATGAAGAATCCCAAATTATCGCCCCCTCTCCAGCGCTGAAATCACACAATAGAAGGTGAAGAATGTGTTTTGATTTTTTTAAAAAATTTATATATGATCCGTTTTCTTATGGGTCGATCCGGGCGCACATAATTAGATATGTGTGTCCGGACACACAAGAGCCTCACTCATAATAAAGTATAGGGGTCCCTAAATGCACACCCCTCTTTATTGAATACACACCCTAATATAATATAATTAAAATATGTAATTTTAAAAAGTCTAAACTACCTTTAATTTATTAAATACACACCCCTATTCACGTAATATTAAATTATATATTTTCTCTCTATAATAAATTCTATTTGACGATCACTGGCATCCCACTTCCATCATGAGCCGCTTCCCATGAAAATAGTCACCATCATGAGCGTCCCCCTTCCTCTTTAACTTCCAATCTGTAAATTACCGTTAACAACAACATTAAAGTTTCGTTAAGATGAGGAATTGCATTTCTATTAAGACTTGTCATGCTAATTCTCCTATTAGACGTCATATAAATATATGGTAATCTTTCATCATGAAGGCAACTTGGTAGGAGTTTAAACCGGTAAATTTAAACGTCCATTGAGGCGGGCATGAATGGGGATTAAATTACGTTGGTTTAGTTACCAATTTCAAATGGCTCTCAACCCCAACATCTGCAACTAAGTGTACTTAATTCTAACACAGAAAACCCTCTCTCTCTTCCCACTTCTCTCTCCTCTTCTTGAAGGGGTTAGTTGCAATCACTAAAAGCTGTGTAATAATTTTTTAGCAAATTTTGATGAATGCTTATGATCCACTAGCAATTGTTGCAAGTTTCTCCAATTTAATTTTTGTCTCCGGTGGACCAAACTATCTCCTGCTGGGATCAAGAGTAGCAACTTCCAAGGGAGTTGCAATCCCACTTCCCATCCTCACACTCTCTCATCTCCAAGGATCTTCCCATCAATCAAAACCACAAAACATGGGCTCGCTTATACATTCCCGCGCCACAACATGCAACCAAACTGCCCCTCATTCTTTACTTTCACGGCTGCCTCCTCCATGTTCCAGGACTTCTGCTGCAATATCATCCATCAGATCCCGGCCGTCATTGTGTCCGTGGAGTACCGCAACGCCCCCAAGCACCGCCTCCCCGCCGCCTACAATGACTGCTTCGAGGCTCTATACTGGGTCCGAACCACCGACGAGGAGTGGCTGATTAAGTATGCCGATTTGTCGAGGTGTTTCGTCATGGGAATAAGCGCCGGCGAAAACGTTGTGGCATCCACGCAATCGCCATTATTGGCGTGCTCAGCGAGGGGTGGTGACTTTGAAAGGGAGGGACCATGGCAGGGTGTGTATAGCTTTAAATTAAAAAAAGGGTAATTGTGTAGTTTTAGGGGTGTGTATATAATAAAATTAAAAAATAAAAGATTTAAAAGGGGTATGTATTCAATAAATGGAATGTATTCAATAAAAAAGAGTATGTATTTAACAACACTCTTTTAATATATTATGTGTGTTAATCTGTTAGGTGAGAGTGATAAATTTATAATTAAAATGTACTTTTAGGGTTGGAAATTGATGTTATGTTATCTTTTTTGGATGGTAAAATTTAATGTGAGACACGAGAAAGGTGAAACTTCACACGTTTCAATATCGAGTTCTTTTCCTACGTTTCAAATGGTATTACTTACTTTACTAGTTGAAAATATTATTGATTAGAAAAGATGGTCTACTTGAACTTTTGTCAAACTTCACTTCTCTTGAACTAACTTTAATCGAGACAAACATAAATTGAAAAACCATAATCGTCAAAATCCAAGTTCAAAGTTATATAACAACTTAGAACGCAAACAAACTAACTTAGCATGATCCGAGGCTTCGAGCCAATATTTGACCAAACTCGGTTTTAAAATCGAGTCATATTAAACGTACATAGATGCTACATTTGGTGCGATACAGTGAATGCATATTATCATCCATGGATACGTGATTGGTAGCAAAAGAGAGAAAGAAAAGAGTAATACTTGTATAGATGAGCAGGGATGTGAGCATGCAGTTAACCAATATTGAATATCCATATAACAAAACAACAGCTCGATAAACGAGTGTTCTATGGTTAAATGAATGAACTCAGAATTCACAGTACCTCAACAATTTTTACATGTATCAATCAAACCAGCCCACATGCGAAAGATTCGGCTGGAGACGAAGCAATCAGATCAAACCAGGCGCGCCTTTATACAAACTCATCGGAAAGTTAGAAGCTTTACTATGCATCAAACCAGCTTGCTCCATAGTTATAATGTTGATTATCTTTCATAGCCCCGATCGAGCATCATTTTATACATCTCGTGTTGTAGGATGGAAGGAAACAGAGAGCCTATGTTTTTATGGTCAGCTAAACTCTTCATTGTGTCTAAGGATTAACCTTGTAATAAAGCATTCCAAAGAGCATCTTCTCCCTCACCACAATGTTCATGTACAAATTTGAGCTTTTCTACTGACTTGCAGATTCCACTGCAGCTCCAATCAAACGAGGCGATACATACGTTTCCTGCTTGTGCTTTCCATTCACAATCTGCAAATAAACAACCAAAAACGATACTAATATGAGAACATATTAACTTTTTGAATCCTGTTTGTAATTCGGGTTGTACTAGCAGTCGAGCGATCATAATAACCAAAGAAATATAACAATGGAATCAGACCATTAGATCAGAAAATGATACCTGGTGGAGTACCACAGCACATATTACGCTCATCGATGTGCTCAACTTCAAGACCGATGAACCAAGAACCGAGTGACACATCTTCATTAGCGTACTTGTGTAGTATGTGTCTATAATTGCCATCAAGATAATATCATGTTAGTATATTTATGTTCAAGAAAGGAATAATACATGGTGCACAATTTACCACTAGTATATTATGAGTATAATTTAGAAGTATTAAGGTTTTCAACTCAATTAACACTACAGGGGTAAATTTGTAGGTGTTTTTAGTTTCATTTCAAGTTCAATGCTGCCGTGGATGTGATTAAAATACTATAGAAGCGTATTGTCATCAATCAAAGTTCACACAAGAAATCCAATATATATTCAAGCATACAATGATGCTAATAGGATTTTGCAGCAGGCAAGCACATGTGCATCGACTCGTCTGCCACAGGCTAATTAGTCTAGTTTTATGAATTGAAGTTATCATGAATGATACATAAAAAATATTGTTTGTGCAAAAAGTTCCGAATTTTTGAAAGAATGCTACTCCTTGACGCAACCTAAAAACACACAAATATACCTTTTTTTTTTTGGAGGCAAGAAACATATGTTCTCCATCCTCTTGCAACATAGAATTTGTTGATACTTGATACTGTGTGTATATGTGCACATAATATTCAAAAGGAAACAAAAATAGGAACAAGAACAATATCAAGCAACACACACACAAAAAAAAAAAAAAAAAAAAAAAATCCTTACTGATTGATTGAGATATAGGTGGCTAAATCCTTTGATATGGCATAAATCTGTCCAGTTGCATGCCGGAAATATTTGTTTCCTTCTTCTCCAAATTTCCAAGACTCCGGTTCATGGTATTTCACATTCCTGAAGAAAGAACATTTCTGGTTATTGAAAATCTAACCAAGAATATGATACATCAAAACTGAACCAAGTTGTAATTTTGAGGATTACTTCTGAGCAAGAACAGGTCCAGATTTCATACAACCAATGTAAATTCGAGGCTTTGATCGATGACGAGCAAGAGTTGCAGCTAATGTACCTGTAGGTGCAATATCCTTACTTAGTGGAGTCCAAAAGAAATAAAAATTCAACACTTCTTGTTGGGAAGGTAAACAAGGAACGTCATACTTACCCAAATTAACATGAACATCATCATCAACCTTGACATAAAAATCAGCATCCCACGTCGCAACAGCAGTGGCAAAGAAAATCTTTGTTTTTGCAGATAGTTCATGATATCCTTCAACATGCTCCTGTAGTAATGGATGCTTAAACTTTTTGAGGTCATTTTAAGTAAAAAAAAAGATGGATATTGGGAAAAATCCTTTTACCAGCCTGAGGAAGTCCTTATGTTGAGCTTCTTCAGAGTCAAGAGCTCTATCCAATATGCTGTTAGATGTTGCACTGGATCAATCAAAACATACAGCAACCCTGTTAGTTCATCCCACTTAATTCAACATAGAAATTCTTAACTATCAGAAGCTGCATCTTTGAAAAGCTCAGAGAGATGATTCCATGAGTTATGTTCCGTAAGACAAAGAAAAGAGGCCTAGTGCAATACTCCACTTTTCATAGATCAAAATAAATACATTCAAAATGTTCAAATAGTAAAAATCGAGTGACAAGCATGAAACAGCAACAGCCTATGGTCACAGTGCCTCTCTCGGTGATGCAGTCACCAATTCACATTAACGTATCCGTTAAATCTCATAAGTTTCATGAGCTTACAGAACTATATAATGAATAACTACACAACTCATTCAGATTCCACCTTCGTAATTTGAAGATAAGCTAATTTGAAGATAAGCCGGAAGGATACAAGCTTATTATGCATTTATTACAAGATATAATGGCAAAAACAACATAAAGAGAAATTCACCTATGTCCAATCATAAACCTCACAACAATTCCCTTCTCTTGCTCCAATCTCCGAAGTTGTTCACCTAAGCAAATCACACAAATTCTTGATCATGTAATTCTCTGGTAAGTAAGCAAGTAAAATATGCTTCGAACTAGATTATAACTACCTCGAGGCATCCAAGTCTCTCGGACAGAATCACGCCTCTTCCTACTGCTAAAAGCAGTATTTATGCCAATTACCATGAAAGCTTTCTTCCTCGGAGGCCCCTGGTGGATCGTGTGTGATGAGCCATCATTTAAACTCTTCTCTTGAGCACTTCTTGAAGCAGATAACTCCATCTGGAGCATTGAGATTGATTTGTCCAACGACCTAAAACGAATCCCGTCATAAGTTTACCATATTTTAGCTTCCCAAAAACATTTGCCAAGAGAAACTGCTGGACATATTAAATTCATGGAATTTCTGAACTCACTGGATTGCTTCATGGGTTTTGTACACCTCTTTCATTACATCCTTATCCTGATCTTCTGCTTTCTACAAACAAAAGATTGAATACATAAATGATAAATCCACAACTCCTCCGATCAATCTCAATAAAAAGGCACTTTTCACTTTACATCAAAAACTAAAACCCCCAAAAAGCGTTATGATGAAAAGTCCTTTATGATCACATTTACAAACAAAAACACTTATACCGATCAATCTCTAAGGAGAGAGAATTGTTACAGAGGGAGAAATGAGAATCATAAATCTGTAATAAGAGTTCAACTTCAAAATTCAAACCTTTTTCTTGGTGTCGCAATCTTCGGAGACGATCTGCAGCTCTTGCTCCCTCCTTTGTTGAGTTATGAGCTGATTATTGGATTCCAATGGACCCCAAAATCTGAAAAGGAAAAAACCCAGATCAAACAATCACTACAGTGGCAATCAACAACCAAAGATTCAAAATTCTTGAACTGAGAACACACCTGTTGGTGAAAACCATGCCAATAAAGAAGAAACAAATGGAGAAAACGGGAATCCATTTAACAGAAACCTTCACATTTCTACTCTTCATCGCCTTTCGTCTTTCCCCTTTCTCTCTCTCCTCTCTCTCTCTCCTCCACTCAGAGAAACCTAAAACCCAGAATTCAAAGTGATATAAACACGTTCGAAATCTGGAATATACAGAATATAGTTATGGCGAAGACGTGGTGAGAAGAGGGCGGCGACGGAGCCAGAATTTTGGAAATGGAGAGGAATGTCGATTGAATTTTGGGAATATTTTTCCAGATAATATAACTTCAATTAATTATTTCTTTAAATTTGTCGGAAAAAATTGACGCGGGTTCAAACTTTTGGACCGAGAAAATTCGCATGTTTGGCATGAGATCGGGCCACGTGTTGGTATCCCATTGGCTAGTCGTTTTGAGATGGTAATAAATGAATCCGGGGGGGTTGCCTATGAATTAATTAAAATATTAATACAAGTTTTAATTAGTTTATTTATGACTAGTTATTAAAGCCGCCATTAGGGGTTATTACTTCTTGTTTGTAAAAATTAATTATTTTTAAGAGATGGATTAGGGCGAGACCAGTCCCACAAAATAAATTGGTGGAACTTGTGTCTCCACCCTTTTTAATTAATTCATCTTCTTTTATTAATATATTATTTTTTATTTTATTTTTAAATTTATTATACTTAAATAACTATTATACCCTAAATTCTAAACCCTAGGGATAAATTATACCCTAAATCACAAGGATAAAATTGCAATTATACCCTAAACCCTAGGAATAAATTATACCTTAAACCACAAGGGTAAAATTACAATTATACCCTAACCCTAAACCCTAGGGGATAAATTATACCCTAAATCACAAGGGTAAAATTACAATTATACCCTAAGTTCTAGGGATAAATTATAACTTAAACCACAAGGGTAAAATTACAATTATACCCTAAACCCTAGGTATGAATATACCCTAAACCACAAGGTGAAATTACAATTATATTCTTAATATTAAATTTAAAAAAAAAAAAAAAAAAAAAAACGAACTGCAATTGGGATGATAGGGGTAGGCGGTAATTGCATTGATAAAAGGAAGGGGGTGGGGCCGGTTCCACCAATTTGAAATTTGGAACCACCCCATACTAGTCTCTTCCTATTTTTAATGAAATTAATATAAGCAGTGGGTTAAATATGATGTTTATAGAAAATGGTCTTTAAAAAATAGGAGAATCTATAATTATATATAGTAATTTGGTGAAATGAATTTTCAGATTAGAACAAATTTCTTGGATAAGTGTTTTAGTTAATTAATTAATTAAATTTTGAAGGGTAAGTTTATTGTATTGGCATTAACAATACAGGAGAGATATAATAAACTCAAAGTCAAAATGCAAGTATAAGAAGGGGTGTTCAATTCGGTACGGAAAATGATATGAATTTTTATAAATAGAAAATTCAATACCATACCGAATTTTGATTTGATAACGATACGTTTTTTTTATAATTCGGTACGGCTCGGGATGAATATTCTATTGTACGGTTTGGTGTAACGGATTTACCAAACAAATGCGTTTACAATATTTTTTAATATTTATTTTAAAAATAAGATGTAAACGTTAATTTATAATTTGTAATTTTATAAATACATTTAAAACAAATTAAAATATTAAATGTAAATATATTTTAAATTTTATTTAAAACTATTATAACTAATACTATATACAAATAATTATTTAATACATCAATCCTTATCATATTATATAATTAAATTAAATAAAATAAATTTATAGAAGTAAGAATTTATACATTTATAAAATAAAAATTAAATTATTAATAATATTTTAATATCTAAAGTAAAAGATGATAGTTTATTTTAAATATGAAGTTTAAATTATTAAAAAATATAAATATTATTTTAGTAGGAAGACATTAATTTAAGGTAGAATATAATGTTTAATTTTTATTATTGAGTTTTAATAGGGTATAAAATTTTATTTTAAAGTATATTTATATTCGGTTTTTCGGTTCGGTTTGGATCAGTTTGGATTTCGGTACGATTTATCAGATGATATCCAAGTCCATAATATAAAATATTTTGGTTTGATTGGGTTCGGGAAAATTAAATAGTCAACGAATTTTTTTCGATTCGAAACTTTTTCAATTTGGTGTCTGTACGGGTTCGGTAATATCCAATTACCATGCACATCCTTAAGTACAAGGATAAAATAACAATATTATATTTTTATATGTTCAAAATTATCAAATTAATTTTAAATGATTTAATAATATTTTTTTTAAATAAAATCTCTTCATCCTTAATAAAAAGGTAGGTCTTGCATGAGATTGTCTCACGTTCACGCAAGATCATTTTACACTTTTTATAATAGTTATCACTTTCGATATTAAATGTTATCACTTTCGCTATTAAATATTATTACTTTTCATTTATACTATAAATTGTTTATGAAATAACATTATTACTTTTGAGTATCACTTTTTACCCGTCTCACATAAGTAAGATGGTCTCATACAAGTATTTGCCTAATTAAAATAAACACACTTAATAAGTGTATAAATTTATTTTGTAATTACACCTTAATAATTACTCCTCCGTCCCGGCACACATCCCTATTTACTTTTTGCAAGTAAAATAAAAAAGTATTATTATTTTATGTGTAATGAGTAGTTGTATTAGTAGTAAGTGGTGGGTCATATGTGGGGGTCTTTTACTAAAAGGGAAAAATGTGAACCTAATGAGACACTCAATATAGTAAAATAAGCATCTTTCGAGTGAAATGGATGGAGTATAAAATAATAAAATGATATATATATATATATATATATATATATGGATTTATTACTATCTAGTACAAGATATACTATAATATTACTGCACTTTTAGTCCCGTACAAAAAGTCTCATTTTGTTTTTAGTCCCCAACCTTTTTTTAGTCCCAAAACTTGCACTTTTAGTCCCATCCGTTTGTTTTTGGATGGAAAACGTTACACTATATTTTCACAAAAATTATTTTACTATTTTTTCTGTTTTTTTTTATCAACATATTTCTGCTTTAACTTTCACCCTCAAGCACATCAATGTGTCGGAAGGGAAACTTGGTAGGGGTGCGACGATTTTCTCCGAAAAGGACTTGGCGATCAGAAATTGGAGACAGCGCGGATGGTTGCGCGACAGCGGCGGCGGTGCACGATGGTGAACGATTTGCGACGATCGGCTGGCGACGAGCTCCGACGAGGAGACGAACGATGGATCCGACTCGAGCTTCGTCGGCACCCCAAGGCCCGGTACACAGAAGTGAATCCTTTCCCCAATAGCAATACATTCGGCACCACCAGCAATAGATGGGCTGCTGAAGCTAACAACTTTGTAATTTTCTGAAATTTGTGGATCAAAGATTAAATAAAGGTGTATCTGAAAATTTTGTCTTCCTTTGAAAGAATGAGTTTTTTCTCCATTGTGGTGGGATTGAACACGTAGAAGTGGTTCAATTGCCTGCAGTGTACAAGCAGCAACCAGTTTGTAGATTGCAGTATCTTAATGTCAGATCACAGATAAAAAACTCCAATTTGCCGAGATATGCATCAGATCCGCCATAAAAGAATTCTGGTTTCGTGTTATACTAATGCCGAAGAATGAACGCGTGTTCGCGGCGGAAGAGCCAACTGTTGAGGAGGCCCGATAAATAAATTCCACTATCTGCTCACCAATTTAGATTTAAATAGGGATTTCGCCGGCAATAACAAAAGGATTTCTGACGACAGATCGGTATTGCTGCCGATTAGATCTGCCGCCGGCAAACGCTTTTCAGACATCTCGACGACCGAATATATCTTGTTGGTGGAGGAGATGGGGTTGGTGGTGGTGGAGTCAATGGAGGAGGTGGGGAGACGGTGGAGGGGGTGATGGAGGTGGTGGAAATGGCGGCGGAGGAGACGGTGGAAGGGGTGACGGAGGCGGGTGGTGGTGGAGGAGACGGTGGTTGTGGTGGTAGGGGAGGAGGCGGAGAAGATGGTGGTGTAGGTAATGACGGTGGAGGAGATGGCAGTGCTGCTAGCGGTTGTGAAGATTTAGGATTAAGAGGGAGAGAAGTGGGTTGGAGAGGGGGAGTTTAGGGATGAAATTAAAATTAAAAATAAAAAAGGATGAACTTAAATTAAAAAATAATTATATCTAACGGACACATCATCTCTCCGTTAGTTTTGACGGACAAAATTTTAAAAATAGAGTAAGGGGACAAAAAATTGTAATGAAAATGACTAAAAATGAAATGAGATTTCTTGTCCGGGACCAAAAGTGCATTTTACCCTATTACTAGTAGATACAAAGCATATATTTTATTATTAATTATTATAAAATTATTCCATAAATAGACACAATTACACCTAAATACATCATGCAGATAAAAGAGATATATATTTACGTTAAAATGATCGGATCATATCCTTCATTATAATTCTCTCTCTTTCCATGTCAAAACTATTTCACACATTAAAATCTCTCTCCCATAGATTCGAAGATTATGTATAAGTTAATTTCTGAACACACTATTTGAACACAAATATACAAAAATATATTTGAATATAAACGTTACTAAATATAAAAATAATGTGGATGTGATCAAAAGCGAATCCGAGCTACCAAGGCGACGTGTTCTTGGGGTTTTTTTTTAATACAGTAGCTAATCATAATCCCAAATAGCTAAATGAATTTAGAAATAAGTTTATCCAATGTATTCAGAAATAGTTGTAGACAATGTATCAAGTATTCATAAATATTTGTATGCAGACACGTTAATATAGTTATCTCCCACCTATTTTTGTGGAGAAATTAGTGGAACAGTTTATCTTTTTGCGTCACACCTTTTAAATTAATTTTTGAATACAATTAAAATAGGGATAAAAATGGTATTTTATGCATTCAATTTGTATTAATTAATAATATAATATGTTTGTGTATCTAGTAGTAATATAGACACATAAATTGTATCTAATAGTAATGGACCTTATATATATATATATATATATATATATATATATATATATATATATATATATATATATATATATATCATAATACGTTACATTAATATATATTATTTGGGTAGGTCTTGAGTGAGACAATTTTACACTTTTGAAAATAGTTATCACTTTCGTTATAAAATATTATCATTTTTCATTTATACTATAAATTGTTTATAAAATAACATTATCACTTTTCAGTATAAAAGTTATCAATTTCTGACCTTCTCACGTAAACCTTACGTGAGACGGTCTCACATAAGTCTTTGCTATATTATTATCATATTTATATTTTGTAATTTGGTTGATATAATTTTAAAGGCAAGTCTTGTGTGAGACCGTCTCACGTGAGATCATTTTACGCCTTTTAAAATAGTTATTACTTATGCTATAAAACGTTATCACTTTCACTATAAAATGTTATTACTTTTCATTTATACTATAAATTGTTCATGAAAAAGCATTATCACTTTTTATTTCATTGATTAAATATCACTTTAGTTATTATTTTTCGTCCGTCTCACATATGTATGGTCTCACACAAGTCCTTGCCTAATTTTAATATGGGTGTAACTTGGATAGGACCAGTCACACCAAAGGAATTGGTCAAACCTATGGTCCCCACAATTCTTAATTAATTTCTCCTCTTTCATTAATGTTGTTTTTATTTTTTATTTTTAAATTTCTTATAATTAAATGACTATTATAACCTAAATCCTATGAGTAAAATATACCCTAAATCACAAGGGTGAAATTACAATTATATCCTAAACCTTGAACTCTAGCGGCTCGTTTGATAGGCGAGATGAGATAAGAGAGTATATATAAGAAATGAGATTATAGTGGAGATAAATATTTATAATATGAAAAGTGAAGATTGTTTGATAAGATATATTAAAATAGGCATAACAAAATATTAAGGTGTTTGGTAGGAGATAAAAGAATTGAGATATATACTAAATTATATTTTTACCCTTTCTTTATAATTTTATAATATTATTTATTTTTGTTACTGATTTATCATCATTCATCACTTTTCTCACAAACCACACGTTCCCTCCACCTCCCCCTCTCTCTCCTTCATTTGTATGACCGTTTCTTCCCCTCTCACTCCCATCTTCTTTCTCCTACCCCCTCTCTCTAATCTGTATGATCATTTCCTCTCCTCTCACCCCAATCTTCTATCTCCTCCCTCTCTCTCCTATCTTCTTTCCCCTTCCTCTTCCCATGTATATACATGCATCCACTGGTTAAAATTTCACACCATCTACAACAATCAATTTTTCTTTCACATTTTCTGCAAAAGATCATCTCTGAAATGGAGTTCTGGCCATGCAACTTGATGTCGGCGAAAGGATTGTAGGACATCAAGCACTTCTCGGAGATAAACGTCTCCGTCAGGTCTTCGTTGTCGGATTCTCAATCAAAGAAATAGATCTTCCTCGACACGAATTCGGACTCCGCCCCAAATGGAATCACCGGATGGAGTTCATCATCGACGAGCCTAATTTCGTGACCGTCCTATCGATGACCTTTATAAGCTTGATTCCACTGATCAGAAAATGTAGATTTGGCCCATTTGGGAAGTGGTAGATTGGAGAAGATAGGGATATATATGTAATTTTATTCTTTTATATGGGTTCACTGTGCTGAACGTAATACTAATACTACGCTTTTGCTCTGATTGTGTTTATGGAGAAAATAGTGGATTTTAACGGGCCAGGGATACAGTAACGGGCCCCTCTGTAAAAGAATAATAGCTATAAAACACCATAAAAGGCCATGCTACATTTCAGATTAACCTTTATTATGCCTTATCAAACGAGGCCTAGGGGTAAAATATACCCTAAACCACAAGGGTGAAATTATAATTATACTTTAAATTCTATGAGTGAAATTACAATTATACCCTAAATCCTAGGGATGAAATATATCATAAACCATAAAAGTGAAATTATAATTACACCCTAAACCCTAGAGGCGAAATATACCCTAAACAAGGATGAAATTATAATAATACTGTAAACCCTATGGGTAAATATACTCTAAATACAATGGTGAGATTATAATTATACTTCAAACCCTAAACTGTCACGCGTCCCAATTTATTTATATGTAAAAACAATTAAATTTATTAGTGATTTTTTTAAAGTTAAAATAAAACAATCGCATTCAAATTCATGATAATAATAAAGAAGAGTTTAATTAAATCATAATTAGAATTTAAACAAACATCTTAGAAATTAAGCAGCGAAAGTTTTTCAGTAATTTGTGTGTAGTGACAAAACATAAGCAATTGTTCACATATTTAATACTTATTTAATTAAACCATGCATGTAGTGCTTATAGCTGCAACCAACCCCTTTGACTCATCATTCGCCTCGTCCTCTATGCCACATCATCTGTAGAATAAAAATATAGTGGGGTGGATACACAAAAATGTATTCAGTGGGGGATTTAATGTTAGATTTCACAATTGAAAATAATTTCATTTCTTGAGAAATGAATCTCATGAACTTTAAAAAAAATAAAGGGTATAAACCCATAGTTAAGTCACCCGAAGGCGCTCATTATTTAATACGTCAGGACACCCGAAAGTGCTCATTATTTAATATGTCAAGTTATCTAAAGGTAGGGCTGGACGAAAATACCGAAATATCGGTATACCGCAGTTGTCGTACCGCAAAATAACGAATTTACCGAAAATTTCAGTATACCGAAAAATCGGTACAGTATATCAATTTTTTCGGTACGATAACGGTAAGATAGTTTCAAAAAATTGGTATTTCGGTATATACCGAAATACCAAATTATTAATTAAAATAATATTAATTATAATTATAAATAATTATATATATAGGAAGTTGAAGCTTTCTAATTCTGAAAAAAAAAAGTTAAAGCCTTGCTGATGTGGCTACTCCTATCAGCAATCATATTTCAAAATAACAATTGAAGTTTCATTTTAAACCCCAGACTCTGCCGTCGAGCCCAATTCTCTTTATCTATTCTGCTTCTTCATTTGCGGTACACCTCCGCCACCATCCTCCGCCCTCCTGACGCCGATCCCAACCCTCTTTTCTCTATTTTGCTTCTCTATCCGCGGTACATTTTGTCCATCGACCTCCACCCTCTTGTCGCCGACCCTCGACCCCCATTTTCTATTTTGGTTCTCCATCTGCGGTACATCTCTACTCACCAACCTCCGCCTTAGTCGCTAGTTATTGCTAGTACCGGTCTCTCAAGTTTCAATCGTTACTCACTCTACTCCTCGTATGTTACCAGTAGAATATTTTGATTTTTTTTATAATTATTTTATTGTTGAATGATGATATTGTGTTCTAAAATAGGTATTCTTAGAGCAACGATGAGTTCGTTGAAAATTTAGGTCAGTCGGATGAATTGTATTCTTTTTTAGAAGTTTGTTGGATAATTGGGCAAATGGAGCAGCTTTTTTTTCTCGGTATGAACGGTATGCATTGGTATATTGATAAGAAGTAATATTTCTGTATTCAGTATAACACGGTATTGATTATTAATATACCGAAACTTTCGGTATGGTATCGATATGCATTTTCTTATGCCGAAAATTTTGGTACGGTATACAGTATACTTAAATATTTTTGGTATACCATACCGTCCACCCCTATCCAAAGGTGCTCATTATTTAAAATGTTAAGGTCATGCGAACGCGTCCGTCTTTACTTATTGGTAATAATGTTATCAGTACGTACATGTTCCCGACCCACACGTCTTAGATAAAGTTTTCATGCATATTCATAACATCAATTAATGTAAATCACGTTCAATATAGGAATCATAACAGTAAGCCCACCTTTTTAAAGAACAAGTCCCACAAGGATAAAATTTAAGGTAAAGGTTGGGGACGAGCTTTGTTGGATGATAACCGACTAACCATAACTCGGAGGTGCACAATTTCCATGTGTAAACTCAATCGCAACTCAAAGGTGAATGATTTCCGTATGGCGGTATACGAATCAATAATAGAGATAATTACAGTCGAACACAACTTGATCAGAAGCTGGACCTGCTTAAAGAAATACTGACATGACTCTGACAAATACAGAGAAACCATCTCAGAATCCCTGAGCTCCCACCTCAAAAGAATTAGAACTGGAAACGTTACTTAAAGTTTAAACCTACATTCTAGGCGCGTCGGGTTTGAGCATAATGTGCAAGACCATACTGGAAGATGGTACGACGTTCGTGGTGCATAGGTTATGAGAGAATGGGGTGGAGAGGTTCAGGGATGGCCGCTGCTGACGTAAAAGTAAGTGGATATACCGAGCTCCATCGAAACTTTTAACACCGAGTTGCAGAAGAAATCAATAATGAAGGCTTTGATTCTCGATTTCTAGGAAATTTCTACGAGAGATTAACGAAGATTTGGGTTGTTGAGACAAGGGATTTCGAAGAAGATTTGGGATGAACCATTGTAGCGTGATTTGGGAATGACCTAGAATCGGTATTGGAGTATGAAGAAGGTTGGAAATGGGCTAGGCCTGGTAATAACTTTGGGCTTAGTAATTAAGACAAATTGTGGGTACATAAATAACAACCCAACATAAAAATAAAATAATATATAATTTTTTTCGATATACCGAAACACCAAAATTTTAACTCGACAGATACCGATACCGAATTAATTTTTTCGGTACGACGACTATATCGTATCAAAATTTTTGATATACCTAAATTTTGGTATTTTTTGATATTTTTTTATTCGACGAGCTTGACATACCGAGTTTTCAGTTTTTTCTCCATCCCCAGTCTCAGTAATTAAACTTTCCATCCCGGTGTAGCAAGATCTTCCACACCTCTCCTTCACTGCTCAAATCTTTCCCACCTCTCCACTCTCAGTGATTAAGCTTCCCATCCAGTGCAGCAAGATCTTCCACACCAGTTTCTTCACTGCTCAAAACTTTCCAATTGTATTGACAGAAGCTCCAGTTCCTTCACTGCTCAAATCTTCCCACTTTCTTACAAGAGAAATCTTCCCCAATATCTTACTGTTCTGTCTTACACGACCTAGGTATTCTAATATCTCATTCCATAACTTCTTTTGTTAAGAGGCACTTTAGATCCTTTGTCAAGCGACTGAGATTTACCCTGCATACTATTCTCCAGTTTCTCATGCACTAGTAGAAAGACAAAGAGCGGAACAACTCTAACCCCTTCCATTACCAACAAAACTTTACCAGCTTTTCAGGGTAATGCTCCATCCTTCTTTTAGGTTGTATATTTAATATAGATGTTCTTTTAGGTTGTATGCATGCTTAGATGAGATATTAAAATTTCTAACTTTATAAACATAAATGAAATGTTATGCATGTTGAGATTCTAGATGTATTATATGTGAAAAGATATGCAAGACATTAAACCGTACAAGATTTCTTTATTTTATTTTTCTTTCTTGAATCTGTCTTATATATTATGAGTTAGATATATAAAAAATCTTGAATTTGTGAGTTAGATGTATAATAAATCTTAAATCTGTCTTATATTTTATGAGTTAGATATATCATAAATCTTGAATCTGTTCTTATTACTGTGAATGTGAAACTTAGTATTAAATGAATTTTGCAAAACACTATTAAGGTATAAACCGTAAGCGAAGATGTGTAGATTTCTTATGAATATTCTCTTTTTTAAATCTGCAAATTTTTTTAAACATCGCCTGATATATGATACTATAAATATATTTATCAAAATTTTAAAAGAAATACTTAGTCATTAGGAGTTGTACTACCAATGAGTGAAAAATAAAATGGGTTTACTGCAAAAACTTGTTACCCAATTTATGCCATTAAAATAGATTAATCTGGTAAAAAGTTCAACATAAAAATTGTTCGTCTATTAGTCTTCAATGCTACTGTGAAATATCTTTAAAAGTTATTCATCCAAATGAAATTTATAGTCTTTTTATTAAACTGTGGCAGTGCTGCCTATGGGGAAAAACCCAACTAAACTTTATTTTTCGTTGACCATTAGAACGAAATATTTATAGAATAGAATAAACATTAAAATGTTCACCTATATATCTAATATGTTTCTTTAAAATATTTTTTAAATTAATAAACGATTTAAGAGTTATACCCAACTTAGCGGATTATAAACAATTACAAGAAGACCCCCCCAAATATGATCTAATGTGATATATTTCTAGAAAAATACACTTAATCATATGCTAAGAGAAAATTTAAATTTTGAAGTCATCTAGGTTACGAGGGAACATTCACTTTTCTTCTCTTCTTCTTTTCGCTTGCAGTACGGTCATACCTTCTCTTTCTTGTGGGCTTTTCGAGGGGTTCCAACCCTATGTGTTCAGACAGGGCCAAAGGATTACACCACCACCATGTTATACTTTTCTTCTCACATATTTTCTCTTCTTCTTTTCAGCAGGAATGACAGTAGGATTTCTTGATTTTTGTTGGGTTGAAGTCGCATGGAGGGGTTGTGGAGGGGTCCAATTTGATGGCGTCGGATCGGAAACATGTATTGTTGGATTGGTGGCAGAAGTGGTAGAAGACGAAGGAGAAAAAGTGGAGGGTACTCCAGGTGACAATATGTTTATTTCAAACAATATATTCGAGGGTGAAGGTGGGGGTGAGATGACTGCTCCAAAAATAACAATGGATCGATTACTCTCCATCTCTCTCTCAATTAGGTATTCTCTCTCTCAAAGTATAATTAGTATACAAATTTATAATAGAACACGAGCCCTATATATAAGGATGAAAGGATAGAATTATTTTAGGTAACAATTTCACTTACCCTACCTTGGACCCCACCCAACGTCACCCCCAATTTGCTACCCTTTCCTCATCCCCCCACCACCTTTTATAATTTTACTAAGGGTTATAGTTATTCTACTTAACCCAATCTTAAATATATCCCAATATAATTTAACTAAATGTACATTCATTATTAAACATACCCCATTAATTATATTTCTACCTTTCACTGTAACCGTCGACATTCATCACTCATTTTTGCTACTTAATTTCCGGTTTACATATTTTTTACTCGTTTGCTAATTTTCAATGTGTGTAGAAAATAAAGTCGAAGATAAGTGCTTCTTAATTTGTTGATTTGTTGGCATGTTTTGTGAAGTTAAATGTGATCTGCTGAATTGAATCGAGCAGGTAAATTTGTAATTTTGTTGCTTTATTTATCCGTGTTTCTCCCCTTCTTTCCTTTTTTCTTATTTATGATTGCCAGTATTTTACTTATTGATTATGAATTGTGTGATGGAGTATTTGTTATTTTAGATTTGGTATTTTGTGAAATATATATATATATATATATATATATATATATATATATATATATATATATATATATGATTGCTAGTATATTGTGTAATAAATTATGAATTTTATGGTTTATTTTTTGGTATTCATTTCGGTATGCTCATAATATTCGGTATGACTCGATATATTGAACTTTTGACATGTAATAAATTTTTGGTATTTCGGTATAATCGATATATACAAAAAAAATCTGCACGATATTTATTTCGATTTGGCAACGGTATGCATTTTCGTATATTAAAATTTTGGTATCGACATTGGTATGCAAAATAGCGTACAAAAATTTTTGGCACGGTATCGGTATTTTCGGTATGCCGTGTTTTCCTACCACTAACTGAGATTGGAGAGGATGCTGATGGTTTGAGTCTCCGGCAAAGAAAGAAAAATCTAATCTCATTGAATATTTCACTTGGACGTATCTTTGTTGTCTCTTCTTCTCCCGATAGATTATTATTTGCTACATATATCTAATCATTGTGATTTCTTGAGATTTTAAGAGATGCCTCCTACCCAGGCGTAATGATATGAGGGAATACCGAGGGGGTTTGTCTTTAATGCGTTAGTCGTATCAACAGCTTTATTCCAGTATTGTTGTAGTTTTATTATTATTATTATTATTATTATTAATTTCTTTTATTTATGAAAATAATAATACTTATTTTTCAAAATTGTTAGACAATATCTCTATATAACACATATCTTATTATTATTATTATATATATATATATATATAATAGCTAAAAAGAGCGAGTTTGGGTAACCCGGCCAATTTTCAACCGGTAGTCGGTAAAAGTCCAAGACACGTCACATTGCCATGTGTCATACAAAGAGAATTTCAGCGATAGTCGATCAAGGACGCATCTCATTGCCATGTGTTGTAGAAGGAGAATTTTAATTCCACGCGTCCCTTAATCTTCCTCTCTAATCTCAAATCATCATCTAATTCATCGAGTTCATATCATGTTTTCTTCTCACCATTTCACTCCTTAATCTCTGTCTCCCACCCTTTTCTTTTGTTTGCCATTTTCGCTTGAATCGCTCTCTAAAGTAGAAGAAGACAACACTGCGGTAAATCTTCGTCTCTAATGTTAATTCACCGAATTTATATTATGTTTTCTTTTGCAAGAATTATAGTGAAATACAATTTATTTAATTAGAGTGGTAAGGATAGATTAGTAAGAAATAGGGGATAGAAATAGTATGCTTGGTTTTGATCAAATCCCTTACCATTTATTTATAGGAATCGATTCCAACTACAACCTGAACGGGATCCCTCCGCCGCCCGCCACCCTTCACCGTTAGCCTGGTTCCCGACGCCGCAGTTCACTTCTTAATCTCCATCTCCCACTATTTTTTTCTGATTGCCATTTTCTCTTGAATTTCTCTCTAAAGTAGAAGACGACAACTCTGCGGTATCTTCTATTTCCTTATTGGTGTTTTCTCTCGAAGTATTTTGCTTTCAACTTTGCTTATTTAATATGTTGCCAATCGGGTGTTCAGTAATTTAGCATGCATTTGCCCTTGCGTATCGAATGTGTTGTCCACCAGGTGTTCAATGAATTGTTTCAAAGAACATTATAGCTGCTATTCATTTTTTTGTGTGATATGTATGTGATTTTGATTTCAATAGGCATGTGTCAGGATTTGATGGAGGATGGAGTTGTATTATGTTGAGTTGAAGTTCTTTTAGATAGCATGCAGACAAGTTATATAAGCTTCTCATAGCTGAGTGTTACAAAAGTTGCGACGTGAGTGGATCACCCAATGAAATTAACCTACATATTAAGAAGATATATTTATAAAATATATTTATAACTCTGTGTTGTTAAACCAACTCAAGCAATGGTCTTAACTAAATAAATACAAATATGAATTAGTCAGAATCATGTAAAAAATTCATTAACATTTCAATATTGATCAGAAATGACTTTTTACATAAAACAAAAGTAACTAAATAATAAAGAAATAGAATATACAGCAATGTACTCTTTTTCTTTACTTGTGTTTATTAGGAAAAGGAGAATATACTATTTAACATTAGAAAAATAACACTTGCAACCATGTAGAGTATAGTACACAACTAAAGGCAATTAGGACGACAACATTGAGACTCCTCATTAATATATTTCTGTACGTATATATTCCTAGAAAATTGCAGGTGTACCAAAATCTAATCAAATTAAACTATTTTATATACATTGAGTCAAGACTCTCATTCATTTGCTAAGTGTTTATGATTAGTTTGTTAAGTAAGGTATTTATTAGTTAATTCTTAAAGATTAAGGGCAATTGCAAAAATTAGGTTATAAGGTAATTTTTTTGAAATAAATTTCAATTATTTTTCATTGTTTACAATTAGCTGACGCGTGGAATAAACCGTTCTTTTTCTTGCCTTTTTTTTCTCTTTGTTAGAATTTTTTTTCCAATTAACTAAAAGCAAATGTTGTATTATTATCTAGCCTCTAATATTAGGTTAATGTACAATAAGTTTGCTTGGTCTGACTGATATGAAAACTTTACCCAAATGTGCGTTTGAGATGCACATCTTACGTGTTTGAATAATTTTATAAGTTTCTCAAATTTTGGTTAACACTTATTTATTACACCAACGTCTTGTGTTTGATGTTATTTTTGATCTGTAATTTGTTTATGCATAATCTTTGCTTAACATTATTTTCGAAAGTAGTTGAAATGTGCTAATTGATCAGATTTATTATTAGCAGAAATGACAAACTTGAAATGTGCTAATTGAGCAGATTTATTATTAACAGAAATGACTAAAACTTGTGTGTTTATTATATTCACCGTTATGACCATTACGGTAAATTATTTAGTCATTATTTGCAGTTTTCAAATGCGTGGAGCAACCTAAAGGCACATATTTGAGGTATGATTGTATGATTGGTATGCTACTGCTTATTTTAATGGCAATTAATATTATGTGATTAAAAATATAATACTACCATTCATTTAGTGAATCAATACAACTTAATTGAGAATTTGAGATACAACTTCTAATTTTATCATGATGGGAATGAGTATTAATTATGGTGTTTCGGATAACTAAATCATTTATTTTGTTAGAAATAAGAATTTATAGCAGCACAAATTGGTAAATTGTTCTAAACTAATTCATTGGGCTTCCTTTACTGCATTTACAAAGAAAATATTAGTTTTTAAATAATGAATTTTTGCCGTTTCCGTGTTTAATTTGTGAGTTGTGTTGCCACATGAAAATGCTAATTAACAAATACACCATCTCTGCAACGAACATGGTGTACTGTTGGTGGAACAAACACATAATTTTTGTCTTTTTCAATATTTCATATTTATACCATGATTAACAATCTTATTGCAATTTTTGTCATGAAAAGCTTCATTATCTTTCATTGTTCAACCTAACTTTTTTTACAGGAAAAAAAGAAGAGGTGATGCAATCTTTTTGGATCGGTAGTATTTAAGATATTGAAATAAAAGGGTGCTGAAATTATTTTCATTAATATTCAATTTTTGTTTTTAGAGCCATATCTAATTGAATTTGAGGTTAATGACCATTGTCCAAGTCAAAATTGTATAATGATTCATCTATTTATCATGGATTCTTCATGTTTGAATTTCAGCCAAGTGTTTGAACGCATGATGGGTGGTTGGGTTGTAGAAGTTTTTCACCTATCAACTCTTTTGTTATATGTTGTACAGATTAAACATGGTTGTATTATCCTTCTTACTCTAAGGTTATTATTGTGCCATAACTTTCCTACTCGCTTAGTGGTTTCTTTTATAACATGATATCTTAATACTTATAGAGAAGTCATGTCGAATTTGACGTTTAATGGAGATTACCAAGTTGAAGATTATTGCCATTCAGACTATGCCTATGTAACCTCTGCTTTTGATTTAAATTTAACCTTTTGATTTGTAGCAGTACGACTCTAGCTACGGTTGTGCATTGTGGAAACTAATGATTGCAGGTATCCTAAACGTGGTGTGTATGCACCTTTTTTTGTTTAGTTATATTAACGTAGCATTGAATTTTTATCTAATTGTTCAAAAACCTTGTTACAGTTATAACTTTTTACATTCTATAAGTAAAACTCCACCATTAAGCGAAGGAGCCAAAATATAAGTGGGTGTAGAGAAAATCAATAGCATGTCTTAACACTGTTGATGTATTGGTTGTTCGTCCAACATAATTAACTGTTAAAATAAGGTGTGGTGCGTACTCCGATGTGAATAATCTAATAAATACTAAATGCTTGAAGTTCTTTTATAAGATTTATCAGTCTCGATTATTTTATATATACGACATCGGGTAGACATACTCTGATATGACATACTCCAATGTGAATAATCTAATAAATACTAAATGCTTGAAGTTGTTTTGTAAGATTTCTAAAAAAGACCTCTATGTGCATTAACACCCTAACTCAATCAAACGCACATCCTGTTATCATTAATTCTCAAAACCTTACACACACACACACACACACACATACACATATATATATGTTTAAAAATACATGACTATTACGTCCTCCCCCACAAAAATTAATTTCATCCTTGAAATTTAATGTATATCAAATATTGATAGTGCGAAAATTAGGATTTATGCAGCTCTCATTACTACTTTGGAAGCTACTCTTATTCTTTTATCATCAGTGTCAATTCTTCACTATTATTATGAAGAAAAATTATTACCAATCTTAAGATTAGACCATTAATCTGGATATAGATACTGACTCAAAAGAGAGGTACCTTCTAGGTTAATTGAGGATATTTGGCTAAGATTTGGTTTTCTTGTTCCCAAGTATCTTCTTCACTTCCATGTCTATTCTACAACACTTTGACTAACACTATAGTTTTGTTTCTCAGTTTTTCTTGTGATCCAGAATAACAACGGGTCCTTCTTTATATGTTAGGTCATTGTGCAGTGCGACAACTTGATAATTGACCACATGACTTGGGTCGTATACGTATGGAGTAACATTGACACGTGAAAGATATTGTGAATTCTAGACAAATTAGGTGCTAAAGCTAATTTGTATGTTGCTTTTTCAATAGTTTATAGGATTTCATATGGCCCAATAAACTTTGGTTTAAGTTTTCACCTCTTCCCAAAATGCACAACACCCTTCATTGGTGCTACCTTTAGGAACACCTTGTCTCCCAGCTAATACTTTTGATCTTTACATTTCTTGTCGGCATAAGTCTTTTGTCGGTCTTGTGCTATTTTGATTCTTTCTTGAATTTGGCTTATGCCCTTGACCGTTTTATCGATAATTTTGGGTCCCAACAACTTTCTTTCACAAACCTTATCCCAATAGAGTGGAGACCTACATTTTCTTCCATAGAGAGCCTCATATGAAGTCATGAAATTGTCGCTTGGTAACTGTTGTTGTAGGCAAACTCTTTTAAAGGTATGTAGTCTTCCCAACTTTCTCCAAAGTCCAAGATACATATTCTTAAAATATCTTCGATTGTTTGGTTGGTTCTCTTTGTTTGCCCATCTGTTTGAGGGTGGTATGCATACTGAACTTCAATTGGGTCCCCATTGCATCTTGTAGCTTACACCAGAAGTTGGAGGTAAAACAAGTATCCCAGTCAGACACTATTGAGACTGGTACATCATATAACCGCATTATTTCCTTAAGATAAATTTGAGTCAATTTATCCATAGTGTAGTTCATCTTTATTTGTAGAAAATTTGTTGTCTTTGTCAATCTATCGACAATTACCCAAATTGCATAATTTCCACATGGACTTCGGGGTAACCCATCAATAAAATCCATTGTGACATGTTCTCATCTCCATTCAGGTATTTCCAAAAGCTCTAATAGGCCTGAGGGTCTTTGGTGTTCTGCCTTAATTTGTTGGCATGTTAAGCATCTCCGAACAAAATCTGCAATGTAACCCTTTGTAACGACCCAATTTCAGATAGAAATTTTCCATGACATACTGTTACTAATAAAATTCTATAAAAGAAAATATAAATGTCCATAAACAAAAATATTTGTGGCTTTGCAAATTATTCAATTAATAAACTTGTTGTTCTTTTTAAAATATCAATGAAGTATCTAAATTTCTAAAATAATGAAGTAACTTCTATGATTTACTTTGGAAAGGAAAATAATTTCTCCACTTGCCACAAGTATAAATAGGGGACTCAATTGTGTATTTTAACACCCCATATTAGCAAAAGGAATTAATTTAAGCTAAAAGAAAATTTTATATATGATGAATAAATAAATACACAAAGTGATTAAATAATATCTATGCACATTTTTCTTAAACTTGGGTACGCATTAGTTTATTCTAAAATCCTTGTTTAACATGATCTGTTGTCTATCAATTAATTAAAATACCGTATCCTTTAACCATGGAAGGAAACTTATATAGATTTACACTAGTTTGAAGATTTCTTTTACACACCATCAGCAGGAAAAATCTAACGTGTCATCTTACCTTAAACCTTAAGATAGATAATTAAAATAATAATCAAACATAAAAAAATATAGGCAATTAAACTAAAATGAAACAAACCTATTGTCACGACAAGGCAACGATTTTAGGAAATAAATAAAATCTTTGATATGCTATCCACATGAAAACCAGAATCCTCCAAATTTTAAACAGAACTTATGCAATACGGCAGTCATAAAGATATTCCAAATATCATCTTGCAAATTTTTTAAAGAAAATATTTGGGCTTATTTCATATAAAAATAATAATGAGCTCTTGGACTCCACCGGTCATACCTCGTCTTGCTCCTCAACCTGTGAGAAATAATATTTTTGAAGGGGGTGAGTAAACAATGACTCAGTGGGAAAAATATTCGTCTACCATAATATGCACACATATTCACACCAACGTAATCATACACATGAAATTTTCTATGACTGTGATGATCGATCATGGAACTCTGCGGGCGTTACCCGAGGACCAATTAAGAATCCCGACACCTAAAAGTGCCCTGGTTCATATAACTGTGATAGTACTACAAGAGTACTCTATGACTGTGGGACTGTGAAATAATTCATTAAATGTAAACACGTAAGCACATACATTAGACAAACAGGTTTAGAATTCCCCACCTCAAGTTTTGCAACACTGAATGGATATGATGCACGCCCTTAGTTCTATTCGTCACAATTTACGTCACCTAATAGTCAACCAAATACGATATATTGAGAATTAATAATTGATCTGCTAAACATAACTTCAAATATAATTTAGATTCCACCGTAAGTAATACTCTAGGAAAGGAAAAAAAAAGAACAACTACTTGAATGCTTAATGATCAGTAGTGTTTGAAAAATTAACAGGGTCCAATGGAGATAAGGATGAGTGAGAACCAACAACTAATGTACTTGGCTTTTGTCTAAGATTCGTGCGCTGACAGTTCCCAACTAATATCTCCCACTTAAACCACACAAGTCTATAATCATAATAATAATAAATATTAGTAATAATGTCATATCTACATGTGGGTTTAGTGAAAATCCCTAATTATATTATCCTAAAACCCCCAGCTATAACCTATTAGCATGATTTAAAATATGGGTGTCCACGAATAATAGAGACTGAAACTTTACAAAATTTTTTATTAACATGATTATTAATATCCCTGTAGTTGCAAACAGATTCCGTATAGTATATTTAAAAATAAAATAATACATGCTCAACATATTTATAATTTATTTCAACCAAGAATTTTCCTCCCCTCTTTTTTTTATAAAACCGAAAAAAAACAATTTGGGGCATCTCTAATTTGAATAGTAGAGAAAATATACATTCTGCACAATTGAATCATGATCTAACACCTAACAACAAAATAAGAGAAAACTCCTCTATATATACATACATATATATATATATTTATAAATTGATACTTGCAAGAATCAACATAACAAAAGAAAACCCTATTGTCACTTAACGAATAAAGGAAACTTAAGAGATGTTTACCATTGACAATGGTGACTACGCCAATTCGAAGAGGGAATACAGAAAGTATCATGGAAGGAACGCCTAACTTCTATCGGAGAGGAAAGTATGGGAAGAAATAATTGTTGAAGTACTTGGAGGACGATACTCACGATTAATTACATATGTATAGGGAGTGAACTCACAAGAATATCTCTCTCCTGTTAATTGGAAAGGTTGTTGAGAAGATCGTGGGTGTTGTTGATAAGAGATGTGCTAGCACTTGAATTTGAAAATAATATTCCCAGAGCATTACTAACGTGGAAATGAGTATACTATGTCAAACATAATCTCATCTTAAATAATAATGTAAAAAAAAATAAGCAAGTAACAACTGTCACACCCTTCATGTTTCTCTACCAGAATAGTTTCAAGTCTTGGTACATCTTGGTTCCTCCAGGATGAATCGTGTATGGGGTACAATTTGCTTCTGTCAATATTTTATTTCTTAATTCTTTATTCTTGGGCATACATATCCTCCCTTAAACAGCAAGGCACCATTATGATCCTCGGAGAAACCTTTCGTGTCTTCACTTCTCGTCAATGAACGTATCTTGTTTAGGAACTCATCTTCCTTCTGAGCATCAATAATTTGTTCCTTTAGGGTTGACAGTACTGTCAATGCTTCTAGCATAGTACATACATCTTGTGGTGATGTCACTATTTCAATCTTTAATTTCTTAAGTTCATTACTTAACTCTTCTTGATCAGTAATTTTGTAAGGCAAAAGCCTTTTTCCCTTTCTGCTGAGTGCATCAGCTACCACATTCGCCTTTCCTGGATGATAGTTGATAGTGCAATCGTAGTCCTTTACAAGTTCTAACTATCTTCTTTGTCTTATGTTGAGTTCTTTTTGCTCAAAGAAATACTTCAAGCATTTTATGGTCGGTGTAGATCTCGTATTTCCCCCCATAGAGATAGTGCCTCTAAATTTTCAGGGCGTGACCACTGCAGCTAGGTCTAGATCATGAGTGAGATAGTTTTGCTCATGGACCTTTAATTGTTGAGAGGCATAAGCGATCACCTATCCATGTGGCATTAGCACGCATCCCAAACCAAGTTTTGATGTATCAGTGTAGATCATGAATCCCCATGAGCCACTAGGAATTGTTAACATTGGGGCTGTGATCAACCTTTGCTTTAATTCTTGAAAGCTTTGTTTGTATTTATCTGCCCACTGGAATTTAACATCTTTCTTTGTTAGTCACGTTAGTGGACTAGCTATCTTTGAAAATCCTTCAATGAACCTTCTGTAGTATCCAACTAATCCTAGAAAACTTCTCACCTCATGCACATTTTTTGGGGCCTTTCATTCACTTACAGCTTGCACTTTACTTGGGTCTACTTTCAAACCCCGTGCAGAAATGATTTATCCAAGAAACACAACCTAGTTGAGCCAAAACTCACACTTATTGAATTTGACATATAGTTTATCCCTTCGGAGTGTTTCCATCACTATCCTCAAATGTTCTTCATGTTGTTCTTTATTCCGAGAGTAGATCAGAATGTCATCAATGAATGCAATTACAAACTGATCTAGATATGGATGAAATACTCGGTTAATTGATTGGTCGTTAATAGTCTGGGTGACCAAGCAACAAAATATCGAACCCAAGGGACTTTAAGTATAACATCGTGATTAGTTAGGGACGATCGTAAGGAGGTTTAAAAATAAAAGAAAATAAAATGCAAGGAAAAATAAATCTAATTACAATATTTTTGGATTTTTAATGACATTGTAGTTTTCATGATGCACTCATATAATCAATCATCCAACATCTTTAATTGTTTTCTATTTTTAAGAAAATCATGATAAGGGCAATTACGATTTCCACCTATCCCCAATGACCATGGTGAATAGGATGTAGATTGTTTTCACAACCCCTAAAAGTTCCTAAAATCGATCCTACTTACAATTCCCTTCAAGGTACTATGTTCGTATGGATGGGGTTCCCTTCACTAGTTTAATCCTCGGGCCTAAGTGATCTCCCTAGTGTTCATTTACGTTATTCTAAACATAAGGACTCCTTGGCTAGGCTCCCTTTATATTAAACCCTCATGTAATAAATGGAAGAAACTCACATATTATAATCATGCAAAGCAACTAAGGGTAAAGCAACGTCAAGACATGCCGATACACAATACACAACCTAATCACTATACAATAATACCAAAGGCATAAATCCCATATTACTACAAGCATGCGAATTTAATAAATGCAACCTAATTAAAGACGAAAATTCAATCAAGATATTTTTATAATTTAATCAATAATCATGCCTTCAATCAACCACCCAAACATAGAAAATAGAAAGATAATAAGTAGGATTAGATTATACCTTAATGAAGTTTTTAAATCCATGAGGATCATCTTTCCTTGGTGTCCCCTGATTAACCATAACTTGTAGTCGGGTTGATCAATTCAAGAATTTATCGAACCACAGAGAGGACAGTGCTAGAGCTTAAGCGAGATCACGTTCATTGCAATTTTATAGAGACGAGTCATCAATAAGTTTGGTTGTTAACAAAGAAATAACAAGAAATTAAATCAACAATGGTCACAAACAAGACAAGTAAAGTGAAATTTGTTTTCCAAATTAAACAAAGGTGAGATTAACAACACTTAAGAAGTGGTAATTCATAGATTCATGCATTAAACTCATGTGTATCAATGGTCATGACTAAGGGCCAACACGAAAATCACCTAAGCTTCCTCTCGGAATGGGTAGGTTATAGATCATTTTCACAATCTCTAATTAGCTCCAAGGTTAGTTCTCAATTAAACAATTCCAACTAGGTACTAAATTCAATTAAGAGTCCCTTCACAATCTATTTACTTCTCAATCTAATAAATTATGTGTTCTATCAATGGGTTCTAAATAATAAAGGATTTCTCAATCTCTTTACAATTTATAATGGAAATGAGGTGTTTGATGAAATGATTCACTCAACTACCCTAAAAACATAATTGATTTCTTAATCTAATCACATATTTAGCATAATCAAATACACAATTCATCATAAACCTCAAGATATTAATAGATCAATGATAGAAAGTCAAATCCCAATTCAACACATGAATCTAAATACATGAATCCAACAAATTATCTAACAACTTCCATGTTGCTAATCTCACAAGGGAGATTAGCCTATAATCTTCATAAGATCCTCAACATAAACATTAAAAATCTTACAAATCATGGTAAATTAGAGGATTAATACTAAATTGAGATGAAAACTCCCTTGGAGTGGCTCCAATTGAATCTCCTTCTTTCCTTTGGTGATCACCCACTCTTCCTTGCTTTTTCACTTGAATTTGGTGTGATAGAATGATGGTAAGATGATCAAAGATGAAATGGATGATGGAAGGGTAAGAGAAAATATGTAAAATGAAGGGAATTGTGTGTGGGGTGTGCATGCAACTGATTTTTCGGATGATAGATCATCAAAATGTTGAATGGAGTGATATTTATACCCTTGTGGGCCTTCTAGAAGAAATCTAGAATTTTCAACATTTTTTGCACCGACACGCCCCGTGTTCTGCAGCACGCCCTGAGTCATATCTAGGGCACACGGTCAACACATATCTAAATACATGAATCCAACAAATTATCCAACAACTTCCATGTTGCTAATCTCACAAGGGAGATTAGCCTATAATCTTCATAAGATCCTCAACATAAACATTAAAAATCTTACAAATCATGGTAAACTAGTGGATTAATACTAAATTAAGATGAAAACTCCCTTGGAGTGGCTCCAATTGAATCTCCTTCTTTCCTTTGGTGATCACCCACTCTTCCTTGCTTTTTCACTTGAATTTGGTGTGATAGAATGATGGTAAGATGATCAAAGATGAAATGGATGATGGAAGGGTAAGAGAAAATATGTAAAATGAAGGGAATTGTGTGTGGGGTGTGTATGCAACTGATTTTTCGGAGGATAGATCATCAAAATGTTGAATGGAGTGGTATTTATACCCTTGTGGGCCTTCTAGAAAAAATCTAGAATTTTCAACATTTTTTGCACCGACACGCCCCGTGTTCTGCAGCACGCCCCGAGTCATATCTAGGGCACACGGTCAACACAAGCTTCAAGCAGCGTACGACTCGTGCTCAGCACACAGCCACAGGGGTGGCCGTGGTGTGTATTCTGGCGACCGCACATGGCTTCAACTAACATGCCCGTGTGCGAAACTCGAGCCGTGCATGAGACACGGCTCGTGTTCCTACACACGACTGGCTGTGTTGTGCAACTTTGTTCCCTTTTTTCTCCCGACTCCGTATTTGCTCCATTTTTTACCTGATTCATCATTTATAAGCTTATTCACACACAAATTCCAAGAAACACATAACACCACCAATAATGACTCAAAATACGGATAAAATATATGAAAACAAACATAAAAATACACTAAAAACTAGATGAAATTAACCATAATCATCCCCACATTCTTGGAAAACAATAAATTTCTAATCTAAGAAAAACATTTAAAAAAAATGGATTTCAGAAATCTCAACTAGTGGAGATCTCTCTTAAAAGAGCTCCCAAAATTCAAATCTAAAATATGAAATGAATTAACTTGAATGGAGAATAGTTTGAGGCTTCCAATGTAGGACAAGGATGGAATTTATGGAATTTTTTGTGAATTTTGGGAGGAAATTCGATTCCAGTAAGAAGTTTTAAGGTCAAGTCGAGCGAAAAGCGATCACTGATGTTGCCCAGCTGAAATGGTTCAGCGCTGCAGATAGGAACCAGCCTTGCGTGGAAGTGTGCTGGGTTCGAATCCTTTTGCTTCTATTTTTCTCGAATTAATTCGCTCAGTAAGTTGAGTTAAGAAAACAGATGGGCATTCATCACACATGCATGTTGCCCAGCCGGTTGATAAGGCTCTCCTCCAAGGTGAGGTCGCGGGTTCAAACCTGCATTGTCCCAATATTTTTAATTAATGGCAGAAGAGGGCAAGCTCACCATTCTGCGATGTAGAGGATCCGCGCCTTCTTGGGACAAAAATTAGACCGAGGGAGCCAGTGGCGGATCCAGAAAACCGCGGTGGGGTGGGCTAAGTTTATTGAAGAAAATAAAAAATATTAATAATAATTAAAAAATAATATATATATATATAAATAAAATTTAAGAAGATATATTTATTTTTTAGCTTCATTTCGGTGGGCTTAAAATATTTTTGGGTTGGGCTAAACTTAAAAATACAAAGAAGAAAGAAGATATATTTATTTTTTAGCTTTATTTGGGTGGGCTGAAAATATTTTTAGGGTGGGCTAAACTTAAAAATACAAATTATTTATAAATTATTTACATATGATATACATAGATCCGCCACTGGAGGGAGCAAAAACTCGAGCGAGTTTCTCTTACAGTGGCTTTCAATATTTGTTTAGTTTCGTACAATAGACAACGCTTCAAAGACAACACTTTCAGCCGCTGTCTATTTTGTCATTTCTCTACACTCAGTAAAAGTGTTATCTTAGCCTCTTCTAAATCTGTTGTCTTTTAGTCTGCCACCATTTTTTTCGTCTTTGTTCCGATTTAATTTCCGTTTCTTTCATCGCTCTTTCAAGCTAAAAAACACCCTTTTTTTCTGCAAAAATAAACAAAAATACCTTTCTCCAACTAATCAAGCAATTAACAGAATTTCAATTAGAATCATGCCTAATTATTGAATCAAAGCCAAAAAATCAAGTTAATTCATGCAATTAAGCCCATAATTATAGGTGAATTTCACGCCGATCATTAATCAAATCCATGAATTCCGTAGGGGCAATGCTAAGTTCGAAAGGCAACACAACAAACTCGTAATGACCATAACGAGCTTTGAAAGCTGTTTTAGGGATATCTGTCTCTTTAATCTTCAGCTTATGATACCCAAAGCGGAGTTCTATTTTTGAGAACAAACTAGCTCCACTCAATTGGTCAAAGTGATTCTCAATGCGCGGCAGAGGATATTTGTTCTTGACTGTAAGCTTATTTAGTTCTCTGTAGTCTATGCACATATGCATGGTTCCATCCTTCTTCTTCACAAACAAAATTGGAGCTCCCCAAGGGGATACACTTGGTCTTATAAAGCCCAAGTCCAGCAACCTTTGTAGTTGTACCTTCAACTCTTATAACTCTACACCGGTAGGGTGCTTTTGATACTGGCGTCGAGCCAGGTTTCAAGTCGAATGTGAACTCAGTTTGCCTATTGATGAGCATTTTTCACACACTTCAATTTAATCCACAAGTGTGAAGGATATTAATTGTAGCGACAAGCAACCAAGTTAAATTATCGAACTCAAAAGGACATTTAATTATTTATTTTCTAATTATTACCAGCTTAATCAGAATAGTGTAACCAATATCCTGTGTTTTAATTTAATTAACTAAAGACTTAAAAATTAAATAACTTAATAAATAAAACATATAAGAAAGAATTAAGAGTAAATCAAGAGATAATCAATAGTTCTAAGGTATTAGGTATAGATCAATTAATTTGAATTCCTAGACTTCCAATTGTTTATTCATGCAACATCAATGAAAATACACCACATAACCATATTAACCCACCAGATATGATCCGATTTTAAGCTAACAATATATTCTGGTTTAATTCCTAAGGTGCATGAATAATACTAAGCCCCTTTCAAAGACTAATCATCGGAAACAACAATACCTCCGGATGGCAAGTTTGACTAACAAGATACTTTCTAAAGTACTATAAGGCTTTATTCACTTCCTACTTGAATGTCTAATTGCATTGTTCCGCTAAACAGTTCAAGTATCTAATTTACCAGTTCTTGGAATTAATGTGTTCACAGACAAACTACCTTAATTCCTAATAGATAGACAAAATAATTTGTGAACGCACACAAGCTAACACAATAAACCAAGTATCATGGGCAATGACATGAATTATTATGAAGATGTTACGAAGCAAAAAAGCAAAGTCTGAATAAACCAAGTAAAATTAGAATATTAACTGCATAAAATCACAAAATTTGGTCTATGTCTCCAAATCAATTGAATCTAACCTTCAAACCCTAAAATTGTAATGGGAATTAGTCCATGAGGTTACAATCAACACTTTTGGCTATGAAATTCATAACAATAATCAAGATAAAGGAAAAAGAAAGAAAAGAGACATGGAACCCTAGCGTAGGCGTAGCTCTGCGTTCCTTCTTCGTCTCTTCGATTGTTCGATCTCTCTCAAACTGCCCTTGGATCTCTTTTGGAATTGATGGAAGATGGGATGGATGGATGGAGATCTAATGTGTGTGTGGATGGGGCGTGGTGATTCACGATGGATTGGGGTGTGAATTGATCTCCCATTTTCTTGTGTGTTTGGATCCCCTTTTATACCTTTTACTTCGAATCTGACTCACCTGGACCATTTTTTGATGTTTTCACGAACTAGTTTTGATATTTTGAAGTGGTGGTCAAGGAGAACAAAGTCATTCTCTATTTTATCATTGATTGTAAAAGAGGTTTTTGCATCTCCCGCCTCTACGGTTGTCGTCGAACAAGCATTTAGTCTTGCTAATCTCACTTTGGATCCGACACGATCCAATTTAAGTATGACAAATTTAGAAAATTTGTGTTTGCTTGATGATTGGTCAAAGGCAGAAAGACTGATTCAAAATCAAATTGAAGAAGACCGATCGGATGATGAAATTACGAAATATGGAAGCGAGTTAGATTGGTAGAGTAAACAAAAAAAGCCATCACCATTCACCTCCACGGAGCCAAAGAGGTAAGTTGAGGTAAGTTAAGAGAACTACGTGGGCTTTGATTCCTTTCGAGGATACATATGCAACTTAAATTTAAGTTGAACTTGAGTTTTCAAGTTTAACCCTAAATTTAAGCTCAAGTCCTTTTTTTTCCCCCTCTATTATGTTGTTGTATTTTATCTTATAAAGTTTGTATTTTTTAAATTTTTGAAGTGTAACAATAGAGTAGTTGACATGGAAGTAAACTTGTAGTGTTCTCTACACTTCTACATTTGTAAATTGTAATGGTTTAGACTTTAATAATTAAATTTTTTATGTGATCACATTAATTAATATTGTATGATTATTATGAATTTAATATCAACTTTGAAATTTTTACTTGCATTATTGAATATTGCATAGTGCATACATCATGTTTTCAATTTTAATGATATTATTATTACATTAATTCAAATTCAATATTTCAATTTTCAATTACACATGTTTCACTTATTTAATATATAAATTACACATAATAACTGATAAATAACACATGTATGATGTATAAATATAACATAAAGAAAAAAAAAAACCGAAAAACCGGCGGTTCCGAACTGGAACCGGAACCGCCGGTTCACGAACCGAAACCCCTAGCCCCCGGTTCGGTTCCGATTCCCCCTCCGTTGGAACCGGAACCGCCGGTTCGGAACCGGAACCGGCGGTTCCGAACCGGGGTGCATGTCTAACCTCCCTAGTATTACCGCTCAATGTTCCAAAAAGAGTTCCATTACCATCCATAACAATAAAGCCAAACTTGTCATCAGATTCTAAGAGCTCGTTAAGCGCCTCAGTGTGGAACTTGTTGTCACAGAGATACAGAGATGCATTAATAGGCCTGAATGGCTCAAAGTCGATGGTTACTTTCTTTTCCTTCCTGTCATCAGTAACTATTGTTCCAGTGTAGAGCACAAGCCCATTAGGAGGAACCTTGTTGTACAATTTCAGCCTCTGCTGAGCAGATGTGATTGCACCAAGAACAGATTAGCGATTCACTCTGCTTTTGATATTAGATGCAGTTCCAAATTCATCTCCAAGCATCTTGGTAACACGAGATACTTGATCACGTGGAGGCATTATAAGAGAAATCATACTGGTACCATTTCCTCGAGCAGCTTCGAGTGCCTTAATGAGCTTCTTGATTTTCCAGATCTCAATGTTCTTATCAGTTTCGTGACCATCAGCCATTTTGATTTATGTAGTAAATTGATGCCGCACAAAGTTCTGAATACATCCATGAGAAAGGATAAGAATTAAACAAAGCACCCGATTTTATATTATTAACTGAGTAGAAGGTATATAAAAAAAGCAAAAAGGTTCAGCTGAGCTAATACAGAGAACTAACTGCTTACTCTAGCTCAGGGCTGATCCCATTCAGATAATGAAAAAGCAAATTACAAAAATCAATAAACTGTATAGAGATTCATGCATATAGATGCAATTCTAAGAATTTATTTTTATTTCTCAAACAATAACATTCTTCAACTACCTGCAGTAGCATACCCACCACTAAACAAGCAGTATGAGATATCTTCCACAAGATGTCGAGATCAAAACTAAATTATCTGAATTTATACATCATCTACTACACAAAATTGAACACATATTTATAACCATGCAATTTTGAATTTATTAACACTATGTAGTAAGAAACACCGGACAATTTCTTATTTAACTTTATTGAAATCAGCTAAATAAAAAATACATAAACAATAGATAAGAGTATTCATTATCTGAAACCAATAATTGAACAAAACTCAAAGCCGATCGAAACTGCGCATAGATTACCAACTCCAAACCCAAAGCAGTAAACTGGTTAGAATTTTCAATAGACCAATGAATCAAAAAAATTCAAAGTACGACAAGAATCCACCGCTACGTAGTATATTGATTCACGTAAAACAATTCAATGATCGTCTAAACTACTAAAGTAATCACAACCATACATACATCTGAACGCTTTATCGAGCAATTTTGATCAGATTAATAATGAAAAAAAAAACACGAAAACAGAATGATTCCATCAGAAGCAGGATTCAAATAGATATAGTGAAGTAACTGAATTGAAGAATAAGCAAATTCAATATCGAAATTGCGAAATTGAGAGAGATACCTACGATGAAGGAAGCAAACGCTTAATCCTCACGCGGCAGCAGCAGTTGTAAAATGAGAAATAATATTAAAGCGAGAATATATATATATAGAGGGACAAAACGGGAATTAAGAAGCCCTAATTCTACACGGAAACCGTATCACACCACAATCTGTAGGCGAAACTGCAATTATGATCATTTTCTTAATTTTGGGTTTCGAAACTTAATTATATGATTTTACGATTTTGCCCCCAACCCCATTCGGCAATTAATCTCATGTATCCTCTTGTAATTGGTTGTTATGTAAGATATAAAGAGACGTCTTCGTTACTATTCCAGGGGTTTAGCGGTGGACGAAAATATTGAAATATCGATATACTGCATTTATCGTATCGTAAAATAATGAATTTATCGAAAAATTCAGCATATCGAAAAATTTGGTACGGTATGATATCGTACCAAACTTTTTGATACGGTATCGATAAGACGTTTTTAGAAAATCGGTATTTCGGTATATACCGGTATACCAAAATACTGTTAATTAAAATAATAATAGGAGTAATATAATAATAATAATAAATAGATAAATTAATTTAATTTTTTAACTGATCTTAATAAATTAGTTTATTTAAGTATTCCTAATTTATAATAAATCAGAAGGCGAGAGAAGTGAGAACTGAGAACCCTAGGTGCCGTCCCCAAATCCTCTCTTCTCCATTTCCCATCTTGCGCTAATCTCTGCGTTCATCGCCACCACCGCATCTGCCTTCGTCTCCACCTCCACCTCTACCTTCGTCTCAACCCCCACCTCGGCCTCTACTTTCCCTCCACCTCTTCTTCCACTTCCGTCGACATCTCCGCCTTTGCGTCCACCTTCCCCCTCCCTTCAATTACTCCATCATCTGGTAATATATATATTTTTTTAAATTTCTTAGTTATCAGTTGATTGTTTCCAACCCCTGTGTTTTGCCCCTGGTTTTTGAATCTGAATAAGAGTAGCTTTGCTTCCAATCCCTGTGATTCAAAACTTCAAGTAATGAAAATTAAGTTTGATAATCCACAATTTGGATTTGTGCAAAAAAAGGACAACCGTGGTAACAACACAATGCCAACCCTGATCTTCATTGTTGTCCCAATTTATATTGTAATCATAATTATAGCTGTTTTAGCAATTGTTTTTATTTTATCTTTTTTTGCCTTTTGGATACTTGAATTTTTAGGCAAATCAACTGTATTATTTTTTTCTTGGTATATCAGTATGCAACACTGTTCGGTAAAATTTCGGTATTGATCACGAGCATACCGAAATTTTGGTATACCGAAACTTTCGATACGGTATCAGTATGCATTTTTAAATACTAAAAATTTCGGTACAGTATACGGTATGCTCAAATATTTTCAGTATACGGTACCGTCTAGCCCTACAGGTAGGAAGAAATTTATATTCTAATTCACATATAAATTATAAATTTTAGAGTTAAAAGGAACTAGATTTTCCCTTCAATCATTATCTTTTGTATTGAGTATTTTTTTAAGAGTGTATATAAATTTTAGAGTTGTATCCTGTGCCCCATATAACACAATACCAAATCTCTTGTGTTTTATGGGGCACGTTGTGTCTCAAAGCTAGGGGCACAGGAATTTTTCTCTAAATTTTAAATAATACTCTTGTGAGACATTTATATGTGAGACGGTCGATTTATGTTGTTATATAAATAAAAATATATTTATCGATAGTCAAAATATATTTGCATCATAATATAACACTTTAAAAATATATTTTAATTTATTATTTATCATGTTTAAAAATATATATGTATATACCTTAACTACGAATTAATATAATTTATCTATATAACAATTATATACTTTAATAATAAATCGACCACGTCTCACTTAATTACCGTCTTACAAGAAATTTGTGAAGTTTTAAAATCAATAAAATTGAAAAGTTCTTAGAATAAATTTTAAGTTGGACAAAAATAAAATTTGATAGAGTAAATTTTGAAATTAACACAATAAGAATAACTTGATGAAAGAAGTAATTACTTTTGGGCTAATACTACTGTGCACTGGGTGCACTCTATGATACGGTGCACCTACTTTTAGATCATATATAATTGTGAACAAAAACATATACAATTATGAAAAAAATGTATACAATTTGTTTGTTAGTTTTTTAATGAAAAATTGATTGTAAAAAAATATACAACTATTAAAAAATACTCTATGTATATACTATTGAATAAAAAGTTATACACATATGAATGATGGTTTTTTTAATGAAAAACTAAGTATGAAAAAAATATACAATTATTAAGAAACATGTATACAAAATAGAATAACATATATAGAAAATAGAATAAAAAGTTATACACATATGGATACACTCTTCACAAGTGCACCCAATATCAACTATTACTTTTAATAAAACTATGGAGAGACTTAAATAATAAATTATGGAGAGATGCAACATGTAGTAAATACAAATGGGATCACCTATTCCATTATGTGTTTCATCTACTATTGCACTAATTAGATTTTTGACATGTGTCGTAATCAATGGTCAAATTTTCATCCCATGCCCCAGGGGTTTAATGGTCATTAACTAGGGTATAGTTTTTTAATAGGAAAGAAGTTATGAAATAGGAAGTGGAATATCAAAGTGGAATAGGGGATTTGGGTTGGTAGTAAATAGGGGTATTATGTTACTTTGAATCTATATAATGTTACGTTGAATCTGGCCGAACTCTATATAATATTATTGGCAAGCAGCTGTCACAAACATCAACAACGTTGCTTTAATAAATAATTGCTTTATATACACGAGGTCAATCATTTGAATTAAATTCAAATTTGTCAAACTCTTACAATATTATTGTTTTAGTTTTACAAATTAACACTTATACTCCCTCTATGTTGGCATATGGATGAGAAAAAGTTGCTTTTTTATAGGTGTATGATAAATAAATAAATAAATAAAAAAAAGATAAGTTGAGTCACTACAAAAGAACTCTCCCTAAGTGTGTCGGACTATATACTAGAAAAACGTCTTTCATCATTGTGTGCATCACAACAACGTTGTGACGTGTTGAAGGGTGTGGTGTAAATCTTGATCCATATGTCTGTGTCCATCGGGTATTGCTGCTTAGCTGGAAGCATTTCAGATGTAGTAAGTAGGTTGCATGAGTTAAACACACTTGCTTAAGGTAGGAATATCAGCTACAAGCTAGCATGCATGATAGTATGTTCACGTGGGGGCATTGGATCAGTTTTTCTGTTGTTATTAGCTGGCAAGTAGTTAGTTTGTGCATGTGACTATTCAGCTGTAAGTCTTGGATGCTTGTGAGGTGTGACCATCCCATTGGAAGCTCAAGTTAGTCAGTTTGGAGAGGAAACAAGATATATACACATGTGAGAAGTTATGACACAGTCAGTTGGTTAGTTCTGCTTCATCTTGTATAGATTTACATTGATCATTGAGCATTCTTCATGTTCACTGGATCAATTCTTCATCTGTTGTAATCTGTCATCAATAAGAGAGTTTTCTTCCTCACAGTGGACGTAGATCTTTAAGATTGAACAACTATAATTCCTTGTTCATTGCTTCTTTGTTTCTACTGTTTCATTGCTTAGTTAATTCTCATTTTTCCAAACTGTGAGGTGTGTGTGTGTGTTCATACTATTGAGTGATTGAGAGTAGTTTTCTAGAGTGTTGAGAGCTGCAAGATTCACAACAATTGGCGCCGTCCCGTGGGAAAGTCAAGAAGCTGAATCCAAGAAGATGAACACTACCCATTTTGACATTGAGAAGCTATCAGATAAGACTGAGTTCAGTCTCTGGAAACTCAAGATGAAGGCAATCTTGACACTATAGGGGCTGATTGATGCGTTGAAGCCACCTCCACCTGTCAAAACTGAGATCATCAAAGATCCATCAGCAGCTGGACCTCCAAGAGTGCAGGTTGATGATGAGGTACTTCGTAAAGCACATTCTACAATCATTTTGTGTTTGGGGGATAAGGCATTTTGGGAAGTAGCTAGAGAAACAATTGTTGTTGGTGTTTGAGAAACTGGAATCCATGTACAGGTTAAAACACTAGCAAATAGGCTGCAAATTAGACATAGTATACATGCATATAAGATGAATGATGAAAAGCCTATACTAAGTCAAGTTGATGAATTCATCAAGATTTTGGATGATCTTGAAAGTGTTGATGTTAAGATATCAGAAGAAGAAAGAGTTCTCATGCCGATGATAGCACTTCTAAGATCATTTCAAAGCTTCAAAGATACCTTGTTATATGCAAATCAAGGCACTGTCAAGTTTGATAGTGTACTACTTGCACTCAAGTCAAGAGAGCTGCAGCTTGCATCTGAGAATGTTGCAAGCTCAGGGGGAGAAGGACTAGTTGTCAAGAAAAGCAATCAATCCAAGAAAAATAACAAGAAGAAAAGGTCCAATAATGGCAATGAAAGGCAAGAAAGTGAAGAAGGTGAATCAACTAAGGAAGGTGAGGTAAGGAAGTGTTATTAATGTCACCAACCTGGCCACATGAAGATAAATTGTTACAAGTGGAAAGCTGACAAGACAAAGGGAATAGACAAGGGTAAAGAGATAGAGCAAAAGAGTCAGGTCAATCAGACAGCACAAGCACATGAAGGTGGTGAAGGATTCATTGAAGCACTGACTGTTACAACTTCAGAGGTTAATGCTGAGTGGGTAATGGATTAAGGCTGCATTTCACATGACACCAATTAAGCATTGGTTCACTGATTTCAAGCATCAAAATGGTGGTTCTGTACTGCTTGGAAATGATCAAACATGCAGTATTAAGGGCATGGGATCTGTGAAGTTGGAAATGACAGATAGAGAAGTAAGAACACTTCATAATGTCAGGTATGTCCCTGAGCTCAGAAGGAACTTAATTTCTCTTGGTTAAATGATCGTCGGTATTAATTTTTCTCTTTTCATGTTGGTTATTTTCATTATTGGCACAAAAAATAAGATATATATATATAGATATATCTTATATATATATATATATATATATATATATATATATATATATATATATATATATATATATATATATATATATATATATCTTCATAAATTTTAAACATAACCTGATATCTGATATTATAAATATATTTATCAAATTTTTAAAAGAAATACTTAGTCACTAAGAGTTGTACATACCAATGAGTTAAAAATGAAATGGGTTTACTGCAGAAACTTGTTACCTTATTTATGCCATTAAAATGAATAAATCTGCTAAAAAGTTAAACATAAAAGTTGTTTGTCTATGTGTCTACTATGTTACTGTGAAATATCTTTAAAAATTATTCATCCAAATGAAAGTTATAGTCTTTTTACTAAATTGTGGCAGTGCTGCGTACGGGGACCCAACTAAACTTTATATTTTCGTTGTTCATTAGAACAAAATATTTATAGAAAAGAGTAAACATTAAAATGTTCACCTATATATCTAATATGTATATGTTCCTTTAAAGTGGCTTAGATTCTCTATGCCATTTGATATATCATCTATTGTGCCACACCGTTAGATTGACAACACGTAGGAGAGAGAAACTATATCCTAAACCTTAAACCCTAGGGGCAATGGTTGGATTTATTTTCTCCTCTTACGTGTTAATCACCTAACGTGTGGTACAGAAGATGATACACGAAAATAGTACAGAAGATCCGATGTGCTTTAAAACAGTTTTGAAATTAATAAATGGTTTAAGAGTTATACCTAACTTTGCGGATTATAAACAACTACAAGAAAACCCCTCAAGTATGACCTAGTGTGATGTATTTCTAGAGAAATACACTTAATCATATGCTAAGAGGAAATTTAAATTTTAAAGGCATCAAGGTTACGAGGGAAACTTGCAACAACAACGCTCGTCCCCAACCTTTACCTTGAATTTTATCCTTTTGTGACTCATTCTTTAAAAAGGTAAGCTTACTATTATGATTCCAATATCAAACGTGATTCACATTAATTGATGTTATGAATATGCATGCAAATTTTACCTAAGACTGGTAGTCCGGGAACCTGTACGTACTAATGATATTATTGTTAATAAATAAAGACGAAAGCGTTCTCACGACTTTAACGTATTAAATAATATGCACCTTTGGATGACTAGACGTATTAAATAATGAGCACCTTCGGGTGACAAGACATATTACATAATGAGCACCTTCGGACGACTTGACTATGGGTTCATACCCTTTATTTTTTTTAAAGTTCATAAGGTTCATTTCTCAAAAAATAAAATTATTTTAAGTTGTGAAATCTAACAATAAATCTCCCACTGAGTACACTCCTGTGTGCTCACCCCACTATATTTTTCTTCTACAGATGATGTGGCATAGACGATAAGGCGAATAATGAGTCAATGAGGTTGGTTGCAGCTATAAGCACTACATGGTTTAATTAAATAAGTATTAAATATGTGAACAATTACTTATGGTTTGTCACTACACACAAATCACCGAAAACTTCCGCTACTTAATTTTCAAGATGTTTGTTTAAATTCTAATTATGATTTAATTAAACTCTCCTTTATTATTATTATCATGAATTTGTTTGCGAATTTTTTATTTTAGCTTTAAAAAATCACTTATAAATTTAATTGTTTTACATATAAATAAATTAGGACGTGACAAGTGTGATATCAAAGTAGGACTACGATTCTGTAAACTTGCATTTACAAAATAAAAGAATTATTACTTTTTAAATATTTTTAAAAATTATAAAATATAAGATTCCGACCCCTATTCATTCGCATCGTCGGCTACGCTACAAGGAATTATTGATAGATACTGTAAATTGATTTAGGGATTTATGAAATGTTATTACACTGTAATCGATTTATGAAATTATGAGTTCTTGTTATATGAGATAGATGCTATGATATGTATTCGAGTTCTATGACTATTATGTGAATTTCATTATACTTGAATCTTAATAGAATAAATGGACTTGATAGGAAATAATATTTAAGCTATTAACTCTAACTAAAAATGGTACGTAACTAAGGATTTATTTTAAGTAGATGTATCACCGTAGGACTGAGCCTTATATGATGCATTCCGAGTTCATGATCGAGCAACTTGCCTACTATGCTAGCATTGAGCGCGATCCTTCTGAGTCGGTAGACATTCACATTAGTTAGATGTGGACGACATGGAACATCCTGGGTGAGACTCCTCCTTGGGAGGGATATGAGGCCGCTAGGATAGTTGTGGATTCTGATTGGCATTTGGCAATGACATGCTCTGCCTAGAGTTTCGACCATTCATGGCTCGTCAATGGATGATGTGGTAGAAGCATGATGATTTTTCCACGTTCACCTTGGGAGAGGTAGCCCTATTGCTCATCCCTTTTTACTAGAGTATCTTGAGGGGATGTATGAGCCATACCAGGGATCCTCCTACTTCCCTGAGGACTCGTTTGGCACCCCAAATCTTGACTTCTTTAACTCTGATGATTACCCTGTGATGATATAGGGTGTTCAGCTTCATGTAGATAGCTCAACACCTACCTTTTTTCCTGACCTTCCTCCTATTGGGTTTTCCTACGAGATTACCCCAACAGCTACGGCTTTCCTCCAGATCTGGGTTTTTCTCATTCTATCCTAGAGGAGTCAAGTAACTATTGCAGCACCTGCGGTGCCAGTGAAGGAGAGGCGCAAATGTACTCCTATTGGGTTGTGTGTTGTTTATTAGATGTTGTTCACAACTCGTAAAGTGTATAACTTACGAAGATGTATTGTAGTTCATTTATCCTTTCCTATTGTTGTTTGCTACTTTTTATGTTTATTATTACTATTATATATTAGGCTTTTATTGTACATCTCTAGAAGCTATCATAAGCTCAGAGATCTAGGTTCTACCTAATTTTTATTATCGTTTTGATTGTAGAACCTAATTATATTAAAATTGGTACTATTAATGAAAAAGACACATGTTATGATTATCTCTTCTTTTATACATGGAAGCTTAACATAATGATTCCTATAGGAAATGACTGAAGGGCGACGAACCCGCGAAACCACCCCGAGCTTACCTCAAGGACCCGCACCTGGAGCACCAGCTGCTCCAGCTCCAAATCCACCAATGGCCGACCCTTTAGCTCGGCTCACCATTGTGCTTGAAGGCTTTGCGCAACACTTCACCATGACTTCAAACCCAGCTGCACCACGACACGATCCAAATGCCATACTTGAACACTTCAAGCGATACAATCCACCTACTTTCAATGGTCGTGGGAATCCCGCATTAGTGGATGAATGGGTTAAATCTCTTGATAAGATATTTGACCATTTGATCTGCACTGATGCTGAAAAGGTCTCTTGTTCAACTTTCCAACTTATATGGGACGCATGGTATTGGTGAGAGACAGTGGGACATACACAGACCCCGGAACAAATGGCGGTGATGACTTGAAAGTAGTTCAAAACAATGGTCTTCCACAATTACCTTCCATTGATTTCTCAAGAGAAGAAGGCGAATGAGTTCCAGAATTTGAAGCAAGAGAGCTTGTCTGTTATGGAGTATGAACGGAAGTACAATCACTTGTCTCGGCATGCGTCCCATCTAATGAACACTGAAGTTCAAAAGACTAGAAGGTTCGAGCTGGGCTTAAGAAAAGAGATAAGAAGCATCCTTGCAGTGCAAAGGAACCAGGCCTATGCAATTGCTGTTGAAAATGCCATAGAAATGGAAGCACGCCTTGATCTAGGTTCTAAAAAGGAAAAGCTATTTGTAAACACTGGAAAACACAAGGAGGCATGGACACCTCACAAACTCGACAATCAGCCTCCAGCCAAGAGAGTACATTTCTGTCAAGGTGCTAACAATTAGCCAATAAGAAATGCTTGCAACACTTGTGGGAAGAACCACATAGGTCCATGTTTGATGGTAAAGGGCGTATGCTATTGGTGTAAGGATCCGGGGCACAATCACTGGAAATGCCCAAAAAGGAACCCACAAAAAGGTGAAATAAGATCAGAATCTATCGGGAAGGCTCGATTTTACTCTCTAACTCAACAAGAAGAGGCTCAAAACCCAGAAATAATTATAGGTATCCTACCAATCCAAGATATTCCTGCTATTATATTATTTAATAGCGGTGCTACGTATTATTTTATTTCTTCTCGTATAGCAATGAAAATAGAAACTAAATGTAGAAGTGCAACTAATGCCTTAGAAGTAAGCATACCATCTAGGAAATCTATGAAGGTGGAGAAGATGTTGATGGATGTGGATGTGAAATTTGATGATAAGGTACTTAAAGCTGTCTTACACGTCATTAACCTTAAGGATTTCGATGTTATCTTGGGAAAGGACTGGTTGATGGAAAACTGTGCAACCATTAGGTGCCATAAGAATGAAATCATCTTCTGCGAGAATGAAGAAGAGAGCTTTACTTTCCATGGAACGAGGACCATAACCATACCAAAAATCTTGACCTCTATGAAGGCAATGAAGGAGGTCCGCAATAGACATGGCGAGGCATTTCTAGTGTATGTGATGAATAAAAAGATGACACATGTGGAGGTGAAAGAAGTGCTAGTTATATGTGACTACGAAGATGTATTTCCAGAAGACCTTCCAAGGGTGCCACATGATTATTGAGAGTGTAATTTCATGCATTATGTGTCTCACATTAACTGTTTTTATTAGAATATGGCCATAATATCAGTAAGATTGCATGGTTTTCATATGTTGCATAATTAAGGTGCTACTAAGGTGTTTTGTTGAATTTTGAAGGTTAAAATAGGTCAAAATAGAACAGAATCAAAAATAGGGTGAAAACGAGCTCAAAAGAGCCCAACACGAGTTGCAAGACCCAACACGACTTACCAACATGACCAGTGTTGAGGTCTGAAAGCAATCTAGTTTCAGAGCATCGCAACTCGACTAAGTAGACAGCAACACGACTTAATCAACTAGAGTCGTGTTAGCCTTACACGAGTTACACGACATGTAACACTGGTCATGTTGCCAACTCGTGTTGCATAGGGTTAAGTCGTGTTACGTGTTTTTGGGACAGAAATTATGTTTTACATCTTGAGTATGTTGTACTGTGAAAATATGGTGTAAAATATGTGGAGCAGTTCCCAAATGATTCATACTGTATTACACACTCAAAACAGGTATTTATACCTATTGGAAGCTTCTAGAACACATTCTAATCATAAAACTGACTTCGGATCGAGATCGGAACTCGGGTCGAGCATGGACGTCGGGTCGAGTTGGTGCAGCGCAGTCTCATCGTTTCGCACATAACTTCAATAATATCCAAACTCCGATTTGAGTAATTCTTACGTTCACACAATCCTATCTTCCTTAGATTTCTATTCATATAAAGATTAACAAAAAGTCCAACATTTGAAGGTGTAACAAGTAATGCAAAGCGGCACAATCGTGCTGAGTAGGAACAGCTTGCGCGACGTCATCATTTTAATCATAACTTTCTCATTTGGACTCCAAATTGAGCTCCATTTTTTCTCACATCTTTCTTATCGTGTCTAGAATTCATTTTTACCTGAAAATCACACAAATTACATCAAAGTACCAATTCTCTAAATATTTACAAATATCGCTCAATTTAAGACACTTAATCATGAAAATCACATATTTATCCTTTCAAAGCACAAATCTCCATATCTCCATATAACACCACTAAATGATATATAAAATGAATAAAAACACATAAAAATACATAATAAAAAGACACTGAAATTTAGGTGAAAATGACACCGATCAGATATTATTTGATGTGAGAAAAAAAAGAGAGAAAGAATATTATTTGAGTCAATAATGTATATATAAGGTGAGTGAGTCTCATGTAAACTAGGTTTACATGGGTTAACATATAAATCTTATTTTTTAATATAATAAAAATTACTTTTTGAAAAGTAATAATTTTTATAGAGAAGAGTAATAATTTATATCTTTAAAGAGTAATTTTCATGTACTCTTTCGAAAAATCAAGGTTTACAAGAATTTGAAAAGTAGTTTTTTAATTTTGAAAAATAACAATTTATGTGTCTAAAGAGTAATTTTTTATATATTAAATAGTAACATGATTTACATACAAACGTATGTAAACTCGATTTACACAACTGCTTGTGATATAACGTGGGTAAGTTGTGAATTGATCAGGGTATAAATAATCAAATCCATCCATCAATATTATCACTAATAATTTTAATTAAACATCACAGTATTTAAATTGAATTATATCTCAATATACTATTTTTTTTAAATAGAAGAAGCTAAAATAAAGTTAATGTATAAGCCTAATTACTAATAAATATATTGATCTAATATAATTACTAATAAATATATAATGTCGTTATTTTTCTCCAGCATTACCCTTTTTTATAACGTTTGTTAATATTCAACGTTTGCACTTAACAGTAGTTTCATTGAACACTAATTTGCACTAAATCAGATAAAAATAATGGATGAGGGATTTAAGGAGAGATTTAAGTATAATTATAATAACACTTTCTTCAATTTAATCGTGTATTTTCAGTTTCTCTCTTAAGTATGCACATATATTCGTAGGGTTCTTCAATTTAATCCGTATTTTCTATTTCTCTCTTAAAAATGCACACTAATGTACTTAAGAATAGTTTCATTGAACACTAATGTCAACTAAATCAAATAAAAACATGGATGAGAGATATAAGGAGTGATTTAATGATAATTATAACAACCATTTCTACAATTCAATAGTGTATTTTTGTTTCTCTCTCAAGGATGCACACTAATGTACATTAGTATGTTCTTCAATTTAATCGTGTATTTTCTGTTTATCTCTCAAGAATGCACACTAATGTACATTCATATAAATATTATATTTAATCGCGTGTTTTTTTTATTTTAACGATGCACACTAATATGCGGATGAGTATTATGGGTAAACAAAATATAATTTCGTATTTATTAATGATTTTCTGAAGTGAATGTATCGTTTAGTAATACTTAAATACGTTTTGTACTTACTGACCTATTAAAATAAAGGTAAATTGCAAGAAAAAATTATGTATTTTATTTTTATTACAAATTAATCTACATTTTTAAAAAATTGTAAAAAATGAATTGTTCCAAAATGCATCTACAGCCGGCAGTCAGGCTTACTATAGGTGAGGTTCTTTTATTGCAATTTTTTAAAGTGAGGATTAATTTATTTGTGATTTTTTTTTCAATTAAATTTTATTTTTATTACTATAATTATTTTTTATGTTACAATTGTTCTGATTTACTTGTGTAAGAATCAATTACCAACCAATTAAATATTTTTTCTAATTATGATTGAATGGAATCTTCACCTTCTTGGGCTGATTGAATATATACCATGTTTTAATTCATACATAAAATTTGATCTAACAGTTGAGATGATATGAATAAACTTCCACCATACTGAAAATAACTACCCTACATAGAATCAATCTCTATCTTTTATTATAGAATCTTAACTCTCAAACATGAATTTTTCATTTTGATCTAATTTAGTAATAGAATAAATTTCTATTTTTTGGATATTCTCTTGTGAGACAGATTTTTTGTGATACCATGCTTATTATATATGTAAAGTATGTTTATTTATAGTTAAATTATATCAAAAATGAATTATATTATACTATACTTTAATTTATCATTTATCATATTTTAGAAAATATACCTTAACAATCATTAAGCATATTTTATCTCTATAATAGACATACTTTAACACGTCTCACAAACCATTTCACAAGAGAGTTTGTCCTATTTTCTTTTATTAAAGAATTTTGACTCTCAAACTTGAATTTTTCTTTTTGATCTATTTAGTAAAGGATTTTAAGACTTTTATGTTAGAACATTTTCTTTATTTATTAAGAAATCAACTTATTGCGAGGATCAACTTAATTTATTGATTGAATCAAATTTGACTACAATATATACGTGTGTTTGGATTAGTTATATAGTATAATTGAATCATTATCTGTATTGAGATCTCGTCCTTGTTAAGAAAAGAAATTAATTATGATTGAATTTATTTGATTAATTGTTGGTCTTTTTATATTCGAAATTTTAATGAATAAACATATATTTTTGCAGTATAGTATTCTCTCTGCAAGCTTCATAAGTATCCATTTTGTTATTTTCGTCGATTTCAATACAAAATATTCATTTCTTTTTTGGGTTAACGTGACACATACAATATTATTATTATATTCAATCCACTATATATGGAGCCCACATTCAACACTAATACAACTACCCACTACACATTAAAATATTATTTATTTCACCTCATAATTACACTTTATTATACTGCTTAATCCACGTTTAAAAAGCAAACGGATACTTATCAGCGGGACGGAGGCCGGAGTATTAATTATACTTAATTTGTCTTCATTTAAAAAATACTCCCTTCGTTTCAAATTCATTTTCACGTTTATTGTTTGCACAGATATTAATAAAGGTTTCTTTTTGATTTACTTTTAAGGGTAGTTTGGTATTTTTGGGTAATAAATAATTATAAAGTATTTTATGTGTATTAAAAAGCTGATGAAAATTTTGAAATTAAAGTATGATAGAGAAATATTAATTAATTGATTTTTCCTTTTATGGAGGTGTGAAGTTGAAAATGAGACATACTAAAACGAAAAATATGAAATTGAAGTTGAGAGCGACGGAGTAATTAATATGCATAAACAAAAAGTGATAATATCTTTGATAAAAAGTGATAATTATTTAAGAAAATCATAAACCGGTATCACGTGAGACGATCTCATACAAGACATGCTCTTAATTTTTATTCAATAATGTAGTATGTGGTCCTTGATAAATGTATAATATTTTTATATTCAAGTTTTCATTAAATAAAATAATAAAAAATTCGCTAATAAAGTGTATAAATGTATATCCATTATTGTATAGTTATGAATTATTTTTTCATTATTGTATACATTTTGATGTGGATCGTGCACACCGGAGAATTTGCCAAATTAGTATCACACTGTATTAATTTAATTGATTATATTAAATTTAAGATAAAAGTACTCCATCCATCTCAAACTCATGTTCAATGTAGATATGTAGTTTAAGAAAAGTTAAAATTTTGATTTATTTGTGAAATTTAAAATTAAAATATGTTAAAAAGATATTAATTAGTTATTTTTGTGAAATTAAATTTGGGAGAATCATAATAAAAAGCATAAAATTGAAGTTGTTATGAAAGGATTACATAATTTAATCACTAAATGAAATTAATCCGATCTATATCATAATCATGACATTGATATAGTATGACGTCTCACGATAGAAAAGTTTGTTTTAAAGAGAATTTCCATGAAGTGATGCAAGAAACAATTGCGTATGGGAGGAAATTATATCCCGTGGAGGTCAATCTATTTATAAGGGGCTATGGATCACTTATTCCATTTTTGTGTTATATTTTTTATTCTACTTGTTAGATACTTGCCAAGTGTTATAATCAACGCTTAAATTATCTTTATGTATGCAAGGATATAATAATCATTAATAATAATATACTATTTTAATAAAAAAGCAAGTTATGAAACACGAAGTGGAATATCATGTAAACAAGTGGGTTAGCTCATTTGGTCATTAAACTCCTTCTCATTAAAGTGAGTGATTCAGTTTAATTCATTTGGGAATAAATAAGAAAAAAGTGGAATATTCCGTGGAATAAGCTTATCACTTCTTTCCTCAACGTTCTTTTTCTCAATTATTTTTTTTTTCTTCTAGCCAGCTAATATGAAATTAGATATTCCCTTCGCCCCATCCTTATGGTTACATTTGCTTTTTGCACGTGGATTAATGAGTTTAGTATTTTAATGTGTATTGAGGGGATAGAAATAATATTTTAATATAAAGTGGATATGGAGAGAGAAGTAATTAATTTGTGTGGGTCTCATATGCTAAAAAGGGAAATGTAACCATTAGGATGAGAAGCCCAAAAAGGAAATATGTAACTATTAGAATGAGAAATACTCCATTCCATTTCAATGTTTACATATTTCTATTTTGGGCGTTCAATTTCAATGTTTACGTTTTCTTTTTTGGAATAAGGGACCCACCTAAAACAATTAATATATCACCATGGTCCCCACATCCAACACTAATACACCTATCCACTTTACATTAAATATTACTCCCTCCGTCCGATTCTAAGGTATCCATTTATTTTTTGCACGTGGATTAAGGAGTATTATTATTATATGTAAAGTAGGTAGTTGCATTAGAGAGAAGTGGTGGGCCATATTGTGTATTTTTTTACTAAATAGGAGAAATGAATACCTTTGAAGCGGACACCAAAAATAGTAAAATGGATACCTTAGAAGCGGACGAAATGAGTATATCTTTCCACCCACTATCTATTAAAATACTATATTCCTTAATCAACGTGCAAAAAGCAAACGTAAACATTGAAACGAGGCGGAGGGAGTATGTATTATAAACTATAAAATTTTTATCTAATTAATCCCTTCTTCCCATTTTAGATGGCCACTTTCCATTTTGGATCGTCTCACAAAAGTTTGCACATTTCTAAAAAAGCAAAAAGTCAAACACAATCACCCTTCCCCATACACTTTATTTACAAAAATACCACTCTTACCAAATACACTAAACATACTTTATCATTTATTTATTATAAAAAAATACCATGATACCCCTAAAAGTAATCATTTTTCTTAATTTCTGTGTCGAAAGAGGCATGCAAACTTTTGTGGGACAGAGGGAGTATATTTTTATATAAATTGAATTTTTTCTTCATAAAATAATTTTGGTTATTGTAAATTTTTTATGAATTGTAATATTATAAAATATAATTGAAAATATGTAAAATTCAATTTTCTGGTTAAACCGCCGGTTGAACCGGTCCGATCGATTGAATCTCGAATCGCTGCATCCACCGGTTCAGTCTCCGGTCCGGTTATGAAAACACTGGATCTAAAAATCTAAGTTTTACCATTTGGGAACTTGTTTGGATTTATATCCGATTTTATGTTCGAAAAGTGGAAGAATTGTTTCCATCTCTTAGAATCTGTTTTTGTAATAACTTTTTCCAAGTTAGTGATATTTATGTCATGAGGCCGCCACAAACTTGTTTATAAGTTTGTGGAAAGATTGAGTAATTCGTGTGTTAAGTCTTCCGTTATACAAACTTACAATTTCATATTTAAGTTTTATATTTTGATTAGAGTCGGTGTTGTAGAAGTGTCGCCACACTTAGGGCAACATCACTGATATAGAACACTCTTACACCTGCTAGGCATCCGACAAAAATGCATAAAAATTGGGGCGTAAATATTTAATTTAATTTTATAAACATAAAGACTTTTTTATAAAATATATAAAATATCTTAGGGCCTTTTCCAAATCCTAAACAGCGTACGTATGTATGATTCTTTACCATTTGGTTATTAATTACTGATCAACATTTGCAAGATTTAGAACAACATTAGCCAGTAGGGTTGTGCGGATCGGGATTCGGTATGGATTTTTAAAAAATTTATTCCAAATTTTCGGTACGGATTTTTTTTTAAAAAAATCCGATATTGAATCCATAAAGAAAAAACCCAACATTGAATCCGTACCAAACTTCGGTTCGGTTGGAAATGAATTTTCGGGAAAATAGATTTTGACGGATCGGAGCGGATCGGAGCGGATTTCTCATGATAAATGGATTTTTGTACACATAAATACTTAGAAAAATATCAATTAAACAAAAAAAAACTAAATTTCCCAAATCCAAATAAGAATAAATAGACAACCAAAATATTCATCAAACAAATTCGAAGTTTTAACATAATCATAAAAGTGCAATATTAATGATTCATAAATCGTGATCATGGATGTTTGTTGATCTGACCATTGCCATCACGTAAACTTTTATCTACAAAACACAATTAAAATATCTTCCATTATGAATGAATATTATATATTTACTTAATTCTATAACAACTAAGTAAAATAGTAATTTAAATTAAAATATGAAACATAAAGTACCTAAAAAATTTTCAACAATCTAGTGAAGATCTGGAGAACTATATATATATATATATATATATATATATATATATATATATATATAAATAAAAGTAAACTAAATTAAGTTTACAAAGTTTACATTTTAGAAATACCATTTACTTTATACATTATGTTTTCTGAAATAAAACTTTAAATTTGAAGTTTGAACATATTATTTTATTTATTTCCTATTTTTTTAGAAATTTATTTTACTTTTATGAAATATATATTTTATAATATACAATAATAAATAAATATTTAGACTATTAGATATATTTTAAATTATTATTCGTAATTATATTATAATTTATTTTAATTTATTAATTATGATTACATTATAGTAATTAGTAGAGTAAAAAATTAATTAATTCACGACATATAAAGTGTAAACTATAAATAATAAGATAAATATATTATATATAAATTTAACGCATAATTTAAATTCAGTTTTTTGATACGGTACGATTCGGTTCGGATTGGTTAAATCCAATATTCGGTACGAGAAATTGAGAAATATTCAAGTCCGTACCAAACGAAAAATTGGTTCGATTCTGTTCGAAAAAAGTCAAAAAGTCAACGATTTTTTTGATTCGGGATTAATTCGGTGCGGTTTCGATTCGGTTTCGGTTAAATCCAATATCCGTGCACACCCCTATTAGCCAGTATTAGTTAGCTAGATACTTAACTACCTAAATTAGGTAACACTAAAGATAGTTTTAAAAAAATAATAAAATCTTTACCTCAGGAGAACCATCTTCTTTAGTTGATTCTATTTTACAGTATATTCAACTCCAAAATGCAGTTAATTTAACAGCCCATCTCCGACAACTTACTTCATTTTTTTACTCTAAAAATTAAAATAACAATATTTTCTCAAATCATATGTTTGGTTTTGATGGGTTTAGAGAAGTAACACTAAAATAACAATATTTTCTCAGTAGAAACAAAGTAATGTTTGAGGAGGGTGAATAGAACGAAGAGAAAATACTTGAGAAGATCAAATCACATGTTTAGTTTTGGTGGGTTTGGAGAAGGAAAGGGCTCATAAGAGACATTGATTATAAAGATTGTGTTGCAGATCCTTGTTATTGTTTAGAAAAAATATAATATTGTTGTTTTTGATATGTTTGTAGTTGATCGGAATCATCATTTTGTTGATACATTGTAGACTTGTTCTTTTAGAAAAGACAATACTCATGCCCTAATGAAATATAATTCATTTTTCAAAAAAAAAATATTTCGTCTTTTTTAATATTATAAATTATTTAAACAAAATATACATAAACTCATTTTTTAAATAAAACATACACATACATACTATTTAAACAAAAAATAAAAAAAATAAAAAAATTGCAGCAACTACTATAGTAGCTTTATTTTGTAGCTGTTATAGTATTTTTCTCCATTTTGCAATATGAAATGGAGCATTGCTGGAGTCAAAGTGTGCAATGAAGTTAGCAGCGTACACCAAAATGCAAAATGTCTTTAGTGTGTGTAATTCTTTGCTCCCTTTAAAAATTACATTAAAATATGGCAAACCCATGAATCAGACATAATATTGAAAAATTGAGGATAAGAAGCGATAATATTTTAATAAAGGCAATTATTATTGTACACCAGTTTTTAAAGTGCAATTGGGTCAAATTTTACCCATGACCCGGATATATATATATATATATATATATATATATATATATATATATATATATATATATATATATCAGATTTAATCAAACGGGTCATTAGCCCATAGAGAATCGCTGTTATCTCCTTTCCTCACCCCACGCAGATCTATAATTCCTCTCACTCTATTTTCTCTTTCCGTCGTCGCTCCACAGCCACCGCTCCACCGCCACTGACGATTTCCGCTCACTCTGCTCATCTCTCCACCAAGTTATTTTTTTCTATTCACAATTCATTTGAATTATTGTCAATTAATTTGTATTATATTGTGTTTAGGATGCAGCACTTGAATGAAATTGAAAGGTGGATTATCTTGAATGAAATTGAAAGGTGGATTATTGTGAAGGAGCTGGGCATGTACTTAGATTATACATGGTGGTTTTTGAGATGAACTAGAAGAAACGAAATGTATAACTTTTATTGAAAAGTATGTAAGTTTAAATGAACAGGTGTATAACTTTTATTACATCTTATATTTTAGTGCAATGAAATTTAAATGAAATGTATTACTTCTATTGAATATATATTGTATAAGTTTAAACACTTAAGTGTATTATTTTTTATTATTGATTGTACACTTTTTTTAAATTTAAGTGTAACAAGTTTTATTGATAGATGTATATTTTTTAATTCAATAATGTATATAAGTCTATTAATAAATGCATAACATTTTATACTAAAATGTAAAATTGAAATTAATAAACATATATAAATGAAAATAATATATTTATAGTATATATATATATATATATATATATATATATATATATATATATATATATATATATATATATATATATATATATATATATATATATATATATACTACTAATTACAACTATTGCATTTGCTCATTAAAACGTGTATAAAAATTAATTCAATTAATATAATTAGATAAAGAATATCAATATCATATTTTTTCTATTTAAATGTAATACATTTATTAAGAAAAAAATTACACTAACATGGAAAAATTATAATACATTTATTAAGAAAAAATTATACAAAATTGACTAATTGTATATACAACATGGAAAAAAATATAATATATTTATTAATAAAAAACTATACAATATCGACTAATTGTATTGAAGTACATCAGTAACATATATATTTTTCTTTAACATTTATAGTACAAATGAATACATCTGTATATTAAACTAATATGGTTTATCAAGTAATACATTATAACAAATAAATACACACATTAGTTAATAAAAACTAATACAATATATTAAAAATAATAATACATGATTCAAATCTGAAACAACTTTATTATCTTCAACAATTGCTTTAATATTGTGCAGGCTCTTCATCGGTTGCCCAAATCCTTTGCACCAATTTCTCAATGTTGTCGATAGCTATCCAAATCTCACTAACACATTCCTTTTGTTATCATTCTCAAATACTGAACCATTCTTTTGTTATCCATTCTCAAACAAATTCTCAATTCCAAAATTCAATTTCAATTCCACATCCCCATTTGAATTCCACCAAATAACCACAATCATTTGAAATCATCTCCTCAATCTCACGGAGTCGGCGAATTCTACAATTCCACAATCCCACGACCACCACTTTGATCCAGATTTGAGAGGATGGAGGCGGTCGATACAGATTTGAGAGGACAAAGGTGATGTAGAGGTGGAGCAGATTGGAAAAGAAGAGAAACGAGTGAGGCAACAGAGTGTTCACGGCAGCGGAGCGAAGCAGCGAAGGAAAAGGCGGAGCGAGCGGCGCAAGAGGTAGAGCAGCGCAAGAGAAGAGAGAGAAATGAGAGTCCGCCCTTTAGAGTGAGGATTAGAGTGAATAGCGTGAATGTCCCATTTAGTATTTTAAAATTATATAGTTATCCACTTTTTTTAGAGTGAACAGAGTGAATGTCCTATTTAGTATTTTAAAATTATATAGTTGATCAACTTTTTAAATACGGATCCTGTTTTTAGTGTGCACAATGGTACAATAAATCAACTCATAAAAAATAATAATATTTGAATTAATGAAAAGAAATAATAGTTTAATAAAGCATATTATGAACAATTTGGAATAAAAATTAAAATATTAATAAAAACTCATAATATTTTCTTTCATAAAAATGATAAAAATCGACTGTATACATTTGATTAACACAAATAATTTTTTATTTACCATAAAATAATTTTAAAAAATAGAATTTACATTTTAATCCATATAAACTCAATTTACATTATACCCATTTTTTGATTAATTGAATGTCGTGGCATGCATGATAAAGTGAATTTTTAAACAAATAAAATTATTGATAAATAAGGAGTAATTCCTTGTTAGACGAACTAATCTATTAAAAATATTAAAAAGTATGCTTGAAATTAAGACCCCAAATATTAATTTTCTAACATTGTGAGTTACGCATTCAAGTTTTCCTGACCACTTGATTTCTATCTAATGATCTCATACCTTAAAAAAAAAATTAAAATATCAACCTAGAATGAAAGTTTGAGATTTTTCTTTGCATATGTGTAATTTATTTTACTTCACATATAACAAAAGATGTAGAATTAAAATATAACCGAGCATTCCATCCAATAGATATATATAGCATGGAATCGGGAACTGGTATTCTTTCATTTTTCTTAAACTCCATTTATTATAAAAGGAGACGGCTATTTAGACTCCCAAAATTACTTGATGCATTCCATTTACTAACTATACTTCAATATTTTATTAATATGTATATTAACATTACTAAACACACCATCAATAGAGTTGTTAATAAGCCCGCAAACCGTGGGCCCGAACCGATTAACCCGAAAAAAATTAGGGTTAGGGCCAAGAAATTTGAGCCCGTTTAACATCCGGGCTTTTTGGCCCGAACCGATTAACCCGTGGGCTAATAGGGTTGGCCCGTGGGCTAACCGGGCCGGCCCGTAGGGTTGGAAATTATTATTATTATTATGTTTAATTAATTTTAACACTCATAATCTATAAATCGACCACCCAATCTCACCCTACTCCCAACCCATCGTTGGACAAACTCTCACCATCTTTTAATTTTCATCTCTTTCTCATCTTTTTTCTTACTCTAACCCAAAATTTTCTCTAATAAATAAAATAATACTTGAATAAATATATTAAGATTAATTTAATTATCACAAATTCTTTTAATTTATATCTTTTAACAATATTTTGTATGTATTAATCTTAATTCTCTCAAATTTTAAATAATGTATTAGTTAATTTTGAATTTTTTATATTATTTATAATAAATTATAATTTATAATTTTTTAAATATTTTTTATCGTACAACCCGCAAGCCCGGCCCGTTTAACCCGTAGCCCGTTAGGGTTAGGGTTAGGTTCATCTTTTCATAGCCCGTTTAAACTGACCCGATTTAGCCCGAAGCCCGATTAGCCCGAAACCCGTTAGGGCCAGCCCTAATGGGTTAGGGCTGGCCCGTTTAACATCTCTAGGTCCATCAAAATAAAATCACAGCCTAAAATTTGAAAAACTTTAACAAAATTAAAACGATTACGAGAATACACGAGTTAGACGTGAAGGAGCGGCACGGCCATACTGATAGAGGCGGTGAGAGAGAAGGGCGGCGCGACAGTGAAAGAGAAGGGCGGCATGGTTGACAGAGGCGGAGAGAGAAGGGTGTTGCAGCCGTCATACGGATAGAGGCGGTGAGAGAGAAGGGCAGCGCGACGGTGATAAAGAAGGGCAGCACGGCTGACAGAGGTGGAGAGAGAAGAGCGGCGCAGCCGTAATAAGCTGAGAGAGAAGAGGAAAACACGTTGAGAGAGGAGAGAAACGCATCGCTAAATTTGGGCAAATGACCCGATTAACTAATTGGAATATAAGTATCCGACTTATGAGTTAATTGTGACCCAATTGCACTTAAAAAAAATATTGCACAGTATTTGTCTATTTTAATTGTTTTAATTTGTTAAAAAATCAATCCAAACATTGGAAACATAAAGAAAATTAATTTTTAAATCTATGTCTATTAACAAATCGTGTAGATTCCACGTCATTAATCACAAATTATTCATAATTTATATTATACATAATCTTTAATTAGGAAACAGTTAGATTAATTGTTTAAAACATTTTGAACCTGATTTCGCATTGGGCTTATAATAGTCAATATATGGGAAACAAGATTGGGCTTGACCCAAGCAAGGGGCTATATTAGAAGCGATGCTATTGTGATTCAAATTTTGCTTAGGGCATCTAAATTGTAGATAAAAAATGTGGGAAAGTTCATTAATAATCTCATCCACTTTTTAATATCATACTATATAAAAAAACACATTTTTACTTTAGTACACCCATACTAAAAACACACACTAAAATCTTATACTCACGCAACACACACTTGAACAATAACACAAAAAATACACACCAACAAACTCATGCACAACATAAATAAAAGTTAAGAGAGAGGAAGAATAAATAGAAATGAGAAGTTTTGAAAGCAAAATTCAAATGTTACTGAAACTCTTAAATATGAATCCAATAAGAGTGCTAAATAAATTTTTTAAAAAAAATAAGTATTAAGTGATTTTCATACTTATATTTTTATCTTCAATATCTTAAGATCAAATATTTTGCATATTTTTGGTCAATCAGTGTTGAAATTTTTGTTAAAGTGAAAAAAGAAAAAAGAAAAAAAAATCACATATTGTTAAAAGGTGAAAAACGGTGCAATACTTTCATTTTTCATCAAATGATTATCTTTGTGATCCATATTGAGAGTAATTGGATGATTTGTTTGTTGCTGCTTTTTATTATTATTATTATTATTCTTTATTGTGTGAGTGAGTGTGTATTTTTGGTGTGGGTATACCAAGTAAAAAAATTACTTTTTGGATACTATAATGAATGGGTTAAGATTTATAAAAAAAAATGAATTAGGCTATTAATGAACTTTTTATATATTTTTTTTCTACAATTTGGTGCACTAAACAAAATCCCAGGTGATAATAGCTCCACCATAAACCATTTTACATTCAATTGAATAATAGCCATGGCTAAAGGAAGAACCACCGTTCACCAACCTTATACTCCATGTTAATTATAGAAAACTCATGAGAAAGAAACGAATGAAAGAAACTGATTTCAATATTATGATAATTCTCTACAGTTATGCACAATATGTAATAGAAAGCTGCGGAGTTTAAGTAACAAACTAATTATCTACTAACAAGCTAAGCAGATGATGATGTGGCAATTCTCATAGCTGCCACATAACAGAATCATATTCTTCAATATATATCAGATTTTTGGATTTGGATCCTCTCTTCATTGTTATGTTAATTTCCTAAATTTCCATCATTCAATTAAGATATATGAATATGAATTTGACATGTCACCAAGCCTGTGAGAATAATCATTATTTAAAATTTAATTAAATAAAGCGGTTTTAATAGTGGGTGAAATTGTGATTGGTGGAGATGACGGTTGAATGAAAAATTAAATTGAGAGAATAAAAAAAAGGCCAAATCCAAGATTTTTCAACTAATTTTACATCCAACTGAAAAAATTCAACTGGGCTTGGCCCTAAGTATTGGACTGTATTTGAAACTCAGTTTGAAACTATATGTACATCAAAATTTTCAACTTTTTAATCCAACTAACAAAATTCAATTAGGGCTAGGCCCTAATTATTGGGCTGTATAGAGTTGCGATGATTCACCCCTCCATTTGAAACATAATTGTGGACATTTAGGTTGGGATTCCACCTTCTGCATCAATGTATATTAGATTTTTTTTATATGTATTGTGTGAGACAGTCTCATATAAGGGCTTATGTGAGACGGATAAAATGATAAAATTATTATCACTCATGTATAAGATGTTATTACTTTTTATTTATATTATAAATTGTTGATTGTTCAATGAAATTGTTCAGTACAACATTATTATTCTTCATTGATTGATTGTTAATTTTCGTTAATGATGTTATGATTTTTATCCGTCTCACATAAGGACGTAAAGACGTGTTACACAAATCTTTGCCTAATTTTTTCAAACTATTTTTACATCCAACTGAAAATTATATTTCCTTCGACCACTTAAAAGGTAATCATTTGCTTTTTGGACGTGAATTAAGGAGTATTATTATTGTATGTGTAGTGGGTAGTTGTATTAGAGAGGAGTGGTGAGCCATGTGGTGTACTTTTTTACTAAATAAGAAATATAGATACCTTTAAAGTGGACGCCCAAAATGATAAAATGAATCTCTTGTAAGTTGCCGGATAAGTATATATTTAAATAATTCGTTTTTAAGTTTTTAACTAAAGAAAAATCACCTCAAACGTATGAACATAGTGAGAACAAATTTGGTTTCCTCTCCCGCAAGCCAAAGGTTTCCAGCACCTACAGCGTTTAAATAAACCCCTCCAATTCCAAAGCCTGCATTTCGACAATACTTTCTTGTGATCAATCGAGGCCAAAGAAAATTCAATTGAGAGAATTTACGAAGAGGAATCGAGAATGGCAACTGAAGAAGGCATTCAACAGAAACTATTAGAATTGCAGAAGCAGCTGGGAAAGAAGCAGATGTTTGAGGAATCTGTTTCTTCCATCAGATCTCTCCTTCAGAAACACTATTCATCTGCATCGCCCAATCTCCGGCAAACGGTGCGTCTTTACGAAGTTTAATTTTCCTTTTCGGAATTTGATGAATTTGTTAGGTTTATTAGTTTTCTATTGATTGCTGGCATCAATTTAGGTAGAATTTGTAAAATTAGGGCAAGGGTTTAAAATTTTGTATTCTGGCCAAATTTGCTTATCGAATTCAGAGATGAATGGTTTTATATTTATAATTTGATCAAAATTGTTCTTATTGGATTAGCTTACAGCTCTCTATTGTTTAGAAAGGATTCAATTTTGTTGAGTATGTTTATTCAATTGATCAGCTAGAAAAGATTATGTTCTCTATCCTTACATGTTACGGATGGCATTTTAAGAATGTTCATGTTATTGCTCTTAGATTTCTGTTCCATTATGCACCTTTAGCAAAAATAAAATTCATACTATGTTTGCAGTTCTACACCGTTGTATGTAGAGTTGCAACTATTTTGAAGACTAGATACACTTCGCCAGGATTTTGGAATGCAGGGCTTAACCTTTTCCAAGAGGCTGAATGCCTCGTCTGCGATGCTTCAGAGAGAAAGCACTTGCATAGTTGCGTTGCTCAGGCATGAGACCATCTGGGTGAAGTACAGGACCAGTCTGAAGAGTCGAGGTCCGGAGATAGTAGAGCAAATGGAGGTGAAAGAGCAACTCTTTTTTGTTTTGTTTTGTTTTGTTTTGTGTTTTTTGTTAAATTCATCAATTGATTTGTTTGGAGAGTTTTGGTGTTGATGCTTAATGGGGGTAATGCAGGTTACTTATTTGAAGGGCATCTCACTGTGGACCCTGAGCCTCCCCAACCGGATTGGTTAGTGCGAACAAATTTGCTCACAGCTGCTACTGCTTTGTTCCAAGGTGAATCTTCTGGTGAACAAACGGGGAATATTATTAACACAGATGAAGGTACTGCCAACCTACTACGAGAGCTGGTTAATAGTATCGATAACCTTCTGCCAGAGGTATCTTATCTTCTCCAAATATTCCCTATCCCACATTAGCATTTTACTTCGGAAATGTTTTTATCTTGTCATTAGGAGAACTAAAATACGGTTGAGATTTAAAGGTAAAGATTGAAAAAAAGCCTTATGACTGGCTTTGAGAATTTGAGATGATGTGTGGAGTGTGGACACTCTAGATTAGGTTTATAACAGCACATTTGTTCAAATTTACATATTGGAGATCGTTAGATTCTCCATTATGTCATGTAGAAAGCAGAGAATCATTAAGTCAAATTAAAATGTGGGAAAGAAAGACCTAACAAGGCCTAGAAAGAAATTATTAAATGCATGTTTTACTTAAATGTGAAGGAGAACATTGATGAAGCACAATGGCTAAAGAATTTATTGATTGTTGTTGTCAGCAACACATAAGAAATTATTTTATATTGGTACTGCAATAAGTCTGATGTCTTGTTCATGTTTGGTGTGATGCTGCAATGATAAATGATTTTTGCATGTATTGTTTTATTTTCCTAACCCCATTTTTTGTGTTCCTCATGTTCTGGTTATACCTCGTGGTCTAGAAAGTATTCTGGTCTGTGTTATTGGAGTATCATTTAATGGTTCTTGTCATGATTTTTATGTGAATCGTTTATTGGTCTAAGATGCTAGAGAGTGACTCGGGAGTTCCAAGAGTGCCACCTGCTAGCAAGGAAGTCGTCGCAAACCTTCCAGTTACTGCTGTAACAGACGAATTCTTAGCGAAGCTAGGTAAAGATGCAGTGTGTTCCATTTGTCAAGAGAACTTGGTTATTGATGATAAGATGCAGGAGTTGCCTTGCAACCATATGTTTCATCCTCCTTGCCTCAAACCATGGCTCGTAAGTTTCTCTGAATCTCATTGTATAAAGAACTCAGGTTTAACACTTGTTATCTGCTCTAATCAAATCTGCAACTTGATAGGACGCGCACAATTCTTGTCCAATCTGTCGTCATGAACTGAAAACAGACGATCATGCTTATGAAAGTTGGAAGGAAAGGGAGAAAGAGGCTGAGGAAGAGAGGAAGGGGGCTGCAAACGCTGTCCGTGGAGGTGAATATATGTATGTGTAGGGACTGGGTAGACGATAATGCTTCTTGATTCGGTATGATAGCTGATGGACATTCCTTTCTCTGGTTGTTCTTATGTTAGACAAGGTACTTGGTGCATCGAGTGATTTTCATCACAACTCACACTGCATACACATTAACATATGCACCCGTTGATTTGTGGTGAAGAACACTCAGTTGCACCAGTCACTATGTGTGACATAAAAATAACTCTTATATTTCAATCTTTTTCGATTGATGATTGATTAAGGGTTCGATTGGTAGGTGGATTGGTAAGCAATGTATCTGATTATGAGGTATGGTTGTGTATGAAGCTTTCGAGATATCGCATTCGTATAATATTTTAAATGTGTTTGATTTTCAATGGTATTAATATTTCTACAAAAGATACATAGAGTTCATTCTTTATTCCATTTTAATATTATATATATAATGGAAAAATATCATTTGCTCTTAAGTACAAGAAATAGCATTCATTTAACCACATTCAGTTTTTGTACCTTTATTAATAAGTACATCTATACTACAGAATTAAACTAATTGTAAGCGAATTAAAACTTACGGTTATATAAAAAGAGTGAGGCCCCTGTGCACCCGGGCGCACGGAGGGAGCACGGAGCACATTCTGTGCGCCTTTGCAATTTCCATGCTCCTTTGCAATTTAAATCCCTAGCAATACATAGGTTTAAATAGAATTGGAGGGGAGGGTTGCATTCACATGGGGACACGGAGTATCTGAACACGGAGTATCCCTTCGTGTTCCCGGGGGCGCAGGAGTTTTTGCCATATAAAAATACTATCTCTTCAATCTAATCAGTATTTGTAATTAGGTGTGAAAATTGTGTGAGTATTATTTTCGTAAAAAAGAAATTATAGTATATAATTAATATGCATTTATAATTTTTTCCATTATTTTATACTTCCTCCGTTCCGCATTGTTTACGATTTCTATTTTGGGTTGTTCCACATTTACGGTTTCTATTTTGGGTTGTTCAACGTTAAGGTTTACATTTCATTTTTTGTTAAGTTGGATCCATACAAAATGATTAATTATTTCATGTAGAGTTCACACACAATACTAATACAATTACCTACTTTATATTAAATATTATTTCTCTCATTTCACTACATAATAAAGTATTACTTATGTTTATTAATTTTCGTGTAAAAAATAAACATTAACGCGAGACAAATGGAATATACTAATTTTTTTTATGCCAAACACCTTTTTAAAAAGATCCAATGAGTGAAAAAATTTAGGGGCTGTTTGGTATATTATATGGAATCGGAATGAGATTCATAGTAATAGTAGTAGAGAATGGTAATGAGTTTGTTGTTTATAATTATGTTGTTTGGTTAATCGTAGAGAATGACTATCATAGTAATTGATTTTGTTTGGTATGATTAAAATTTATTTTGAATTGATTCCTAATTTTTACCATAAATTTTTATTTTAATATAATTTTATTATTTTTAAAAGGAAAAATATAATTTAATAATTTAGTATTTTTTAAAAAATTTATATCATTAAAATATTAATAAAGTGTTATTGAGGTCTCCACTGCAAGAAGGAATGAAAGTCATATATATCCTTTTGCTAAGGAATGGGTCATATCCTGATTTTTGGAATTAAAAAAAAAACTGTAGCACTATGAAAACCTCCAATCAAACTTCTTTCTTCCATTCCTTTTCCATTCCCTACCTCCAAACCCATCAACCAAACACACCCTTAATATCCCTTGAAAAAGTAAGGGATATTTAATTTGAGTTTAAGTTTGATTTAATAGACTAATCAAATTTAATTGGGGTAAGTGAAGGGATGAAAATTGATAAAGAAAGAGGAAAAATTATTAATTAAAGACAGATAATGTATGGTAGGAATGAGTAAGATTAATAATATTATATATATGAGAAAATTATTGGAAGTTTATTAAATCTAAATCAAATGGCAAATACTTATGTGATAATCTTTTATATTGATAAATGATTAATTGATGAAAAATTATAATCTTAACCTGAATCATTTTATAAATAATTTATAAAGTAACAATATATAGTAGTATTTTAAATGAAAATAAAAGATATTACTAGTTACAAAAGTATTAGACGATCTTCTGTCCCAAATCAAACATAGCCAATGACTCAATCTGTGTCTGAAAACCGAACGATGAGCAAATTAGAGAGCAGTAAATTTTAAGGTTGAAAAATAAAAATTGAAAATTAATGTAAATTTTATTTATCCATTCATTTTTTTTAACAGAAATAAAAGTTTAAATTATATTTATCCATTCATTGATTTAACACAAGGCCTCCCACAATGGGAGGAAGATAGGATGAGGTGTCAAAGTTATCTACCTAAAGTGGGGAGAGATACCGTTGGGGAGGGATAGAGGTAGAAGCACAGGTAGTACTGCTTCTATCTGGGTATATGGTGGACCCTCCTCCATTCCTCTCCTTTTGCCATTTCTTTTGTTTTTTTTTTTAATTTCAAATATGCTGTTTTTTTCATTTTGTATTCTTTCTTTCTTTTTTTTCTTTTTCATTCTTTTTTTTCTTATTTAACCATTAGAAATTAATATTAAAAAAAATAGATTTGTATTATGCTTCAACGTTCATATGACCGTTCAACTTTTTTTTTTTAAAATGACCGTTAGTTTTTTTTTAATTTTACAATCACTATAAATATATCACACTCCATTCTTTTCCCTAAATTATTTTCTCTTCTACATCTTAAAACTTCAAATTTGCTAGGTATTTTAATTTTTAGTAAAAAAAAATGGATAAAGATCCATGGATGAATTTCGAGTTCAATTCTTCTAACTCCGGAGAAAATTCAACGCCCCCAAGTATGAATTTTCGTCCACGTGCCAACTATCATCCTCAAAATCCAAAATTTCCAAGTCATCTTCCGTCAAATTTTCCTACTAATCTTCCGTCAAATTTTCCAAATAATTTTCTATCCCAAAATATTCCTACTAATCTTCCAAAATTTTCAGAAAGTAGTTTCTCTCAACCCAATTCTTTTAATTCATTTGGCGCACCATTCTTCATGTATCCAAATCCTTACATGGCTCCTCATCTTCAATACGGATTTCGTCCGACCATCGGCACAAGTTCACCGGATACAGATAAAGACATTGCATCTCCGAACTCTCAGCGTTCATCTTTTTCGTCTCAATTCTCTCCAACAGGACTTGATAGGGTAAATCTCGCTGCTGACTTTGAGGCCACCGAAGTTCCGCCACAGGCTCCTACTGGTAAAAAAATTCCCTACTCTTTTGATGAAAATGCTCTTCTAGCGAGTTGTTGGGTCGATATCAGCACGGACTCCGTCGTCGTAAAAGATCAAAAGTCAGAGCAAATGTGGACTCGGATCACCGATGCTTACAACAGTGTCCGTTCAGATAACATGACATTTAGGTCTTTCGCTAATTTAAAGTCGCATTACTACACACTACAGAAAGCTGTGAAGGGTTTCAACGCCTGCTACAATCAGGAGAAGAAGGCGTGGGGAAGTGGTTGCAGCGATGCTAATATTATAGAAAAAGCAAAGGTTTAATTTAAAGAGAAGTATGGTTCCAATTTTGTACAAATCAAGGCATGGAAAGTATTGAAAGATAGTCTGAAGTTCGCTAATCCAGATTGTGATGTTCGCAGATTGAAAAAGTCAAGACTCTCAACAACGGGAGAGTATGTGGTGTCTTAAAATACTGACTCGGAACCTGGAGATGAAGCTAGGGCAGAACCCCCTCGCCCAATGGGGAGAAATGCAGTAAGACGTATCGGGAAGGGTAAGAAAAAAGCAACAACGTCCGCCGGACAAAGGGACGATATTGAGAAAAGGGGTCGTGAGTTGGAAGAGTTTACAAGGAAAAGCTTGAGCAGCTGAAAATCCTTAACCGATCTAAAAATTATAAGATATTCATGAAAGATACCTCGAAGATGACACTTGATCAACTACGTGTCCATCTCCAAGTTGTGGAGAATATCAAGAAGGAAATGGGGTGGTAAACTTGAAGAATTAGTCGTTGTTGTACTTCATTTCAACATTTTTAATATTCGTTGTTGTACTTCATTTTAGCATTTTCAATATTCAATTGTACTTTGTTTGGTATAAACACTTATCAATGTTTTTCATTTCATTTTGGAAACTAGCCGTTATAAAATTAACCATTAGAAACTAGCCGTTGTGGAACACTACTATATTTAAAGGAGGTCATCGGATGCTTAGAACTCCTACCTAAGAACATCACAGTCTTGTAATTGATTATACTTCAATTCTTTCATTCTCTCAAACATGTATTCCTCTTCACATTCATCATCTTCCGAAAGTGATAGTCTTCATGAGTTCATATTCGATGACACGATAGAGAAAGAAATAGAGTCCTTGCTCAAAAAACAACAAGAGTTACTTGGTCGTGCTGGGACTTCTGTTGGCGGTACCAGAAAACTAAGAACGTATGTGCACCGTAATCGTGAGGTGGGGCATACGAGACTATATCTCGACTACTTCTCTGAAAATCCAGTATATGGAAGGGAGACGTTTCGTCCACGTTTTCGTATGTCGAGAGAGTTGTTCTTGCGTATAGTTGGTGCACTGGAGTCCCATGATGAGTATTTTCAGTGGAGGGTAGACGCAACTGGGAAAAAAGGATTCTCTCCACTACAAAAATGCACGGTGGCCATTCGTCAATTGGCATATGGTGGACCTGCCGACCATTGGATGAGTATCTACGTATTGCCGAAACAACTTCTATAGATTGCCTTTTTAAGTTTGTCAGTGTGTGATCGAAGTATTTAGCGGATACTACTTGAGAAAGCCTAGTGTCCTGGATTGTCAAAAGTTGTTACAAATGCACGAAGAAAGACACGAATTTTCCGGAATGCTTGGGATCCTTGATTGCATGCATTGGGAATGGAGGAATTGTCCGACAGCTTGGAAAGACCAATTCACACGCGGTGATCATGGTGCTCCAACAATCATGCTCGAAGCGGTTGCCTCTGCAGATCTATGAATATGGCACGCCTACTTTGGAGTAGCATGATCCAACAATGACATCAACGTGCTCAACCAATCTCCTTTATTTACGGATACTCTGCAAGGACGCGCTCCATCCGTTAATTTTACAATCAATGGCAGGGAATATAATCAAGGATATTATCTTACTGATGGAATTTATCCAGAGTGGGCTGCTTTTGTGAAAAGCTTTCCATGTCCTCAAGACCCAAAGAGAAAGCTCTTCAAACGACTGCAAGAGGCAGCTAGGAAGGATGTCGAACGAGCCTTTGGAGTCCTTCAAGCTCGTTGGGCGATGATTAGCAGTCCAACTCAATTCTGGTACAAGAATAACTTGAAGGATATAATGCTAACTTGTATTATATTGTACAATATGATAATCGAAGATGAAGGAAATGCAGCGATCGATTGGTCCGACGATCCAAATGTGGCCATTCCGTCTCCACAAGTAAGTCAAGGATCAGCCGGAGCATTCCATTACTACGTCAGGAGGGGTGTTCAACTAAGAGACAAGCAGAAACATCTTCAACTTCGACAAGACTTAGTTGAACATGTTTGGGCCCAATATGGAGAATAATTATCTATCCATTATAATTGGCTGGATCGAAATTTATGTTGTTGCTTTCGGAAGCTTTGCTTTTATTTTTTAATTTGTGTGTCATTTTAATTTTTGTTTTTATGTTTTATGTAATGAAAAAAATAAATAATTTTTTTTCATATTTTTTTTAATTTATTAAATTCAATAATCTGAAAATTTAATTATTTATAATTTATTTTGGAAATTATATAAATATAGTTTTGAAAATTAAATAAATATAGTTGATAAAATAAATGAGAATTAAATAAATTCAAGTGGACCCCTAAATACCTGCGTTTTTGGCAGATGATTGGGGAGGTGGGGGTATTTTGGAGATAAAGGTATTTTACTTTTGAGGTGACGCTGACGTGGGACCAAAATACCTACTTTTTTGGTAGATGATTATGGAAGGCGTAAGATAGACATTGTACAGTTTATACAGACAAGGATGAGAGTTGGTGGTCCCCTTTTATGTGACCCACGTGGCAGCTTTACTCTGATTGGAGGCCATAGTATCTGACCACGTGGATGCACAATCACTTACAGCTGTTGATTTTGACTCGCCATCTCCTGTCCTCGCATGGCCCAACCCAACTTCAACCCTCGCTCACTATTTTGACCTTGCCGTTTCTTAAGATAACATTCTCAATACAATGAAAAATGAATTACTACTGTACTCTCTTCGTCACGCATTATTAATGTTTAAATAATACTCCCTACATTCATAAGGTATTCGGTTGTTTTTTTTAAATAAATTAAAGAGTATTATTATTTTATACTCTCATCGTCCCTTGGTAAGAGTCCTATTTATTTTTTGGTACGTGGATTAAGGAATATTATTATTTAATTTATAGTGGGTAGTTATATTAGTGGGTGTGTGGGGTTAGTGGGTGTGAGTGGGTCCCATATATCCAAAAAAGGAAATGAGATCCTTTGGGTGGGATAACCAAAATGGTAAAATTGAACTCTTACCTAGGGACTGAGGGAGTATAAAATAGGTAGTTGTATTGGTGGTGAGTGGTGGGCCATGTGTGTACTTTCTTACTAAAAAGGAAAATGGATACTTTAAGATTGAACGAACCAAAATGACAAAATTGATACCTTTGTAATGGATGGAGATAGTATTTAATATGTAGTGGGTAGTTATATTAGTGTTGTATGTGTGTCTATATAAAATAATTAATTATTTTCTATGGCTCAAATTAACAAAAAGAAAAATATAAACCTTAATTTGAGACAAAATAAAATGAAAAACATAAACTTTAACGCGGGGTGAGAGTATATATTTAGCATTTTAAAAAAAATACTATATTCATATGTTTATAATATTTTTATTAATATTAAAAAGGTTGTTATTCGATCATGTAAGAAAAACTTTATTAATATTCATATAAATAATAAATGAAATTTATGACTAATGGAGTTTATAATTTAAATAAGATATTTACTCATCTCTTTTATTCACTTTTATGTTGAGATTTAAAAAAAAATATTTTGATCCATAATGGTAGTTGTATTAATATTGAAATAGATAGTATAAAAATATATTAATTCATGAATGTTTTGTGTGGAATCATTTATAAAATGAAAAATGTAAATATTGAATTGAGATGTACAAATTAAAAATATGAAAAAATTGAAATGAATTAGAAAAAAATATTATTTTAGATAGAGGTTTCCTATGCTATCATGACATGTTATCTCCTACCATATCAATTGATATGTAAAAATGGGAAGAAAGTTTAACAATTGCTCCTATTATAGAGGGTGGATCGATACAGTAGAACGAAAGATATAGTTGTACCCCAAGTTTTTCTTTTTTCCTAAAGCAATATTTTGTATGGATTTTCTTTATATATTTATTTTGTACCCTACTTTTACTTATATAAAATAGTACACCTTTATTATATAAAAAAAAATCACATTTTTTATTTTCATATATTCCAAATAATTATCATATTTGTAAAATAGTAAAAATTCAAAACAACTAACTTTTCCTTACATTTCATTTATAAAAAAAAATCACATTTTTTATTTTCGTATATTCCAAATAATTATCATATTTGTAAAATAGCAAAAAAATTCAAAAAAACTAACTTTTCCTTACATTTCATTTATAATAATACCACTTTGTTTAATTCAATATCTAACATAGTTGATCATTTATAATTTTATATAAAATAATATCAAAATACCCCATTAAACTAATTTTTCTTAATCTAAGTACAAAAAATGTAAAAGTTTTTTAAGACGGAGGGTTATTATATACTATATGATATACTCAAATTTAAAATCTTGATCCATAGAGCACATGAAATACTCTAACATAGTTGTCTTTTTTCCCTTTTTTTTTTTTTTTTTAAGAATCACTCTAGAATAGAACATGAAATCCAAACAATAATTTTATTAGATCGGGTTGAGTGTGGTTAAACCTATATATATACAGAACCATACACGTTGAAATAAGAAATTCAAAAATTTGCATGTTACAAAATCTAATTAACTCAATACGGGTTGGTTATTTAACATCAATTACACCGATTTTTTTCTCATGGAGTATATATTTCTCGAACTCATTGTTCTTTACAAAAGTTCATATATATTTATTTTGCATTTGAAAAGATGAGTAATAAATTTCAAAGAGAAGTTATATTTTCAAGAGAAAGTTTTTTTTATACTTTCAAATTACTTTTTAGAGAGAAAAATTATTATGTTTTTTTATAAAAAATTTATTCATCTCAATACGAATATAGAAAATTACCAAATAAAATGTTTTCAAAATTTGAAGAGCACTTTAATATTTTTTCATTTAGCAGGGTAATGATTTATCTTTTTAAAAAATAATTTTTTTATGTATTAAAGAATTATGAATAACTTAAGATACAAGAATTTGATAAGTAATACTCTCTTCGTCTCGAACCACCCTTCCCGTTTATTGTTCCACATTTAAGTAAAGTTGTACTTTTTGACCAATTTTATTAACTTTAGAGGGTATTGTAGTATTTTATATAATAAAATACTGTAATGTTATGGTATGTGTGAAAAATGAGTAGCAAGATTGAAATTAAAATAGCTTTGAGGTTGTTGGATAAAATGATGCTTCCTTTTTTTGAGGTATGAAGGGTGTTGTGGGACGGACTAATAAGGAAAATGTAAAGAGTGATGTGAGATGAGGGAATATTTTTTTATTTAAAAAAATAATAGTTCGTCTCTCTAAACAATAATTTTTTCTATATATATTTAAAAATAATTGATAAATTAAGGTGTATGTATTAACTTTATTTGGACATGGAATGTGCCGTGATATTTTGTTTGATATTTCTTTAATTATAGATTGAAATATGACGGAATCTAATATTTATAGTTGATTCATGATATTTTTTCTCTTCTCTCTAATCTTCACTGGTCCAACAAAATAATATAAGAACATCGCACCAAAATGTAAGAGTATATACAGACCCATTATTAATTGTTAGAGGTGTTTGCCTATTTTCATAGTTTGAAGCTACGGAGAAATCGATGAATTGAAAACCCCCACTCTATATAATTTGTGATGAGAGAGAGTAAAGGAGAGAGAAGTTAGGGTTGGATGATGAGTAAAGACATGAGCCACCGCCTCTCCTATGCAATCACAATTCACCTCCCTCTGCATAATCTGCACTATCATTATCTATCCTCCTCTCTCTCTCCCTCTCCATCAAATATATATACACACATACATATGGATAAAGAATGATATATACATACACATGCATACACACAAAAAAATTGTGGAGCTTGGTTCATTTGGGAAACCTGCAGGAAAAGAAAAAAAAAATTGAAGACAGGGAAACAACTTAGAAAAACGTTTGCGGAAAAATCATGATGTTTTTTTTTATAACATTATATAATTTTTTTTTAATTGGTGTAACAATTTCAAAATGCATTACTCCACCATCCCAAGATTACTTGCACACTTTTCTTTCTAGTTCGTCCCAAAAAAATTTGCAAACCCCAAAAAAATGAGAACAACACAAAATATCAGCATTCTTACAAGTATAATATTACAAAATTGTCACATTCTCTTTATACATAATTTAATCAAAATTAACTATATAATACACTTTACTCAATTAAATCACTCAATTTTTTTTTTTTACATTATTACAACAAAAGTTATTTTTCTTAAATTATACGCGTGAAAAATTTCAAGTCATCTTGAGGGAGTATAATTTATGTGGTCTCTTTTCCTTATTATTGATATTACGTCGAAAATCCTGTTACATTTAAACTCAAGAGTAATATAGATATTTATAATAAGAGTAATTATCAAAACCCCTCGAGATTTGTCCAAACTATTAAATAAAGCTCATGGTTTGAAAAATTACCAATTACCACGAGGTAATTGATAATTTTTCAGACCACGAGGTTTATTTGGTAATTTGGACAAATTTCTAGGGGGGTTTTGATAATTTACCCTTATAATAATAAAAACTCCCTCCATCCCACAAAAATTTGCATGTCTCTCCCGATACAAAGATTAAGAAAAGTGATAACTTTTAGGGGTATTATGATATTTTTTGGTAATAAATAAATGATAAAGTATGTTAGGTGTGTTAGGTATGAGTGGTTTTTTTTTTTAAATAAAGTGTAGGGGAATGATGATTGTGTTTGACTTTTTGTTTTTTAGGAATGTTCAAACTTTTGTGGGACAATCCAAAATAGAAAGTTTGTCATCTGAAATGGAACGAGGATGGAGTACATTTTTCTTCCAAAAGTGCACACAGAAATTGTAGTGGAAAGCATCTGCTGGAGACACTAAACGGTAATTTGGAAGTTTATCCAAATCAACTACTTTTAATTTTAATTAATTTATGGATAAAACTTGGTGCTCTTCGACGCAAGGTGCGCCTTGCGTCAGATTTGGTGGGCTTCAGAAATTATATGGAATACTTTTTATTATTGAATCTCATATTTTTATAATATAAAAACTTATACAATATTTATACTCTTAATTTTCAAAAAATATAAAAAATTCAAATATTACTGTCTTTCTAGTGAGTTTGCTGTGCTTCACATATAAATTCTAATTTTGGTAAAATTACTCATTTTAGTATAAATTCTAAATATATGTAAGCGACGTGATGTATTATTTATTACTTGTAATTAAGTCGTAAGATTTTAATCTTAGGACAGGCGACATTAATTAGGATTCATAAATGATGTCTTCGAACTGAAGAAAGCCATATTCCAGAAACCAGTATGTATATATTTTAAATTTTCTTTTTTATACAATGACATGAGTAATTAGATTATAATATTTGTATTTTTTTTTTTTTGAAATAAATTTGACACTGGATAACTTATAATATATTTATTTATTTCAGCTTGAAATGAAAAGCTAAAATTGAAAGCAACCCAAAAATAATTTGTTTCGTAAAAAGTAATTGGCATAAATTGGAAAATAAAAATAAAAAATAAAAAATGTATGGAGCATTTCTGTCGTATTTAGGGTATTGGGTCCAAAGTTCGTTGCTACATCAACTGACTCTAATCATGTACCCAAAAAAAATTAGCATAAATGTGTTTCCTACATCGTGGGATTTTTTTCAAAAAATTTTTTTTAATTAATATGATGCTATACATATACATATTTCAAAATATTTTAACGCCATTTTTCATTAGTAAAATTTATTAGTATCACCTTTTAATTAACTAAAGGAAACCATCAAAAGATATTACATGCATGAAATAGTTTTTTTGCACGCATATATGCATACATTATAAATTAAAAAAAAAATTGCGTTTAGATTCATAACTATATAAGATGCAGTATGGATATTTTGGATAATTCAATGAGAACGGATGAATGAATATAGTGTTGACTTTTAGTTTAGAAAATGCAAAAAGTAAAGGAAAACAATTGTGTCTCACCTAAGATTTTAGGTGAAATGGATAAAAAGTAGTAACATCATTAAAGAAAAGTGATGCTCAATCGAAAAAAAAAAGTAATAATGACGCAATGAATTATTTTATGAACATCTTATAATATAAATAAAATTAATAATATTTTTTAGAGTAAGTGATAATATTTTTATAATAAAAATGATAATGATTTTATTATTTTTTATTCTTCTCACATAAAGACTTATATAACATGCTCTCACACAAAATCTACTCAAAAGTAAATGATTTTTTTTCCTTCATGTTTCCTTATTGTTTTATATATGGCAAAAGCTTGTGTGTGCCCGGGCACACGGAAGCACATTCTGTGTGCTTTTAGAATTTTGTGCTAAATTGTATACTCTTTAGTATAAAGATGTGTACCCTTTATTTTACAAGGCAAAAACTTCTGTGTGCCCGGGCGCACGGAAGCACACTCTATACGCCTTTAGAATTTTGTGTTAAATTGTATATCTTTTAGTATAAAGATATGTACCCTTTATTTTCTGAAGAAAAATAAAAAATGTAATGAAAAATATATACCCTTTAGAACAAAATAGTGTATCCTTATTAAATAAAGTGTATACCTTTTAGAACAAAATAATATACCCTTATTCATACTACTAAATTCTAAAGGCGCACGGCGTGCATCCGGACACACGCAACCTCACTCATATTTATAAAGTTCACTCGCAAAGGAAATAACAACTCAATTAATAAACCCATTTCTAAATGTATATAATTTTAATTTCAAAATTTGCAACCATTAATTATTAACAAATATAATACTATCTTTATTAAATTATAACTTCTGCAATATATTACTTGCATTATAGAACAGTAATGAGAATTTCGATTTACGTTTTTAATTAATTATCACTTTCATTTATATTACGAATTGTTCATGAAATAATTTGTTATATTATTATTATTTTTTCATTAATGGAGTATTTTTTCTTGTAAGATGATAACTTTATTCATACTTCTTTTGTGACACGGTCTCATACATATGTCTGTTTATATGAACAGCATTTGCATGAGACCATTTTACGTAGAACTATTTTTATATTTTTCTTAAATAGTTATCACTTTTATTAATGATATTATTACTTTATTAAAAATATTACCCTTTTTATTTATACTATTTATTCATTTATGAATAATTTATTGTACTATTATTATTTTTTATCAATTCTAAAATTATTTTAAAGAATGAGTCTGGTGTAAACCGAGTTTATATGTAAACTCAATTTTTAAAAATAAGTTTTTAGTATATAAAAATTTACTCTTTAAATAGTAATAGTTTTTATATAGAAGTGTAATAATTTATATTTCTAAAGAATTATTTTTCACCTATTAAAAAGTAATAAGTAAAAACAGGGCTTAAATGTAAATCTAATTTAGACAAGTGCTTACCTATTTTTTTATTAAAATATTTATTTATTATTATTATTATTATTATTATTATTATTATTTTTTATCCTGTCTATTTATAAAATTCTTGCCGTGAGATAGTACTAAGTATTTGCCTGTATGTTGATCAATTGGATGAGCATGAAGTCATATTTGGAAATTGGACAGATAAAGTATGTATTCAGTTCTCAATACTTATCTAAGATTAGAAACCAATGAATACATACAATTAAATTCATGGTCAAAAATACACGCAGGAACTAAGCAACTGCGCAACAAACTTTTTTTTCTTTTCCCTAAAATAATACTATAAATACATTGTACATGAATGTAATAAATACACTAAAGTAAAGGCTTTTCTAAAAACAAATACAGTATGATGTAATTTTATTACTATCATATTTTGAACTATTTTTGGCGTTAGGCATATTAAAACGCCAGAAATTCTATAAAACGAATCCATGAAAAATTGTTGTGCATTTAAAAAGTTGAAACATCATGTATAGCATAAAATATGTTTGGATGCCCTCTAAATCGGATCACACAAGAAATGTCACATCAAAGTGGCATAAAAGATTCAAACCCAAAACTCTAAAACCTACTCCATACATGTATGGACATGTACATTTTAAGTAGAACTGATCAAAATGGAATCAAAATCAGATATATTTCAATTTGGTTTCGATTTTCGAATCGGTAGTTTTTTTGAAGATTTTGAAGAGGAATTGAAAATCGACGGTTCTGAACCTGAACCACCTTAAGACCGGTTTGATTTCAATCTCTAATTTTTCGGAATTGGAACCGGAAGCAGCCGCGTTTTCCAACTCGGTGCATGTCTACATTTATAGACATTTGTAACTGGTGTTTCAAATAATTGACCATAACAATTCATATAGTTCTATATAATGATTAATGTATGTATTGAACAGATGGAATTAATAAAGAGAATGTTGAATCCTTACAAAAGTCATAAATATTAAGTTGCAAGATGTGAAGATCAATTCTGCGACCTCATCTAACTCAATTAATTCTCAGCTAGCAATAAAAGTAACGTCAACAAACCTAGTTGCTTCTCTAACAAATCACGGAAAATTCCAACCAATATTATTATATCATTCACTTCATATAATATGCTATACATATTATGTAAGGCAGGATTTTCTACTATATGGAGTACTAAATATCCATTTTATCATTTTAATCTCTTTTAATAAGAGATGCATTCCTTGTTTTTAGTAAATGAGATTAGCTCATCTGTAAAATAATTAATATATTTTCATGGACACTCACACATCATTAAAACAATTCATCATTATACATTAAAATATTATTTCTCTCTTTTTATCTATACATTAAATATTATACCATTTAATCTAAGCGTAAAAAAATACATATATTTCAATAAGACAGATGTATTACATACTGGGCGTCCCCCCAAAAAGTCATTTCATGTCTCACTCTACTCCTTTCGTCTCACTCATAGAGTCTTTTTTTTTTCTTTTCATTTTGGACGTCCCCAAAATGTCTCTTTTCCTTTTTTGAAAAAATGGTGTACCCCACCATTAGGGGCCCCCCACTGTCCCTGCCCTGGGGATTGGTAGAGGAGATAAATAGAAAGATGTGCCTCAAGTGACTTATAGAGAGGACTCACTGTTTAACTTGTGCTTGCAAGGGGGCAAATCCATGTCAAAGGCAGGATTCGAACCCCCACCCAGCAGCAACCAAGTCTCCCTTCATTTTTTACACACATGTGACCCACACATACCCACTAATACAATTGAAATATGGATCACATTCTCACTAATACAACTATCCATTACACATTAAATTAAAAAAAAAAATAAGAGGGAGATTCAACCGACTTAAATTTAGTACCTATTTATGACAACACCCACGACATATACTAGCACTAGCAACTAAAAAAAGTGAGAAAAAGTGAAACTCAATCCAACCACATCTACTATGAATATAAGGAGATCATCAAATTCCGATCAAGAAGCGCGCAATTTGGTGAAGCAATTAAACAGCTCCAAAGAGTCTCCAATGAGAAAGATGAGAGAGAAAACAGAAAGAGTTAGAGATCCTCCATCAAAACCCCAGAAATTGGTGAGAAGAAGACCCCACCTCAGAAAACCCTACCAAGAAAAGTTTCTCAACATGGCCGAAGCTCGCAGAGAAATTGTGAATGCTCTCAAAATCCATCGAGCTTCCATCAAATTCAAAAACCAATCCAATTCTTTTCCAGCCGCTGTTTCGCCGGCGCCACCGCCCTCTAACTTGTCGGAGAATCTCGATTTCATTCTTCCCAACCAAACTCTGGGCCTCAATCTCAACCTCGAACACTTCGTCGCCATCCCTAATTCCTCAATCTACTCCACGTCTTCTTCGCCTCCGACTGCAGAATTAGACAAAACCATGGATGAGGATTTAGCAAACTCTCCGTTTGATCAAGTCATGGAATTTCCGGCCTGGTTGAATGAAAACGAAATTTGCTCGCAACATGTGAATGATTTTGCCAATTTTCAACATCCTGTTTTACCGCGGTAACAATTCTTCCACTAAATTTTACCTTCATCTTACTTTTTTACCGTCTGTAATTTATTTTTTTAAATATAAATAGAAAAAAATTAATCACATAATGTGTGTGAAAAAAAAAGAGAATTATTCTTCATATAATTATAGTAAGTATATAACTTATTTAATATATTTGATTTTAAAAAAATAAATAAATTCAAATTTAAAATGTATTTAGACTTACCACAATTATATGTTCTAAATTTATTTTGCGAGTAAATTTGCAAATTAATTCAGTAACGTTGCCTTAATGAGTTTTTTATTTCGTTGTTATCAATGTTTTTTTTGTTGGGGGCACAATTCGATTCCACTATTCCACAATGGTGTTTCACTCCCTGTTTCATAACTTGTTTCCATAAAAATATTATACCCTAGTTAATGACCAATAAACCCTTGGGGCATGTGATTGTATTTTAGGCCTTAGAATAATACACATGGCAAAAATCTAATAAATGAAACATGAGATGAAATAGGGAAATGGAATAGGTGATCCCAATTGGGGCAAGTGAGTCATGTATCTTTTATTTCGTTTTCAATTTTTTTATTTTTTTTTCAAGTCGACCATATCACTTATAATTATTTTACACTTTTTAAATCAATTATTACTTTTATTATGAAATATTATCATTTTCGCTATAAAATATTATCACTTTTTAGTTATATTATATAAATTGTTCATCAAATAAAATGATCATTTTTTATTAATTGAGTATCACTATAATTTATCACTTTTTATCTGTTCCACGTAAATCTTTATATAAGACAATCTCACACAAGTCTTTGCCTTTTTCATTTATTTATTTATAATAATAATAATAATTGAATTGTAACTCTCCTCTTTTACAAAGTCTCTTGTGGAATGTGAGACGTGGTTATTAAAGTATGTTTTTTAAAGTAGACTGAATTATGCATAAAAATATGATTTTAACGTGTTATAATATAATTCATTATAGATATACTTTAATTACAAATAAGTATTTATATATATAATAAGCATACTTCAGTAATGAGTCGACCCATCTCACAATCCATCTCACAAAAACCCATCTCGCAAAGTGTTTCCTAATTTTTTTTATTTATCGGTAAATGTTAGTTAGTATAGTTAGTAGTAACACCTAGCACGCAAAGTGTTTCCTAGTATAGTTAGTAGTTACACCTAATACCATACAATTCTTATCTCCAAGCACTCCTTTTAACTCCCCTCTAAATTCGTTTTCAAAGGGAATTAAACCTGAATCTCTCACTTTAGTGAGGAGTCCAATAGCCAAATGGGCTAGCCAATTCCTTAACTCTTTTTATCATATCATGTTGTAGAAAACTATGGTGCATGGCATAGTTATAAATTATGCTTTGCATAATATATTCAATCTTAGACATATTTTGAATTGGATTTATTTATAATACTCACTCCACATTCGATCTGAGATATATTTTGAATTGGATTTATTTATAATACTCACTCCACTATAGTTTCTGGTATGAACTAATAATATCTATGTGACAAATTGCAGCATGGAGATTGAGGGAATAGAAGGAATGGATGGTGACTGGTTAGCTTGAAAAAGATTGGTTGTGTTCTTTTTTTTTTTTCATAATCAAATCTTGCCATTTTTATTTATTTTATATTTTATTTATATTCTCATAAGACATTGATGTTGGAGTTCTAATTAATTATATATGTACGTTTTATGTCAAATATAAAATGCATGCGTAAATTCTTCATTCCAAAAATAAAAAGGAATAAAATCACTTTTATTATTCACATTTGAAGTTTTAGTTAATTATATATCTACGTTTTATGTCAATAAATATATAAAATGTACGAGCGAATTCTTCATTCCAAAAATAAAAATAATTAGATAGAAGAAGATACAGCATATCACCTTATTTTCTAAGGCAAAAGTTCCTGCGCCCCGGAGTGTCCCCGGTTCTATGGGAACACAATCCTCCCCTCCATATTCTATTTAAACCTATGTATTGTTTGGAGTTTAAATTGCAAAGGGGCACGGTGTTTCCGGGGCACAAGAGCCCCACTCATTTTCTAATTGGTACAGGAAATATTTATATATCTACCCATGGACGGTGCTGTTCAGGTACCAAGGGGGGCACTGGCCCCCCCTCAATTTTTGAAAAAAATCAAGGATATATTAGTCATTTTACATTTAATTAATTAAGTATTAATTAATTAATTATATAAGTAATTTAAATGTAGGTAGACGTAGACTTCATTATTTGGATACCATCATACCTACCTATAATTGGGCTTATAACTTATGGCCCAAATGCATAAATAAATTAAATGGGGTGTAAGTATAATTTATTTAGGCTCAATCCAATATTATAAAATAAATATAATTAATTTAATCTATCAAAATACAACAGAAAAAAAGAAAAACAAATCTGCAAATGTTTACAGTGAGTTCGCAAGATGCAATTTGCAAGGAAGAAGACTATCCACCATCACTCAAGTTTCATTTAATCTTCACTCTTCCGTCAATTTTCAAATCCTAAGGTATATTCTTTCATAATAACTTAAATTCTCTTACATTTTTCTTAAAAATTATTTCCCCCAATTTATTTAGGTTTGTGCCCCCAATTTCAATCCCTATACTTATGCTCTAATTTAATTGTAATTCTAGATTTTGTATTACTATTTAGTTTATTAATTTCAAACTTCTTGAACCAGCATGATACTCATTACCATTTTTATTTGGATATTTTTTTTTGATTTGAAAATTAAATTTACTCCTTTAAATTTTATTATCTTTCATAGGTTATGGAACGCTATTATAAAAAGACAACAAATATCGTGGAGACATCATCTTCATCAGTTAATGCCCATATTGTTCAACTTCAAGTTCCCCAAGGACCCCAACAATCATCAAGTCAAGATAACAACATTGGAGTTGATTTGGAAAATCTTCCGAGTGATCCGGGACTACGACCTAACATAATGAGTTATCCACCAAACTTGATTGAACATGTGCGTAGATCTTACTTATTAAAAGGTCCATGTCAACCACGTGAGCATAATTTTCCTCAGATAATGGATGAAAATCGAAATCGTAAATTTGTTGTGTCTTGGTTTGATGACTATGGTGAATGGTTGGAGTATAGCATTGAAAAAGATGCAGTATTTTGTTTATATTATTATCTATTCTCTGCGGGTCATAGTGAAAGAGGACATGACGCTTTTGCTTCTAAAGGGTTTGATTCTTGGGGTAAAAAAGAAAAATTGAAAATTCATGTTGGAAAGAAGAATAGCGACCATCATAAATGTAGATTAGCTTGTGAAAATTTGATGAATCAAAGTCAACACATTGAAGTATCTTTTGCTAAGATATCAGAACAGTCAAAAATTGATTATCGTTGTAGATTGAATGTATCTATAGTTTGTTTGCGTTATCTCGTTACACAAGGATTGGCTTTTCGAGGAAATGATGAATCTGAAGAATCATTAAATCAAGGAAATTTTATTGAGCTTTTGAAAGTTGTTGCCTCATTTAGTGAAGAAGTCAATAAGGTTGTGTTGCATAATGCTCCTTATAATCTCAAGCACACATCTTCTACAATCCAAAGAGATATCATAAGTGCAGCTGCAATTGAGACAACTAAGGCTATCATTAAGGATATGGGTAATGAGTTTTTCTCAATTTTAGTTGATGAGTGTCGGGATGTATCTGTAAAAGAGCAAATGGGAGTTGTTATACGTTATGTGAACGCAAATGGATGTGTTATTGAACGTTTCCTTGGTCTTGTGCATGTTAGTGATACAACTGCAGTTTCACTTGAGAATGGTATTGAATCATTGTTTTCCACACATGGCTTGAGTATTTCTAGTTTGAGAGGTCAAGGTTATGATGGGGCTAGCAATATGAGAGGAGAATTTAATGGTTTAAAAAGTTTGTTGCTAAGGAAGAATCCTGCTGCTTATTATATTCATTGTTTTGCTCATCAACTCCAATTGACACTTATTGCTGTTGCTAAAAAGCATACAAGTGTTGGGTCTTTTTTCAATACTATTACACGCTTATGTAATGTTGTTGGAAGTTCTTGTAAGCGTAGAGATATTCTTCGAGAGAAACAAATGGAAAAGATCATCAAAGGGATTGCAAATGATGAGATTAAGACTGAAAGAGGATTGAATCAAGAAATGACATTGAAACGACCTGGAGATACTCGTTGGTGCTCCCATTATGGTACTCTTATAAACTTATTGCATTTATTTTCCTCAATTGTTGATATTCTTGAGTTTGTTGAGGAAAATGGTAGCGATGATTCACAAAGAGCTGAAGCTATTGATTTACTAGAGGTTGTGAATCAATTTGAGTTTGTCTTTGTATTACATCTTATGAGACATCTTATGGGAATCACACATGATCTATCACAAGTTTTGCAAAGAAAGGATCAAGACATTGTTAATGCAATGAACCTTGTAAAAGCATCAAAAGCTCGTTTGCAAGCAATGAGAGATGATGGTTGGAAGACTTTGTTAGATGAGGTTTCAGATTTTTGTAGCAAACATAAGATACTTCTAGCAATCATGGAAGATATCTATGCACCTCGAGGAAGATCAAGACGTAGAACAGAAAAAGTGACAAATTTTCATCATTATCAAGTTGAGTTATTTTATTCAGTGATTGACATGCAAGCATTAGAGTTAAATTCTCATTTTAATGAAGTAAATACTGAGTTGCTTTTGTGCATGGCATGTTTTGATCCGAGAGACTCATTTGCTATGTTTGACAAAAAGAAACTTCTTCGCCTAGCAAAATTTTATCCATCTGATTTTTCTGCAGTTGATTTATATGAACTTGATAGTCAACTTGAGACCTTTATTTTTGATATTCGTTTGGATGAGAATTTCTCTAAAGTAAATGGAATAGGAGGACTTACTCAGAAGATGGTCACCACAAGAAAGCATATTGTGTTTCCGTTAGTTTTTCTGTTAATTAAGTTGTCATTGATTTTACCAGTTGCTACTGCTACAGTGGAAAGAGCTTTTTCAGCAATGAAACTCATCAAGAGTTCTCTTCGCAATCGAATGAGTGATAAACTATTGAATGATTGTTTAATATCATACATTGAAAGGGATGTGTTTCAAAATGTTAGCAATGAAGTTATTATGCATCGATTTCAGAATATGAAGAATAGGAGAGAAATGTTGTAGTTATGCTTGTTTTCATGATAAGATGTAACTGAACTATTTAATTTAGTAATATACAAGTATTTTTCTTAAATATTTTTATCTTTTCATTTGAAGTTATTGAATATTATATAGAATGGGCAGATGTATGTATTTTGTTTTTGAAATCTTACCAGGTTATTCCTTATAAGTTGGACCCCCCTCATTAAAATTCCTGGCACCGTCACTGTATCTACCCTTTTGAAAAAAAAGTTTTTAGGCCTTGTTCATTATATATACTCTTTTAAATAAAAGTTATTAGTCCTTGTTCAGAAGATAAATAATGATTTGTTATTCAAAATACTGTAAATTAATTTATAGTACTGAGGGTAATATTTTATATTTTTTAAAATTAAAATTTAAGTGTAGTAATTTGGGACGAAGCTATACAAGTTGACATGGAGAGTTATTTGTAATACATTCGAGGGTAACTCTTTCCGCCTCCTAATGTTTCGTGAGTTCAGGTTGTTCAGTCATCCTCTTTGATGTTCAGCTTCATCCTAGAAAAGAGGTAAGGTCAAAGAGTAAGAGCCACATGAAAATAAAAATGTTGGGTTGGGTTGTTGTCTTTAATATACCTATATCATGGATTTAGTCAAGTTAAATACACCCCAATCTTATTATAACAACAAATTTTGTATTTATAATAAAATAAATACAAATTGCGTACAAAGATAATTTCTTGATGGATTTAATTTGAATGATATGTAAGCGGGTTACAATCTCAAATTAATCCTCTGATTCTTCTCTCGAACCAATATGACTTTGACTTGATTTTGACTTGACTTGTGTTGGTTGACTTTGACTTGACTTGTGTTGGTTGACTTTGACTTCTTTGACGAAGTGTATGCTGATTGTGTTGACAGCGTGTGTTGACTTGACTTGTATGTTGAGTCGGATCTTCAAACGAAGCTTGTCCGAGCTCGAGTGTGTAATCTTGAACATTGACCCGGAGGCGTTGAACCTTTGTTTGGATTGAACGTAGACTAGAGAGGCTTCCTCGAAGATCACTTGATTTGGGGGACTTGAAGCCTTGATCCCGAATTAATGGCTGTTCTTGACTTGAAACTTGCTTGATGCCTTGTAGATCTTGAGCTTGAAGCTTTGGAGGCTTGAAGACTTGAAGATTCGTTGAAGATCTTGAGCTTGAAGTTTTAGAGGCTTGAAGACTTGAAGCTTTGTTGAAGATCTTGAGCTTGAAGCTTTGAAGACTCGAAGGCCACTTGAAGCTTCGGAGGCTTGAAACTTTGAAGACTCGAAGGCCGCTTGAAGGCTTGAAGATCTTCGAAGATCACTTGAAGACTTGAGTTTGAAGACTTGAAGACTCGAAGGCCGCTTGAAGCTTTGGAGGCTTGAAGCTTTGAAGACTCGAAGGCCACTTGAAGGCTTGAAGATCTTCGAACGTTCTTGACCTTGAAGATTTGAAGATCCTCGAAGGCCTTGAGCTTGAAGCTTTGAAGATGCTTTGAGATCGCTTGAAGACTTGAAGATCCTCGAACGTTCTTGAGCTTGAAGCTTCGAAGACTTGAAGATCGCTTGAAGTTCTTCGTTCGTTCTTCGCTTGAAGATCTTGAGGGAGCTTTACTCGTGTTCTCGATCTCTTCAAGAGCGTCGTCTTCAAGTGCTTGAATGTCTCTGTATGTCTCAAATGAATGATGGAGACCCCTTTTTATAGGTGAGGAAAGGAGCTCCAGGCCATTTGGGCCTCACTTAACTGGCTTGGGCCTTCAACTTACTGGACCATGATCGGGCCTATTTGACTTGGGCCTAATTTAATTTATCTGGGCCCTTTTGACTTGGGTCAGGCCTCATTTGACTTGGGCTTAATTGACTTGAGTCAGGTCTCATTTAATTCAAGCCCTTTTAATTGATTGAGCTCAAATTATTTATTAATTTACTTTAGAAATTAATTTATTTAAATTCCAAAATAAATTAATATTTAATTAATAAAATTCACGTATCGCCATTTAATTGGACCGTAAATTTTAATTGCTTACACCTATTTGAAAGAAAAAAAACTTTATTAATTAAATTAAAAACCTTTTCAATAAAAATTAATATTCTTAATTTTTAAAATAGAAAAGTTACAGTTTCTTAATCAATAATAAATTATTACATAAATAATCCTCATATTTTAATGGATTCTATCTATAAAAGATAATACTATTAATTAAAACAGTGTCAGTATGCAAAATTAATCAAATTTTCATTGGAAAAAATCAATATCAACACTTTTTAATTTTTTTAAATCAAATAGTATCCATATGCTCCCTCCATTTCGGGCAAATAGCACAATTTACTCTTTACACGTAAATTAAAGAATATTATTATTTTATATAAAATAGGTAGGTTCATTAGAAAGATATGATAGGTAGTGGTGGACCATTTTTACTAAAAGAGGAAAATAGTGCAACTTGAACGGGACGCCCAATATAGTAAAATGACGCTATTTGGGCGGGATGCAGGGAGTATGTGGTTGTTGACGCAATTATGGTAGTGTCAACGTAAGACGATCTCACACGAACACGTTTCTTTTAGTTTTATTCAATAATATATATATATATATATATATATATATATATATATATATATATATATATATATATATATATATATATAAACACGGAGGGGAATATATTCTTAATAAATGTATTGTTTTTTTTTATATTTAGATTTTTACAGAAAATTTAACTGTGAATTCACTTAAAAATGGCTAACAAGAGTTCTTATTAGAATTTGCTACTATACATAAATTTGGTATGAAATCGTCTCACAGGACTTTTTACGATTTTGTAATTAATTATCATTTTCACTATAAAATGTAGTATTATTTTTTATTTATACTATATAAGTACTCATTCCGTCTCACCGAAAGATCCCCATTTTACTATATTGAGCGTCCCATTCAAATGTCCCAATTTTTCACTTTTAGTAAAAAAGTGCCACATGTGGACCACTTATTACTAATATAACTACCCACTACACTCCTTAATCTACGCACAAAAAGTAACAGGTGACATTTGGGTGGGACAAATGAAGTATTATTTATGAAATACTTTATTGCATCATTATCACTTTTCATCTATTGAGTATCACTTTTCATTAATGAAATTATCACTTTTAACCGTGGTTAATCATAAGCTTATGTGAGATGGTCTTACACTAGTCTTTGCCTAACATATACTCTCTCCATTCCCTTTAAAGGACCAATTTTTTTCATTTTTGTCATCTAACTCAAATGTCTCATTTTTTTTACACATACGAGACCCAAACATACCTACTAATATAATTAAATTATGGGGCTCACACTCACTAATACAATTACCTACTACATATTAAATAATAATATTCCTTAATTTACATAAAAATAAAAAAACCCTTTTTAAAGGGAGCTGTGGGAGCAGTGTAGATTCGGATGTACACAAGCATATATTCACAGTTATTTTATTTTATTTTATAATATACTGAATATAAAAATTAAATTTAATATTCGACTTTATTGATAAATTGATGCAATTTACTAAATTTAGCATCTTTCTTGAGAAGAATAATTACCAAGACAGAAATGGGCCCACTTTCAATAGATCTTGGCCCACTATTTACCTATAAGCCTTTCTAAAAGCAGCCCATAGTTTTAATGTTTTTTTCTAAGAAAAAGATTGGAGTTTACTTACTTGTGGAAGGAAATGATCACGCCTATAATCACTACAACAATAAATGACGTTATGTTACACATAGCAGTAACATTTTTATCTTATATAAACCGGTATATTAATTTTTAGATTAAACTATAATTAATCTCAATCATTAATTATATTAAATAATTAAAAAGTAAAAATAAATAACTACCCAATACCTTATACTTTTAACCTTTAAAAGCTAGAGTGCATCTGTACACCAGGTGCACTAAGTGCATCCTAAAATAGTCCCATTTTAAATATATACATAGCATTTTATAAAAATAATATAGGAGTATAATACAACATTGAGCTACTCTCGTGTGAGATGGGATGACCCATCATTAAAGCATACTTATTGTATATATAAACTATGCTTATTGTAATTAAAGTATGTAATAATAAATTATATTATAACACGATAAAATCATACTTTAATCCATAATCCAGTATACTTTAGAAAATATACTTTAACAACTGTTATGAATATTATATCCCCCATGCTAATGGGTCAGAAGCCCAACACTATGGGTGTTAACGGTAATGAAGCCCAACTATCAAGAAGCCCAAGAACCAAATAGGGGATAACTCTCGAGTCAACCAAAGACCCAAAAGATAAGCCCAATGAAGGAAAAGCGAGACAATCAGAAGAGGGCCCGGGACGAGTCCCTAATCATAATGGGTCAGAACAGAGAGAAGGCGAAAGGGGCCAAGCAACAGAGAGCTTAGCAAAGGGAATGGTAGCCAAGGCACCCTTCGGCCGAATAACCACTACACCAAAAATACATTAAGATAACACATAAAATGTGTTGTCTGTTAGCTTCCTTTTAGAAAAATCTCTGTTGTCGAAGCCCCTGTTGTCCTAGGACATTTGAAAAGACGCACAATGACAACACATATTATGTGTTATCGTTGTGCGTCTTTTTTAAAAAAATTTAAAAAGAAGCACAACGACAACACATAAAGATGCACAACAACAACACATAAATATGTGTTGTCGTTGTGTGTCTCTTTTATAAAAAAAGATGCACAATGACAACGCATATTTATGTGTTGTCGTTGTGCTTCTTTTTAAATTTTTTTATGACAATAGGTTATATATGTTGTCTTATTTGGTTAAGATAACAGATATATGTATTTTCTATTAATGTAGTATTATTAAATTATTCATAGCGTCTACATTTTATACATGTTGTCGAACCAATTAATCATTATACAAAATATTTTATAATTAATTTATAAACAAAATAATAAAATTCAAAATGTAGAACATTCTAAATAATCCAATACGCTAAATATCAAATATCCTCTCAAATCTAAATATTGGCAAAATCCAAATACATCCCATAAGACATGACATAAATAGAATTGGTTTAAAAATCACGAAACTATGGATCCAAGTCTAGACAATTAATGAAAATCCAAATACATCAACAAGTCATGATCATTCCCCTTTAGCTCTGACGCCTCTTCTTTCAACTGTATGTGCCTGTCCAAACACAGCCATAATCTTTATCATGAAAAGTTAAAATACCTGGCATGAGGCTAAAAATCTTGGAAACAGTTGAGGACAACCATATTAAATAATACAAAGTCAACTAGAAAATTCCAATTTACAATATAATCACGTAGGAGTTTAGAAAATAAACTTGAGGAAATAAATCAGCTACTCCAATAATTCAAATCTCATATTATCTCATGAAGAAAAATGGAAGTACAATCCATTACTTTAACATACGTCTCCTTATATACCAATTTTTCATTCTAAGTGCATATTTAACGAATACAAACTTAACATTAAGAGAGAATGGAATCGCAGTTGGTCTAACACCAATTTCAATATAGTTATAAATCTATAAAATTATGATCATTAAAGTATGCATAGTTAAGTACCATCTTTATTCCTTTATATGAGCCCGAAGAAAACTTGTCCACTCTTCTCGCACTTCATCAATATCATCTTTAGAGTAGTCACCAATTGATGAAAACTGTTTAAAACAAGAGAATATTCAATAATAAAAGAACAGATACATAAACCAAACTAAAATAGAAAATGTAAAATTTATAGTAAAATTCATTACCAATGATTGAATTGTATCCATGCAAACTACTCCATCAATATTGATAATTTCCCTCATGTATCGCATTACGAAGAAGCCACATTGAGATGAATCTGGTTGCTTAGGTGTCTACATGTACATAAATTAAAAATATTTCCCCATTCAATTTAAATTATTCACATTGAATGAACTAAAAATCAAGTACTTTAATTAATTTCCAGTGAGTTCTTTTCCTTCCTTTGTTGCACATGGTCGCCACATTAAATATTTTCATTCCCCTTTAATTGTTCATTAATGTAATTATTAAAACAATTGATGAAACAATTGATGCAATTACCACATGTGACAAACAAATAGTAAAGAAAAATTATATTTCAACAACTCGTGTCCAAGACTCATCTTGAATTCGATTATAAAAAGGATCCAACAAATAAACTTCATTCTTGTATGGGTCGATTATTGTCAATATCCAATGTGCGCTACAAATGTATGCAAACATAAATAAGATGTGATAGTCCGTCAACCACTTGGTAATATGATTGAGTTTAAGGGCATAAATACTCTATGACTTACTTGACATTACAAGGTACCACATTAACTTGATTCTCTAAAGTACCATCCATTCCTTGAGATAAAGCTCGTGCCCTTAATTCAATATCTGCTTGTAAAACATTTGTATCTATACTTGTTAAGTGAGTATGCCCAACATGATAGGGATCCACAAATTTGAACTTGTCGTGCTTGTTATGCAATTTCACCCTATTATAAATATGGCTACAAAGAAAAAATAATTTTAACATCAAAACAAATACTATGCCTGATAATAAAAATTTGCTAAACTCTTTAATTATGGAATATATGTCAAGTCTTACCCCATATAGATGGCAATACAAGATTACGTATTTGGCTCTAATAGGCAGAATCTTGTAACATCAGAGAAATCAAGAAATAGTACTTGGGCATGACCGAAGACACTTTTGTCCAACACTATTTGTATGTCGTCAGACTTTGTTCCATGAGACTTTTCCATGTCACAAAACACCTTTTGCAATAGATCCGACAAGCTCTCATGATCCAGTATTAGTTTATTCGCTGCATGCTCCTTTTTAATCTTAGGCTTTTACAAAATGCAATTGCAAACATATCATTTGAAATTTTAATTAGGGAATTAACTAGTTTAACTAAAACTTAATAATTTTTTACTAGATTAAGTAAAATATATACCTTTGAATGTTCACCATGTTGTAAAGCTGCATCATATGGGATTTCCTTGACATCATCCTCATTTGATTCAGCCTCCACATCATCATTACAGATTTGATCATACATTTTTACAGAACAACTTCCCTTCTCTTCAATCTCATCTGTGCGTGACTCCTCAAAAATTGCATCTTTCAATTTTGACAAACGTTCAAATAGCTCTGAATTTATCATCCTTGCTTCATGTAACTCCTTCTTAGCTTTAATGAGACGTTCCGTCTCCACTTTTCTTACAGTAGGCCGATGAAAGAAGCTTGTACTATTGACGTGTCCTCCAACACCACGTATATGCCCAAATGGTTCACTAGATCCAAGAGCCTTTGCAAGAATACCTTCCCTTGGTCCATAAAAAGATTCCTTCCCAAACTTCTTTTGCTCTATGTAATCATTCTGCAAGAAACAAATTGTCCAAAGTAAACTTGGATATTACGACTTATAAATTTGAATAAAGTATCTTGTACTCTTTTGTACTTTATTACTTACAATTTTTGACACTTTCTCTTCCAAATCACCACCAACTTTTTCTCCTTTTTTCTTCCGTCCATATATCCAAAGGGTTGATCGATCAACCTCTTCATCTCCACATAATAGCTCTGACTGTAATTCATAATTATGCAATTTTGACCATCAACACATGCATCAACTCATTAACATCAATTTATGTAAAAACTTACATTTTTCTTCGCATATTGAGCATATCCTTTGCGCGAAAGATGATACGAAAATTTAATTCGATATCTCACAACTTTTTGTTTATCGCTTAAAGTCTAATAATTAAATCAATCACTTATGAATAATAATTTTATAAATAAATATATAGAAATCCCATACAATTATAAGTATTAGAAAATAAATGTAGGCATATTCATATATCAATATTACTTTGAAATCCATAGAGAGTCGACTAATTACAAAATTAGCCCAATCAGATTTAGCGATTTCATAACCACGTGGTGGAATATTTAGTGTAGTCTGTCCAATCCTTTTAAAGACATACTCATTCGTCAGTTTTGTCTTGAATTGACGCCACTTATCATTTGCAGATTTCAAACAGCCCTTGTACCATTTAGGATCAATATTGAAGCATGTCTGCAAAATTAGTATGAAAAGAGAAGTTAATAAACAGAACATGAAAATAACATTTGAATAATAAATATCCTTTTTCTGAATACTTACATTAACATCATGCCATATTTGTTGTTTAACTTCAAGTGGGACTACTTTCCAATCACTGTAAGTTATCTTTACCGTCTTCCTTGTAAGTACACCTATATAGCTTTGCAATTCACATGTTGTATCACCTATTGATTGTCCATTATTATTGAATTCCACATCTCTCTTTTCTAATTTACTCCTTTGTACAACTAAACAATGCATGTATGTTGGACCTCTAGGTGTTCTTGCCGATTGGGTACTAGATTGGGTTACATGTAAAGCTGTTTTATCACCATCAGCCTTAACACCAGTCTCAACATCATTTATTTTTGTACCTTCATCAACATAATGAGTGTTTCCAGTCCTTCTTTTTTTTTTCTTGTAGCCCATCCATATTAGAATGTTCTTTATTCTTTCTACTTCTCGTTATGGCTTGTGATTCAGTGGCATCAACATCTTTTTTATTCTTTTTACGAGTCACCATGGCTTTATTCAATCTATTAAGCACAAAAAGAATACAGAATCAAAGATAATATTAAAATATCATCACAATTAAATATAAACAACATAAAATAACCAACACATCATAGAAGTACTAGAGAATTTAACTCTACGTGTTGTCAACCCATATCCCATCATAATCTTTACGTATGCATGGTGGTTCGTTATCGTCACTCATACTAGTACCTTCAAAGGAAAACTCTTTGGTCAGACTGGGATGGTGGATTGATGTTCCTTCAGACTCTGTGTGTGGTTGATGTTCAAAGTGCTTACTATGAGTAGTTTCAAGTACTACTGACCATCCCTTTTCTTTAGGGTCATCAATATAGAAAACTTGCTTAGCTTGACTCCCCAATATAAAAGGATCGTCTTTGAATCCTAATTAGTTGAAGTTCACCAATGTAAAACCAAGTGCCTTTATACCACTTTTACAATCAACCCAGACACATTTAAACATAGGAATGAAGAAGTCCATGTAATCTAATTCTCATATTTCCTCGATCACTCCATAATATGACATTTCAGAAATGATTGGATTTTTATCTTTTGCACTAGAAAGTTGCATTGTCTTTGCAACCAAGATGACTACTCCCAAGTTTTGTGTTAGTCTTGTGTCATCAATCTCCTTCGTAAGATAATTCACTCCATTAATGAAGTAGCTCTGATGTTTGATAACTTTTTTGTTTGGTCCATGTGCAAGCCTTTTTATTCTTTCAGTTATTTGCTGATTTGAATCTTTATCAACATTTGAAACCTATTTAAGTATTTATTTCAAGTATTAGAATTCATAGGTAACCCCTAGTAAGTATGAACAATACAATATTGATAAACACGTCGTAACTTACTCTTTCACTTAACCAACTAGCAAAAAAATGGTGGTGTTGATATTGTACCCATTTTTGTGATTTGGCTTTAGAGTTATTTCCAGCCTTCAAGTGGGTCTTGTGTTCCCTAAAAATATATTGATTAAATATTATAAAGTAAAAAATATTAATTAGTTATATTATGAAAGAGTATGAGAGTTTAGTGTAATTACTCTATGTCATCATCATTTGCCAATATAATACGATGTGCTTGCATCAACTCTTCCTTAGTGACGACACACACTCGATGAGTTGATTTTTTTTGTTTGGTGCATCCATGCCTTGGTGGAATACCAATCGTGCAAACATTTGACAAATAGTTTGAACAAAACTCCATAACTTCCTCTGCTATATAACATTCAGCCATGCACTCTTCTGGTTTTGAGTGATTTCTCACATAATCTTTCAATACTCTCATGTATCTTTCGAATGGGTACATCCACCTATACCATACAGGTCCACAAAGCTTCATATCTCTCACAAGATGAACAACTAAATGAACCATTATGTCAAAGAATGAGAGTGGGAAATACTTCTCCATTAAACACAATGTAGTTACAATATCATTCTGCAGCTCATCTAACTTGGAGACATCTATCACCTTGTTACACAATTTATTAAAAAATAAACATAATTTAATGATTGTGTTACGGACATTGTCAGTTAAGACACCTCGAACGGCTACTGGAAGCAAATATTGCAATAGAATGTGATAATCATGTGACTTAAGTCCAACAAGCTTCGAGTCATTCAATGACACGAGCCTGCTAATATTGGATGAATATCCAGAAGGCACCTTTATTCCTGCTAAAGAAGCACACACTTTCTCTTTTTCATCCTTGCTTAGTGTGTAACAAGCCGGAGGCAAATATGTTCTTGTTTCTACTACTTCTAGCTTTAATTCAGTCCTAATATTCATGCCAACCAGATCTTCTCTCGAAGCTTTCCCATCTTTTGTTTTGCCAGGAATATTTAGTAACATACCAACTAGACTCTCACAAATATTTTTTTCAATATGCATCACATCAAGACAATGTCGAACCTCTAGATGCTCCCAGTACTCCAGCTCAAATAATATTGATTTCCTTTTCATACATGACTTTCTTCTTGTTTTGAGTCTTCATCTTTTTTTCTTTTCCCCCTTTTCTTTAACTTTTGATCTCTTTTCCTTTTTCCCATTTTCTTTGACTCTTGATCCCTTTTCTTTTTTCCACATTTGTAGCAAATTCTATTAACAATTTGTAAAACGTCACTACCACTCAATGGCTTTGGCGCTACTCTATGCTCTTGATTACCATTAAAAGCCTTCTTTTGTTTTCTATATGGATGAACTCCCACAAGCAACACTCTATGGTCCATGTAGCAAAATTTTTTGTTTTTCTTCAATCTCTTTGTTGAGAGTGGAATTTCACGTATTTTAGGTCTCACATTACACCGTTTTTGATAGAATGTGGCCATGATTTTGTATAAAATGACATGGTTTTCATATCTTGCATAATTAAGATGCTACTAAGGTGTTTTGTTGAGTTTTGAAGGGTAAAACATGATCAAAAGTTCAAAGTTGGAATGAGGAGTGAAAGTGAGAAGGAATGCTGAAAAATACAGTCCATGTTGCACAAATTTCTGTATTCTTATAGAAGTCCAAATTGATCATATGATATATGTTTGGAAAGACACAGAAGAGAGGGTCTTTTTGACATAAAGAACACCCCAATTGGATTCCAAACGAGAAAGTTATGATCAAAGTGCTAACGTCGCACATGCTGTACCGAGCAGCCACTTTGCATGACTTTTTACATATTCAAATGTTGGAGTTTCTCAGAGTTCTTTATATGGATAGAAACAAGGAAAAGAGGAACACGTGAGCGTAAAAATCATTCAAATTGGAGTCCGTATGAAGAAGTTATGCTCAAAACGGTGAAGTCGCGCAGTGCAGTCTCCGCAGCTCGGGAGGCTGCTCGGGTCGAGAATTTCCAGCCGAGTGGGATGCCCTCAGAGCCTACACGACGTTCCCGTTTCATCCATATACTGCTCGGCTGGTTTGGGGGCCGCTCGGCCATGAGCTCGGCCCGAGCAAGGTGCCGAGCGGGCCAAAATCGGGCCCAGACGAGACCTGTTCGATGCAGCAGCGTATATATACCCTCAAGTTGTGATTCTGAAGCAGTTTCGATCGCGAAAAAGCCCTACATCAGTCCTAGAAACAATTAGGGAGATCGAGACCCAAATTGGAGAGAACCCATCCATAACCCATCATCAATTCACACCTCCAATCCTTCCATATCAGATTGACAACCTGATTTCACCATCCATCCACTTTCAAGAGGGTTCCAAGTGCTGATTGAGGGAGAATCGAGCAATTGGAGAGACGGAGAAGGAACGAAAGACTACGTCTACACTAGGGTTTCATAATTCCTATCTTTTCCTTCCTTTTACTTTGATTTTTGGTATGAATTGCTTAGCCATGAGTGTTGCTTGTGACCTCATGGGCTAATTTTATATACAGTTCTAAGGTTTGATGGATTGATTTAATTGATTTGGGGATTTAGACCAAAGATTGGGATTTTATGCAGTTGATCTTTTGATTTTACTTATTTTATTAAGACATGCTTTTCTGCTTCGTAACGTCTTCATAATATATTCATGACATCCGCTATAATGCTTGGATTATTGTGTTAGCTTGTGTGCGTTCATGATTGGTATTGTCTATCTGTTAGGGATTAGAGTAGCTCCGCTATAAGCACTTTAATTTCATGAACTGGTTAATCAAATACTTGATTAGTTTAGTGGAACAATGCAATTAGACAATCAAGTAGGAAGTGAATAGAACCTTGTAGTAATTCCAGAAAATATCTTGTTAGTCGGGCTTACCATCCGGAGGTATTGTTGCTTGCTTTGATTAGTATCTAGGAATAAGGCTTGGTAATATTTGCGCACCTTAGGATTTAAACCAGATTAGACTGTTAGCTTTGAATCGAATCATATTCGGTGGGATAACAGGGATATGTGGTGTATTTTCAGTGAAACTGCATGAATGAACAATCGTAAGTTTAATAGCCCAAATTAATTGGTCTCTACCTGATACCTTAGAACTGTTCGTTATCTCTTGATTAGAAACTTGCTTTTATTTTTATTGCTTTTTAATTAATTTAGTTATTTATATTTTCAGTAATTTAGATAATTAAATTCACAACTCCTGGATATCAGTTACTTGATTCTGATTAATTTAGTAATTTTAGGAAATAAATAATTAGCTGTCCTTTTGGGTTCGATAATTTAACTTGGTCACTTACCGCTACAATTGATATCCTTCATACTTGGGGATTAAATTGGAGTGCGCAGAAAAAGCCTATCAAGTTTTTGGCGCCGTTCCGATGAGCTTGAGGTATTACGTCGTGACTCTCCGACGTTAAACATGAGCGCCTGTTGGGGGCTGTCCCTCCCGGTTTAATTGCTTTTCTATGTCTGTGTTGGTGTAATAATTTTATTCGGTATTGCTCGACTACGGTATATACTTCTTTGCAAACTTAGTTTCTCACTTTGTTTGATCTAAGTTTGGGGGGAGGTTACGTACATACCTTGTCTTGTAGTACCGAAGTAAAATTTTTGCATTGTGTTGTTCGATTTTTTGCGATTTTCCAGGTTTCGTGTTGTTTTTGTTTATGTTTATTTGTTTTGTGTTAATCCTAGTGTTGGTATAGTTGATTTTTGGTTCTCTATGATGATTTTCTGATTTTTCTTAGCACTTGATTATATGTGAGATTGTTGAGAAGCAATTTGAGATTGTGCTTTGATATTGAGATGCTTGAAATTTGATTATGTGCAAGGATGATTAGCTATGTAGCTTTATTAGGTTTGCTTGTTCATTCGTATAGCCATGTGAGATTTTGAGCCTTTTAAAATCATGAAAAATTTCATGATTCAGTTTATTCTTGTGAGTGTCGTTCATACACACGTATTCTAGAACTTGGCTTTTTATCTTGCTTGAAGCTACGTGTTTGACTAGACAATAGGAAATGATCTTAGGCCATCTTTGTTGTTTATTAGTCACTAGCCAAATTATTATCCTACCTATTGAAACTATCCGTAGTTAACCTTTTTGAGCCTGAAAAGCCATATTTGTTGGAAGCCTACGTGATAAGCCAATTGATCCCTTTGTTAGCCTTTCAAAATTCCTACCTAGTAGAGAGTTTAAGGAATCAAGTTGGTGTCTTGTGATGAAGTATATAAGGAGAAATAAGTTGGAAGTGATGAAATTTGTTGAAGAGAGTGGTTAAATTGTTGCATAAAGGGGTAGTGCCCGAAACTGGTACCCCATGAAAAGGGTAGTGCCTGAAACTGGTACCCTTATTTGAAAAAAAAAAAAAAAAGAAAAGAGGGAAGAAGAAAGAAAATTTCAAGTAAGGATGTGGTGTTCAAAAGTGAAGGAGGAATCAAATTGCAAGAAGCATTGAAGAGCGATGAAGAAGAAAGAAGAAAGTAAAGCTGTTTGTTGAAAAGCTGTAAGTCTTCTTTGATTCTCTACTAGTGATTGAGTCACCTTATCCATATACTCCCTACCTTTACCAAAGAGTCAACATTACAACCTAATGCAAGACCTTTGTGATCCTATTGTTGAAATTATCCCTTTAGTCGAGAGTTGAGATGATTGTCAAGCTTATGGTTACGCGTGTGTTTGAATTGACTTTGAGTGTAAACACCTTACCCTGAAGTGTATATCTCACACTTGAGCGATGAGCGTAAATACTACCCGTGAGAATGGTGGATGAGCATTCCGAAAAAGTAAAGTAGTTGATTTGAATTGTATGTTCTTAGATGGATGGTTGTCTTAGTATTTGAAGTATGATTTTTGAATTGTTATATTTTCTTGGATGTGAAGTTGTGAAATTTCCTCTCAATTACTCTATTGGTTTTATATGTCGTTGCCTCGGGACGAGCAACAGGTAAGTTTGGGGGTTTGTTGAGAGTGGAATTTCACGTATTTTAGGTCTCACATTACACCGTTTTTGATAGAATGTGGCCATGATTTTGTATAAAATGACATGGTTTTCATATCTTGCATAATTAAGATGCTACTAAGGTGTTTTGTTGAGTTTTGAAGGGTAAAACATGATCAAAAGTTCAAAGTTGGAATGAGGAGTGAAAGTGAGAAGGAATGCTGAAAAATACAGTCCATGTTGCACAAATTTCTGTATTCTTATAGAAGTCCAAATTGATCATATGATATATGGTTGGAAAGACACAGAAGAGAGGGTCGTTTTGACATAAAGAACACCCCAATTGGATTCCAAACGAGAAAGTTATGATCAAAGTGCTAACGTCGCACATGCTGTACCGAGCAGCCACTTTGCATGACTTTTTACATATTCAAATGTTGGAGTTTCTCAGAGTTCTTTATATGGATAGAAAGCCAAGGAAAATAGAAACACGTGAGCACAAAAATCATTCAAATTGGAGTCCGTATGAAGAAGTTATGCTCAAAACGGTGAAGTCGCGCAGTGCAGTCTCCGCAGCTCGGGAGGCTGCTCGGCTCGAGCGGAGCCAACATTTTGCGAATTTCCAGCCGAGTGGGATGCCCTCAGAGCCTACACAACGTTCCCGTTTCATCCATATGCTGCTCGGCTGGTTTGGGTGCCGCTCGGCCATGAGCTCGGCCCGAGCAAGGTGCCGAGCGGGCCAAAATCGGGCCCAGACGAGACCTGTTCGATGCAGCAGCGTATATATACCCTCAAGTTGCGATTCTGAAGCAGTTTCGATCGCGAAAAAACCCTACATCAGTCCTAGAAACAATTAGGGAGATCGAGACCCAAATTGGAGAGAACCCATCCATAACCCATCATCAATTCACACCTCCAATCCTTCCATATCAGATTGACAACCTGATTTCACCATCCATCCACTTTCAAGAGGGTTCCAAGTGCTGATTGAGGGAGAATCGAGCAATTGGAGAGACGGAGAAGGAACGAAAGACTACGTCTACACTAGGGTTTCATAATTCCTATCTTTTCCTTCCTTTTACTTTGATTTTTGGTATGAATTGCTTAGCCATGAGTGTTGCTTGTGACCTCATGGGCTAATTTTATATACAGTTCTAAGGTTTGATGGATTGATTTAATTGATTTGGGGATTTAGACCAAAGATTGGGATTTTATGCAGTTGATCTTTTGATTTTACTTATTTTATTAAGACATGCTTTTCTGCTTCGTAACGTCTTCATAATATATTCATGACATCCGCTATAATGCTTGGATTATTGTGTTAGCTTGTGTGCGTTCATGATTGGTATTGTCTATCTGTTAGGGATTAGAGTAGCTCCGCTATAAGCACTTTAATTTCATGAACTGATTAATCAAATACTTGATTAGTTTAGTGGAACAATGCAATTAGACAATCAAGTAGGAAGTGAATAGAACCTTGTAGTAATTCCAGAAAATATCTTGTTAGTCGGGCTTACCATCCGGAGGTATTGTTGCTTGCTTTGATTAGTATCTAGGAATAAGGCTTGGTAATATTTGCGCACCTTAGGATTTAAACCAGATTAGACTGTTAGCTTTGAATCGAATCATATTCGGTGGGATAACAGGGATATGTGGTGTATTTTCAGTGAAACTGCATGAATGAACAATCGTAAGTTTAATAACCCAAATTAATTGGTCTCTACCTGATACCTTAGAACTGTTCGTTATCTCTTGATTAGAAACTTGCTTTTATTTTTATTGCTTTTTAATTAATTTAGTTATTTATATTTTCAGTAATTTAGATAATTAAATTCACAACTCCTGGATATCAGTTACTTGATTCTGATTAATTTAGTAATTTTAGGAAATAAATAATTAGCTGTCCTTTTGGGTTAGATAATTTAACTTGGTCACTTACCACTACAATTGATATCCTTCATACTTGGGGATTAAATTGGAGTGCGCAGAAAAAACCTATCACTCTTTGCATTAGTATTATCTCCACAGATAGGGCATGCAAGATAGCCTTTCACATAGCATCCTGCAAGGTTTTCATAAGCTAGAAAATCATTAATTGTCCAAAGTAGCACTGATCTGAGGATACATCAAATACTGTAATTTCCTCCCATAAGCACTTCAAATCATCAATAAGAGGAACTAAGTACACATCGATATCATTACCTGGTTGTTTAGGGCCTTGAATCAACATAGTAAGCATCATATGTTTCCTCTTCATCCACAACAACAAAGAAAGATTGTACGTGACAAGTATAATTGGCCAACAACTGTATGAAGAAGACATATTACTATGGGGATTAATCCCATCTGCGAAAAAGGCCAACCTTAAATTTCTTGATTCTCTTGCAAAATCAGTATATTGATTGCCCACCGCTTTCCAAGCGGGCGAATCAGCTGGATGATTTAAAAATCCCTCAACAACCTCACGTTTAGCATGCCAAGTTAACTCCTTTGCTATTTTCTCATTACGAAACATTCTTCAGGACCTCGGTATAGGTGAAAAGTACCAAAGGACTTTCCTTGGAACTCCTTCATTTTTTTAGTCTTTTCCTACCTTATACCTTGACTCCCCATAAGTTGGACATTGTGTGAGGTTCTCATACTCTTTCCAATATAAAATACAATCATAAGGGCATGCATGTATTTTTGTGTATTCCATACCTAATGCAACCAAGTTTTTCTTTGCTTTGTACAGAGTTGTTGGCAATTCATTAGGATTTGGCAACATGTCTCCCAACAATTCTAGTAGTTCTGTCATACTCTTATCACTACAACTGTTTTTAGCCTTCAAGTTATATAACTTAACAATGGTAGACAACTTGGTGTATTTTGAACATCCAGGATATAATGGCTTCTCACCATCCTCAAGTATCTTTATGAATTCATTTGGGTTATTAGTACTCTTCTCATGAGCATCACGAACCATATCCTCTAAGGTTTCAGGTGCTACATAATTACCATCAAACTGTCTCGACTCAAAGCCTTTTGGTATTTCACCTTGGTTTGGAACTTTTTCTCAATGCCATATCCATGGATCGTATATTGTCAGCATGGCATTGCACATCAGATGTGCTTTTACTCGTGCAGTAGAGGTATTTCTTAAGTTACCGCATAACACACAAGGACAAGACATCGAGCCAAGATCACCAACATTTTTAACCGCAAATTGCATAAATGCCTCTACTCCTACCTCATACTCGTATGATAATCTATCACTGAACATCCAGTCTTTATTCATTTTTTAGTATAAATTCCTAATAAATGAAACAAAATAATTATTAAAAAAATTATCACATTGTGTTCTAATGATTCTACACCATTTCTTCACATGATATTCAACAAATGTGTCACTAATATTTCTAATCTATAACGCTTTATTTATAATAAATTAAATAATAATAATATCTAAATTGATGTAGTACTTAAACTACGTGTTTATTTTTTAAAACAAACTCTACTAGTGTTTATATGTAATAGATGTGAAGTTAAATATATAACGAGCTAGTATTATAATATAATACTACGTTGAAAAAGTTCAAAATCTGTTTGCTAAATAATGTGATTAGGTATGAATCAGTTATGGAATTAAATATGTATTTAATTTGGATTATTAATTCATATGTTGTGTATTGATAGGAGTCGTAATCCATTGCATATTTGGATGGACTGTTGCATGCATAATTATGTCTTTGATCTTCATTATATATATACTCCCAACATTACAGCCTTACAATTATTATTTTATTTTCTCATATGTTGGAATAGAAGAAGGCAATTAAATAAATTATCAAAGTTGAATAAGCTTATGAGTAAGCCTTAAGACCTACGATAACTTGGCAAAAGAAAGGTAGTAATAGTTAGTTGCCTCTGAATGCTAAATTATTAAATCCCTTGTGCACATATCAATCAATATTTTAGATTGTAAAATCAAATTCATTGAGTAGATATATTAGGAAAGTGATATTTTTGTTGCATGATTTTGAGACTAATAGATATTTTACTAAAACTACGTACTTTTATTTGTTTTATTTATAAAATATTTTCATAAATAAGATATCCTTTAAATAAACTAAAAGATTTAATATTGACAATGTTTTTTTAATCAAAATTTGTGCACTTATATTCGGCCGCTCGAATAATATTAAATTTCTTATATTGAACGCTATACTATAAATTTTTTTTAGGGTGCCACCAAATTAAAATGCAGAAGCCCATTTTAGAAGTAAATAGATTATAGAGGAGAAGTAAATTACATTATTCCATAATTGATTGAATCGTCAATATTCATCCAACAAATCTAAGCAAAAAATACATGAAAGCAGCCAAATAACAAAGAACAACCAACAGTATACACCATAGCAAGGAAATTTCCAGTTACCATCACTTTAATTCTTACATCGTAGAGCATCACAAATTATTATTTCAATTTCAGAAACCTACCCAACCCCACTCCAAAAATTATTTAATCACTCATTTTCATAATTTGGTTGCTGATTCAAAATAGAGCAAGAAAGAGGTGGGAGAGAGAGTACCTTGGATGGACGGGAGAGACTGGCGACAGGAGGGCTAGTGGACAGGCGGACGGTCGACACTGGAGGCTGCTGGCTGTGGACGAACAATAAGGGCGACTCAGTGGGCGACGCAGCGGGCAATGTCAATGGGCGAATAGAAAGGGAGACAAGCGACGCGGCGGCCAGCAGCGATGGGCGACGCAGCGGGGAATGACGACGGGCGAACACGGTGGAGGGGGTGATAGATGAACGCGGCGGATTGGGCGACGCGGCGATGTTGGAACACGATTAGGGCAGAAGGGAGGAAAGCAAAAATTTCTAAGTCTCCTATTTATATCTCTCTAGTTTTTATATTTAAAATATATTAAAAAAATCATATATGTATTCTTAAAATTAAATGTTAAGACAATTAAAGACAACATAGAAGAATATATGTTGTCTTTGTGCGTGAAAAATTTACGTCAACATATGGTATCATATATGTTGTGTTATAGTGAATTCATTTGAAAAATGGTATATACGACAACACAATAAGACAACACCAGATAATATGTGTTGTCCTTGTGCGTGATAAAAATTTAAGACAACATATATATTTAAGACTACACATATAAGGTATACGAAGACACATATATTTTTTTATCTATGTTGTATAATTTCTGTTGTCTTAGTGCTTTTTTGGTGTAGTGAACGAGCTCTCGAGGCCAAAGGAGACGCTCAGGAAGTCCGAAGAGCAAAACCCCTTCGGAACCTTATCTCCTTCCGAGACAGGAGAAGCCATCGGCTGCTTGTAGATAAGTATCGGAACTACAAGGAAATTCATCCTTCCCCAGGAAGTGATGTCATATTAAAGGACAATTAGGATAACGATAAAGAGAGACACTCTGAATATCAACCTCAACTAAAGGATAACACTCACAGACATGCTCCTCCTCACCTACCAGTGAAAAGCAAGCAAAGGATAAAAGGAGGTCTATACATTCTGCGACCACCTGGCAGCACCTGCAATCACCCACAAATAAACTAACTGGAACTGGGGGAACCCCCAACAAGCGGTAACCTCATCACATTTTTCAACAGAAATCAGTGATGCACCGAGGCAACACGAGATAAAGTTCCCACAAGGTTTGGTCTTTGATTGTGACTATGATCCTTACGCTCACATAGAGAAATACCTCATGTGGATGAGGGCCAAAAGCGGAAACGAGATTACGTAATGCCAAATGTTCCCTTTAACCTTAGAACACAAGGTTCACTCATGGTTCAGAGCAATACCAGGGGCATCAATCAGGAATTGGTCGGAACTAATAAAAGTATTCCTGATGCAGTATTCTTACTTAGGAGCACCAAAGGAGCTGAAACACAAGCTGGCCAATTTTTGTCAGGGGCGACTGAAAGCCTGAGAGAATTTCTGAAATGGATCAATGAGCAAAGATCCATGGGGAAGTAATGGGAGACGAAGATTGCCTTATCACTGCCATATGAGCATTACATTCAGAAACCGAACTATGGAAGGCGGTATAACTAAAGCCACCAGCTTTATATACAGCCTTCACTATCATGGCCAACGAATACATCCAGACGGAAGATATTTCTAAGATGGCGAAAAAGGTAAGCGGGCAAGGCATTTCGACTGACCCACCAAAATAGAAAGTAAATAGTAGAGGAACGAAAGAGTACAAAGCCCCGACAGTGTTTAAAATTTTCCCGAAGGACACGGAAGTATAGCAAATGTATGAAGAGCTGAAGTCGGGAACCAATCTGATTGTAGCCGAAGTCTTTTATTATGTGAAGTATCAACAAGTCCTTCAGCTGCCGAGACCTGTATAGAAAGCCTCAGAGCTCACAAATCCTCAAAAATACTGCATGTATCACCTGTCACACGACTATAACACCGATCAATGCTGAGATCTTATAACGGAGTTGTGGAAATTATTCAAGGAAGGAAGGCTGAGTGACATGTTACAATTTCCGAGGCTGAGCGTTTATAGACGGGACGCTAACCTTCCTCTCCCTCTGGATAGACCGAGGCCCCCAGACTGAGGGAGGAATGAAGGAGTGCAACCTCTATCCCCTCTGCCTCTAGGCAGACCATGAGTATTTGATAGAATTGGAGGAGCGCAAGGACTGAGAGATGAGAGACCAGGGGAGATACACTTGATGGAATGCACTGAGGAGATTCCTTACATCGATACATCACAAGCATTCACTAATGCTTCAAAGAGAATAAGGAAAGCAGCACTGAGGAGTCTAGACTAGTAGATTCCGCAAATATGGTCACCGTCATCAGAAACAAAAGAGATAATGGAAGCTGACATCGTATTCACCGACACAGACTTCTATGGGGTAAGTATTCCACATTCGAATCCTTTGGTCATTTCTCCTATCTTGTCTGGAGTCAAGGTGAATAGATGTTAAGTGGATATGAGGGCATATGCAAATATAATCTTCAAGTCGGTGTTTGAAAACTTGGGGGGAGAGAATCACCACAAGGTCAAGACTTGTGCCGATAAAGTCAAGGGATTTGGTAATGCATTGATCAGACCTACTATTGAAGTAGACCTGTCAGTCTAATTAGAGGGATCAGATGGGAAGATCTGAGTGCAAAAAAATGACATCTAAAGTAGTAGACCAGGTTTCCATATATAATTACATTTTGGGACGCCCCTTGATTCACGAGTTTGGAGCTATCCCGTCTACCCTACACCAGTGCTTAAAATTTATTACAGCCGATGAAAGGGTGGCGATGGTGATCGGCAACCAATGTAGAGAAAGGGAGTGCTCGTTTGTTGAGAAGGTAGAGGCTTAAGTTATCATGATATGGACTACGAGATGTTGGATTTTTAGGATAATATGATGATAGGCAGAGAAGATGTCAGAGCAACAATAGAGACAGAGAGACTGATACCAAATATGATTATGATAGGAGATAAAAATTAGGAAATTCAAAAAGAGGAGTCGAGAGATAGGCAAGAAAGGAATGAGTCGAGAGTTGAAGACCCAAGGTTGAAGATACACGAAGGAGCTGTGGCAGCCGATAAGATGATAGTGATTCAGTTGGACCCGGAGAATTTTGAGATAAAAGTGAGAATCAGAACGGAATGGGAATAAGAATTCAAAGAGAGGCAGATCCAGTTATTGAAGAAGAATTTAGACATTTTTGCCTGAAATCCAAATGAAACCCCGGGGGTACACCCCAAACATGCCTTTCATAGGCTAAATATTGATCCAACTATCCCTCCTTTCCATCAAAAGAAAATAAAATTTAGCTCGGAGAAGAATGCCGCCATGGAGTTGGAAGTTAAGAAATTGTTGGCAAGTGGAAGGATCAGTGAATGCAAATACCCAATCAGAGTACAAAATCCAGTGATGGTAAAGAAAAAGAAAGGATCTTGGCGACTCTGCATAGATTTCATATACTTGAACAAGGCTTACCATAAAGATAGCTATCCTCTTCCATCAATTGATCAAATGGTGGATGCAACGGTGGAACATCAAATCATGAGTTTCGTGGATGCATAGATCTTGGCGACTCTGCATAGATTTCACAGGCTTGAACAAGGCTTGCCCTAAATATAGCTATCCTCTTCCATCAATTGATCAAATGATGGATGCAACGGCATCAAATCATGAGTTTCATGGATGTATTTTCAGAATACCATCAAATCCTGATGCATCCTGAAGATAAGACGAATACATCATTTTTTGCAGGAAATGGAGTCTATGAATGGAACAACATGCCATTCGGTTTGGGGAACACAGGAGCAACATATCAAAGTCTGGTAAAAAAGATGTTCGAAAAGGAGATTTAGAAGATAGTAGAGGTATATGTAGATGACACGATGGTGAAGAGTTTGAAGAAAGGCGACCATCTCAGCCATTTGAGCCGATTATTCAAAATCTTTCGCTATTGGGATGAAGCTCAACCCCTAAAAATGTACTTTCGGGGTAAGTAAAGGAAGCTTCCTTGGATGTCTGGTTAGTTCCAGAGGAATCAAAATGAACCATTCTAAAGTAGAAGTAATTGTGAAAATGGAACCCTCGAGGCACATGAAAGAGATCCAGAATTTTACAGAAAGGTTAGCGGCCTTCAACTGGTTCATGTCGAAGGCATCAGACAAATGCCAACCATTTTTCGATGTTATCAAGAAGGCTAAATTTTAAGTGGACCAAGGCATGCGGAACAAAATTTGATGAGATCAAAAGGGAATTGTCGGACCATAAGATCCTCTCCAAAGCCTCTTAGGGAAAACACTACAACTATACCTGGCGGTATCAGAGACTATGATCAACTCAGTGCTGGTCAAAATAGAAGAAAAAAATTAGAAACCAGTTTATTTTGTAAGCCAATCTCTTAGAGATGTGGAGCTTAGATATCCAGTGATGGAGAAGGTAGCATACGCATTGGTAATTAGTTCGAGAAAATCGAATCCATACTTCACGGAGCACACCATAGAGGTACTCACTACTTTCCATCTAAGAAAAGTACTGCAGAGGCCGGATGCAGCAGAGAGACTGCTCAAATGGTCCGTAAAACTGGAATAATTTGATATCACATATCTGTCTAGGAACACAGTCAAGGGACATGTCATGGCGGACTTCATAGTTGAGTTAACTTTTCCAGTCTCAACTACCGAAGGAAAAAAGAAACTTTGGTCATGTACGTGGACGGATCCTCCATAGCATCGACATTTGGAGCTAGGATCATTATTCGAACCCCCTCAGGAGAAAACTTTTCAACAGTTATTAGGTTTGGTTTCCAAGCTACTAACAATTTGGCTGAGTATGAAGCCCTGTTAAACAACCTTCGGATGGCACTAGCCATGGGAACTGATGAGATGATGGTGTATAGTGATTCGCAATTGGTAGTAAATCAAGTGAGCGGGGACTATGAGGCGAAAGATGAATAGATGAGCAATTACCGAGGATTGGTAGAAGGCATGCTGGGCAAGTTTAATCAAGTATTTTTGAAATGCATCGATAGAAAAGAAAACATGGGGGCAGATCCCTTGGCAAAATTGGCTACAACCTCAAATACAGAAGATCTGAACAATATCAACATAATAAGGTAAGAGAGGCCTTCAGATGCTGCCATCTGGGTTCTGAGTGACCAACCTTTCGAAGTGTCATGGATGACTTCGATCAAGAAGTACCTGGAAATAGAAGAATGTCCGTTCAACACAGACAAGTCTCGCCAGATAAGACTTAGATCAGCAAGATATGCGCTAGTAGAAGGGAGGTTATATAAGAGAGGGTACTCATCCCCGCTACTGAAATGCTTAATCACAGAATAAGCCAACTATGTACTCGCTGAAATACATGAGAGCATATGCAGGAACCATACCGGGAGAATAGCCTTAGCACATAAATTAGTTCGACAGGGGTATTTTTGGCCAACATTAAAGAAGGTTGCTACTCAATACGCTAGGGCTTGTGATACTTGCCAGAGGTAAGTACTAATTACTAGGATGCCGTCAGAACATCTGACTTTGATTTTCAGTCCCTGACCCTTTGCCAAATGGGGAATCAATGTGATCAGCCCATTACCTATTGGTAAATGAGGTGTAAAATTTCTCATAGTAGTCGTGGACTATTTTACAAAATGGGCCAAAGCCGAGGCATTAGCAACTATCACGGGGGCAAAGGTCGAAAAGTTCATCTGGGAGAATATCGTGTGTCACTTCGGCATACCTTATGCAATAGTCACGAATAACAGAAATCAATTCGATAATGCAAGAATAATCAAGTTTTGTGAAAATCTCAACATTAAGAAATGGTTCTCCACACCCTATCACCCACAATCGAATGGTCTAGAGGAAGCGGTTAACAAAATAATTAAACACACTCTCAGAGCAAGACTAGAAAAGTTAGAAGGGAGCTGGCCTGAAGAACTGCCTGGGGTGTTGTGGTCATATAGAACAACCACAGGTGAATTATCATTCTCGATGGCCTTCAGTACAGAGGCAGTAATCCTAGTAGAGGTCGGAGAACGCAGCCTAAGAGTTTCATTTCATGATGAAGGAGAGAACGACAAAATAATCCAAGTGGAACTGGACCTATTGGAGGATAAGAGGCTGAAGGCATAAATGCATAATGTTGTATACAAGCATAGGGAAGAGAGATTCTATAACTCGAGGGTCAAGCTGAGGCAGTTTAAGGGTGGAGACTTAGTGCTCTGGAAAGTACTGGGTCCAACCACACTAAACAACGGACAAAACTGGGAAGGTCCCTATTGCATTAAGAGAATCCTGAAGAAAGGGGCATATGAGCTGGAAGAGGTCGATGGGAAGAAGGTGCCATACCCTTAGAACATCCAGCATCTGAAGAAATACTATCAGTGAATCGAAGGACCGAAAGACGAGGTTGGTGGTATCACGTCTTACTTTTTTTTAAATAAAGGCACTAGGCCATATTTTAGAAAAATAAAGGCAATAAGCCAAATGAGAAAAAGAACATGATAGTAAAATCTATGGTGGAGAATGTATTGGAATCTATATTATGAAAATGTAGAAATTAACTTTGCGAAAATATGAATTGTCAAATTATGGCTCGGATAATATTTTGAAAAAATATGGGACATAAAGAGGGATAACCTCGCAAAGTCGGAAAAGTATCGCAAGGTCAATCATAGAAACAATGATAATGGTGATGCTAACAGTTAAAATAGAATTAGATATGAGAATTTGGTGGGGATAATACATCAAGAATCTATGAAGAATCAAAGATAGTGGAAATTGGATTATCAGGATCTAGGGAAAATTGTAATATTAGCATTGGTATTAGTATTGGGATTCAACAAAATTTTGCGACATGAATCTATAGCGAATGGCAATATCGGTTTTGGAAATAGAAGAAACAGAGGTTTCAGAACTCAAAGGAATCAGGCTATCAGAAACAGCAGAAGCCGAATTGTCAAAATCCATGAAAATAGTAATATCGGTATCTCAATGGGAACTAGTATGGGTATCATAACTCAAAGGGATTATGGTACCAGAACTAATTAGGGTATCGGAATTCAAAGAAATCATGGTATCGGAACCTTAGGGAAAAAAGTTGTCAAGATAGGTGGGAATCCCAATGCCGATATGCGAATTTGGAGAATAAAGATATTCAAACTTCAGGAGAAGATATCAGAAAGTAAACCGAATGCTGGGAATCAGAAAAAGTAGGTTCCGATATCGTTTGGGAGGAAATACGAATACACTTGCTGTCAATACACAACCACAAGAAGAAAGCAACTTCACAAAGATGAATAAAGAAGCAGGAACCAACAACAAACATTCCAATTCAGGTAAAATATCAACAAAGGAATACTACAACAAAACATACACTTCATCAAAATAAGGCGGCTCAACCAGTGGCATTAAGCGTCATTAACAACAGAATTCACAAGTAGATAAAGAACATAAACAAAGAAAGGGGAAGGAGAGAATCAGAATCTAGAGTTACAAACCATCAGAATAAATCAAGTTTCTTATCAACACAAAGAAACCAAAACAGAGATGAAGAATCAACCCAACCTTTTGGAACCCAACAGGAGCGATGCCAATCTTTTTTATGGCTGCTCATATAATGGAAAAGACTGGCCATTTTATCCTCAATTTCTTTCAATTGCACTTTGGCTCGAGCAGCCTGTCTTTAGCAGAATGAGGATTGGCTACTCGTCCTTCCAGAGCCCTAACTCGGGTCTCCATCTCCACCAAGCGAGCCTGGGCTTCAGCAGCTTGAGTCTGCGCAACTTTCCTCTCAGCTTGAGCCTTGGACAAGCATATTTTGATGGAATCAAATGCGACCTGTTCCAAATCCACCTCAAAGATCAAATTCTCTATCCTCTCTTGTAGCACTTTTAAACGCCTTCCTTGGCCATCTACCAAAGAAGCGAGTTCAGAATTCTAAACCTCCAGGACGATTAACCTCTCCTCCAGGTCAGAAGAAGAACCTTTAGCATTCTGTACAACCTGATCGCCAAAAGAGCGATACTGGCCAAGGGTGTACATGGAGGACGAAACCATTTCCATGATAGCCCAAGTGAAAATCACCAAACCAGTGGAGTTGCGAGGAAGGGAATTCAAGTCGACACTCAAATGGGCACATTGATGAGGAGGAAGAATGATGCCTTTAACGAACCCCCGTTTTCCCAATTCTTGATGATCAGGCTCAGTAGCTACCCCCTTTTCTCTCTCACGGGCTCTTTCAGCAGCCAATCTTTCGGGAGCCCCACCAACAGTGGCAGATTTAGACTAATTAATGATACAGGGCGGATTAGGATTGGCAGGAGCAGCAACGACATGGATCATCTCGGAAACAGACATGGCAGGGTTAACACTATCTTGGACACCAATATCAATATCCTCCGGCTGAGGAGCACGAGGACGAACATCTTCACTGGAAACAACAAAAGGAATAACACCCCCAAATGGACCAATCATCATATCATAGTCTTCTACTTTAGGATCCTCCTCAGAATTTTTTTCTTCCTCGGAATCTTTTACCAGTGGATCTATAGCATAAAGAAAGCCTGGTGAATGAGGACACAACAAAGGTAAAAAGGCGTGAATGGAAGCAATTATCCCCCTAAGTTTTTGAGAATAGATATCAAACTCACCCACATGAGATGAATGGCGAAAGGCAGAGCCAATACTTGGCTGACGAGAAGATTCACCTTGCTCAACACCCCATGGGTATTTTTCGAGGAGAGAAGACACGGATGAACCGATCAAAGCTGCAATGGTAGAAACCCCAAGGATATCAGTTGGAGGAGCAGCCGCAAGCCTTCTGGAAAGATGATCTCGGGGAGGAGACAGAGGACCCAGGGTCTCACCATGGGCAAAGTCAGGAGGCAGATTTTGACCGAGTTTGAAATCACCTGAGCCAAACGAAAGGCATTCCAATTCTGAAGAAGAGTAGGAACCATAATCTGAGTCAGCTTCATCGTCGGAAAATCAGTAAACATGTTTGTGACGGGCCAAAGATGAACTAGCGACGGATACAGTACAACCAAGAACAGACAAAGCATCTCGAAGCTCATCTGAAAACAACAGAGTAAAAAATGAAGATAAATACATGAGACATAAAATGCAAAGTGAACTCAAAACCTTCGAGAAGACAGAAAAGAAGAGATTTTAGGAGTGGTGCGCCGACCCAAAGTCGATAATCCAGCAGAAACAAGGATCGATTCTTGAAGAAGAGGAAAAGCACGATAGGACTCGCCCCCTGATGATAACACCTCGTACACCTGCTGGAAACCAAGACTCTATTGAGCAAAGTCACGACGAGGAGGACCTGCAAAAATACTAAAAAGTATCTGAAGCCAAATGGAGCGGTTCAAAATATAAAAAATAAGAAAGGATTATACACTTATCGAGCTGATGAAACTGGCGAGAAAACAATACGGCGAAACCATTGACAGAGGGATGATAACTTCCCCAAAACCAAAACCAAGTGTGCTCCCAACCCCTGCCAATAATGTCGTGGGCCCAAACAAATCGGTGATTATCACGTGGTAGCAACTCGTAAAACCCATCAGCACGGCCGATAGCACCATAGAAAAAAGATTCCAGCTCGAAAGGATCCTGAATGGTGTGATGCAGAACATGAAATAAGGACATGGTGGATATCAACCGTAGCCAGTAGGATGACATGAGTTGCCCGATGGCCATGTTCCATCGTTGTAAAAGCAGACCAATAACAGGGGGATCGGAAATCAAAAATCGAAAAGAAAAAGAGAATAATAAAAATCAGTATACCTAGGAAGGGGCTGAGAAATATGACTGCCGTCACCAGAAGGAATAAAAGTAACGTTGGGGTTGACATAAACCTAATGAAACTCCTTCAAATGTTTCCATGATAATTGAGAAGGCGGCACCCATCCAAGACGCTGAACAACCTCCGAAGGAGCAACATCTGCATAGACAGTGGCCCAACGAGTAGGAAAATAATCCATAGGATTTAAAAGGAGAATAGATGGATCAATCAGCAAGGGGGCTTCACTAGAAGCACCTTCAACCACATGGGGATCGAATCTTCTCTCAGGAGAGGAAACACCGGGATGTTGTCCACCAGAGGAAGTGGAGGTAGTTATGTCCCTCAAAATATTTCGAGGTCTCCCTCGCAAGCGATTGTAACTGCGAATACCCCATCGTGCGGGCAACTCCAGAGTGGAATCGGAAGTGTTCACTTCATGGGCGTCACTAGGAGAAGGAGTGCGGTCACCAACCATTGTCGAAATTAAGGGTGGACGAAAATACCGAAATATCAGTATACTGCATTTATCATACCGTAAAATAATGAACTTACCGAAAAATTCGACATACTAAAAAATACCGTACTAATTTTTTAGTACGGTACATGTAAGATGTTTTAAAAAAATTAGTATTTCGGTATATATCAAAATACCAATTATAAATTGGTATATCGGTATATATCGGTATACCGAACTATTAATTAAATTAAATTAATATTAATAGTAGTAATTATATATATATATATTAAATTAATTTAATATTTTAATTCATCTTAATAAATTATTACTTAAGCACTTCTAAATCCTAATTCATATTAGATCAGAAAGGCATAAGGGAATCCGAACCCTACCAGCCGCCACTCAAACCCTTATGTGTTCTCCATTTTCCATTCCCGCACCATTAATGATCTCTGCATCTGTCTCCACCTCCACATCTGCCTTTGTCTCTATCTCTACATCTACTTTCGTCTCCACCTCCACATCTGCTTCCATGTCCGTCTACATCTCTGCCGCCTTCGCCTTTGCCTTTAATAACTCCATCCCTGGTAATTACTCCATCTCTGCTAGATCTGTTATACGAGCCGAGCAAGCTTGAGTAATCGGTGCTCAAACTCGTTTCGAGTTATAAATAAGCTCGGCTCTAATAGTGCAATGAGTTCGTACTTGAGCTCAGCTCGGCTCGAGTTTCTTGCATTTGAGCTCAAGCTCGACTGGTTAATCATAACGAGCTAAAGCTCATTAGAGCTCGAGCTCGATTTTCAGTAATTTAACAATTTTTACCTGATGTATAATAAACAATCTATTTAAGAAAATAGATGTCTTCCAATGCATTCATTCTCAGTGAGAACTTCTACCACCATGACATAGTGACTACAGTATTTAATATCTAACAAGCATCAAAGTTTAAACCAAGTTTTTAACTTCAAATCACATCAAATACAAACACATCATAAATCATAAAGGTTTTAATCCATATAAAGTAGCAGGTGCTTGAAGAGTTAATCTTGAAGAAGTTCAACTTCATGACACGTAGATGATTCAATAACGTCCATATCCTACAGCAAAAAAGAATAAAAAATTCGTTATATATTCATTATACATAAACTACAAATAATGGACAATCATAAGCATAGAAAAATCAATCAAGCATGAAACTTGAAGTTTATTTCACTCACATTATGCTTAGTTATTAGGTCATAATGATTACAGATCCAATCATTGCCACATAGTAGCACTCGCACCGTCTCAATGGAAATAGAAGCTCGATGATCATTGATGACTCTTCCACCAGCACTAAAAGTAGATTCGAAAGCTACAGTCGTAACTGGTATGGAAAAAATATCACTTGCCATTTTTGAGAGTATTGAAAATTTCAGCCTTTCTCCTTTCCACCAAAATAAAACGTTAAGATTTGCAGAAGCATCACAACAATACACTCTCTCTTCCAAATATGCATCTAAATCTGATTTTGTGGGTGGAGTCTTGTTATTTTCTTTAAAACGCATTTGAAAGATTTCTTTACCAGTAAGAACAAGCTTCTTAGCATTCATTTGTGTGGGAGAAGGCAAGTCATTATGTTTCCATTTCGGAGGCTGCCTTGAGGATGCTTTCTCTTGGGATGAGGCATAAGCATCAGCATACTCTTTGTAAAGCTTATAAAGAAGTGTTGTAATTTCAACAATTTTAACCACATCATCCACCTCTCCATAAATAACCGGAAAAGCATGTTCAACGAGCTTCATTTTATACCTCAGATCAAGAATTGCAGCCATTGACAACAACAAATTACTATCTCCCCAATACTTATCAAATTTTATTGACATACTCACTGCCATATTTTTAATATTGTCATTATCATCAAGAACCTTTTCTTTCAAAAGCTCTTTAATCCTATAAAGCTCTACAAGGAAAATGTTTGAAGTGAGATAATAGGATCCAGAAATCACGTTTGTTATTTCATGAAAATTCCCCAAAAATTTGCACACTTCCTCTACTTTCAACCATTCGGACTCATTTGGAACATAAACAAACCCACAATCAAAATCCTTGTACCTTGGGAAAACATCCTTGAATTCTAAAGCTGAAGCCAACATGAGATATGTACTATTCCACCTAGTTGGACAATCCAAAATCAATTTCTTAGAAGGTAATTGAAGCCCTTTTGCAATTTTGGCAAATTGAATTAGCCGAGACTCTGAATTGTTCAAGTACTTAATCCCATCCCTCACCACAGCAACCACATTACCAAGGTTAGTAAGGTCATCTTGTACTAAAAGATTAAGTATGTGTGCACAATACCTCACATGAAAAATCTTTCCACCAATACTCAATGTCTTCCTAAGAGAAAAATCATCTCTAAGCCTTTTAATACAAACATCATTATAAGTTGCATTATCCACATTTATGCTAGAGATTTTGTTCTCAATCCCCCAATAAATGAAACACTTGTTTAAAGCATCAGCAATAATGACTCCAGTGTGTGGAGGTGGAACATTACAAAAATCCAACACACGTTTTTACAACACCCAATCAGAATCAACAAAGTGACCAGTCACAACCATATACTGAATTTTTTAAGCAAATTTCCACAAATAAGTGGTTATACTAACCCTACTAACACCTTTCAACACATTTTTCAGCTTCTTCTTTTCAAGGTTATAGGTAGTATAACAATCTTCTCTAACTTGTTGTCATGTAATCTTTTTATAAAATGGAGATATAACTTTCATAAACTTATTAAACACCGAATGGTCCATCATAGAAAATGAATACTCATGTACTAGAACCATATGAGAAGCAAGTTCTCGTACCTTTGCATGGTCATATGAAAAGTTGGTGATAGAAGTGATACCGTTAGATGTACCTTCGAAAAATGACAGCACTTGTTGCTTTGTTATTGTTTAATCTCCAGTTCTCAGTTTGTCTTGTATACATTTTTCTAAGTGATGCTTGTGTTGAGTTGTAGGTCCAGTTGAACTCATTTCAAAATACTATCTGCAATGGTTGCATTGCACCTTTTTCACTCTATTCTTAAGCTTCACAATCTTCATGTTGTCCCACACAATTGACTTTTTCTTTTGGCACTTCTTCTTAAAGGGTTTGGTTTCATCTTCATTATCACCTTCTTCTTTATCTTCTTCTACATCAGGTTGTCCATCCGTCATCCTCAACTCTTCCTCACTCATCTCGTCCACATCCTTTTCCACTTCAGTTTCTAGATTGATATGATCTTCAATGGTTTGATCCATACCAACACTTGAGCATGAACCTTGTAGTTAAGTAAAGTTTGGACTGGACATACCTATTTAGAGATAAAAATAATACAATATTACAGTCTCATCTACCCCCTAATAAACACATTCTCATATTAAATCAAGCAAAATTATAACACCCAAATATTGCAAAGCCTATATATTATAGCAGTGTTCTAATTTGGAAACAAATTATAACACCCAAATAGATATTATGGATTTACATAATTGATTAGAGAAGAATGCATGTGATTGTTGCAGGTAACATGGTACTTGATTGAATTCCCCAAATTATTTCAAAGAATAAAAACATAGAAAACAATAGGGAAAATAAGTTATCTCACCAGTGGGTGGAACTGATGCGGAGACACTCCCTTACCCAGTTAGTGAAAGCTAAAGTGTAAGGGAAAAGATTCTAAACTCACGAGAGATCGAATGAACAACTATGGTAAATGGGTGGGGGAGAAGTATTGAGACAAAGAACACCTTCTCAAACCCTAATTTCTTCGTCCATAGCTACTATCTTAAGGGGTCGAGTCTGTAGCACCACGGAGCAGGTATGGTTAATGGATGGGAGAGAAGAATTGAGACGAAGAACTCAATCCCTAATTTTCTTGTCAGCACTAGGCTGTATCGCGATTCGCGGCTGCCCTAGGTATGAAGATTTAGGTGAAAATTGAAATTTAAAAAATGAAAATATTCAAATGAATTCTTCTATTTGGATGGCCGCCGTATGAAATTTTTAATGCTAGGCTAGCAGGCTAAGTTAACACACATGTGAATTCCAAACATTAATATCATGAAAACCCATGTTACATTAATATAAAAATTATAATAATAATATATTTCTGTATTATATTTATATAATATTATATATATATATATTATATAATATATTATTATTTTTTTAAAACTTTGAGTACTCGCGAGCCTTTCGAGCCGAGCCGAGCTCGGCTCAAAAATGAAACAAGCTTTTCAGGGGCTCGAAGTCGAGCTCGAGTACATACGAGTCAAGCTGAGTTTGAGTTTTTCGAGCTGAGCCGGCGAGCAACACAAAAATTATAATAGCTCTAATCTCTGCGTCCATGGGATGTAACAACACAATGCCAACAGTGATCTTCATTATTGTTCCAATCGTTCAAAGTGTATTACCTTTTTTTTTGCTGTTGGATACTTAGCATTTTTAGGCAAATGATAGATTGCAGCTGTATTTTTTATTTTTTCCAGTATGAATCGGTATATTAGCATGAAACAACATTTCGGTATTCGGTAAAATTCGATATTGCTTATAAGTATACCGAAATTTTGGTATATCAAATTTCGATATATTAAAATTTTCAGTACGGTATTGGTATATATTTTCGTATACCAAAAATTTTAGTACGGTATACGGTACCGTACTTTCCAGCCCTAGTCGGAATAGTAGGTAGATTAAGAAGAAGAAAGAACTAGGGTTTGGCGGAAAGAGAAAACACTCGAAAGAAGTTTTCAGCGACTACTAGAAAATTTGGGCAGAAGTTATGGGGGAAAGTGCAGGAATTGGTATGAGATTTGAATTTTGAACTATGAAATCGATAGGTTTATGATAAAGGATAATCTACCCCACGTCATGATGGGATAGTGAAAGCTAAAAAAGGTAAAGATCGAACGATGGGAAACAAATGACCTTACAACTTCCAAGGATGATAAAGGGTTTAGATCCACCCACGTGGCACGTCAATTAATGACCCACTGAACCACGCAGGAACTGCCGGTTACACAGAAAGGAGAATTGAAATTATGAAAATACCCAAAAGGTTAGTCAATTTAAAATTAATTGCTCCATATGGTTAAAGGTGTACGCGCCACCTAAGATCGGAAACACGCCTTATGCATTCGGAAAGAAAAGAAAAATAAAAGTAGCTTAAACTATTATATTACATCCCGCTTGGGGCTATGTTCTTGGAGATACTTCATTCGGAAGTCTGGATGGTTTCGGAACCAACAACATCTTTAAGTCTCGGACTCTCACCACCTGGCGGCACACTTTCGGTAATTCAAGGGGCTTCCAAGAAGGAAGGGACATTGGAAGTAATAGGGTCAAAAACTGTACGGACAGTCTCTGAGGACAATGGAGCCTCAAGAACATCGGTTGTGTCGGAGAGTTGGAGCTCCAAAACAATGACAACAACAACTTTATTAGGTGAACTTGCAGTACCAGGAAGAACCTTTCTAGAAGAATCCAATAAGCTTCCACTCGCCGAGTCAACTTTACCGAGGTCTTGGGTTTTGGAATCAGGAACTAAGGCCTCAGCAAATTTTACTGACGGATCAACAGCGATATTCGAGGAAGAAACCTCAACCTCGGAACTAATAGCAACGGCATTCAGAACATCATCTACAAATGCCTCATCAGAATCCACCTCTACGATCTCATCAGACCCCTCTGGAAGGAGATCAAATCAGTAATGAAATCAGAGTACTCGCCAAAATACTAAGGTCTAATTTTCCCCTCAAGGTATAATCGAGATGCATCTTCGCTTGGCTGAGAGACTTCTGAAGAACGTTCCTCATATCCTCCAAGGAAGCGGGGGAAGGATCCTCGGAAGAGGCTTTCACTATGGATACGAAAGAGGAGCAAAAGCAAAAAATCTTGGTCTTGGGAAGGATGACTGATAGACGTATTTTGCGCACTCCAATTTAATCCTCAAGTATAAGGATGTCAATTGTAGCAGCATGTACCCAAGTTAAATTATCGATCCCACTGAGACAGTATATTATCTATTTATTCTAATTTACTAACTAATCAGAATTGAGTAACCAATATTAAGAATTTTTGAATTTATTATCTAAATGTTGTAATAATAAATAGCTGAATAATTAAAAGCAATAAAATAAAGCAAGTTTTAATCAAGGGATAGACGACAGTTCTAAGGTATTAGGTATAGACTAATTAATTCGGGTTACTAGACCTTCAATTATTCATTCATGCAATTTCAATAAAAATACACCACTTAATCCCATTAACCTACCATTTATGATCCGATTTTAAGCTAACAGTATATTCTGGTTTAGATCCTAAGGTGCGTGAATATTACCAAACCTCATTCCTAGATACTAATCAAAGCAAACAACAATACCTCCGGAAGGTAGGTTCGACTAACAAGATATTTTCTGGAATTACTACAAGGTTTAATTCACTTCCTACTTGATTGTCTAATTGCATTGTTCCACTAAACAAATCAAGTATCTGATTTACCAGTTCATGGAATTAAAGTGTTTATAGTGGAACTACTTCAACTCCTAACAGATAGACAATACCAATCATAAACGCACACAAGATAACACAATAATTCAAGAATTATAGCGGATGTCATAAAAATATTATGAAGACGTTACGAAGCAGATAAGCAAGTTTGAATAAAATAATTAAGATCAGAATATCCACTGCATAAAATCCCAATCTTTGGTCTAGTTCCCAAATCAATCAAATCAAACCATCAAACCCTAGAATTGTATAAGAAATTAGCCAATGACGTCACAAACAACACTCATGGCTAAGCAATTTATACTAAAAATCAAGAATAAAGGAATAAAAAGATTAGAATAGTAAAACCCTAGCGTAAGTGTAGTCTCACGTTCCTTCTCCATCTCTCCGATCGTCCGATTCTCTCTCAATTAGCACTCGGAACTCTCTTGAAGATGGATGGATTATGAAATCAGATCTAAATCTGTATGTAGAGAGGTGATACTCGATGGATGTGGTGTGGTTTGTGAGTAGGTTCTCTCCAATTTGTATATTGATATCCCCTTTTATATCTTGGACAGTTTTTAGGGCTTTTTCGCGTCTGTTCTCTGCCAAAAACATGATCTGGATGCACAAATACACTGCAGAATCGAACATGCCGTGACTGAGTCTGATATTGGACAACTTGGCTCCCAGCTCGGCTTGAGCTGGGTATGGACCTGGTAGAGCGGCATTCGAGCTGATGCTTCCACGTCACCAGGGCCCCATCTTGACCCCACTCGGCTGGGTTGGTATGGCGAACGGGTCCAGCTCGGCTTGAGCTGCTAGCCGAGTAGCTCCCTAGTTGGCCCGTTCTGACTCTGCTTCCGTCTTTGGTCTGTTTTCCCCTATTTTCTGCCTTTAAAACTCACAAAAACACCTTAGTAGCCTCAAAATCGTGTAAATACTCAAACGTACACAATTCCATGCAAAAAATAATAACTTTTCTAAGCAAAACAGTTTAATGTGCACACTTAAAATGCGTGAAATTTCACTCTGAACAAACCTCCAAACTTACCTGTTGCTCATCCCGAGGCAATGACATAGAAAACTAATAGAGTAACTTGAGAGGAAATTTCACAGCAGAAGACATCCAAGACAATATAACAATTCAACAATCATACTTTAAATACAAGATAACCATCCATCTAAAAACATACAATTCAAATTAACTACTTTACTTTTTCGGAATGCTCATCCACCCATTCTCACGGGTAGTATTTATGCTCATCGCTCAAGTGTGAGATATACATTTTAGGGTAAGGTGTTTACACTCAAAATCAATTCAACCACACGCGTAACCATAAGCTTGGTAATCACCTCAACTCTCGACTAAAGGAATAATTTCGACAATAGGATCACAAAGGTCTTGCATTAGATTATAGCGTTAGCTCTTTGGTAAAGGTATGGAATATATGGACAAAGTGACTAATTCACCAGTAGAGAATCAAAGAAGACTTACAGCTTTTCAACAAACAACTTCATTTTCTTCTTTCTCCTTCAATGCTTTTCAATGCTTCTCACAACTTGATTTTCTCCTTCACTTTCAAGCACAACTTCCTTACTTGAATCTTTTTTTATTTCTTTCTTTTTTTTCTTTTCTTTTCAAATAAGGGTACCAGTTTCAGATACTACCCTCTTTCATGGGGTACCAGTTTCGGGCACTACTCCCTTCATGCAATAATTTAACTATTTTATTCCACCATTTTCATCACTTCCAAATCATTTCTCCTCATATTCCTCTTCATAAGACTCCAACTTGATTCCTTCAACTCTCTACTAGGTAGGAATTTTTAAGGCTAGCAAAGGGAGCAATTGGCTAATAACGTAAGTTTCCAACAAATAAGGCTTTTAGGCTCAAAAGGGTTGACTACGGATAATTTTATTATGTAGGATAATAATTTGACTAGTGACTAATAAACAACAAAGATGGCCTAAGATCATTTCCTATTGTCTAGTCAAACACGTAGCTTCAAGCAAGATACAAATCCAAGTTTTAAAATACGTGTGTATGAACGATACTCACAAGAATAAACTGAATCATGTAACTTTTCATGATTTCAAAAGGCTCAAATCTCACATGGCTGTAGGAATGAACGAGCAGTCCTAATAAAGTTACATAGCTAATTATCCTTGCATATAATCAAATTTCAAGCATCCCAATATCAAAGCACAATATCAAATTGTTTCTCAAGTGCAACCATACAACATTAATCAATAACACACAACTCCATGAATAACACCATGAACTCCTAATCAACAATCCAATAGCATCCATCCCATAAACAGCAACAAAACACAATATAATACTATCAAGTGCTAAGAAAATTTGAAAAATCATCATAGAGAACCATAAATCGACTACACTAACACTAGGACCAACAAATAACAAACAAAACAAAACACGAAACTTGGAAAATTACAAAAAATCGAACCCTCAACATCAATGAATAAATCAACAATATTAAAAATCCGCAAAAAATCGACCCTCCAAGCACACACAATGCAGTAAATTTACTTCGGTACTATAAGACAAGGTATGTATGTAACCTCCCTCCAAACTTAGATCAAACGAAGTGAGATACTAAGTTTGCAAAGAAGTATATACCGAAAACAAGCATCACCTAATAAAATTCCTACATCAACACGGACATAAAAGTAATAAAACGAGAGGGACAACCCCCAATAAGAGCTCATGTTTAGCGTCGGAGAGTCACGACGGAATACCTCTTTTTGAACTGCAAGATCGGAGGGAAGTCTTCTTGCATTCTCACCTTCCAGTACTTCCATCCTCTCTTGTTCGCACCAACCACCTCACCTTTCCTTGTCACCAAAATAATAACCTTTGAATTCCTTTCCTCCCATGACTATCTTGATTCCTTCTTGTCAATCCTCCACTCAATTGAAGAGTCAACCTTTCTAGAAAAATGAGAATTAAACCAGTTAGAATCGTCAACACCAATATAATAATGGAAATTAGAAGGTAAGTTCGAAGGCTTTAGATATGGATCATCACTTCGTCCTGCAACCAAAAGATTATCAAGCAACTCAACATAATTAGTAGTAGGAAAAGTAAGAGATCCACTTGTTTCTGCGATCTCCTCTACCACTTCAATTCTTTTGCTTTCATGCTTCTCTTCCTTGGCAATAGGTTTCATCGCCTCTTCAACAGTGGCCTTCTTAGTCTGTTCACCATTTCAGCAGTGGTCTTCCTTCTCTGTTCATCTCTAACATCACTCAAAGTAAATAAATTTTCAAAATAATCTATACATGCATCGTTAGATAAACCCTCAAACTCTACATCAGACAAGGCGAAGTCCTCTACTACTTCCACAGATTTGCATTGCTGCTGATCTGTAGGCCAGTGCATCTCCTAATTCAAAGAGAAGATGATTAAATAGTTCTCAATACTTAAATATCCTAATTAAATTAGCAATAAAAGAAAAATAAACTATTAAACTGTCCCCGGCACATTGCGCCAAAAACTTGATATTTTCTGGAATTACTACAAGGTTTTATTCATTTCCTACTTGATTGTCTAATTGCATTGTTCCACTAAACAAATCAAGCATCTAATTTACCAGTTCATGGAATTAAAGTGTTTATAGCGGAACTACTTCAACTCCTGACAGATAGACAATACCAATCATGAACGCACACAAGCTTACACAATAATTCAAGCATTATAGCGAATGTCATGAAAATATTATGAAAAGATGTTATGAAGCAGATAAGCAAGTCTGAATAAAATAAATAAGATCAGAATATCCTCTTCATAACATCCCAATCTTTGGTCTAGGTTCACAAATCAATCAAATCAAACCATTAAACCCTAGAAATGTATAGGAAATTAGCCCATGAGGTCACAAACAACACTCATGGCTAAGCAATTAATACAAAAAATCAAGAATAAAGGAAGAAAAAGATTAGAATAGTGAAACCCTAGTGTAAGCGTAGTCTCACATTCCTTCTCCATCTCTCTGATCATCCGATTCTCTCTCAATTAGCACTTGGAACTCTCTTGAAGATGGATGGATGATGAAATTAGATCTGAATCTATATGCGGAGAGGTGATTTTCGATGGATGTGGTGTGGATTGTGAGTGGGTTCTCTCCAATTTGTGTATTGATCTCCCCTTTTATATCTTGGACAGTTTTTAGGGATTTTTGGAGTCTGTTCTATGCCAAAAACACGATCTGGACACAAAAATACACTACAAAATCGAACAGGCCATGACTAGGCCCGATATTTGGCCGCTCGGCATCCAGCTCGACTCGAGCTAGGTATGGACCTGGCCGAGCGGCATCCGAGCTGATGCAGGATGACTTGCCACATCACCAGGGCCCCATCTGAACCCCACTCTGCTGGGTTGGTGTGGCGAGCGAGTCCAGCTCGGCCCGAGCTGCTAGCTGAGCAACTCCCGAGTTGGCCCATTCTGACTCTGTTCCACGCTGCTTCCGTCTTTGGTCTGTTTTCCCCTGTTTTCTGCCTTCAAAACTCACAAAAATATCTTTGTAGCCTTAAAATCGTGTAAATAATCAAACGTATACATTTTCATGTAAAAACGATAACTTTCCTAAGCAAAATGGTGCAATGTGCACACTTAAAATGCGTGAAATTCCACTCCTAACAATGACATCTTTGTAATACGAAATATCTTCTTGCGCTAAAGAGAGCTCTTCTCTGGCTCGACCAAGCTCTACTATAGCTTCACACCGAGCTTCGGCAATAGATGTTTTAGCCTCCCTAATCTTTTGCTTAAGAGAGGCCTCGGAATCTTTTTTCTCCTGACGCAGTTGCTCCAGAGTGAGATCAGTGGATATCTAAAGAGCCTGAAGGTTATTCTGGGTTTGCGCCAGCTTGACGTTAAACTGATGATCCAAGGTCTTGACCTCTTCTTTATGGGCAGCCTTCATGGTAATTATCTTGTGGGAAAGTTCTTTATTTTGAAACAACAAAGCACTGTGTTGTTCCTTAGAATGATTCAGTAAAGCATCATATCGAGCACGAAGAGTTTGAAACCCTTCCTCAAGCTCCGCCCGTAATCTTTTTCCACTCTCATTTCTCCCCGGACTTGGGCTTCGATCTTAAGCGCCTCAGAGGTTTCCTGGTCATGGAGAGATATCTTCTCTGAGAGCAAGGCCACCTCCTCTCACAAAAAGACTCGCGTTTCTCAAAATCATAAATTTGATGCATGGCTCTAGCCATCAAAGCGGCCTACCGACCAAGATGACTGACGACACGATGAATGGTAGCTCCAGGAGATATTTTTTCAACACGAGCATAAAGCTCAGTAGTCCAACTCTTAAAAAGAAAAGTGCTGACATTGTCTAAATAAGCAGGAACATTAAAGTCAAAGAGAGGTTATTGAGAACAGATGAAGGTTTTACCAGCTTCGTCAAGATTACCGAATTTTTGAGAGAGCTCCTTATCAACTATCGGATTCACAGGAAGAAAAGGTGTACCCTCTTCTACCACTGGCTCAACAAAGTGAACCATATCAGCTAACAAATTAAACAAGTCCCAAGATCGGGAAAGAGAGGAGTTTTCCTTTTGTAATGCTTCCATATTTCCAACGAGAAAGTGGCACCGAAAGATGACAGGGAATCATGGTGGACCTAGTTGTGCACAAGACCCTCGAAATGCGTACCTTGAAGTCTCAGATCAGGAATGGTCAGATGTTTGGGAGCAAATAGAAACGAAACACTAAGAGCGTCGGAAGGACCAATTGGCAGTTTAGTAGACAAATCAAGGGAAGGAGAGGAAGTGATATCACAAATCTCAAGAACATTCTGAGGAGCATGATTAGGCATAGCAGAGGAACCAATCCCTACATCACCTGCCACATCTTTCCTGATCTTTTTCGAAGAACGGGAGACAAGAGCAATACTATCGTGAGTATCCTATTCAAAACTCACATCCCGCAAATAATATTTTCTTTTGGAGACACCCGGTCCGACATCAGTGACATTTGAACCATCTTTTTTAGACTTGGTCAAAACCTTTTTTATGGGTTTAGATCCTAATGGCGGCAAGGGGCTTCACAGCAAGAGACGTAGCAGAAGTTCTTTTGGAAGACACAAGGTGGGCTACATCAGGGAGAATTTTTTGGTTGCCTTTCTTTGATGATGCAGCCTTCCGAGCAGAGGAAAGAGTATCAGTAGCCTCAAAGTTGGGCATGAGACGATCCTCTTCTCCTATAAAGAAGCCAAAAAAAGAAAAAATAAGAAAGGGGGAACAGAGGAATACTAGACTAGCATTGAAAAGAGCAGTTGAAGAGATTACCAGGCATGGCTATAACAGAAGAGACGAGGCTGGTGTTAAAAAGGTTAGTTGAGGAAGGATAGATTCGTAATGGCGATCCTCCTCAGAAAGCTCCTGAATACTCTGAAAAGCTTTTTGAAATACAAGAGACAGACTCTCTAACTCGCACAAATCGCTTACTGCCCAAAAAAAGAAAAAAAAGGAAAAATTAGCAACAGAAGGAAAGCATAGGGAGACTAAAATATATACACGCACTAAGATTAGGCCAAAAGAATGAACTCCGAGGGAATACAATAGGAGCTCGAAGATTCTTGATGACAGTGAAAATAAGCGTGGTTTAGTGTCCAATTTAATACTTTTTTATGGGAATTATTGTTATATATTAGCACAAATATCTTATATTCAATATATGTGAGAAAAAAGTACATCTGAGGTGTTTTATTGTGTTTTAGGTGGAAAAAGGATCAAAAGTGCAAAGATGGAGAAAACGTGCAACTTGTGCAAGAATGCTGAAAAACGCGCGTCCAACTTGTGTAATTTTTTTGTATTCATGTGGAGCTCTAAACTGGAAGTGTGATATTATTTTTGGAAATCCACATAATAGAGGATCTTTTTGGCGTAAAGAACCCCTCAATCGGAATCCAAATGAGAAATTTATAATCAAAATGGTACCGTCGCGCAAGCTGTTTCTACTTAGCACGACTGTTCCAATTTACATGACTTGTTATATCTTCAAATATTGGAATTTTGGTGACATATTCATATGGATAGAAAGCCAAGAAAAATAGGATCGCATGAGTGTAAGAATCACTAAAATCGGAGTTCGGACAAGGAAGTTATGCTCAAAATCGTGAAGTCGCGCAGTTGCCAGCGAGAATTTCTGAGAATTTTCGAAAATTTCCAAAAATTACCTATTTCTTGGAGCACAATCAATCTCCTTATCACATAATCCTCCATGATTCACCCATATCTTTTATTTCCTTATTTAATTCTCTTCTCACACCTATATATATTTTACATCATTATTCATGTGAGATGGGACAACAACACAATCATCATACAACCCACAATGGGGGATCACCCCCCAACCATCATCCACATCATTTTCTCCATCCATCCATCACTTTGAAGATTCGTCTGTGGAATCAAGAGGAGAACAAAGAGGAGGATTCAAGACGCAGAAGGACGTGACGACACCCACATCTAGGGTTTATTCATTTCCTAATTTATCTTGTATTTTTCAGATATATGGGTAAGATCTATCCAACACCCATGATTTTTCTTCACAACATTATGGGCTAGAACCGTTTTGGTATTCTAGGGTTTTAAAGGTTTTATGAATTAATTAAACTCTCATGTGTGTCCTCCGTACAACACTACTTGGGAATTTATTTTATATATGATTGTACTTTTTTAATCCATATTCACGGTCATTTTGTGCATTTTCAGTTGGTATAGGTTATTCACACGTGTTACACGCATATTTACTTGTGTCTATAGAGTAGATTTGCATAGTTTAGTAATACGTCCATAATCCACAAGGCAGAGTCGGCCTGCACTTTAGAGGAAAGTTAAGTAGTAAAACTGGATTACCCTAGAGCTACATATTCTCCTACTTGATCCACTTTTGTATTCTTCTAGTGCTATTTTATTTTATTTTTTATTTAATTTTAGTATCTTAGTTGATAATTAATTCCACAACTCTTATTGTTTTCATCTTAATTAACTTAGATAATAATTAAATTGATAATACGCTGTCATTTTGGTTCGATATTTAACTTGGTCACTTGCTTAAACTGCAACTGATATCCTTAATACTTGGGGATAATTTTGCGTGAAAAAAAAATGCGCATCAAGTTTTTGGTGCCGTTATCGGGGACGATTGTTATTATCAATTTTATTTTTCTAGTTGATTAAGACTTTTATTTGTAATTATTTATTTCTATATAACCTAGAATTATTCTGAGATACTTATGCACTAGGAAAAAGAGAGGAAGGAAAATAAGGAATAACACACAGAGCTAAACATGACCAGAGCAAGACAGAATTAGGATAATGTTTCCATACATGAAATTTTCACGGACTATGGGGATTGGCAACATGGGGTTGATAGGAGCAAGGGGGAAGAAGATGATTTTGAGATACATCCCACTCTTATTAACATGGTAGAGAAGAATCACTTTTCTGGAGGTTGTTTTGAAGATCCATATCAGTATCCTAAAAGATTCCTTAGTTATGAAAATACTCATAAGGGTGCTGGAGCTAAAGATAATGCTAGACGGATCGCCCTATTCAAGTTTTCTTTGATTGATAGGGCAGAAGCTTGGTATGAGACTTTTGATGCCACGGATTGCACTAAATGGGACCAACTGTAGCAGAAGTTCTTGAGAGATACATGCCACCCTCTAAGGTGTTAAGAATGAGGCAAGACATCACCCAATTTATTATATATCATGGTAAGCAATTTCATGAGTCATGAGACAGGTTTAAAGATATGCTCAGACGGTACCCACAACATGGGATGTCTAAGGCTCAATACATAAGTATCTTCTGCTATGGATTGGATTGTGAGTCACGTATTCTTATTGATGCATTATTAGGAGGAGCGTTGTTATCTAAAACAGCACTTGAAGCAGAAACGTTGTTTGAAGACATCTCTATGAATTCACGTGACTGGCCTACGGAGTGAGCAAGAGGATCATATGTACTTGGCAAGGTAGCACAGGTTGAACATTAAGTAGTAAAGCCGAATAGGGATGATGAGATCGTCTCTAGTTTAGCTAACATCAACAAGCTACTAGAATCCCAGCAGAAGCAGATTGCAGAGTTGACACAAAGGGGGCCTAGTATCCAGCAGCAAGAAGTAAAGAGTGTTGAAGATACCTTCAATCGATACATGGCTAAGAGTGATGCAAGAGTTGATCGTCTTGAGGTTACTATGAATGCTAATCATGCAGATTTGTCTAAGCAGTTGAAGGACCTTACTTTGATAATGGGACAGATGCCGGGAACGTGAATCAATTGACACAAATGTTGGAGAAAAGAATATTCCCGTTTCAAGGCATAATGAACCCGAAAGAGTGTCATGCCATCATGTTAAGGTCTGGAGCACAGTACAATAGACCGATGAAGCCGGAAATGAATTCTAGAGCTCTAGGAGCTCGATTTGACCAAGGTTCGACCTTACCAGAAGGTTGAACCACATCACCGAGGTCGAACCAAGAACCTGAAAAACCTCCAGAGTGTCTAGATGGCTGGTTCGACCAACACCATACTGGTTCGATCATCACTCATGGTCGAATCGAGGTTGAACCAGCATGTCCAGAATTCTCAGAAGTTGGGTTCGACCAACACAGTGCTGGTTCGACCAACCTTGTTGGTCGAACCGACCTGTCCGAAAGATGCCGTACTTTCTGAAGCTCGGTTCAACCGCGACATACTTGGTTCGACCAGCACTCATGGTCGAACCAAGGTCGAACCATCTTGTCCCATACCATTTTTCGCACAAACGCTATACCTGATGTTCGGGATACTCTAGTGCCATCCCAAGGACATAATACTGAGCTTATAGTGGAAAAAAAATGGGAAAGAGCAAAGAGATTGAGAGCCGAGAAGCTTAGACTGCAGATGGATAATGAAGATGTGGTTTTCTCTCTTGATAAAGCAATGATAATGCCCATGGAGACTCAATCATGCAAGAGCATAGATATGGTTTCTAACTTGTTTAATCTTGATTTTACTAAGAAAGATGATTCTGAATTTGAATGGAAGATTGATAAGGAGGAGGCTAGACAACCATGGGAGGAAAGAAATTTTAAGGATTATATTCTTGTGACCAAGAAAGGTGAGGTACTAAGTGTAGATAAGAAGAAGAAAAGAAAGTATTTGAAGGTGAGGATGCAAGAAGACCGTCTTCTGATCAAGTATTCTACAAAGCGGTATTCCGTCGTGACTCTTCGATGTTAAATATGAGCGCCTGTTAGGGGGCTTGTCCCTTTCATTTTATTGCTTTATTTCTTTCGTATGAGTGAGGATTTATTATATTTGAAGTTCTTACGCTTTGGCAATTACATATCTTTTCAAACTTTGTTTTGACTTGCGTTTTTACTAAGTTTGGGGGGTGTGATGTTCTTACCTCGTCTTATGAGCACTAAGGGTATAATTTTCTTTTTGTTGGTTGTTTATTTGTTAGGGGTTAATTTTTTGCGGCATATTAATATTTTAACCGGTGTTGATATGTCAATTTTTTGTAACTTACCTAATGTTTAGTGTGTTATGTTGGTGTTTCTAGTGTGTGGAGTCGATTATATAGTCAATTGAGTCTTTCTCATAGTTCTCCTATTTTATTATTGATGAATCTGTGATGATGAGTGTGTTTGAGTTTTGATGATAGAAAAATTTACTAGAGTGGCAAGATGAGTTCTACACGGAGGCTTTGACCTAACTGAGTTGAACAACTCGAGGAGCTCGTGTATAATTTGAAGGAAAAATCAGGTGCCCTAGTTTTCTTATTCTAATTTTTATATGTGCTTTTAATTAGTATGAGTGGAAGGATTGAGTTTATGGTTGTGATCCATATGAGCTTATATGTTTAAATTGTGCCTGAAATTCATATACTTTTGAAATTTATAAAGGAAGTGTACTTGAGTTATATTGTTGTATGAAGTTCTATGTGTACTTGTTGGATATTGCTTTCCATGAAAAGTGCTCTGTTACTTGTTTAAAACCCATGTGAGATTTTGAGCCTCGTTGATCATGTTACATAATCACATGGTATTTCTTTTCTGGTGAGTATCGTTCTTGTGTGTGTATTCTAGTACTTACATCTTGTCTTACTTGAAACTACATGTGTGTTAGATGATGGAAGATGATTTAAGGCCATCCCTTGAATTTTTAGTCACTTAGCCAAATAATTCCCTACGAATGATGTTTATCCGTAGTTAACCCGTTGAGCCTAAAAACCTTATTCTTTGGCAGCCTACGAGAAATAACCACTTTGAGCATCTGAATTTTTTGAGCCTTGATTGTCCTTCTAAAAGAGAATTAATGGCTTTCAAAGAATGTTGATGGAGTTTGATAACAATTTGGGAAGGAATAAAATTGGTGTTGAAAAAGTGATTGAAGCTTGATAATGCATCTAAGGAAAATCATGGAGTAGTGCTTAAATCTAGTATTCTACGGAGTCAAACACCCTGGGGTAGTGCTTAAATCTACTACCCTATGAAGGATGCGCGATGTAGTGCCTGAAACTAGTACCTCAAGAAAAAAAAGAAGAAGGAAAAAAAATGTTGTGCTTGAAGAAAAAAAGAAAAAGTTGAAGAGTTGAGGAGGATGTTGTGCTTAATTGAAGTGAGTAAGAAGAATAAAAGATCATGATGGAGTGCACGCTTGATTGATCCAAGTTTTGAGTCACTTATCCATATATTTCATACCTTAACCAAAGATCCAACGTTACATCCAAATAAAAGTCCTTTTTGATCCCATTGTCGAATCATACTTTTAGTGGTGGAGAGTTTGAGACTTTTGGCAAGCTTATGGTTACGCATGCACTTGAATTGAATCTGAGCGTAAACACTTTAACCCATGAGTGTACATCTTTTACACTTGAGTGCGAGTGATATATACTTCCCGTGAGAACATGTGAATGGAGCATTTGAATTGGTGGTGATTGTCTTATCTTGTATGCTATGAATTGATTATTACATGTAATGAGAGTTGCATGACCTAAGTTTAGGACGATTACATGTGAATAGAGTATTTGTCATAGTCCTTGTTTCCCCCTTAATTTTTATACTCTCTCACTCTTTATTTTTATTTTGTTGCCTCGGAACGAGCAATGGGTAAGTTTGGGGGATTGATGAGAGTGAAAATAAGTGTGTTTTAGTATCTAATTTAACACCTTTTAGATGAGAATTGTTGTTATATTTTAGCAAAAATATTTTATATTCAATATATGTGAGAAAAAGATACATTTGAGGTGTTTTATTGTGTTTTAGGCAGAAAAAGGATCAAAAGTGCAAAGTTGGAGAAAAGGTGCAACTTGTGAAAGAATGCTGAAAAACGCACGTCCAACTTGTGTAATTTTTCTATATTCATGTGAAACTCTAAACTAGAATTGCGATACATGGTTGAAAAGACACAGAAGAGAGGATCGTTTTGGGGTAAAGAACACCTCAATCGAAATCCAAATGAGAAAGTTATGATCAAAATGGTGACGTCGCGCAAGCTATTTCTACTAAGCACAACTGTTCCCATTTACATGACTTGTTACATCTTTAAATGTTGGACTTTTAGTGACATATTCATATGGATAAAAGTACAAGAAAAAGAGGATCGTATGAGCACAAGAATCACTAAAGTCGGAGTTTGGACAAGGAAGTTATGCTCAAAATCGTGAAGTCACGCAGTTGCCAGTGAGAATTTACGAGAATTTCCAAAATTTTTCGAAAATTACCTATTTCTTGGAGTACAATCAATCACCTTATCACATAATCCTCCATGATTCACCCATATCTTTTATTTCATTATTTAATTCCCTTCTCACACCTATATATATTTTACATCATTATTCATGTGAGATGGGACAGCAACACAATCATCCTACACCCCACAAAGGGGATCACCCCCCCAACCATCATTCACATCATTTCCTCCATCCATCTATCACTTTGAAAATTCGTCTGTGGAATCAAGAGGAGAACAAAGAGGAGGATTCAAGACGCAGAAGGACGCGACGACGCCCACATCTAGGGTTTATTCGTTTCCTAATTTATCCTGTATTTTTCGGACATATGGGTACGATATATCCAACACCCATGATTTTTCTTCGCAACATTATGGGCTAGAACCGTTTTGGTATTCTAGGGTTTTGAAGGCTTTATGAATTAATTAAACTCTCATGTGTGTCCTCCGTACAATACTACTTGGGAATTTATTTTATATATGATTGTACTTTCTTAATCCATATTCATGGTCATTTTGTGCATCTTCAGTTGGTATATAGAGTCTGAATATATATATCTTGGTTGTAGATTGAATGCGTTCACCGCTGAATAGGATTCCATGTTATGATTCTAAGTGAGGGGACTCCGAAGCTTCATTAGAATTATCATATATGAATGTTTATTAATTGAATTAAAATTCGGGTTAGTAAGCAGGATAAAGAGGGTAATTTTATAGTACCTATAAAGGGAGATCATATCGGGTTAGGTTCCAGACGTGGGAAATAATTGATACTGATAGTACCTAGAAAGGGGAGTGAAATTACGTCTATTGCTCTGAGGTTATTAACACGTGTTACACGCATATTTACTTATGTCTATAGAGTAGATTTGCATGATTTAGTGATGCGTTCATAATGCACAAGGCAGAGTCTGCCTGTACTTGAGAGGGAAGTTAAGTAGTAAAACTGGATTACCCTAGAGCTACCTATTCTCCTACTTGATCCACTTTCGTATTATTCTAGTGCTATTTTATTTTATTTGTTATTTAATTTTAGTATCTTAGTTGATAATTAATTCCACAATTTTTATTGCCTTTCGTCTTAATTAATTTAGATAATAATTAAATTGATAATACGTCGTTCTTTGGGTTTGATATTTAACTTGGTCACTTGCTTAAGCAGCAACTGATATCCTTAATACTTGAGGATTAATTTTGCATAAAAAAAACGCGCATCAATTCTCGGAGTAAAAAATACAAGGACCCATCCATGGTCCACGGACCCAAACCCAATGGTCCTTCTACTTCTTATTAGAGCTGGGTAAAGCAGCATTCAAACCTGTATGGCGAAGCTTTAAAAAATAGTAACCCTTCGTCCGAACCGTTGGTATGAGTTGATAAAAGAAGTTAATCTCAGAGGTATCTAACAACTTATACCCCACCAAGTGAAAGAGAACCAGAATCCCCATCAACGTAGCCCAGCCATTAGGGACTAATTGGGCAGGGGCTATCCCCCTAGAATGTGAGAATATCACAGATGCAGGGAAGTAGGGAAAACCGAACACCAAATCGAATGTGCATTTCATAAACAGCAACCATATTCGAAGGAGTGAAACACATCATGGACACTTAGATGAGGGAAGGAAAAACTCAATATCTTCTCCACATTGGTATTTGGAAATTGCAATAGTGGAGTTATTCTGCAACCATTGATAACTGATGGTGGATGCGAAATCTTTGGCGGAGAAAGAGACACCTTTCTCCCACTCTAGGAATTCTCCAAGATAGGTTAATAATGTGGAACCCGAATCAGCAATGCTCATTTCATGTTTCAAACTGAAACTCGACACAAACATCACAACTTCTTTGTCAAAAATAGATTTGGAGGAAAGGCGAGAATCCGAGCCACCCTCATAGTGAGGAGAGGAAGACTCATCGTTTTCGATCGAAGATTTAGTACAGTGAGAAAGGGATTTTGGTTGGAAGTAGAACCCTCGCGACCCATAACAGACAGGAACACTGAGAGGAAGAAAAAGAGAGAGATTGAAGAGAGAGAAATCCTAAACAATGACGACACAGGGAGCACAAGGAAATTAGGAGAAATGATTCAGGAAGAAAGTAGAAAGGAGGAAAGTGAAAAGAATAATACCTAAGATAAAGAAGAACTCACAGTGCTAGGAAGAATTGTAATCGCCAGGGAAGAAAATAGGAGAAGAGGAATGGCGGTTTTAGGAGAGATCCAAGGAAAGATAAAAAGAGAGGACTAGAGGCTGACACAAAATTCAAATTTTGAAATTTGAATAGAAAAGATGTGCAGAAATATCGGAAATACCCTCGATCTCATGGGAATTGTTGAGAGTGAAAATAAGCGTGTTTTAGTGTCAAATTTAACACCTTTTAGATGTGAATTGTTATTATATATTAGCACAAGTATTTTATATTCAATATATTTGAGAAAAAGATGTACTTGAGGTATTTTGTTGTGTTTTAGGAGGAAAAAGGATCAAAAGAGCCAAGTTTGTGAAAAGGTGCAATTTGTGCAAGAATGCTCAAAAATACACATCCAACTTATGTAATTTTTTTGTATTTGTGTGGAGTTCTAATTGAAAGTGTGATATATCGTTAGAAAGCCACAGAAGAAAAGGTCGTTTTGGCATAAAGAACACCCCAATCAGATTCTAAATGAGAAAGTTATGATCAAAGTGGTGATGTCGCGCAAGCAATGCCGAACAGAACGGCTGTGCCACTTTGTATGACATGTTATACATTCAGATGTTAGAGTTTCTGTGATTTATTTATATGGATAGAAAGAAAAGGAAGAGAAAATCGTGTGACCATAAGAATCACTCAAATCAGAGTTTTGAAAAGGAAGTTATGCTCAAAATCGTAAAGTCGCGCAGCTGCCTACGAGAATTTCTGAGAATTTTCGAATTTGTGCGTGTTTTTACACCACTCAGTGTGTGTCGCATGTTTTACATTTCACTGCATGTATTTTCGTGTTTTCTAAGAAAAATCCCTTCCTAGGTCCATAAGGAGAGCTTACAAGTATAAAAGAGGATGTAGATCACATCATTATTCATTACATTGAATTGGAGAGCCACAAAATAATACTACACCCCACAAGGGGGGATCACCCGCTAACCATCATCCACATCCTTTCCTCCATCCATTCATCACTTTGAAGATTCGTCTGCGGAATCAAGAGGAGAACTAAGAGGAGGATTCAAGACGGAGAAGGACGCGACGACTCCCACATCTAGGGTTTATTTCGTTTCCTAATTTATCTTGTAATTTTTCAGACATCCTGGTAAGATCTATCCAAGACCCATGATTGTTCTTCGTAACATCATGGGCTAGAGCCTTTTTGGTAGAACTAGGGTTGTGAAGGTTTTTACGAATTAATTAAACTTTCGTGTGTAAACTCCATACAACACTACTTGTGGATTTATTTTATATATGATTGTGCTTTCTTAATCCATATTCACGGTCGTTTTGTGCATCTTCAATTAGTATATAGTTCTGAATATATATCTTGGTTGTATATTGAGTGCGTTCACCGCTGAACATGATTCCATGTTATGATTCTAAGTGAGGGGACTCCAAAACTTCATTAGAACTATCATATATGAATACTTATTAATTGAATTGAATTTGGGTTATTAAGTAGGATAAAGAGGATAATTTTATAGTACCTATAAAGGGAGATCATATCGGGTTAGAGTACCAATTGGCCAGGAAAATAATTGATACTGATAGTACCTAGAAAAGGGGGTGAAATTATATCTCTTGCTCCGAGATTTTTCACACGTGTTACACGCATGTTTACTTGTGTATATAGAGTAGATATGCATAGTTTAGTGATGTGTCCATATTCCACAAGGCAAAGTCGGAAATCAACACGCGAAAGAAAAATTAATGAGTGAAACTGGATTATCCTAGAGCTACATATTCTCTCTCTTGATCCACTTTCGTATTCTTCTAGTGTTTTATTTTATTTTATTTTATTTGTTATTTTAATTAATTATTTATTAGTTAATAATTCAATCCTCAAACTTTTATTCCCATTCATCTTAATTAATTTAATAAATAATTAAATTGATAATATGCCGTCCTTTGGGTTCGATATTCACTTGGTCGCTTGCTTAAGCTGCAACTGATATTCTTAATACTTTGGGATTAATTTTGCGTGCAAAAAAACGCGCATCAGGAATATCATAAATATTCCAAGTAGTTGATGCTCGACCCGACTAATGGAAACATCTAAAAAACATAAGAAGGAATGGGAATAAAACAAGGATAAATTGCACGCATTGCAGCATTGAAGGATATAACCTACCGGTATTAGCAAGAAATGATTATGCCGACCCTAGATAATCGCTATTTCACCCGGTTTTCTAAGCTCAAGTGGCTAATGTTATGGGTATTAATCCCCCATACTAACGGACCGGAAGCCCAACACTATGGGTGTTAACGGTAATGAAGCCCAACTATCAAGAAGCCCAAGAACCAAATAGGAGATAACTCTCGGGTCAACCAAATGCCCAAAAGGTAAGCCCAACGAAAGAAAAACAAGACAATCAGAAGATGGCCCGGGATGAGTCCCTAATCATAATGGGCCAGAACAGGGTAAAGTCGAAAGATGCCGAGCGATAGAGAGTTTAGCAAAGGGAATGGTAGCAGAGACACCCTTCGGCCGAATAATGGGCTCCCAAAGCCGAGTGAGATGCTCAGGAAGTCTGAAGAGTGAAACCCTTCGGAACCTTATCTCCTTTCGAGACAAGAGAAGCCATCGGCTGCTTGCGGATAAGTATTGGAACTACAAGGGAATTCATCCATCCCTAGGAAGGGATGTCATACTAAAGGAAAAGGATAACGGTAATGAAAGACACTCTGAATATCACCCTCAACTAAAAGACAACACTCACAGGCATGCTCCTCCTCACCTACCAATGAAAAGCAAGCAAAGGACAAAAGGAGGTCTGCACACTCTGTGACCGCCTAGCAGCACCTGCAATCACCCACAAACAACTGGAGCGGTACTCTCCCTCCATTAATGTCTATTTGTCCCCGTCCAGATGGCTGCATTGGATTGATAGACCATTAGGATTTATGGTAGATATAAATAGTCTCTCTCACAAGAGACAGACAGGTGACTCATTCTTATACATGACATTACACTTGTAATTTGAAGGGGGTTTTATGAGTGTTGTTCTTCAGAAAAGTAATAAAAATGAGGAAAAATCTTTGGTCGGATCCCATCTCTCCTTAATTTATTATATTTTTTGTGATCGTTACTAATTCAGTTAATCGTATATTTGTTCTTTATTAATCTCGATTATAACTAGCTAAGAACACACATCAACAACAATCATTAAACATACTTTATCTATACAATAAATATATTTTAGTGATGGGTCGACCCATCTCATACCCGTCTCACAAATAACTCGTCTCATAAGAGACTTTGTCTACAACATTTTATATTTGATATAGTTTAAATAAAATTAAAAGAAAAAACTAATACACTATTAAACACTATTTATTGTATATAAATTACGCTATTTATATATTATATGAGTTGAAAAATATATATGTCCATATAAATAAAATATTTATTATGTAAAATATCTATTACATTAAATATAAAAAATATTAATAATGTGAAAAAATATTTTTATATTTATTTAAAAATTTATTTTCATTTTAATTAATTTTAAATTATATAAATATATTTCATAATAAAAATATGAGACACTCTCTTGTGTGACGAGTCGACTATTACTAAAGTATGCTTATTATATAGGTAGAGTATGTTTATTTGTAGTTAAAATATGTCAATGTTTATTTGTAGTTAAAATATGTCAATAATAAATTATAGTATAAAATCCTAAAATTATACTTTAATTCATCATTCATCATACTTTAAAAAATATACTTTAAGAACCATTAAATATATTTTATCTGTATAATAGACATACTTTAACACGTCTTAAAAACCGTCTTACATGACTAACGTCTCACAAGAGACTTTGTCTAAAACTATATTTTTATTACATACAATATGACTACTTTTTAATTATTTAAACAATATATTATTTTATTAAAATTATATTATATAATATAATACTTCCTACAACCAATTTAAATGTATCTATTTTTTCATTTTGGGCGTTCAAATTAAAGTATCCATATTCCTGAACTATTTCATGAATAATTTATAGTATAAATAAAAAGTAATAATATTTTATAACGAAAGTGATAATGATATTATCACTTTTTATCCGTCTCACGTAAATATCTATGTAAAACGATCTCACACAAATGTTTACCATACTTTCTCCCTCATAAATTTCACACTTTTGACAATGTTATATATTTGTGTGAGATCGTCTCACGGATGGCCTTATGCTAAACGGATAAAAAGTGATAACTTCTATTATAATAAAAAATGATACTCAATTAATAAAAAGTGATAATACTATTTCATGAACAATTTATAATATAAATGAAAAGTAATAAAATTTTATAACGAAAGTGATAACTATTTTTAAAAGTATAAAATGGTTTCACTCAAGACAACCCTTTTAACATTTAAACGTATCATTAAAAGTTTCACATTTTAAATAATAAAAATATTCAATGAAATAACTACTCAAAATAATTTTTTTCAAACTGTGTGTGTACAATAATAGTTCAAGAGTAGGTCTTGCGTGAAACCATCTCACATGAGATCATTTTACACTTTTAAAAATTAGTTTTCGAGATGTGCGTTGCACGTCACATGCACGTCATATTTTTATAATGTAATTTTTCTTTTTTCTTTTTTTTTTTGCAATTTTTTTAATTATGATTTTCTTTTTATATAATATAATAAATAATTTAAGTAAATTTTCTATTTAATATTATTTTTATTAAAACTTCTTTATATACTTTCTTATTTCAGATCTTATATTTTAAATATATAGAGTAATTTCTCATATATAAAATAGTAATTTTAATAAAAAATTAGGGTGTAAGGTTTCACTATTCATTTAAGTGTTTGCCATTATATGTTAATCTCATTAGAAATATTATATACGTATTTTATTTTATATTATTTTATTTTATTTTATTTTAAAAAATTATCAATTTTCAATTAGGTATTACTTCTTATTACAAATGTTATAATTTTTTATTTATTTTATGGTTTATTCACAAAAAATTTAATGGGAAGGTATCACTTCTTTTTCCTATTAATATTGTTCATGATATATTTTAATTAGTTAATTTCAATTTTTCTTGATCAGATATTACTTTTATAAAAAACTGTTATCACATTTTATACGCTCTATGAATTAATCATAAAATAATTTAATTAAATAATTATCACTTTTTATTTATTTATTATGTATTACTTTAAAAAATATATACTATTTTTGCTTTATTCGTCAAATGAATTGCTCATGAAATAATTCAATTACGGAAATTACATTTCTTTTTTACACAAGTACCATCTTTTATTAAAATATTATCACTTATATCTCTCCCATAAATTATTTACGAAATAACTCAAGAAAGAACCATAATATGTCATGCACAGGAATAAAATTACTCTATAAATAAAATTGCTCCATTCTATTCTATAATACAGATGGGAGACAATTACCGTGTCGCCATCTGCATACAATTTTATGCATTATATAATATCTAGCTTCGACTATTCATTCTATATAATATATAAACTCATGTTTATATTCTCAAATTTCATTCCAAATTTTTATTAATTTATATATTAATGAGATTTTCAGAATATTTGATAAGTTCAAAAGTTATTCAATTTGAAGTAATTTCTTTCATATAATCCTTTCTTAGAAACTTTAAAAAAATTGCTTGAAATGATATTATTATATGTATTAAATATACGCGAATATGTGATTTATAAATATAGATTAATTTGAAATCAATTTATAAAGATTATAGAATAAAATCTTAATAATGAATAATCATATTAATTCTCAAAGTACACAATAATGAACAACGCTATAGAAATAGAAAGACAATATAGAAGCATTGATCTTTCAATAGTAACTTAAATCTCAATAATAAAAAGGGAAGTAAACGGGATTAAAATCTTTTTAGTCCCATAACTCTTTTCATGGTCTTTTTTAGTCCCAAGAAAGATAAGTTTATCAAATTAGTCCCACCGGCGAAGAAATAGGGCCAAAAACGTCATATTTTCATCGAAAAAAATGACATCACTGGAAACAGCCACGTCACAACCGGAATTATCGATTTTCGGCCGCTATGATAACGTGGCGCTCTGATGGCAGGTGAGTAAGTGGGATAAAAACCTATTTAGTCCCATAACTTTCCTCATATTCTATTTAGTCCCAATAAAGATAAGTTTGCCAATTTAATCCACCCGTGCCAGAAGAGTAATGGGCTGAAGACCGTTATTAATTTTTGTTTTCTAATTATTAAAAATTTTCGAAAATAAAAATGCCTTATTGGTATTAAAATAACATTAATTCCGGCTAGTAAATCGGCGATTTGAATTGTCACTTGACAATCACGTGCCATTTTTCGGTGATGTTCGTATTTTTCGATGAAAATAGGATGTGTTTGTCCTTATTTCTTCACTGGTGGGACTAAATTGATAAACTTATCTTTATTGGGACTAAAATAGACCATGAGAAAAGTTATAGGACTGAATAGGTTTTTATCTTGGTGACTCCCATGCCATAAGGGCGCCACGTCATTGTACCGGCCAAAGATAGATGATTCTGATTGTGACGTGGCCATTTTCCGGTGATGTCAGTTTTATTTCCGGCGACAATAGGATGTTTTTGGCCCTATTTCTTCATCGGTGAGACTAATTTAATAAACTTATCTTTCTTTGGACTAAAGAAGATCATGAGAAAAGTTATGAGACTAAAAAGGTTTTTATCCCGAAGTAAACTATTCTAACATTCTTATACCGGCTTAAAATCTTAAAAGACACTTCAAAACTAAACTAAACAAAAAATAATTATCACTTCTAGACCTTTCACAGCATCTATAAGTTGATTGATGCTTTAGAAAGTAGTCATTGCGCGTGCAAAAATTTTCGGAACCCTAGTTCCAAAATTTCGCTCCGCTCCCTAACTTTCTATGCAAGTTTCCTCGTGGCTGCCAGCGCCTCTCGCCCACAACCCCGACGATTATCGACGATTAGTGTTCGACGTCGCCCGGCCATCCCTCTTCGTTGTCGGCACCTCTCACCAACGATGGTCGATTGATCTCACAGCTCCCCACGACGGTGATAGAGATTTTTCACTTGTTCATGTTATCCGCCTAGATTTATTCTCTCATGGGGAAGAAATCGAGGAGTAGGACGCCTTCAAAGGCGTTGCCGGATATGCGTGTGAGTGAGAAATCGTTCAAATCGGTGAAGGACCGAGCGAAGGACATCGAACGGAAGAAGACTTTGAAGGAGGCAGTTTTGGTGGATAATCCACAATTGGATGACGGCGCCGTCTTGGCGCGATCCATTGTGGCCGATCGGACAGAGATGGAGGCGGAGATTACCATCGGGTCTATGGCCCTTGTCGTGGCAAACATGCCGAAGGCTCGCGGCTCTGGCAGTCCCACGTAAGGACTAGTGGACACGGCCATGGATGACACGACCCCGGTGGTGTCCATCGTCCGCAAACCGAGCCCTAAGCGAAAACCCTTGGCGGAGCATCGGCGAAGTACCACCCCAGGTACCCGGCGTAGGCTGGATGTTGCGACCCCCCTCTCCTCTCCCTCTCGGCAGGCAGGCGGGGAGCCTCGGCAGTCTGGCACCACGTCTCGGCAGGGGCAGGAGATGGCGGAAACTGCTCGGCAGGGCGCTGAGAATATCGGGAGTGCTGATAACTCTCGGCAGACACAGGGCAGTCCTCGCCAGCATAGTTTGACGCGCGCATCCGGCTCCCCATCTCGGCAAAGTGCGCCAGTGCTGGGCAAGGCCCAGGCAACTCGCGATAGCGCGAGGGCGCGGCATCAGGCTCTCGGCAGCAAGGTGGGCAGCGCACTCAGCACACGCGGCAGGAGGAATCGGGCAAGGGTTCCGCTCCCAAGGAACCGGTTGACTACACCAAATTTGTCAACAAGAACAATATCGACCTGGAAAGGAAGCTCGAATACATCGCACCCTGCGATGGAGTGGCTTATCTGGATCTGAAGGATGACTCCGATGCTTGGAAATACACGCTGGTGGAGTATTTCTCGGGATGGTTCTTGGGCATGCAAGCCCTCCATGCCATCTGCCGGGCATGGGGCGTTAAGTACACCATAGTTATGCATCAATCGGGATGGATTATCTTCCATCTCTGCTCGGAGGAGGACGTGCGGAGGTGTTAGACAGTGCTCCCCACTCCATATGGGAACATTAACTTATGCTTGAAAGGCTCCCACGAGCTTTTTAGTTTGATGATCGGGAAATCTCCCATGTCCCGGTCGGATCCGCTTGCCTTCGTTCCCATTGAAGTTGTGGTCGAAGAACCACATTAGTAAGGTGGCCTCACTGGTTGGTAGACCTATCATGGTGGATAATACTTCCGTTAAGGCGAATAAAATATCGTTTGTGCTTGTGCGAGTTGATATTGATGTCTCGCAGGAGCTCCTGAAGGAGGTTACTTTCAAATACCGAGGGGCGAACTTTTCTCAAACTGTGCTATATGAACGCTTTCCAGCCTATTGTACTAAGTGCAGGAAGTTTGGTCACCTAGTTAGTGATTGTGATGAGCTCGTTCGGGGAGATAAAGGGGAAAAAGGGATGGAGCAGCCTCCGGAGACCGCACGAACGGAAGAAGGGGTAGATGAGGAAGGGTTCCAACAGGTGGGAGCTAGAAACAAGAGGCTGAGAAAGAAAAGAAATAGAAATGGGAAGAAGAAGGCCGCGGGCCCTCAACTTACCCACGAACAGAGAGAGAAGGTCATATTTGGGAAATATCAAATCCTAGACGATTTGGATCCTGATGATTAGAGGATCAATAGGCGAGAAGGCAAACAGCCCACCCAAGTGAACACTAGAAAGACTTAGGCGTCGGAAACAGAGGAGGAGGATGAAGAGACTGTGGGACGTTCAGGGAGGTCTCCGCCACCCAGCCTCACGCATAGGGCTGATGGGGGCAAGCGCGGTACTGGAATTATCATCCAGGAACCGCAGGGCAGAGGTAATGTTCCGGGACGAGGCGGGGGCTCCTCCCCCAACGTTCGTCAATAAAGTTTCTAGCATGGAATGTACGAGGGCTTGCAGCCACTCCTGCGCAGCGAGCAGTCCGCAAGTTAGTTCGCAAGAATAAAGTGTGTTTAGTAGGTTTTCTTGAAACTAGATTATCTGTTGATAATGTGGTGGATATTATGGATAGAATTGTTCCTAGTTGGAGTATTGTGAATAACATTGATATTGTTGATGGGGGTAGAATTGTGGTTGCGTGGGATTCCACTTTAATTGTTGTTAGTAATGTTATGCTCCATGAGCAATGTATCTCTGGTTTGGTTCGATGTTTGATTTCTCAGCAGGAGTTCCTCATCAGTGTTGTGTACGCCCGTAATGGCGTTGTTGATAGGCGTAGGCTATGGAGTCATCTCTCTTCAATTGTTCCCGCAGTTAACTCTCCCTGGATGCTCCTTGGAGACTTTAATTACGTTAGGAAACCAGAAGAGCGATCTGAAATTGTTTCGTCTCATCGGAACTGGTGTAGGGTGGATTTTGAGGAGTTTTGTGTTGAACTGGGGTTGGACGATGCTAAGTCTAAGGGGTGCTTCTTCACCTGGATGAATGGCAGAATATGGAGTCGTATTGATTGAGTATTGGTGAATTCAAACTAGAATCTCAGTTCGGAAGTAGTGGAGTCAGAGTTTCTGCACATGGGGGCCACTTCGGACCACTACCCTGCCCTAGTTTATGTGCTTCACGCCCAGTATTCAAAGGGGAGACTGCTCAGATATGTGAACATGTGGAAGACCAGTGGGGGATTTCTGGATACTGTGCGAGAGGTATGGGACTCGCAAGTGTGGGGTACGGCTCAGTTCAGTGTGTGTCGTCGGTTGAAGCTTCTCAAGCCAAAGTTACATCTGCTTGGCAAGAGGGACTTCGGCCACATAGCTGAAAGAGCGGAGCGAGCTAGAGCGGAGCTCGGCAGTTTACAGTTGGAGAGCCATGCTAACCCTGGTAACGTTGAGAAATGGGACAGAGTTCGGGAAGCAGCCAAAAAGGTCAACTTTTTGTGTCACGCCGAACACCTTTTCTTCTCTCAGATGGCCAAGGCCGATTATTTGATCAGTCAGGATAAGCCTACAAAGTTCTTCTACAAGAAGATCAAGTCCAATAGCGTGAGGAATATCATCCCCTCCATACGTACCGAATTCGGGTACACCTCCTCCCGAAATGAAGTCGTTGGAGAGTTCCTTACGTTCTACAGTGACTTGTTGGGCACTGCAGGGGAGTGTGAGGAGATAGATGACAGTGTGTTTGAGTGGGGAGCTGTGTTGAGTGATCAGCAGGCGCAGGAGCTTCTGGTACCTATCACGGCCGAGGAGGTAAAGGAAGTAGTGTGGAGGATGAACGGTGATAAGGCTCCCGGTCCGGATGGGTACACGGCTGCCTTCTTTCGAGATGCGTGGGATGTAGTCAGTTTGGATGTCGTGGCTGCTGTCCAGGAATTCTTTCACTCCGGGCAGCTGCTGCGGCAGATGAATGCCACGTTTATTATACTCATTCCGAAGGAAAAGCATGATCCTACTGTCAGGGACTTCTGCCCTATCTCGTGCTGCAATGTGCTATACAAAATCATATCTCGAATCATTGTGGCATGAATGACAGACCTAATGGAGGATTTGGTGGCGGAGAATCATTTCGGTTTTGTCAAGAACCGAAGAATGAGGGATTGTGTGATGCTGGCCCAAGAGATAGTGAAGAATTTTGGGTGGGCTAAGCATCGTTAGTATAGGAGAATGGAAATCAAAGTGGATATTAAGAAGGCATATGACTCGGTGGATTGGGGCTTTCTGCATGGAGTTCTTACAGGGTTGAAATTTCCCCAGCGTATGATAGGATGGATCATGGAATGTGTCACCACCACCTCATTCTCCATCCTCATCAACGGCACACCTGAGGGATATTTCGATGGTAAGAGAGGCTTACGTCAGGGTGATCCGTTGTCATCTCTACTGTTTGTCCTCTGCATGGATTATTTCTCCCGTCTCTTCAGGAGAATGACCGTGACGGACAACTATAAGTTTCACTCTCGATATTGTGCGAAGGTTGGCGTCACCCATCTGGTGTTTGCGGACGATTTGATTATCTTTGCTTATGGCAATCGCTCCTCCGCTGAAGTGGTTGCTGGGGCACTTAATCTCTTCGCTCGGATGTCAGGGTTGGAGGTTAGTGCAGACAAGTCTCACTTGTTCATGGCAGGAGTTCCGGAGGATGAGGAGTAGGTGATCCGTGAGGTGCTGCCTTTCCAGGAAGGCACCTTCCCTGTACGTTATTTGGGAGTTCCGCTGCAGGAAAGTAAACTTCGGGAGTCAGCCTTCGAACCACTCATCACGCAGGTAACTAATATGATCAGGGGCTGGTCCACGCATTTGCTCTCGTATGCTGGACGACTGGAGCTCATTCGGTCGGTGGTATATGGGTTGATGAATTTCTGAACTTCGATGTTGAAGATCCCCAAAGGAGTTGTGGACAGAATAGAACGGATGATACGAAAATTCCTTTGGGGAACCACAAAGGGTGCAGTTCGTTGGGAGGAGGTCATTCTCCCTAAGGAACAGGGCGGCCTGGGACTTAGGGGACTCGACCTACTGAACAATGTAGCTCTTTGTGGAGTGTTGTGGGATGTGCATCAGGAGAAGAGATCACTATGGATTAAATGGATTAATGCCATTTATCTTCAGTCTTCTTCGTGTTGGGATGTTGAGGTGAATTATAGTGCCTCAATTATATGGAAGGATATCCTTCGTGCGAGGGATAGGGTTAGAGCACGGATTGGTGGAGACATCGTTTCCACATTAGCTTCGTGTTTGGAGATGGAAAGGCTTCGTGTAGGGAAGTTGTATCGGCTTGCTGCTAACTCCATGCCGGTACAGCCTATCTACAAGAAGTTATGGAGTCCGTGGGTTCCTCAGAAGCATTCGTTCAGGATGTGGATCGCTTTATAATAAATTATTATTTTTCTCACCTCAATACACATTAAAATGCTATATTCATTAATTCTCGTGCAATAAGCAAACGTAACCATAAGGCCAGAACGGAGGGAGTACATGATATGAAAAAAAAGAATAATAGCGAAAATAAATGGAGGTGGTAGCCTCCTATCCGAGAAACGTCAAAGTTGGATGCCATGAAATTTTTTATCTATAAGTTAAGGTCTCCAATTCCTATTAAGATACAAAGATGAAATATTATTTAAGCGTAATATGTGCAGTTATGATACTCATGCTTCTCTTGTCATTCTTGTTCATTTCACAAAATTCTGGTTTTCTTGGAAGACCCATCTTTAAAACTTTCTTTCATACCTTGAGTCCTCCTACTCTAGTTCTTGTTGATTAGATTCAACTCGCACTTGCACTTGTACGGTTGCACCAATTCTATTGATCGTCCACCCTCTCCCTTTTTCTCACATACAATGTAAAAATTTATTTTTCCAAGCATTGAAGTGCATTGCTTCAAGATCTTAGTTTATATACTATATAGGTTCTAAAATTATCATATAAAATTTCAAGTATTGCATGTCATTAGAAATTCAAAAGTTGCATTAAGTTCATAATTTGTATTAAGTTAGTAATTCAAGAGTTGCATGAAGTTAAGGTGAATTTTGAGGGTTTAGTAAAAATTAAATTAATAAGGTTAAAAGAATAATTATTAAAAGAAATGAGGGATAAAATTGGGAGAAATGTTTCTCAAGAGGCTTGACTCTTTTTAATATAACTATTTTATTAACACGTGCTGCGCACGTCGCATGCATGTATTACTTTGTAATATGATTTTATATATATATATTCATTTATTTTTGTAAGAATGCATTTTTTCAATGTAACATAAAATTCTTTAAAAATATCATTTTTCGTTCCATCCATAAGTTTCAATTTACTTTTTGCAGTATTATAATTTTATGTTTAGTGAGTAGTTTTATTATTAGTGAGTAGTGGGCTGTGAAGCTCTTTACTAAAAAGGAAAAATTAAAACTTTTGAACGAGACATCCAATATAGTAAAATGAAAACTTTTTGTTGGAGCGGAAGGAGTACATTATTACATTTAAAAACATTTTTATAAATTAATTGTAATACTTTTTAAAAAGGTATTTTATAAATAAATTTGTATTTTAAATATAAATTAATAGAATAAAAATATTATGATTATCATATATGTTTTTTTTTAAATTATTACTAATTTTATTAAATTGAGTTGAAGTTTTAAAATTCATGAAAAATGAAATGAAATAAAATAAGAGAGAATTAACGTCACGATGGATTAAGATAAACTTTAGAATTTTTTTTTTGTCAATTCCAATAAATTTTTCTTGAACTCTAATAGTCAATCCTTGTTTTGACGCACCATTCGTCTTCGTAAGAAAGAACTCCTTAAAAAATTTGTCCTCCATATCTAAATCCACTTGACTTAAAAATAACAATTAATAGATATATTATAATATATAGGAAAATAAAAAAATAATTTTGACTAATGGAAACATATATTTTTTTAAGTTCTAGAGACAATTGCATTAGTTTTGACTTCTCCCATAGATCCAAAGATATGTTTTTTTTTCTACAAATTCAAAATGTGACTAATGAAACATGACATCTTCCGTTTCCCTTGAAACAATAATTTTTCTACTTTCAATGAGTGTGCTTTTCTTGCATATTTCTTAAATGCCTACAACAATAACCAACCATGTTACTTTTGTAATTAAGTTGCACAATGAAAAAAAAAATCATTGGGTTTTCACTGAACCATGAAGGTATGCTGTGAGTTGTAAATATAAGTTCTTACTTCCATATGACATATTATTCCCATTCATGGTTTAAAGTGGATATGTATTATGGATATTAGAAGTACTTCTGCACTAAGTTAATTGCAAAAATCAAACAGTTTCATGTAAAATTTCTATGACATAGAATTAAGGAAAGACGCAGAATATTACAACTAAAAGGAAGATTAAATTACACCAACATAATGTCATTTACTCAAGTTATAATACAGTTAAGGAACTGAAAAATATCCCCCAAAAGCAGAATTTAACTTGCATAAACTTTGTATTCATTATCAGAAATAGAATAATTGAAACATGTTCTTTATAACAGAAACCCCTGTTTCTGTCCAAATTAAAAACTGAAAGGTATTTATGATTAAAAAAAAAGTAGCAGAGGAATACGTCAAGAAATACATGTATCAAGGTATCTACACACTTTCTAGGTAGGTGGAGAGAATATTACCAAATCACATTGGGTTAATCTCCGAAATCACCATGGAATAACGGAGGGTATGGACTCTGGCAGCACCAATGCCCTGCAGCTACTCTGTTCCATCTCTGCCGACACGCAATCCTTCTCTTCCTTCTCCTGCTTTTGATGAAAACACGGAAATTATGAAGTACTAAATCATTTTATCATGTGACCAACAATTGAAGTGGTGGTCGCAAATGCAGCAAGAACCTAATGTAAAAAGACTGTGTTTGGCAGTGTATATTAGTAGGCTTGAACTAATATTAACATAGAATCATGTAGCCAATTTATGGCAGTAAAACCATGTATAGAGATTATATAGCCGTCAACTGCAGCAAATTAGAGCCAAAAAATATTCCACCAGCAAAAATTAACTCAATAAAGCCAATAAGTGATGGCCAATCATAGTAGATGTGAGGTATATGCATAAAAAATAAGAAAAACATTAGCTTTGATTTCTCAATTAAATTCAAATATCTGGTAATTCATTTCACTAACACTTAATTCATTCCTTTACATTTGTACCTCATTAAGCTTAAAGTATATACAGATTGCAAGTGTCTGGTATATTCCCTTTCATGCTTTGATTGGAGCATGCAATATTTGCACAGATGGCTTATATGGTAGAATGTTGGAATATCTTGAACCCATCATTAGCATTAAACCTAGTACTATTTAAATGCATGATACATCCTCATAGAGAATTTCATATGTCAAACTATGCAAAAGATAACCTGTCCATACATTCAAATAAATAATCTTTAAAATTCACTCTTCAGAAACAGTAGTTATAAGACATAAATTGATTTCATATCTTTACCCTAGTTTAGTAGGCATATGATACCCCTCTCTAGCAAACATCTGTATCAATTGTTCAATAAAAGGAATCTCCCTTTTAAGAACAAAAGCTGGAACTGTGGTTCTAAACCTCTAAAAAGTGAGGGGAAGGCACTGATGATGGCTAGTCTAGTAAGCCAAAAAAAAAGGGGTGTAACAACAAATTTTGTATTTATTAAATAATAAACATAAAATAAATTATAAAGATAATCCGATATGGATTGAACTTGAGAATTGAGTAAATAGCTTCTATTTATCCTCTGATTCCTCTCTTGAGTTGACTTCTTGACTTTATCAACTTTCGGAGCCGGATCTTCGGATGAATCTTGTCTGAACTCGGGGTTGACTTCTTGACTTTAAAACGTTTATCCGGAGGCGTCGAGCCTTTGTTCGGATCAAATGTTGACTTGAATTTGTCGTGAAGAACGTCGTTCAATTTGGTAGAACGCCGTTGACCTCACGAATTTTACTGGATGAAGAACGCCGGATCGGAGAGGCTTAGCACCTTAGTCCTTGATCGGAGGTGGTTCTTGACTTGAAGTTACTTTGAAGCTGCTTGAAGATTGACTTGAAGCCTTCGACTTGAAGCTTTGAAGACTTGAAGATCACTTGAAGATCTTGAGCTTGAAGACTCGAAGATTTGAAGATCCTCGAAGGTCTTGAGCTTGAAGATTCGAAGATTTGAAGATCCTCGAAGGTCTTGAGCTTGAAGATTCGAAGATTTGAAGATCCTCGAAGGTCTTGAGCTTCCGGGTGCTTGAAGGTCTTGAGCTTGAAGATTCGAAGATTTGAAGATCCTCGAAGGTCTTGAGCTTCCGGGTGCTTGAAGGTGTCTGGAATGAGGACTGAAGGTCCTTATTTATAGGTAGAGAAAATAACCACTTGAGATATATTTTCTCCTTCAAAAGATATGTTGGGCTTTTTCCTTTAATTAAGCCTACTGAATTGGATACGGGCCTATTTAATTTAAATAAGCCTGCTGGATTTGACTTGGGCCTATTTAATTTAATTCGGCCTGCTGAATTTGATGTGAGCCTATTTAATTTAATTAGGCCAACTGAACTTGATTTGAACTCATTTAATTTGGGTCAAGCCCACATGACTTGAATGGAGCCTAGTTAACTCGAATTTGAGCCCATTTAACTTGAATGAGGCCCTTTTGACTTGGATTGAGCCCATTTGACTTGGATTTGGGCTCAAATAATTATATTAATTATCAATTATTTATTTACTTATTTTAGGAATTAATTTATTTAAATCCCTTAATAAATAAATATTTAATCAATATTTAATATATTTTTCTTTGCATTCTATTTATTAGGCAATAAAATTTAATTGCCTACAAATGCCCCCTTGCATTTTGTTCACTGAAATATTTCTTTGAAGTGAATAAATTGCAATATTATTTTTTTACAGCTTTGGCCCAATATAAGTCTGATAACACGCCCCTCTCCACGCAAGCCATCCGACTCTAGAGCAATTATTTTAAACGGTGGATATACCAAACCCACTTCAAATATATGGCAAGACTAATTCATATATTCCATCTCTATTGAATCATCGTGTAAAACTTGGCAGAACACTTAGAATATCTTACTTAAGTCCTAAGAAATAACTTCTATATTTGCTGGGAATAAATATTCATGTAAAAAAAAGTCACATTAGATCTTCTTCTCGTACAGGACCGTATAAAACATTCTAAAACATAATCTGATAATCTCAACCAAATCATATCCCAATCGATCCTTGCTGCTATCTTTAACTTCCAAGATCGGATGTACCATTAAATTCGCAATAAATATGCTCAAATCCTTATCTAATAATCTCAATCAAACTTAACTCCACAATAATTTAAACGAAACCTCTTTCACTTAGATCTCCCGCAGATTGACTCGTAATCCTTGCATGAATTATCCGCATGACCATCCATATGAGATTTACTATATAAGAATAGTTGTTCGAGCCCACTATTTTCTTCAAACTACAAATTTTATTGGGCTTGGATTATTTTTTAAATAATCCACATAATATCCACTTCTCAACTTTTCCATAATTATCATTTGCTGGAGCATCAATTCAATATCTAACACCGAATATTCTGGAGATATGCTAATTATCCAAGTGAATAAAGCTAATAATAAGCTAATATCTGCAAGATCTGTACCTTATTCATAGCCTTTGCATCCGAAGCAGATATATGGAAATCTTTTCTAAGAGAAATCTCAATATTCACAAAATCTTTCACATGATTATCCACATAATATCCAACACTATATATATGAGAAGAATTCACCCTTCAATTCACACTTTCCATCCAACGAAACCAGAGGTAAAGAGTATCCATCTTATAGGAGTAATTTTCTCCTTTTAATTCTCTGCAGATTTCACCTGATACATCCTTTTTCCAACTTGCAGATTGCAACACTTCCTACCATAAACCAACAGTAAGCAATATAATCTTTTCTTTTTTTTCCCTTCGCATATACATGTTTCTTTTCTTGCTTTTTTTCTTTTCTTTTTTAACTGCTTGTTTGATCACCTTCATATAATCATCGAGTTTCGCCACTCATGTTCTCAAATTCACTTCTGTATCTCTCCTACTCTTTTATTTATTGTTTTCTTGTACCCGCGAAGAGAAGAAATTTAAAGATAACACGAGCAGTTGTGACCAGCATTGCGCATTCCTGGCAACTAGGAATTTTATTCCAGTCGGAGGTCGTGATGAGTCCAACGTGCACACTGAATATCAAGCAATAATTTTTGGCGAGCTATCTCTCCGATCGCAGCGGTGGCTGTCGGGTGTTGGAAACGAGAGGTGACGTTGTGCGTCGGTCCTTGAAGTTTTCCGCAGCGGCACCCCACAATGGCGACGGTGTTTTGAAGATAACACATGCACTTGAGGCCAGCGTCGCGCATTCCTGGCGACTAGGGATTTATCCCAGTCGGAGGTCGCGATGAGTTCGATGTGAGTTCAACTTTCCGGGCCAAGTATTTAACCAAGTCAAGAGTATCTTTCCAATCGTGGCGGCGATTGTCGGGTGTTGGAAACAAGAGACAACGCCATGCGTTGGACCCTTAATTTTCCGACAGCGACTCCCCGTAGTGACGGCGGACTGGCGGTGATTGTCGTTTGCAAGCGATGCCACGAGCAGCAATCTTCTAAGCAGGCTGGGTTGCTATGACAACGAGCCGGCGGATGTAGCTCAACGCAAACCCACAACGATAGCGTGGCTGGGCAGCAGTGTTTAAAACCCGTGTCGTATGAGGTGTTTCAAAACCTGTGATCTTCAATGGTTGGACGCGAGCCAAAGGCATCAAAGTGGAGAACAATTAACGAAGAGTGGCTTCAATTTGTCAAAGAATCAGTGGCGGGCAATGCCTTGCGCACAACCAGGCTTAGGATCTGAAGTGGTGCTTATTTATTCGTGATGCCCGATGGTGGCTACGGCGACGTTCGCCGGTGAAAACCCGGCGTGAAATCGATAGCGGTCACTGTGGCTTTAGGCGACAATCGTTGGTGGTGCGAAGACAAGTAGCGGCGGTAGTGTGATAGAATATCCGAAGTGAACAGTGATTGCAAGCCTCAATTCTGGGAAAGAAGAATTCCCGTCTCTCTTAGAGAAGAGCTGTTGTCTCCAATTTTGACTCAACTTTCATAATTTTTATTTTAAATGGGGCCCAATTTATTTGTTGAATTGAAGGCTTCTCCCTTTAGACTGCACAATGTTAATTGGGCCACTTCATTTAGCCCGAGCTTAGCAGAACTATTTTCCACAAGTAATGAACTATGTATCCCGCGCAGTTGCAGATATTTACTTGGTGCTTATCACTTGCTCTGTAAGAATACTAATAGGAAAGGTGTGACGATTGATCAATGGGTAGATTTTTGGTCCAAGAAGACTGTAACATACCCTGCGCCTCATATGCGTGTTGAGAAAAAGTCAACCTCTCGGCCCAAAAAAACTTATAATCCAACTGGCATTATCCCAAACCACCATTCTTGGACATCTGCTGAGATAGATCAATTCAAAAAAAATGGGAATTGCGCAAATAAACCAAGAAGAGACCTATCTAGCTGTTCATTTAGCATGCTGGCTTTGTACGTTTGCACTTCCAGGTAATGAAGTAGGCTTGATTCGACCGAGTACCTTTAAAGTGGCGAGTTTAATGGCTGCAGGAAAAAAAGTGAGCCTTGCAATTCCGGTACTAACGAGCATCTATCGTGGTTTGAACATAATCTCAAATTCACCAAATCCATCTGAAGTTAAATCAACATTTCCTGTTCATTTTGTCCATGCTTGGTTGGCTTATTACTTCAAGACTCATTTTCCGATTGGCAGCAAATTATCTTATCCTCGCATGGTAACTTACTCTGGTGAGCAAGGTGCAAAATACTTTACTCATGAGGAGGCTCGCAAACGAATTCAAACGGCTGATAATGCTTCATGGACTTGCAACATTTTTTCCAAAGATGTAGCTGTCTATTATGTGGATGACGGCAATAATGACTGGACTAGTTGGACACATCTTGTAGCTCTTCGTACCAGTTATCTTACATTGAGACAAGGTAGCCGCTGTGTGATGGAGCCATACTCTCCTCATAGATTTTCCCGTCAATACGGTTTTCCGCAAGATTTTCCTAACATGCTTAGGACAAACCTTCGCAAGGCCTCTTTGGAGGAAGGATTTGATCACTGGTGGCATTCTACTACGTGTAACTCCAAATCTGAAGCTTACTTCCCAGGTGCAACCTCGGCTCCTAAAAATTACTCCACATTTGAATATAAGGAATGGTGGAAGCATGTTCATGGCACTTACTTATCTGATCATATTAAAGACCTGATTATCCCAGCATCAGCCCCTATAGAGGAAAAAGTGGACATAGAGGAAGAAGTGGACATAAAGGAAGAAGTGGACATCATAGGTGACCCTGATGAAAACATTCAAGACGTCCAAGATATTTCTCCGGTGCATGATAGGATACATCCCGTAGTGCATAAAAGAAAGAAAAGTCAACTTACGGGAAGCTGCAGTGCCTCCAGGGAACAATGTTGGAAGAGAAAGAAATCCATCGTCCATGTTGAGAAACAAGATGACAAGGTCTCCTTTATTCTCTTTATTCTCTTTCTTCCTCTTCTTTTTTTCTCTTTTTTTAAAGGTTCTTTTTTTTTTACCCAAGGCTGCACAACAGGTCTCTTGCCCTAAGGCTGGTGAAAAAAAAGAAATCATTGTAGCGGTTGATTCAGAAGACATAGCCAATGAGGTTGCCCCCTTTTCCTTACCTTACTTTTTATTGCACACCCCTCTCCACCTAACCATATATTTTTCATATACTGGGCTCTTCTTCAAGCTCTGAAGACAATGACTCTACAAGAAGCGATGCATCTAACACAGGCATGGATTCTTCCTCAAAGGCATGCCCAGCAATAACAGAATTTAAATTTAAGAAAGAAGTTCGAAGTCTCAAGGATCAATTTGCTCGAAAAGCTTGGACCCGTAGCACAGATAAACTTCAACGGACCCCTATCAAATATTTATCCTATCTAAGGGAAGGGATTTTTAACCTGATAGAAGAAGTAAAGGTACTTAAGATCGACTGTTCTACTTTAGAGGAGGCCTTGAATACTCTATTTGATAAGGCTGATGCTTATGTTGCTGCCAAATTGAAGTCTGATAAAATGACCTCCATGGGGAATTATGCAAAAGTCTTAGCTGACGTCAAGGGTTGTCTTCAAAGTTGTAAGAATACCCAATGACAGAGATAGAAAAACTAAAGGCAACCTGGGAAGAGCTGAAGCTGATAAGCAAAGAGCCGGCCAACTCGAAGGATGAAAGGAAGACCTTATCTGAAGCAGCTAATAGACTCCAACAAACTCTCTGTCGGGCTAAGAAAGAAGTTGAGCTCATAGAAGAAGATATCCTTGTACTTGATAAAGCGACTACCTTAAAGGAGTATTCATCTGAAAATAAGAAGGCAACCCTGAAGTCTGAATTACGAAGCATACTTTCCGATAAATTTTTTGTCTAGTATAGGACTTCTTTTCTTGTTCATTCTTTTACTTGTTTGTTCTCCTTTTTATGTTTCGAACATTTAATGGCGTTATCAATAAAGTCTATTCCCTTCTTTACTTCTTCTCATGTATCATTACATTGCATCTTTTCTTTGTCTTTCTTTCTTTCATGCTTACTTATACTGCCTTTATACTTCAATTTACTGCTTGTCTCACAAACTTGATGTGAATAAACCAAAGATATGACTGAACTTAGCAGAATGCTAAGCTGCCTACGTACCTCTTTGCATAGGATCAAGTCATAACGTAGTTCAAAAGGGATGTGATTTGATTTGGAGGGGGGGTGCCGTACACAGATTATACTCATGCGGGTCAGGAGTGGCTATTCTTTAACCACTTTAGACAAAGTAGGGTACTTAATTCTTTAGCCACTTAAAATACCTGAGTGGGATGAATTAACAGTTTAACCACGTATAATTACCTTTGGTGGATGTCGTACACAGTTTATACTCGTGCGGACCAGGAGTTTGTCGTACACAGTTTATACTCATGCGGACCAGGAGTAACATGCAGTTTAGGCTCATGCGTCATGGAGCATTCCTTGGATTTGACTGGATTACGCATAGTAGCGTTTCAGGAATTTGCCATTTATGAGGCCGATTCCTACACCATCTTCAGATATCAACTTGTATGCACCATTTGTATACACTTCTTTCACAACATGTGGGCCATCCCACTTGGGCAAGAATTTATTTCCAACTCGGTGAGTGATGACAATAGGCCTTCTTACAGCAAGGACTAAGTCTCCGACTTGAAAAGAACATATCTTTACTTTCTTATTAAACGTTCTGGAGAGGCGAGCTTGATAGCACTCAAGTCTCTGTTGTGCTTCTAACCTCTTCTCATCAAGTGCCTCTAATTCTTCGAGACGCAGTCGTGCGTTCTCTTCTTCAGTTAAACCTTCTTGTATGGCTATTCTCAAAGATGGTATTTGCTTTTCAAGGGGCACCACAGCTTCAACCCCATATACAAGAGAGTATGGAGTAGCTTGAGTAGGCGTTCTATAAGTAGTTCGATACGCCCATAAAGCTTCATGAATCCTTCCATGCCAGTCTCGCTTTGACTTGGAGACCACCTTCTTCAACAGATTACACAGTGTTTTGTTGAAGGCTTCGGCAAGCCCATTAGCTGCTGCATTATACATAGAAGATTTTCTTTACTTGAAGTCAAACTTCTCACAAAGCTTATCAATCAAAGAGTTACTGAATGGCCTCCCATTGTCTGTAATAATGTATCGAGGCACTCCATATCTATATATGATGTTGATGCTGATGAAATCAGCCACATTTTCTTTCTTCACTTCTCTCAAGGGTACAACTTCCGCCCACTTGGAAAAGTAATCAGTGGCAGCCAGAATATAAAGATGGCCTCCGAAAGACTTCGTTAATGGTCCCACCACATCTAAGCCCCATGCATCAAATGGCCGCGAAGAAACTGTTGGATGTAATGGTTCAGGAGGCTGATGAATGAGATTTGCATGAAACTGGCATGGCTGACATCTTTGTGCATAATCTATGCAATCCTTCACCATAGAAGGCAAGTAATATCTCATCCTCTTGATTCTGAAATGTAACTTGGGTCCAGACTGATGGGCGCCACATATTCCAGAATGAGCTTCCTCCATAGCTTGAAGAGCTTCTTCATCACTTAAGCATCTTAAGAGAATACCATCAAACGATCTTCTATAGAGTGTATCTTTGTAATAGAAGAATCGTGGTGCTCTACGTCGGACATCAACCTTTAGGTGTGGATCATTGGGAAGCTTATCATTCTTCAAGTAATCCACGAACGGTTGACGCCAGTCTTCTTTCTCAATATCAAAAACCTCTATGGCGCAATACTCAACTTCTTCACCATCTTCATCTTCGAAGAAGGGAGGTATCACCCAACTTTTGCAGATCGGTACTTGAAAAAGTGCTTCGGGCATTGCTATGGTTGATGCTAGCTTTGCCAAAGCATCGGCTTGCTTGTTCTTGCTCCTTGGTAAATGTTTAATCTCTACATCTCCAAGCCAATTCATAAGCCTCTGAGCATAGTTATAATACGGTAGTAGTTCAGCTTTCTTAACCTCATATAAGCCAAGGAGCTGGTTGATTATCAACAATGAATCTCCATATACCTTAAGGTGTCGCTGCTTTACATCCACTGCCATCTCCAAACCAAGTATAAGAGCTTGATATTCAACTACATTGTTAGAGCAATTTTCAGTTAGACTGAATTAATATGGCAGAACTCCTCTATCTGAGGTTACAAATACTACTCCTGCACCGGCTCCTTCTCTGTGAGCAGCTCCATCGAAATACATATTCCAAGGAGGAGTGATTTCAATAGCCAATATATCTTCATCGGGAAAATCATCAGACAATTCCCATTCGGCAGGCATGGGATGATCAGCCAAGAAATCTGCCAGTACTTGCCCTTTCACCGCTTTTTGAGGGACGTAGATAATTTCAAATTGCTGCAATTGGAGATACCACCTTGCGAGCCTATCAGAGAGCACTGGCTTTGACATTACGAACTTTAATGGGTTGGCCTTCGAGACCAAGTAAACAGTATGAGCTTGAAAGTAATGCCTTAACTTCTGAATCGCAAATATGAGAGCAAGACAGAGCTTCTCAATTGGTGAGTACTTTAACTCATTTGGAGTCATTGTTCTACTAAAATAGTACAACGCACACTCCTTTCCTTCATCATTATTTTGTGCAAGCAAGGCTCCAACTGATTTTTCTTGAGCAGATATGTAGAGAATTAATGGACGTCCGGCTATTGGAGTAACAAACACTGACGGCTTCATCAAATATGCTTTAATGTTGTTAAATGCATTAGTGCAAGCTTCATCCCATTCAAATGGGCTGCCTTTTTTCATAAGATGGCTAAATGGTTGGCATCGGCCGGCCAAATTTGCTATGAATCTTCTTAAGTACGCCAGCTTACCTTGCAAACTCTTGAGCTCATGTATGTTTTGGGGCACCTGCATCTTCATTATCGCATCAATCTTTGCTTTGTCAATCTCAATGCCACGATGTCGGACAATGAATCCAAGGAACTTACCAGAAGAGACTCCGAATGCGCACTTAAGCGGGTTCATCTTGAGTTGGAATTTTCTTAGACGCTCAAATATTTGCCTTAGATCCTTAAGATGGTCCTTTTTCTTCTTTGATTTCACTACAATATCATCGACATAACATTCGACATTCTTATGAAGCATGTCGTCGAATATCCTTTGCATAGCTCGTTGATACGTAGCGCCAGCATTCCTCAAACCAAACGGCATAACATTATAGCAGTATATTCCTTTAGGAGTGCGGAAGACTGTTTTCTCTTGATCTTCCGGAGCTAGGCTAATTTGATTGTAACCAGATGATCCATCCATAAATAAAAGCACTTCATGCCCAGTCGTTGCATCAATCATAAGTTCTGTGATTGGTAGTGGAAAATCATCTTTTGGGCATGCCAAGTTCAAGTCACGGAAGTCAACACACACTCTAAGCCGCCCATTTGTCTTCCTTACTGGCACAATGTTAGAGAGCCAAGTGGGATACTTTACTTCTCGTATCTTTCCCGTTTCAAGGAGCTTATTAACCTCAGCTTCAATCAATGGAACCAGCTCTGGTCGAAATCGACGTTGCATCTGCTTAACTGGCTTGACTCCTTCCTTTACTGCTAGATGATGAACTGCCACTTTTGGATCTAATCCGGGCATCTCCTTGAATGACCAGGCGAACACGTCTCTAAATTCTTGAAGAAGCTCAATATAACCCTTTTCTTCATCGGGTGTCAACAAAGCACTTATGTAGGTTGGACGTGGGTCATTAGCATCACCCAAGTTAATCTCCTTTAATTGGTCAACAGTAGCTTTGACACCCTCTTCAAATTCTGGAAGAGCATCATCAGCCTCTTCCTCTTCAGCTGAGGTCTCCTCTCGTATAGTAACATGATTTACCTTGGTAAGTCTTTCCAGGAATTCTTGCCTTTGAAAATATGGATTAGACCTAACTTGTTCATTTTCTCCGACTTTAACAATACTCTCCACTACATAACCATCTCTCCTCATTTCGACAATCTTGCCTCGTAGATCTCTTTCTGCATTGTGTAGACTTGTTTGCATGATAACAAGATGAACAATATCTGATGAGCCTACACTTTCCCGATCATCTTCTTCACTTTGGGTGAAGATTATTGTTCGCTTCTTAGCTTTCAACACTGTGTCACATGATATAGTCAGGAAATGTCATCTTTTCATGCGAGATGGGATCCGACTACGTATCTTTGGGAACCTTGGGAACTTGGAAGTCCTTTTAGCTCCAACTGGTTTGAGTCTTTTGAATACTGAGATTCTTTCTGCCTTTCTATCCTCTTCATGAGACTCTTCTTCTTCAGAAAGAATTTCATCTTCAGTGATGTAGTTCGTGTTTGCCCTTTTGATCGCAATGCGAACAGGTTTCTGTGGAACATATCCCAACCCTGTCCTAGTATACTTGGAAGTGCGACCATTACTCTTCAATGTCTCTTGAGTGGTATTAAATTCACTAGGAGTCTTATGAGACTGTTCATTCATCATAGCTTTTTCTTGAGGGTTATAACCAGCTTTCACAAGAAGTTTGTAAGCTTGTGGGATATATGATTTGGAAACTGCCATCTCGAATACATCTCCATGCTCAGTTTTAGCTCCTTGAATTGGACGAGTGAACCCTTTGAGTGGAGGAGGAGAGGGCTTCTTAGTGTCAACCTTAGTTAGAGGTAGTGTCAACCCTTCTACAGTCTTGATCAACTGTTTACTTTCAATAGACTTTGTGGATGAAACATCATCTGCATTCTCTCTTTCTTGTTTATCGTCACCTTTCTCTTGTGATGAACTTCCTTCTGGCTTGAAAGCCTTGCTACTCTTCAGAAAATATCTAGCATCTGCAAAATATGACTCAGCTTCTGTGAATGGCCTTTCATCGCCAAGCACCTTTTTTATGTTGCCTCCATCGCAGTATTTGAAGCATTGATGTAGCGTAGAAGGAATCACTCCATTTTCGTGCAACCATGGGCGCCCCAAGAGCATGTTATATGATGTTTTAGCATCAATGACATGAAACAGAACTGTTGAGACCATCTCATCTATCATTAAGTCCAAGACCGTTGTACCAAGTGTTCTCTGGCCTTCTTGATTGAACCCATGAATTGTCAATCGACCACTGCCGAGCTCATTGGTAGGAATTCCTAACTTCTTAAGCGTGGATAGGGGCAAGATATTGACAGCTGATCCTCCATCAATCAATATTTGATTAACCCTTTGCTCTTGAGTATAACCAGTTACGAATAAAGGTCGGTTATGAGATTGTGAACCGAGCAGTAAGTCTTCCTCTGTGAAGGTTATTTTTATAACATGGGTCTCACTTTCATTCCCAGATTCACCCTTAAGTAGCTGAGCTTCGCTTGCCATATAACATGAAGAATCACCGCCTGCAGAAATAGAGTTTGCAGTTGCATCTTCATCTAGAAAGATCTTCCCTTGCTCAACCAATTACATAACTTTGTCTTTAAAGACAAAGCAATCTTTAATAGAATGACCCACCAGTCTATGATACTTGCAATATTTCGGATTGTCAGTTTGTCCCACCTCTTCTGGTCGCTTAATTTCAGGAAGCTCAATAAGTTTATCTTTGAACAGATCATCAAATATGCCTGGGACATCTGAATCAAGGAATGGGTACTTCCTTTCTTGCATCTCTTTCAAGGTCAATCTTCTTTGCCCCCTTTCTTGGGGATCATTCCTCACTTTATCATCCTTTTCGTTCTCATTCCTTCGAAACTTGACAGTTGGTGCATTTGTCGCCATGGACTCCTTTTTAGAAGATTTGTTGTAGGGTTTGCCCCCTTTCTGGCCTCTTGCTTTTCTTTATACTTGTAGGATCCAGGAAGCGGTGGTTCAACCACTCCACTTATCCCCATGCTTAGCTCCATGTCATGAGCTCTTGTGGCTAAATCTTCAAAGGTTTTAGGCTTAATCCCTTGAAGTATGTAACGAAGGCTCCATTGCATTCCTGTTGTGCACATCTCAATGCCAGAAACTTCAGACAATCGATCTTTACAATTTAGGCTCAAATTTCTCCATTGATTAATGTACTCAATCACTGGCTTTTCTTTTAACTGACAAGTGTTAGTCAACTCTATCATGCTAACCGTTCTCCTAGTGCTATAGAAGCGATTAAGGAATTGATATTCCATCTGATCCCAACTGTCTATAGAATCAGCCTCCAGGTCGGTGTACCATTCAAAAGCATTTCCCTTTAGAGAACGAACAAATTATCTCACCATATGATCTCCGTCAGTTCCAGCATCATTGCATGTTTCAATGAAATGTGCTATATGTTGCCTTGGATTACCTTTTCCATCAAACTGTTGGAACTTGGGGGGTTGATAGTTCTGTGGCATCTTCAAGTTGTCAATCCTTCTAGTAAAAGGTTTAGCATACATGAATGAAGGTTTGGAGCTCTCTTCAAATTGGTCCTTCATTGTCCCAAGTATAATACTTTTTAGTTGGCTGATAGGAACCATTCCATCATGGGAAATGTTCAATTCTTCTTCAATCACCTTCTTCCCCGTCGACTGGCGTTTCGTGGAGTTATTTACTTTATTTTCAGCATCTTCATCTTGCTTTTCGTTTGCATGGCTAGTTTCAGCACCAGCCATTTTCTCCATTAGTTTGAAAATCAAAGTACTTTGTTCTTGGTTCTATTTGGCAAGTGCAGCAACGGATTCAGTTAAGCTTGCCAACTGTTCTTCGACAGACAAAGTGTTTATTGCCATCGTCGAGGCTATGGATGAGTCTGATGATGGATTTTCTTCAGATAGATGAGTTGAGCCAACAAGGTTGTCCTCCTCGTCTTTAGCATCATAAGGTATTCCTTTGGGGATAACTCCCACTAATGAATTTATCTCCGAAGAGGCTTCAGACCGCGCTTTCCTTGACATACTTCTAGTTGTCACATTAACGTCTTCAACTTGTAATTCTGAAGACTTGAAGACAGAAGCTGATCTGTTGACTTTAACTCTTAGCGGAACCATCTTACTTTGCTCGAAGAGGAGATGAGAGGTAGAAACTGTCCCACCGGGCGTGCCAAAATTTATAACAACAAATTTTGTATTTATTAAATAATAAACATAAAATAAATTACAAAGATAATCCGATATGGATTGAACTTGAGAATTGAGTAAATAGCTTCTATTTATCCTCTGATTCCTCTCTTGAGTTGACTTCTTGACTTTATCAACTTTCGGAGCTGGATCTTCGGATAAATCTTGTCCGAACTTGGGGTTGACTTCTTGACTTTAAAATGTTTATCCAGAGGCGTCGAGCCTTTGTTCGGATCAAACGTTGACTTGAATTTGTCGTGAAGAACGTCGTTCAATTTGGTAGAACACCGTTGACCTCACGAATTTTACTGGATGAAGAACGCCGGATCGGAGAGGCTTAGCACCTTGGTCCTTGATCGGAGGCGGTTCTTGACTTGAAGTTACTTTGAAGCTGCTTGAAGATTGACTTGAAGCCTTCGATTGAAGCTTTGAAGACTTGAAGATCAATTGAAGATCTTGAGCTTGAAGACTCGAAGATTTGAAGATCCTCGTAGGTCTTGAGCTTGAAGATTCGAAGATTTGAAGATCCTCGAAGGTCTTGAGCTTGAAGATTCGAAGATTTGAAGATCCTCGAAGGTCTTGAGCTTGAAGATTCGAAGATTTGAAGATCCTCGAAGGTCTTGAGTTTGAAGATTCGAAGATTTGAAGATCCTCGAAGGTCTTGAGCTTCTGGGTGCTTGAAGGTCTTGAGCTTGAAGATTCGAAGATTTGAAAATCCTCGAAGGTCTTGAGCTTCCGGGTGCTTGAAGGTGTCTGGAATGAGGACTGAAGGTCCTTATTTATAGGTAGAGAAAATAACCACTTGAGAGATATTTTCTCCTTCAAAAGATATGTTGGGCTTTTTCCTTTAATTAAGCCTACTGGACTGGATACGGGCCTATTCAATTTAAATAAGTCTGCTGGATTTGACTTGGGCCTATTTAATTTAATTCGTCCTGCTGAATTTGATGTGAGCTTATTTAATTTAATTAGGCCAACTGAACTTGATTTGAACTCATTTAATTTGGGTCAAGCCCACATGACTTGAATAGAGCCTAGTTAACTCGAATTTGAGCCCATTTAACTTGAATGAGGCCCTTTTGACTTGGATTGAGCCCATTTGACTTGGATTTAGGCTCAAATAATTATATTAATTATCAATTATTTATTTACTTATTTTAGGAATTAATTTATTTAAATCCCTTAATAAAAAAAATTTTAATCAATATTTAATATATTTTTCTTTGCATTCTATTTATTAGGCAATAAAATTTAATTGCCTACAGGGGGAAAGGAAGTTATAAAAGTTAGCATACATGATCAGTTAGGTATCCCTGCAGAAAGGTACAGAAATCACAATCCAACGAAAGAGCATAATTTTTATTAGGTTCATTTGTAGAAAAGTGTAGCTTACCAAGAAAAGTTGCACCTGATACTTCTCAGATTTAAGTCTCCTCACTTGAGCAGTCAAATCCTTCAGCATTCGTATTGTATTAGTAAGAATAGAAGGTTAGTCTTTTTTAGGACTATCTGGATGGATCTGCAAAAGATTGAGATAAATGATTTCTAAATTTTCCACCACCAAGACTATAAAGTTTGAGCCTAAAAAAAAAAAGTTGAAACAAACAATATGCCCTTCAAATTATGACTTATAATGAATCAAGCTTTCACGAAAAGTAATTTGTCACAAATGACTATGGTCCAAGAACTAACATCATAATTCATAGACACTAAAATGGAACTACTTAATTTTATAGGCAATGGCATCAGCTAACACAATAAGATAGCTCTTAACTTCTTCAGTGTTGGCATGTTGTGCACAAATAATTAGGATTGTATTACCTTATAAAAGTGTACAAACCAAAGGAGTGTTTACCCAAGCCCAACTCAACGGCGCATTACCTTACAAAAGTGTACAAACCAAAGGAGGGTTTACCCAAGCCCAACTCAACGACGCGCCGAAAAGCTCTAAGGTCATCACACCAGTTGCATGAAGGTGAATAAGAAGTTAATTGAAGGGGTGTAGAGGGAAGAAACATTTTGAGAATGGGACTGATGAAATACATGTCTTAGCTTCAAAATAAATATATAAAGCATGCATTTTAAATAGCATTCTTCTTAAACAATTGACAAAATATATTTATCGAGTAAAACGCATATGGTTCCATTTGAATATGGTTCCATAGCGTTCTTCTTATAAGAATTTTTAGATTTTCACCCTTGCACAACCACAATAAACAAAACCTAAAAAGTTTAAGGATCGAATTTTACAACGTAAACAGTGAACTCAAGAAAAAAATGATAAGCTAAATAATAAAATCATACCAGCCCATCAGTTTTATTAAAGTAATGTCTCCACAAGGGTCTTAATTTTCCTGTCCACTGACATCCCACACTGTAAAGATCACATTTATATACAGATACTGAACCTTCTCCACATTGAAACCTGCATGTCAGCAGTAACTTTGATCATATTGAATTCTTCTTGAGGATTTGTGTCCCAAAAAAACATCAGGCAAAAACACATGCTCTCAGACATTCGTAGACCTAACTCCACAACTAAGGAATACAAAATAATCTTAATACTATTCGCATAAATTAAGAATGTTAGTCACTGCTCACAATGCCAAAAATGCATAGACTAAGCAAATTGAAGGCTTGCATGACCTCTCAATGGAATCTTAAAAGTTCCTTGAAACTGAGTTTCCAGCAAAATTATCTCAAAGAATCACATGAAAAGAGCAGTACCCAAACAGAGTTAGTCTTTTGATAAACAACCAAATTTCTTAATAGTCCAATACATATTCATATTTGTTCTGGTTGAAGTCTTGAAGTAACTTCTCTATATGGTATCCCAAGGCAAAAATTAGAACTCTTAACATAGAACATCTAAACATCTGCAGTGAGTATTTCATTCAACATTGCTATCAAAACTTCATCTGCATCCCACAAATAAAGATCAAATGTACTTAACCTATGTAAACATATTGATTGAAAGCTGGAGAGAAGAGATAGAAGCAAACTCTGGTTATTGCCAATCCAATGAAAGTGCCCTTCCCAGAAACCTGCATTCAGAAAGATAAACAATGATGAGGTTGAGAAAATTGAAAATCTATTTATTTGTATCCCTTTGCAGTGATGTTGTGAAGGGATGACAACCTTGATTGAACGTTTGTTTTCGATTTCTATGACATAATGCGCAGTCCCAAACTTCATTCTCCGAATCTGTAAACTGGACAGAAATGGTCCATTTGAGGCCTGAAACGCCATGGATACTCCATTATAGTCGCTGGAATGGAAAATTGCAGAGAGGCTTTATCGAAGAAGAAACAACATTGGGAATTTTAGTCGTCCTGACGGTTAGTGGAGAATGAGATTAATACGATAATAAGTAGAGTATTCAATTTGCAGATGGAATTAAAGACGAAAATAAAAAGTTAGACTGAGATGATGGAAAGACGGGAAGTAATTAATGGATATATGAAATAAATAATTAAAAAATACTAATAATTTAGGGTAGGTCTTCGGTGAGACCATCTCACGTATCCCCTTATGTGAGATTGATCCTCCATTAACCTAAAAAAATGATGAGAAACGTACACATTGGATTAAATGGGATGAGATTTGTCATCCAACATGGGAGGGAGGACTTGGTTTGAGAGATTTTGGTGTATTTAATAAGGCTCTATTGGCAAAACAAGGGTGGAGATTAATTCATAATGAAAGTTCTCTTTTGGCTCGTACACTCAAAGCTTGTTACTTTCCTCGTGGCACTTTTCGTACAGCATCTACTGGCCATAATTCTAGTTTCATTTGGCAAAGTATTTTAAAGGGAAAAGAGGTTCTGGAGTTTGGATTGACATGGGCAGTTGGAAATAGAACCTCAATCAAGGTATGGAATAAACCATGGTTGTGGGGCGGAGAGAATAATTTTATATCTTCAGTTAGATGCCAACTTCCATCTCAACTTCTGGTTCGTGATTTAATATCTAATGATTTGACTACATGGAATACTGACTTGTTTCATCAATACTTCAATGATGAAGATGCTTCTAGAATTTTGGCTATTCCAATCTCGCCCGACCGAAAGGATGAACTTATCTGGAGGCATGAGAAAACAAGGTTGTACTCAACCAAATCTGGATATATTGAATAGATGAAAGTGAAGAAACACTTCTACGGAAACATCATGGATCGAAAGTGGAAATGGATATGGAGCCTGGACATTACTCCAAGAGTCAAAGTTTTTTCATGTGGAGAATTCTTAGAGGAATAGTCCCAACTAATATTAATCTAATAACTCGATTCGTTAATGTGGATCCGGAATGCAGGAGATGTGGTGACAGGATTGAATCTATGGAACATGTCTTTAAGGAGTGTCCTTTTGCGCTACAGTGTTGGAGTTTGATTAATATCATCCCTATTGATTTGAATATTGATGAAGCAATGGATGTTTGAGTGATGCGCGTAATTGGAATTTTGTCAAAAGAGCGACAAATCTTGTTTGCATCTGTATTGTGGGCTATCTGGTTTGCAAGGAATGAACTAGTATTCCAGCAACGTCATATATCCTCTCAGAGGGTTATTGATCTGGCTACATCCTTGATTACTGATTTTAATGTCGCACATGTTAACCACTTGAGGACAGACCGGGCGAATAGACACTGTTCATGGTTACCACCTAGTCCCGGTATAATGAAGTTAAATACAAATGCAGCTTGCCGAGGTGATATTGGTGTTGGGCTTGGCTGTGTACTTAGGAATCATGATGGTTCGGTGATATGGATGCGGACTGAATTAATGGATTCAGCATTATCTATGGAAGTGGCAGAAGCCTTGGAAGTTCGTTTGGGTGTTCATAAAGTTAGAGAGGAAGGAGTGGGGAGAATCATCATTGAAATTGATTCGCAGATCGTCTTTTCTCTACAATATCCCAAGTTGGATCTATCATACTTTGGTGGAGTGATTAATGTGATCTTGGATTGCTGCAAGTTTTTCCATCATATTTCTTTTAGTTGGGTTAGACGGTCTGGAAATGTTGTTGCCCACTCTCTAGCTCATTTTGCCTTTTTTTTGCACTACGTCTTTCTTTTCGCATTCCATTCTGGAAGCGATTGGTCTACATGTTCAAACGGATATTTCAGTTATTTAATTAATATATTTTATTCTTTCGTCAAAAAATATTATAAGAAAAGAAGGGCCCTGTTTGGCTTATTAATTAATTAATCTCTTTTTAAATCTTAAATTTCCCGGAATGACTTCACGCCTGGACAACACCATTCACATTTCATTTTAACCGTGCGTTGATCCTATTTCTTCTTAAATAAAATTTCATTTTAACCGTGCGTTGATATATTAACGATTTCATATTTTTTAATTAAATTATAATTTTCATTATCATATTAATTACTTTTAATAATAAAAACCTATTGTTATTATTATTATTATTATTATTATTAATATTATTAATTGTGAATTAAATAATTCAGTTATTCAATTATCACTTTTTCTTAATTAGGTAGCAGTTTATATTAAAAATGTCATCACTTTTTATTCAACTTACTAATTGTTCATAAAATAATTAATTAAATAGTTATCATTATTCCCTTTATCATATATCACTTCATACTAAAAATGTTATCACTATTTATTTATTACACGAATAGTTCTGTAAGCAATTAAAATTCACGGTCCAATAAAATGGCGACACGTGGATTTTATTGATTAAATATCAATTTTAATTTATTATATTTTATTTTAGGACTTAATAAATTAATTCCTAAAATAGATTAATAAATAATTGATAATTAATTTAAAGCCCAACAAATTAAGTAGGGTTTAAATTAAGTAAAACTTGACTCCCAAGTCAAATAAAGTCTGGAAGGTTCCAGAATCAGGTCAAATTAAGCAATGACCATTCAAGCTGTGTTATATTTGGAACGGCCCAAGCCCGCAGAATCGGGTCAAATCTGTCATGGACCAATCAGATTGCAAGTTATTTATGGGGCATGCTCATTCCTCACCTATATAAGGAGTCCTCCTCCATTCATTCCAGACACACTACAATATCTGAACACGCAGACGTTTCTGAAGAGATCAAGAATACGAGTAGTGCTCCCTTGAGATCTTCAAGCATCTTCAAGCCAAGAACGACCTTCGATCCAAGATCAAGGTGCCAAGCCTTTCCGATCCGGCGTTCTTCAAGTCAAGCAAAGATCAGAGATCAAGATCAAGCGAAGGTGAAGATCCAAGTCAAGTGAAGATCAAGATCAAGCGAAGGTCAAGATCCAAGTTAAGTGAAGATCAAGATCAAGCGAAGGTCAAGATCCAAGTTAAGTGAAGATCAAGTCAAGCGAAGATCAAGATCCAAGTTAAGTGAAGATCAAGATCTAAGTGAAGATACAAGTCAAGTGAAGATCAAGATCCAAGTTCAAGATCTTCAAGTCAAGAACACTCAAGACCTTCAAGTCAAGTTCAAGTTATATTCAAGTCAAGAACAACAGCCGATCAAAGATCAAGGTGCTAAGCCTCTTCGATCTGGCGTTCTTCAAATCAAATTCATTATTTGTGAAGTCAACGTTCTACCAAATGGAGCAGCATACTTCACAACAAATTCAAGTCAACGTTTAATCCAAACAAAGGTTCAACACCTCCGGATCAACGTTTAAGACTACACACTCGAGTTCGGACAAGCTTCATCTGATTATCCAACTCAACATACACAGTCAACGCGGTCAACACAACAAGTCAAAGTCAAAGCCAAATTGGTTCGAGAGAAGAATCAGAGGATAGATAGAGATTGTTTCCTAAATTTTCAAGTTTAATCCTTCTGGATTATCATTGTAATTCTTTTGTGTTTATTTTATTATAAATATAAAATTTGTTGTTATAAATTTTGGCACGCCCAGTGGGACAATCTCTACCTCTCATCTCTTCTCAAAATGACTTCTGTCAAGATTACTGTGGGAAGGAATGCTGCTTCTAAGCTCTCAGAATCATTAAATGAATATGTTGCTTTTATAACGAGGAGCATGTCAGAAAAAGCTCGGTCGGAAGCCTCATCTGGATCCAACCCTTCGGTTGAGGAGGCTTCGAGAAAACAACTACCTATGAAGTAGGATAGTGATGATGATTCTGCATCTTCAGGCTCTTCATCTGACTCAGTTGTAGCTCCAGTAATGATGGCAGGTGCCACGACTGTTGAGGAACAATTAACAAACATGATGAAAGCTATCGAGGGGCTCACGAAACACATAGAAGCTCAAGACACAAAGATCTCCCAATTGATGAAAAGAGACATCGCGGAGACTAGCCGTGCAAACGAAAAAAGAGTCATGGACGATAGTGAAGTGGAAGAGGTCACAAGGTGCCAGACTATTGAAAAGGAGCAGATTCAAGGAACGTTGCCACTTTCAGCTGATGGAATGCTCCAAGTCGATCAATTGAAGGATATTATATTTGGAACAATAAAAGAAAGGTTTGAGGAGAATTCCAAGCCTACAGTTACTTATGTCAAGCCATACACGAAAAAAGTGGACAACTTGAAGTTGCCAGCTGGCTACCAGCCTCCTAAGTTCCAACAATTTGATGGCAAGGAAACCCGAGGCAACATATAGCACACTTTATTGAGACTTGCCATGACGCTGGTACTTATGGAGACCATATGGTGAGGCAATTTGTTCGCTCTCTCAAAGGAAATGCGTTTGATTGGTATATCGACTTGCAAGCTGAGTCCATTGATAGTTGGGCACAGATGGAACATGAGTTCCTTAACCGTTTCTATAGCACGAGGAGAACTGTTAGAAACGGTTAAGGAAGAGCCTGTGATTGATTATATCAATCGATGGAGAAATTTGAGTTTAAATTGCAAGGACCGATTATCCGGAGAGTCTGCTATTGAGATGTGTATCCAAGGGATGGAATGGAATCTCCTTTATATACTCAAAGGAATTCAACCTAAGACTTTCGAAGAGTTGGCTACTAGGGCCCATGACATGGAATTAAGCATGGCTGCTAGTGGAATCAAACATTCACCAATGTTGGACTCCTACAAGTCCAAAGACAAACAAGATTTCAAAAAATGGGCCAAGTCCTATGCTAAAAGTTCCAACAAAGAGTCAATGGCCACAAATATTATGATGGTCAAGGTTCGAAAGAATGAAAATGATAAGAAAGACAAAGGGAAGTAAGTTGCCCAAGAGTGGGGGCAAAGAAGGTTAACTCTGAAAGAGATGCAAGAAAAGGAGTATCCATTTCTGAATTCAGACATTTCTGGCATATTCGATGATCTAATGAAGAACAAACTCCTTGATCTTCCTAAGATGAAGCGTCCAGAGAAAGCCGGTCAAACTAATGACCCAAAATACTGCAAGTATCATAGGTTGGTGAGTCATTCAATTCATGATTGTTTCATTCTTAAGGAAAAGATCATGCAACTGGCTAAGGAAGGGAAAATCGTGTTAGAAGATGAGGCAGGCACAAACTTCACTTCAGTAAAAGAAAGTCATGATGGAGGCTCATGTCATGTCGTGAACGAGGACAATAGAAGAAAACAACTTGAAACTAAGGGTAAAGCTTACTCCATGAAGGTGACCTTCATGGATGAAGATATATTATTGGGTATGCGATCTCATAATCGACCTCTATTTGTGACTGGTTACACTAAAGGGATGCGAGTGAATCGCATACTTGTTGATGGAGGTTCGGCATTGAACATTTTATCCTTGAGAATATTGAAGAAGATAGAAATAACAATGGATGAACTCAACCATAGCCGATTGATGATCCAAGGGTTCAACCATGAGGGGCAAAGGACTCTCGGCACAATAGTTCTTGATTTGCTAATTGATGAGATGAAATCAACAGTCATTTTCCATATTATTGATGCAAAAACTTCGTACAACATGCTTTTGGGGCGTCCATGGCTACATGAGAATGGCGTGATTCCTCCCACATTACACCAGTGCTTCAAATATAGTGAAGGTGACAATTTGAAAAGAGTGTTCAGCGACGACAAACCGTTTACTGAAGCTGAAGCTTACTTTGCAGATGCTAAATATTTCTTCAAGAGTACAAAGGAAGTAAAGCGTGAAGAAGCCCCAGTGCAAGATAATGGGAGCAATAAACAAATAAAGGACGAGGAAGGTAGTACATCATCTGCCACTCTTAAGAACAAAGGCAAAGGGCTTGAGACCTCGGAAGAGTTAACGTTGCCTTTAATAAAAATTGATGCTAGTAAACTTTCTTCTCCACCACTCAAAGGATTCATATGTCCTGTTGAAGGAGCAAAGACCAAACATGGTGAAGTATTTGAAGCCGAAATAACCAAGTCGTATAGTCCACAAGCTTATAAACTCCTTATGAAGGCTGGTTACGAACCGAAAGAAAAGCCGATTACGGGAAAGTTACATCAAGAGACCATCAATCCTCCAAAGCATGGGCTTAATGCTACTCAGAAAATGTTGAAAAATAGTGGCCCTACTTTCAAGAATGCTAAGCCAGGTTTGGGATATATCCCTCAAAATCCAGTTCGCATTGCAATCAGAAGAGCAAGTACAAATTATATCACCGAGGAAGAAGCTTTATCCACGGAAGATATGTTTGACACAAGTAGTAGGGAAATCAAGAGAATATCTATTTTTGAAAGGTTTGGGAGTGTCTTTGAAAGGCTTGGACCATGTAATGGAAAGTGTATGAGGTAAAATCATGTCAAGTCCCTTAACCTTCGAAAACTTCGGAGTCGAAATCCTTCTTGCATCAAGCGGTGAAATATCTTGACTATTTCAAGTGGAAAAGTGTTGAAAACTAAGGTGCAAAGAATCATCTTTACAAAAGATGATAGTGATGATAAAGAAAGTGTAGCTTCTACCAACCATATCACTGTTCTTGATGATTCCCAAATGGAGGAGGTAGATGCTGAAGATGCCCCTCCACAATTTAAAGAAGGAGTGAAAGCCACTGTTGATGAATTGAAAGAAATCAACTTAGGTGATGAAAATGATCCAGTCCTATCTACATAAGTGCTCTGCTAAATGTTGAGGAAGAAGAAAAGTATATTAGAATTTTGCAAGAATTCAGAGATGTCTTTGCATGGTCGCATAAAGAAATGCCAGGCTTAGATCCAAAAATCGCAGTGCACCACTTGTCCATTAAAAAGGGAACTCGGCCGGTTAAACAAATGTAGCGTCGATTTCGACCAGAGTTGATTCCTTTGATTGAGGATGAGGTCAATAAGCTTCTTGAAACAGGCAAGATTCGAGAAGTCAAATATCCTACATGGATTTCCAACATCGTACCGGTAAGAAAGAAAAATGGGCAACTCAGAGTATGTGTTGATTTTCGAGATTTGAATATGGCATGTCCGAAAGATGACTTTCCATTGCCAATTACTGAACTCATGATTGATGCAACAACGGGGCATGAGGTCCTTTCATTGATGGATGGGTCATCTGGCTACAATCAAATTGGTTTGGCTCCTAAGGATCAAGAGAAGACAGCCTTTCATACTCCGAAAGGGATATATTGCTATAATGTTATGCTATTTGGCTTAAAGAATGATGGTGCCACTTATCAGCGAGCCATGCAAAAGATATTTGATGACATGCTTCATAAGATTATCGAATGCTATGTTGATGATATTGCGGTAAAATCAAAGGAAAAGAAAGATCATTTTCATGATCTAAGGCGAGTGTTTGAACGATTAAGAGAGCATCAACTCAAGATGAATCCGCTCAAGTGTGCATTTGGAGTTTCATCCGGGAAATTTCTTGGGTTTATTATTCGCCGTCGAGGAATTGAGATTGAGAAAGCAAAGATTGACGCAATCATGAAAATGCATGTGCCTCGGAACATACATGAACTCAAAAGTCTGCAAGGAAAGTTGGCATACTTAAGGAGATTCATATCAAACTTAGCTGGCCGATGCCAACCATTTAATCATCTCATGAAGAAAGACAGCATATTCGAATGGGATGAAGCTTGCAATAATGCTTTCAACAGCATTAAAGAATACTTGATGAAGGCACCAGTGTTGGGTGCTCCAATACTGGGACGTCCATTAGTCCTTTGTCTAGCTGCTCAAGAGCGTTCTGTGGGAGTTTTACTTGCACAAGAAAATGATGATGGTAAAGAAAGAGCTCTATATTATCTAAGTAGAACCATGACTCCAAACGAGTTGAAGTATTCACCCATTGAGAAGATCTGCTTATCCCTTATATTCGTGATTCAAAAGTTGAAACATTATTTCCAAGCTCATACAGTTCGGCTAGTTTCGAAAGCCAATCCACTAAAATTTGTCATGTCAAAACCAGTACTCTCTGATCGGCTTGCAAGATGGTATCTCCAACTTCAACAGTTTGAGATCGTGTACGTCCCTTAAAAGGCCGTAAAAGGACAAGTGTTGGCAGATTTTCTAGCTGATCATCCAATGCCTGCTGAATGGGAACTATCTGATAAACTCCCCGATGAAGATGCTTTCACTGTGGACATAGCTTCTCCTTGGAAGATGTATTTCGATGGAGCATCTCATAGAGAGGGAGCTAGTGCGGGAGTCGTGTTTGTAACATCCAGTGGTGAAGTTCTACCCTTCTCATTTTCCTTAACAGAAAATTGCTCTAACAATGTGGCTGAGTATCAAGCACTCATACCTGGTTTAAAAATGGCTGTCGATATAAAGGAGCTACACCTTAGAGTGTATGGTGATTCGCTATTGGTGATAAATCAACTCCTTGGAGTGTATGAAGTGAAGAAGTCTGAGTTGTTCCCCTACTACAAGTATTCTCAAAAGCTTATGGGTTATCTCGGTGATGTTGATATTAAGCATCTGTCTAGAAGAGAGAATAAGCAAGCTGACGCCCTCGCTAAGTTAGCATCAACTATAGCTATGCCAGAAATGCAAATTCCAATACCGGTGTGTAGAAGTTGGGTTGTACCACCACTCTTTGAAGATGATGATTATGAAGAAGTTGAAAATCATGTGGTGGAAGTTTTCAAAATTGAAGAAGAGGATTGGCGCCAACTATTCGTGGACTATTTAAAGTATGATAAGTTGCCAAGCGATCCACGTCAAAGGGTTGATATTCTACGTCGAGCACCTCGATTCATTTATTTCAAAGACACACTATATAGAAGATCATTTGATGGAGTTTTCTTGAGATGCTTGGATAAGGAAGAAGCTATTCAAGCGATGAAGGAGGCTCACTCTGGAATATGCGGTGCTCATCAATTCGGACCGAAGCTGCATTTCAAAATTAAAAGAATGGGTTATTATTGGCCTACAATGGTGAAGGATTGCATGGATTTTGCACAAAGATGTCAAGCTTGCCAGTTCCATGGAAATCTGATTCATCAACCTCCGGAGCCTTTGCATCCGACAGTCGCTTCATGGCCTTTTGATGCTTGGAGTTTAGATGTGGTAGGGCCACTTACAAAGTCTTCTGGTGGTCATCTCTACATTCTTGCTGCAACTGATTACTTTTCAAAGTGGGCTGAAGCTGTGCCTCTGAGGGAAGTAAAGAAAAAAAATATTGCTGATTTCGTTCGGATCAACATTATTTATAGATATGGTGTCCGGCGCTACATCATCACTGATAATGGAAAGCAGTTCAGCAACAGTTGGATTGATAAGTTGTGTGAGAAGTTTGATTTCAAGCAAAGGAAGTCATCAATGTACAACGTAGCTGCCAATGGTCTTGCTGAAGCATTCAATAAAACTTTATGCAGTTTATTGAAGAAAGTGGTCTCCAAGTCAAAAAAAGATTGGCATGAAAGAATCAATGAAGCTTTATGAGTGTACCGCACTACCTATAGAACACCTACTCAAGCCACTCCGTATTCCTTGGTGTATGGTGTTGAAGCTGTTGTGCCTCTTGAAAAGAAAATTCCTTCTTTGAGGATAGCCATACAAGAAGGCCTCACCGAGGAAGAAAATGCAAAGTTACGTCTTCAAGAGTTAGAAGCGTTAGATGAAAAGAGGTTGGAAGTACAACAAAAACTTGAGTGTTACCAATCTCGCCTTTCTAGAACGTACAATAAGAAAGTGAAGGTACATTCTTTTCAAGTTGGTGATTTAGTGCTTGCTGTAAGAAGACCTATAGTAGTCACCTATCGCGTTGGAAATAAGTTTCTACCCAAGTGGGATGGCCCTCATGTTGTGAAGGAAGCCTACACAAATGGCGCATACAAGTTGATCTCAGAAGATGGCGTGAACATTGGCCCCATAAATGGGAAGTTCTTGAAACGCTACTACGCGTAAAACAAATACATGTACAATGCTCCATGGCGCACGAGCCTAAATTGCATGTTACTCCTGGTCGCATGAGTATAAACTGTGTACGGCAAACTCCTGGTCCGCATGAGTATAAACTGTGCATGACACCCACCAAAGGTAATTATATGTGGTTAAACTATTAATTCACTCCACTCAGATATTTTAAGTGGTTAAAGCATTAAATATCCTACTTTGTCTAAAGTGGTTAAAGAATAGTCACTACTGGCCAGCATGAGTATAAACTGTGCACGGCACCCCCCCATTCAAACTAAATTATGTCCCTTTGAACTACGTTATGACTTGATCCTCTGCGAAGAGGTACGTAGGCAGCTTATCACTCTGCTAAGTTCAGTCATAATTCAGGCCAATACTTCAATATTGTCAGTCAAAGAATAAGATGAAATATAAATGAATTGAGAGAAAAAGGGTTGACAAGGAGAAAGACGGGGAGCGTAAAATTTGGTGAAGGAAATTTATTGGAGGGGTGAAAGAAGTTCAAAGCCTTGGATTGTTGTAATAATCACAATTTCTCATAGTGGTTGTGGGATTCAAGTTAATTTAAGTTTGTGGATTTATTAATTAAAGAGCCTAAAATAAATTTATTGGGTCAATTAATTAATAAGTCTAAATTTTATAAATAAATTAACTCATGAGGAGCAGAGCTCAAAATATGGAAGCCCAAGTGTTGATCTGCAATTGTTCTAAGTTGATTGAAGCCTAAGGACATAAATATCTTCTTTACTCATGGCCCAACACAAATATGGAGGATTAAGCATCAATTAAAATTCAATTGAATTAATTAGCCCAAATGGGTTGATTTAATTGAAGGCCCAAGTGAAAAGTAACGGGCCAAGCCATATGAGATTTTATGAAAATATGGAAGGAATTTTCCAATGATATGCAGGCCAATTTACAGTGAAGATGGTAGGAAATATACAAGGAATTTTTCCCAATTTATTTAAATTAATTATGGTGGCAATTGCATGGCAAATATAGAAATAATTCTTTCTAATTTATTTCACAAGTCAATTCCACGTGAGAATAGTTGAAAACTAAGGGAAAGGACGCACTGCTCCACTTTCCAAATTTGAAAAAGAACTTCTTTCTCCTCCAAGGAAGAGAGGAAAAGACGTGGGTCTTTGGGTTGGTACCACTTCTTTCTTCTTCCACAAGATCAATCAAATCCCCTCTCTATCTCTAGGATTTTCAAAAAAAAAAGGAAGAAAAAAAATCATATTTTTGTGAGAAAGTCTGGCGCTGTAATATTACAGAGGCAATAACCGGAGTTTAAACCGTTCGATCGAGCTGAAATTTGGTCAGCACGTTTGAAACTTGAGAAGAAATATTTTGAATGGTGAAGATTGTGTTTGGAGCTCTTTGTGGATGGAAATAAGAAAAACAAAATAGGTCAGATTTTGGGCGATTCAGTTCTGCGCGGTCGAGGGAAAAGAGTCATTTCTCACAAACTAACCGTTAGATCCAACTGTAATTTGGACAGCACGTTCATGACTCGTAGAGGTAAATTATGGACGGTGGAGATTGGGTTTTCTCATTTCTAAAGTTATAAAAATTAAACGGAAAATGGTGTTCTTGGGTGAGGTTTTTCTAAATTAATCTCTTGTGTGCGTATGCCCGCCCGGTCAAATCTGCCGCCAAGACCAACAGGTCAGATCCGCCGCCGGAAACACCGTGTGACTTCTGACTCCAGGATCAAAAAAATGAAATCAAGCCATTACGGGATGCCACTTACCGCCATTGCTCGTCACAACACTGAGTCACACGGTCGGATCTCTTTCATATCTTCGCCACAAACGTCATCGGAGATGTGAGCCCAACAAGCAACTACCATGGGTGGTCCACCGTTGACTACTCTCTATCCTAACGTCATCGGAGATGTGAGCCCAACAAGCAACCACCATGGGTGGTCCGCCGTTGACTACTCTCTATCCCAACGTCATCGGAGGTGTGAGCCCAACAAGCAACCACCATGGGTGGTCCGCCGTTGACTACTCTCTATCCCAACATCATCGGAGATGTGAGCCCTACAAGCAACCACCATGGGTGGTCCGCCGTTGACTACTCTCTATCCCAACATCATCGGAGATGTGAGCCCAACAAGCAACCACCATGGGTGGTCCGCCGTTGACTACTCTCTATCCCCAACGTCATCGGAGGTGCGAGCCCAACAAGCAACTACCATGGGTAGTCTACCATTGATTGCTCTCCACCTCACGGTGCGAGCCCGACAAGCAATCACCATGGGTGGTCCGCCGTCGACTACTCTCAACCTCGACGAGTTGGTCCAACTTGAGCTGTTAAGGTTGAAACATTGGATCAACATTGGACTCGCCGCGACCTCCGACTGGGATAAATCCCTAGTCGCCAGGAATGCGCAACGCCGGTCTCGATGGCCCGTTTCATCTTCAAAGGAAATATGGTACATTGAAAGTCTTCTCTTCTCTTCTCTTCTTCGCGGAGACATCGTGGAAAAAAAGAGCAAATTAAAGAAGAGTAAATTGAAAGCTTACACTTGTGAATTGAATTTCTTGGATGGTGTGTTTTGTTGGTGTGCTTTGTCTTGACAACCTCTTGAAGCAAAGCTGAAAGTCTTGTTTGTTGGATATCTTTGATGAAAAAATTGAGTTCATGAAGTACAATTATATAGTAGTGAATTCATGGATAATTATGGAAATTACTTGTGGACTCATGGATAATTATGGAAATTACTTGTGGACTCATGGATAATTATGGAAATTATTTGTGGATAATTATGGAAATTACTTGTGGACTCATGGATAATTATGAAAATTACTTGTGAGGTGTGTAATCTCTACAAAAATTTTAAGAGATTCTTTACTACAAATAACTTTGATAATTTTGGGTAAGATTCTTGAAATCTTGGTGAGCAAGAAACACATTGGTGCCATATTTAAGTTCTCTTGAGAAATTACAAGAAAGGAAAACTTTTGCGATTCCTTCACATCAAGACACACTGTTCGTGAACAAATCGCAAAGGGGCATTTGTAAGCAATTAAAATTTACGGTCCAATCAAATGGCGACACGTGAATTTTATTGATTAAATATCAATTTTAATTTATTATATTTTATTTTTGGAACTTAATAAATTAATTCCTAAAATAGATTAATAAATAATTGATAATTAATTTAAGTAGGGTTTAAATTAAGTAAAACTTGACTCCCAAGTCAAATAAAGTCTGGAAGGTTCCAGAATCAGGTCAAATTAAGCAATGACCATTCAAACTGTGTTATATTTGGAACAGCCCAAGCCCGCAGAATCGGGTCAAATCTGTCATGGACCAATCAGATTGCAAGTTATTTATGGGGCATGCTCATTCCTCACCTATATAAGGAGTCCTCCTCCATTCATTCCAGACACACTACAACATCTGAACACGCAGACGCTTCTGAAGAGATCAAGAATACGAGCAGTGCTCCCTTGAGATCTTCAAGCATCTTCGAGCCAAGAACGACCTTCGATCCAAGATCAAGGTGCCAAGCCTCTCCGATCCGGCGTTCTTCAAGTCAAGCAAATATCATAGATCAAGATCAAGCGAAGGTCAAGATCCAAGTCAAGTGAAGATCAAGATCAAGCGAAGGTCAAGATCCAAGTTAAGTGAAGATCAAGATCAAGCGAAGGTCAAGATCCAAGTTAAGTGAAGATCAAGTCAAGCGAAGATCAAGATCCAAGTTAAGTGAAGATCAAGATCTAAGTGAAGATACAAGTCAAGTGAAGATCAAGATCCAAGTTCAAGATCTTCAAGTCAAGAACACTCAAGACCTTCAAGTCAAGTTCAAGTTATATTCAAGTCAAGAATAACAGCCGATCAAAGATCAAGGTGCTAAGCCTCTTCGATCCGACGTTCTTCAAATCAAATTCATTATTCGTGAAGTCAACGTTCTACCAAATTGAGCGGCATACTTCACAACAAATTCAAGTCAACGTTCAATCCGAACAAAGGTTCAACACCTCCGGATCAACGTTTGAGACTACACACTCGAGTTCGAAGAAGCTTCAACTGAAGATCCAACTCAACATATACAGTCAACGCGGTCAACACAACAAGTCAAAGTCAAAGCCAAATTGATTCGAGAGAAGAATCAGATGATAGATAGAGATTGTTTTCTAAATTTTCAAGTTTAATCCTTCTGGATTATCATTGTAATTCTTTTGTGTTTATTTTATTATAAATACAAAATTTGTTGTTACAAGTTCATAAATAAATTAACTAAATGGTTATCACTTTTTGTTTATCATGTATCACTTTTTTAAAAAAATACTATCACTTTTTATTATTTCAGTAAATGATACTTCGTGAAATAATTCAATTATACGAATATCAATTTTCTTAGATTAGAAATCACTTTTTATTAAAAATATTATCACTTTTTGTCTATTCTATAAATTATTTGTAAAATACACTTTGATAATTAGTTATCACTTTTTATTAAAGGTGTAATCACTTTTTGTTTAAAATGTTATCGCTTTTCATTCATATTATAAATTGTTCATGTAATAGTTTACAGTACTGTTATCACTTTTCATCAATTGAGTATCACATTTTATAAATTTATAATATTTAAATAAAAAAATTAATTAAATTATTAATTAATTTAAATTAATAAGAATTTTAATAATAAAAATATTATTTAAAAAAATAATATTATATATATAAATAAAATATATATAAAAGACCTAATTAATTTACTTTTATAATTAAAATTTCAAGTTTCTAATTTGAATACAACCAAACAGGACCCTTAAAAATATAATTTATGAGTTAATGGGTGATCTGTTTCACATAAGGAGATCCGTGAGACGGTCTCACCCAAATCTTTTCCAATAATTTATTAGGATATTAATTAAAGGGTGAAAAAAATAAATAATTAAAAAATACTAATAATTTATTAGAATATTAATTAAAGGGTGAAAATGTAGTAAACAAAAATAGGTGAGGACAGAGGTGTCCAAAAAGTTTTACAAATGCTAAGCACTTTTAGGATATATATATATATATATATATATATATATATATATATATATATATATATATATATATATATATATATATATAATGTAATATAATATAATAGATAGATTTTAAGACGTGCACGTCACACGCATGTCATATTTTGTAATAATTATAATTAAAAAAACTCTTACATTTTGTAATAATAAAAAAGAAAAGCAAACAAATAAACCATTTATTTTTTTATAAAATCCATCTTGCAGCTCTATAGAATTCTTATTATTAATATAATAATGTTAATTATATATATATATATATATATATATATATATATATATATATATATATATATATACTTTGCACTATCACGTAGTGCTGCAAATTGTAGATCAAATAGTATAGATAAAAGTGCACGACTTCAAATCACCGAAGGAGAAAATAGAAAAAAAATAGAAAATCACAATTATCTTCAATTTTTTCCACTTTCTTTTAATATATCATTAAAAAAAATTATGCTTGATACATACAAATTTTACACATAATCAGTTTTTCCTTCCCATTCTTAAAGAAATCTAGTCAACCCCAAAGAATATAACTACACAAATCATGTATGGGCTTATCAACCGTTGCTACTTACTACTCTCAAAATAATATCATTATCTCCTCCTTCGATGCTGCATTCGACTTCACCGCTATGCCCTTCTTATATAATCGAGTATTCGAGAAGCTCTTCATTATCGTTGAGAATCCATTCAGGGACTCCGCCATCACTCCACATTTTATAATTTTAGATTTGTCTCTTCATATTATTTATTAAATGAATTTATTGTAATTTGTCTCTTCATATTATTCTAATAAATAATTTATTTTTAATTAATTAAGGTTGAAAATGTAATAAAAAAATTAAGGGAGGATAAAATGGGAAAAATATTAACCAAGATACTAACCACCTTTAATATATTATGATTATGATAATTATCACTTCCGCTATAAAACGTTATCACTTTCGCTATAAAATATTATCACTTTTTTATTTATAATATAAATTGTTCATGAATAACATTATCTCTTTTCTTTAATTTAGTATTACTTTTTGTTATACAAGTTATCACTTTTTATCCATCTTGTTGATGCGTGTTTTAGTCGCGAGGACTTTAAACAATATCAAACATTAGATAATAAAGGGAAGGTGAAGAAGATGAAGATAAAGAGTAGAATTGGCTATCGAGCCTTTGTATTTTTCATTGATCTTTTTATGAGTGAAGTAACGTACCTTTTGTTGTGTTTTTCTCCTATTTATATTTCTTTTTTCCTATCCTTATGAGCTTAGATGCTCTTGCTAGTTTTTAGATTGTTCCTTCTATTAATAGATGGTCATGTGTCCTATTCTAGAATCATCTCATAACAAATTTGATGCTCTTGTAACTTCTATTTCCTGATTGGTTGATGAAGAATCTAATTCAGCTGATATTGAGGACCACTGAAGCCTTCCAATGCTCTTTCTTGTTTATGTTTCTCATTCCACAATACCCAGGAAACTAGGCACAGTTTCCTGGGTTATCCTAGAATTGCTTCTCAGGTTTAGCTCCATATTTATCCCCGGGCTTAATCCTTGATAATTCCTGAGTATAATTTTATAATGTTATAATTGGGCTTTGAGATCTTCCGCATCCTTTTCTCTCTGTTGGGCTTCTTTTATTGAGCCTTTCTTTGAGTACCTTGGGCTATGTATTTTATTCCATAACACATCTCATATAAACCTTTAAATATGAGACGATCTCATACAAGTTATTATTATTGCAAATATTAGCTCGATCGACAACGGATGGAGTTTGATTTTTGTGTAAGTACTGTTTTTAAAATGATCAAATTTAACTCCTCTTTCATACATTAAAGCTCGTTCACTGTCTTTTTGTTATCATATAATAATTCCATGATCAAGTATATAATTCTTTAGAAGCCAATGAAAATTTTAAATCATTTTTTAAAAAAATTCGGAGAAAATTATACTAAAAAAAAAATTCTAATTTACTTCATGATATTATTAACGGGAGGTATATACTCTGACCTTAATATTCATAGAGTACTTAGTTATTTATATGATTTTTTGTTTTTTTTTACTATATATTAATTGATATTTGTTGAATATTAGAATACCTCGAACAAAGATGTCATTGTTTTATTTCTTAGAAACCATCTGTTCTTAGAACAAAGCAATTTTCTTGGCCTTGACATTCACTCCAATAACATATATATTATAAATTTATTTATTTATATGTTTTTATGTATATGGTTGATATTACCAAGATAATATGCCAAACATATTATTTTCAATTTGTCTTTAACTCATCATTTTTGCTATATAACTCCAACCAAGCATCAAACCCCTTCCCCTCTCTTCCACTCTCCCCCTTCACTTGTATTTTTTCATTAGTAGCTACTAATTTTCTCTCTAAATGATTGAAATCTTGATTTGAAGAGGATGCCTACTTGCTTCCCCATTTACAAAACAAATTTATCTCACGATGTAATATTAGATGAACCAGTTGGATCATCAGATGATACGAATCGTGTTCTTATAGTTATGGATGCTCTCAAAGAATTTTCCGTAGACCTAATAGAATGCGTCCTTAGGAGATTCGCCTCCGGAACATTTTCCAAAATAACCCTCCTTGGAATCAAGCCTTGGCTAAACTTCACTTGTGAGTTATATCATCATCCTTTGCAATTGCATGCATATATATTTATATGAAAATTAAGCTTTTATGACATTGATAAATGTCATATAAAGAATACATTTGATTTATCATGATATTTTCATGGAATGTCATCTAAATTAATGTAGCAATAGCTAATAGTCAAATGATTAGCTGTCATGTGTCTTGAGAGAATCAATTCTGTTATTTATTCGTCAGGGTTTGAGAGTAACTTCTTATCCATTTGTTTATGCTCACTGTAGGAATTTAAGGAATAGTTTCATCATCTCTCTTGCGCCATTCTAAAATGAAGGAGAAAATTTGAAACAAGAAAAAGAAAATATTATTATGGATTAATCAAATCAAAATGAGTGATGTGACATAGATTATGTATGTGTATATATATAAAAATTATTTGAATACGTACGTACAGTATCTTCAAAGACGTGGTCAGACATCTGGAGTATGGAGGAGTTGTTTAATATCCAAGAGAATAATATGATCATGAACGATCCCAAATATCATAAAGTTCAACGCCTTATTGAGGTTTGCAAAAAATATGGGGTACGTTACATCTCCAATCTCTATTTCATACTCCACAAAACTCTCTCTCTCTCTTCCCCCCCCCCCCCCCCCCCCCTCTCTCTCTCTATATGAATGCTGCAAAATTAGTCATGTGATGTACATGTCTTAAAAATAGTTATTATCTTTTAATTTATAAATTTTCCTCCATCCGTTCAAAATTTATCTGTATATTTGTTATAGATATCGGGTTTAAGAAGTCACTTTTTGACTTAATTTGAGAGTAGTATGGTATTAATATCCTTATTTTAAGAAAAATTGCACTTTTTTACCAACTTTATTGACTTTGAAGGGTACTGTAGTACTTTTAGGTAATAAAAGATAGTATAAAGTAATGGTATGTGTATGAAAAATGAGTAACAAATTTGAAATTAAAGTAACTTTTAAAATTGTTGGATAAAGTGATGTTTAATTTGAGATGTGAATGATTTTATGAGACATACAAATAAAAAAAGTGTGAAAGATTTTTGTGGGAGGAGGGTGTATAAGTGTTATAACTTTATAAGATTCTTAAATGATTAATCCTCAATAATTTGAAAGTCACTAAAGGACAAAATATTACAACAATTAAGAAGTTATATGACTAATATTGTGAGAAAGAAAAAAGAAAGGAAGAAAATATATATAAAAAAATTGGTACAGATTATTTTATATATTCGTGGATGGAGGAGTAACTTTAGATTCTTAAATGATTAATCCCCAATAATTTGAAAGTCACTAAAGGACAAAATATTGCAACAATTAAGAAGTTATATAACCAATATTGTGAGAGAAAAAAAAGAAAAAAAAAACTGATCCAGATTATTTTAATATAAGAACTCTCATGTCATAATGTTGTCTTGGATTAACATGTAGAACAAAAGGAAAAAATATACTTATAAAAAGAAAAAAAAAACATGAAACCTACTATCCTTAATGGTAAGATTTCAATAGTATCTTGTATGATACAGGAAAATGATATAAGATATCTGTGCCGAACTAAAATTGAAAAAAATAAAAAACTACTTTGACACAATCAATATATATATATATATATATATATATATATATATATATATATATATATATACCATTTTTTATATAACTTCTTATCTACCAGACTAATTTTGTCCCAAATATATTAATGACATGCAGAGTTGATTATAATTATTAAAAGCCCCCTAATATTATGTTTTCTTAAGAAAACACCCTCTTAATTATTATTTCAGGTGGTGCCGGAGTTGAGAACAGAAATGGGCCATGAATTACGACTCCGCGTAGCCGAACAGATTAGTAGCCTTCACGCTACCTTGGTCGTATTCGATAGGTAACTAATACATCATTTTTTTTAAATTTATTTTCGGATATACTGGTATTCTATTCATAAACTGACTAATTAGGGAAAACAATTATCAGAACCTACTGTCTACTAGCATATATCCTCATTTTAAGCTAGAACTTACCTTCCAATAGAGTAGATCCTCATTTTAAGCCAGAGTTTTGTACTCTATATGGATTGACGTCAAAGTTATTGATGGCACCCACGAATTATAAACCTAAAACCTTAGGAAATTTTACCTTAAAGTACCTCAAATATTACTCCAAACTAAAAAAACTCTTGGGATTAACAAATACATATATAGTTATTGAGTACTCCTATTAAAAAATGTAGTAGTGTTGATTAATTAATCACTATTAATTATGAATAGAATTGATCGTAGAGAGTTGTATGGTGTTTTTCAGGTATCATGATAAGAAGTATATTGACTTCTATGCAGAAAAGATACCTTGTGACATGTTGGTGGTTAATCACAATGGACAGATCCATCTCGTCAAGAAAAGAAGATCATCATCCGATAATAATATGGATGATGATCAACCATGAACCTGGAATTTTTCTTTAATTTATATATTGCGTTTGATTCTATGTTGTATACTTGCATTAATAAATGAGTTAGTCTCTTGTGCGTCCGATGCACAAGGCATTCAAGGACTTAAAAAATTTCGTTTTAAAGAGTACATACTTTGATTCGCATATGGATATTATTTTTTTAATGAAAGAATCGGTTGAAATATAAATGATATTAATGTTTAAATAAAGAAATATTTTTCTTTTCGAAAAATTAAGGGTATAAATTTTTATACTAAAGAGAACCACATTTAATACTCCCTCCGTCCGTTTCTAAGGTGTTCGTTTGTTTTTTGTATGTGGATTAAGGAATATTATTATTATATGTAAAGTGAGTAGTTATATTAGAGAGAAGTGGTGGGTCATATTGTGTACTTTTTTACTAAATATGAGAAATGAATACCTTTGAACCGGACGCTAAAAATAATAAAATGGACACAGCGGACGGATGAAGTACTAATATAAATGGTACAACTTTGTGAGGCCGTTGGATCTGGACACACGGTGTGTATGGAGACACGCAAATTTTATATATCCTTAATAAATTAACCAAAAGTATATACCTAAATCTTGAATATACCTACACTTCATGCGCGATTCATCATTTATAAAAGGGTTAATTATCATCATATTTGAACACTTCATGCGCGATTCATCATTTATAAAAGGGTTAATTATCATCATATTTGATTCGATTGCTAATAAGATCAATTTTTATTTTTGGAATTTAGCAAATAAAAATGTTACTTCTCGAGTAAATGATCGAATTTGGGAGTTGATCAAGTACAAAATTAAAGACAATGTTGTATTTATTATCTTGTAAGTTAGTTAGAGCGTAATACTGAAAAATAAATCTACATTTGGTATATATATATATATATATATATATATATATATATATATATATATATATATATATATATATATATATATATATATATATATTAAAATTGCATCTTTGTTTACAAAATTCTAAAAAGCCCCTTCTTTTTTATCGTAATTTAATTTGCTATGAATCTTAATCTTTCAAAAAAATTAACAATTTCTTTTCTCCTAGCTAGTGAAATATAGTAAAATCATGATTCATATTTGGTCTCATTTGTAAAAGTTAAATAAATTAAAAAATATTGTGTGGGGTGCGAATTATCGGTTCACTTATTGCAAATTATATTTCACTCCATATTTCATAACATAATTTTAATAAAAAACGCTATACCCCACTAAATGCACCCATTCCAAATTATATTCCACTCCATGTTTCATAACATAATTTTAATAAAAATACTATATACTATTAAATGATCATTAAACCCCAGCATATCTAATAACAATTTAGGAGTGATTGTGACAAGTGTCACATAATTGTCAAATAAAATAGTAAAATGGAATAGATGATCTCAATTTGCAAATTATAAACAAGCACATCCATTCAAGAGATTTAATTGGTTGAGATGATACAACATTAGACAGTGATGAACCTAAATTGGTGCATATTGACAGTAATACCCTTATTTTATTCCGCAAACAACAACAAAAATAAAACCTACTTATACAGTTCACAATAGATTATATAGACAACTCATCACAAGAGTATTCTTTAGTAGTAACTTATACGGAACAAGTATATATCACGCATGGATTAGATCTAAAAATCCACTATGGGTACCTGTTTATGCAATCGAGCCACGGGTTCTTCGACGGCCTCTCCATCGTCCTCACCGACTTCCAAACAGCACTATTACACTTGAAACCCGACCCAAAAGCCAATTGCCAAATCCGTTCGCCCTTTTCCACGTGCCCTTTCGCCTCCAGATAAGCCAGCGCGTACCATATGCTGCTGCTGGCTGTGTTGCCAAATCGGTGCAACACTGCTCGTGATGCCTCCAGATTCTTGTCAGTGAGCTCCATGTTCCTCTGCAGCTCATCAAGAACCGTGTTGCTGGCTGCATGGATGCACAAGTGTTGGAATGCTAGCTTGAAATCGGGGATGTATGGTTTTGGGGGATTGGATTTGTTGCCGGAGAGAAGGCAAGCTTGGGTTGAGAGGAAGATGAGATGCTCTGATAAGGGCAGAACAAGAGGGCCTAATGTGGTGATATTGGTCTTCAGTGCATCACCCCCTAATTCCAACAACTCTTTGCTCATTTTTAGACCCTTCAATCCTACCATGTCTACCTCTTGGTAGATGCTCCTGATATGATATGTGTACAATACAACTCAATAAAATATGAAAACAATTCTACCGAATGATTCGGCGTGAAATGTATTGTGGTGTGACATCTCTTATAGATTTACATGTGGCGAGGTGAAGAAATGGGATTGCCACTAGGATTTATACGTATAATTCATCTCCTCTCTCCTACATGTCACTTATCCAACAAAATGCTACAGAAGATATCACACCAAAATAACGTAGTATATCAAACCCGAATGATTCCATAAAAAGATTTTCGGTTAAATGGAATCATATTGTCATCTTCCAACAAACTGTTATATGACACACATTATTATTCATCTAACCCGAATGATTCCATAAAAAGATTTTCGGTAAAATGGAATCATATTGTCATCTTCCAACAAACTGTTACATGACACACATTATTATTCATCTAACCCGATTTTCGGTTAAATGGAATCATATTGTCATCTTCCAACAAACTGTTGCATGACACATTATTATTCATCTAACCCGAATGATTCCATAAAAATATTTTCGGTTAAATGGAATCATATTGTCATCTTCCAACAAAATGTTACATGACACACATTATTATTCATCTAAAAATAATGAGTTAATTTTCTGTTCCATGAATTATTCAAGAATAATAGTTAGTAATTTAATAGGGTAATAATTTTTAATGGAGAAAAACGATAAAATCTAATTATGTGTAACGTGGAAGACAAGCTCATAAAAAATATAGAAGCATGGTGTACTAGGATTAAAAAGAAAATAGTATGTACATTGTCAATGTATAAATATTGGGGATAATTACAAATTTTTTTTTCCACACAAAAGGGTTATTTTGAAAAAAATTGTAATTTTAAATTGATCACATGAATAATCGCATTTTTAGTCTCATTCTATAGAAATTGTCCCGATCATGTAATTTACTTCATCGATCAGTGGCCCATGAGCATGAACCATAATGTTAATAAATAACATGAATTTAAGCACAAATTACGTTAATGGTAACCAGTAGTGTAATAAGTTTTTCCAGGTAATCCATATATTCAAAGTTAAACTTCACACTTTTTATTTTTCTTCATTTCACATTAAATTTCACCAAAAATAAAAAATAAAAAATCACCATCTCTAAAATTACATTTTAATCACATACTCCCTCCGTCCCATGCTAAGAGGGCCATTTTTTCATTTTGATCGTCCCACCCAAAAAGTTTCATTTCCTTTTTTACATGTATGGGACCCACACACCCCTCTATTACAATTAAATGTTGGGACCCACGCTCCTACTAATATAACTACCCACTATACATTAAATAATAATACTCATTAATCTACATACCAAAAAGCAAATAGCCCTCTTAATGAGGGACGGAGGGAGTAGTTATCACTATCACCTAACACACATAACATATTTTATAATTTATTTATCACCTAAAAATACTACATTACTCTCTAAAAGTCAATAAAGTTAGTCAAAACAATTTTTTGAAACTATGTAACTACGGTAGTAACGGTGAAAATTAAGTTGTGATGGAGAGAGTATTAAACTTTATGGGGATAAATGAAGTTACCCAAAATTTGAGGGACTGATTAGCAATAAAAGCAACGAAATTAAGCGCGAAGAAAGAAAAAGCGTACGTACCTAAAGCTCCGATCATCAGCACCCTTGTGCGTCCTCACGATGTGCTCGAGACGGAACTTGGCACGGCGGCGATCACGGCGGCGATTGGAAAGCATCAGAGCGGCGCAGCCCATCCGGAAGTAACAATTCGATATCAGCATCGATCTCTCCTTCCCCTGATAAAAGCCAAACCCAACAATCTCCGTACTCACCACCACAGCAAAAGTACTAGGGTTCGCCTCCAGCATATCGCGCGCCAAATCGAGCGCTATAATCCCAGCGCTGCTTCCCATTCCCCCCAAATTGAAGTTGAGAGTGTTTTCCTCCATCTTGTAGCGGTTGATTATCATGGCGGAGAGCGACGGCGTCGGATTGAACACGCCGCTGTCGACGACCAGGATTCCGACCTTTTCTGGCCGGATCTGAGTTTTCTCGAAGAGTTCATCGAGCGCGCCGAAGATTACGGTTGAGGCCTCCTCTCGGCCGTTTCTAATGGTGGCGGAGTTTTCCGGCGAGAAAATTGATTTGGGGAGGTAGGATTCATCGCCGATGCCGGAGGTTTGCAGGATTCGTTTCTGGAATTCGAGGCTTGCTTCGTCGAATTTCCCTGATTTTCGTGCTAGTTCGATGAATTGCTCCTTCGTCACCTGTAATTATGTGTTAATTAAAAATAATAGGAGTAATAGACTTATCACATACTCTCTCCACAAGAAGTAATATTTAATGTGAAGTATTTAGTTGTATAATAATTTAATGTATAGCAAGTAAGAGAAATAATATTTTAATGTGTAGTGGGTAGTTATATTAATGTTGGGTGTGGGTCACTCAATCTAAAAAGAAAATTGATACTTTGTAATGAGAGTGGGACGGACCAAAATGGATTGACTTGAATTACCTATTCCACTTTTTATATTTCATTGGTATTTCATAACATAAAAAATTTTACCCTACCATTTACCAATAAACCTTATGGCATATGGCGTTAGTTTAGGCACTAATTGTAACACGTGTAAAGAGTGGAATAGGAGATGAAATATGTGTGTGAAATAGGTGATCCCATTTGAAAATTTACACGTATCAAGGGGACAAAGTAATTACTCCTTCCGTCCGCCACAAAGGTGGACATTTACTTTTTGCACGTGGATTAAGGAGTATTATTATTTAAGGTGTAGTTGGTAGTTGTATTAGTGGGGTGTATGGGTTCCATAAATTTATTGTATTAGTGATGTGTGTGGGTCCCATGTGTTTTAAAAAGGAAATGTGGACCTTTGGTGTGGACACCCAAAATGGCAAAATGTGGACCTTTCGGGCGGATGGAGGGAGTAATTGTTTTGTATGTACTTGATAAAATTAAAAATATAAACAAGCTTAACTTAAACAAATCAAAATTGAAATGGTAAAGCTTAACACAAAATAGATGCAGTATTCTTTTACACTTTATTAACGAAAATTTAATGATCTTATTCACATTTTTAATTGAAGTATACAATGAATTCATATTTTATCTTATATACACTGTTAATTACTCCCCTCAATGTCACTTATTTATTTACTCCTCTTTATTTTGAAATGTCTCATTATTAATAATAAAAATAACTATATTTTCTTCGTCTTATTTTAATCTTTACATATTTTAGTTTGGGTGTTCGTCCAACTTTAATATTTATATTTCTTTTTTGGTATCTGAATCAAGTCAAAGCAATTAATATATCACTATGAAAGTCAACTCAATACTAATATAATTAATATATTACTATGGGAATATTAAAATATTATATTTCTCAACACACTATACATTAAAATATTAGATTTCTCCTTATCAATAAAAAAGACTAACATAAACATTATAACGTCACTTGAGGTAGTACATAGAATGACCCTAAATTAATAGATTATAAATCTCTAATATCAAATGAGAAATACACATCTAAATATTTAAATCATTACTCCATAGAAAACGATTAATATCGTACCTTGAAATCATCATTAGGTTTATAGCATGCAAAATCCAGGAGAAAAATAGGACGATGGCGCGAAAAGTAAACGGAAACGGCAGACGCCGTTACTGCGACGAGCAGCACCACGGTGGCGAGATTGTAGGCGGCCGCGCCATCCCAAAATCTCCGCCACAGCTCCGCCCTGTTGAGGCTTCCCACCTCCACCCCGAAAACAAACAGCCAAGCCGGCACCGAGGCAACGTACAGTCCGTGCTTGATCATATAATGATACCCTAACTTCACGTATTTCATGTTCAAGGACTGCACCAAGCCCGGCAACCTCCGTCGTCTCCCGATGGAGGACGTGTTAGCTACCTCCGCCGTTAAATGGGCCTCTTCTTGAGCCATGCTTGTAAAAATTAAGGTGGTGTTTTTTTCTTTGGCAAGAAAGAATTGGGTTGATTTATAGTATGGTGAAATCTGGGTAGGGTTGGCGGGACAGGTTTTTTTGCGGTTGAATAGGTTTGAAATTAAATAGCATTGATCGAATCTTATAAAATAAACATGCAAGTGATCTCGTAAAATCAGCCAGGTTGCTTGCACTCATTAATTATTTTAGGCTTTAGATTATATCTTGGGTTACTCATCAAATATTTTATTATAAATAAAAAATATAATATCAGAATGTAAAAGGAGGTAGGTCTGAATTATTATTATTATTAATCAAATATAACGGGTTATTCTTTGATGCAGCAGATACACCGGTCCATCTAGGGTTTATAGACTATTTTGTAGGGTATAATTATTTTTATTTTCAAAATATTTAATTATTTTATTTTGATCTGGTGACAGTTATTAAGTTGTTTTCAATCTAATAGATCATATTAATTAGGTGCATCATAGTTTAACTCCAAAATTATTGAATTATAAAAAAGTGACAATAGTGCATAAATATTTCATTAATAATTCGTAGTATGAATAAAAGTGATAACATTTTTAGTGAAAATTGATGATATTTTCTTAAATTCAATTTATGTCACATAATAATAGGGTATTTTGATCTAAAAAAGATATATATATATATATATATATATATATATATATATATATATATATATATATATATATATATATATATATATATATTCTCATAACAACCTACGTTGTTCAATCATATGACCTCAAAATTGCCAGAAACACACAAATTGAGTGGTCACATGCTGACACACGTGCATGATTCTGTCAAAAATTTAATTTTCCGACTACAAATAGAACTAAAATTGAATATTTTCGATATGAAATTAAAAGTAATAACTATTAAAAAAATATATAAAAATGTCATATAAGACAATCTCATGTAAGTATTGTCGTATATCAAAAAGTATGATATTTTAAAAAGGAACATGATTAATAAAATAGATAAGGAATGATGAATATTTTAATTAAAAATTATACTTATATGTGAAATGTGATAATTGTCTATAATAATTGTTTAAGGAAATTTTTCCATAAAAATTTGTAGTATAAATAAATAAATATATAATACAATATTTCAAATGAAAAGTGAAAATTAATTAAGAAAAGATAAAATAGTTTTCCATTGTGAGATTTTGTTACACGAGTATTGCTCTAATAATAATAATAATAAATAATAATAATAATAATAATAATAATAATAATAATAATAATAATAATAATAATAATAATAATAAAAAGAAAAAAATCTCTTTGATAAGATTCTTCTGGTATTCCCTAAAAAGTCTACTCCATTGAATGATCATAGGCGCATGTACGTAGTTTGCATATAAAATGGGAAGGTGGTGTAAGAAGATCGAACGTGGAGCAGAATGATAAAGAAAACAAAATCATTAATTAGTACGTACGTAATAACAATGCATTGAAAGGTAGGGAGAATTAATTTTTTTACTTTCTACTTCCCCTTTCTTTTCTCCTTAGCATTCCTGATATAGTTATAAACTACGTCGAAATTGATATTCAAACTATTATGTGGTGGAAGTATATCGGGTCTTCTTATCGTGATGAAATAGAAGGCCTTATGGTTGCCTTTCCCGACTAGTTCTTGGGCCACACTGTTGAAGTAAAGCTCTAATACATCGCCTCTGAATAGAGTCGAGTTGTTTTCCCATGCCTTGAAAACTTTTTCTCCCAGCCAATCTGGAAGTTTTGCAAGTTCTGGGAAGCTTGGTGCAACAGTATAAATTGAGGCTAGTGCCCCAAAATCATACCACTGCTTTACATCATTTTGATTTGAGTCTTCTCGCATCCAAACTCGGGGATATTCCCCAGATATATCCACCCAGCATTTATTCGGTTGGATTCCTTGTCTGGTATTCAATTTCTCTCAGCTGGCCTGATATTCCTGCCAATAAGAGAAATCAGCTAACTTAATACCAACCTTAGTAGTGCCTGTCATCGGCCTAAGGTTGATCTCTCCCTCTTTAACCCTAGAGGTGCTGGGTTGACTCGTCGACTCTAGATGTGACTCCAGGCCTTCGATTTTTCCTTGGACCTATTCCTCTTTTGGAGGTTCCAATCTAGGACTTGTGCTGAGGGTACTTGAATCCCTTGCTCCGGGTTTAGAGCTCTGTTCTCGACTACTCTTCTTTTGCCGAGTGCTATTGCTATCAACAGCCCGGAGGAGTGGCTCTCGTAATGACTCAAATAGACTCGCATTGTTGCGAATGCAATCTCGTATGTGATTTGACACTTTGGTCTGATCACTTTCTTGTATTCTTCCAACATGTTTTACATTGAGTGCCAGATTCTCGAATTCTCTTTGGAGCTACTCAAGGTTGTCCATTAGGTGCTTTGATCCAGTTATGATGGAGTCTATTTCAGCTCCTTCCATCTCTCGTTAGGAAATCTGCCAAAATATTATCAACAGATTTAATAATGACAATATTAAAATTATAATATTGGCATTCTGCTTGCCATCTTAAAAGTCTAGCCTTTTCTGGTTTAGATTCAATTTTATTTTTCAAAAAGGCTTTGACGCTTGTGTTATCAATTTTAAGGATGAATTTCTTCGCGAGAAGAAACAACGGCCATTTTTTGAACGCCTTCCGAACCGCAAAGAACTCCTTTTCATTGATGTGCTACCTCTTCGCTTCATTCTCTGCAAAGAGTCTGCTACAGTATCTGTATGGCACTTCTCTTCAAGTGTGGACTTAGTTAGAACTGCTGCTCACCAATGGTCACTGGCGTCTGTGTAGAGTACAAGTTCGTCCTTGTCATTTGGTATTGCTAACTTAGGGAGCTTCTTGCAAATCTCCTTTAGTTGTTTAACCATTGCTCAGTGTGATTCCTCCCATTTGAACTGGGCATCCTTTTTCAACAGAGGACTGAACACCTTCCTGTATTGTGCTAGATTGTTGATGAACATTCCAGCAAAGTTGACCACTCCTAAGAAGCTCTGGAGTTGCTTCTTATCCTTGAGATCTTCAGGAAATCCCTGAATCTTTTCTACAATATGAGGTTGTAGAATAATTCCGAACTCATCGATCTCGACTCCAAGAAACTCAATCTATCTTGTTGCTATTACTGCTTTTTTTTCGGAAAGCACCAATCCTTTCTTGTGGCATACCTCTGAAAATAATTCCAAATGCGCCAAATGCTCTTTCATGTTTTTTGAGGCTATGAGGATGTCATCCACATAAACAAACATGAATGAGAAATAATCTTTGAACATATTATCTATCTTCCTTTGGTATATGTGGGTTGTGTTCGCCAAGCCCATAGACATGACATTCCAGATATAATGGCCTTGTAGTGTGGAGAAGGTTGTGAACTTCTTGCTTCCTTCTTGTTGGATTGTATACTAAAAGTCTAGCCTTAGTATGAACAATATCATAACAATATTTGAAATGAGAATCATTGATCAAATGATTGCATCTTATAATTTATTTTATATGCATGATGCAATAGTCCATTTACTTTATACTGTAGATAATATGTTGTGCGACAACACGCGGAAGATCATATTATCGGTTTCCTTATAAAGTATAAACAGATGCTCACAACTGAGATAGACGGGGACTCTCTATCGGTATGGGTGTAGTGTGGTTTGGTATTAGCTTGTCTTGGCTTTAGAATCACATTAGTGCACTTGTGTGTATTGAGCAGGACCGCATGAGATCGTTCGACTTATACTGACTTATAGAAGAACTTGATCTCTGTTATTATGGAAGTTCGTGCTCTTAATCCCTATACAATAACCTCGACACGTAGGGCAGTATATATTTCTTTGATTCATCAATGGGTGAGATTTATAAGTATTAAATCAACAAACTCGGTGAGTTGGGAAGTAGTGCTGTATCTATGGTGTGCTGTTGATTGTAGAAGGAATCCATGTCCGTCATAGGTTGATGATGTCCCCTTGAGGAGCTCATAAGGTTTATCATGTAAATCTTGCAAGTGGATTAATTTCCGGCATGATAATAAGGTTGAGTGGTACTACTCTCGGATGAGATATTAATTAATTTGAGTTGTCAGTAACTTAATTAATTAATGGGCATTGTATATCTTAAACATGGGGAGACTATCGGGCTTATAATAAGAAGGAGCCCAGAACATAATTTTGGGATTGGACGGGTAGTGCAGTAATAATATTTTAGTGGACTATATTATTATTATTGGATTTAATTAAAAGCTTTGGGCTAAGCTTGGTTAATTAAATTCAATTGAGGCCCAGCCCAATTTCTCCTCCTGGTCCCTGCTGTAGCCCAATATATAAGTGAACTCAGCTTCCTGGAACCCTTAGATTATTCCTGCGCCTCTTTTGGTGAGAGAAGGGAAGAGAAGCAGATTGAGAGATCCTGCAGACTGTTGCCCACACAACAGCAGATTCACACTTGGGACATACAGTAGAAGATCAGAGGTAGTTCTCTACAGTTCATCCTCTACACCAACCCAGAAGTACGGTAAACACTTTTTATTGCTTCCGCTGATTATTGTTTACCTGTTATCCTAACGATCACGTTGATGCGCATGATCCAATTGCCAACAATTGGTATCAGAGCATTGGTTTCATGGTGAATCGTGAGTCGTTAGGTAATGTTTGATCATACGTGTGTTAATTGTCGTTTAATAGCATGTTTGAAAGGGATTATTTGATTATGTGAAATAATCTGGATTTAATCACATCATAGAAAGCATGTTATTAGGGTTTGTATATTTTTGAATTATCCATGAAAGCCCTATTTGTATTATTACTGGACAACAAACATGGTTGATGGCTACTTGGAAAGAAAGAAAGAGCATTTGTCGCGCCTGTTCCGAGAGCGAAGGAGCGAGCAGATCATATCAAGGAGATGGCACTCCACATCGTGAGTTCGTTGGTGGCTGACGATAGACTTCACAGTAATGATGGGCGGGGCTCGAAAAGGAAGTACTTGGCCTATCGCGATTAGTGACAGAGGCGCTGGAAATAGCGGGCCTTGTCAAGACTGAATAAACCATGGCGTGCAGACTGATGAAAAAGGAGCGACTGACGCGTTGCTGAACAAACACGACGACGCTGTCAATCGAAATCAGAACCATGGAGACGTCGAACTTGCAGAGGTGGTTCCCGGCAAGTGAACTGGAGTTCTGGACAAGTGACGGTGGTTTTGCAGGCGGTCTGGTTCGAGCGATTCAGGAGGAGATTCGAGTGAGTCCTCCATGGATTCTACAGCGAGTCTTCCCTCCTTTCGATTGAGTCAGAAGCAGTTTCCATCTAGTCATGAGGCACTTTACGATCTGCTCAGTCAGTATGGTGCGACTGTTGATCGGTGGTAGCGTGGCATCGACTAGAAGAGCCTCACGATGGTGATCGATTACGGGTTCTTGACGGCATCGGAAGCCTGGCATTGGTAGTCGCTGCAACTGATGCTTCCGGCTGACTCAGGCAGCTTCTTGGCGGTACTGTTGGATCGCCGTGTGTCGCTGGAGGCATGATTCTGGAAGGCAGGGGACACGACTCTAGTTGGCAGTTGGAATGGCCGTCGGGAGCAGCGAGCACCACCGGTGAACGTTTGTCGCTGCGATCACTTTAATGGCTGGATTCGTAAGATCATCACGCAGTGTTCTTGATCTGATGCGTGGCGGCACAGGGAATTCTTGACACGGCTGGGAGATCTTGCACGGCTGTCGGCGCGGCTCGATTCCGGTGGCTGTCGGCTGGTCCGCCGGTTGTAGCACCGCCAAGATGCGCCGCTGCTTACTGTGTGAGGAAGAAGCGACTGCGGCTGGGATAATAGGGCAGCAATGATGATTGGGCCTTATTTAGTTTTGGGCCCATTTTTTGTTTAATTTGGTTTTGGGCCTGGGTTGTTTTTTTTTTAATTAATTCAGTTGTTTTTAGGGCCCAATTTTAATTAAATGGAAATGGGCTGCTGGGCCAATCCTGGTTTTAATTAATTGTGAGTAATGGGCCAAGCATAATTAATTATTTATTAATGGACTTAATTTGTGCTAGTGGGCTTGGTGGATTTAATTTGGTTTTGGGCTAAGATTATGGGCCATAGATAATGAACATGATTAATTAATTTAGTCTGCTGCTCATTTTGTGCTTATTTATTGCTCAAGGGCCCAAAATTAATTGATCCACTTTTTATTCAATTAATTATGTTATATAACTGATTAATTGATTTAATTATCAATTATTGTTGTATATGTGACATGCATGTTCTATGTGATTTATTTATTTAAATTGCTGATAATAGAAGCATGTCTTAGTTGTATATTTTATTCTGGAATATTATATGCATGTTAAATACCCTCGATAATTAAATAACTAAGTGGGAGAGGGGATTGGTAATAAATTCCCGCGGCCTCCATTATTGGTTTGTTAGCGATGTGAATAGACTTGCGCGTCGGCATTAGAGCCTTCCTCCCCATCGGATGAGTTTATTCATGGATTGCTGGAACAGACTTCATTAAATAATTACGTTTGTAATGTGATGCATATGAACTTGCGCGTTGGCTATAGTGCCTTCCTCCCTATCGGATGAGTTTATATGCGGTTCACTGGTACAAACTTGTAATTGATGACTGTAGGAAGTTATCCGAGCGCGTGTGTACTTCTCCATCTGTAAGGCACACAAGCTTGGGCCGCGGACTTGGGGTCAAATAATGGTGTACACTTAGATGTAAATAATAAGTATCCTCCCCATCGGAGTCACTACTTTTATTTGCATGGCTAAAGAGGAACCGACTATTAATTATTTTGTCATAAAGTGAGGTTGATAAATGAAATTAATGGGTTACACCTTCTCTTGTAAATGTTCGGGTTTGTAAACGTCCACACTATCGTGGCTTGCAGATTCACGGTGCTTGAGATGTCGGTGAATTTTATTTTATATTGTTTTGAGGGAATCGATATAAAAGAATAAAATTCGAAGATTTGATCGGTAAATTTATTTGTGATTCTCTGAATTTTGAATGGTTTTATTTCACTAATTGTTAACTAAAAGACATTACATTTACTTGTCCAAATTAAATGATTAGAAAGAATCTTGGTTTTGAAAATTACTGCTTAAGAAAATACATGTGTATTCTCACAAAGGACGTCTCATGATGCCTATTAAAGTCTCTAGTGAAGAGATGAGAGCTTCATAGAAATATGATGATCTCATGTAACTCTTCGGATACTTGAGTAAATTAAAAAGGCAGAAGATCATGGTTGAATTGATGAATGAATTGGAATAGCTTGGAATAGAAATTGAAAGGGAAACCTAAATCAATTTATTCTTCACAATTTGCCTGGATGTTTTGAGCAAGTTCTACCTGAAATATGAAAGGTTGTATATGGTGGGAAACTTCTAACAAAACATGTGGCAAAAGAAAGCCAATTTTCATCATGATGTGAACAAGTTTAATATCTCATTTACTAATGGTTTAAACATGATTAGTGATGGCATCTACTGATACGAAGTATGTAGATACTGGAATCACTAAATGTTTATCACTTAGTAAGGATAAGATTTTTAACAACATGGGTAAAACTACAAAGGTAGTGGCTATTGCAGTGGGAGTTGTTTATTTATCTCATGATAAGAATAAACAATTGATTATGAGAAATTGTCTTTACGTACGTTTCATAGAAAGAATTTAATTTCGGTTTCTATGCTATGCATTAACGGATGGATACTTCATTTCATTTAAATGACATGGTCATAGTAATGAGGAATGAGACTATAATCCGTTAAAGTACGTTGGTGGATAAAAAGTATACTCTTGAATCATGTACATCCAACAGATGCAATAAATAGTAATTAAATAATGCATCTTCTAATATTAGTAAGAGAAATGAACCTTCGAAAATGAACTAAACATACATTTGGCGTCTATGACTAATTCATTTTACTTGAGTAGGATTCAAAAGTTGATAGCCGATAGACCGTAAGGTTTATCTGAAGTGGAAACTATCGAACTTGCGAGTCTTGCTTGGAAGTAAAAATGATTAACGGCCTTTTCAAGGCTGTGGGGTATAGAGCCAAAGATATATATGTTGGAATTAGTTCATTCTGATTCAAGCGAACCTAATATTATCCAGACGAGAGGTGATTATGAATATTCGAAAATTATTCTAGAAACCAATATATTTATATGATGCACTGCATGTCTAAGTTCTTTGATTAATTCAAGAATTGTAAGGCTGGTACAGTGAAGCGTCATGGAAAATATATTAAGTCATTACGATTCAATCATGATGGCGAATACCTCTTGGGATAGTTAGGAGCTATTGATCAGAAGTTGAGATTAAATCTCAAGTTGACTACACCGGGTATGCCCCAGCTGAATGGTGTGGTGGGTAGAAGGTATTAGGCTCTTATGGTTATGATTAGATAGATGATAAATTATTTGGAATAATTAAATTCATTTTATGGATATGCCCTAGATACAGTAATTCGTGAAACGTTTGTCTGTATATGGGATATCCTAGAAAAATGGAGGGTGATTTATTTAGTCCAAAAGATCGAAGGGTAATTGTTAACACAATAACTAGATTTTTGGAAAAGGACTATGTAATAAATCACAAGCCCATGTATAAATTGTTCTAAAGGAAGTGAGAGGAAAACACAAAGTGTAAGTACCAAGTGTATAAGAGGATATACCACAAGGTAAACTGCAACGCGTGTCACGTCTGATACACAATTACATGTAGTGCCTTGTCGTAGTGGGAGGGTTGTATGACAACCCATAAATATATGCTTTGGGAGAGTCGTGAGACTTGATCCCTAGTGAACATGGTATTGTCCCACGGATACGACGTAGCACTACAAGATGAAAATGCGGAATCTTAGTAAGTTGCAATGAATGTTGAAATAGAATCTACGGATTCTATATTAAGTCTGGGAACTTGTATGACCACTAAATGGTGTAAAAGCCATTGCAAGTGGTCAAAGGAAATAAAAGAGGATCATGCGGAAAGGTGAAAACCTTGGAAGCAAAGCTTGTTGCGAAAATGTATACTCAGAAAGAAATGGTTCGATTATGAGGAAACATGTTCACTGGTAGCTATGCTTATGTTGATCTGGATTCTTTTATGAGGAACAGCAAATAGATGTCAAAGACAGCTTTCCTGATTAGAAGTCTTGAGGAAAACATCTATGTGGAGCGACCAGAGTGATTCATTGCAAAGTACTAATAGCATTTTGATAGTAAGCTTAAAAGTGTCCAGCGATGGACTAAAGCAAGCTTTAAGATTGTGAAGCATCTGTTTTGATTAGGTAATCCAGTGGCATGTATTTAAATCAATGAGCGGATGATTCTTGTGTGTTGTAAAGAGTGATGAAAACGTGGTGGTGTTTCTTGTACTATACGTAGATAGTATCTTGCTCATTGGAGACAATGAAAGAGTATTATCGGGCGTATGGGTACAGTTAATAATGCGGTAAAGATGAAGGACTTAAGAAAGGCAAAATATATCCTTTTGATCACGGTAATACGGATCACAAGAAAGGATATTATGCTTATCTCAAGTTTCATAAAATGATACAGTCCATACTCGTTTAGCATGTAAATTTATCTAAGTGAATGTGTTTTTGAGACACAAGAAGAAGATAAAGAGGATGAAAGCGGTTCCTTATGCTTCGGCGAATAAGGAAGCTTAATCTAAGGAATGCTATGAACGATGTTGGATATCTGTTTTGCTAAATGAATGAACAGTGGGTATCAACGTAACCCGGAACAAGAATGATGAACTGTGGTAAGACATATATAAAGTGCCTGAGAAGGACTGGAAATTATATATGGACTTACTGGACAGATTCACTGCTTCTTGCGGATTACGTAGATTCGTTTTTTTAGTCAGATTGGAAGGCAGTAAATTCACCTCAAAGGTTATGTGTTTAATCTTAGGAAGTAGAGTCATAATGTGGAGGAGTGTTATATAGAAATATATTTCAGACTCCGAACTCCATCATGGAAAGATGATTAATTGGAGCCTACGAGGCAGCCAAAGTATCTATATGACTCTAGAGACTTCATGATGGACTTTGAAGTGGTTCTAAGTTTGTCCAAGGTAATCACAATTTACATTGATGATATTGGTGCAGTTGCAAACTTGAAATATCACAAGTCCATAAGGCAATTAAACACATAGAGCGCGAGTACCACCTGTTACGAGAAATCGTATGATGAGGGGAAGGTTGTTGTCGCCTAGATTGCATCGGATGATGACATAGTAAACCATTTACAAGGACCTTAAGGCGAGAGCTTATAATGATCGTGTAAGTGGGAGTAGGAATCAGATGTATGGCAGAAGACATGACAGCATAGTCTTTTAGTATAAGTGGGAGATTGTTGGATTGTATACTAAAAGTCTAGCTTTAGTATGAACAATATCATAACAATATTTGAAATGAGAATCATTGATCAAATGATTGCATCTTATAATTTATTTTATATGCATGATGCAAAAGTCCATTTACTTTATACTGTAGATAATATGTTGTGCGACAACACGCGGAAGATCATATTATCGGTTTCCTTATAAAGTATAAACAGATGCTCACAACTGAGATAGACGAGGACTCTCTATCGGTATGGGTGTAGTGTGGTTTGGTATTAGCTTGTCTTGGCTTTAGAATCACATTAGTGCACTTGTGTGTATTGAGCAGGACCGCATGAGATCGTTCGACTTATACTGACTTATAGAAGAACTTGATCTCTGTTATTATGGAAGTTCGTGCTCTTAATCCCTATACAATAACCTCGACACGTAGGGCAGTATATATTTCTTTGATTCATCAATGGGTGAGATTTATAAGTATTAAATCAACAAACTCGGTGAGTTGGGAAGTAGTGCTGTATCTATGGTGTGCTGTTGATTGTAGAAGGAATCCATGTCCGTCATAGGTTGATGATGTCCCCTTGAGGAGCTCATAAGATTTATCATGTAAATCTTGCAAGTGGATTAATTTCCGGCATGATAATAAGGTTGAGTGGTACTACTCTCGGATGAGATATTAATTAATTTGAGTTGTCAGTAACTTAATTAATTAATGGGCATTGTATATCTTAAACATGGGGAGACTATCGGGCTTATAATAAGAAGGAGCCCAGAACATAATTTTGGGATTGGACGGGTAGTGCAGTAATAATATTTTAGTGGACTATATTATTATTATTGGATTTAATTAAAAGCTTTGGGCTAAGCTTGGTTAATTAAATTCAATTGAGGCCCAGCCCAATTTCTCCTCCTGGTCCCTGCTGTAGCCCAATATATAAGTGAACTCAGCTTCCTGGAACCCTTAGATTATTCTTGCGCCTCTTTTGGTGAGAGAAGGGAAGAGAAGCAGATTGAGAGATCCTGCAGACTGTTGCCCACACAACAGTAGGATCACACTTGGGACATACAGTAGAAGATCAGAGGTAGTTCTCTACAGTTCATCCTCTACACCAACCCAGAAGTACGGTAAACACTTTTTATTGCTTCCGCTGATTATTGTTTACCTGTTATCCTAACGATCACGTTGATCCGCATGATCCAATTGCCAACACTTCTTCCATCATAATCTGGTAGAACCCAGATTTGCAATCAGACTTTGAGAATACTTTGGAATTCTTGATACAGTTGACCAAGTGTTCCCTACTTGGTATGTAGTATCCATCGAATTCCAAGATGTTGTTGATCTCTTTGTAATTGATCACAAGTCTCGACTTTCCCCTCTTGACTTCTCCATGATTTCGAACCAGAAATCCTGGACTGTTGTATGAAGATACTCCTGGGGATATCAACTTAAAGTCTAGATGTTTCTTAAGTATTTGCTGTATATCATTCCGATCTTCTTGATTCATCATGATAGACTTGTATCTTACGAACTCATGCTCCTTTCCTTTTTTCACTTTGAGAGAGGCTTTGAGCTCGTTTTTGCCCCACCGGGCTAGAGGATTCTCATTGAAGTTCCTCTATATCTTCCTTTTGATGTCCTCCAAAAATGTTTGCTCTTCGATTGTGGCGTCTTTCTATAAGCTTTATCCCAAGCTTGCCTTGAGAAGGTGGATTATTTTTCTATCAATTTCTCCATCTTCCATCCTCCTCTGGTCTCGGTTCTCATTTGAAGTACTGCTTCGCCATATCTCCTTCGATCATTCATCTTTGGATGGCTAAATTTTCCTTCATCACCACGCTTGCTGCGAAATTTGATTGGCATTTTTCTCTGAAATGCATTACGTAGTCTTGGTGCTATGATTTTATGTTCACAAAGGGTTGTGAAAATAAGCCTTTTTGTTGCGTTTTCTTGGGTAAAATGCTTGAATGTCTGTAGGAAATTATTTTCTAACAGAATATCTGCTCCGGTATCATGAAAATATATTGATGGAGTCTTTACCTTGTACCATGGGGTACGATCCGCTCCTCCAATCATGAACTCCATTTGCTTGATTCCTCTTTTAAGGATTAGCACCCTTTGAGAGAAATCTTTTCCTAGCACTGTTGGCAACTCTTCGCCAGAGTCTTTAGGAAAGACCCCTTCCTTTGTTGTGCAGATGCCGGCTCCGGAATCAATGTATGCCGCAAAATACTCCACATGATTTTCCTTATATATCACCCCGACAGTGATATATATTGAGAATGGACTTGTGGCCATGGGTGGATCAGAGCATATATGCCCAAGCCTCTACTAGTACACCTTGTATCTTTTTCCTTTAACCGTGAATTCCATTACATCTTGTAGTCGTTCCCAAAGTTTGTGATCCTCGAGAAATTCCAATCCCAGCACTAGTTGTTCTGGGAATCTTCCTGCAACTCCCTCGATCACCAGCTCAAGTTCTCCGAGTTTGATCCATCCTTGATATCTCCCAGTTGTTGGTTGTTGAAGATAATACAAGACATCACAAGGAATAGAGTTTTCCTTTTTAGTGATATCGAATATTACTTCGACTCCTCTCCATCCTTCTGGGCATTTTAGTTCACCTTTGGATGTGAACTTTTCCGGCTCCTGGATTACCTCCACAATAGATTTTTTTTTCCCATTTTTCACTGATTATTCTGTCTTCTTGGAAAGAAATTCTTCTCTACTCGAATCTGAGGCTGTTTTGCCAACTCCAGACCGGCTTATCCTTGATTCGTAAATCCATATCGTGGATTGGCGGTAACTCCATTATTTCTGGTCTGGTTGCGCATGCAACTCTTTCGAACACTTCTGGTATCTCGATATACTCTTTCATTTAGAATAGATCTGAATGATGAGTATTGGATAGAGCATATGAGATACTGTAGGTGATAGAGTAAGGCCTATTTCATTCTTTCATTAAATCTTTGTTTTTGAAATCTTGATGAAGGGTGAGTGCCCTACTGAAATCTTTATCTGCCAGATTATAGGCATTCCTTGGGTAAATGTAGGATGCCCCTTGCCTGCGTACAGATTTCCTGAGATTCCTCCCAGGCATGCTTATCTGGTATTCTTGATCCTCTTATCAAAGATGGCGATATCGATTGGTGTATCGATACCTTCTTTGAAAGTAGCTTTGATGAGGAACCGAATTGCTCCAATATGAATCTAAGACATTGTCTTGGCCATTCCTTCCTTAAGTTTTCTGAGTTCTCTCTTGATTTCATCAATAGGAACTAGCTGCATCTTCATCACATTTCCCTGAGCTCCATTGGGATGGCAATTTCCTTCGATCACCTTATATATGATGTTGTGCTTTCTCCTTTTGAAACTGAGAATTTTCTCAAGTTTCTCTAGTCTTTCCACGGTGTATCCATCATATAAATTGAGTCTTGGATCCTCCTTCATGATTCTCATAAGGGCTTTATGAGAAATGGATGTCTGGGAAAAGAATCCCGACATATTCTCTTCATTTCCTGTCTGAAGCTTTCTTCTTCACTTTGACTCATCTTCGAAAGACTCGTCTTGGTTGTAGAATTATTCTTCATAGATGCTTTCATCTGAGGGTATATCTTCGAATTGATATACCTACACCAGGTCTTGGAAGTAAACAGCTTCCTCCATTTCTGGAGTTGTTTCAAACTGTCGTACTCCCCCTTTTTTGATTCTTTGGATAATCTGGTGAGATATGTCCTCTTGCTCCACACGTGTAGCAGTTACAATCCTTGAATCTCTCATTCGCTCGTGTAGCTGCTCTTCGGAACGTCTTTCTCGTGGGAGTTCTTCCTGTACTCCTCTGGTTTGATCCTGAGGATGGGGCTTGACTTCTTGAACTCCATCTTGATGGTCCGGTCCTTTGCCCTGATTTATAGCTTCTGGCCTTTTGTTTGGACTAAAAAGATCTTGGTCTTCTGGACCTCCATCCTCCGCTTCTCTGTATGTAAGGATGATTTTTCTTTATCCTTTTCTACTTCCTTAGACTTCTTCCAATGATACATGCAAGATCATTATTCTCACAACATAAGGGTACTGTCTTGTTGATTCCCCTTAATCTCTTGTAGTTTTTGTGTAGCGATGCTTGATGACACCACTCTGCAATCTTGGCTTTGAGGAAAGACATCCTCCTTGCTATTGAATCCAGCTCGCATGGTTCATACTATTTGATCAGCATTTATCTTCATGTGCTTGGAATCTTCGTAAAGAATAGGTGGAATACCTCCTCTTTTTTGATCTTTGATTTCCATCTATACTCTGTGAAGAGCTTGATGTACTCATCTACTTGACAGATGTCAAGTAGTTCTAGACTGTATAGGGCATTCCTATACTTTCTTTTCTTTTCTTCTTCCATTCCTTCGAAGTAACTTACTCCGATGAAGTGGATCTTGAAGATCTTGGCCATGCGATGAACAATATTACCTAGGTTTTCTCCTTCCATGGCCTCCTTCTTGATATCGTCTGAGAGTAGCTCCCAGGCGCACTTTACCGATCCTTCCAGGCTCATAGTTAGGAATCTTATGAACCCTTCTTTATCCAACTCAAGTGCACCTCCTGCAATTTTCATAGCGTTGGTCCACTCGCCGATCAAGGTTTCTCTGTTCTTAAAGTATAGAGTATCGAAGTTTAGGATTAACCGTATGGATTTATCGGTTCAAGGTGAGACTGACCATATGGGGTGTTGTGTAGATTAGATCCTCGAATTCGACTTGCTCCAGTTGACATTCCTATCACCTTCATCTTGAAATTTTCTGGTTGTTGGAATGTCTTTTCTTGTCTTGTCTCATGGACTCCATGTGATCCAGAGGTTCCTTCGTTTTGGCTCTGATGAGCCTGTGACTGTTGTTGAGAAGTTGATGTTTCTCCAATATTCATCTTTAGATCTACAATTGATAGTCCTTGGAAGGACGCATATAGATCTTTTAGATCTTCAAGATTTGCTCTTTCCATCTGGGGATGTGGATTCTCCTCGAAGGATAGCAATCATCTTCTCGCTTTCAGACTTTGGCCTTGTGACCTCTGTCGTTTTCCCCTTTTGGTGTAAAAGGGGTTCTATTCCGAAGGTCAGTGGTAACCTTCCTCCTAGCCTTCTTTCTGTCACCTTGGTTTCCAAGGTCTTTACTTGTTCTATCAACTTCTTGATGAGGTCGAGTTGTTTGTTCTACAATGTCTCCACCTTATCCATCTTGAGGCTGATCTCAAACATTATCTTGGACATGTTTTGACAATATTCTTCGAAGAATTTCACCGTCTTCTGTAGTTCTCTAAGATCTTGATTTATCTTAGTGTTGTCTGCCTCGATCTCCTTCCACTCTGTCATTCCGTCCAATGTGAAAAGTGATATGGCTTGCAGATCTCTCGGACCCTTATTTGGTCTTCTTCTCCATTGTTCGTGTTTGGGGACACGTCCATAGATCTCGGTGAAACTTTGAGTTTTCACGATGTTTCTTGATACTTCTTTGGAGTATCTTATCTGCATCTGGCGTAGTTCCTCCAGATATTCTTCCTTGGTGTGGTTGGCACGAATATTTGCCAATTCCCTCCTTTGGTTTACACCGTCCCACTATCGGTCGGTGTCCTCGTATTCTTTCTACGCATATTGTCTATACAACATACAATAATATTATTGTATAGAGCTGCTTGTTTCGTCATAATTAACAGGCCAGAAGTCCATGTTGCTCCAGCTTTGAAACAGGGCTGATAGTCCTGTCACTCTCGGATGTCGAACTTTTGTTCGGATATCTTGAAACTCTCCTCTCGTTAAGTGATATAAGTTTATAATAATTTTTTCCATTCATAAATAAATAAACCTAGGGCTCTGATACCATTTTGAAGCGTGAGGAATATGAGGAAATTAAGTTGAAATGAAGCTGTATACCCACATGATTACCTACATGGTTACCGGCATAGTCACCTAAATGGATACCGACATGGTTACCGACAAGTAAAAGTTTTGACCAGTTGACCCGTTTGACCGGCTGACTAGTCTGACTTTTCAATTTTTTTTTCGAGGGCAAAATTGTTCGAAAATTGGCAAAATGGTAGAATTGATAACTTTTTTCAAAGATAGGCAGAATTGATTTTGACATCTTCATTTTGTGTATTTTTAACAATTACCCTTTTTTTTGATAGGGAAAATAAGAAATTTATTAAAATCGAATGGTACAAGGAGTACCAAAAATACAAAATTACCAACAAATAAAAGAAATTAGACCATTGCCTACAATACTAATCTAGGTGGTCATTTGTTTTTTGTGCGTAGATTAAGGAGTATTATTATTTTATGTGTATTAGATAGTTTTATTAGTACTGAATGGTAGGCCATCTATGGAATCCTTTCACTAAAAGTGGAAAATAGAAATTTTGAATGGTAACACCCAATATAGTAAAATAGGAACATTTCGGTGGGATGGAGAGAGTATTTGTTTTGACATTTTAAAGGTGAAATTTTTTTACCAAACAAGGTAATAAATAATAAAAAAGAAAAGATATATAAAAATAATATAATAGAAATATTGAAGAGAAAAAAACAGCTAATATATTTAAAGTCGAGAAAAAAAATATTGAACACTACAAAAAAATTATTTTTTACCAATGGAATAAACCGTTTGTAAAATCCTTAATTCCATTGTTAAATTGGCTTACCAAATGATTAGCAACGGAATTCGTTAGTAAAATTCCGTTGGTAAAGTGGTGGTTGGTAAATTTTTAGCAACTAAAAATCAATTTCATTGGTTATATAATTCAATTTGGTAATCCGTTGCTAAAAATTCCGTTATTAATTCATATAATGATTACCTTGGTAATCTGTTGGTAATTAATTACCAACGGATTGAATTACGTTGCTAAAATAGAGAATAAATCCGTTGGTATTCCGTTGCTAAATCAAAAATATCATTTTTGTTGCTAATCCATTGGTAATTAACAACGGATTGAATCCGTTTGTAAATTCAGTTGCTAAAAAATAATTTTTTTGTAGTGGAAATACCAATTTTTTAAAAATATTTTATCGGTACTGAACTGAAAAATTCGGTACGGTAAGATACCGTACCAATTTTTTCGATATGCTAAAATTTTTGATAAATTTGTTATTTTACATTATGATAAATGCGATATATCGATTTTGTTATTTTCGTCCGCCTTATACTCGAATACACTAATGTATCTTGAGGTTCGAGGTCTAAATAGGGCGTTAATGGATGATTTTTATTATTATTATTTATTTTTTAATAAATTTATTTGATCGGACAGTGATTATTAAATTAAAATTTTAATCGAACAGTTAAAATTATACACGTACATCTTAGTACGCATAGATTTTGAAAAATACTAGAAAATATATGTTCAACTCTTAGTGTGTACATGCAAATGGTTCAATGGTTAAGGAACCCACCATCTACCTCTTGAGGTATGGGTTCGATTCCACCGAACACACGAACATTTGCATAATTATATTTTTATTATTTCCTTTTTGCTATAAATATACATGAATCACACTATTTAACTTTCCTATGTGTTTATATATAAATATACCCATTTTCTCTTAAGATTATTTTATTTAACTTTCTAAATATACATGAATCACACTATTTAACTTTCCTATGTGTTTATATATAAATATACCCATTTTCTCTTAAGATTATTTTATTTAACTTTCTTTTTAAAATACTTTGCACTTAAATTTTCTTGAAATGAATATATTTAATCTATTCTTAACTATATACTAGTAATAGTTATTTCATTTTATTTTATAAAAAAATATTCTTTTTCTTTTTTCTTTTATATTATCTATTATTTATTTATATATAATTTTATTTATATATGAGTTTCTTACAATTCTTCGAATGCATATTTATTTTGCAATATTATTATCTTTGTTTTACATCCAACATTAATCCGAAATATTAGAAACGTACATTTTTTTATGAATGCTTCTTTTATATTATCTATTATTTATTTATATATAATTTTATTTATATATGAGTTTCTTACAATTCTTCGAATGCATATTTATTTTGCAATATTATTATCTTTGTTTTACATCCAACATTAATCCGAAATATTAGAAACGTACATTTTTTTATGAATGCACGTAATCTACCCTACACTTTATTTATTTATCGAAAACAATAAATTACCAGAAAAACATAAATAAAGTGATAATGTTCAACTATTGTGCGGGAGGAAGAATAGTTGTAAAAAATTGTGCATAATGGAAGGATGGAGTATTTTATTTTACAATATTATTTCTGGCCCCGCCTATCTTCAAAACCTGGCTCCTCCGTCACTATTTGTACGACTCAAAATTTAAATATTGGTATAGAATCACCTATTTGAATTTGATATTGACATGTGTAATTATTGTGTTTTAATTACGGCTATATGTTATAATTATGTACTACTCCTCCGTCCCAACTTCAACTTCACACTTTCCGTTTTGGTCCGTCCCAATTTTAACTTCATATTTCCATAAAAGGAAAATGTACATAACTAATATCCCTCTCATATACTTTAATTTCAAAATTGCCATCACCTTTTTAACACACATAACATACTTTATCATTTATTTATTACCCAAAAATACCAAACTACCCCCAAAAGTTACTCAAAAAGTGCTTTTTCTTAATTTGCGTGTATACAGTAAATATGAAGATGAAAATGAGACGGAGGGAGTAGTATATTTGATAAAGTTATTTAAAAGTAAATCAGTTAGAAACAACTTTTTTTTTATAGATTATGAGAGGCAATTAATGAAAATATAATTTATAATAATTAAAAAAATCTTTTATTTTTCCAAAAGTGGTTCCAACACATTATTAATTATGACACTAAAAATATACCCCTCCGTCCGCCGGAAGGTCAACATTTTGTCATTTTGAGCGTCCGTACCAAAGATCCACATCCCTTTTTAAACACATAGGACCCACACACATCACTAATACAATAAATTTATGGGACACATACGCCCCACTAATACAACTATCAATTACCCTTAAATAATAATACTCCTTAATCCACGTGCAAAAAGTAAATATCTACTTTTGGAGCGGACGGAGGGAGTAATAAAAAAATATATATATTGTGAGATGGTAATTATGACACACTAGTTATTAAAGTATACTTTCTATATAAAGTAGTTACTTTGTAATTATAGTATGTAGTTTTAAAGTATAATGAATAATGAATTAAATACACTATTTTTAAAATACTATAGTATGATTCATTACAATCATACTTTAACTACTAACAAACATACTTTATATATACTAACAATTTTACTTTAACAATGAGTCGACTCATACGTGTCACAAGAGAGTCCCTAAAAAAATATTAATTCATAATAATTAATTAAAGTTAAAAGTAGTATAATGTTTCCTACTAGCTATCTTAAAAATTGGACATTCTATCTCATAATATTTTCTTAAATTAATTAGTAGGAGTATTAATTAAAAAATGAGTTTAGCGCGTTGAAACTTAACCCGACGTTTTCTCTCCCAAGAACAAGATTAAATTACCAATATAACTAATTAATTAGAGATCAATTTCTTCATCCTTCTGCTCACGTTGTCTCCTCCAACGTATCTTCTTTATTTTTCTAATTAATTTAAGTGGTTCTATTCTATATATGGGTTGAGATTATTGATTGATTTTATGTGGAATTTTAAATCGTAGATTGCATTTCTGGGACTCAATAGTTGGATTAAAGTGAAGGAAGTATTCAGGTCAGATTTCTACTGCTACTTTTCCTCTTTAAGTTTGTGAATATAAAATTCCTTAGGGTTTAATAAGTTGAATGGCTGACTGTTAGAATATTATGTGTTCTTTATGAGCAACTCTAAAATAAAAAAAAATGACGTATGAGCACCTTTGGAATATGCATATGTTTCAAGTTGATGCCGAGGCAGCGGCTTCGAAAATATGCTTAAGTTGGCAAAACTTCCCAAGCTTAACTCTTGCATGGGTTTAATAAACTACAGATAACAACTCACAGCCATTAAACTTATTAAAGAATCTACAGAGTTTATTTAAGATTCCTAAAAATTTTGGCCCAAGAAAATGGCCATTCATAGAGGATTGGTCGATAGAAGTGCCCTTAAAAATGATTATGCCATTCCGAAGCACGATGAAATACAACAAGTCATGAATGATATTAGTGATGTAAGTCGACTAAATACTTTTAGCATTAGATTTATTTAATAAAATGCAAAATAATGTTTGCAGGATGATGTCATTTGGTGTCCCTATTCCATCTTGGATCAAGTACCAGCAGTGGCGGACGCAGGATTTTCGTCAAGGGGGGCCCAATTTTTCTCATACAATAATTCGTGTTTTTTGTTCTACAAATTTTAAGAAATTTTTTTTTATTTACCAATTTTTATTAATATTTTTCTAAAGATGTTTTAGTATTTTTAATTGTATTATGTAAGAGTAACATTTTGAAACTAAAGTCATTAAAATTATTAAATAAATATGTTATTTAGAGGGAAAATAAATAAATAAAAGAAATAGAAGAGGAAAAAAAAAATAACAATGTTGCATGAATCGAACACGAGACCTTTAAAACTAAAACATCCTCACTTCAACACTTGGACACAAAAGTATTTCAAGAAAATTTCTATATCTGTACTAGTAATTTTCAAAAGTTCAGGGGGGCCCAGTGCCCCCCTAAGGCCTTAGTACATCCGCCCCTGAGTACCAGCCTACTACACAAGAAACATCGGGATGTTTCTTGCAGTTTTTCCGATGTTCATAAATAACATGTGTGTGTTCCACGCACCACATTTGTATCCACAACAGTTGGATATCCCGGAGGATACAGTGGAGCGGATTATAGAGATTGGAGGAAAGATATTTCCATTAATATGAAACCAATGTTATATACAATTACAAGTAATGGAATCCTATACAATGTAACCGATGAGGGATGTAAATTCATAATAGTACAACAACATTCTCAATACGCCCCCTCAAGAAGGTGGTGGATGGACAACACCAATCTTGGACATGAGTAGACTGAGGCGAGGACCAGCGAGCGGTTTGGTTAGCGCGTCAGCAAGTTGATCCGCGGATGAGACATGAGACACACGCAACCGAGCCGAAGCAACTAACTCACGAACAAAGTGATAATCAATGGCAATGTGTTTCATTTTGGAATGAAACACAGGATTCGCACAAACATACGTGGCACCAATGTTATCAGAGTAAACAGTAGGAACATCCCGCAATGGAGGAAGACACAGCTCATGAAGTAGAGAGCGCGTCCATTGCACTTCCGCAGTGGCTGAGGCTATGGACCTGTACTCAGCCTCAGTGGAGGAGCGAGCAACAGTTCTCTGTTTCCGAGACCTCCACGAAATGGGATTCGACCCAAGAAAAACAACATATGCCTCAGTGGAAGATCTATCATCAGTGTCACCAGCCCAATCGGTATCAGTAAAACAGTGCAGAGATAGCGGCGACGAGCTCCGGAGAAGAAGAGAGTGATGACGGGTTCCATTAAGGTATCGTAGAACTCTCTTAACAGCACTCCAGTGAGTAACAGTCGGAGAATGCATGTACTGAGAAAGCTTGTTAACCGCAAACGCAATATCTGGTCGAGTGAGTAGAAGATACTGAAGCCGACCAAGAACCTTACGATACTGAGTGGCATCAAAGGCAGCAGAACCATCATCACGAGAAAGTTTCGAGCCAGTTGCCATAGGGGTAGACACCGATTTCGAAGAAAACATACCAAATTCAGTCAACAAATCAGTCGTGTACTTCTGCTGAGATAAACGACAGCCATGGGAAGACCGATGTACTTCAATGCCCAAGAAGTACGAAAGATCACCCAACGTCTTAACAGAAAAGGACGACGCCAGATCATTCTCAAAACGGGAAAGAAACTCCGAATTATTACCTGTCAGAACAAGATCATCAACATAGACCAAGAAGTAGGCCAGAACACCCTGACGGTGATAGACAAAGAGAGATGCATCCGACTTGGTACAGATAAATCCATAGGAAACAAGAAAACTCCTCAGAGTCGTGTACCACGTCCGCGGAGCCTGCTTTAGCCCATAAATGGACTTCCGAAGTTTACAGACATGTGTCAGATGAGCAACAGAAACAAACCCGGGAGGTTGCTGCATAAAAACTTCATTAGAGAGAGTGCCATGAAGAAAAGCATTGTTGACATCAAACTGATGAAGAGGCCAATTCTGAGAGACAGCAATGCTGAGAACAATACGGATGGTGGCAGACTTAACAACCGGACTGAATGTCTCAGAGAAGTCAACCCCCGGGCGTTGATGAAAGCCCTTGGCAACAAGGCGAGCCTTGTACTTATCCACAGAACCATCAGATTTGCGCTTGATACGAAAGACCCACTTACAACCAATAATATTTTGAGCAGACGAGGGTGGAACAAGATCCCACGTATCATTGCTCAACAGGGCATTATACTCAGAAGCCATCGCATCACGCCAACACGGAACAGATAAAGCTTGGGAAGCAGAGGTAGGTTCAACATTAGTAAGAAGGGAGGAAGAGAGACAGTACCTGGGATTTGGTTTGAAGATGTTATTCTGAGACCTGGTGACCACACGACGCAATGGCGGGGGAGGAGGGGTTGGCGATGGCGAAGGGGGGGGAGGAGTACCCTGCTGGGGAGGCCCAAGTAAAGGAGAGCCCGGCCGAATAGGTGAGGGAGCAAGAGGAGGTGGCTGTGGAATCGAGGTGTCAAGGGGAACAGGTACTGACAGGATGGACGAGGCAGGAGAGATCATGGAAAACGGAAATACATTCTCAACAAAGGCAACATGGCGGGACACAAAGACTTTATGTGAGGCACGATCAAGACATAGATAAGCACCCTGAGTGAGAGAGTAACCAAGAAAGATACACGGCGTGGAGCGGGGTGCAAGTTTGTGAGGAGTATATGGACGAAGCCACGGATAACACAGGCAACCAAAGATTTTGAGCTTGTCAAGCGAAGGGGGCACATGGAAGAGTTTCTCTAACGAGGAAACCATTTGAAGATTCACTTTTGGAAGACGATTAATGAGATAGGTAGCTGTGGACACAGCATACGGCCAGTAGCTAAGAGGTACAGAAGCCTGATGTAGAAGTGAGAGAGCAGTGTCAACAATATGTCGATGACGACGCTCTGCAACTCCATTGTGTTCGGGAGTATGTGGAGGAGTGGTAAGGTGAGAGATACCATGTGAGGTAAGAAAGGGGCGTAAACCAATGAACTCACCGCCATTATCAGTATATAGCGTTTTAATTCGAGATTGAAGCTTATTTTCAACAAGAGACTTGAAAGCAATGAATGTAGGGAGAACATCAGATTTACGTTTTAGTGGATAGAGCCATATATACCTAGAGAAGTGATCAACAAAGATTACATAATATTTGTATCCATCAGTGGAGGTAACGGGAGACGACCAGACATCAGAGAACAGTAACTCAAGAGGCACAGAAGCAGTTAATGATGATTCGCCAAAAGGAAGTTTATGACTCTTCATTGTTTTACATGCATCACAATTTATTGCAGAATTGAAAGAAATACGTGGATTAAAACAAGATAAAACATGACGTAGTATATTGGGGGAGGGATGACCTAAGCGAGAGTGCCACAGAGAGGAATTGAGATGAGAGGAGACATAGGCTTGTGGTGCATGTGGAGTTGTAGGAGCATAGGGCCAATGGTACAGTCCATTAATTCGCGGGCCTTCGAGCAAGATGACTCCAGTCCCCCGATCCTTCACCTGAAAAGAAGTGGAGAGAAACACAACAGAAATATTATTTTGATGACACAGCTGTGAGACAGATATAAGATTTTTGGAGATTGTAGGCACAACAAGACAATTATTAAAAATAAGAGATTGGAGTGAAGGAAAGGTTAAGGAGCCTGTATGTGTGATAGGCAATGTATTACCATCACCCACAACAACACTATCATGACCAACAAATGGTGAGTGAAGAGAGAGGTTTGACAGATCTGTGGTAATGTGATGCGATGCGCCGGAGTCAAGAACCCATTCGTTGGACGGTGGTGCAGAAACTGCCGAGTGGGCCGTCGGCAGCGCAAACAGCGGCTGGTTCGGGCGTGGCCGGGGCTCGGTGTGCATGGCAGATTGAGGTAGATCTGGGCAGCGCCGTGCCGAGTGACCGAACACGCCACAGAGCTGGCACTTCCCTTGATAGCCACGACCCTGCGTACCCGGTGAAGGATCCGACAGGCGCTGCGAAGAGACGCCAACAGCCGACAGACGATTGGAGCCAGCGCGCCAACCCGCGCCCCCTCGTCCACCACGGCTGCTGCGACCTCGGCCACTGTAGATGGGAGATACAGCCGGTAGGGCAGTCGCCGGCAGAGAGATGGCGGCTGGCGTGGCGTGAGCGATTTGGGACTCCATGCTCAGCAACTTGTCGTGGAGTTCTTCAAAGGATATGGGCGAATCACGAGCCTGAACAGCCGACCCCAAGTCCTTGTAGGAATCGTCCAAACCATTCAACACTTTGATGACAAGATCCTCGCTGTCAGTGGCGACACCAAGAAGCGAGAGGTCATCAACGACACCCTTGATGTCGAGCATGAACTCGGTGATGGAGCGAGTGCCCTTGATGGGATTGTGCAAACGATTTTTGAGGGCTAAAATCCGACCACGTGAGGAGGACCCATATGTGGAGGCTAGGGTTTTCCAAGCCTCGGCTGATGTTTTCGCAGTGGCGATAAAAGAAATCTGGGCAGGTTCAATCGAACCAATGATGGCACTGAGGATCAATTGATCTTGACGAGTCCAGTGAGTTTTCAGCGACTCGGGTGATGTAGGGCACGTATAGGAGCCATCGACGAATCGGAAAAGATCAAATCCGGAGAGGAGGGTGCGAAGCTGGAAGCTCCAGGCAACATAGTTGGAGGAATTGAGTTTCAAAGGTGCTTGAGAAGCGGGGTTGAAGGCGACCACCGGAGAAACGGCGTCGGCGGCTGCAGCGGTGGATTGAGCAGCAAGATCGTTGGCCATGGATGAAACGTAGGGCACGATCAGAGGGCAGCAAATTGCGGAGAGAAAGAAGGATCGAGATTTTGATGGCGTTTGCCAAAAAAAAAAGCTCTGATACCATATAGAGATTGGAGGAAAGATATTTCCATTAATATGAAACCAATGTTATATACAATTACAAGTAATGGAATCCTATACAATGTAACCGATGAGGGATGTAAATTCATAATAGTACAACAACATTCTCAATACGGATGACACGTGTGTTGCCTAATCCCAAACGTATTAAACTGCCAGGAAATCAAGGTAATATTAATTCTTTTTGTATTTTTGCTCTTTTTTCATTCAATTTAAATTCAGGTTTTTTTTAATACTATATTAGGAACTTGAAAAAAATAAATTACTGGCAGAGATGGTTACGTAAGCTTAAAAAAGAGGTGAAGGAAATACGGAATGAAGTCCTCAGCCAAGATTGGCTAAAGTTGACTGAGGAAGAGAGAATGTCAATTATTCAAATGAATAATGAGACAAATGATGAACATGAGCTTTTGAATGATGAGGCAAATGAGAGGAACATTGAGAATGAGAGAAGCGTTGAGCTTGAGCTGATAAAAGATGAGACGAATGAAATAAACTTTGAGGCTATAAATGATGATAGGTATTTTTTTTAATGTTTTAAACTTTAAACCATCATGTATTATTGTAGAATGATGAGTAATTAATCTTTGTTTTGGCTCACCTTGTTTGATTTTATTAGAAGAACGTGGGACGAAAGTGAAAATCTTGTTCTGTCCGAGAGGAAGAGGAAGTAAGTTTAAAGTGTTCTAAAGTCTCAATCATCATCTAAGTTAAACTCTCAATCATCATTTTACACTTAAACTATTGCATCATCTACTTACTCAACTTGTTAGCAGATTACTCTCCCCGAAAGAAACGGCTGATAAGAGTTTGCCCCCAATCACCCTGTCGACAGATGATAAGGACAAGGAAGGAAGTGATGACAAGAAAAGACGCTCCTTTTTATCAATTTTATTTTCCTCCCCATTACCTTTTTTTTAATTAATCAAAACTCAATCACATTATGATTTCGATTTCATTTCTTGAGTTCCGATTTGTTGATATGTTGATGCCATATGCATCTTCTTTAGTGATTTGAAGTAATGTTGTTTGCTTTTTTCAGGGCATGTCTGAATAATTTGAGAACTGTTATTTGCTATCGACCATTACATTCTTCTTATATAATACTCTCTCTGTCCCATCGAAAGGTCACAATTTACTATATTGGGCGTCTCATCCAAATGTCCTCATTTTCTATTTTTAGTAAAAAGATATCACTCACTACTAATACAACTACCCACTACACATAAAATAATAATAATACTCCTTAATCTACGCACAAAAAACAACTGGTGACGTTTGGGCGGGACGGAGGGAGTATTGGATATTCTATTTTCGATTTATTTATATCTTGACCTCTTATATTATAACGCATGGAGTGAAATCAATTTTTTTAAATTACTTTTAGTATATAAAAAATTACCCTATAAAATTTTATTTAAAAAAGTAATAATTCAATTTTTCTAAAAAATAAATTTTCATATACTAATTTATAATAATTTAAAGAATTATTTTTTCATTTAAAAATATAATAATTTATATCCGTAAAGATTAATTTTTTATATATTAAAAAATAATAGTTGAAAACATAGTTCAAGAAGATTTATCTAGTACACATAAATTTTTGCCTAACTTAAAAGCCTCATAATATATCGATTCAACCTCAGGGATTTTCATATAGGGTTAATTCCTAAAAAATTCACCAACTTATTGGGAATTTTCAAATCTATCACGATCTTTTATTTTTGTCAATTCAATACACGATTTATTTAATATTTTCAATTCTATCACAACCATTTATTTTTGTCAATTCAATAGGCGATCTATTTAATATTTTTAATTCTATCACAACTTTTATTTTTTTAATTTATACACAACTTATTTTATATTTTCAATTCAATTTTTTATTATTATTTAATTGTGGGTTTCTTAATAAATAAATAAATAATAAATAATATAAGAAAAATGATAGTTTTACTGGATATTCTTAAAAAAAAAAAAAAGAAATACGCCATGAACTAAAAGTTTAATTATTACTCCCTCATTAACTTCACAAAATTTATTTCGTCCATTTTATAATTTATATATATACACCTTTATTTAAAAAAAAATGAAGTTGTACAAAGAACGAAACAAAGATTAATAATAGATTCCTATTTTTTTTGGATTTTACGTTTAATTTTAGAAATTTTAGCAGTCAAATTTTATTAAACTGTTTAATTATTTATAGTTTTTGTTAGTGTGTTCAGAGTACAAATTTTATTTAATTTAATTCTTTGAAAGTTATTTTTTTAATTTGTTTAATTATTTTTAATTTTAAAATTTGTTACTCAAAGTTTGTTAATTTTTAGCTATTTTCTGTTTCAAAATGGAATAATAATAATAATAAAATAATAATAATAATAATAATAATGAATTGAATAGAATTGAAAATATAAAATAATTGGTGTATTAAATTGAAAAAAAAGTTGTGATAGAATTGAAAACATTAAACATATTGTGTATAAAATTGACAAAAATAAAAGGTCGTGATAAAATTGAAAATATTAAACAAATTGTATATTAAATTAACAAAAATAAAAGGTCGTGATAGATTTGAAAACTCTTACTAAGGTGGTGAATTTTTTTGGAATTAATCCTTTTATATATTAGCGGATTTAATAGGGAGATAATGATCTATTCTAAGTTTTTTAATTATTTTTAAAGTAAAATAGTAATTGAGAAAAAAAACAAATGAGAGAATATTGAAAAAATTTTAAATTTACTATCCATTAATGAAGTGTAAACTACCTATTAAATTAATGAAGTGTAAACTATCTATAAAATAAGCCACATGAGTTCAAAATACTGAAATAGTACTGTGTTATGTATATCATAACTTAAAAAAAAAAAACAAAAATATCTAAATTACGTACGAGGGAGTAGCTCGTATTAAATGAGTTGTAGATTGAACTCTCCGCTAAATTTTTTTTTCCAAATTCATCTTAAAATAGATCATGAAATTAATATTATAACATGCATACTGTATACTTCCTCAGTTCCTCTATCTCTATCACATCTTCACGTAATACAAAAATTAATAAAATCACTTTTTTTATTTTTTTTTGTTTTTAAAGATAGTATTACTATTATCTATCTGTCCCATAGTTATGTTCACACTTTCCATTTTCGTCTGTCCCACACTTATCTTCAACACCCAAAAAAGAAAATTTCACATTAACCAAAAACCTCAAAAATTCTCTTAATTTCAAAAATATCACTCTTAAGTCTTACCTAACACACATAACATACTTTATAATTTATTTATTACCTAAAATATTACAATACCCCCTAAAAACAAAATAAAGTTTGTCAAAAAATAACTTTTCTTAAATTCCGTATCTACAGTACCGGTGAACATAAGCTCAGAATGGAGAGAGTAATTGGTATTTTTTGTAATAAATAAATTGTAAAATATGCTATGTGTGGAAAGTATAAATAACAAATTTGAAATTAAAACATCTTCCGAAGACATGAATAGTTAATTAGTGTCATGTTTTTTTATAAAAGTATGAATTTGAAGATGAGACAAATTACATTGGAAAGGGATAAATTAAAGTTGGGACAGAAGAAATTATATTATTTGAATTACAAGAAAAAACTTTCAGAATTAACATTAAACTATAAATTAAGATTAAATTTTAGGCGTAAAATAGTATATGAACAACCATAATATTCTATAATTCAAGGAGTAAAATAAGTCATTAACACAATTAGAATAAAATAATGTTTAAACCGTTAGATTAAAATTACAATTATACCATATAAATTTGCATTAAACTCTAAAAGAAAATTATTAAATCAGGGGATAAAATATTTTATAACTCATAAAATTGTAGATATTACGGTTTAACACAAAATATTGTCTTTACAAATTAGTTGAATTTAGAGTAAGTTTTGAATGAGATCTTCTTACAATAAAATAATTTTATTTATTAAAAAATTTAATATTATTTTTTATTAAAGATATTACTCTTTATTTAGATTATTATCACTTTTATTTAATATATAAATTATTTATGAAATATTTTAGTTAAATAATATCAATTTTTATTAAAAATATTATTGTATCCTATGCACCCACAAAACATCACCCAAGTTTTTTGTTTTATTTTAACTTCGATGCACGTGGGGCACCGGTGCACCTAAATAATCTCCATCGTTAGATCAATTTTTTATTTAATCATCACCACTCATTAAAATAAAATAATTAAAATAATTTTGATAACCACCCACTACATATTTCATTTTACCTTATAAATTTGCAGGTGCACCAGATTCATTGCAGAATAACCTTTCATTTTATTGTTATTTACTACTCCATACTAAGTTAAGAATTAATGATGATATAGTGGTGGATTTAATAAGGAGCCGAAGATCTTTAATTTTTCATTTTTAAAAGAATAATAATAATAATCAATTAAAAAAAAGAGAGAGAAGAATTAAAAAGAAAAAAAATTCCAAGGAGTGTAAACCAATGCCATTAAAAGAAACTAAAAACTGCACCACAATTGAAAATAGATTAAATTAGTAAAATATAAAATATCGGTCAAAATTTTTTTTAAAAAAAGAAATTTTTAAAAAGATAATTACGAGGTAGTACTCACATGATTTTAACGCTTTAGTACGTTAATTAATTAGTTAATTACTCTGATTGATATAAAATATGAGTTTTAAGACAAACACTGAATGAATCAGGTTTACTCTGCACTCTTATTTTAATCAAATTATTTTTTATTATATGAAAAATTATCCTTAAAATTTTAATATGAAACACTTATTAAAACAAAATATGCTGGAAATAAGGGTAGTACTAAGCATAGTTGTTAGAGACAAGAGGCGAAAGGCGCAAGAACCTCTAGGCGCGCCTGAGGTGAGAGGCGCGCCTCTTGTACATTGTGCCAAAATATGATTTTACAATATATATACACAAATATATTCTACTTACAACAATATTACCTAACTAAATTAAGATAAAAATCACATAACATCACATAATGATGCATTATAGCTCATAATAGAATTATAACACAAAAAACATACACATAAAAAAAAATTCAAAATTAAAATCTTTTATGCAAATAAATAGTAAGTTAATGAAAGTTTCAATAGATAAGCAACTAGCAAACTAATTAGTCCTCATCCTCCTACTCCTCAAATAGATCATCTTTCTCATTAAATTCTTCTTCTACATTCACATCACTCAAGATCAACTTCAATATTTTCATCATCATCTTCATCTATATGCCTTAAAGACGAGGCTCTTACCCTCTTTCCTTCATCCATTTGATCATTTCATTTAGTACTTGTTGGTGTAGCACTTGAAGTTGTGGTTTTAGACTTTTTCTCCAATGTTTATTTTGAAAGTTCAAAGTCCAAATCCTAACCCTAATTGTCTATCTATTATATTTTATAAGGCACACTCCATTTTAAAGACAAAAACGTGATAGCATAGTAATATTAGAATAGCAACTTCAAAAAAAAAATTAAAAAGATAAAATAATCATGTTTAAAAAGCGCGCCTTTTGGGTGGAAATGGTGCACATAGGCGCACAAAGGTGATCGCCTTTGGTTCAAACGCCTGGAATAGCAAAAAATTGGGAAATCTAGGCGCATGCCTCTGAGCCTGAGCGCCTTAAACGCGCCTTTAACAACTATGATATATACAGTATTGTAACAACAAATATTGTATTTATGGATGAATAAACACAAAAGTGAATTGCAAAAACAATTCGAAAGGATTTAATTTGAAAGAGTATGTAAGCAGGTTACGATCTCCAATCAATCCTCTGATTCTTCTCTCGAACCAATTTGGATTGGCTTGACTTGTTGACTGGAATGTGTGTTAACGGCGCTGAATGTGTTAACGGCGCTGTGTGCTGAATCGAATCTTCGGATAAAGCTTGTCCGAGCTCGAATGTGTAGTCTTGACGTTGATCCGGAGGCGTCGAGCCTTTATTCGGATTGAACGTTGACTGGAGAGAATGCCGGATCGGAGGGCTTTACAGCTTGATCTCTGATCAGAAGCAGTCGGCTGGAAGAATGCCTGATAGAGGGCTTGGCAGCTTGATCTCTGATCGGAGGCGATTGGCTGGAAGAACGCCGGATCGGAGGGCTTGGCAGCTTGATCTCTGATCGGAGGCGGTTCTTGACTTGAAGATGCTTGAAGATCTCAAGGGAGCACTACTCGTATTCTTGATCTCTTCAGAAGCATCTGTGTCTTCAGATGTTTTTAGTGTGTGCCTGAAATGAATGGAAGAGGACTCCTTATATAGGTGAGGAATGAGCATGCCCCATAAATAACTTGCAATCTGATTGGTCCATGACAGATTTGACCCGCTTCTGCGGGCTTGGGCCGTTCCAAATATAACACAGCTTGAATGGTCATTGCTTAATTTGACCTGATTCTGGAACCTTCCAAACTTTATTTGACTTGGAAGTCAAGTTTTACTTAATTTAAACCCTACTTAATTTGTTGGGTTTTAAATTAATTATCAATTATTTATTAATCTATTTTAGGAATTTATTTATTTAAATCCCTTAATAAATAAATAATTAATTGATAATTATTACATTAATTTGCCACATATTTTCCTTTAATAGGCAATAAAATTCAAGTGTCTACAAATGCCCCCTCGCATTTTGTTCACGGACGCCTTTGTGTTGAAGTGAACAAATTGCGATAATCCATTCTTTATCAACATGATTGAAATTTATTGCTTGCTTTACCAACTTGATATGAATAGCCTGAATTATGACTGAACTTAGTGAAGTGCTAAGCTGCCTACGTACCTCTTTGAAGAGGATCAAGTCAAAACGTAGTTCAAGAGACATGATTTGAATGGGGGGCCGTACACATTTTATACTCATGCGGGTCAGGAGTAACATGCAGTTTAGGCTCGTGCGTCACGGAGCGTTGAACTTGAATTTGTTGACATTTTATACTCGTGTTAATGAGTCTTGAATTTGAACTTGTAGACAGTTTATACTCGTGCCAAGTAGCCTTGTGTGGATATTTTTTACTCGTGTCGAGGAGTATTGTGTGAATAGTTTTCACTCGTGCCGAGGAGCTTTATGTATAGAGAGTTTATTCTCTTCCCAAGGAGATTTTATTTGATGTGTAGATAGTTTATACTCATATCAAGGAGTATCGAACATGTAGAGAGTTTTGTCTCTTCTCAAAGAGATATAATTTGATGTGTGGACAGTTTATACTCATATCAAGGAGTATAGTGTGGATAGTTTTCACTCATATCGAGGAGCCTTGAATTTGATTTGTGTTAGATAGTTTAGGCTCGTATCAAGGAGCACGACTTGAGGCTTTTTAGATATTTTAAGCTCGTATCAAGGAGCATGACTTGAGGCTTTTTAGATAGTTTAAGCTCGTATCAAGGAGCATGACTTGTAGATAGTTTTAGCTCATGTCAAGGAGCATGATGTAGACAGTTTTCGCTCGTATCAGGGAGATTTGACTTGGAAGATTTTAGATAGTTTAAGCTCGTATCAAGGAGCGTAATGAAGACAGTTTTAGCTCGTGTCAAGGAGCTTTGTCTTGATTTATCAACAGTTTATTGCCCCCAATCTTGGGATGCACTATTTTCTCTTGCTTCAACTTCATTTCTGTTAATCTTTATAGAAACTGCAGCCTTTGTTTGTGGTTCCTCTTCCAAGGGCTCATCGAAGGACATATATTCAAACTCGTAAGAGTCTTGAATAGAGGGTCATTTGATGTCATTTGATGTCAGGCTTAACTCCATGTCGTGAGCTCTTGAAGCCAACTCTTCAAAAGTTTTAGGCCGAATTCCTTGGAGTATGTAGCTAAGATTCCATTGCATCCCTTGAATGCACATTTCTATAGCTGAAGTTTTTTATAGCCTTTCTTTGCAACTGAGGCTTAGACTCCTCCATCTATTGATGTAGTCGATGACATATTCTTCATCCCTTTGACGAGTATTTGTTAGCTCCATCATGTTAATAGTTCTTCGTGTGCTGTAGAAACGGTTGAGGAATTCTTTTTTCATTTGCCCCCAACTATCTATGGAGTTAGCTTCCAAATCGATGTACCAATCAAAGGCATTTTCTTTAAGAGATCGGACGAATTGCCTCACCATATGATCCCCATAGGTCCCGGCATCATTGCATGTCTCGACGAAGTGTGCCACATGTTGTCTTGGATTGCCTTTGCCGTCAAATTGTTGAAACTTGGGAGGTTGATAGTCAGCTGGCATCCTCAAGTTGTCAATTCTCTTTGTATATGGCTTTTTGTAGGCAACAAAAGATTTGGAACTTCCTTCAAACTTGTCTTTTATCGTCTCTACCACGATGTTCTTTAATTGGTTGATAGGAAGCGTTCCGTCAGTTGAAACTTGTATCATATCCTCAGCTGGCTTTTCTTCAGATAGATGATGCTTCATTGAGTCTTTCTCCCCGTGCTCATCCTCAACTTGTTTCTTATTTGCATGACTTGTCTCCACATTATCCATTTTCTTCATAAGTACGGAGATCTTTACATCTTGAGCTTCCATATTCTTAGTGAGTCCTTCAATGGCTTTCATCATACTTGCGAGTTGATCCTCAATGGTCATAGCACTTGTCGTCATCACTGCAGCTTCAGTTGAGGCAGGTGGTGAGCTTGGCGTGGAGCGAGGAGTTGAGCAGATAGAGTCATCTCCACCATCTTTGTCGCCCTGCAATGACTTATTGAGAGTAATCCCCACCATATGGTTTGCCTCTACGAAGCTTTCAGGAATACTTCTTGAAACGACTCCAACCTTTTCAGTTTGCAACTCTGGAGGCTTTGATGCAGCAGGCCTTCGTATTGCAATCTTGAGTGGAGTTATCTTTTGAATCTCTTCAGTTTGCAGCTCTGAATGCTTCAAGGTAGAAAGTCTTCTTATTGCAATCCTGAGAGGAGTCATGCTTTGTATCTTCGAACTTGTAGAGAGAAGAGATGAGAGGTAGAGACTGTCCCACTGGGCGTGCCAAAATTTGTAACAACAAATATTGTATTTATGGATGAATAAACACAAAAGTGAATTGCAAAAACAATTCGAAAGAATTTAATTTGAAAGAGTATGTAAGCAGGTTACGATCTCCAATCAATCCTCTGATTCTTCTCTCGAACCAATTTGGATTGGCTTGACTTGTTGACTGGAATGTGTGTTGACGGCGCTGAATGTGTTAACGGCGCTGTGTGCTGAATCGGATCTTCGGATAAAGCTTGTCCGAGCTCGAATGTGTAGTCTTGACGTTGATCCGGAGGCGTCGAGCCTTTATTCGGATTGAACGTTGACTGGAGAGAATGCCGGATCGGAGGGCTTTACAGCTTGATCTCTGATCAGAAGCAGTCGGCTGGAAGAATGCCGGATAGAGGGCTTGGTAGCTTGATCTCTGATCGGAGGCGACTGGCTGGAGGAACGCCGGATCGGAGGGCTTGGCAGCTTGATCTCTGATCGGAGGCGATTGGCTGGAAGAACGCCGGATCGGAGGGCTTGGCAGCTTGATCTCTGATCGGAGGCGGTTCTTGACTTGAAGATGCTTGAAGATCTCAAGGGAGCACTACTCGTATTCTTGATCTCTTCAGAAGCATCTGTGTATTCAGATGTTTTTAGTGTGTGTCTGGAATGAATGGAAGAGGACTCCTTATATAGGTGAGGAATGAGCATGCCCCATAAATAACTTGCAATCTGATTGGTCCATGACAGATTTGACCCGCTTCTGCGGGCTTGGGCCGTTCCAAATATAACACAGCTTGAATGGTCATTGCTTAATTTGACCTGATTCTGGAACCTTCCAAACTTTATTTGACTTGGGAGTCAAGTTTTACTTAATTTAAACCCTACTTAATTTGTTGGGTTTTAAATTAATTATCAATTATTTATTAATCTATTTTAGGAATTTATTTATTTAAATCCCTTAATAAATAAATAATTAATTGATAATTATTGCATGAATTTGCCACATATTTTCCTTTAATAGACAATAAAATTCAAGTGTCTACAAGTATAATTACCTAATAAACTAAGTTAAAAAAGGCACAATATAACAATTGACACAAATATGACACATTCATTAAGCCATCTACGTTAAAATTAAACATGCATGTATGAGAGTTCATCAAAATTAAAGTAAGACAAGTCAATCACACAAGATACTAGCAACAAAAATAATCTAATTATAATCTCCTTCATCAACGTCAAAGACTCAAAAGCCCTCATCATCATCATCGTCACATTGTTCTTCTACCACATTAAATTATTCTACTTCGAATAACTATTATCAATAAAACTTAAAGAAACATCAATCTCAAAGGGAAGAATAAGAAAAAAGAAGAAAAAAAAATTCAAGATTAAGAATAACGGATCAGTGGCGGCTGGTGGACGACCGGTGGCAGGCGGACGGCCGGTGATGCACGACCAGAGGCCGGTGGCTGATGGTTGCAACAACAACTGATGTTTGATGTTGTGGAGGTGTATGTATATCTCTCAAACCCTAACTATATCCCTAATTTAAATTTTGAGAAAAAAATTGGGAAGTATAATTTTATGCCTAGGATAAGTTGCTACTCAATGTAAAAGTTGTTATTCAACAGATAAATTTGTTATTTCAATCATCATAAACCTTAGAAAATAGCAAAAATAGTCAGAATCTCAAGGCGCGCCTGCAGAGGGACAAAAAGGCGCAACAAGGTGCACGCCTCAGATATCAGCGCCTTGACACATGATTTCAAGGCGCACAGCTCATAGCCTTGGCCGAGGCGCCCCTTTAATAACTGTGCTCATAATCATAGATAACTTGTAAATAGACAGACTTGCTTATTTGGGATTTACCTTTTCTTTTCCTATATCCGCTGAAGCTTCATTTGTCATGGCTATACTAGACTTAGGCCTTGCAGTTGTATCAACCTGTTTCCGTAAAGATGCATACATGGTCTGCAGGGTGTCCAGCAGGAATCTATCACCTCCACGCCTGGCAAGAAGTGACAATGAAACTGGGCACTTTTCTTGGACTCCAAGTGGCACTGCAACCTACAACAACAGAAAACCAGAATGTCAAGAGATGATATGCAATATCCAGCTGGTATATGTATATCGAAAAAGATCAGAACTCTAACCTGGCAACAGCCTGACATGCCAAACTTGACAGGGTAGATGCTTGAATCAGGTATTCCTCTGGAAAAATCTCCTTGGCATCAAGTTTTGGAGGAAGATCACAAGTAGGAATAACTATTATTCCATCATCCTGCATACATGTTTTCCAGTAACAAGCATAAGGGGAATAGTGGCGGTAACTGAAGATGTGAAAGTATTATATGATGCCCAATATAAGGAAATAGTATTAAATAGATAGAATCTCAGGTCATTGTCCTAGCAGCAGAAATACTTTACATAACAATGATGAGTAAGAACAATGGCAAGTGTGTCGAAGAGTATGGATCACTTCTTTTATAAAGGGATCAGAAACTATAATATAATATAATAACAGATGGCTGCAATAAGAACATGTGCCAACATCAAATCAGATTCAAACATTGCAACAGAGAGATGACTGATTTATTTCAGTGACATATCTAATCAGACCGCATGATAGTATTTGAAGAGCTGTCACGATCATTCACATAAATCTTAGCAGGCAGGAAGGGCACAGAACCTTCCTAGAATGCAAGCAAGCTTTTTTTCCTCCTAGTACCATATGCTGGCGGCACAAACAAACTAGATTCTACTAAACTTTAAGTATTGAGGCATTCGGGATACGACTGGTCGCTTCTAGCAAAGCTTAACGAAGGCTGACCACTACATAGATCCATATACCAGTCATAAGCTCTCTCTCATGCTGTTAAGAGGCGAAGAAGTAGCTTCTAGGACGAAGCCTAGCCGTTACAATAGGCCTACGAAGGGCTAAGCCACTCATGTTGTGGAGAAGGAGGCCTATTATACATATACCTGAGTGGTCCATAGGTATGTTCTAAAGATTAATTACCTATAAAACTATAAAGAGTCCTTTTAACACCATCACAATACCACAAAAATGTCACTTTTTAAACACCATTTAATCAAAATCAACTCTATCGTACACTTTATTCTAATAAAACACCAAAAAATACCCCTCATTTTTCTTACATCATAACACCAAAAAGTAGATATTCTTAATCTCCGTGCCCGACAATACAGGCAAGTATTCCTGGAACGGAGGGAGTAAAAAATTAGTTTACAATCCGTTCTAATGGTACCATAAATAGGAATCAGAAACACCCGAAACACAACATTATAAACGAAGGTGCACTAACAGGGTAGGGCAGTGAGACATAAAATTCATGCAGATAAAAGTTTGAAATAGCCTAATAAGCGAAATGCTTTTGAAAATAATAAATAAAATAAAATAAGGTTATATAGTTGTACCTCCAACATCTTAAGGAGATTGGTTCAAACATTAACATTAAGCATTGTATAAATTATAATTAGAAAGAAACATGGATAATTTTCAATACACAAGTTGGATTAATAGGTAATTAAACACAAAACCACCAAATATATCTAAACAGTACATCATAAAACGATACCCTTAAAAGGGAATTTATAGCTAGCCGCAATTCACTCCTGATAGTTTGACATTTTTCTATGTCTGTATCAGTCAAATGTAACACTTCCGGTATTTGTGCTGAGATAACAGGATCCAGAGTAGGCTTTACCGAGTTGATCCATTCATCATGATTTTGTCTAAACTCGTGGCTACATGAAAACAACAAAGTACATTATGGAGGACCCAACGGCAATACCCCACAGGATTGTTTTAATTGTGGCCCTGAAGTGTCAATATATATATAATGCAGATTTCACGTCGCTGATATCATCTATCGTGAATATACATTAACAACAAACACAAACATGGCGCAGAGAAACATAAAGAAACATAAATTAGTTTGCATAAAGCAGAGAAGAAATGATGAGAGCAGAAGGACCCACAGGAAACCTACACAAAGATATGGGACCTCCCTATCCATAAATTCGTAAGGACAACTCAGATAGTTTGGTAATTAAAAGGAAAAAATATTGGGTTTCACTGGAGCATGCTCTTGTTAGTACTTTTAGCACTTTTTATCCAATTTAAACCCCAAAATCAATAAGTTAGAAACAATTTTAACTGCTCTAATAATGAAAACCCAATTCTTTTGTTACCTAATCTGTTTGTCTTCAAGTCCCCTTTCTCATCACATTTGTCACCCAACTCACCAGCTCCCTTAATTTTGAAATTTCACTAATGCCTTCTCATCAGCTCACTCCATGACTTGTCCACACTCAATTTAGCATTATACCAATATCAATCTAATCATCTAGGTCACTATCATTCCAAGAACATATAACAAGAAGCTGTTTTGGGTGGAAGATCTTAGAGGCTGTAAAAAGTGGAAACGTTATCAAAAGATTTTGTATGACATTAGCAGTGTACCAAGATCAGGCTGCCAAATAAGCACTTATATCTCCCAAACCATCAACAGCCACACATTGCACCCACTTCCCTTGCAAGCTAATTATGTATCCAAGGTTGCATCAATCAAGACATTCTGCAAGTGGATATCTGAATGGAGCACCAATTTAGCTTAAATGTCATAGGAACACACAGGATACATATAGTTAACTCCAATTTTTATATTGATTAAAAAATATAATGGAAATATTCTTAAATTAGAACGGAAACAGATTTATAGAAATAAGAAAAAGACCTGCACAAAACAAAGGTTAACCTAGAATTTTATTCTCAAAAGAAGGTAATTATTATTATTATTACAAGAATAAACCGCATTAACCCAAGGCAACTATTTACTCAGTGTCACCTATGACCTCACCTCTTAAGCATCTGCACGACTTTTGCTAGTAATCTTATGGGAGATTTACCCTCGCCATTTGGTTGAATAACATTGAATGTGTTTAAGATTGGGACCTACAATTTTATATAATCTCCTAGATTTTCATGCCTCAAAACTTGTCCTGAAAAATAAGTGGTACACGATTATAAACAAAAACTGAAGTACTGAAGTAAATCAGTAATCTAAATGAAAATTTTACGTTTAATGTTAAGAGGAAAGAAACATACTTCCGTAAAGCTTCTCAACAGATTTTATCAACGCCTGAGTCAGGTAGTCTGCAGGAGCCTTAGACATCTGGAAACAGTCATCGGCAATCACAATACTCCTTGGATTGCATTGCGAAGCATATGGAACCTGCAACAGCACATGACCAACACGACGAAGTACACTGGGATCCTTCGCAAACCATCCTGCAATTTATATATTGGAATAAAATATATTTTGAGACATTTAGAGGCTCAGCAATGTCTTTCATCTTACCTACATAAGAGGAACACTAATGCTCAGAAAGTAAGCATAATGTTTCTCGTCAGGTCCTAAACTCTTCAGACTGCTATTGGTAAATACTTTACAGCATTGACATCAATAAATGTTAAAAATTTTATTGTCAATCCATATATAAGAAATTCTCTGTATGGCAAAATAATATAAAACCAGAACTATGTTTCCAATATAATGAGGAAAAATATGTTTACCATATATGTAAGCAAGTAATATGATTCAATGAGCAGAAATGAGTTTTCACAAACAAACTTCATTTCATATTTGTTTGTCAGTGTTACTTAATTGATGTGGTGGAGAATCATGCTTTAGTGCAGACTGCAGTCTGACATTCTATACGTAAACCCCCGAATGTAAAAAAAAAAAAATATATATATATATATATATATATATATAATCAACCAAAAAAAAAGTGTCATTAAAATTTTTTAAACCAGTCCAAAAAAGTCATAACAATGAGGTGAATGTTTGTTTTAGGTTTTCAGAAAGTGAATTGAGATTCCAGAATCTAAATACCATTCAGTTTCGAGATTTTGAAATTCTCAAAAACCCAATACATCAATCCCTACAATTACCTATTAACCAAATTATTACTCTCACTCACCATCTTACAATCATTACAATTACACACCCAACAACCCATAGAGATCACTACACCATTCCTATTACACATTGATTTGACTTAAAGTGAAGTTCGTCCCTCATCTGCACTATCACTATTCTTGATATCCGATTTTCAAGATTTGGAAAACCAGAATAAGATTCCCATTAAATCCAACATAAACAATAGCCTAAGCTAAAGAGAAGGTTTAGAACATCTATTTCAGAGGAAAAACAACATATAGAAGAACATACAAACATTCCAAATAGAGAAGTCCTTGTATTACATCTGCATGTATACTGGTATACATACTGACTGTGTCAAGAAAACCAGAAACAGGAATTAGCCCAGAAAGAGAGACAGTCCCATGAAATGGCCGAAACCCAAGTATGCCACAATATCCAGCAGGCAATCTCACACCACCATCAGTATCTATGCCTGCCAGTCATATTTTCAAGCTAAAAATGCATGTCGTTCTAAAAGGAATACCATTACAAGATTGAAAACAAGACATGAGAATTAGACGAAAAAAATTGGGTAACTTTTAAGAATTTGGATTTGGAAAAATGATCGTTCTAATTCCATAATCCAGGTTTCTCAAATGTATTTTTCAAAAAACTCAATACATCCATTCCTATAAAATACCCGTACACAATATTATTACACATTCAGGCACTCACAATCTTACAATCATTACTATGACATTCAACAACAATATAATAACACAACATCACAATTCACCACCCTGGTACACCTTGGTTCAACATAGAGTTTAATCTCTCCCTATGGAAAATTTTTAAGCAAACACACAATATCACTATTCATAGAATTTCCAGATCCCCTAGGTTATGAAAACTAAATCTCAATAAAGCAGTAAATCCCAAAACAAATGGAGGCAAAAAGTAAACCCTCACAAGAAAACTCTCCTGGATATTACTCATTATTCATAATTCTCATAAAGGGTTGGATAAGAACAGTTCCCAAAACAACAGGCATTGCTAAAATTGCTTAAAAAACTAACATACCAAACCTTTCAAGTCATCCTGAGATTGACAACATGATCAGAAGAAATTTCTGTAGGCAATGATAAAGACCAACCAAGGTTTTATAACAGTGATCGACACAAAATATTGATTAAACATCACTAAGAATAGTTCCTGATAAGTTATGGAAAAACTCTGGGATTTTGACAAAACACAGGATATACTACATGAACTCATTGATATAATCAACACAAATTACATAGAACATTCTATTCAATTGTTGGCAAATTTGGTAAGGTTTAGGGAATAAAAATAGCAAAACCAACATCAACTTGTCATATAACAAATCCGATCTGTGTAAATTGCCTAGGAAAAACAACCATGTCATGTGGGAGTCTAGTCTAAGAATTTTTATAAAAACAAATCTAGAAATTGTCAGCTTTATTCCAAAAATTACATTTCTGATGAGGAAAAAAAAAGAGTAAAACTTCACCTCTATCTGGTATATTTTGATTATTAACAAAACCTCTACGCAGACATACTTAAGCTCAATAGGTTTCCTTCTAAACTTAGTCTTTAAATGATGAATGAGCAATAAAATTAAAGCATGGTAGGAGTTCGTTGACCAAATTTAAACACCAACAACATTGAACAATCAGGATGAATAAGCTGAAATTTCACATGGTAAATCATCTGAAGATAATTATAACAATGACAAAAAAAATAACAATGACACAAATTAAAATAAGCTAGAGGGTTCAACCAGGGAGAAGATTATTTGTTCCCAGTCATCCATTAGTTGATATTTTCTACTCACTCATCTCCTAGTCTATTTAATACAGTTAAATCATCTGGCTAAAATCTCCATATCATAGGAAAACTCAGGTTCTCCGACCTTCATTCACTTGTGATAGCATATTTCACAATTCACAATTAGCATAGAACATCTAACTTTTCATACAATTAATAGATTCCAGAAATAATATATTTGGGAGAATCAAATGAATCAATATTTGACTACTATATGCACCTACAAATCCTATATCATTCCCTAGTCATTTTAACAACTGCAATTTTGGGAGATTCCAAGTCTATGATATCAGTTGTACTGCACATTTGTAAATTTATGATCAAAACAAGGAAGCAGAAATACAACTTTTTATAACTGGAAAATGATACAACATAACACAGAAAATGAGCAAAGATATTAAGAAATTTATGACCACCATAAGGTTTAAAAATGCAGATAAGAGTGAGAGCAAGCAAGCAGCCTTGTGAACTGAATAATACAAAATGAAACAGTACGACCATTAAGCATCCTTGGAAGTATAATATGCTAAAGGAGTACTAAGATAAATGCATTTAACCACCGTACCTTGGATTAACAAAGAAAAAGTGTTAACAGGAGAGGAAATAAGTGGAGATAACTTTGACGGCCCCCGAAAAATGAGCGCAACGACATACCTGTAGCGTTTCGAATCAAAGTAACTGTAGCATAAGAAAAACAGAAGAACGATCGTTGCTTTTACCATCCGTAAGAAATTATTAAATTTCAAAATTTGAAGATATTAGCTAACGGGAGAAATTATTTGTCTATTTTACCAGTTAAAGTCAATGAGCAGAATGTGAACTTTACACATAAAGAGACATGGTTGTTGTAGTGCACATTTCTATCATGTAACAAATCTAGAAATCGTTGCTTGACTTTTTTAAGTTCAAGCTCCTCAATGTGAACATACTTTGGTAGGCTTGTTTATCCTATTAATAGAGAGAGCTCCCTTAATAAGTTCTACTGGAATCCCCAATTAAAAACTAACATGATGCTACAGTATAAAGAAAAAGCATACAACATCCAATTGCATTGGTTTTCCCACAGCTGCATTACTTATACTGAACATATTCATACTATAATTTCGATGTATAAGTCATTAGTAATCAGGTCTATAACAAATGAATCTTCAAAGCTCGTTCTCTTTCAATGCATCTGATATTCTTCTTTTCTTTCAATTGAACTACAAAAATCATTAGAAGCTAGGGGCTAAAGCAAAAGCACAACACATTATCTATTTATTCACATTTAAAATACTGTAATTTTAAGGGAAAAAGGACAACTATGTTAATGGTAAACATATGGAAAGCAGGATGCAGCAAATACTTTCACCTTGGGACATGCGACATAGAAGTATTAGAATCAACTTTTAGAAGTTAAATAACAACTTTAATCTAAACAATCCCACATCGAACACTTATTGGCATCCAACATCGAAACAAACAGAAAAACGCAATCATACAATAATGGATAGCTTGCCTATACCACAGCAAAGAAAGTGTGGCGAGCGGGGTCAGTGCAGCAGTGCCGAGCGCCGAGTGTAATCAGGGAGGGGAGGGTAGACCAAATCAAGATCCGTATCTGAAAGTAGTGGTTGGAAAAGTGTGAAACAAAGGGATGATACATTTATAGATATGCTGATGTGTTGTAAACCATCTGTAGAAAAGTTTAGATTTGTAAGCACATAACCAATCCAGATGTTTAAATTTAAATTTTATTATAAAGCAATATTAGTGATCAAATATGTAGATGAGCAGCAAGAGACACCAAAGCAGCAAGAAAATCACAACAAAAAAAGCATTACAAGCACTATATGTCTTTGGAGCAATTCTTCATACAACTGGTGGGCAATGCCAATACAAGCAGGTGGATGTTCCAAGACACTTCAGCTATTGCTATTTCTAATAAAGAAAGTATCCCTAAGAGAGCTAAATAAGCATAACAGAAAACCCAACAAAATCAACACATAATGGAGCAGACGCATGTCCAGATACTAACAAAGAAACACGTATTATTCTTATTAGATAATAAATCTCAAACTACAGATAGCTTTGTGTTTAAAGTGCATGCCTTTTATAGTGCCGTAGACAACAACTGCGATCATGCAGAAACAAATTCAGGATTCGGAACTTCATCTTCATGTGCACCTTATCTGTACCCCACCATTAGGGCCCCTATGCACCTTGTCTATACCCACCATTAGGGGCCCTACCGCCCGGAGATTGGTGGAGGAGGTAAATTGCATGATGTGCAAGGGGCCAAATCCATGCCAAAGGCAGAATTCGAACCCCACTCTGCAGCAATCAAAGCTCAGTTAGAAGATCTTTCCACCCTCCCCTCTACCGAGTCGACCTGTGAGCGGATTCTTGATTTTAGTGTCTATGGACAAGTGCTTAAATTATCTTGTTTTATCCTCATTTTTTCTATTTTCTTATTATTATTAAAATAAATAACCCATTTATTTTATTGCCGGTAAAATTTAATGCAACTCTTGTTCGACGGGATGTTTGTTCTCACATTTCGTGGGTTATTAAATTAAAGTTTTAAATCTAGAGAAAATATGATAAGAGTCAAAAGTTTCAATGTCTATGGTTTTTTTTTTTTCGATGTCTATGTTTATGTAAATAATAAAAGTGTCTTTATTTAGAATTAAAAAAATGTTGAAACTTGAATAATTTATGTTAAATAATTGTCAAATAGAATAAATAGATATTATAGAATTATGTTTGTTAGTGGATGTGTAATTAAGGTTCTAGGATAAATAGATAGTATTATAGAATTATGTTACTTATTAGATGTGTAATTAGGGTTCTAAATTCAAACTTTAAAAATCAAAGGGACAAGTTATTTGCACCCCCGAAATTACTGAACGTACCCCAAAAATATTTAAATTGACATAATTATTCTTATAAAATTTATATCTGTTCGTTTGCAACTACCGAACATTTATCCATCTTATTTGTTCGATTGCAACAATCGAACAGAACAAAATTTGTGATTTTTTAAAATTTATATCTACATTACCCAATAGATAAGATAACATATAAATTTTATAGATATCATCAATCTTTAAACAAAGATGGTGATTCCTCTCCACATCGGTTACTCATATGGGTGGGGAGTTGTATTTAAGTTGGAGGTCAATCCTCCCTTCTTGACCATGGTTTTGGGGAAGAGTTAGGACTTCTGGCTTGGATGCGTAACATGGTATCAGAGTTGGATCGTTGCGAGAAAAGGGCTACCTCGTGAAGAGTCCAAAAAGGGCTACCATTGGGAGTAGAGCTGCTGGTGCTTGATAAGAGAGTGTAGCCGTCCGTGAGCGTTCGGCTTTCTTGCTACCTCATGAAGAGTTCAGAAAGGGCTACCCTTGGGAGTGGAGTCGTTGGTGCTTGATAAGATAGTGCAGCCGTCCGTGGGCATCCGACTTTCCGGGGAGGGACTATTGTTACGATGTGGGGCTTGTCCCACATCGGTTCCTCACATGGGTGGAGAGCTGTATTTAAGTTGGAGGTCAATCCTCCCCTCTTGACCATGGTTTTGAGGAATAATTAGGGCTTCTGGCTTGGATGCGTAACATGGTATCAGAGTTGGGGGTTGGATCGCTGCGAGAAAAGGGCTACCTCGTGAAGAGTGCAGAAAGGGTCAGAGCTGGGGGTTGGATCGCTGCGAGAAAAGGGCTACCTCGTGAAGAGTGCAGAAAGGGTTACCCTTGGGAGTGGAGTCGCTGGTGCTTGATAAGAGAGTGCAACCGTCCGTGGGCGTCAGTTAAAGTAAGCAAGTTTTTGTTGATTCTAGATTCTATCACGGACGTCACTTAAAGTAAGCAAGTTTCTGTTGATTTTAGATTCTATCAAATCACTGGTTCACTGCTACTACCGTTGATAGAATCAACAGATCGATGATGTCATGAAACTTATCTGTTATCTTATCTATTCGTAATATAGATATGAATTAAAAAAAATTACAAATCTTGTTTTGTTCGGTTGCTGCAACCGAACACATAAGATGAATGAATTCTTTGTTCTATTTGGTGGTTCCTGCAACTGAACAGATAATAGATGAATTATTTGTTCTGTTCGATTATTGCAACCGAACAGTATGTTAGATGACTGTTTGGTTGCAACAACCGAACAAATATAAATTTTATAAGGGTAATTATGTCAATTTAAATATTTTTGAGGTACGTTCAATAATTTTGGGGTGCAAATAGCCGCTCCCAAAACCAAAATCGAGTTAGATTTTCATGAAAAGTGAGTTAGGTGTTAATTTATTCCATCATGCACTCTATTTTGTAAAATTAGATTTTGAGGGGACTAATTATTACTTTTTTTTTAAATATAAAATTTACTCTTTAAATTTTGTTCAATAAAAAAAAATACATTAATTTAAAAAGTAATATTTTTCATTTAAAATAATTATATTTCATCTCGCTATAATTTTTTTTTTTTGGAACTAAAAAATGTTCTATAAATTATGCTCCTGTTCATACCAGTATTTGTGTTTTTTAATTTTAAAAATAGATAATGGTAGAGTTAAACACAGTAAAAGTTATTATATATATTTAATAAAAATAATAAAATATTTATAAAGAGTGATAATATATTAAAAATTTAAAAACATTCTCACAATTATTGAATACTATTTGACAATCATAACAAGAAGTTGATATATGTACCGTAATTAAGATATTATTTACCATGAAAAATAAAAAATGTAAAAGTAAACGTTTTCATCTAGTTTAAAACAAATTAAAAACGAAAAGATTAATTATTCATATCATTAAAATAAATACAAATTCTTAAATAAATTATAAAATGAAAAGAAATCCAATTCATTAAGGTAAAGACTTGTAAAATGATTTTCATGAAACATAATAACCTTTTAATAGAATATTACTCCATTAATAAAAAGTGATAATTGTGAAATGAACTATTTTATAAATAATATATAATATTAATAAAGAGACAATATTTTTTTAAGAAAAATGATAATATTGGCAAATTGTTGCAATGATTTGTCGAATTGGCTAAAAAATATGTGCATTTAAATTAAAGAGACAATATTTTTTAAGAAAAATGATAATATTGGCAAATTATTGCAATTATTTGTCGCAAATTGCAAGCGGGAGAAAATTGGCTAAAAATATGTACATTTATATTAGCTGGAATTAATAAAAGTACATTGTTGGAATTAGGCCCTCTATTAATAAATAAACAAAAAGCCTTGATTATTTGAATCCCGTGTCATTGTTCCTAAGGAGTTCAAATTTGATCCAATTAGACTCTTATTCAAGTTAAGAGAACTACTTATGTGACCCGTGGTCACTGGTGACTACGTGTCCAATCCATCCCTTAAAGACAACGAAATGCAATCTCTGACGTTCAACACAAAATAAGTTAATTAAAAATGAAAAGTTACCCGAGCCGCCGGTTGAAGCACAGTCTATTGGAACTGGTGTGCACTGTACGCGGTCTTGTCGCGTGTAAAGCTATCCCCGAACGCAGAGTTTGGTTTGATAGCCCCAGTGTACATTGGTGCTTTTGTATGCAAGGTGAGTTGGTTTCTTCAAAATTTTTGCTTTTCTTCCCTGCCCACCGTTTCGCTTCCCTCAGTCACCAACATTTAGGTCACCCACAATCCTAACTTCCTTTCTTCAACGAACCGGCGAACACAGCAGCACAACTCCATCTAGAGAGGGTTTATTGCATGTGCGAACTCGTCCGACAAGCGGGTTCTCCGTCAGCTCTCTTAGTAGGTAGCGATACTTGGGCGGTGATCTGTACACCATGCTTCAGTGAACCGCGATGGATTCAACACCCCTAATCGTCCACCAACTCGACAGGTAAGAAAATGTAATGTTGAAACTTTACTGTGGGTTGAAGATGTTTGGCCATCAAATATTTGTTTTTCAAGGTTTTTTTTCGCGCTAATTTCTTTGGCTGTGAATCGATTTTGCAGCATTGAGTGTAGGACAAATATTACTTGGGTGGTTTGCCGATGGTCTAGCTTTGGCAAAGATGTTTTGTTATTTTTGAAATGATTCATACTTGGTTCAGTTTTTTTCAAATGAATTCGTGATATGTTCTTTTTTTTGTTGATGTTGTGCTTTCAAAACCCTATTGAATTGACTGGATGTGAATAATTATAATCCTAACCTATGGTTAATTCTTGAGTTGAATTATGAGATGATAGAGCAGATGTTGGTGTTTTTTCCATTGTGTGCAGTCTAGTGAAATGCATAAGAAGTATTATTGAGAATTGGATTGCTGATATTTTGATTCTTGATTAAGGATTCGATTGAGCATTCAGTATGTTTTGTATGATTGTCACAGTTGCTCCGTGTACATTTGGTACGAATATTTCATTAGTTAGGTGAATAAAGTTTAAATGTGGTTGAATGAGTAGTGTTAGTTTGTTGGTTTAGGGATCCATGTTTGATTGCTCCTCATTGATTAATATATGTCAAGCTATGAGTTCAAATCACGTGTTTAATCTTGACTAATGTATATGTGTCAATTTCCAGGGTAAAACAAATGGCAAGCTCCAATCCAGCCAGTATATCAAATCGATTTGAAATTGCAGATTTTACGGTGTATCAAGGATAAACTCAGCTCAAATAACTTAGATAGGTTTCGTTCGAGTTGTTTCGGAGATCTATTAGGATTAACTGACTTTCAGTTCTAGGGTCAGTTGTACCTGCATATCCTGTCCACATTTGATTTCGAAACATCTGAAGAGTCATTCGTATTCAAAATCAATGAAGTTGAAGCTAAGTTTGGCCCCCGTGAATTTGCTTTGGTGACTGGGTTGCAGTTTGGTCCACTACCTGCAATTCTAGACAAGGGTGACTTTCTTCTCCGAGTATTTGGGGATCAGAAGAACATCACACCGCCCCAAATTCAAAAGAAGTTTCTCGATTGTAGCGACGAGGATGATTCTCTTAGACGTGCCAAGTTGATGGTCCTTTTCTTCTTACTTATTCCTCATGGTTCAAAACTCAGTGTTGTGAACCCTAAATACATACGCCTTGTCGACGAGCTTCATCTATTTAACGCCTATCCATGGGGTCATGTCGTGTTCTCTAACCTGTTGAAGGAGTTGAGGAAGTTAAAGACATTCAGGAAGCGGGCACGAGATGGTGAAAGACGGAGATAATATTATGATGCCAACGGAATTACTTATGCTATGCTGGCGTGGTCATATGAAGCAATCCCCATTATTGGAAAGGCATATGGTGGTTCGAGGGGGGAAGCATATCCTCGTTTACTGAAATGGTCACCGAAGTGCACCCCTAGTTTTGAAGAACTAAGGAAGATGGTGTTCAAAGAGCTGCGTGGGTCTGACAAAGGTGCCCAACACATAAGTTATTTACGGAAATTTAGCGAGTCATATGTCTTGATCAATGGAGTATGTGTATAACATGATGTTTTCTTCACTAGGTGGAAGTGAAGCATGCACTTAAGACATCTGTAGTGGAGTTTCAATCTGAATTGTATCTTAGTGCTGTCAGTTGGGAGAACGAGCTCACTCATAAACAACCATCTTGTAGTGTACGTAGGCCCCAAGAGTGTTCAACACCCATTCGAGAAGATTCCTCTCCAGCCGCAACACCTCCACCGATGACTCTTTACGGAAGATTGGAAAAGAAAATTGATGCGCTCAGTAGTAGTGTGGAGACTGTGAAAAGTAATCAAAGGCAGATTATGCAAAAGATTGATGCTCTTGTACGACGTTTTGATGATCGATTCCCAGTAAGATCTCCTTCTTCATCTAGATCAAGAAGAATGTGTGGAGATGATGAACCACAGGTGAAAGATTTTGCTAATGTAGTTGAAGAACAGACTAAAGAGCAAGAACAATATTTGTATAAAGAAGAGAACGATGAGCAAGAACCTGGTGTGGGAGAAGAAGACAATGAAGAGGAGAATACCAAAGAAGAAGGTAATGATAAGCAATCACCCCAAGAAGATTCAGAAAATCTGAAAACTGAGAAGCTACATGAAGTTAAGGAAAAAGAGAATTGTAGGGGTAGAGAAGATAATGAAGATGATTACGAAGCAGTAATGCAATCTAATCAAGGATATGTCGAGGATGAATTGGATGTAGAAGGAATTGAAGAACATCTGTTAAAAAAATGCAAGGGAATTACGGAAGAAGTTGAGCATTCCATGCAATGGGAATCCGGAGTTCCCGAATAAAATGAAAATGAAGTTCAAAGTGAGAATTTGCAGTGTGATTAGAATGTCAGTAATGAATTGGTATTTGTTCTTATTAGTGAAATATAGTTCCTAGTTTTTATTATTTCTTCATAATTAATCCCTATGTTTATCCACCAGGAAATGGATGTTGCCCATGATGATCCATCGAAGAGTAGCCGCATGCCTGGGCGACATAAAAAGTCTACTTGGCGCAATGCTAATCGCCCAAAAAACAAGCAAAAGAATAAAGGAAAGGCTAGGTCGAAGGTTGAGGTGGAGTTCCCAGAGGATTTGGTTAGTGCGATATACCCACCTGATTTTATTAATGACTTCGAATATTGGTTTGATCAATTAAAAAAATAAGCAGCAGTTTCTATTTGTCCATCGAGCCCACTTGTGATTCTTATCCAGCAAAGTTTTTGCGCAACATTTACGCGCCGGAGCAATAGTTAACCAACCAGGTTATACCTTCTTTTCACAACATATTATAATTGTTGAAACTTGAGTAATTGTAAATGGTTTGATACTAAATTCATTTAATTTGAATGGCAGAATATGGATGCTCTCATGCATCTTATTGTTCATAACTCTGCGAAATGGCCAGAGCTGTTTGTGCATAATTGGACAGTGGTAGATATTGATTTCTGGGTAATGTTCAACTTTACTTTTACTTTTATTTTCATGAAGTATTGTTTTGGAAATTTGATTGGCAGTGTCATTGTAAAATGTAGAACATAGTCATGGGTTTTCGAAAATATTTCTTAGCACCAGAGAAGAAGCAAGAGACATGGGATTGGGACAAAAAGTTTCGTGGCTTGAAGAAGTTTATATGTGGGGAACTACCAGAGTGGGGCCCACCGCGAGATTGGAAGAACTTCGACTCAATCTATGGAGTCAACTTTGTTGGTGGAAATTACTGGGTCTTATATGACATTCATGTTAGAGACCATCGCATCATCATTTACGATACTCGGTCTAAGGCCACAAAGCGAAAATTTCTAAATGACGTTGAGGTCTTCTCCAATATAATACAAAGCATTTTATGGCAGTACAAGGTTGTCGATGAAGCTATTTCACCGAAGTCTTGGGTAGTGGAGAAGTTTCTGCACCCTCCGCAGTAGATGAATGGAGGCGATTGTGGGCCATTGATCGTGATGTTGTTTGATAAAATTATTAGGAATCGATCTGTACAAGAAGTCGATCCTTCAACTTGCGCAGAACATCGGGTTCATTTTTGTGTCGAGCTTTACAACGAAGACTTAATCATGCCTTGAGTGGTGAGGTGACAGTGGTAGTTTGAGTCTTTAACTGTTTAGTTTTGTATTTGACATTCCTATGACTATTTTTGAAGTAGACTAATGGCTAGTTATATTGGGCTCCAAGTTGAAGCTTGAATTGTGTATAATGTGACTGGGATTCAAGGACAACATTAATGTTAATATGTTTGAATTATCTATCTTGAAGGTTAGAGTAGTTTGTATTTGTGTAAGTGGATTTGTATATCACATGATGGTCTTATTAATTCATGAAATTTTTTGTAATGTGGGTGAGTGAAGCAGAATGCACGATTATTAATTCCGAATGTCGTCTTGCAAGCTTGTCATCGTGTGCTTGATCAGAGACAATGCACGAGGAGAAGAGGACTGGTCGTGCGTTTCGTCAAGTCGCGTGTTTTTGGTCCACGCGTGTTCGTAAAGCCCAGTTCATGATTTAAGGGCAAGTTTAACTTATAAAAGGGACACTTGGGATTCATAAGACACAACTCTCCACAACCCTACATACTTTTCCATACCTTTTTCCTACCACAATACTGTCACCATCCCATCCACCCATCCCAGAGAGTTCATCGGTGTTGCTTACTTGAGAAGGAGAACAAGAAGGTTCAAAATCACAGAGGGAAGAATGGAGATTCACGCAATATCTAGGGTTTTTCTTAATCTTTCTTTTAAACTTTTAATTATAGACCTATGGCTTTGCCTTCGTATCTAACCATGTGTGTTGTCTGTAACACCATGGGGTAGTCCGTCTTGGATAGTGCTAGGTTCTGAAGGTTGAATTGGTTTGAACTGATGATCTAGAATATGTTGGATGTCTGCAGTATACTTATGTCAATATTAATACTTTGATTTTAAACTTTTATTTTGTCTCATATGATCTATCCTCATGCGTGGGTATGTCATTGTCTGATGCATAATTATGCTTGGTGCTTGTGTTGTATAAGAATTATATCTGTCAATATATTAAGGACAGTTAATATATTTATTAATTACCATTATAGAGGATTTGGTTTCTTAGACTGTTAAGTGGGAATTGAAGTATATTTCTTAAGTACGTAGAAGGAAGTAGTAATTATTCATCTACATCTGAGGGTTTGAACCAGATTTATGTGCTAAGTTTACTTAACCAATGAGATTTAACATACTTATGTTGTTGCTTTCATAAAATCTGCAGGAATTCTAACCGATTGTCTAGTGAGTTATAACATCCCCAATATTTCCATATACATATTTTGTGAGTTTTTCGAATAAATAAAATTATGTATTATATATTATATTATGTTTTCAATATTTTTAAGAATATTAAAAAAAAAAGGAAAAAGGGTTTAGTAATGATGTGTGGAAGTGGATTGGTTTAGATAAGAATTACAGCTGTTGTAATTCTTATCCATTGAGTTCTTGTACTATATACATACATACACTCTTCTTTCTTTCTTTCCTTTGACGAAGTATAAGGGAGAGTTAAACTCAGTAGGTAAGAGGTAATTCTCCACTCTTCTCTTTACACGTTTTCACACACATACACACACACACACACACATATATATATATAACTCAAACATATATATACGTATATATATTAATTCTCACACACTGCCCTCATTGATTTTATTCATATTGTTAGTAAACTTTAGCATGTTATACACGAAAATGATCTACGTATATTCCAAATATATAACTTTTTTATGAAATAAATTTTGTATGAGTAAGAAAAACTCAGTCAAAGCTCTTAATCCTTTAATGACATTTTATTTCGGTGTGGCTTTGATATTATAGGTCATTTTGAAGCTCTCCCCACGTAGATCACAAACATATAATTAGTTTTGAGTTTGGATGTGAAATGAAGAAGATTGGAAGAGACCCACTTCGTATTAAAATTTTATCCCCTTTAAACTTTGTTATTTTCATGAAGAAATGGTATGCATGTGATTCTCATCTTGCGAGGACTCCATACGTGCTTTTGGATTTTCAAACGGAGTTGTATAACTCAAGTTGGGTCATTTTGTAATAAGACTAAAGTTTAGGGTAAGTTTAAATGAGAATTTAATATAATGCAAGCACTTGATTGTAATTTATAAGAAATATATATAATAATAATAATAAATAAATTTGAATTCAAAACATGCGTGACTTTCTACCTAAAGTCCACGCAACTTTCATATATATATATATATATATATATATATATATATATATATATATATATATATATATATATATATATATATATATATATAATTATAATTAAAATATATATATATATATATATATAAATTTAAATTTTTATAATAAATATTAATAATGAATAAAAGAAATTTCACGATTTAAAATAGCCTAGCTCACGACAATAGTTATTCATTTCGTTAATATCATTATATGTTTTAATTTAATATATTTGTTTTAAATAATAATTATAATTTTCTCTACTATTTATTAATATATATGGTATAACTTTTATTTTATATCCATTTTTTAAATAAAATTAATGCTATTTGTATTCATATTTTTAATGTTATGATTTATGATTATATAGTGTTATAGACTAAGATCGTCAAAGTACTATTTTAATTTTTGTATGTATCTTTATTTAATATTTTAAGTATAAATATTTTATTTTAACTCATTTTATTTAATGATTAATTATTTATATTTTCTTAAGTTAATAATTAGTTTATTTTTAATATTAGAAATTTAGCTTATGTATTAGAAATTTATTATTAGAAGTAGAACTCAGTTTAGTATACCCTTGCAGGCATACATGATACCGAAGAACAAGTCTAGTCAATCATACTATTCCCAGGAAAGTTTAAGGTGGGGTAACACACTCTTTACCGAGTGCTACATTTTATGTCATGATTGCTATGTTAAGATGTGATATGTGTTACTTATATGTCATGTTATGTGTCTTGTGTGCTTTTAGTTCGATGACAAATATTTTTCTACTAATACTTGTACGGGGTGATGACTTAGTGCACATATACAAACTAACACAAGTTGCTGGCTACGTCGGTGCAGTACTTAAATGTATTTTAAAGTATGTTAACATCGTACTGGGGTAACGACTCGGTATGCAATGGCCAACTAACACAAGTTATCGGACGACGGTTCGGTCTGAAATATTTTCAATGAGTTATCGAACGACAATTTGAAATTTTATTTTATTAAAATGGCAGGTGTTACATCTTATGGTATATTTGGTATATATATTTATTTTTAACTGTCAATCATACGCACTGAGTGTATTTCAGACACTCATCCCTTATTGATTTTCAGAATAAGATTTGGAAGATGAACAGGCCCTGCAAATGTCCCAAGACCTTAGAGGACTTTGTATTATGACTTATAATTTAGTATTTTGTTAGAATTTTATTTCAGATATATCATCTGAATGCAATAGTTTTAAATATTCCACTCTACTCAGGAGAGTAGACGTTATTATGTAAAAGAATCTTTATGCTACTCTTACTTTACAATATTATCGCTTTGGGGATTTTATTATATTACTTTCGCTGTGCATTCTCGACCCCTTTATTATTATATTAGAAATTGTATATCTAGTAGCTTCCCAACCCCATAGCAAAATCTCGGGACGTTACAGGTGGTATCAGAGCAGTCTATATCGGACTTGCTCAAGTACCTAATTTAGAATTTTATATCGAACCCTAGGATTGACTATTCTTTTACTATGGCGTGACTACACTTTAGGAATTTTATGTGTGTTTAAGTTATATACTAGTATATAATATTAGAAATATTTTGACCAGATTATGAGTCGGAGAAGACCACAAAATCTACCTACTAATGAGAATCTTGAGAACGTTCATGGTGACCCAGGAGATGATTTAATGATAATCCTTTGGGGATTGACTCAATAATTTCACACAAACTCCGCACGACCACCACCACCACCACCACCAGAATCTATTCTTAGAAACGAGCCAGCCTTGATAATTGAACTGTTCCGATATTTCAATCCACCAACCTTCAATGGAACGGAGGACCCCGTGGAAGCTGAGAAATGGTTGAGGTCATTGGATAATATTTTCACCTATCTCGATTTCACTAATACTCAAAAAATTGCCTGTGCTGTTTTCCAGTTCGTGGGTAAAGCTGATTTCTGGTGGGAGGCTTACGGACGTACCAAGACACCTGAATAGAAGGCTAGGATAATATGGGAAGACTTTAAGGATGTAATCGTTCAAAACTACATGGCTCAGTCGTATCGAGATGACAAGGAATGTAAGTTTCTTCACTTGAAGCAAGGAAAAATGAGTGTGCTAGAATATAAGTGAGAATTCAATCGACTTTCTAGATTTGAGAAGGGATTACGATTCGGGATTAGCACTATCTTGGTAGGGTAAGGAACGATGACCTTTGTGGAAGAATTTTCTTGAGCTCAAAAAATTGAATCTCGACAGAAAAACAACAACAAAAATGTGATAGAGATACCTATAAAACGCAAGTGGGAAGAACCAATGATAGAGAATGGAAACCACGAGAGTCAAAATAAGCATATTAGGATCGGAGAGGGTTTAATACCAATCTTACAAGAAGTACAATCTCATTGTCCAATATGTGGAAAAGGCCATGACGGCAAATGCTTGATGAGAACGAAGATTTGCTATCGTTGCAAACAACCAGGGCATACAATGCCAGAATGCCCAAGGAACAAGGCACCAGAAAGACAGACTGTCATGCCAGTTCGTGCATATGCTATGACACGACAAGAAGTTGATGAAGAACTAGAGACGATGAGAGGTATTTCATATTCTTTTATATTAGATAAATAATATATAAATATGTAATTTTTCCCGATAAGTGAAATTTCGAGGACGAATTTTTTTTTGGGGTATAGATTGAAACATCCCCAATATTTCCATATACATATTTTGTGAGTTTTTCGAATAAATAAAATTATGTATTATATATTATATTATTTTTTTTAATATTTTAAGAATATATAAAAAAAAGAAAAAGGGTTTAGTAATGATGTGTGCAAGTGGGTTGGTTTAGATAAGAATTACAGCTGTTGTAATTCTTATCCATTGAGTTCTTGTACTATATATATACATACACTCTTCTTTCTTTCTTTTCTTTGAGGAAGTATAAGGGAGAGTTAAACTCAGTAGGTAAGAGTTAATTCTCCACTCTTCCTTCACACGTTTTCACACACACACACACACACACACACACACACACACACACACACACACATATATATATATATATATATATATATATATATATATATATATATATATATATATATATATATATATATATATATATATATAACTCACACATATATATATGTATATATATTAATTCTCACACACTGCCCTCTTTTATTTTATTTATTTTGTTAGTAAACTTTAACATGTTATATACGAAAATGATCGTCTCAATACGTAGATTCCAAATATATAACTCTTTTATGAAATTAATTTTGTATGAGTAAGAAAAATTAAGTAGAAGCTCTTAACCCTTTAATGACATATTTTATTTCGGTGTGACATAACTTTAATATTATAGGCCATTTTGAAGCTCTCCCCACGAGGATCACAAACATAAATTAGTTTTGAGTTTGGACGTGAAATGAAGAAGATTAGAAGAGACCCACTTCGTATTAAAATTTTGTACCCTTTAAACTTTGTTATTTTCATGAAAAATTGGTATGCATGTGTTCCTCATCTTGCGAGGACTCCATACGTACTTTAGAATTTTCAAACGGAGTTGTATAACTCAAGTTGTGTCATTTTGTAATAAGGTTAAAGTTTAGGATAAGTTTAAATGATAATTTAATATAATGCAAGCACTTGATTATAATTTATAAGAAATATATATAATAATAATAAATAAATTTGAATTCAAAACATGCGTGACTTTCTACCTGAAGTCCACGCAACTTTCATATATAGTATATATATATATATATATATATATATATATATATATATATATATATATATATATATATATATATATATAATTATATTTTATATTAATTATAATTATATATATATATATATATATTAATTTAAGTTTTTATAATAAATATTAATAATGAAAAAAAGAAATTTCATGATATAAAGTAGCCTAGCTCACGTCAATAGTTATTCATTTCGTTAATATCATTACATGTTTTAATTTAATATTTTTTGTTTTAAATAATAATTATAATTTTCTCTACTATTTATTAATATTTATGGTATAACTTTTATTTTATATCTATTTTTTTAATAAAATTAATGTTATTTGTATTAATATTTTTAATGTTATGATTTATGATTATATATTGTTATAGACTAAGATTGTCAAAGTACAATTTTAATTTTTGTATGTATCTTTATTTATTATTTTATGTATAAATGTTTTATTTTAACTCATTTTATTTAATGATTAATTATTTATATTTTCTTAAGTTAATAATTAATTTATTTTTAATATTAGAAATTTAGTTTATGTATTAGAAATTTATTATTAGAAGTAGAATTCAGTTTATTATACCCTTGCAGGCATACCTAATACCGAAGAACAAGTCTAGTCAATCGTACTATTTTCTTAAAAGTTTAAGGTGTGGTAACTTTCACTCTTTACCAAGTGCTACATTTTATGTCATGATTGCTATGTTAAGATGTTATATGTGTTACTTATATGTCATGTTATGTGTCATGTGTGCTTTTAGTTCGATGACAAATATTTTTCTACTAACACTTGTACGGGGTGACGACTCGGTGCACATATACCAACTAACACAAGTTACTGGCTACGTTGGTTCAGTACTAAAATGTACTTCAAAGTATGCTAACATCGTACTAGGGTGACGACTCGGTGTGCACAGACCAACTAACATAAGTTATCGGACGACGATTCGATCTAAAATATTTTCAATGAGTTATCGAACGACAATTCGAAAATTTATTTTATTAAAATGGCATGTGTTACATCTTATGGTATATTTGGCATACATATTTATGTTTAATTTTGCAATCATTTTAGTTAACCCACTGAGTGTATTTCAGACACTCACCCCTTATTGATTTTCAGAATAAGGTTTGGAAGATGAAGAGGCCCTGCAAATGTCCCAAGACCTTAGAGGACTTTGTATTATGACTTATAATTTAGTATTTTGTTAGAACTTTATTTCAGATATATCATCTGAATGCACTAGCTTTAAATATTCCACTCTACTCGGGAGAGTAGACGTTATTATGTAAAAGAATTTTTATGCTACTCTTACTTTACAATATTATCATTTTGGGAATTTTATTATATTACTTTCACTATGCATTCTCGATCCCTTTATTATTATATTGGGAATTGTATATCTAATAGTGTCCCAATTCCATAGTGAAATCCCGGAGCGTTATAGGTGGTATCAGAGCAGTCTATATCGAACTTGCTCAAGTACCTAATTTAGAATTTTTATAACGTACCCTAGGATTGACTATGATTTTACTATGGCGTGACTACACTTTAGGATTTTTATGTGTGTTTAATTTATATAATAGTATATAATATTAGTAATATTTTGACCAGATCATGAGTCGGAGAAGACCACAAAACCTACCTACTAATGAGAATCTTGAGAACGTTCATGGTGACCCAGAAGATGATTTAGTGACAATCCTTTGGGATTGGCTCAACAATTTCACGCAAACTCCGCACGACGACCACCACCACCAGATCCAATTCTTAGAAATGAGCCAGCATTGATAATTGAACAGTTTTGACATTTCAATCCACAAACCTTAAATGGAACGAAGGATCCCGCGGAAGCTGAGAAATGGTTGAGGTCGTTGGACAAGATTTTAACCTTTCTCGATTGCACTAATGCTAAAAAATTGCCTGTGCTGTTTTCCAGTTCGTGGGTGAAGCTGATTTCTGGTGGGAGGCTTACGGACGTACCAAGACACCTGAACAGAAGGCTAGGAAGACATGGGAAGACTTTAAGGATGTGATCGTTCAAAACTACATGCCTCAGTCGTATCGAGATGACAAGAAAAGTGAGTTTCTTCACTTGAAGCAAGGAAAAATGAGTGTGCTAGAATATAAGAGAGAATTCAATCGACTTTCAAGATTTGCGACATATCTCGTTAATACGGAGAAAAAGGAGTCTAGATGATTTGAGAAGGGATTACGATTCGGGACTAGCACTATCTTGGTAGGGAAAGGAATTATGACCTTTGCGGAAGCATTTTTTAGAGCTCACGAAATTGAATCTCGACAGAAAAACAACAACAGAAATGTGATAGAGATACCTATAAAACGCAAGTGGGTAGAACCAATGATAGATAATAAAAATCACGAGAATCAAAATAAACAAGTTAGGATCGGAGATGGTTTAACACTAATCTTACAAGAAGTACAATCTCATTGTCCAATATGTGGAAAAGGTCATGTCAACAAATGCTTGATGAGAACAAAAATTTGCTATCGTTGCAAACAACCAGGGCATACAATGCCAGAATGCCCAAGGAACAAGGCACCAGAAAGATCGACTGTCAAGCCAGTTCGCGCATACACTATGACATGGCAAGAAGTTGATGAAGAACCAGAGACGATGATAGGTATTTCATATTCTTTTATATTAGATAAATAATACATAAATAAGTAATATTTCCCGATAAGTAAATTTCGAGGACGAATTTTTTTTAGGGGGATAGATTGTAGCATCCCCAATATTTCCATATACATATTTTGTGAGTTTTTCGAATAAATAAAATTATGTATTATATATTATATTATGTTTTTAATATTTTTAAGAATATAAAAAAAAGGAAAAAAGGGTTTAGTATTGATGTGTGCAAGTGGGTTGGTTTAGATAAGAATTACAACTGTTGTAATTCTTATCCATTGAGTTCTTGTACTATATATATACATACACTCTTCTTTCTTTCTTTTCTTTGTGGAAGTATAAGTGAGTTAAACTCTAAGAGGTAATTCTCCACTTTTCTCTTTACACATTTTCATACACACACACACATATATAACTCACACATATATATACGTATATATATTAATTCTCACACACTGCCCTCTTTTATTTTTATCATTTTGTTAGTAAACTTTAACATGTTATATACGAAAATGATCGTCTCAATACGTAGATTCAAAATATATAACTCTTTTATGAAATAAATTTCGTATGAATAAGAAAAACTCAGTCGAAGCTCTTAACCCTTTAATGGCATATTTTGATTTGGTGTGACATAGCTTTGATATTATAGACCATTTTGAAGCTCTTCACACGAGGATCACAAATATTTAATTAATTTTGAGTTTGAACGTGAAATGAAGAAGATTGGAAGAGACCCACTTCGTATTAAAATTTTATCCACTTTAAACGTCGTTATTTTCATAAAAAATTGGTATGCATGTGATCCTCGTCTTGCGAGGACTCCATACGTACTTTCGAATTTTCAAACGAAGTTGTACAACTCAAGTTGGGTCAAATTGTAATAAGGTTAAAGTTTAGGGTAAGTTTAAATGAGAATTTAATATAATGCAAGCACTTGATTGTAATTTATAAGAAATATATATAATAATAATAAATAAATTTGAATTCAAAATATGCGTGACTTTCTACCTGAAGTCCACGCAACTTTCATATATATATATATATATATATATATATATATATATATATATATATATATATATATATATATATATATATATATATATATAAAATATACTTTATATATATATATATATATATATATATATATATATATATATATAAATTTAACTTTTTATAATAAATATTAATAATGAATAAAAGAAATTTCATGATTTAAAGTAGCCTAGCTCACGGCAATAGTTATTCATTTCGTTAATATCATTACATGTTTTAATTAATATTTTTGTTTTAAATAATAATTATAATTTTCTCTACTATTTATTAATATTTATGGTATAACTTTTATTTTATATCCGTTTTTTTAATAAAATTAATATTATTTGTATTCATATTTTTAATGTTATGATTTATGATTATATAGTGTTATAGACTAAAATCATTAACGTACTATTTTAATTTTTATATGTATCTTTATATATTACTAGCGTTTACCCGGTCGCGCGTTCCGCAGAAAGGAAAATTTTTAAAATATTTATATATATATAATTTTCTTTGCTTATAAGGTTAAGAGAATTTTCTTGGAATGCGAGGAATATTTTTTTATACTCGACCATGCTTATATACTCCCTCTGTCCCGCGTTAAGATTTACGTTATCCATTTTGGGTTGTCCCACATTAAGATTTACATTTTATTTTCTATGAAGTTGGACATACACAAAACAATTAGGGGGTGTCTGGTATTTTTAATTGAATGGAAATGGGTATATAGAGGAATGGGTATGGAATCAAAGTGATTCCTTCCAAATTTGGGTGGAATGGATGATTCCCACAAAATTGAGAATGATTCCAATTCATATCCAACACTAAATACTCTTTTTCATTCTCATTCCCATTCTACACCCTCCAAACCCCTCTACAAACACTCCCTTAATTATTCCATGGAGGACCCACACACAACACTACAACTACCCACTTTACATTAAATGTTATTTCTCTCACCTCACTACACATTAAAGTATTATATCTCTTAATCTCCGTGTAAAAAGCAAACATCAACGTTAACGTGGGACGGAGGGAGTATATATATACTCCCTCCGTCCCATAAAACCTTTCTCAATTTTCTCATTTGTTTGTCCCACAAAATCTTTCAAACCCAAAAAAGAAAACATCACTTTATCTAACAACATCAAAAGTTCCTTTAATTTCAAATTTGTCACTCCTTTTTCACACACATATTATTTCTTTATCCTTTTTTATTATCTAAAAATACCACAATACCCTCTAAAGCCAATAAAGTTGCTCAAAAAGTACATATTTTCTTAAACAACGTGAAACAGTAAACGTGAAAAGTATTATGGGACGGAGGGAGTATATTTTTGTAATTTATAATTTTTTGAGAACCATTCAATGCATGTTTCTTTTTACGACTTCTATTATTTCCTCTTGGTTTCTTTTTTCGTTACAATTAAATATTAGAAAGCTTGATTTTCTCTTTTTAGGATTAATTGTGAGAATTTTGCAATTTCGGATTCCTTGCAGGATAACATTGGTAATGGAAAGCATCAACATAAATGATGAAAAAATAAAAAGTAAGGATAGGTTCATAAAAAATTGGATCACAATAAATTTCAAGCAACTCTATGACTGCATAATCTACTAAGTATTGTATTGCATCTGCCAATTTAAATTGTACTTAAAAAGTGATGAACCCATTAAAATTGTAAAATTAAGCCTTGCATGAAATCCCTTAAACCATTGAGTGGCGGTACAAAAAGTTAAATATGAAATTAACCAATTAATCTTTATTGCAATACCAATATATTTAAAATATTAATAGACTTATTAGGCATATCAGAGCAGGTTTAGTGAATAGAAATATTTTTATTATTGAAAAACTAACACTCAAAATTCTCCTAATTCTTAACCAATTTTATAATAAAAATATAAGTATTTACTTTCATGTGACTCAAAAGGGTTTATGGAGAAAAAAATAGTGCAAATAAGGAAAACAAAAGGCAGCAGACAGAGTTGCATAAGAAATGAAGTGGGTACGCATTTATGGACCAAATAAGATGGCACAAAACTAAAATTAAAATAATCATAATAATTAGAGAAGATATGAGTTCATTTGGTAGGAAAAAACTACTTTTTATGATAGCCATAAACCAGGTTAGATATTTCATGTGCTACCTGATTTAATATTGCTACTAAATGATTCAAAATCTTGTTCAGGAGCTTTTTAATCACAACCTTAACAGGATATACCAAGGAAACATATGAAGCCATAAACTATTGCCTCACTCTCAATAACTTTTACAAGTTTTTCAAACGACCACAATCTTTTTCTCCAGCAAGTGAACTGTTTGAATTCTACATTGGAACGCACAATATAATTTCTAGATAAGCAATCACATTTTCCATACTGAAAAACTAATCCACTCCACATGGGACAAAATATTGAAAGTTGATAGAGAAGCATAAAGATATGCAACATCATCTTATCTATATATAAGTCCAAAATAAGTTAAAAATTAAATTATACAACACCAAGCAAAAATATGGATGCAAGAATTTGAAAAGGCAAAATGTTATGTTCAATTCATCTCAGGGGGGATTGTAAAGTGATATAAATCTTCATTCTCTTTCTCTTACATGCAATAATAGTAGTCACAATTTTTAGGCCAAGAAAATGGGAAGCCTAACAGTCAACTCAACAGGGCTCCAAGCAAAATGGTTCTAATGATATGCACAAAAAATTACTTAAACATTCATCCGCCAAAGAATTGTGGTTGAGGCATAGAAATTACCCATGTTCTCCCCTTAATGTTATAACAACAAAGGAGGATATCTTCTGCTGCAAATAACATCAAAGGAGGATATCTTCTGCTGCAATTAACCTGCTCTCACCAGAATACATAGAACCATCACCACAACTACAATCAATTTCCATGAAAGCCTCAATATGATTTCAAACCTGAATCTGTAGTTGTCATATGCCATTTATATAATACTATCAACAGTTCCATTTTTGTCATCTCTAAAAAATAATAAAAATAAAATAGAAAAAAGTAAATGAGAAGGACAAACACTAAGTAATCATTGCATTATAATATGTAAAACAGCTCAAAGTTATAATATCTATGTAAAAAATTATTCACATAAAATATTTTGAGAAGAAAGGAAAACATGTGTCTAAAGAGATTCACTGAAGAAACATACACAATGGTGAAACTGAGGATGTTAAACTAAAGGAAAGAAAAATATAGAATATACAGTAAAGAGGATGAACAAACACTAACTAATCATCGAGTTATAACATGCAAAATAACTCAAACTTATAATACGTATGTAAAAAAACTAATTTTAATCAACATTATGAATTCTACCTCAAATTCAAGTAAAACCTTGTCTCTATCTGCCAAAACAGTTTCTACAACAATATCGTTTTTCATTCATTGCCTGAAGAAAATATAACCTCTTTTATAATCAAAATAAAATGAATGAAAATACAAAATGAAAGAAAATATAACCTCTTTTATAATCTAAATAATATACCTTAATCTCTTTCTTTGTGTAACCATGGAGGTCATCCCCAATCTAAAAAGAAAGACATGTTGTCAAGATTAGCAAGCTAAACAAAATCAAATAAATTTAGCTATTATTTAGATTAGTAAATCTATTAAATTAAATAAAAGATAATAGAGAAAGAAAGATATTCCTTTGTGTATTTAGATGTAAGGAAACTATGAATATAAGAGTCACTTTGAGGTAAATTAACACAGACCGACTACTCATCCGATTTTAATCAGCATTATGAATTTTACCTCAGATTCATGTAAAACTAAAGTCAAATTGGATCGTTGTATCTCTTCTAACAACCCTAATTTCAAATATTCTCACTCCAGTTACTTTAAACTATTATTATAGTACCTGAAGAATTCCTTTTAAAAAGATCAATATCAGAATTTCATTCTTCACTCCAAAGTAAATAAAATTAGTAAGTAATATACATTTAAGACATGAACATTACAATTAACACTTGCCACCCCATCTTTATGTTTTCAGCATCCTCATTAGTAGCATGCTCGCTTCCCAAATCAGTGTATTCTTTGACTTTAGTTTCCACCTCCTTCAAAATATGCAAAGTTGCATTTTTCATGGTTTCCCAAAGTAATAGTACATTTATTTATACGTAGATATGAATGTATATCTAGATATTCATATCAATATACTTAAGGAAACTACATGTTTTTACCAAAGAAATTAAATATTCTATTTATGAGATAATAATGTTATGTTACAATGATAAATCACTCAATAACAGAAATAATAATAGCATCTTTTCCCCAATGTAGTTGTATTATAGTAAACTTACCAAGCTTTTTTATGCTAATTAACCCTACTACTTGCATCAAAACCGAGATACTCAACATGATCATAAGTTATAACAGATTGTGATTGACATTAGATCACCTGAGTATGATGAGAAGAATAGTTTCTTTGCCAATGTATCTTCCATCTCTAATTTTTCCTCTATTTCATTGATGACCTCTACACTTGGTGGAGGAAAGGCCAAATAGGCAAGAACCTAGTCTAAGATGATACATGTATTGTTACTATTATTCAATTATGGAAGGAACGAAGAATAAGGCCAAGAAAAATATTCAGAGAATCTAGTAGAGTATGAGAGCAACCAATCAAAGAAAGCATGCCTAAAAATCCAAAACCAAGGAACAAAACACGCTCTGCAAAAAAGTTGAACTGAAATATCTAAGTGGGACTTCCTCTTATCCTCCGCATCCTATCACTAATTTCCCATCATAGCTGAAAGTGAAACAAAAAAAATTCTTTTTTTCAGAAAAAAACTATAATTTTCTTGCATCAAAGCACGCGGATGAAAGCATGAGTGGTTGGACTATCAAGTGTCCCCCTCCCCCCCACGCACATCTATTTTTTAAGTCATAATGTACCACTAAACTTAAATAAAATATAAAAATAAAAAAATATAAATATTTCTTCTTATAAGCATCAACTTACCATAGCATGGTTCTGTTCGCAATTGCAGTAAGCAACAGACAAACAACCTATCATACATGCAAAATTGGGGTCAGATAAATTACATTTTAGGATTTAAGAGGTTTTAAGAAAGAAGAGAACAAAACATCTAAATATTTTATTTACCAAGAAATCCTTAAACTTCTATGTAAAACGAAAATGACATCGAGAATGTGAAGCAGCATTAGAATTGTGACTCATCAGCCATAATTCACTTAGAAAATCCCATGTAAGAGTTAAAAACTTAAAATATTATGTTTTTCCTACAACTTTTTGTTCTACCTTCCTCGCATACTTAAAAAATAATTGGTAAAAAAAACACAAAAAATAAGCCTGCTTGCAGTTTCTAAAAGGAGGTGCTACTATGAAAAAATAATAATAAACCACAAAAAATAAGCACTGCATGTCATTTCTAAAAGGAGCACGTGCTACTATGATGCGTTCTTAAAAAGATCAAGCACATACTAATCACCTATACAGAGGGATGACCATAAGCACATGAGAAAGAGATAAATAATTACCCAACTATTGCAGTTATTACAGAAGTGAAATTAAAATTAGAGGTCATTCTTATCAAGAGCTAGCACTTTATGCAGTCACAACCTATAGACGTGAAAAAAATAGTATTCCTACTACTAAACGACTCAAAGCTTGCACTCTTTCTTATAACCACAACTAAATCCAATAAGTTTACCTTTGTAATTTAGAAAGTCAATATAAACGAATTTTACATCAATACTCAATCATAAACATTAACTATCATTCCTCATATATGTTGAGAATTTGAAAAAAGATGCATTGTCTCGGGTGCAGCATCTACAAAATCAAATTACAAACATACTTCCACAGAAAGTCTATAGCATCGACACTCAAAAGAATAGTTAATTTACCCTATGAAGTATTAGTTTGCAGCAAAGACATAATTCCACAAAAAATTTACGGAATCAACGCTCAAAACAATAGTTAATAATTCCACTAAAAGTTTACAGAATAGTTTTACCCTGTAAAATCTCAAGTTTCTCGATAGTTAGAACAACTCCATCTTGAGCTCATTCACCGCAAAGTATTAAATAAAACTACAATAGCCAGAGGTAGTAAGTCAATATATTTTATTTCTGGAATAATACGTATTTCTTCCAAAAAAAAATTTGGGCCTCACCTTTACTTACAGCCTTCCTGAAGAGAAGCTCATCATATGTGAACACTTGGATGTCTAATATCATGCATAGAAAATAAATATTAGAAATCTTACCAAGGATTGTCATCACTATCCTTGAATATTAGCAAGATTAAAAATTTGTTAGAAATTCAACAAAACCCACAAATAAAAGGATAATTTAAATAAAAAAAAGATCATTTTCATACCTACTGAAATTATCTAAAAGAATATTTTTTCACCTCCACCAAATAGGCTACCCAAAGAATGAAGAGAAGATGTGAAATGGATTGTGCATTCCACAGCTGCCACTAATTCCCCCCTTGAGTGCATCCTCGCCATACTAATGATATATTTAATAGAAGATACACCATTTAAAAAATAAAATAAAATAAAAATCAAGTTTTAAACTATGCTACAATAATCAACGTATAAAGAAGATTATGAAATACATTTAAGTTAGCAGCGATCATTTAGTTTCTTTTGCTTCTCCAGTTTTGCTTCTCACAGTTTTGCTTATCCAGTTTTGCTTCTCACACAATTATCATTTAGACTTGAATACCATGCTAAAGCAACTAAAGTCAACCCAGAAATATACTCTAATCCTACTCCTCAGGAAAAGTTATACCTTTTATAGTTTCTTTTGTAGTTACGCGACGTAAATGCATAAAAAGTGCACAATAATATCAAATAAGTTATATTCTTGTGAATCTTTGAGAGCATCTAGATTGGCATATTTATTCTATGCAATATAGCTTAAACATATAATCATTTGGATGCAAAAAAGTGGAAAAGAATGAAATAAATACTTTATTCCACTCATCATTTGAATAACAGAGGTTATAAACTAAATATATAAAGCAACCGATTTTTGGACTTCCACTTTATTTTATAATTCAGCAATGAACATTCTTTATGTGGTATATTTTGCTCATCTCTTGACCATTTTGTTCATCAATATTTCAAGGTACACTAATCTAGAGTAATTAACTCGCTGATATGATCTGAGATAATTTTTCAAATTGCACGAATCTCAAAATAAAAGTATTTACGTTCAGCAATAAAAAAAAATCCCAAAGACTTCAGTATCCAACGCATCATTACTGTTTTAAGGAAATGACAGCTTCGCTGATAATAAAACTTGGATTTAACAATAAAATAACAGCCGCACATTTGAATACCCATTTATTTTTCATCAAAATATCACTAAAATAAATAGAGGAAGTTGAGAAAAAACAACTCAGAAAAATAGGAAAATTAACGAAATAAGGACCCAAAAAAGAAAAAGAAGAAAGAACACATAATGCAATTAAACCGAAATTATTACCTTAAAATGGGGAAGGCGTAAATTCTTGGTTCTTATTCAAGCACAATAGAGAACAATTGCACTCTTAGATTGTTAGAAAAATCTGCAAATAGACGAAATAAGAATCCAAAAATAATTAAAAAAAATAAATTAAGACGCATTAACAAACAACATCATTATCAAGAACAATTCACGCAAAAGATGTCAATGAGCAAAAAGTCCATTGAGTTTCCTCCTAACAGACGAAAGCTCAAATCCAAATAATAGAATTGATTTATTTGAATTTACTGAAATCCCAGCAGCACAATAAGAAGAAAATCAAAACTCAAACGCGCCACATGATAAACCATGCATATATCTAGAGAGAGGGGGATTTGAAGCTTATAAACCACACAAATTCATATAAAATAGTTATTGGAAAATAGTTGTTTCACTTGTACCTCTTTCTTGTTACTCAATAACTTCAAGAGTGTTCTAGCAAGCCTTGTGTTGTCTTTCTACATCAAATACACATCTATGTCAAAGAGATACTATTAAATGAAGAAAAAACTACAAACTCAACACAGATAAAAATTCAAACCTGGTAGGATAATAGATAGTATCAATTTATCAAATTAAAAAACAACAATCTATAGTACATCAGTCAATCCATTAAATAAAAATTTCAAAGTTAATGAATGGCGCCTATTGTTATATTTAAAATTACCAAATCATCGATGAATCACCCATGGTAACACTGGCTGTTCAATTCTAAATTCTGTGAGATCTTAATCAGAAGCTGTTATCAAAGCAAAAGATATAAAGTAGAATCGCATATTCATTTTAAATTTGATATTTTGTAGACCACACATGGAAGCAAAGTAAATACGATGAAAAATATTCATACTTTTAGCATGACACACAACCCAACTAAAATAAAACACAATTAAGATATACAAACCAATAAATAAACTAAAAGAATTTAAGTAAAATAGGTAACTCATTGATAAAAGTAGATGAAATTAATCAGATAAAAAAGAAGAAATCAACTTTAAAATGTGGTAAGAAATTCAATCAACTTTAAAATAGATTTGTCAATTGAGAAGTGAAAATTACTCTAGACCTAATAAGGGGCATTTGGAATTACTTAAAAATAGCAAAAATCACTTCTTAAAGATAAATACTATGAGAGTAGAACTGCAAAAATAAAAATAGATTAATTAATGGAAAATAATTGATTTACCTCCTCCAAAATCAATTTAAAACCCGTGAGTGTACAACTTCTAAAAAAGTGAACCACCCCGGAAATCAATTAAGAACACCTCATAAATGACAAATATATGTATTTACTTATTAAGAATAACCTGGAGGTAGTATCACTTAAAAGAAATATTCACGAACTAAAAATTGATCATAATCACATGAAAAAATAGAGTAGAAAAAGTAATCAAAACCTAAGCAATCTTGTAGGCAGTAAGAGTCCTTTTAGCAGCCTCTTTTCTTTTCGCACTAATTTTGAACTCAACCAAGTACTAATGGTAACTATCTTTCATTAAACTAACCCTCCGAGTTTAATATTTTTTTCAACAGTAGCCATGAATATGCTTTCCCTCTCCATCTCCCTCCCTCCCTCTCTCCCTCCTTGGATCCAAGACTTAATCCAATACACTACATTCTTGCATTTATTTTCACGAAGATTGAATCATCCATTCCAAAAAACAGCACACATATTGTCTTTAATAATTTGGAGGAAAGGCCAAATAGGCAATAATCTAATCCAAGATGATACATGCATTATTGCTATTATTCAGTCATGGAAGGAATGAAGAATAAGTCCAAGAAAAATATTCAGAGAATATAGTAAAGTATGAGAGCAACTAATTAAAGAAAGCATGCCTAAAAAACCAAAACCAAGGAACAAAACACACTTTGCAAAAAGTTGAACTGAAAAATCTAAGTGGGGCTTCCTCTTATCCTCCGCACCCTATCACCAACAACCTATCAATAGCTAAAAGTGAAAATAAAAAAAAGTTTTTTCCAGAAAAAACTACAATTTTCTTGCATCAAAGCACACAGACGAAAGCATGAGTGGTTGGACTATCAAGTATCTCCCCCTCTCCACGCACTCTATTTTTTAAATCATAATGTACCACTGAACTTCAAAAAAAAATAAAGTAAAGAATATAAATATTTTTTCTTATAAGCATCAACTTACCATAGCATGGTTCTGTTCGGAATTGCAATAAGTAACAGACAAACAACCTATCATAGTAGCCTCTAATATCAATCTAGTCCTGGAAGGCGTATAACACAATCCGAATAACGAATTAGAATCATAGAATGTTAAAGATAAAAAAATCCAATTTAGTAAAAATAGTTAGCTAATGGTATAAATTTGGCACATGCTCAGTAAAGGGTAAAATAAAATGAACAATCATCTGAAACAAAGTCTTTTTTTCACCATAAGACCAAAAAACCACCATCAACACAAACAAAGAATATTTTTGCATAGCAATGCATAATAAAAATGTAAAGAAGACTGTAATCATCATACCTGAGCTACTATAGCTTTATTGCTTCTCTTCTCAGCATCTTTCGTGTTAACCCCTTTCACCATATGAAATCCCTCAATAGGTTCACAGCAGAACCTGTAAAAGTTAGGCAATCCTGATTCAAGATGAAAGCATAAAATATTATAATTTAGCATCAAAATAAGTAGACTGTTAAACTTACAAAACAAAAGCTGGAGAAATATTATAAGCAATAATTTGCAATAGAAGCAGATTAACGTTGTATGTGTTACCTCGTTATGCTAGCAAATTTGAATTAAAAAATTAATAGGAATGTATAAAACATACTTTATACTTTTTTGTCATGAAAGAATTTGGGAATATATAAGTGGTTCCCTTTAAGACTCCTTCATGAAGAATATATAAGGTTAATTCGAAACAAACTTATCAAAGTTTTGTTATCAAAATGAAATCAAAATAAGAAATAGACCACTCAAAGAACTACGCAAACCTTGGATATTAAATGGAATTGGAATTGTTAATCCTTTGAAGAATGGTTTCAAGAAGACCGTAGTAGATCGTACTAAATAGGAACCTACATTAGAACAAAATTTTAATTAATTTCAGTTTAGAGATCTAATTGGATAAGAAAGTGACATGAGACATTTGTCATGAATTGAGAAATAATAATGGAAAAATAATACAATAGCAATTAAAGAAATGGTAAAATAAGGCAATATTACAAATTTGACAAATCAACAATGGAAAATAAATGACCGCCTAACAAAGTAAAAAGTTATTCTATTTCTAATCACCATGAACAAAGTATGAGTGTTAATGGCAGTAAACAATTTTTTTTTACAATAAGCCAAATAAATCATCAAGCAATAATTCCAAATAAGATATAGGCATACAAAACCAATTAAAATAACAAACAATTACAGATAAAAGAAATCCATTCACGCACAATTTACTCCCAAGATATGATACAGATTAACAGACCCAATAAAAATAACAAATCACCTAAGACGACAAAACTCAAATAAGAAAAAAAAAAAATAATAATAATTAATAAATAAATATATAAATCATCATGTCTTCATTTCAGACATGCAAGAACAACACGACTAATGAAAAATATAAGCTCACATGCCTTCTTTATTAAATCTGCATATTTATTCAAAAGTAAGTGATTAGTGTTTTTTGATCATTATAGGCTCACATGCCTATTTAAAAATTACAAATCATTGTAAAGGAAAAAGTATATACAAAATCAATTGACGATCAGAAAAAAAAGAAACAAATCGCACACATGATTTACACACACAAAAATAGAATTAAAATAATTTTTCCACAGAAACGAACCGTAAGAATGTTGAACAAACACGATTTCAGCAAGTATCTGTTCAAATCAGCAGCTTGATTAACAGTGAAGGAAGGAGAGGCACTCGAAACGTAAAAATAAAAGGTGCGGTGACGACGATAAGTGGTGTTGGTGGCAGTGGCAGCGGCGACGGTGATGGGTGGTGTTGGTGGAAGAGATGGCAGTGGCGGAGTGAATAGGGAGATGAGAGTGGCGGAGAGATCAGCGAAATGAAGAGCGCATGAAATTAGGGTTTCAAAACTAATTTTGTTCACAAAGCTTTTGATAATTATAAAATGGTCCACAAATTTTGTTAAAATTTAGGAAATGGCATAGAATTCTACTTATAAAAATGTTCAGGAATTATTATCAAATGATAAATAAATGATCAATGGTCAAGATTAGAGTTTGATTAATTAATGGCGAAGATTAAAATTGAATTTGGTTAAAATTGGTCAGCGCATGAAATTAGGGTTTCAAAACTAATTTTGTTCACAAAGCTTTTGATAATTATAAAATGGTCCACAAATTTTGTTAAAATTTAGGAAATGGCACCGAATTCTACTTATAAAAACGTTCAGGAATTATTATCAAATGATATATAAATGATCAATGGTTAAGATTAGAGTTTGATTAATTAATGGCCAAGATTAAAATTGAATTTGGTCAAAATTGGTCAAAATTAAGGCAATTCATTTTGCTTTTATATATTTATTTATAGATAGATAGATAGATAGATAGATAGATAGATAGATTTTAAGTATAAACATTTTATTTTAACTTATTTTATTTAATGATTAATTATTTATATTTTCTTAAGTTAATAATTAGTTTATTTTTAATATTAGAAATTTAGCTTAAGTATTAGGAATTTATTATTAGAAGTAGAACTTAGTTTAGTATACCCTTGCAGGCATACCTGATACCGAAGAACAAGTCTAGTCAACCTTACTATTCCCTGAAAAGTTTAAGGTGGGATAACTTTCACTCTTACCGAGTGCTACATTTTATGTCATGATTGCTATGTTAAGATGTGATATGTGTTAATTATATGTCATGTTATGTGTCATGTGTGCTTTTAGTTCGATGACAAATATTTTTCTACTAACACTTGTACGGGGTGATGACTCGGTGCACATATACCAACTAACACAAGTTACTGGCTATGTCGGTTCAGTACTAAAATGTATTTCAAAGTATGCTAACATCGTACTGGCGACTCGGTGTACACAGACCAATTAACACAAGTTATCGGACGACGATTCGGTCTAAAATATTTCAATGAGTTATCGAACGACAATTTGAAAATTTATTTTATTAAAATAGCATGTGTTACATCTTATGGTTATTTGGCATACATATTTATTTTTAACTGTGCAATCATTTTAGTTAACCCACTGAGTGTATTTCAGACACTCACCCCTTATTGATTTTCAGAATAAGGTTTTGAAGATGAAGAGGCCCTGCAGATATCCCAAGACCTTAGAGGACTTTGTATTATGACTTATAATTTAGTATTTTGTTAGAACTTTATTTCATATATATCATTTGAATGCACTAGTTTTAAATATTCCACTCTACTCGGGAGAGTAGACGTTATTATGTAAAAGAATCTTTATGCTACTCTTACTTTACAATATTATCGCTTTGGGGATTTTATTATATTACTTCTGCTGTGCATTCTCGACCCCTTTATTATTATATTAAAAATTGTATATCTAGTAGCGTCCTAACCCCATAGCAAAATCCCGAGGCGTTACAGTGAGTAATTTGACCAATTTCACTGGATTACCTAGTGCAATCTATCTTCTCTCTTGAACACTTCCATATTTATATTTTATTTGTTATGTAATTATTTTTAGTAATTATCTTCTTCTTCTTCTTTATTTAAAGTAATTCTCTTAAAAATTCCCCAATCTGACTTATATTAAAATAATGGGAAAATAGATTTTTTCGTCCGTTAACTTTCACTCATTTTGAAATTAGTCCATTAAATTTTTCAATTTTGAAATTAGTCCGTTAATTTTATAACAATTTTGAAATTAGTCCATTAACTTCATAAAATTCAACATTTTGGTTCTTTGACCTGCTATGGCAGGTCATTTGAATATTTTCACTCCAATTAATTTATATCATATTTTTATTTAACCAATTTTATCTCACTTTTCATTTTTCACTTCCGTATACCAAACAAATAATATTAATCTCAATACTATAGTGGAGCAAATTTAACTAAATATTGATACTTCCTCCATCCGCTCGAAAGAGGGTCTTTTTTCCATTTTGGTCGTCCGTTTCAAAGAGGGTCACTTCATTTTTTACACAGATGGGATCCACACACACCCACTAATACAATTAAAATATGGGGTTCACACTCCCACTAATACAACTACCCACTACATATTAAATAATAATACTTCTTAATCAACGTGCACAAAAGCAAAATGCCCTCTTCCGGACGGATGGAGGGAGTATAATATAAATTCTTAGTGGGGGCTATTTTTTTTGTAAAATAGTATATATATATATATATATATATATATATATATTACATATTTTTTATTTTTATCTTTTAGAATAACCTGCTAATGACCTGTTGAAACGGACGATTTTGTTGAACTTGGTAAACATGATGGACCATTTTCAAAATTTTCAAATATAATGGACGATTTTCAAAATTTTGCAAATATAATGGAAGACTTTCAAAAAGTGAAAAACTTATGGACTAAATTCAAAATTAGACAAAATTAACGGACGAAAAATCTATTTCCCTAAAATAATCATACATAGGTTTAATTAGTAAGTCTAGAATTTTGCTTTGGTTTCGACAATAGACTTGGTGACACGCTGAACTGCAACTGAATCCCCACACTTGGGGAAACGCAAAAAGGTGAACAAGTAATGCTCGCCCACAGTATCACCCACACATGAACGTCCTCAACACACCACTTACCCACACAGAAACTGATGCGTACCCAAATATCACTCACACTATAACCCATACTTAAACTTACTTGACACACCACTCACCCACACTATCACCCATAATGAAACTTTCTCGACACACCACTCACCCACACAGAAACTCATGCTCACCCACAGTATCACCCACCATGAAACTTTCCCCGATACAACACTCCGTCCACTTATTATAATAGAGCATATATTACCAGAACGCTATGTTAAAAAACAAGAATTAAAGAGAGCCATAATCCGACTGCTTTTTAACTAGCGTGCTCCAACAATACAAGAACTTAAAGAGAGCCATAAATAGAAACTTGAAAAACCTGTCGATCTGATACATATTTTCAGATATCTCCATAGTAACTATGGCACACGTTGATCCTACGACATGCACACTCTGTGTGGTAGAAGTTATACGAAGGCTTCTGCCTATAGTATCGGTTTGAGTCTTGAAGTGGTTTTTTTTACTTGAAACGGCCAAACGTGAGATCTAAGAAATTCCAGATGTTATCACCTTGGGTTTTGCAACCTATCAGCAGTGGGATTCTTCTGCATATTTGCAAGGTTAACAATTTCAATGTCACAGGTTGGTTATTTTGAAGATGTAAACATAAATGGATCTGAATAATTTTGGCACACGTCGCCTCGTCGGTGATGGGCGTTTTCTCAACACACAACTTTTATCCCCAAGTATGAAGAATATCAATTGTAGTTTCGAAGGTGACCAAGTTAAATATCGAATCCACGGGACGGATAAATATTACTTTTGTTATTTTCTAGTAATTATGACTATATTGATAATTAGACTGTAGGTTTGTAAGCTAAGTAATAATAAAAATAGCAAATAAATAACAATAACAAGGAAATAGTAGTTGTGATCAAGTAAGATAATAGGTAGTTCGTCAAGCCATCCAGTTTCATTCGTTAATTCATATTTTCGTGTGTCGATGTCCGACTCTGCCTTGTAGTTTATGGACGCATCGCTAGATCATACAAATCTATTCTATGGACACAAATAGATAAGCTTTTGACACGTGTGAGTATCCTCAGAGCAAGACGTATACTTTACCTCCCTTTCTAGGTACTATCATAATCAATTATTTCCCGTGCACTTAGTACTCTAACCCGATTTGATCTCCCTTTTTAGGTACTATAAAGTTATACTCTTAATCCTACTTGTTAACCCGAATTCAATTCAATTAACAAACATTCATATAAGACGGTTCTAATAAAACCTCGGAATTCCTTCACTTAGAGTTATAACAATAAACCCTGCTCATTAGTGAACGCACTCAACCAATAACCATGTTATGCATTCAGACTCTACACAACTATTATTGATGCACAAAACAACTATGAGTATGGATTAAAAACGTGCAATCTTATATAAAATAAACCACAAGTAGTGTTATACGGAGTATACACACGAAATACAAATTAACTCATGAAACCTTCATAACCCTAGAACTACCGAAGTGGCTCTAGCCCATGATTGATCTATGAACAACCATGGTTAGTTGGACCAATCTTACTTGAAACTCCAGCTGAACCTCTGTCTCAGCTCTCCCACTCTTCTCTTGTAATGTGTTGTTGACGACGATCCCTTTCTTCTTTCTTTTTCGTTCTCTTAGTTACCGTGTCTTCTTTTCTTGACTGCATGAGCCTCCTTTTATACTTGTAATCACGTCTCTAGGGCTTGGAATGGGCTTTTCAAGTGATCCCATGCATTTTGGCCTCAAAAATCCAGATAAGATAAGTTCCTGCACGTTGGTTCGACCTCGTCAAACAAGTCGAACCACTGGCCGCAGGTCGAACTACAAGTCGAACCCTGCTACTGGACATATTCTGCACTTGGTTCGACCTCTTGTACAGGTCGAACCCCTCGGGTCTTGGTCGAACCACAGGTCGAACCTCACCACTGGATAATTTTTGCTCCTGGTTCGACCAACTGTCAGGTCGAACCCCAACGTCGTGGTCGAACAACATGGTTCGACCAGTTGAACAGGTCGAACCCCCTGGTGTCGTGGTCGAACCCTCCTTCTGCACACTTTGCAATGTTGGTTCGACCTGTAGGAGAGGTCGAACCCTCCTCCAACAGGTCGAACCACCTCTCTCCTTGGCGGTTCGCGTGGTCTCGACTTCGTCTCTTCGATTCTTGGCACTTTCACTCCATTTTTGCTATGAAAATCACTTAAATAGCTCCACTAACACCTGATTCATGCTACTTCACAATATGTATAGGTTTTCCACCTATTTTCACCTCAAAACTCTCCAAAACCAGCACAAAACATGGTGCCAAACTTGTGAATTTACACACTCATCAAACCCCCAAACTTACATGTTGCTCGTCCCGAGGCAACCAAATCAAACCACAGGAGTCGTGTATAATTCACCAAGATCAAGTACAACACATATCACACATGCAACTTCATTCAATCAAACAAGTATTAATTGCTTCATATATATCACTCATGCAAAACCAATCCAATCACACACCATTCAGAGTACTAAGTAATTTCGCTCACAAGATAAGTATTTATTCTCTTTCACTCAAGTGCGTGAGACACTATATAGGTTAATATAAACACTCATATCAATCCATATTCACGCGTAACCATAAGCTTGGCAAAGGTCTCAAAAATCAACTTATAATCAACTCTTCACTAGGATCACAAAGGACTTGTTTTTTGGTTGTAATGTTGGCTCTTTGGAAAAAGGTAAGAAAATTTAGGTAAAGTGACTTAAGACACTAGTAAAAAGTTACCTTGGAGGTTCTCGATTTCTTCTTCTTACAGCAAGTTCTCCTCCAATGTCGTCTCTTGAACTTGTAAAATTCCTCAATTTTCCTTCTTTTCATGGCATCAACATCATCTTTTTAAACAATTCGAGTACCGGTTTCAGGCACTACCCTTCTTCTCATGTATAGGCCGTTAGCTGCTAAGCTTCACACACCATGTATAAAAACAATAGGGATACCAGTTTCGGGCACTACCCCTAAACAAGATTTAACCATATTCTTTTCATCCAACCATATTCTATCTTACTTTTTCTTCTTGCAACACTTACTCACCTCCACTCTCTCTACCAATGAATAGGTTAATCAAAGCTCAAGTAAAGGTTTATAAGGTTATTTACTTCGGCTACCTAAGAAAAAGCTTTAACGGCTCAACGGGGCATCCAAAGGTTAATAAAATCATTAGGAAGGATAAAATTTGGCTAAGTAACTTAAGCACAAAATAATGTCCTAAGATCATGTCCTAGCAATTTATCAATCATAAGTCTCACACAAGACTCCAAGCCAAGTTCTAGAATACGTTCATATGAATGATCATCTCAAGAATAAAATAATCATGATCACACATGATGATCAAGGCTCAAATCCTCACATAGGTAATTAGAATCCTAAGTACTCCTCATAGCACATAATTAAGATCAATTTCACAAGAACTCAATATACTTATCAAATTATACATGCTTTTCATCAATAGAAATTAACACATGAACATATGAATGCACAAAAATCAATAAGCTTATACCAAATCAATCATACAAGATATCACTTATACAATCCACTCACGCATGAATCACACCCCAACCTATAAAGATAAAACGAAAAATAAGGGAATCAAGATGAATCGGAGGAAACCAAAGAAAACCTGAAAAACTACTCCTCCGGAGCATCATCATCCTCATCATCAAGCCTCCGCTCCATAATCCGGTGCAGATCACCGATGTGTCTATCCAAGTAATCAACTCGATCACCCAACCTAGCTGTTGGATTGTATACTAAAAGTCTAGTTTTTTGTATGAACAATGTTATAACAATTAATTTGAAATGAGAATCATATGATCAAATGATTGCATCTTATAATTTATTTATATGTACGATGCAATAGTCCACTTATTTTATACTGTAGATAATATGTTGTGCGACAACACGCGGAAGATCATATTATCAGTTTCCTTATAAAGTATAAACAGATGCTCACAATCGAGATAGACAGGGACTCTCTATCGGGATGGTTGTAGTGTGGTTTGGTATTAGCTTGTCTTGGCTATAGAATCATATTAGTGCACTTGTGTGTATTGAGCAGGACCGCTTGAGATCGTTCGATTTATACTGACTTATAGGAGAACTTGATCTCAGTTATTATGGATGTTCGTGCTCTTAAACCCTATACAATAATCTCGACACATAGGGCAGTATGTATTTCTTTGATTCATCAATGGGTGAGATTTAGATGCAATTAAATCAATAAACTCGGTGAGTTGGGAAGTAGTGCTATTTCTATGGTGTGCTGTTGATTGTAGAAGAAATCTGTGTCCGTCATAGGTTGATGATGTCCCCTTGAGGAGCTCATAAGGATTATCATGTAAACCCTGCAGGTGGAATTTATTCCGGCATGATAATGAGGTTGAGTGGTACTACTCTTGGATGAGATATTAATTAATTGAGTTGTCAGTAACTTAAATTAATTAATGAACATTGTATATCTTAAACATGGGGAGACTAACGGGCTCATAATAAGAAGGAGCCCAAAACGTAATTTTGGGATTGGTATGGTAGTGCAGTAATAATATTTTAGTGGAATATATTATTATTATTGGACTTAAGTATAAGCTTTGGGCTAAGCTTGGATACTTAAGCCCAATGGAGGTCCAACCCAATTTCTCCTCCTGGTCCCTGCTGTAGCCCATGTATATAAGTCACCTCAGCTTATCTGGAACCCTAATCTAATTCATTATTCACGTGTGATGAGGGTTGAGAGCAGATTGAGTAGGTCTCGTAGATCGTCGCCCACACGACGTCGAGATCGGACTTGGGACATACAGCAGAAGACCGGAAGGTCGTTTGCTGCTGCAGTTCGTCATGTTCCAAAATTCATATAAAATAGTACAGTTCTTCGATTTTGATGTATTATATACTGATGGAAAGCCTTCGAAGAGAGGATCGTTTGAGCATAAAGATCACTCAATTATGACATCAGAAGAGGAACTTATGGCTATTCTCGTAGGACTGTGCAGACTGCCAGCGAGAATTCAACCTCTACATCAACCCTTGGTGAAAGGTAATGCGTTTCATGTTTACTTGCTTCCGCTGCTTGTTAGAAATTCATGGAACCCTAACGGGTCACGTTAACCAAACGATCGAATGCCAACAATTGGTATCAGAGCTTCGGTTTCGTGGTGAAGCGTGACACGTTAGGCTAGGGTTTATGTGATTAATTTTTCGGAATTAGGATCACATGTTTAGGGTTTTGGTTTTATTGCGCAAACCATGAATATCCCTATGTAATATATACCCTATATCATATCTATTCGTCCATGGTTGTGTGTGAGAGGATTCGATGAAAACTGTTCATCAATTTCACATGCAAGGAAGAAAGAGAGGGCAAAAATAGAATCACGCTTTTGAGAGAAAATCCAGCGTAGTGATATTGCAGAGGCAATAACCAGAGTTTCAACGGTCGGATTGATCTGTAATTTGGTCAGCACGTTCAGAACTTGTGGATGTACATTCTGAACGGTGGAGATCGAATTTGGAGCGTTTTATTGCTGGGAGTACGCTGAAAACAGAAGCAGATATTTGGGCGATTTTGTTTTGCGCAGTCGAGGGAAAAGTGCTGTTTCTGACAAACTAATCGTTGGATCGAGCTGTAATTTGCTCAACCCGTTCAGACCTTGTGGATGTACATTCTGAAAGGTGGAGATCGAATTTGGAAATTTCTTGCTGGGAGTACGCTGAAAACCGAAGCAGATTTTTGGGCGATTCTATTTTGCGCAGTCGAGGGAAAAGTGCCATTTCTCACAAAATAACCGTTGGATCGATCTGTAATTTGGACAATATGTTCAGGACTTACAGTAGTAGATTCTGGACGGTGGAGATTGGATTCTGAGGTTCTTTCAGTTTCGAACTACGAACGACAGTTGGTGTAGTTTGGTGTTGCGCGTTGGGCTGAACTTGGTTCCATGCAAGTAGGCCCTTGGACGAGCGACAGTCCGGGTGAGGGGCGCTCGTCAAGGCACTTGGGGCGCTCCCTGACATGATTGGCGGTGGGATATGACGATGGACGTGTTGGGGCACAAGCAATCCTGCTTGTTGCGTAAGACATCGATTCCACAGTAGGAGTGTCGGATAAGACATTAAAATTTAGAGGCGTTTTTATTCCTAATATATATAACTGTCATAATTGATTTAATTATCTATTATTATTATATATATATATATGGATGCCTGATCTCTATGATTTATTGTCTTATATAGAAGCATGCTAGATTGCGTATTATATTTGGTATATTATATGCATGTATTGCTAGAGTGTTGGATAAGACATCCAATTTTAAGAAAACTAATTCCTAATATATAACTGCCATAATAGATTGTATATTATTGTTATATATGGATGTCGAATTAATTCCTAATATATGACTGCTATAATTGATTTAATAATCTATTATTGTCATATATGAATGTCGAATTAATTCCTAATATATAACTGCTATAATTGATTGTCTATTATTGTTATATATGGATGTTGAATTGATTCCTAATATATAACTGACATAATTGATTTAATTATCTATTATTGTTATATATGATTGCTCGTCGATATCGATGATTTTGATAATCTAGACGATATGACGATCGATATCGATAGTTTCGGAATTTTGATAATCTTGATGTTTTTCGAATATTTGATAATTTAGTCGATATCGATGATTTTGATAATCTGGACGACATCGACGGTCGATATCGATGGTTTCGAAAATTGGACAATCTGGAAATTTTGAAAATTTGATAGTCTGGAAGTCTTTGCTGATATTCGTGCCTGGTGGCGAACAATCGAATTCGCTGATATATAACTGTTAATGATTGATTTAATTATTGATTATTGTTATATATGTATGCATGACTCTCTGTGATTTACTGCCTTATGTGCCGTAATAGAAGCATGCTAGCGTTGCGTATTTTATTCTGAATATCATATGCATGTAAAAACCCTCGGTGTTAAATTACTAAGTGGGAGAGGGGATTGGTAAATATTCCTGCGGCCTCCATTATTGGTTTGTAAGTGATGTGAGTAAACTTGCGTGTTGGCAATAGGCCTTCCTCCCTAACGGATGAGTTTATTCACGGATCACTGGTACAGACTTCATTACATAATTATTGTTTGTAATGTAGTACATGAACTTGCGTGTTGGCAATAGGCCTTCCTCCCTAACGGATGAGTTTATGTGGGGCTCACTGGTACAAACTTATAATTGATGATTGTAGGAAGCTATCCGAGCGCGTGTGTACTTCTCCAACTGTAAGGCACACAAGCTCGCGCAGTGAACTTGGGATCAAATAATGGTGCACACTTAGGTGTAAATAATTAGTATCCTCCCCAACGGAGTCACTGCTATTATTTGCATGGCTAAAGAGGAACCGACTATTAATTATTTTGTCATAAAGTTAGGTTGACAAATGAAATTAATGGGTAAAACCTTCTCTTGTAAATGTTTGGGTTTGTAAACGTCCACACTAACGTGGCTTGCAGACTCACGGTGCTTGAGATGTCGGTGAATTTTATTTTTATATAGTTTTGAGGGAATCAATATAAAAGGATAAAATTCGAAGATTTGATCGGTATATTTATTTATGATTCTCTGTAATTTCAAATGGTTTTATCTCGCTTATTGTTAACTAAAAGAAATTATATTTACTGGTCCAAAATTAGATGATTAGAAAAGAATCTTGGTTTTGATTTTACTGCTTAAGAAAATAAAAATGTGTTCTCCCTTAAAGATGTTCATGATGCCTATTAAAGTCTCTAGTGGATAGGTGAGAAGTTCATAGAAATATGATGGCCTCATGTAACTCTTCGGATACTTGAGTAAGTTAAAAGGCGGTAGGTCATGATTGAAGTTGATGAATGAATTAGATACATGGAATAGAAGTTGAAGGGGAAACCTAAGTCAATTTTATTCTCCATAATTTCCTAGATGTTTTGAGTAAGTTTCTCCTGAATTACAAGAGGTTGTATATGGTGGGAAACTTCTGACAAAACATGTGGTAAAGAAAATCCAATTTCATAAAAGGAGTGAACAAGGATAGAATCTTACTTGCTAGTCGTTGAAGCATGATTAGTGATGGCACCTACTTATACATTGTGAAGATACCGGAATCACTAAATGTTTATTACTAAGTGAGGATAAGATTATTTTATACATGGATAATACTATGAGAGTAGTGGCTGTTGCAGTGGGAGTTGTTTATTTATCTTACGATATGAATAAACGTTTGATTTTATGAAATTGTCTTTACGTACATTTTCATAGAAAGAATTTGATTTCGGTTTCTATGCATTAATAGATGGATACTCCATTTCATTTAAATGACATGGTCATTATAATGAATGATAGAGTTGTAATCTGTTATGGTACGTTGGTGAACAATTTGTACACTCTTAAATCATGTTTATCCCCTGGATTTGACAAATAGTAATTAATAATGAGTCTTCTAATCTAGTAGGAGAAAGGTACCTTCGGAAATGAATTTCCCACCTTAATGGTGTGACGAATAGAAGGAATAGCACTCTTATGGTAGTGATTAGATAGATGATGAATTATTTGGAATTACTAAATTCATTTTATGGATATGCCCTAGGAACAGTAATTCGTAAGAATGTTTTTCTGTTTGTGGGATATCCTAGAAAAATGAAGGATGATTTATTTAGTCCACAAGATCGAAGAGTGATTGTTAACATAAACACTAGATTTTTGGAAAAATGACTATGTAATAAATCAAATACCCATGTATAAGTTGTTCTAAAGGAAGTGAGACGAAAACACAAAGTATTAGTACCAAGTGTACAAGAGGATATACCACAAGGTAAACTGCGACGCGTGTCACATCTGATACACAATTGCGTGTAGTGTCTTCTCGTAGTGGGAGGGTTGTTCTAAATCCTGATAGATATATATTTTGGGAGAGTCATGAGGCTTGGTCCCTAGTAAACATGGAGTTAACCCACGAATACGACGAAGAATTACAAGATAGAAATGCGAAATCTTAACAAATTGCAATAAATGTTGAAATAGAATCAATAGATTCTAAATAAGATCTGGATGATTGTAGAACCACGGATGGTGTGAAAACCATTGGAAGTGGTCATACAAAATAAAAGAGGATCATACGGTAAGGTGAAAACCTTAGAAGTAATGCTTGTTGGGAAAAGATATACTCAGAAAGAAAGGGTTCGATTATGAGAAAACCTGTTCGCCAGTAGCTATGCTTATGTTGATCCGGACTCTTTTATCTGTTGCTACTCATATGAAATATGAGGGATAGCAAATAGATGTCAAGACAGCTTTCCTGATTGGAAATCTTGAGGAAAACATCTATGTGAAGCAACCAGAGTGATTCATTGCAAAGAGCTAAGAGCACTGTGATAGGAAGCTTAAAAGTGTCCATCAATGGACTAAAACAAGCTTCAAGGTCATGAAACATCCGTTTTGATGAGGAAATCCAGGCAAATAGATTTATTCAATGCGCGGATGTATCTTGTGTATTGAAAAGAGTGACGGAAACATGGTGGTATTTCTTGTATTATACGTAGATGATATATTGCTCATTGGAGACAATGAAAGAGTATTGTCGGGCGTATGTGTATGGATAATAAAGCGGTATGAAATGAAGGACTTAAGAAGAGCAAAAATATCCTTTTGATCACGGTAATACGGATCACAAGAAAGGATATTATGCTTGTCTCAAGCTTCATGAATTGATACGATCCTTACTTGTTTTAGCAAGTGACTTTATCTAAGAAAATATGTCTTGAGACACAAAAGGAAGATAAAGGTGATGAAAGCGGTTCCTTATGCTTCGGCGAATAAGGAAGCTTAATCTTAGGAATGCTATGCGCGAGAATGGATATCTATTTTGCTGAACGCATGAACAGTGGGTATCAACGTAACCCGGAACAAGAATGATGAACTGTGGTAAGACATATATGAAGTGCCTGAGAAGGACTGGAAATTATATGTAAGCTTACTGGGCAAATTCACTGCTTCTTGTGGATTACGTAGATTCGGATTTTTTAGTCAGATTGGACGGCAGTAAATTCACCTCAAGGTTATGTATTTAATTTTAGGAAGTTGAGTCATAATGTGGAGGAGTGTTATATAGAAATATATTTCAGACTCCGGACTCCATCATGGAAAGATGATAAATTGGAGCCTATGAGGCAGCCAAAGTATCTGTATGACTCTAGAAACTTCAAGATGGACTTCGAAGTGTTTCTAAGTTTGCCCATGGATATCACAATTTATATTGATGATATTGGTGCAGTTGCAAACTTGAAGGAATCACGAGCCCATAAGGCAATTAAACACATGGAGTGCAAGTACCACCTGTTACGAGAAATTGTATGATGAGGGGAAGGTTGTTGTCACCTAGATTGCATCGGATGATGACCTAGTAAATCCATTTACAAGGATATTAAGGCGAGAGCTTTTAATGGTCGTGTAGTGGGAGTGGGAATCAGATGTATGGCGGAAGACATGACAGCATAGTCTTTTAGTATAAGTGGGAGATTGTTGGATTGTATACTAAAAGTCTAGCTTTTTGTATGAACAATGTTATAACAATTAATTTGAAATGAGAATCATATGATCAAATGATTGCATCTTATAATTTATTTATATGTTCGATGCAATAGTCCACTTACTTTATACTGTAGATCATATGTTGTGCGACAACACGCGGAAGATCATATTATCGGTTTCCTTATAAAGTATAAACAGATGCTCACAATCGAGCTAGACGGGGACTCTCTATCGGGATGGTTGTAGTGTGGTTTGGTATTAGCTTGTCTTGGCTATAGAATCACATTAGTGCACTTGTGTGTATTGAGCAGGACCGCTTGAGATCTTTCGATTTATACTGACTTATAGGAGAACTTGATCTCAGTTATTATGGATGTTCGTGCTCTTAATCCCTATACAATAATCTCGAAACATAGGGCAGTATGTATTTCTTTGATTCATCAATGGGTGAGATTTACATGCAATTAAATCAATAAACTCGGTGAGTTGGGAAGTAGTGCTATTTCTATGGTGTGCTGTTGATTGTAGAAGGAATCCGTGTCCGTCATAGGTTGATGATGTCCCCTTGAGGAGCTCATAAGGATTATCATGTAAACCCTGCAGGTGGAATTTATTCCGGCATGATAATGAGGTTGAGTGGTACTACTCTTGGATGAGATATTAATTAATTGAGTTGTCAGTAACTTAAATTAATTAATGGACATTGTATATCTTAAACATGGGGAGACTAACGGGCTCATAATAAGAAGGAGCCCAAAACGTAATTTTGGGATTGGTATGGTAGTGCAGTAATAATATTTTAGTGGAATATATTATTATTATTGGACTTAAGTATAAGCTTTGGGCTAAGCTTGGATACTTAAGCCCAATGGAGGCCCAACCCAATTTCTCCTCCTGGTTCCTGCTGTAGCCCATGTATATAAGTCACCTCAACTTATCTGGAATCCTAATCTAATTCAGTATTCATGTGTGATGAGGGTTGAGAGCAGATTGAGTAGGTCTCGTAGATCGTCGCCCACACGACGACGAGATCGGACTTGGGACATACAGCAGAAGACCGGAAGGTCGTTTGCTGCTGCAGTTCGTCATGTTCCAAAATTCATATAAAATTATACAGTTCTTCGATTTTGATGTATTATATACTGATGGAAAGCCTTCGAAGAGAGGATCGTCTGAGCACAAAGATCCTCAATTCCAACATCAGAAGAGGAACTTATGGCTATTCTCGTAGGACTGCGCAGACTGCCAGCGAGAATTCAACCTCTACATCAACCCTTGGTGAAAGGTAATGCGTTTCATGTTTACTTGCTTCCGCTGCTTGTTAGAAATTCATGGAACCCTAACGGGTCACGTTAACCAAACGATCGGTAAAGTGACTTAAGACACTAGTAAAGAGTTACCTTGGAGGTTCTCGATTTCTTCTTCTTACAGCAAGTTCTCCTCCAATGTCGTCTCTTGAACTTGTAAAATTCCTCAATTTTCCTTATTTTCATGGCATCAACATCATCTTTTCAAACAATTCGAGTACCGGTTTCAGGCACTACCCTTCTTCTCATGTATAGGCCGTTAGCTGCTAAGCTTCACACACCATGTATAAAAATAATAGGGGTACCAGTTTCGGGCACTACCCCTAAACAAGATTTAACCATATTCTTTTCATCCAACCATATTCTATCTTACTTTTTCTTCTTGCAACACTTACTCACCTCCACTCTCTCTACCAATGAATAGGTTAATCAAAGCTCAAGTAAAGGTTTATAAGGTTATTTACTTCGGCTACCAAAGAAAAAGCTTTAACGGCTCAACGGGGCATCCAAAGGTTAATAAAATCATTAGGAAGGATAAAATTTGGCTAAGTAACTTAAGCACAAAATAATGGCCTAAGATCATGTCCTAGCAATTTATCAATCATAAGTCTCACACAAGACTCCAAGCCAAGTTCTAGAATACGTTCATATGAATGATCCTCTCAAGAATAAAATAATCATGATCACACATGATGATCAAGGCTCAAATCCTCACATAGGTAATTAGAATCCTAAGTACTCCTCATAGCACATAATTAAGATCAATTTCACAAGAACTCAATATACTTATCAAATTATACATGCTTTTCATCAATAGAAATTAACACATGAACATATGAATGCACAAAAATCAATAAGCTTATACCAAATCAATCATACAAGATATCACTTATACAATCCACTTACGCATGAATCACACCCCAACCTATAAAGATAAAACGAAAAATAAGGGAATCAAGATGAATCGGAGGAAACCAAAGAAAACCTGAAAAACTACTCCTCCGGAGCATCATCATCCTCATCATCATCATCCTCATCATCAAGCCTCCGCTCCACAATCCGGAGCATCATCATCCTCATCATCATCATCCTCATCATTCAAGGCCGTGTACCTCTCATTCAACGTAGCATAGTTGGCGTTGGCGAGTGCGAGCTGTCAGTTTGTCTCCTGCTGGCTAGCAACGATCGCGATCAGCTGCTAATGAATAAGGCGGAGCTGCTCCCATGTATCATTCGGGACAGCCCGCTGCTGCTGCGGTGCTAGCTCATGATGATGTGCGTCGTGCTGCATCGACATCTCCTCATCCTGCTGCTCCTCCTCTAAATACTCCTCTTCTTCGGGTTGCTGTGGTGGACGGAACTCTCCTTGATCCACAATCTGCTGTAACTCCACCATCCTACCATCCACACACATCTGCGATACAGTCCTCCAATCACCACCTGACCTCGCTGCCACGGATAAGGCGTTGTGTCCAAGAGAATCCATCAACTTGTTCCTCGCCACCCGAATAGTTGTCAAGTTACTCACGTCGAAGGGAAACATGAATTCGAAGGGCTTGAGTCCCCTCGTGAAGAACCAATCTCCATTTCTAAAATGGGCAAATCCTCCCTTCACGCATGTAAACATCGCCAAATCGGGCTCTCCTCTAACTGGTGTGATGCCGGAGAAATCCAAATTATAATGCTCAGCGACTATCGTCAATAACCCTCCAATATTCACCTTTTGAAACCCAATGGTCCTGAATCGATGTAGCTGTGCAATGAAATACGCTCCAACATTAAACTGCACCCCATTAAGCATACACCACAAAGCATAAAGCTCTCCTCTAGATACAACACTTCCCTCTGAGTGGGCGAACAACGTGTTGCTCAAGACACGATCCATGTACCTCAAAACTGGATTCTTTATTGAGAAAGCACGAGCCTGCCTAATCTTATAATCTCCAATCTCCCCTGTAATCTCTCTCCAAAACCTATTAGCGTTGAACGCACCATTCTCCAAATGAGAGATCCCCAAAGGCGTCTCAAATAGCTCATTAAAATCCTCAGACGTCCATCTCCTACTCACTCCACCAAGCTGAAACGTACACTGATACGGGTACCCAAGCGGGTCCTTCACCATCTCGAAGGAGCAGACTACTTCCGCTGTAACATGGAAATACGTCGGCCTCTTTAAATCCATAAACCTCCGGATACCCACTTGATCGAACATCCAGAAAATGTCATTCCCGATTCTCATTATCCTCATCGCCTCATCATCTTGGTATCGAGTACGAGCTATCTTGTCCGAGACTTCTTTCCGCTTTTCTTTAATCTCATCCTAATTTTGCATTTGAATTTTGAAGTTCTCGGGTAAACGATCTTGTAGCCTCAGCTTCCTTGTCACTGTGTCCACGTTCGAAGGCCAGTCATTCCTCTTCTTCAATCTTGCTTCATCCGCCTTACCTTTCCCTTTACTTGATCCTTGTCCCTTTCCTGAAAACAACTACTTAAATACAACCAACAAGACAAGAACACAAGTATATGACTAGCATATCCTATACTCTACTCAAGACTTCAAGCATCCATGCTTAATCAACCCAACTATCATCTCAACATCACTTGCTTAATTAACATGCTCGAAACATCTTCAATCACACTACCTTTAATCTTCAAATCATAAACAACAAGTATGCATCAACCAATTCAAGCTATTCAACAAGAATTTCAACAATTAAACTTCATGAACAACTCCAATTATCAACAATTAAAACCAAACTAACATGCTCATTCATCTAGATGCATCATATCCTTGATCAATCCACATAAAACTCAAGTTCTATCCATAATCAAGCAATCTCAAACCAATAAACGTGAATTCATATGAATCAACTCAACAATATCCATTATCACCATGAATTTCAACCAAAATCATCATTAATCAACTTACCCACAATACATTTCTTGCAATAAACTTCAATCTTAAGGTAATTGAGTTAAAAAAAAACGTACCTTTAGTCTTGCCCATGGTTAACAATCGACAATTGGCACACAACACTCAAAATGCGCGACTGAAGCCCTAATTCGGGACAAAAAATGCCCAAATCCGCGCCTAATTCAAGAATCAAGAGTGTAGTGTTGTGTAATCGGTGCAAAATCAAGTGTAATTGACGAATTTGTGCAAGGGTGTTAAGGTTCGGGGAGGGTTCGAGGTTTGATGAACAAAAAGAATGATCGAACCCTTCTTAAAAAACCAACTTAAAACGCGTACCTGACTGGGTTCGACCTCGGGTTCGACCTGCGGAACAGGTCGAACCTCGAACGATGAGGTCGAACCTACCTTCTGGACAAACTTACCTTTTGGTTCGACCTAGGTTCGACCTTCTGAACAGGCCGAACCACTCTTGTTTTGGTCTAACCTATCACCTGAAAAATAGAGTGCTCGAAACGGACTGGTTCGATCTCAGGTTCGACCGTCTGATCAGGTCGAACCATAATGGCTAAGGTCGAACCACCCTACTGTAAGTTTTAAGTCACCGGGTTCGACCTTGGTTCGACCTGTTAGACAGGTCGAACCAAAAATGATCAGGTCGAACCACCTCACTGGATGATTTTCTGCGTCGGTTCGACTTTCTCTGCTTGGTTCGACCTCCTGGCACTGGTCGAACCTACCCTGGCTTTGGTCGAACCACCCTTTTAAGCTTCCAAACTGAGTGTTCTTCAATCCCTACACACTTCAAACTTCAATACGAATCATTAGGTACCAACTAGAGCACAACTTCATCAAAAATTGTTCCACAAAATATCATTCATGAGTAACTCCGTAAAAGAAAACACAACCAAAACCCACTAAACATTAGGCAAGTTGTAAAAAATCGTCACATCAAAATCGATTAAAATTTTAAATATGGCGCAAAAACTAACACCCCTAACAAACATCACAAAGAAAAGATTATTCTATCGGTGCTTATTGAGGTAAGTACATCACACCCCCCCAAACTTAGTAGAAACCATAGGTGAAACTAAGTTTGCAATGAGATGTAATTGCCGATAAGTAAGCACTTCAAATATAAAAATTTCTTACACACACGAATGAAATAAAATAATAAAACAGGAGGGAAAGCCCCCAACAGGTGCTCATATTTAACGTCGGAGAGTCACGATGGTACCAAATCAGATCAAGGTATCCACAAAGATGACACAAACATCATCCGGCGACTTGTAATGCTTCAAGCGATGTCCATTCGCCGCAAAAATGTCTCCATCCTTGTCAATGAGCTCAAAACTCCCCCCTCCTAAGACTCGATGAATCATTAACCGTCCCGTCCACTTTGACTTCAACTTGCCTGCAAAAAGCTTTAAACGAGAGTTAAAAAGTAATACCTCATCTCCTTGCTTGAACTCCTTGTACGAGATCTTCGAATCATGCCACCTCTTAATCCTTTCCTTATAGATCTCTGAATTCTTGTACGCACGACTCCGAAACTCATCCAAAAGATTGATGTGAGTAATCCTCAACTCCTTCACATCCTTGAGAGTCAAGTTCAAGCTTCGCAAAGCCCAAAACGCTTTGTGTTGAATCTCTACAGGTAAGTGGCACGGCTTCCCATAGACAATCTGATATGGTGACATATCTAACACCGTCTTGTACGTGGTCCGGAACCCCCACACGACATTATCGAGCTTCAAAGCCCAATCCTTTCTATTGGTTCCGACCACCTTCTCCAAAATCTGTTTGACTTGACGGTTAGAGACCTCCGCTTGCCCATTTGCTTGAGGATGATAGGGTGTAGTAACCCTATGCTTAACACCATACCCTTTAAGCACCTTCTCAAGAAATTTATTTATGAAATGCGTACCTCCATCACTAACAAGTGCTCTAGGGACTCCAAAATGGGCAAAAATATGCTTCTTCAAGAAAGATATAACAATTTTTGAATCATTCAAGCAAGTAAGAATCACTTCCACCCACTTAGAAACATAATCCACCGCAAGTAGAATGTAGAGAAATCCATTAGATGGGGAAAAAGGCCCCATAAAATTGATACCCCACACATCAAAAATCTCGACCACTATGCTTGGCTGAAACGGCATCTCATCTCTCCTACCGATGTTCCCCATGCGTTGACACCTATCGTAAAACGCCACATAGGTCTCACAATCCTTGAACAAGGTAGGCCAATAAAGAGCTGACTGAAGTACCTTGGCTGCTGTCTTTTGAACGCCGAAGTGCCCCCCGTTAGGTTGTGCATGGCAAAACTCGAGAACACTCTCCATCTCCATCTCGGGCACACACCTACGGATGATAGAATCCGTGCAAATTTTATACACAAATAGATCATACCATATGAAGGTCTCAACATCCCTTCTGAATTTAGCAAGTTGATATCGGTTGAGATCCCTTGGAATTTCTCCCACAGCAATATAATTAACATAATCCGCATACCATGGATCAACTCCCTGCGCAGCAACCACACACGCTCGCTCAGCCCCTTCAACAAAGATGGCCATGATCTTTTCATCCGAAAATATTTCCTCAATATACTCGAAAGAATTATCACAATATTCCCTAGTCTCCAACCTTGAAAGATGATCCGCCAACACATTATCAGAACCTTTCTTATCCCGGATCTCCATGTCAAACTCTTGAAGTAAAAGAATCCACCTTATTATCCTAGGCTTCGTCTCCTTCTTTTCCATCAAGTACCGAATCGCTGAATGATCCGTATACACAATAGTCTTCATGCCAACCAAATACTGACGAAACTTGTCGAATGCGTACACAACCGCCAAGAACTCCTTTTCAGTCACCGTGTTATTCTTTTGTGCCGCATCAAAAGTCTTACTTGTGTAGTAAATGGCGCAAAACTTCTTCTCCTTCAGCTGTCCAAGCACCACTCTAAGTGCTACATCACTTGCATCACACATTAGTACAAACGGTTGAGTCCAATCCGGTGTGATCAAGATAGTTGCAGAAATAAGCACCTCCTTCAAAACTTGAAAAGCTGTTAAACAATCATCATCAAACACAAAAGGGACATCCTTTTCAAGTAAGCGAGATAAGGGCTTAGAGTATTTTGAGAAGTCTTTTATGAATCTCCTGTAAAAACCGACGTGTCCAAGGAAGGACCGCACTCCTCTTTCATTGGTCGGTGGTGGAAGCTTCTCAATCGCCACCACTTTAGCACGATCTACCTGCAACCCTTTGGCTGAGACATGATGCCCAAGAACAATCCCATCCTTCACCATGAAGTGGCACTTCTCCCAATTCAAAACAAGATTAGTCACTTGGCATCTCTTCAAAACAGTAGCTAGGTTAGACAAACAAATATCAAAGGAGGAACCAAAAATAGAAAAATCATCAATGAACACCTCCATGATCTTCTCTATCAACCCATCGAATATTGCCATCATGCATCTCTGAAAAGTAGCAGGCGCATTACATAACCCAAATGGCATTTTCCGAAAAGCAAAGGTCCCGTAGGGGCAAGTAAAAGTGGTCTTTTCTTGATCCTTGGGGGCAATCATAATTTGGTTGTACCCCGAGTATCCATCCAATAAACAATAAAATTCATACCCTGCAAGACGATCTAACATTTGATCCATGAAAGGAAGAGAAAAATGATCCTTACACGCGTTCTCATTCAACTTCCTATAATCTACACATGTACGCCATCCCGTAGGAATCCTTGTGGCTATCGCTTCTCCATCCTCAGCTTTTACTACAGTCATACCCCCCTTTTTAGCAACTACATGCAATGGACTCACATGGGGACTATCACTAATAGGATATATGATTCCAGCATCCAACCACATAAGGATTTGCTTCCTAATTACCTCTTGAATCACGGGATTAACCCTCCGCTGATTCTGAACACTTGCCTTTGCCTCGTCTAACAATCTTATCCTATGCATACAATACGAAGGACTAATTCCTTTCAAATCCTCAAGAAACCAACCAATCGCAGATTTATACTTCCTAAGAACGTTCAATAACTCCTCAAGTTGATCATCATCAAGAGAAGAAGATATAATTACCGGATATTTTTTATTATCGCCAAGAAAGGCGTACTTCAAGTGTTCTGGCAAAGTTTCAACTCCTCTTCCCTCACTTCCATCGGAGGGCTCTCGTTATCCAAAGGCAAGTACTTCCTAGTCCACTTGACTTCTTCCACCTTAGTTCTTTCCGAATCAAACATGTCATCACCCAAAGCAAGTAAGTTTTCAAGAAATTTAATACATACCTCGTTGGAGAGTCCATCAAGCTCCGTAGTGGGATAAGTAAGAGACTCCATCAAACATGTCTCAAGAGGATCCTTTGACAGGATCAGAGACATATCCTCCTTCACAATCTCCTCCACCACGTCAATACTATAACACTGCGACTCCATGGGCATCTTCATTGCTTTGTCCAAGTTGAAAAGAACTTCTTCTTTGTCCATCCGCAATCTAAGCTCTTCTTTCTGAACATCAATCATAGCTCCAGCAGTAGCAAGGAAAGGTCTCCCTAAGATTAAAGGGATATTATCCTTGTCTTCTTCCATCTCTAGCACAAGAAAGTCCACAGGAAAGACTAGCTTCTCCACTTTGACGAGAACGTCTTCAATTATACCTTTTGGAAACGTCATCGACCTGTCCGCCAATTGGAGAACCACTGTTGTAGGGATCAACTCCCCCAAACTAAGCCTCTGAAAGATGGACAAAGGCATCAAATTGATGCTTGTCCCTAGATCGCACAAAGCTCGCCGTTCCGGCCCCTTTCCGATTTCACATAGAATAGTGAAGCTCCCCGGATCCTTCATCTTTTGTGGCAGCTTCCTTTGGATGATTGAGCTACAATTCTCAGATAAATTCACCATTTCAATTCCGGTTACGCTCTGCTTCTTCAACAATATGTCCTTTAGAAATCGGGCTTAGTACGGCATCTCCATGATTGCCTCTGAGAAAGGAATGCTCAAGCTTATTTTATTCATTATCTCTGAAAACTTCTTGAACTTCTCTTCCAATCCCTTCTTCACAAGCTTGTAAGGAAACGGCGGAGGTATCTTTGTTTTGGGAATCCCCCATTTATCACGATCAACCATCTCCGCTTTCTCTTTTTCGGCTCTCAATCGTTTAGCTCTCTCCCACTTTTTCTCAGCTATTATGTCTGTACTTTGCTCATTCCGAACCACTGGAGTTGCATCAACATCATCGAGAGTGTTCGGAGTAGCAACAGGCAATTTCTGGTGGGGTTCGACCAGGGTTCGACCTGTGGAACAGGTCGAACCATGTACGTACTGGTCGAACCTATCTTCTGGACAACGGCTCTCTTTTTGAATTTGAGGTTCGACCTATTGAGTAGGTCGAACCACGAGCACCTAGGTCGAGCTGGCCTACTGTACTCCTTCCACCATCTGGTTCGACCAAGGTTCGACTTGTTTGATAGGTCGAACCATGACCATCGTGGTTGAACCATTGCTGCGACAAAACAGAGTGCTCCAAGTGGTGCGGTTCGACCTGGGTTCAACCTGTTGGACAGGTCGAACCAAGATTGATTTGGTCAAACCGGTGTTCTGGAAAAATAGAGTGCTCCGAGTTGTCGGGTTCGACCATGGTTCGACCTGTGGGACAGGTTGAACCATCTGCAGTTTGGTCGAACCTATGCTGCAATCTCTCCTGATCGTGTCCAGTGTGTTGGTTCGACCTTCAATGTTGGTCGAACCGTGGTCGAACCTCGCCCTAGACATGTCCAAATTTAATTCCGGCCTCATAGGTCCCTCGTACTGCATTCCCGACCTCAATGTGATGGCGTTGTAGGACCTTGGGTTCTCAATACTTTGAGACGGGAACTTTCCCTTCTCAAGAGTTTGAGTAAGCTTGTTAACACTTCCTGCCATCTCCCCCATCAGCAACGTAAGGTCCTTCACCTGCTTAGATATAACCTCATGGTTTGCATCGATTTTCTTTTCAAGTTTGGCCTCAAGGCGGTTAACTCTTTCATCATTCTTGGCCATATACCTGTTCATAGTATCCTCAAGACTCGGTTTCCCTTCTTCCACCTTAGCACCTGGATCAACACCCATCGGAGGTTGAATCGCATTATTCGGATTGCTCCATGAGAACTCCGGCCTCCTAGGCTGTTGATAACTACCAGGGGGACCACGATTATTAAAGTTTCCTCGATAGTTCCATTGGTAATTCCGATTTCCTTGATCTGGATACCTAGTCCCTTGAATACTTTGACCCATGGCATAGTGTGCCTCTTCCAACTCCTCTTGGATTAGTCCCTCATTCTTTAACTCCTGCTGCATGATTGGTACGCGCTGAGATAATTCGTTGATTTGCTTCTGTTGGGATTCAAGTAGCTTGTTGATATTGGACAAGCTAGAGACGATATCATCCTCTCTACTTGTTTTAACCATTGCTTGTTCAACCTTAGCTACCTTACCAAGGACATAAGTACCTCTAACTCTATCAGTTGGCCAATCCCTCGAATTCATCGAAATATCTTCAAACAATTTTTCAGCCTCTACGGATGACTTTGTAAGCAATGCTCCATTAGAAGAAGCATCCAATAACACTCGTGAATCACAGTCCAATCTATTGTAGAATATACTGATATATTGAGCTTTAGATAGCCCATGTTGAGGACACTTCCTAAGCATCTCCTTAAATCTATCCCATGCTTCATGAAATTTTTCACCTCCACCCATAGCAAATTGGTTAATGTCTTGCTTCATCTTAAACACCTTTGAAGGTGGCATGTACCTCTCCAAGAACCTTAACTTCAGTTGCTTCCAAGTGGTGCACTCAGCTGCGTTGATAATGTCGTACCAATCTCTCGTCTTTTCAGTAAATGAGAATTTGAACAAAAGGATCTTCCTAGCATTTTCATGTTCTCCTGCGTCTTTTTGAGTACTTGCATAGCCCAAGAACTTGTTCAGATGCTGCTGCGGATCCTCGAAAGACTCTCCTGAAAAGGAGTTCCTTTCTATCATGCTAATAAGAGCGGGATGAAGATCGAAAGCTGAATTAGTTCCCCTCGCTCCTAGAAGCCCAAAATTTCCAGCCCCATTGTTTCTGAAAATCTCTCGGATGGCTAGATTATCCGGATTCGCTGCCATGTTGACTGTCCTTACTCCCGAATTAACTTCAGTTGTAGCTTTAATCGTCTGCGAATTCTGCTCGTCAACTTCAACTCCAAAATTCAGAGCTTCAGTTGGATCAATAGTCTTTGCCTTGCTCTTCTTCTTCTTCTTCTTTCTTGACAATGCTCTGATTTCAGGATTATAGGGTTCAAGTTCACCTTTTTTTGATCTCGTGAGCACGCACCTAAAAAGAACTTGAATAAAAACAACAAAACAAGAAAAATAGCCTTAATAAACTAGAAATAACAAAAAGATATTTTAAGCCGTCCCCGGCAACGGCGCCAAAAACTTGATGGGCGTTTTCTCAACACACAACTTTAATCCCCAAGTATGAAGGATATCAATTGTAGTTTCGAAGGTGACCAAGTTAAATATCGAATCCACGGGACGAATAAATATTACTTTTGTTATTTTCTAGCAATTATGACTATGTTGATAATTAGACTTGTAGGTTTGTAAGCTAAGTAATAATAAAAATAGCAAATAAATAACAAGAACAAGGAAATAGTAGTTGTGATCAAATAAGATAATAGGTAGTTCGTCAAGCCATCCAGTTTCATTCGTTAATTCATACTTTCGTGTGTCGATATCCGACTCTGCCTTATGGTTTATGGACGCATCGCTAGACCATATAAATCTATTCTATAGACACAAATAGATAAGCTTTTGATACGTGTGAGTATCCTCAGAGCAAGACGTATACTTTACCTCCCTTTCTAGGTACTATCATAATCAATTATTTCCCGTGCACTTAGTACTCTAACCCGATTTGATCTCCCTTTTTATGTACTATAAAGTTATACTCTTAATCCTACTTGTTAACCCGAATTCAATTCAATTAACAAACATTCATATAAGACGGTTCTAATAAAACCTCGGAATCCCTTCACTTAGAGTTATAACAATAAATCCTGCTCATTAGTGAACGCACTCAACCAATAACCATGTTATGCATTCAAACTCTACACAACGATTATTGATGCACAAAACAACTATGAGTATGGATTAAAACGTGCAATCTTATATAAAATAAACCACAAGTAGTGTTATACGGAGTATACACATGAAATACAAATTAACTCATGAAACCTTCATAACCCTAGAACTACCGAAGTGGCTCTAGCCCATGATTGATCTAAGAACAACCATGGTTAGTTGGATCAATCTTACTTGAAACTCCAGCTGAACCTCTGTCTCAGCTCTCCCACTCTCCTCTTGTAATGTGTTGTTGATGACGATCCCTTTCTTCTTTCTTTTTCGTTCTCTTAGTTACTGTGTCTTCTTTTCTTGACTGCATGAGCCTCCTTTTATACTTGTAATCACGTCTCTAGGGCTTGGAATGGGCTTTTCAAGTGATCCCACGCGTTTTGGCCTCGAAAATCCATATAAGGTAAGTTCCCACACGTTGGTTCGACCTCGTCAAACAAGTCGAACCACTGGCCGCAGGTCGAACCACAGGTCGAACCCTGCTACTGGACACATTCTGCACTTGGTTCGACCTCTTGTACAGGTCGAACCCCTCGGGTCTTGGTCGAACCACAGGTCGAACCTCACCACTGGATAATTTTTGCTCCTGGTTCGACCAACTGTCAGGTCGAACCCCAACATCGTGGTCGAACTCATCTTCTCGCGAACTAATTCGACCATGGTTCGACCAATTGAACAGGTTGAACCCCTGGTGTCGTGGTCGAACCCTCCTTCTGCACACTTTGCAACGCTGGTTCGACCTATAGGAGAGGTCGAACCCTCCTCCAACAGGTCGAACTACCTCTCTCTTGGCGGTTCGCGTGGTCTCGACTTTATCTCTTCGATTCTTGGCACTTCCACTCCATTTTTGCTATGAAAACCACTTAAATAGCTCCACTAACACCTGATTCATGCTACTTCACAATATGTATAGGTTTTTCACCTATTTCCACCTCAAAACTCTCCAAAACCAGCACAAAACATGGTGCCAAACTTGTGAATTTACACACTCATCAGTCGGCGTGGAGTCTTTGGCTAAAGCTACACACTAGCACACCCGACCGTCCCTGGAGCTAGTCAAAAAGGGTGAAGTGGGATTTGAATTCCTTGATCTTACACCGAACGTTCTTCCCTTCTTTGTTGATCAGCATCTCAGTGATGTCATTGAGCAGCTCGTCGTTCATCTCTTTTGAAGTCCATGTACCTTCATGAGTCACGTCACACATGATGTTAGCTAATGCTCTTTCCTTCTGAGTAGTCCATGAATAGAGCCAAAACATGTGATCCACTTGATGGTTATCACCCATATCCATCTGCTAAACCCAAAAATGAATTTTATTGTAAGTGAAGGTGGTGGTGCCGAACTCAATTCATAGTTAGCAATATTAAGCCATCACCCACACTATTTTTGCCATGAATGAACATCTCTGTTCATGGAATGTTTGGTGAATGAATTGTTTTGATACGAACGATAAATGGGCATTGAATGCATAAGATCATGCAAGGACGATATTCTGGCATGAAGTGCTCAATTCAATGATATTGTAAACCTCTAATTCTTGCAGTAATATTAGGTAGTGTTGGATTTCTAAAGAAATATACGTCCTTAATAGCTATTATGTGCTTGGTAGTTGAATCATAATGTTAATTCCCTTATCAATGCAATGTTGTTTTCTTTATGGTTGTGGCTCTTCTTAAGGTCACTCACCAATATAGTTCGTTGTTGTTCCTTTACCTTTTATATTCTATCAATTTTCATGTAATGGTTAATCTTTATATTTATTCACCATTCATAACTTGACATGTGATCATTGTTGTAAGTGATTTATTTAAAAGTAGATATATTTGATTGTGTGAGAGTAAACGAAATGTGGGTGACCAAATGTATTAAAGTTTGGATATGGATGAAACGACGGTTAGTTCTTTTTGGGAAAACAATATGAACCTATTTTTTTGTGAAATAATTGATGTGGCAACAAAGTAATATAAGAACAGACGCAATTATTTTCATCAATGACAGGATATATCCGACTCCATATGAACACGTCGGTTAAGTTTTCTACTTCCAATCTTTGACATAATATTCGGTTATGTCAATTGGAGTTTAGATAAGATACATCTATATTTTTTTATATATTGCTCTTTCGTGTTGAAGATTCTTTGTAATTCATTATTACGCTGTTCCATATTCAATGATTGAAACTATGGAGAATATACCATTCCCTCATGAAATTTTGTATTACCAAAGATGGAATGCTGAAATGGATGCCTGCTTCCTTAATGCCTTAATCCATCAGAAGAATCTGGGCGAATGGGATAATGGTGGGCCTAATGGGTGGGCATTAGGAGTTGCCAAAGATATAGTGAATATGTCGATGATGAAGCGCCTTACGTAGGCCCATACCTACGATAGAAAGGACTTCATACGCAAACATTACGAAACGTTCACTCTTGTGCTGGAAAGGATGAGAGTAGGAGGGATTAACAATAGGGCGGAGATGAATCTGCACGCGGACAGAAGGATTTGGAAATCTATAGTAGAGGTCTGGCTAGCAAACTCAATATATCGATTAAGGATTCAATTATAACATCAAAAGTGTTTTATATAACTTGGATTTCTCCACAGGAAGACTCTTTTGCAAGGACATATGTGCATGGAGATGATCCAGAGTATACTCGTTTGCGTATTATTTTTGGAGATAAAGTCGTGTCAGCAGGAGGACATCTTAAGGCACTCAGAGGTGAAATTATGATGGGGGATTAGTTGTTACGGTAGCCGCAACTAATCTTTATCGATTATATTTCCCATAGATATATTATGTTTCGAGTTTGCAATGAATGTTTTAAATTATGGTGTTGGTGTTTAAGGCAGCGAGTAATGTTTATCGAGTCATGCGTAGTGAAATTATGTTAATATCAATTGAAGTGATTTTGATGAATGCAACGGATAATGTTTATTATGTTTGAAGTTGTGAAGATGATATGTGTATCACATAAGAGAAAGAGTCAAACACTCACATTCATTACAATGTCAGTACTCATGGAATGTCTTGTTGAGAAAAAATTGATTACTAATACCAAAACAACCCGTATAACATCGACGGGTTATATAATAGTAACCAATATCTAAAATCAACAAAGTACTGAGATAATCCTAACCGATCTTCTATAGCTTTAAGAGTAGCTTCTTGTTGTTCAACAAGTCCCCGTATTTTCTCTTGTTGATTCCTTGTAACTCTAACTAAGGAGAGTAGTTCACGCTTCTTCAGATGGTGAGATTTGTTCATCATTATTTTTTAAGTTGCTCCACTCAAATAGTCAAGTCGGAGGTTCAATGTAATCCCCCAACATGATTTCACCATCGTGCATGATAGTAACGAGTTTCCAAATGACATTTGGAAATGGCAATCTCTTTCTCATATTATTTTCCCCACAAATTCCATAATTTGATCATAAACAAAGATACCGAAATCAACACGTTTACCAAACATTACGACATGAACGAACCTCCCTTGTTCTGGACTCAATCTTGAAGACTCCTCGCTTGGTATCCAGTTGTAGCAAGTAATTCCAGCCAACATCCGGGCATTCCTTCTTAAGATGGATTTTAGCAATCCATCCATGGGCCACTTAGATCCTTTAATGCCGGTTAAATACTCTGTCACTATGTCCAAATTGATGGAGTAATCATTTGTACCAAATGACGTTAGTCCTAGGGCGGAATTGATATGAGACGAAGAGAAATTGAAAATATGATTCCTACAGTAAACCTTCTCATATCTACCGAACTCAAAACCAGTCACACAATTTGATAGATTGGCGTAGAATTCACATACCATGTTTCTACAATATGAGCACGAATTACTCAGAGTATTTGTTAGATGGGCACGGTCGATTAGATTCCATACATCTTTATTCTCATCCAAATCCCCCAAAGATATGTCCCTCTCTGAAACAAAGGACATTTTTCTGATTATAAAATATCGTTGTTTCGATGTCTTATTGTAGAATTGGTAGGATAATGCTCTGTCGGCATCAATGACCTCATAGTCCACGTCCGGCGATGGTGATCTTGAAGGGACACCCATTGAATCAGACATATTGGTGGTTTAATTGCGGTTAGGGTTTTAGTTTGGGGATTTTAATGAATTCTGAATTTGATAGACTCCCAAGGTCGGTGAAGATATAAGAGTTGGACACAGTAATTTCAATGATTCAAAATGGGCCCTGCAGATATTTTATTTTGGGCTTTGTAATACATTCACACTTGATATTTTTATTCAAAAGTGTCTATTCATAAATAATGGGCTTGAAGCGTATGGTGAATGGGTGAATGGGTGAGTGGTGTATCGAGAAAGTTTAAATGAGGGTGACAGTGTAGGTGATCCTATGGGAGAGACTCTGGGTGGAAGTGTAAATGTGGGTGACAATATAGGTGATCTTTACAGAGAGGCTGTGGGTGGGAGGTGTGTTAAGGAAGTTTAAATGTGGGTGACAGTGTAGGTCACCATGTGGGAGAGGCAGCGGTGGGCGGTGTGTCGAGGAAGTTATAATATGGGTGACAGTGTAGGTGATTTTATGTGAGAAGCTCTGGGTGGGTGGTGTGTCGAGCAAGTTAATTTACCTTTAAAACCTAGAACAGTGTGCTATAATAGAAACTTTATATTTTAATTAAATTAAATTACTCCCTTCGTCCGATTCTAAGTTATTTATTTAATTATTTTTGGCGTCATTTGTCAAAGGTATCTATTTCCCTTATGTAGTTAAAAAGTACAAAATATGACCCACCACTTCCATATAATACAAATACGTACTGTACATATAATAATAGTACTCCTTAATCCACAAGAATACATTTGCATTTGGATACTTTAGAACCGACGAAGGGAGTAATATATACTGATTTTTGTAAATTGAGATTCAGTATATTAAAATATATTAAAAATAGCAATTAATAATTAATAAATCATTACTGGCATACTTTCATTGTTTATGTTGTTGGTAAAGACTTATTTGAGTCCGTCTAATGTAAGGCTAGTAGGTTGAAAGTGTTATATTTCATATTGAAAAGTGATAAGACCTAAAAGAAGACGTGATAATTGTGATTCTTGTACAATTTATGTTTGTAATGAAAAGTGGGATATACATCCCATCATGTCAGGGGTTCATATGTGACCCGTGATCAGATAAGTGATTATTTTCAGGGGTTACAAATGTAATCGATAAACCAAACTTGTTCGTATTTGAATTAGGTAGGAATAGATATCATTGAAAGTTCCTTAATGACACTCCATAAATCAAACACCAAACTTGTATCATTATATATAACTGTTATCTATAGACCACGCATGCATGGATGCATACGTGTGTGTAGTAGAGCAGCAATGTGCACATGGAAGGTAAGGATTGGATAAGCTGCAGGCTTGAGTCGATAGATTAGAATCAGCAAAAAATGTAGGATCAGAGAATAAGTTGAGTTGATGTAATGATGATGAAGCAAAAATCTTAGGTGTGTAACAGTCAGTTGCAACCCGTTGCTAGCTGGTTGCAATTGTGGGATTACATGCTTCGGAGTTAATCAGACTAATATAAGATATATGAAGAAACAATGCATCAGCTATCATCATCGACATCACATACCAGTTTAGAAGCAAGAAGTTCTTAGAAGTTGAATTCGTCAACTTCTCAAGTTGTTGTAACCTGTACATCCTCATAGTGATATTTCGTCTCCTTAAGAGTGGATGTTTGATTTAAGCCGAACCACTATACATCTCGAGTATTCTTCTTCATTTTGTTTCATTTTAGTTTGACTCAATTCATGTGAGACAAGTGACTAAGATACAGTGTTCGTGTATGAACAAAGAAGAGTTTAAACTTGCATACATTCATAAGAATAACCTTAGATTAATGAGCAAAAAAGTCATTACTCATCCAACATTAATGTATCTATCAATTTTCATTATAATTTAAATATGATGTAGTGGAGCCTCTTCAGGGAGCAAAACCTGGCGCATTGCTCTAAACATTAGAAGTTGAAGTATATATCACTTAACTAATGTAATACGAGAACAACCCAAAATCACCAAACTCATTACAAACATCTTAGCACATTAGAAGTTGAAGTATATATCACTTAACTAATGTAATACGAGAATAACCCAAAATCACCAAACTCATTACAAACATCTTAGCTATCCGCCATTAAATAATTTTGAATAATTGAATAGAAAACATAATGAAAAATAAAGAGGCCAACCAGCAAGGGTCCATTGGAATCAGATGCACAAACCTCATTAGATTGATTAGGGTAATACACTATCGCCCAACTCTGGCGCAACTCACCCATCTAATTCGCCCAATGACGGTGAGATTGCAATATTGCAATTACACCATTGGTAACACGCTATGGCATACTATTATTAATAATCCCCTGTATGGGCCATGCGTGCCATCGAAGAGTGTATGTGTGTTTAGCCATATTATTGCATTAACAAAGTGTACTTGTGGAGGGAAGAAGCATCCAAACAGAACACCGAACCAAAAGAACCCAACGCAGGTGATGTTCCCCCTGCATCCGATATAATGCACTCACTGTACGACAATGTTGGTTAACCTAATTTGCGATCTCTTTTGACCCTTTCCACGAAGAATACGTTTTGCAACAGCTGGGTGGCCGAAATTCACTAATAAAGACTCATGACACTATCTTCCCCCATGCACCACCAAATATTTGATATCATTTTTCACTATTTTTCTTATTGCCAAAATCAATGTCCTCTGATCCCATGCGCTCATTGACATTCTGTAGTGCTCGCACTTGTCCAAAACTCGATAATGTTCGGATTCCAACTCCCTGACTCTGTACATAAGACTGTCAACCCCAGCAGATATAGATGATAATTTCCTGCGAATGTGAATATTGTTGTCACCGGATGAATGCGGCAGTCCCCTAATGGCGGTCGGTCCATTCCCACGAACCATGGTTGCCGATGTGGGCCCACCGTCCAAGGGCTGAATCACGGGCTGGACTCTACACGTTTCTGGGAGCGTGAACCGATTCTCCCATGTGGAGTGACTTTCATGATTGTTAGCCCCCAAATAGTATCGTCGTAGGGTGCCGCCCATATAGCTAGGTTGCCGTAACGTTCTACAGTTACTCCCATTTGGGTTGGTGTGGATGAACCCCTTTCAATTTGTACATGGTAATCGCTATTGTTGGGAGTTCCGCTGTTGGACTCTGGACTCTCTCTCATGTCCGTCTCCGCCAAGTAACGCATACCCACTCCATTTTTAATAATGTTAAGTCTTGCCTCTCGCAGTCCACGTCTAGCGGCCTCGGGTCATTTGTATGTAGTTTGCCATCTCCCAGGGATTCCCCCAAAATATTCATCATAATATCGTTGGAGGCCCCACACCCCACATTGTCATTTTGTCCATTGTGCCAGTTTAGAACAGCTGGAGTCATTATCCCGTTGTGGAGTCTGAGGCCTTTGTCACTATCTCCCCTGATTTTTCCATTTTTAGGGGAAGGTCCCTCCACTTTATCGTCACCCCCATTGTCTGCTCCCGAGCCTGGTAAAGAATTCGCCGCCACGGTCATGTGAGTTGTACCAGGTGAATGTGTATCTATTTTTCCGTCCAAGTAGTGGGCTGATCGAAGAATATTTGGCACGTATTCATCACTAAGCAAGTACGTGAGGTCGTCACTGCGGGTTACACTCCGAACCCACCGATCCTCGAATTCCCAATCAGCCCATAGTTTGAGGTCCCGCATCCAGTCGTATAGTCTTTTGTTCCTCCAGCGGACCAATCTGCGTACAATGTCTGCGTCACCATTCACTACACCATCCGTTAAATCACCATTGTGTACAGTACAACCTCCATGTGACCTCCATTACTGGGTTGCATATTTTGAAGTGATGGAGTTCCTTCATTGTGCAAAATGGAGGCCGTGCTAAAGGAGTCCCCCCTCTCACCAGCCGTACTACCACTACTGTCACCCTCGGCCGGTGTTTGCCCCGAGTAGGTGACTAATTCATCCCCACTGTTTGCATAGGACACAGACGGTGCACGTGCATATTTTGAAGCCCTCCATCCATACACACGGAAGACAGATTGAGAATTGCTGCTTGCTGAAATGCGTTTGAGACTGCCCTCCGTTGACCTCCAAACCACGCCGCCGGTGATGATGTTTGAACGAAAATTTGCCTTCCGAAGCTTTCCCTCACCCATCCTCCTAGACTTGTAATTGGTACCCCATTCTGGAGCGACACCCCATGCCGCTCTAGGAAAATATTAATTATGATTCCGTACCCTTTATGCCCTGATTCTTTCCTAGCCTCTTCTGAAAATCTTTCGTATAGGAATCGGCTCCAATTCATATCCACACCTCTGATGATGGCCATCATAAGTTTCCATCTGTCTTTAGTCCCTTTGTCATGCCCCCCAATTCTACCCTCAACAGTCTTCGTGATGATGTCGTATAGGGCCGCGAATTCCTCTTTAAGATCCATATTACCCCATTTCGAGCATCCTGGGAAGTTGGATGTGATGATGTCGTGCCTAATAAATTGCCAATCTTGTTCCAAAGTGCTTGAGAAGTCCATAGAGGATAGGGACTCACCGTCGGCCGACAATCCAAGATGTTTTTGGAGAGTTTCAAGCGACACCTCCACATTCTTGCTCCTGATCCTCACCTGAAATGCTGCATCGTCCATCCTGAGACCTCTCGGAGCTTTGCCATAGAACTCGACGGCCAGCCTTTCATCATATAAATTCGGCTCTCTGGAGACCAGCTCCTCTATAATCGTCCAGCGCAGTTTGTGGTGGCCACTCAGGGACAGATGGTATTGGCGTGGCAACTACACCACAGTCACCGCTGGTATCTTGTGGATTCTTAATAGTAGGACAGTTGACCTGGGATAATATGTCGAATGACCGTGATTGTAAGATCCCGCATGGTGGGGAAGACAAGGGGAACTCCAAATCTTCGCCGGACCACCAAATCCATCTCGTGAATACCCGGGATGATGCAGATCATTATATGTCGGCTGACCTTGGTTATCCTCATTTTCGACGTCCAGCGCCTTGCCTTTTTGGTACTGTTTTCGCCTATTAATAATTTTAGATATTTGCCTTTTGAGTGCGTTGCCTATGTCAGCGCTTCCATTCATCTGCCTGAACGACTCTTCTTCATCCTCTATTAGAGGAACCAAGTTCACCACCTCTTCATATCAAAGTCCCACTCGCATGTCTTTCCATGAGTCCTGAATAGTACTATGCCGGGAGGATGAGTGGTGCTCCATCCTACCGACCGAGATAAACGGCCAATTATTGGAGATAAAGATGGTGAAGACTTAGGTGGGAGTGCGGCTGCGGGAAAAGTAATGCAATAATGGTCTACGATGGCAGGCTCAGATATGGGGTGAGCTTAATATTATGGGCGTGTAAAAGTAGTTTGTCCAACGTGGTGATGTTCTTTTCGGTTTACACAATCCCGTGTAACAGATGATAAACATATATCATCAATGAACATTGTCAACAAAAAGAATAAACAAAAAATTGTTATATCCTACATTACCAATATCAATAATAATACTCCCTCCGTCCCACACGTAATATTTAACCACTTTTCATTTTATGATGTCCCACGTATTTTTACTCATTACATTTACGGTACAAATACATAATATTTTATTACCTACTTTTAACAATCACAAATATTTTACTTACTTTTTAATATTTTTTCCATCATTCCCAACAACTTTATATAATTTTTTTTAAATTACTAACTTATCCCTACATTTTCTTACATTATAATACTATATTTTTAAAAAATAAAACGTCTTAATCTCCGTGCCCGTACAAACGAGTAAAAATACCTGGGACAGATGGAATAATAAATTGTTTAAATTGTACAAGGCGGACACCCACCAAGGAAAAAATTGTGTGGATTATACTCCATTTTTAACAACGTAATGTATGTTCACCAAAATATTTAATTACTCCCTAATTTCGGTTTTATGATATCTATTTGTTTTTTACGTGTAGATTAATGAGTACTAATATTAAATGTGAAGTGAGTAGTTTTATTAGAGGGATTTATGGTTAATAAGGGAAATGAATAACTTTGAAGCGAACGCCAACCATTGTTACATGGATAATTGATATGCGGACGAATAGAGTATTTATTTTAACTTTGTTTGTTTTTCGGTTGGTATCGCCACTGAAAAATTCTTATGTATTTTGGATCACAAATTTCACCCCTCATATTCCATCTTGCGTTTCAATAGGTGGAAGGAGTCACACATCATCCAAATTTTACATTTACTAAGTGCAAATTGTGTGATGTGTTACTCCACCCACTGCTGCGGGATATAAGATGGAATAGGTTGGGTGGAATAGTGAATCTCCACTATAGAATATGCGACTCTGCCACTACTCTGAATTCGACAAAACAAAGACGTCATGTTGTACTGATTTTTTAATAAATATTAGTAGTAAGTAAGTTACACTCTCTCGTACCGTACTTATGTTAATCGTCAATGTACATCCGGTGTTTAAGAGAAATTATTTTTTGACCAACTATATTAATTATATATGTGTATTGTTGTATTTGTAAGTAATAAATAAATTATATATTCTTTTTTGTGTGTAAGGTGAGAGTGCTATTTTTTAAAGTCATATAACTTATGAGGTTGTTGGTTGATGTTTAGTTCCCAATTTTTGGTATTTATAAGTAATAAATAAATTATATAATCTTTTTTGTGTGTAAGGTGAGAGTGCTATTTTTTAAAGTTATATAACTTTTGAGGTTGTTGGTTGATGTTTAATTTTTAATTTTTGGTATTGTGGTATTTATAAGTAATAAATAAATTATATATTCTTTCTTGTGTGTAAGGTGAGAGTGCTATTTTTTAAATTCATATAACTTCTGAGGTTGTTGATTGATGTTTAATTTCCAATTTTTGGTATTGTGGTATTTATAAGTAATAAATCAATTATATATTCTTTTTTGTGTGTAAGGTGAGAGTTCTATTTTTTAAATTCATATAAATTATGAGGTTTTTGGTTGATGTTTCGTTTTTAATTTTGGGTATTGTGGTATTTATAAGTAATAAATAAATTTTGTATTCTTTTTTTTGTGTAAGGTGAGAGTGCTATTTTTTAAATTCATATAATGTGTTGAGGTTTTTGGTTGATATTTCGTTTTCAATTTTGGGTATTGTGGTATTTATAAGCAATAAATAAATTATATATTGTTTTATGTTTGTGAGGTGAGAGTGCTATTTTTAAATTCATATAACTTATGAGGTTTTTGGTTGATGTTTCGTTTCCAATTTTGGGTATTGTGGTATCTATAAGTAATAAATAAATGATATTTTTTTTGTGTGTAAGGTGAGAGTGCTATTTTTAAAAATTATATAACTTCTGAGGTTTTTTTTTATGTTTATTTTACAATTTTTTTGTGATGAACATAAGTGTGGGACATAAAAAAAATATTTAAAAAAGTGCGGGAGGTATGAAGTGGTAATTTATAATTAAGATGTGTTTTTTAAATTATGTATTAATATGATTTTTTTAGTGCTCTAATTTATGTGGAACGAATGAAAACATACTGTATAAAAGTTAATTTAGGATAAACATAGTAATAATTGTATTTTATTAATTTCAAATCATATTTATTATTAAAAATAAAAGTATGTTGTATAATTATTGGAAAAATGGTAAGTGATATTACTAATTTTGATTAGTGATTTGGTGGCGTTAAATACTACTATATGTCAGCATTAATTAATAAGTTGAATGCAAGATACGCCAACTACAGTGGCGTTTCTTTAAAGTCGCCAACTCCAATAGTGTTTTTTCTCTGACAACACCACTACAAATAGCGACTTCACTTATTTCGTTAAAATTTTATGCAACAGCCATATTTAACTAAAATATTTAAAAATCTACTATATTTTAATAACTAACCCCCAATCTTAAATATACATTCATTAATATGAAATGGAAATATATTATGAAATTAATATATTAAAATTGGAGGGATCAATTTATGAAATTATATTTAGTACTTAACTTTATCAAGAGACTCCCTTCGTCCGCCCGAATGCAGGTATTTTGCTTACGTTCATGTTTATAAAGGAGCATTATTAATTAATGTGTTGTGGGTTATTCTGTTAGTGGGAGTGTGGACACCATATTTCAGTTGTATTAGTGGGTATGTGTGGGTCACTTCTGTGTAAAATTAGAAAAGACCGTATTAGAAACGGACGATCAAAATGGATACATACCCTAATTTGAGCGGACGGAGGATGATCCAGATGGACATACAGACGAGCCCAACAACATCGAGCTGATCGTTCGTGACATAATATTGGGACAAAACATTGCCATGGAGCAGCTCATTATATTTTATCATTATGTTGGATCATTCTAAGAGTTGGTCAAGATAGATTAAATATGGCATTAAGTTTAGTCAAGTTTCATTGTTAGTTGTTGATTCTCAAGTATCCATTTCTATCCTTTGAGGGTTGTTCCAAGCTTAAATAGCCGTGTCTTGCATCTAAAAATTAGAGATTAATATTATTATCTTTGAAAAGAAATCTTATCTTCAAGTTTCTTTTTCTTTGGCGGATTCCTTAGAGTTGTGAGCTTGTGTTTCAATTCTTTTCCTTGAGGTGGTGTTTGTCTTATCCTTGAGGTGGTGAATTTTCAGTCACATACTTATTTGCGTTGAGAATCGGTATCATTTGATATCAGATGGAGTATTATTGTTATTAAGGTTCTATACATTATCCCCAAGTGCACCGAATTTCAGATAAAAACCATTGGAGAGCTAATTACCAAATCAGCAAATACCTAATTTTAAGTCAAATCACCAAAAACCATTGTACTGCCGCCCCCATTTATAATTTGGGTCACAAGTAAATTCTTCTACGCAGAACCCACTATCCGTAAACCTATTGAAATTAACAAACCCCTATTCCTCCACCACACTACATACTCATTCCCGTTTAATGGTCGTCGAAGATGAAGGATTGTCTTCATCACCACACTTACCCAAAACACAACCATGAAATCCGGCTTGGTCATTTCATATGAAGATTTGGTGGAGAAGGCGAATTTCCCAAGTATGATGCGCACAGTGCTTGATAACATCCTGCGGACGTCAATGGGTGCACTAATTGCAAAAGAGCCCACTAAGTACGATGAGCTATTAGCTCAAGAATTCTACGACGGAGCGTGCATCGACATTCTTGCAATGAAAATAGAGTTCACCGTCAAGGTGCAGGGGAATGAATTCATTGTGTCACCAAAAACATTAGCGACACATCTTCAATTGTTGGACCAAGGAGCACATCACAAATCCCTAAATTTTGATTCGTCTGTTACAGAGGACTGGGCTACTGTAGGTCATCCACCATGCCGATGAGATTTTCCAAATTTTCAAAGTGGGGAAATAGGGATCTTAATGCAGAGTTTGCCACCCTGTGCGACATCCTGACTAAGACAGACGACGGCAGGGTTGGGGGGCACGACAAAGGTAGTAGAGACCGGTGGAACCTCATGATGGCCATAAATAAGGAGATAGAGGTTAATTGGAGCCGTTTCTTGTTTGATCGGCTATTGGAGGAGGTAAGGAAGTGTTCTCAGAACAGGGGTTGCGGTATAATAATAAACATATTCCTTGAGAAAATGAGAATCTCTCTGCAGAATGGGGTAACCCTCTCTAGATCCCGAAGAATGGGAGAGTCCAACCTAAGGAAAGCAAGGGTTGAAATTCCCCTATATCCAACCTATTGTAAGCGAAAGGGTGTGGGTGAATGGGAGATGACATGTCCCACCAAACGTCACAGAAACGCTACAAGTAGTTCAATTGTGGTGCGGGCTGGAAAAGCCCAGCCTATTTCGCAGTGCACGTATTCCACCCAAGAGGAACAAAATCTGCACGATCTCCAAGGGACTGATCCATTGAATTTATACTTGCCGCTTGCAAAGTCCATTAAGGAGGTTGGTAGACATTTAGAGAGATGGGCTAGGTCGAAGATAACTCAGCGAGTTGACTGTAATGACCATCGACACCGTATGTCGCCAGGTAGCAGTAAGGGTGTATCTGAACCAGGTTTTGTTTCCCGTTTCAATCACTGGAAGTCTTCACGATTTCATTCGATTATAGAGGATATTTGCCACTGGCGGCCAACTGATGCTGAGGATATGTGGGTGCGTGATGCCACCGGATGCAACGACTTGGTCTTTCTGTTAAGCAGCGCATTTAATCTGCAGGGTCTGAGACATAATCGCTATGTCTTGAAGGGAGGTGGTACCGACTGCACCACTGGGACGGTTGAAGAGTGCGTATCCAAGCAAATGCAGATAGAGTCCTTTGATCCATCAATTGTTGTTGATGCTCCCAATTGTACCCTGGAGGTGGGGAAATTTGAGGGAATTGATGATGTCGATCGCAAGGTTCCTATTCTTTCCCAGGAGGAGGAACTTAAGGCCATAAGTTATTGATGAAAGACGTTGATGAAACCAAGGGAAATACACAACAACCATTCGCTGATGTGGCAAAGGGTGCGGCTTCACAGTCTGCCCAAATGGTGGTTCCCGGTGATAAGGGCGTAGAGCTTTCGGTCTTGGTGACCGGAGAGATTGTCCGCAACAGTCAGTTTCCAGTCATGATGGAACCTGAGCAGGCTACCCAGCCAAGGTCAGGCTATGACACTGCACAAATAAAAGGTATCACCTCTGAACACGCGGCGGGGTTGCAGACAGAGGCTACCAATTTGGTCACTATAGGACCATCCTTCACTGCCGTGCCGGAAGTTCACATATTAATGACAGATGATCCAGTTGAAGAAGTTCAGACTAAAATACCGATTGACGTACCTACCCAAGTTGTAAAACTACTGCCTTGTCCAGTAGTGGCGAAGCAAATTGAAACCGGCGTCACCTACACGCAGTTAGAGTGCAAATCCCCTATAGGGATATCCGGATGTGGGGAGAATAGTTTGTTTCCCTATCCCTGGATGCGAAATTCAACAGTGCCACCCTCAGACATGGTTGTCCTGTTGCAAGTGGAGGGGTTACGTGTTGTTTTGGATGAGGTTCTGCGACGTGTAGGGAATGTGGAGTCGGGTAACAAGCGCTTGTTGGAGTTTTGTGGAAGAATCGAAGAAAATCAGCAGAAATGCGTACAGGAATTGTTGCTTGAAATCAGGAAAATCATTGGTGATGAATTGAACGCCATTCTTACGAATAATGACAAGCCGTCGATCTGATTATGAAAGTCGTTGGGATCATAGGGATGTAGCTAAATGCATAGTAATCCCCGATCTTGTCCCCGATTGTAGTTTTCTTTTTGATATGGATATATCGCAGATCATACTACGACCTTACACCAGATAATGTGCGGCGTCTATATTATATTATATTATATTTACATCGTGGGACACAAATCTTCCACATTATAACTCTATCAATATTCACTATATTGTATTTACGTTACGTGTCCCTGATCGTATTTTTTTTCACCCTCAAGTATAAGTGATCGATTGTAGTGCGCGTGACCAAGTGAAATATCATTCCCACAAGATAGTTATAAATTTAACAAGTAATTCTATATGATAATTCCAATGTAAGACAAATCCGGGGTTTTCTGAAAGAGATAATTAATTAACTAATAAAAGCAAAATTTAAATAATTAAACTAATTATGCAAATAAAATAAATCACGCAGAGAATACGATTTAGAATTCAAGAATGGAGAATTGGTAATACTCGGGCAAACAGTTTAACAATGTGACTAATTTATCTAGACCCAAATTAATTACCTGCAGACGTTTATAAGAGGATCACTAAGCCTAGTTAAATCACCTTGATCGGGTAGTTTCTAACACTTATAATGAGCTGAAAATCCTAAGATCAATAAGAAATTAACTCCCTCTCCCTCTATAGGTACTTCATGCTAAATTCCAATTAAGGTTAGAGCACTAGACTTCCCTTTCTATGTACGCGATTGTTAACCCTTTTTTTTCTCCTTATTAATTACCTAATAATGATGTTTTACCAAGTAATTAATATTCCAAATTGATTGTCTCACACTCTTAGGTATTATAGGCCAATCCCCTAAGACTGTCACAGGAAACAACAATTATTATGCAGAAATAAAGAATCATATTAGCTATCAATCAATGATACCGTCAAGAATAATTAAAGGAATCAAAACCCAAAAACACAATAATACGAAGTCTCAAAATATCCTCTTCAATAAGGAAATAAACAATCTGCAGAATAATCAATCCAAGACTAGGGCAAAATCAAATCACATAGTCAATACTGTATTAAGCCCTAACATTACCAACAAATAAGCTTAGCCCATGGATTTACGGGGGCAAATCACAAAGATGTAATAAACCCTAACCATTGTGCTAGAATAACAAAACTAAATAATTAAAAATAAAGAACCCTTTTGGAGGACTCCGTCTCTTTAATCTTTATCTCCGTCGACGATGGGTGGATGGATGGTGGAAGAATGGTGAAGGGTGAACTGGGACAAGAGGATGAACGGCCGTTAAGAATGGTGATGCTGTCGTTCTGTTCTCGGCCGAGGGATAACTGTGTTCTTCTCTTCCAAGATGGAATTCACGTGTGTATATACGTACAACAAGGGTGGCGGTGGAGTTAGCCTTCCTGTGGGCTTTTTGAATAATTGATTTTAAAGTCAATTACATGGCCCAAAGGCAATCTGACTTCAATTAATTTCCAATAATGGATAATGGATGCTGCAGGACATGGGTTAGACTCTCCATAATGGTAATTTTCATGGCTTTTCATGCTTGGCCCACCACTTCATATTCCCCATCATGTACGTGGCAAATCTATTGTGAGTTGATGGTAAGTTAGGCCCACTTGAATCATGAAATGGCCCAAATTTTCGTGAGTTTCGCTCATCTTATCTGCAGTCGCGCTACTTCACCATTTAATTCATAACTTCTTCATCCGATCTTTGATTGAGGTGATTTTTGCGCTCACACGTTCCTCTCTTCCGTGGCTTTCCAACCATGTATCATAAGACTGATTTGGACCTCCACACGAATCCAAAAAAATTATAGAAGATGGTCCTCTGTTTTTACACAAATTCACCTTTCACCCCAACTTTGTGTTTGTATCCATTTTCCTATCAAAACAGAACAAAATACCTCTCAAGCACCTTTTAGTCAATAATAATTTAAAGTATTAATATTTGTGCAAATAATAGTAATTAAACACTCAAAGAGGAATAAAATTGAACCCGAAATTACATGAATTTCCACTCTCATCAAACCCCCCAAACTTAAGGTGTTGTTCGTCCTCGAACAACGAAACGACAAACCAAGAGAAATAATGAGATGGAAAGTCATGTTCTAAGGTAACGATCAAACTAAGCCTTCAAAAGATGTAATCAATCTCAACTTGGTTCACATAACTTCAAATTCAAAAGCATTAATTTATTCGAAACATGCAAGTTAAGATAATTACTTCACCAATTCAAGTGCTCAATCCACCTATGCTCACAAGATATATATAATATAACTCTCACGCTCATGGTGTATAAAGTGTACACCGCTTTGGGTTAAATATATTTTTGCTCTCAAATTCAATTCAAGTGCATGCGTAACCATAAGCTTGCCTATTGTCTCAACTCTCCTTTTACTTGTAGCTAGCAAATCATGAATCAAAAAAGGTCTTTTTATTTGGTTGTAACGTAGGCTCTTTGGACAAGGTAGGAAAAATATGGATAAGTGACACAAACTCGGATCAATCAAGTGGCCATCTATCACGATCTTTCATTCTTCCTCATCACTTTATTTTTTGTACAACTCCTCCTTAACTCCAAATTATTCATTTCTTTCCTTCAACCACAAGAATGAAAGAGTATTTTCTTCTTTTCTTTCAGCATCAAGGGTATGTGCACTACCCCACTAATATTTTTTTCTTTCTCTCCCTTTATTTTTTTCTTGAGGTACCAGTTTCGGGCACTACCTCTTTTCTTTCTTTTTATCCCTTTTATTTTTCTTTTCAACTGAATAGGATTTTAATATCCTTTTTCTTCTCCTTTCTTCATCATCCTTTTCAACTCCAACAAATTCACACTCTTCTTCTAACCTCTTCAACAATTACTCAATTGATCCAAGTAACACAAGGAAAAATCAAATACTGATTAAGCTCAAAGGGTTATTCAAAAAATGGATTTTTCAAGGCTCAACGGGTTGACTAAGGATTTAATAAATTCAGGTAAAGTATAGGGAAAAAGATGGGCTAAAAATCAAAGATGGCCTAATATCATTTTCATAATCCACTATACTATTCTCGAATATTCAAGGAGACTCAAGGCAAGTTCTAGAATACACGCACAAGAACGATACGCTCAAGAAATAAAAATATCATGCGTCAATGTATCATGATTTAAAGGCTCAAATCTCACTTGGCTTTTTCATAGAATGAACGAGCACTCTTCAAGGCTACGCATACATCATAACAAGCACATCAAAAACTTCAAGTACTTAAGAATTAAAGCATGTTTCCCTTATTAATCATAATCAACACCTTAGCATAGACATGAAAAATAACAACTCAAAGATCCCCATGAAATTCAGGTCATAGAAATTAAAGCTCATGCTCCTCACTCATAAGAATTCAAAACTCACAGAAATTTTAGAATAAGGAACGAAGTAACCTGATTTCAATCTTCTTTAAATTTTGCAAGTTCACTTCATCACCTTTAATACCTTCTCAATCATAAAAGCTCAACACAAACCATCATCATAGAAGAGATAAAAAATATCGAAGAGACGAAAATCAATGACAGAACAACATGGGACACCCAAAAATAAATAAAAAAAAACACACAAGACACCTGGATAGTCGCAAAAAAATTCAGAAGATCAAATAAAATTCGAAAATTCTAAAAAAAAATCAACTTCCAAGCACACAGACACTAAACAATGCAGAGTAAACATACCTGGGTGCGGATGGAACAAGGGAAGAACATCACACCCCCCAAACTTAGATGAAAACGTCAGTTGAATCTAAGTTTAAAAGGATGTTATTACCTTAAGTGTAAGTACGCACCTTGAGTATAATTCACCTAGCACAAGACAAACAAACAAACAAAATAATAAAACGGTGGGTTGCCTCCCACCAAGCGCTCTTGTTTAACGTCGAGGAGCTCGACGGAATGCAGTGTATATCAAGTCAAGAGATCAACAAACAGAACCTCGACTTCACCGTGATGATGATAATGCTTTAAGCGATGCCCATTAACCGTGAAGAAAGCTCCATCGTTCTTCATGAGTTCAACCATTCCATTTTCATAAACTCGACTAACCTCATAAGGACCCATCCACTTTGATTTAAGCTTACCTGCAAAAATTCTCAAACGAGAATTAAATAAGAGTACAAAATCTCCCACTTGAAAATTCTTACTTCGAAGTTTTGCATCATGCCATCTCTTGGTCCTTTCTTTATAGATGCAGGAATTTTCATACGCCTTCTCTCTAAACTCCTCAAGTTCATTTAATTGTAGAAGGCGACTACTACCCGCTGCTTCAAGATCCAGGTTGATCTTCTTCACCACTCAAAAGGATTTGTGCTGAATTTCCACAGGAAGGTGGCAAGATTTTCCATACACCAATTGGAACGGTGACATGCCTAGAACGGTCTTATACGCAGTTCTGAATGCCCACAGTGCATCATCAAGCTTACTAGCCCAATCCTTACGGCTAGTACTCACAGTCTTCTCCAGAATCTGCTTGATTTGACGATTGGAAACTTCAGCTTGTCCATTCGTCTGTGGATGATAGGGTGTGGATACTCTATGTTTCACTCCATAAGACTTGAGAAGATTCTCCATTAGCTTATTGAGAAAATGAGTTTCCCCATCACTAATGAGAATTCTCGGCACTCCAAAATGTGAAAATATGTGCTTCCTCAAGAACGCAATGATCGTTCTTGCATCACTCAACTTGGTTGGAATTGCTTCCACCCACTTTGAGATATAATCAACAGCAAGCAAGATATATAAAAATCCATTCGATAAAGGAAATGGACCCATAAAATCTATGCCCCACTTATCAAAGAGCTCCACCTCATACACATTCTTCAAGGGCATTTCATCTCTTTTTGATATGCCCCCCATCCGCTGGCATCTATCGCAATTCTCTACATAAAATCTGCAGCACTTAAATAAAGAAGGCCAAGTAAAACCTGATTGAATAACTCGTGCTGCAGTCTTTTCCGCTGCAAAGTGACCCCCATTTGGTCCATCATGGCACATACTCAAGACGCTCTCCCATTCTTCCTCAGGAATACACCGGCGTATGATGTTATCCGGACACAGCTTGTAGAGAATTGGATCATCCCATACGTACTTCTTGACCTCAACAAAGAACTTCTTATAATGATACTCAGTCAGCTTGTAAGACTTTATTTGACCTCCACTAGCCAAAAAGTTGACTATATCTACATACCATGGTGCTGGAGGCTTCTTTACCATCTCTACTAACTCGAAGCAATCAACCACAAGTATGTCTTCATCAGGAAAGACCTCCTTAATAAATTCATACTTCTCAACACAATGATCCCGCGGCTCAAGTCTAGAGAGATGATCAGCTACCACATTCTCACTCCCCTTCTTATCTTTAATCTCAATATCAAACTCTTGGAGAAGTAAGATCCATCTGATTATTCTTGGCTTTGCATCCTTCTTTTCCATCAGATAGCGGATAGCTGAGTGATCCGTATACACTACTGTCTTCATGCCCACTAGATACGGGCGGAACTTATCAAAGGCATACACCACTGCAAGAAACTCCTTCTCTGTTACTGTGTAATTCCTCTGAGCTGTATCAAAGGTCTTGCTGGCATAGTAAATAGGTCTGAATCTATTTTCCCTAATCTGTCCAAGCACAACCCCCAATGCCATGTCACTAACATCACACATCAACACAAAAGGCTGCTTCCAATTCGGAGTGATCAGAATTGGAGCAGTTATCAAAGCCTCTTTAAGTACCTAAAAAGCATGTAAGCAAGTATCATCAAAGTCAAAAGGTACATCTTTCTCAAGCAAATGAGACAAGGGTTTAGAATATTTAGAGAATTCCTTGATAAATCTGCGGTAGAAACCCGCATGACCAAGGAAAGATCTAACCCCTTTCTCATTAATCGGTGGCGGAAGTTTCTCAATGGCTACCACCTTTGCTCGATCAACCTGCAGCCCCTTAGAAGACACATGATGCCCAAGTACTATACCTTCTCTTACCATGAAATGACATTTCTCCCAATTCAGAACAAGGTTAGACTCTTGGCATCTCTCCAAAACAACAGTAAGGTTAATAAGACAAGAATCAAAAGAAGATCCAAAAACAGAAAAATCATCCATGAATACTTCCATAATTCTTTCAATCAAACCCTCAAAAATATACATCATGCATCTCTGAAAAGTAGCAGGAGCATTGCACAAACCAAAAGGAAGCTTCCTAAATGCAAAAGTACCATATGGGCAAGTAAAGGTAGTCTTATCTTGATCCTCCGGTGCAATCATTAGCTGATTGTAACCAGAGTACCCATCTAAGAAACAATAAAACTCATACCCCGCAAGCCTATCAAGCATCTGATCCATGAAAGGTAAAGGAAAATGGTCTTTGCGTGTGTTTTCATTTAGTTTCATATAATCAACACAAACACGCCAACTTGTAGGTATCCTAGTAGCCAAAGTCTCTCCATTCTCAGATTGTACTATAGTCATGCCCCCCTTCTTAGATACCACATGCAACGGACTCACATAAGGGCTATCACTAATAGCATAAATAATATCAGACTTCAACCACTTAAGTACCTCTTTCCTAACCACTTCTTGCATCGCAGGATTTAAACGCCTCTGATATTGCACATAGGTTTTCTTTTCATCTTCTAACCTCATCCTATGCATGCAAATAGATGGACTTATACCTTTCAAATCTTCCAAAGACCATCCTATGGCAGACTTATGCTCCCTAAGGACTCTAAGCAGTTTATCAAGTTCAAGTTCAGTTAAGGCAGATGATACAATTACCGGATATGTTTGATTTTCCCCCAAAAAGGCATATGATAGATGATCCGGTAAAGGCTTCAATTCTACCTTCTTCTTCTCTTCAGCTTCAGGTTCCTCCTTCTCCAGTGGTAAGAACCGTGGTGTCCACTTGCCTCCTTCAATTTTGAACTCCTCTCTTTTATCTTCCCTGCAAGCATTCAAAGCATTCAAATATCCATTAAATTCATCATCAAAAATATTACCTGAATAATCAGATAAAAAATCAGTTACAAGAGTAGGGAAAGAAAGACTGTTGTTGATGCATGTCTCCAATGGATCCGTAGACAGAATCAATGGCAATTTTTCCTCAATGATCTCATCAACAACATCAATGAACTTGCAGTTTGCTTTTTCAGCTGGCCACTTCAATGCGTTATTAAGAGAAAATACTACTTCATCATCTCCCACTCTGAGCCTCAACTTCCCGTCTTCAACATCAATCAGAGCTCTAACAGTGGCTAGGAATGGTCTCCCAAAAATCAGAGGCACATTGTTATCCTCTTCCATATCAAGCACCAAGAAATCGACTGGGAAGATGAACTTATCCACCTTCACAAGTACATCATCAATAACTCCTCTAGGGTGTGGAAGAGACCTATCAGCTAGCTGCAATGTCACCGAAGTAGGTCTCACCTCCCCCAAATCAAGACTTTTGAATGTATTTAGGGGCATCAGATTGATGCTCGCCCCTAAATCACACAAAGCTCTGCATGTGGCGTTCTTCCCAATCTGAACAGGAATAGTAAAACTACCCGGATCTTTTAGCTTTGCTGGCAACTTCCTCTGGATGATGGCACTACATTCCTCAGTCAAGTTCACTGTTTCCTTATCCCCAATACTCCGCTTCTTGGACATGATTTCCTTAAGAAACTTTGCATAGTGAGGCATCTGCTCAATTGCTTCAGCAAAAGGAATGTTGATATGGATCTTCTTGAATATCTCTACAAATTTCTGAAATTTCTCATCAAGACCCTTTTTCAACTACACCGTAGGAAAAGGAATGGGATACTTTGTTTTTGGAATACCCAAACTGTTTCTCTCTAATTCTTCCTTTTTATTCCTTTCTCTTTTAACTTTTTCCCACTTCTTTTCAGTCACAACTGGATGATCAATATCACTTTTGAAACCAACTGTATCAGTATGGTGAGGAACATACTCAACTGGAGCAGAATTAGGATCACACGGCATATTGCCCGTCACACGCACGACATCGTGCGAACCACCATATGTGGTGCACGATTCGGGCGGCATAGCACGGTTATCGTCGTGCGAGAACCTAGACGTTTCTTCAGTTCCGTGCGAGAAGTATGTTGGTGATGGTGCACGACTGTCATCGTGTGTCACACCCCAGCGCATGGCATCGTGCGTCCTCGCACGGTCCTGGCCGTGCGCCAACTCTTCATGCACGACGTCGTGTGTGCTCACACGGTTCTGGCTGGGCGTCCACTCGGATGCGTGCGTGTACACACGACTGTCCCTGTTAGTTTTCCCAGACCAATTTTCTCTGTACTCTGCATCCGACAACCTAGGCCCTTCATACTGTTTACCACTTCTCAAAGTAATAGCATGACACTCAATAATGGATGTGTTGCACACTCTATCTTAAAAAGCATGTCTTAGTTCTCTCATGTTTGATTATAAACTGAGATCAATACAACGAACTAGCACGAGGTTAAAGAATAAGTTGATAGTTTAAACCCACCCCCAAATTTGTTAGTTCATCAAAATTTGAGTGTAAACTCAATTAAAAGGCAATCAATGTTGATGCACTTGGTGTAGGCAATATTTTAATATAATTGTTTTACTATTTAAAGTCCATATAAAAATCGGGTGTTGTGTTCACATTATGTTTGTTGTTTTTTATTTAAACAATATATATATATATATATATATATATATATATATATATATATATATATATATATATATATATATATATATATTTTTTTTTTTTTTTTTTTTTTTTTGTAATGTGTTTATGTAAAAAAAATTCCCTGTGTTTAATTCTTTTTAATTCTCCAATTTACAAAAGATATTTAAAAAAAAACACCACGGAGTGTTTATCCACTAAGTGCACTAAGTAAATAATCACATCTACCATATGTTAGTTGGTCAAAAAAAATATAAATAAAATGGTATGCAACTACGGTTTGAAGAATTATCTTTTCATGAAAACAACGTTTTTGGTTGTTCTGTTACTGGGGTTAAACGTTCTGGGACACCAATACGGAAGACCCTTTATATTTAATTTTAAATATGCATGAAAGTAATTGATAAGAGTGAAATTTCTTGTACTATTGGTTCCGATTTGATAGCTCTTTGACTGTGTAATTGCTATTATTTGCACAAATCTTAATACTATGATTGATTATTGACTAAAAGGTGCTTGAGATTTATTTTGTTTTCTTTTTATATGAAAAGGATAAAGACTGCAAAGTCTTAATGAAGGGTGAATTTGTGAAAGATGTCAAGGAAACATAGCACTACATTCCATAATTTCTCAGTATTTCTATAGAAGTCCGAACTGGTCTTGTTATACATGGTTAGAAAGATACTGAAGAGAGGCTCACGTGAGCGCAAAAATCGCTTCAATCGGAATTCGGTTGAAGAAGTTATTTGTAACACTTATATATTTGATTTCTTAAATTAATTTTAAATAAACTAAATATAAATATATAAAACTAACTTTCTAGAATATTTAAATCTACAAATTATATTTTAATTTTCTATTGTACTTGGATGTTTTCATTAATATATGATAGAAATAAAGTAAAGACGAAACAAAAAAACTTAAATATATATAAAGATTTAATATTATTGAAATTTGTAAAAGTTGGATTCAAATTCCATTATATCATTACTATGTAAAATGCTAATGATATAATTTTAATCACATAATAATCGTGATTACTAATGTTAAATAGCTTCAATCCCGTTAATTAACAACTTTTAATAATACAGTCGACCACTAATAATCAATTCTGATTTATTTGATTTAAAATTAATAATAATTAACTTGAATACTTCATTTAGCGTTAATATCTAATTATAAATTTGAGGATAATATTTAATATTAACTAATATAATTATTATACGTATTACGGAGGGAGTATCACTCCACCCAACCCCCTACCCATTTCCCACCCACCAACCCCAAATGTTTTCTTAGAATTTTAGTTTTAATATTCAAATAATAAAATTATTATCACACAATCTTACTCCCATAGCCACCCAACATAACATTTTTTATATAATTACTATTTAAATAAACAAAAAATAATGACCCAACCCTATCCCCTACCCAACCCACCCCCACCCACCCACATTCAAAACAATTTTTTTTTTTCGATATTAAAATCTAAACATTACAAAAAATTTGGGGAGCGGAGGGGAAGTGTTGTGTGAGTGGGGATCCACCCTCACCCCCCAAATTTTTTGTGGGTAAGTGGGTAAGTGTGGGTGGGAGTGGGTTGGGGTGGTTAGAAGTTGGGGGTGGGGTGGGGTGGGGTGGGGTGGGAGAATGGGGGTGTTACTATTTTTTTTTTACGAATAGGTACGTATTATAGTATACAGAATATTATATCAGTGTTATCAAAATTACGAAAATACGTGACCTTGGGGGGAATCGTTATTGATTTCATTTAATGATATCAACTCTTAAAATTTACTCTTTTAATTTTGTTAGTTATAAATTTTGCAAAGAATTTACCTTTCCTTATATAGAAAAGCTATTTGTTTATTTATTTATTTTTAATATGATACTTAATTTATTTATTCAAAAAATTTAACATGTTGTTAATAATCAGTTCTTAACCTTAAATTATGTGATAATCGAGACTGAATACACACAAAAATATTCAGAATGATTATTCGAGATGTTAATTAGATAGGATGAGGAGTAGGGTCTCTAGCTAGTTGCACGTAAATCAATTAAGAGAATTGGCATGATGTCCAATAATTGACAAAATTTCCAATTAATCTCTAGGTACACAATTTGGGGGTTATTTATAGGCCATAAGCATGTGGAATGCAATAATTAGGTCTAGGGTTATAGACCTATATGCTTGATGAGTCAACTTTTTCACGTGATGCCAAACCAACCAGCTGTCACCTAAGCCCGGACGTGGGACGATGGCGTTCAGTGTAGTTTGCATCATTTATTTATGGTGAATCACCTTAGCTAGTCAAGTCGAGCGGTACCATTCGAGCTGAGGTCGATTGAGCTGAGCAAGCGGAGCTGAAATAGCTGAGGTGGATCATCTGAGCTGAGGTCGATTGAGTTGAGCTAGCGGAGCTCAACTAGCGATCAATGGACCATGTGAGCTGATGTCGATTGAGCTGAGCGAGCGGAGTTGGACCATCTGAACTGACGTCGATTGGGCTTAGATGGCAGAATTAAACTACCTGAGCTGGGCCATTTGAGCTGAGATCAATTGAGTTGAACAATCGGAGTTGAAATAGTTCAATTGGACCATATGAGGCGAACAGCCTGGTGCAGTCCCACCTTTTTGTGCATAACTTTCATATTCGAACTCCGATTCGGGTGATTCTTAGCCCAAAATGATCCTCTCTTCCGTGGTTTTCTAACCATATATGACTTATTCATTTGGACTCCCAAATGAATATAGAAAATTTGAGGAAGATGACTGGGCATTTTTTTAGTTTGTTTGTGCAGGTTGTTCCTTTTCCCTATCTACACACTTTTGCAGAGCTTGCTGAAGTGCCTGAGAAGATTTCTTCAATTAGTTACTCCCTCCGTCCCGGGTATTTTTACCCGTTTGTACGGGCACGGAGATTAAGACGTTTTATTTTTTAATATATAATGTAAGAGAAAATAGGGATAAATTAGTAATTTAAAAAGAAAAAGTGAATAAAGTTATTGGGAATGATGAATAAAGTGTAAAAAAGTAATTAAAGTTGTTGGGATTGTAAAAAGTAGGTAATAAAATATTATGTATTTTTGCCAAAAATGAAATGGGTAAAAATACGTGGGACACCCCAAAATGGAAAGTGGGTAAAAATACGTGGGACGGAGCAACCCAAATCCCCTATTCCACTTTGGTATTCCACTCCCTATTTCATAACTTCTTTCCTATTAAAAAACTATACCCTAGTTAATGACCATTAAACCCCTGGGGCATGGGGTGAAAATTTGACCATTGATTACGACACATGTCAAAAATCTAATTAGTGCAATAGTAGATGAAACACATAATGGAATAGGTGATCCCATTTGGGGACGAAGGGAGTAATTTATTTCAAGCTGCATCGTACATCCGGATTAATATGCAATTAATCCCAGTAATTGAGTAGTTAACTGCACCTTATCCACAGATTTATATATTCCCTCCTTCAATTTGTAAGAGTTTCATTTGCTTTTGGACACGTGGATTAAAGAGTATTATTATTTAATATTTAGTGGGTAGTTGTATTAGTGGGTGAGTGGGCCCCATGTTTTAATTGTATTAGTGGGTGTAGGTGGGTTTCATATGTCCCAAAAAAGGAAATGAGATCCTTTGGGTTGGACAACCAAATGTTAAAAAGAGACTCTTACCTATGGACGACGGAGGGAGTATTGAAGAACAACGATGTCATTACAGATTATGTTTCAATAGTTGGAAGTAGGGAACACATGTGATAACGTTCACATAGACACTCAACTTAGAGAATTAACTGGGTCCCAAATGCAGGCCACCATGTGCAAGCTCTGCATTGGATGTACATTAAAATTCACGCACATATGTGGCTGTTTAGAATTCACATTTCTTGCAATCCAGTGGGCAGTTCATCATCAGGATCACGAAAGTGTCCTTAAAAAACTCATCAACGCTACTACTATATTGTCGCAAGGCCCATATGGGTTTACCTTCGTACATGTCACCAAACGAAAATCGTAACTTCGCTAGATACCTTATAGATGAAGACACAGAGGGCAACACGCTGGAGAGCTTATTCAGCCTTGTTGATGACCCTCGACATTCACTGCCGTCAAAGGACAAAGGCAATTTGATGTCAAAAAAGGACTGCAGTCATGTCAAGGACGACAACCACAGCCGTGACAATGGTTTCGCGTATACTGTGGAAAGGCAACGATCCGGCATGTATATGGATGATTACCATGGCGTAGGAGATGAAGTTAGAGGGTCAGCACCGGCAATCCGAAATATTCATGGCGAACCCAAAAGATATCCTTCCGAAATCACACGGGAAAATGGTAACGACATTTCTATGCTCGGATATAGGATTCCTCTTTGTTACAATGATTGTGGATGCTAATCCTAATTTAGTCATGACTAATACCTTCAGAAGTGGGTGTCCACACCACTGATGGTTTGTAGTGAAAGTGAATATCAAATGTCCACTCCTGTCCGTGCAGCGTCGAATAGTGTCGAGATCCTTGCAATCCACAAGCACAAAACCCCAAACCCGCTTTCCAATCTGGACGCATTTCCATTTACTGCCTGCGATAGACTCAGAGACAAAGAATGCGCCAGGATGTTAATGTATGCAGTCACAAGCAAACACTCCCACAGGTTAATACTATTTCCTTAGCGAGGTGCTTGTCGCCACACGGGACAGGTACATTACTCAGCAGGAGGAATTGGAAATGGTGTCTGACTTGCTGAATCCAGAGGAATTGGAGTCTCCTAATTCTGGTACACGAAACTGGTTGTTTGACGTGGTAATACTACATCTTGTAATGGATCTTACATTCATTCATATTCATTTTTGGTGGAAACAATTTGGTGTTGTTGAGATGCCAAGCATGTAATACTTGTGTTAGATTGATCGCAACAAAACTCTAACACGTAACGTATATTTCTGGCGGGGATGTTAACCATCATCACATTTATGGCAGGACAACTCGTTGAGGAGTAAGACACAATGCAACGTAGCATAGATGATGGAACGGTTGGTACACAAACCAGCGATGCCAAGATTGACAGGCAGCAGTCAAGGGTTAGGCTGATACACCACCAATGAGGAAAGATGAATGTGGGGAACTGACTAATAAAATGGGTCGGACCACCGGATGGGCTACCGCACCCTGCAAGGCATCGAGCGCCTTGTCATAGTCAAATCATGCATCCCCTGTCGGTCGTCATTTGTTCTACTTAAAGATAAATCTAAATTAACATCACCCAAGTTTATGTCATATACGATTCAGAATGAAGGGTTTTATTATCTCAAGATAAGATCTACTTAAAGATAATCTAAATTAACATCAAAAAATTGTTTAGTTTTAACATTAGGGTTACACGAATAGAAACACAACCACTACTTTTTTTTTTCAAATTACTTACAATCTTTGATTGCTTTTGAAAAAAATATTCATCCACATTAATGTCCGTGCAAGACATAGCCAACGGGCAGGATAGGGTTCCCTAACGGCCGACGGGGCGTTTACTTTTGTCATGTTTGCTTCTTGGAGGAGTAACCATTATTTTAATGGCGAGTCCTCCAACCTTTTCAATTTTGGCCAAAATAGCATCACAATATTTTTTTTTAAGCTCAATCATTACATATTATATTAAATTACTAAATTGCGACGAAATTTATAAAAATAATATCATCCTAGATAGTTACTGTTGGTTTTTAAATTATTTATGCGTTAGGAAAATCTTATAATGTTTAAAATCAAAATACTCTTAACAACACTACCAAAATTTTCACCGCTTTATGATATTCTATTCGCTTTCAACCATACTCATTATAAGATGACTAAAAGAATATTTAACCCATCACATTTGGCGACTCTCTTTGATGCCTACGTTTCTCTTTTTCTCATATTATCCACCTAAAACAATTACTACATAACCTTAACCCCACCAATCAATTAAAACACACTAACCCACTGTCAGAAAAAATACAAAAAATAAATAAATATGGGAATTTCTTATTACGGGATGGATCAAATAATTACTAGGCAACTTGACAATTTGCTTTTTTTCACGTGGGATTAAGAGTATTATCATTTTGTGTGATTCTTATATGACTCGTGGCCACGGGTGACCCTCTCACTTGAGATGGTGCATATCCATACTGCGCACCCTCTCATGTGAGGGGGTCACCCGTGATCACTGGTAACAAAAGTGGCCATCCATAATTTAATTTGTAGTGAGAACTTGTATTACTGGGAGCGTGGGCACCATATTTTAATTGTAATAGAAGAGTTATATGGGTCCTTAGAGTTACAGTCTAGGAATGATATATTTTTTTAAGAAATTTCAAATTAAATTCTTTAAGATTTTTAATTTGACAAGTATTATTAAACGACAAGGAATTGTGTGCAACCTCCTCTACAACCTCCTTCCTTGACCTTCAGTGTGTGTTTTCTCTTTTTTCTTCGTAAACGAAAAACACACCTACTTTCTCCGCTATTTTTGGGATGTAACTCATGCAATTTTAACCTTGTGTTTTATGGTTTAATTGTAATTTGACGATATGATGTAGAGGGTATAATTTAACTCTGTGATAAACTTCCTCCGTCGCACACTAAGGACAGTAATTGCTTTTTCAAAATGGTGGATTACGGAGATGTAGTATTTATCTGTGTTATGGGTATTTGTATCAGTGGGAGTGTGGATCCCTTATTTTAATTATATGAAATGGCGTGCGTGGGTACCAGGTTTGTAAAAAAAGAAAGTGGATTAAGTGGATGTGATGACCAAAATATAAAAAATACAGTCTCTGAGTGGGACGGAAGGAGTACGGTTTATGGTGTAATTGTAGTTAAACCCATTTAGTTTAAGAGTATATCTTATCCCTATGGTTTATGGTGTAGGGTATAATTGTAAATTTTTCAATGTGTTTAGGGTGTAATTTATCCCAAGAGTTTAGGGTTAGACTTAACAAAATTACTTCTTAAAATAAATTTAAAAAAAAACCATCAATGAAGGAGCAGGAATTAATTAAGAATGGTGGTGTTTAAGGTTTTACCAATTCAATTGGTACAACGTGTTGTACCATAGTCCCCTTCTTATTACATTTTATGTAATTTCTAAAAATGATGTAATATTATATAATCATATTTATTTTAGGATCACTAATAATGAAAAAGGTTTTAATATAATGCTATTAAAAATATTTTTGAACATAAGTATAACGATTTTAATTTTACAATTAAATGTATACAGTACGTAATTTAACAATTTAGTCCTCTTATAGAGTGATTCTTCCGTGATTACAGGTCACGTGTGACCAGTAATCAAATTCTTGGATTCCCCAACTGGTATTATTTCGTCGCTTTACAATAAATATTACAAACTATTCGTTGATTGACATGTATGATAGTCTACTTTATATCCTCATAATCACCCCTCACGGGAAAGATATAGATTTTTATCTATGCATAAGCATTACTCATCTAATTCATGTAACATGAGATGTAACCCAAGGATATAAAATCATACCTTGCTTAGTTGATTCGGATTACTATTTTTTACTACAAACCCAAAACAAGTCTCTCCACGCTTTCGTATGTCGCTAATTATTTAAATTCCTTTGTTTAATTTTTTTTTCATTCGTGAATGACAAATTACTTTTTTGGGTGTGTATAGACAACAGTATGCACCATGTACCCGTTTTAAAAAACCCTTTAACATATGGCACTACAGGACTAAAATTTAAGATCATTTCAGACGCTGGGCCAGGGGCACCCTCAAAAAAAGACCTACATTCCACTGCATCTAGTCTTTCGCTTAACCCATCCCCCCTCCGGATCTACAGTAAAAAAGGCTCAAACGTGGGAAGATACGTTGAAAACGGCTAACAACACTACTGCACAAGAGGTATTCGCTCTGTATCGATCATATATTGTGATCCAAGATAATGATCTAGGGACTGATCGTGTGGTCATCATCTTACGATGTTGGTAGATTCATCAGAAGATAACTCATTCACCGACGATCCCCCGGGATACCCGAACGAAGGTGAAGTCACTCCACACGGAGGGGACATAGCTAGAGAGGATTTCAACTGGTCTACATTACTTAATTATTTTATTGACATAGGTGATCTTGCCGGACGTGATCCTTCAACCTGGTCGAGCAATTCTGTGGTGGAGAAGTCTTTCCGGACATTGGGCGATGCGGAGGAGTTCTACAGATTGTATGCAGCATGCATTGGGTTTGGAATTAGACGGCGGGGAACCGAACACTACAGATAAAGGGAAAAGGTGTCCAGACGTCGATGGGTATGCTGTCGGGCAGGCATGAGATCCACTAAAAAGGAACAACTAACGGTCAACAAGAAGCAAGATGCAAGGTTAGCATCGCGATGTAACTAAAGGGCATCGTTCGGCTTGAGGTGCCAAAAGGAGGATGGTGCGTACACAGTCGTCGACTTTTCAACAGCACACTCGTACCCGGTTGCAAATCTTAATCAGGTACATTTCTTTAGATCTCAGAGGAAGGTAGGTGACGCCCACGCAATGGAAATACGAACGATGAAGGATTCCGGAATAAGGACATGCAAGATTATGGACTTCTTAGTGACGACTCATGGTGGATACAACAATGTGGGTTTCACTGTGAAGGACTTGTATAACTTCGTCAGTACGGACTGCCAGAGAACTCAGCAACTCAGCTTGAATTCGGAGGCCACAATCGCATACTTGTCAGCACAGGTGGAGAGAGACCGGGGCATATATGTCAGGTACGCCGTCGACAGTGAGAAAAGGTTAACTCAAATTTTCTGGGCAGACTCTAGATCTAGGTTCGACTATGGGTTATACGGCGACGTGGTGGTTATTAACTCTACATATAAGACCAATCTTTTTAAAATGCCCTTCGTCCAGATTGTCGGCGTCAAAAACCACGATAGTACCACGTTGTTCGGATGTGCTCTTGTGTCTGAGGAAATAACTGATGCCTACACTTGGGTGTTCCGTGTGTTTCTACATTGCATGGGTGGTAACCAACGACTTTCTGTATTGAGTGATGGTGACAAAGCGATTAGAATGTCCATATCAATGGTGATGCCAGGGACGAGACACAGACTATGCTCTTGGTATCTCATGCGAAATGCTTGAACCATGTCTGCGGCGCCTGAATTTTTATCCGAACTCAAGGTGTGCATGCTACGTCGGCAATCAGAGGAGGATTTTGAGAGAAGATGGGAGGAAATTGTATCTAAATTCAGGTTGTAAGGAAACAATTGGGTGATGGATATGCACGCAAAGAGGGAGCGGTGGGCAGAGCCATTTTTCAAAAATATATTCTTTGCAGGGATGGCAACAACCCAGAGATGCGAGAGCGCGCACACTTACATGAAGGTTTTCTTGAGTAGCGAACTTAGTCTATATAAATTCGTGAAGCAGTGCTAGCATAGTATGATTCGAATAAGGAAAAACACGCTCAGTGAGGAATTCATGGACAGTCAAAAGGAAGTTGTTCTACGAACACATCTAATGGGTATCGAGTCTTTCGCTCGTGATTTCTACACAACTAAAATTTTCAAGAAGGTATATGCATGATTCCTCTACCAATATAATGAAACTTTTTTCCCACGTGCCTTGGGTACAGTAACCATAAGTACTTGTGCAGGTCCGACATGAGATTGAGAAGGAGTGCTCACATACACCACTTCATATTACATATGATAATGGCATAAAAAGATTTGAGCTCGCGGACTATGGAGATGAAGGGGGATCATTGAACATGGTGACGATTTATGAGGCCACAGATCGGTATATTTGTACATGCCAGATGTACGAATCTTCTTACTTGCCCTGCAGTCACATCTTCTGTTCTTAAAAAGCCATTAATTTATTCTCAATTCCGGCTTCATTACTTCACATGAGGTGGGCGAGGTCTTGCAATGCCATGTCCCTGGACCTTCCTAGATGCTCACCCAATCCTAGTGAGCTCATGTTTGGATCATTACACGCTAAGATGTACCATCTCTGCAACGTTGGTTCAATGTCTGATTTACTGTACCGTGAGGCAATGGAGGGAATTTTTGTTCGTTGGTGGTACGCCTGCGAGTTAAGAGCGAGAGTCTAGAATATCAGGAAAAATATTGTGGGAACACCCACGGTGTAATACCATCGCCGGAAAATATGGTGAAAGACCCAGTCGTATCTAAGACAAAGGGAACACAAGGTGTTCCGAAAGGAAAAAATGTAGCAGCAGGCACTGCGGTGTATGCAGAAAACCAGACCATTACAAGTCAAATTGCCCACGTGTCACTGTTGGTCTGTCTTCTACCTCCGGGAACACAGTAAATCCCGATTACAATAATACTGGCGAAGAAGATGATGATATTTTTGTGCCTTTTGAGGACAATTCATTTCTTCACTAGAATTCAACAGAAAATAGCTGACATGGACAATGTTTATTGTCAGATATGAAATGGAAGACTAATTTCTTGAAGATAGCTCTCAATGACTCCCATGCATTTGTAACTTCATAGAAACCCTAAACTCAACAATAATAAAGTGAACCATTGAATGTGTGTACGTGTAAATCAGATTGCATAGATAATTTGAATGGTTCGACTAGCTGATTAAGTTATTTTTTTAAATTGTAGGCTTAATCGTTTATTGCTGAACTAGTATTTAAATGTGAACATAAGTGGCGGCACCCATAAAATTTTCCCTTGTATGGACTATCAAATATGCCCGAATGTATAGAAATCAACTAATCTGTCCACCGTTTTCGTTAGTATGCCTGAAGAATCCACACTTACAAATGCATTAGCTTTTACTTACTTAAAAAAGGTCATGAAAATCAACACTTTTTTACCCTCAAAACGTAAAGTTGACAAAGTAAGCGAATCGGTAAGCAAATTAATATCCTTTTATATTTTGATTAATTATTTTAACCATCTTTTTGATTATTTTACATGATTAATTGATTAATATTAATTTATAAAAATATAAATTTTACTTTGACTGCAGAACTAAAACAATAATATTAACGAAACAACCTTTTATATGAACATTTGATAAAGGAAGGAAACTTTTTATTGGGTATTTGAGATACGATAGTTATTAGCTAAAAAAATTACAAATTAAATTAGGTAACAACATGTAAATTGTACATTGTAGTCCCTCCGTCCCGTTCATATGGTTACGTTTGCTTTTTGCACGGGGATTAATGAATATAATAAGTTAATGTGTATTGAGGTGAGATAAATAATAGATTAATGTACAGTAGGTAGGTGTATTAGTGGGATATGTGGACCCATACATAGAGAAGTACTTAATTTCTGTGGGTCCCATATGCTAAAAATGGAACTGTAACCATTAGGATGAGACGCCCAAAATGAAAATATGTAATCATTAGAATGAGATGGAGGGAGTATTTACAGTGATAAATTCATGCTTAACTTGCTTGTCCTCCAAGTTAAGGAACTTTAAATTGTACTTTAATTAAAGGAAAATTGCATTCTTAACTATCTCGTCCGCTAAAATCTGAGGGCTTCTCTTTTTCGGCTCACTTGTCGAATTCAACATATAGCATAAAAAATGTGTTATTGGCATCAGCTATTGGATCAACGCATAATGGGCTTAGAATGCATAGGGCGGTGTGATGGGCTTCAGCAAGGTACTGGGCTTCACCTTCGCGACGTTCCTTCGATGTATCATATCAATATGGATTGTGAAAAAGGAGAGACCTACGGCCAAAGTTTTCATGCATGCAGCAAATTACTAAAATGGAAGGTTGAATTCTAAATGACTGTACAGTTATTTTAGGTTCGATAGTTTTGAAAAACCTTACACTTTTATTAAGAGCTCTCAAAATATTTACACTCAAGACTCTTTGTTATTGAACACTCTACTTCACTCCTCTGCTTATCTTTCTTAGCACTCACTTGTGCACTCTTGATCTTATGTTCTACATTACAAATGTGCTACCACCTACTTATAGTAAATAGTAGATGTCTCTAGAATATCGGTTACCTCTTACACTAATCTTTATCTATTCCACCGCCATCATCTTTTCTTTCCTGCATACTACTGCTAGAATATTCTAGTAAACATTGCTGCCAACTTCTGCATATCCAGAACCATCACTTCCATTCTCTAACCTTCAAGATTAATCAGCAGCTTCTTGAATGTTCCGGAGTCGGCGTTGCTCTTTGACGAATTATCTCAAATGATAAATAAATAAGCTAGACATGTGTCTTACACGTAAGTTACGTATGGCCAACTGCCATTGAAGTCGGGTATTTGGCCTGTGACTCCAGTGTCTGAAGCAAACCTAAAATACGAAGACATTATGTATATGACCTTTAGCTCAAATACTATATTGATGTAATTGGACTGATATAAGTTGAGTAAAAAAATCAAGATAAAAAAGTTGGTTCCAGGCTCTTCCAAAAACATCAATCTCAGTAATCTGGCAAATGACTAAGTAATCTCACCACTTACTCCAGAGCTATCCATCACACTGGTAACATGCACATGAAAAATAAAATTCAACATACCTTTAAAAATAATCAAGATTCTCATGTATAACAAATATAACAAGTATAATACCTGCCACATCTTCCTCATGACTATATATCTTTACTTGAATTTTGCGGAGCAAATCTTTTTCGTATTCTATCAATCTGTATATTGTTTGGTATATTCTTTACACGTTATGCATGTAGTTCTTCTGAAAAAGCTAATTCCCTCTAACAACGATTTACAATAAACACATTGTTGGCATGGCCAACACTGTCATTTTAATTTTAACATGAGCACATACTCTGCTATATGGTACGTTTTCGTATGTCTACATGGAAAGGATATTCCAAGAGAGTGATTTATACTTACAAGGAAGGAGAATATCTCTACTATTTTGTTGTGACATTATTACAGGATTGATTGAGTTATTATAAGAACAGACTTGGTGAGGATTTCGGGACACACTTGATTGAGTGAAGATTCGAACAGAGGATACTGCAAGAATCAATTTAAATAGGAGGAAAATATCGGCTCAAGATGATTACACGGGTAATTATTAGGAAGAAAGACTATTCATCTTTAGTTTTGATTCCTGTAGTTTAACAACCTTAAATATTTGCTCTTACGTTCGGTAAGAGTAATCTGTTCATCAAGAGGGATTCTTGATCTTATGTCCTAGGGAGACGTCAAATCTAGAGTTAGATTCAGACGTCACAAGTACCTGTGATAGTATTGTCAAGTTATTGTCAAGGGAGTCTTCTAAGTCTAATGAATAGCTTTGAGGGACACACAGAGTGGAAGTCTTCTCAGTCTACTGGATAGCTTTGAGGGACACACGAAGTCTTCCCGTTTCAATTCTGTGTTGTTCTACAAGAAGCTATATACATATTCGATTGTAGAACATCAGAATTAAGTTTTTCACACTTAATTGCATCTATGGCAGGTAACAAGGACAGAGGAAGTTATATTATACTCCCTCCGTCCCATAGAAGTTGGTATAATTTTTTTTGGGCACGGAGATTAAGGAGTATAATAATTTAATGTAAAGTGGAGTAAAGTGAAGTGAGAGAAATAATATTTAATGTATAGTCGGTAGTTGTATTAGAGGTGATATGTGGGGCCCATGAGAATAGATTAATTGTTTTTTGTGTGAGTCTATGTATTAAAAAGGAAATGTGTCAACTTTAGTGAGACAAACCAAAAAGAAAAGTGTGTCAACTTCTATGGGACGTAGGGAGTACAATTTAGTGAGGAAGGTCAAAATTCAGACCTCATCTCGTAACGGACCCACCATGTTCGACGATGAATCCCACTCCGCCATTGAATACACTCTCTTATCAAATGTAAATAAGATAATCACATCAAGAGAAAAATTATTTTTGGGCGACGAAATTGAATAATATGAATCTAGGGTTAGCGAATAGTAATTGCGGCAAATAGATAAACAACGACGATGCGATGTTGAACATACAGGGAATACATGTGGCAAATGGTGCTAGCGTTGTAGGAGCATGCGCATCAGGTAGGTGGTACTGTCAACAGTGTCTCCGCCGCACAAATCGCCGCTTTGTACATAAAACCTCTGAACATTCGCAGGTTTATTTTATGAAAAAAACCTATTCATTCAGAAGGATCTGTGACGGGTGTAGTGGAATTTCTTTGTGGTTGAGCTTGAGCGACGATGGGACCGATGGTTATAACCATCAAAGATCGGAAACGGCAAGGAGGGGGCGGCGGCTTGTTCAGCTGGGCGTAGTGGAATTTCTTTGTCATTGAGGTTGAGCGATGACGGTGCCCATGGTTATAACCATCAAACATCTGAAACGGCACGACGGGGGCAGCGGCTTGTTAAGCTGTTTAAGGATCATGAGGTAAGAGCACAGAGGAAATGATTCAGAACAACGGACACAGAGAGAAAATATCAAAAGTTAATTTAACATTACCATTTATAGATGCAAAGCTGCAATGTGTAAGACGTAGCCCTGCCTTGTACTGATGTAGGGCGCTTTTCTGCTCCTCCAACTTATTACAGGCTACTAAATGGGTTTTGGGGGGTCACCCAAGAATCACCCTCAAGTTAAAGTTAAATTTTATTAATTTGCTGTGGCCCAATGTGTTGATTTACACAAGCTTCATTTAATTAAACTATCTGCACAAGCTTCATTTGATTAAACTATTCTAGAAAACGTGTTGATTTACACCAGCTTCATTTAATTAAACTATCTGCACAAGCTTCATTTAATTAAACTATTCTAAATCTAATCCTAATCCTAATCATATCCTAATATCAAGGCAACTTTTTTTTTCCTACTGAATATATCTATAAAACTATAACATTCTATTTAATTAATAATATAATATTTAATACTTTATATAACAATTTTGGGAAATACTTAATTTACAAAGTACAAATATCTTGATTACTGCATAATAGAATGCGAGAGTTAAGTAAACTTAATTCAAACAAATGTTTTCTTTAAAACTCACCAACCATATATAGTAATTAATTAATTAAATAAATAATGTAAAATAGAGGTAAAATATATGAAGAATATATTGAAAACTCCCTAGTCATTATTTTTTTAAGAGATTTTTTTTTCCAAATTATGACATGTATAGTAATTTAACTTTTTCCTAATTTAACTACGTCGAATTGTGGCTTTTAGTTTCTTTTAACAAACACTCTTAAACTTGGTTTATATAACTCATTATATGAAGTTGAATCTTTTCTATCATAAATCTTATGGTTACCTTTCCAATCCTATTATATTTGCTAGTGGTTTCCTTTCCAATCCTATTATACTTGCTAGGTTTAAATTAAAGGGATCACAAGATTTATACCGTAAATTTGATTCATACGAGACTAACTTTTCTTTTAATGACACTTGTACACACCCATAACTTTTTTCCTAAGATATATATATACATACTAGTACAACACGTAAGCATATAAAAAACTCAATCTCATCCATCTTATTGAAACTTTCGACAAGTATTTATTTAGTGAAGTTTTATGTTCTAAAACTTGTTAATAATTAGACAATCCACCCATCCCCAACACACATGAACACTAAAACACAACCTAGTATATTTTCTCGATCATGTGCAAGTGTGAGCATTAATTAAAATATTTCTTCTAAGTTTAACTTTATGCATAAAATATTAATAATTTTGCAGGAAAGAGTAAGCCCAACAATGTTCATCCACATTTATACCACATGAAACTCGATTCGAAAGAAGAGAGCTACCTGCAATAGATGATTATAATTTGATTGAGGTTACACATGGGTGCAGACCTGCAAAACTTGATTTAATCATTCTTTTTAATATTCCATTTTAGTAAATCAAATTTAGATCAAATTTTAGTCAAATTATGCATTGACTCCACACAAAAATAGTAAAAGCAGTGGATTAAAAAAAGAGTCGTAAGTTTTTATTTTTAAAAGTAAAATGATATTCTATTAAAACAAAAAAAAAATTGAAATTATCCAATAATAAAGTGTAAACAATTGAATGAAAATAAAATATCTTTAATGTTACATGGGTATATATATATTTTTTATGAATTTAAAATATTAATACCGTTACCTCAAATTTATAAATACATGTATTAATAATATATTGAATATTGATATTGGTAAAACTTTTAAAATTGCGAAAACTTAGAAAAAAAATATATTATTTATGTTTTATGTAGAAATAATATATTTTCTCGATCCAATTTCAATTTTTATATATTTTTTTTTTGGCATTTCATTTCAATCTTTACATTTCAATTTGCTTCATTTCAATCTTTACATTTCCCTTTTTGGTAAATAGACCCACACAAATTAATTATTTCATGTGCACACACATCACACTAATACACCTAACCACTTTACATTAAAATATTATTTTTCTCACCTCACTACACATTAGAATACTACGTTTCTTAATCTACTTGCAAAAGGCAAACGTAAAATTTGAAACGGACAGATATTTTACACTTGATGACACATATCACAATGATTGGTGGAGAAACAATTGGAGTCGCCACCTCGGCGTAACTCGTCGAAAGCCAACAACACATGGCAATTCCTGTGAAAATTGGGTCAAAAAACGAAAGTTATGGGACTAATTATACACAAATATATTTTTTAGGACTAAAACTAAAAATAAAAATAGTTATGGGACCAAACAAATTTTTAACTCAACAAAAGTTGACCTCTTGTTTCTTAGGTGCACACAAGGTTTACAGTATTTTGTTTTAAATTTATACACTTTCATTAATATTTTTTTTCAGGAAATAAAATGTACACGTCCCTATACTATAAGATATCATTTATTTAATACAAAAAGATATCTGGATGCACGGTGTCCTAAGGGCACACAAGTTTTAGCCATAAAATAATAAACTTGGGTAATCCACCAATATGTTTTGATTTAATCTAATATTTTTATATTTATTTAATCTTTAACAATCTGTTATTTATTAAAATATGATAATCTAAACCAATTAATATTTCATTTATTTTTACACTTATTCATAAATACAACAAATATGATAGTACAAGATGATGAATTGAGGCATGTATCCTAATCAAAGAGAGATTGTGGCGTGCTCAACACCATAAAAGGTGTTGTTAAATGGCTTTACAAAGACAGAATGATTGCGCTTGCTACTACAATTAATCAAATATAGATGGCTAGAAATGAAGGAATTTTTGAAGGAAAGAGATACACATCTCATCGACTTGTGGAGAACATCAAACTACAAACTATCACTTCTTTTGGTTTGTTTAACTAGCCACTTTTGTAAGTATGCTTTAGCACTTGTAGATTTATTTTGCTGGTACCACACTCTAGTGGCTGACTTAAAACCAGCGGATTCATGTAAATTAAGCTTGAGCTAGAGCATCTTGTGGTTGATAACCTGTGGCACCAACACAAATCATTGATATTCAATTATAGGACCTCAAAATATAAAATCACACCTAGTACCTCTTAGGTTTCTTAAACAACAAAAAGTGTAAGTAATATCAAGAACGTACTAATTTCCATACCGTTTAGACTTTTACTATATACTAATAATTTAGAAAATTGAATGCAGTTTAGACATTTAGTATATACTAAAATAATTTAGAAAATTGAATGCGGTAAAACATTTTCCTGTCATGTATTTATATTATTTAAAACAACCTTAGAGCATGGACAGCAAAATTCCAGCAGCATGTTAAATACAGCAGAAATGAACAAACAGCAGCTACCCTGCTACATAATCGAACAGCCGAAAAACCAGCAGGAAGCTAGATACCCAAATGAAGAAAACCAGCTAAATTGCAGAAATGATGAGCCAGCAGCAAAGTAGCAGAAAACACCAGCCAATTTGCAGAAAACAAGCAGCAATTTTGCTGAAGAAAATCAGACATATAGCAACCTGCTTCAACTCTATAATAGTGTAGCTGGAGAACATGAACCTTCCAGCATGAAAAACACAGCAGGTAGAACAAAAGACAGCAACCATACAGCATCAAAACAGAAACAAGAAAAACAGAAAATCCTAGCAGCTTGAAAAGGACAGCAGCAACCCACATGTAATTTGCAGATTTCTATCTGTTGCTAACAACCATATGCTGAAAGACAGCAGCAATTACCCAAATGAGCGGGCTTAGATCAATATAAACTAGGAAAGACTGCACAGAACCTACACCAACGCAAAGGCTACAAGAACGACGTACTAACAATGCAGCAAGACAGTAATAAACTGCAGGAATAAACATCAGTATCAATTTGGGAGATGATAAATCTCAAACTTATTGTGCCTTAAAACTCATGAGGGGTAAAATTTTCATATCCTGTCTTTGTGACACAATTTCTTAGAGAATGCATTCAATAATGCATATGTATATTTTGACACACACACATGTAGCACTGTTGACAGCAAGCCGTTCATTCATATCTTCCCCAGGTGGTAACCTTACAGCTTCTCTCAAGTTCCCACTACCTAAAGCTCCTTATTGTTAAAAACAGGACTAAGATAAGATAATAATAATTAAGCTGTTGAATTTTTATACCTGTGGCATATTTTTAATTTTATAGTGTCAGGCATAACGTAATGATATCTATACTATTATAACACAGATCTTAAAAGCCAATGTTTGCCCTTATTTTACAGACCAACAACCATATTAACTTGTTTTTTCCACCAAGAATAAACAAACAAATTTATATCAAGAAGTAGATTCATGCACATAGTCATACCTCAAGCCTGTTGTTTATACATCAGTGAGAGATAGGAGCCATTTCCTTCGGTTGTTATCATCTGGAAAGGTAAATAGTATTCCTGTATCAGGCTCCTCAACCACGATATTCAAATTTAATGCATTGTGTTGAAGATGATGATCTATATCAGCAATCTTCACACTCCTCTAGCAATTAGGAATCAACTAACAATGATTGAAGAAGAATTAAAAACAAGAAAGAATGGAAGTATGTGTGTGTATGTGTTTGAATCTGTAAAACACCAGATGTATAGTGGTTCGGCTTATTAACCAAGCCTACATCCACTTCAGAGAGAGATCTTTATTGCTTGAACAAGTATGAATGAATTACAACTCACACATGCATGGATTTCAGCATTTATATACACCATGCAATATTAGCAAAGTTACAGGACCACTTCGTGTAACTACTTTCCAGCTGGATTATCAATCAGTTAGAACGAATCTTTCAGTTTGCAACTGACTCCATCAAACACCCCGCGTGACAAGCTACACATCCATGTGTAGAACCTTCCATTCCACTCGCATATGACACGTGTATAACCGCCACAAAACACCCTGGTCCCCACCTGTGCACATGAGCTCATTTCAGCTCAATTTGAGCTGATTTCTCAATGATCTTGCTGCTGTAACCATTTTAAACTTACAGCACCATTGAGCATGAGTTTAATCATACACTTAACACTCCTTAATGTTGATCAAGCATAAGGAATGAAGTTTTCCATCTCAAATCTCCACCTAAAACTTCATACTAAAGCATTACCAATCTCATCCCTTATTCCACTGTTTTGTCAAGACAGTAAACTTGAACACTGCTTTTGTGAGAGCAGCTAAACTCTTCACTGATATACTCAGCACACATTAATAAGACTCTTACATAGTTCAAATTTTGAACTAGGCAAGGCCTTAGTAAGAAAATCAGCTGGATTCTTGGCTGTTTCAATCTTCTTGACAACCACTTTTCCATCTTCCACCATATCTCTAACAAAATACATCCTTACATCTATGTGCTTTGTCCTCTCATGATATCCCTGATGTCTTGACAAATGTATAGCACTAGAGTTATCACAATGCATCAGTACTGACTCTTGTACCACTCCAAACTCAGACAAAATTCCTTGTAACCATAAGCCTTCTTTTACTGCCTCTGTGAGTGAAATGAACTCAGCTTCAGTTGTAGACAATGCTACCACTGACTGGTGTGTTGATCTCCAACTGACAGCTGTGCCAAACAAACAAAATACATAGCCTGACAATGAATTCCTTGTGTCTAAGTTAGCAGCATAATCAGCATCCACATAACCTGCAAGAAACTCAATGTTAGAAGTAAACTTATTGAAATACAAACCTGTTGTCAAGCTGCCTCTGATGTATCTCTGAATCCACTTAACAGCCTCCCAGTGATCCCTGCCTGGATTCCCCATAAACCTGCTTACCAAACTCATTGCATGAGCTAAATCTGGCCTGCAACATACCATTGCATACATGAGACTGCCAACTGCATTAGCATATGGTATCCTTTCCATTTCTAATATCTCTACACTTGTTTTAGCTGATTGCTGAGCTGACAGACTCATCCCTTGCTTTACAGGTGTAGTAACAGCTTTACTCTGATCCATATTATACCTCTTGAGCACTTTCTCTAAGTAGGAACTCTGATGCAATATTATAGAACCTGCTGATCTATCTCTATTGATCTCCATGCCCAATATAACAGTAGCTTCACCCAAATCTTTCATATCAAATTCTGATTTTAACATCTCCTTCACCACTGTGATACCTTCCATAGACTTGCAAGCAATTAAAATATCATCAACATACAATAACAAGAAGATGTACCATTCACTGTCTTGTTTAATGTATACACAACTGTCAAACTTGCTTCTCTCAAAACCACACTTGATAATATACTCATCAAATCTGAGATACCATCTCCTTGGACTTTGTTTCAATCCATAAAGGGATTTTAAAAGTAAACAAGCCTTACTGGTTGGTGATTGAACTGAAACTCCATCTGGAACTGTCATATAGATTTTCTCCTCCAAATTACCATGAAGAAATGCTGTAGTCACATCCATCTGATGCAATTCCAGATTAAACTGAGTAACTAAAGCCAACAAAATCCTAATGGAACAGTGTTTCACAACTGGTGAAAAAATCTCAGTGTAGTCAATACCCTCCCTCTGAGAGAATCCTCTAGCAACTAGTCTTGCTTTAAACCTGATTCCATCTGTTCTCTCTGGTGAAACCTTCTTCTTGTAAATCCATTTGCAACTTACCAGCTTCTGATACTTTGGTCTCTGAACAACTTTCCATGTCTGATTCTTCTCCATTGAAAGCAACTCTTCTTGCATAGCAGCACTCCACTTAGCACTATCTTTGTTGTTCATTGCTTCATCATAGTTTCTAGGCTCATATGAATCAACATCCTCTGCAGAATATAGTGCAAAAGATATAATATCAGCTTCTGCAAACCTTGCTGGAGTTTTAATAACCCTCATCTGCCTATCCCTTGCTAGCTGATAACTGTTAAGTAGCTCCTCAGTATCAGATGTAATCTGGTCACCTTTTGTTGGTGAATCAGTACTTTCTTGTACTGATTCTTCCTCAGTTCTTGACTGATCCTCCTGAAACTTGTTCATAAACTCCACCTCAAGCTCAGCCTTATTCTTCTGATTTTGAACTAGAGGTTTCAGTGGCATGACATCCTCATTAAATGTAACATCTCTGCTTAGTATAAACTTCTTACTCTCAATGCACCATAATCTGTAAGCTTTAACACCTTTAGGATATCCAATCATGACACATCTGATAGCTCTTGGAGCTAATTTATCTTGCTTGATGTGTGCATAAGCTAGACAACCAATTACTTTTAGTCTTGAATAGTTAGCAACTTTTCCAGTCCACACTTCTTGAGGTGTTTTAAATTTCAAAGGTGTTGATGGACTCCTATTGATAAGAAAAGCTACTTTACTAACCAACTCACCCCAAAAATCTTTGGAAAGACCAGAACTACTCAAGATACACCTTACTCTCTCAAGTAAAGTCTGATTTAATCTCTCTGCCATACCATTTTGTTGTGGGGTTCCTGGTACTGTCTTATGTCTTATGATTCCCCTATCCTTACAAAACTTATTGAATTCATCAGAGCAATATTCAAGACCATTATCAGTTCTTGGTATCTTAATCTTACTACTGCAAGTATTCTCAACCTCAGTTAACCAGTTCTTGAAAGTAATGAAAGCAGCATCTTTGGTTTTCAGTATATATATCCATATCTTTCTACTATAATCATCAATAAATGAAATGAAATACCTGCCTCCACCTTTTGTTAGTGTTCTTGTAGGTCCCCACAGGTCTGAATGGACATAATCAAGTCTGGATTTGCTTGTATGTTCACCAATGCCAAACTTAAGCCTCTTAGCTTTCCTAAAAATGCAATCCTCACACTGATTAAGCTTGTCTGTTGAACTGATGTTAATGGCTCTCTGTCTTGCTAATTCCTGTAGTCCTTTCTCACTAATATGAGCCAATCTACCATGCCACATATGAATTTCATCATTTCCAGTAGTGACATAGTTTTGTCCAGTCACTGTATGGCCATCAAGAATGTACAATCCATCCTTCCTGATTCCTCTCATCACTTCATATTCCCCTTTCTCTACAATGAGTATACCTCCTTTTGATCTTTACTCATAGTCTGAAGCATCTAAGATTCCTAGTGAAATCAAGTTTCTTTTGAGTTCTGGAACATACCTCACACCTGTCAAAGTCCTGACAGTTCCATCATGCATTCTCAATATAATTGATCCAATGCCTCTGATTTTACATGTGTGATCATTCCCTAACAACACTGATCCATCATTCTGGAGCTTAAGATCAGTTAACCAATTTTTCATAGGAGACATGTGAAATGTACATCCTGAATCTAAGATCCAATCCATGGATCTTCTTGATGAACCAACTAACAATGCCTCAGGATAAGCAACAACCTGATTCTGATCATTTGTTACCTGATTTACCTGCACTCTTTGTTGGCCATCTTTATCAGCTTCTTGTTTCCTTTTTCTTTCATTCTTAAACTTGTAACAGTTCTTCTTATAGTGGCCTGGCTCATGACAGTGAAAGCACTTTCTAACTTCCTTACCAGATCCAGAATAAACATTCCTGTTTGCTTGTTTCTTTGAATCAGAATTGCCCTTTTTGTTGTACCTTTTGCCATGATCATTTCTTTTAGCCATCAAGCCCTCCCCTGATGTTTCATGATCATCAAAAACCTTCTGAAACTCCTTTGTCTTCAGAGCTATTTCAACCTCCTCAAGACTGATAGTTTCTCTATTTCCAAACAAGAGTGTATCCTTGAAGCTCTCAAATGACTTTGGAAGTGCTGATAACAACTTTGAGGCCTTATCTTCTGTTTCAATAGTAGCATTAACATTTTCCAGATCATCTAATATCTTATTGAACTCATCAAGTTGCACCAAGACTGATCTATCTTCATCCATTTTAAATGAATAGAACTTCTGCTTTAAATATAAACGGTTAGCAAGTGACTTTACCATGTATAGATCTTCAAGCTTCTTCCATACTGCCCTTGCAGAGGTCTCCTTTTACACCTCCCTCAGAGCCTTATCACCAAGGCACAACACAATGGCACTTAATGCTCTTTCTTGTGTATCAGCTTCTGCAGTGGCTTCAATGGATGATTGTGCAGTTGCTTCAGTGATTGGAGGCTTCTCCTTAAAAGCATCTGCCAAACCTTGTTGTACCAGAATAGCTTTCATCTTGATCTTCCATAATCCAAAGTCAGATTTCTCTGTAAATTTCTCAATATCAAACTTGGTTGCAACCATGGTGTGAACCTCCTTTTAACTGCTTCTTGATTTCTTGTGTTGATTGCAGGTCTGTGATTTTAGTTTTCCCACAGACGGCGCCACTTTGTTGAAGATGATGATCTATATCAGCAATCTTCACACTCCTCTAGCAATTAGCAATCAACTAACAATGATTGAAGAAGAATTAAAAACAAGAAAGAATGGAAGTATGTGTGTGTATGTGTTTGAATCTGTAAAACACCAGATGTATAGTGGTTCGACTTATTAACCAAGCCTACATCCACTTCAGAGAGAGATCTTTATTGCTTGAACAAGTATGAATGAATTACAACTCACACATGCATGGATTTCAGCATTTATATACACCATGCAATATTAGCAAAGTTACAGGACCACTTCGTGTAACTACTTTCCAGCTGGATTATCAATCAGTTAGAACGAATCTTTCAGTTTGCAACTGACTCCATCAAATACCCCGCGTGACAAGCTACACATCCATGTGTAGAACCTTCCATTCCATGCGCATATGACACGTGTATAACCGCCAAAAAACACCCTGGTCCCCACCTGTGCACATGAGCTCATTTCAGCTCAATTTGAGCTGACTTCTCAATGATCTTGCTGCTGTAACCGTTTTAAACTTACAGCACCATTGAGCATGAGTTTAATCATACACTTAACACTCCTTAATGTTGATCAAGCATAAGGAATGAAGTTTTCCATCTCACATTGCAAATTATTTACCAATCATAGCTCCTCGTTTGTGAATGCAATCTCACTGTCCAATCGGTTGTTATCATCTGGAAAGGTAAATAGTATTCCTGTATCAGGCTCCTCAACCACGATATTCAAATTTAATGCATTGCAAATCATTTACCAATCATAGCTCCTCGTTTGTGAATGCAATCTCACTGTCCAACAGCAAAACCTCATGTCTGTGTTGGGTTTATCCGCCCAGGAGCATGATATTATCCGCTTTGGGCCGCCCACTGACCCGCAAGGTTTTACCACTCTGGGCATCACGCCCAAAAGGCCTCATGCTAGGGAGAGTCCATTCCTCATTTATAAACCCCTCGCCATCCCCACTTCTAACCGATGTGGGACTTTGGTTGACACCCAACCAACATTTCCCCCTCAAACAAAGTCCTGCAGCTAGACCATCCAGTTTGAGGTCCGAACATCCCACCAACCCCGGGCTGGGCCGGTTAAGTCTGGGGCCTGGCTTTGATACCCCGGGTTGGGCCGGTTAAGTCTGGGGCCTGGCTTTGATACCACTTGTTGGGTTTATCCGCCCAGGGAGCCGGGCCCACTCAATCCACTAGCATGATATTGTCCGCTTCCACTAGCATGATATTGTCCGTTTTGGGCCTGCCCACTGGTCCGCATAGTTTTACCACTCTGGGCTTCACACCCAAAAGACACTTCTAACCGATGTGGGACTTTGGTTGACACCCAACCAACATTTCCCCCTCAAACAAAGTCCTGCAGCTAGACCATCCAGTTTGAGGTCCGAACATCCCACCAACCCCGGGCTGGGCCGGTTAAGTCTGGGGCCTGGCTTTGATATCACTTGTTGGGTTTATCCGCCCAGGGAGCCGGGCCCACTCAATCCACTAGCATGATATTGTCCGCTTCCACTAGCATGATATTGTCCGCTTTGGGCCTGCCCACTGGTCCGCACGGTTTTACCACTCTGGGTTTCACACCCAAAAGACCTCATGCTAGGGAGAGTCCATCCCTCAATTATAAACACCTCGCCAACCCCACTTTCAACCGATGTGGGACTTTGGTTGACACCCAACCAACAGTCTGCAGCATGAGAATTTACAAATATAAGCTGACAACAATTTTGGGAATTGCTTGGATGACAAAGCACAAATATCATGATCACTGCATAATAATCCATATAATTTAGCAGAGATTGGGCTTATATATGACACACAAGTATTGAAAAATATAAAAACATAGATCAGTTTAGACCCAACTAAAATTAATGAATGGAGGCTAGAAATGCACACATTGATCAGGTTTCGGACTGCTGGATTCTAACAAGAGTTGAAGTAGGTAAACCGAACAGCTAAAATGGAAAAAGAACCCAGGAAACATAAGAATGCAAGTTCAAGCCAACAATAGCAAACAACAATGAAAATAACAGGGATTCATATAGAAAAAGATCAATGCATGCTCAGAAAAATAAGCAAATTAGCAAACTTCAAATATTTATACATCTTTATCAATTTATTTATAGAAATATAACAAACTATTGTAGTGAGTATTGAATTCAAGCATTTGAGGACCGTCCTGAAACATCAGCTGGATCTTTTTTTATAAGGAAATAATTGTTTGATTCTAAGTCAATTATCATTTATCATGAGTAAACTAAGCTTAAAATGGGCCTAACCTTTATGATTTTCATATTTATCAAAGTAGTCTTATAATTATAGAACTCGGTTTAAATTTTCAAGTTTTAAAATTTTCAATAATCTTACCATAAGATTTTGACCTTACCTTTATACATTATGCCAATCTTATTTTTTAATACCTTTAAAATACAAGGAAAATAATTTTGATAGTTGAACTCAATGCTTAAACAGGCGTGCATTAACATCTCAAGAATATCATAAAGAGGGCAAAGACTGTGTGTGGCCAGTTTCCTATGGGTTGCTGAATCCCACATCCCAGAGTAATTTTTTTTTTTTCTCTTGTTTCATCCCAAAACAAGGTAATCTTATTTCCTCTGTCACTCCAAAGCTGAAATGTATCACCTCATTTCTCAAGTGCATGCAGATTCAACAGAGGTATTTATATTTATTTTAGTCTATAATTCTTATGCTCTTCTTAAGATTCGCATTTAATGGGTGAAATACCTTTAATTTACTGAAAAGTGTTAAAATTTCCTTATTTTGAAGCTGCTACAGTTATTTGAAACTGTGGTTAGATCTTTTTATAAAGTCAATTAAGAAGTGGAAACTTTAGTATGCATGAAGCTTTGACTCAGCACAGATATTGAATAGTATAGACTTGAAAATAAGGCCACAAAAAGATTTTGAGATGTGAGGGAAATTAGGATAACGGTGGATGCCTCTTGAAGGGCGATATCCGCCTTGGTGAATAAACCTCTGTTATACTCAAACAATAGCTTTTGTGACTAATCTTGTATTATCCTTGAACAACAGTTGCTGTTGTGGTTAATACGGCGTTGGATGTCCTGTTACATTTTGGTGTTATATCTCTTGTTACACGTGTTAGATGAGTGACACGTGTGCGGAGAGATCCTATACACCAAATGTAACAAAAGATCCGAACCGGGTTAATACCCGTAGAAGCTTATATTGTCATATTGATGGTCATACATGATAAATTAGGAGAATGAAATATCTTATCCATGTATATGTTGGGTTTATCCGCCTAGGAAGCCGGGCCCACTCAATCCACTAGCATGATATTGTTCGCTTTGGGCCGCCCACTGACCCGCATGGTTTTACCACTCTGGGCATCACGCCCAAAAGACCTCATGATAGGGAGAGTCCATTTCTCATTTATAAACCCTCCGCCTTCCCATGTCTAACCAATGTGGGACTTTGGTTGACACCCAACCAACATTTACCCTCAAACAAAGTCCCGCAGTTAGACCATCCAGTTTGAGGTCCGAACATCCCACCAACCCCGGGTTGGGCCGGTTAAGTCTGGGGCCTGACTCTGATACCACTTATTGGGTTTATCCGCCCAGGGAGCCGGACCCACTCAATCCACTAGCATGATATTGTCCGCTTTGGGCCGCCCACTGACCCGCACGGTTTTACCACTCTGGTATCACACCCAAAAGGCCTCATACTAGGGAGAGTCCATCCATCATTTATAAACCCATCGCCATCCGGTTGACACCCAACCAAAGGTGAAACAATTCATCTTAATTTCTCTTCCTTCTTAAAATTAATTATGCAGTCAATTTGTCGCTTATCCAAACTTTTAAAAGAACTCAAACCTACTGCTGTAAGTTATTTTATTTTTTATACGTAATTAGCATATTTATGCTGAAATGACAAAATGGGAAGATAAATAAATGCACACTAAATTATGGTACCTCGTTAATTTTTAAAAGATTCTCCTATTAATTATGTTTTAAGAAGCAAAAATCTCTTTCCTGATCTTTCAATTCAATGAATTTTGTCGACAAATTTCAACCATTTCAGATTTAATTATATTCCATTTCTTTGAAGTATACCATTAGTAACATCTCCTAAGACTTTTTGCATGTTTTTGCTACCACTTTTGTAATCATTTCTTTTTGCAGTACTATAGTGTTTCTCTGGTGAAGGTTCATATACAAGCAACACTGCAGATTATAATCATGTGAAGATTTTGAAGTCCCTTGAATATAGTATTGGATAACAATTACAAGTGATAATGATTCTCGATTTTATTTTTAATCTCTAAATTTGTTAAATGAGAGTGATAGAGCATATCAAGGGGTCAACTAACCATGTTTATTCTCGCTGCAATCATGTTAATCACCAATTTGGTGGATTAGCAAGTGCTTATTTGAGGGAGAATAAATTAGACAATAATTATGTACTTTTCATATTAATAAATTAGGTCTCAAAGGATTATAAATAAGTGGGTAGAGATAAGGGAAGGGCCGTCGAGTATCCTTGTTTAGTCTATTAGGCAGCCTTTGGCTGACGGGAGTCATCCCCGGGGAATCGTATTCTTACGTTCCTATTGTTCTTCTATCCTTCCTAATTTATAATATCAGCATCTTTACTCTATCAAATTGGTCCGACCTGCCAAATATCACACACTCGAATGGAAGCTCGAGTGGAGATGATAGAGAAGAATGCTGAGTCACTTTTTGAAAAAATCAGCTTACTTTCTGAAAAAGTCAGCTTATAACTTTCTGAAAAAGTCAGTTCACTTGATAACATGTTCTCGAAGCAAGAATCTAAGTTCGACAAACTAGACAAGATAGAGGAGATGCTCTCGTTACTCCTAAGAAGTGAAGGAGCCAAAATGAGTGATGGAAATTCCCAACCAAGTTACCTTGGAGAAACGAGCACTCAAACCCTCTCCAAGAAGGTACCTGTTAGGCGTATTTTGCCCACTCCAATTTAATCATCAAGTATAAGGATATCAATTGTAGCGACGATAAGTACCTAAGTTAAATTGTCGATCTCACTAAGACATCTAATTATTTATTTATTCTAAATTACTATTTAATAAGAATTAAGTAACTAATTTTCCAAGAGTTTTGTAATTAATTATCTAAATAACGGAATAATAAATTACTGAATTAATTAAAATCAATAAAAATAAATAAGTTCTAATCAAGAGATAAACGACAGTTCTAAGGTATCAGGTATAGACCAATTAATTCGGGTTACTAGACCTTCAATTGTTCATTCATGCTGTTTCAATGAAAATAAACCACATAACCCTGTTATCCTACCGAATATGATCCGATTCTAAGCTAACAGTATATTCTGATTTAAATCCGCGAATATTACCAAGTCTTATTCCTAGATACTAATCAAAGCAAATAACAATACCTCCGGATGGTAAGTTCGACTAACAAAATATTCTCTGGAAATACTACAAGGTCTGATCACTTCCTATTTGAATGTCTAATTGCATTATTCCACTAAACAATTCAAGTATTTGATTTTTCAGTTCATGGAATTAAAGTGTTTATAGCGGAATTACTTCAATCCCTAACAGATAGACAATACCAATCATGAATGCACACAAGCTAACATAATAATTCAAGCATTAATATAGCAGATGTCATGAAAATATTGTGAAGACGCTACGAAGCAGATAAGCAAGTCTTAATAAAATAAGTAAAATTAAAATATCCACTGCATAAAATCACAATCTTTGGTCTAGGTTCCCAAATCAATCAAGTCAAACCATCAAACTCTAGAACTGTTTAAGAAAATTAGCCCATGAGGTTACAATCAATACTCATGGCTATGCAATTCATATCACAAATCAAGATAAAATGAAGCAAAAGAATAGAGATACGAAACCCTAGCGTAAGCGTAAGTCTGCATTCCTTCTCCAATTCTCCGATCGTCCGATCTCCCTCATTTAGTACTTAGAACCACTTGAAGATGGATGGAAGATGAAATCAGATGTGAATCTGATATGGAGTGTTTTTGGTGTGAGGAATTGATGGATGATGGATGGGTTCTCTCCAATTGTGTGTTGATCTCCCCTATTATGTCTTGGACTGATGAAGGGTTGTTTTTTCGACGACTCTCTTCAAAACGTGATCTGAATGGTATAAATACAGTGCAGAAATGAACAGACCACGACTGGACTCAATTCTGGGTCGCTCGGCTCGAGCTGGGCCTTGACCTGGCCGAGCGGCATCCGAGCCGCACTAGGCTGACCTGCCACATCAGCAGGGACCCACCTGGACCCCACTCGGCTCACTTGGACGGCCGAGAGACACTAGCTCGGCCTGAGCAGATACCCAAGTTGCTCCCGAGCTAGTTCGTTCCGGCTCTGCTCCGCTCCGCTTCCGATCCTGCTCTGTTTTCCCCTGTTTTCTGCCTTCAAACTCACAAAAATACTTTAGTAGCCTCAAAATCGTGTAAATACTAAAATGTACACAATTCCATGCAAAAATAATAACTTTCCTAAGCAAAATAGTGTAATGTACACACATAAAATGCGTGAAATTCCACTCTCAACAAACTCCCAAACTTACCTGTTGCTTGTCCCGAGGCAATGACATAAAAAACCAATAGAGTAATTGAGAGAAAATTTCACAGCAGAAGACATCCAAGACAATATAACAATTCAAAAATCATACTTCAAATACAAGATAACCATCCATCTAAATACATACAATTCAAATCAACTACTTCACTTTTTCGGAATGCTCATCCACCCATTCTCACAGGTAGTATTTACGCTCATCGCTCAAGTGCGAGATATACACTATAGGGTTAGGTGTTTACACTCAAAGTCAATTCAAACACACACATAACCATAAGCTTGGCAATCATCTCAACTCTTGACTAAAGGAATAATTTCGACAATAGGATCACAAAGGTCTTGCATTAGGGTATGACGTTGGCTCGTTGGTAAAGGTAGGGAACATATAGATAAAGTGACTTAATCACTAGTAGAGAACCAAAGAAGATTTACAGCTTTTCAACAAACAGCTTCATTTTCTTCTTTCTTCTTCCTTCTTCAATACTCTTCAATTCTTTTTGCAACTTGATTCCTCCTTCACTTTCGAACACCAACTTCCTTACTTGAATCTCTCTTTTCTTTTCTTTTTCTCTTCTTTGAGTTCAAATAAGGGTACTAGTTTCAGGCACTAACCTCTTTCATGGGGTACTAGTTTCGGGCACTACCCCCTTCATGTAATAATTTAACTATTTTATTCCACCATTTTCATCACTTCCAAATTATTTCTCCTCATATTCTTCTTCATAAGACACCAACTTGACTCCTTCAATTCTCTACTAGGTAGGAATTTTTAAGGCTAGCAAAGGGATCAATTGGCTAATCACGTAGGCTTCTAACAAATAAGGCTTTTAGGCTCAAAAAGGTTGACTACGGATAACTTTATTAGGTAGGATAATAATTTGGCTAGTGACTAAGAAATACAAAGATGGCCTAAGATCATTTCCTATCGTCTAATCAAACACTTAGCTTCAAGCAAGATATAAAGCCAAGTTCTAGAATACGTGTGTACGAACGACACTCACTCACTATAAGAAATTTAGTTTTTACCCACACATAATATGTGTAGTTAATAGTTATAAATGTGTATGCAATATCTTTTACTCGCACATATTGTAAGTGTTTACATGTGTCACTGTAATAGTGTTGATAAATATATTTACTTACACATTAACTATAAGTGAATAAATCTAAGACCTTTACCTACACTTATATGTGTCACCAAATACCTATTTTATGTGAGACGAATTCTTTCGATCACATCACATTTATGATGTGGACGATGATGTGGACCATGGCGTGGATACCGACGTGGACGATGGCAAGACATAGATGATGAGGTGAATAGTGATGTGGCTGGTGATGTGGCATATGATGTGGCACTATGAATAGTTGACACGTGGCGAAAATTATGTGTGGCAAAATTAACATCGTGTGTTGGTAAAATCTATATTATGTGTGGTATAATATACTTATGTGTAGATAAAATTCAACATTTATGTGAAGCTAATAATATATCATAAAATGTTAATTAAAATAAAATTTAAATTACGATAAAATAATTCAATTATTCAACTTATTAAATTAAATTATGTACACAGTTATAACATCATCGTGAATTTAAAATTATCATTCATAAAAATTAAAATTCAAAATCCAGAAAATATAATTTTAAAAAAATCCTCACATTATTCTATAATAAGTGTAAATTAAAAAAACCTAATAGTGAAAATCATCATATCCATCAAATGAGTTATCAGAATTATTCTCATCCTGCTGGGCTGTGCAGTGATCAGATGGTTTTGAAGACTGATCTGATGGTACACATGAAAATCGTGAAACAGGGATGATATTCTCTTCAATGAACACATCTCGCATTCTCTTGTGGTTTTCCTCGAGCTCTTCAACACAAGATTTGTAATGATTCAACTCATTAAGCAATTGATTATATGTCGGAAGTTGTGGATCATTACTGTTGCTCGTGGCCTTTGACTTACTTGGAGAACGTCCCCAACCAACCAAACGAACTGACTCTCGTCCAAGAACCTTTTCTAATATTGCTTTTTCAGTCATTTTTCTGGAGTATTATCTCTTCTCAACTGCAGCATTTCCTCTTGTCGATAAAATATTATTAAATGCATATTAAACATGTATGACAAATCAACTCTACAATAATACGAAAGTTAAGAGTCCTCCAAGCCAAAAACAAGAAAGTCAACAGGCTTAACAATCAAATAAGTATTATATCACTAATTGCCAAGGATAAAAGCATTCCATGAGCTTATATATATTGTGATATTTCTCCTAGGAGTTTTCATAAATTAGTTACACACTTTCTTACTGTTTTCAACTCTCATTGGAATTTAATCAATTATAATTCCACTATTTTATTTATGTATGACCCAGAAAAAGCACTAATAAATAAGAGCTATGGAAGAAACACTTGACATTATCAAAATAAATAAGAAAATGACAAAGGAATGTGTAAAGTAGACTGTACCTATAGACTAAAGAGTATCAAATTTTATGAATCTTCTCTGATCATTATCACCCTATCAAATAGAAAGGATTATGATTATTCTACTTGAACATTAAATCACTCCACAACAATCATTTTTTTTTTCGTCACAATTATCATTATTTTATTCCATAAAAATGAATCGTTTTTATTCATTCAAAAAGAGAGGAACAATAGCACACATAAGCAAGTATCCACTATGAAATCACCCAAATGGGTTTCAATAAACAACGGACTAATAAACTCCATGGAATCAAATATTATAATTAACCACAAGATAATTAACAAATTAGTTCAAAAACATCAAGTTATTCACATAAAAAAAAAAAATGAATATTCTGTGTCAGTAAATGAAATTAGACCTTCAAGTTTTTAGAGTAGAAAAGACTCTTTTGACAAAATTCTTGCTTCACTGGTGCGGTCTTTCACGAGGCTGAGCTACAACAACATATATCGCAGATATTTTTTTTTCCACAAAAAAATTGGATTTCCAGTAGGGAACGGTGATGAGGAGGGTTCTTTGAAAGGGAAAATATACACTTTTATGTATATGTGGAAGAAATATATAGAAGATACGATAAATATGGAAGAGATTTGATAGTATTTGAAATTTTCTCTCCGCAAAAAAAAAAAAGAAGAACGGCCATTTCTAATCACCGCCCATACTTAAATTTTTTTTGTTTATTTATTTATTTGTTATATTTTTATTTATTTAAGTATATTACTTTTACAATTAGTATACCCTTTTATAAAATTTTATATTATATATTTATTGAAGTTTCGTTTCTAAGAAAGCATAAGTTTATTTTTATCTTATTTTATTTGAAGTATTTGTAATTTTAATATATATATATATATATATATATATATATATATATATATATATATATATATATAATTTTTTAAAAGATGAATTTTTCTTTATTATTTCTTAATTTTATTTTTTAATTGTATTACTCTTCAATCCAAAATAATATAATTCGATTCAATCCAAAATAAGACAGTTCAATTTAAAAATTAAGGGAACACTCGTATAAGTTTTACTCATAGTAAAATTATTTTAAGATTAGTTATTTGTGAACCCACTTTTATAAACGTATAATACAATTATAGATAAAATGTATACATTAATGAATAAAAACATATAAAAATTATACAATTACGAAAAAGTATATATACACTATTGAATAAAAAATTTATATATATATATATATATATGAGTGCAAGCGTGCATCTGGGTTCATATGATATCAACTCTTATTTTAATTTTTTTTAATACACATCACTTTATATTAAAAATATTAATTATTTTTAATTAAAAAAATATTCACTTTTTATTTGTATTATGAATTGTTCATGAAATAATTTACTACACCTATTACTTTTAATCAATATTAAAATGTTATCACTTTTTTTTTTTCATCTCCTCATCATCTTCCCATGAGACGGCTTTAAACAAGTCTTTGCCGAAAAATTATTATAAAAAATATTACTTCTTTTAATAAAAAAATTAGAAGTTTATATCATGTGCACCCCGTGCATGCGTGTACATATATGTGTATTAATTTTTATAAGATACTATATATGTATTTTTTTTAATAATTATATACCCTTTTTTTTTACATTCGATTTTTTATTTAAAAAATTAACAAAAAATTCAATAATAAAATATAAATTATTATTATTCAAAATGAAAAAATTATTCTTCTAATTCTTACACGCCATAATTTATTGATTACTTTAAAAAATTACTATTTAGAGATATGATATATTAATCTTTTGAATAAAAAAATATTACTCTACAAAGAATAATTTTTTATATACAAAAAAGTAATTTTACTAAAAAGAGTTTATGTGTGAAATCGATTCCTAGACTCACTCATATTTATTTGATAAAACTTAGGAAAATCATAATATTTTCATCACTTTAATGAATAATTTATTAAATATATTAAAGAGTAATTTTAATAAAGGCAAACACTTGTTCATAATAAAAAGTGATATTAATTAACGAAAAAGTAATAATACTATTTCATGAATAATTTATAGTATAAATAAAAAGTAATATTATTTTATAGCAAAAGCGATACAATTTTATAGCATAAGTGATAATTAATTTAAAAAATATAAAATAATCTCACGTGAGACGATTTCACACAATACTTGTCGTCAGTAAAATTATTGTACAAGGAATACTTTGACTTATACTACACATAGTGTCTTCTTAAAATAAAAAAAAAATAGTAAGTATAACCTTTGAAAATATTAATATGATACAATAGTTGCTCCAAATTAATTAATTTGAATAGTATGTGATTCTAAATATAAATTATAAAAATTTAAGAATTTATTACTATCCAATACAAGATATCATATAATATTACTAGGAGATACAACGTATATATTTTTATTACTAATTAATACAAAATTATTCTATAAAAAGTCTCAATTATTCCTAAATACATTAGGTAGATAAAATAAGTATATATTTACGTTATCCCATCAATTCGCAGATTATGTGTAAGTTAATTTTTGAATACAAAATATATAATTTTTGAACACAAATATATTAAAAATAAATATTTTTAAATACATAAATTATGAACATCAACAAATTAAGTAAACTTTATATATATATATATATATATATATATATATATATATATATATATATTAATACATAAAATTTGAATACAAATATATAAAAATATATTTGAAAATAAGCATTTCTAAATAGATAAACAATGTGAATGTGATCAGAAGGCGAATTCGAGCTACCGAGACGACGTGTTCTTGGAGTATTTTTTTAATACAATGGCTAATTAACCATTAATAATCACAATCCAAAATAGCTAAATGTATTCAGAAATAGTTGTATGTAATGTATTCAGAATTAGTTTTAAGCAATGTATAATGTATTTAAAAATATTTGTATGCATTCGTACCAGACGTTGATGCTTTTTACAGTAATATAATATGTGTTATCTGCCACCTATTTTTGTGGAGAAATTAGTGGAAGACATTATCTTTCGCACATTTAAATTAATATTTTAATATACAATTAAAATAAGGATAAAAATGATATTTTATGTATTCAATTTGTATTATATATCTAGTAGTAATATAGATATATAAATTTTACCTAGTAATTCACCCAAAATTTAACTAACTAAATTAAGTAACTAATAGTTAATTTTCACCTCTTATATGAAATAAATAAGATAGTATGTTGTGGCGTGTACTCTTATAGATATTATATTATATTAATCAATAAATATAATTCAAATTTAAAAAATATTTAAATTGAAATATTATGAAAAAAAAGTGATATCTTCAAATATTTTGAAAATATACAGATTTAAATATTTTAGAGATATATATTGATTATATAATAATAAATGTTATTAAATAAATAATTAAAAGAAAAATAGAAAAAGAGTATGCATGATTAAAAGAGTGTATATTGGGTGCACCCGGGTGCAAGGGTACACCCATATGTATATAATTTTTTATTTTATTTTGTATACGTGTTTAGTAATAATTGTATACTTTTTTCACACTAAGTTTTTTATTAAAAAAATTAATATTCATATGTGTATAACTTTTTATTCAATAGTGTATACATGTTTTTTAATAATTATATATTTTTTTACACTCAATTTTTCATTAAAAAAACTAACAATTAAATTGTATGCATTTTTTCTCATAATTGTATATGTTTTTGTTTATATTTATATAAGGGTGCACCTTAAGATAAGATGCACGGGTGCACACTATAATTAGGCTAATTAAAATATAATAAAATCCAAAACTAAACGATAAAACGAATTTTGGGGGATCACATTTTTTAAGAAAGTGTGGAAAATAATTTTGTATTAATATAATATAATAAAATAAAAGATTCACAATAATGTATGGTAGGTTAAAATTCATAACAGATATATATAAGTTTAAATTGCCACATCATCGTATGTTTTCTTTTAACCACACATTTTAATTTACTAGATTTTTAAAACGCACGTTATTTGTATGTTATATTCGAGAAGTATATCTTAAAGTAAGTCATGATTTCAATCTTTTTATTTAATTATAACACGATATATACTTCCCCTTCTTATGTAAGATAAAAATGAGGAGTATTTTGAATAATTCAAATTGGGTGTGATGAATAAAGTTGTTAACTTTAGGCAAATAAAATGTAAAAAGTATGTAGCACTTCCAATAGCTGCTTCTCAAAGTTTATATTATGCATGTCTTTTTCTCTTTTCATTAAAGCACACCTGTATATTGTCTAATTCAATGAAAAGGAGATCATTCATCTTGGAAACCACATACCATGTGATTATCATAGGTCCCATTTTTTGCATTTCTCAATAACTGAAACGTATTTATGTTCTTCATTATAATGTGGAAGGCAAATCACTCATGGATCAAACACCAAAATATCAAACATCATGACTTTGCTAACAAACTCAAAGAAAACACCAAAATATAAATATTGCTGTAACAAAGAAACTATTGAATTCACATCATTTGTTCCCAAGATATTTCAAGAATAAAGAAAAACCTGCAAAAACATTTAAAAATTAACCTATACAACCAAACATGACCATTCTTCTTCTTGATATGGAGAGAGTTTCCAATCAATAGGCAGATTAGAACCGAAATCACATGCATCCATAATTCTCCTCTTCTTCCTTCTACTTCCCAACTATCTGTTTAACCCTTTCAAAAATTCAAACAATTCCTCCTTCGTCTGCAACCCTTCCGTCATAAGACATATCTCATCCCACTTAAGGATACTCAACAACTTCCAATGACATAAAATCTACATCCAGCCCGTCCTTATTCAAGACTTCCATGTCTCTATCCTCCACATTCTCACACACAATAGTGTCATTTATCAAAGAAAACTCATTTAATCATCGAGAGGTTATATATTAACATTAACATCAATGACACCAATGACCCTAAATACCCAACTCCCTTTTAGCCATTTGGAATAAGCAGCGGTATTCATCAGATTCAGATGGATAGTCATATATTAATGCTAACAGTATATCTCAATACTTTAGAACAAATGTAACTATGAAGCAGTGAAAAATCCCTTATACCTTAATTTTCTCAATCATGCCTGCAGTGAAAATCATTTCATACTTTTGAGCCATCATAACTCTTTAGTGCCTTCTCAATGATCTCATCAAAACTCTGCAAAATCATTTAACTGAGTTAAACATCAACGAAGTTATGGAGAAAAAATGAACTCAAACCTTGTATGCAGCCTCAATTGATGCCAGAGAAGTTAGTCCCGAACTTGACCTTTTTTTCAAATAAATAGGGCTGGTATTGCTTCAAGGAGGAGTAGAAATCACTTACTAACCTAAGACGGATGACCTTCCATCAGCAGAAAAAATTCACCTCCTCGCCCTCCTTGTCTTTCCGAAAAGCACCCCAAACGACTGCCTCTAACATTACCAATGCTATTATGCTTGGCACTCCCATTAGGAGGAAGATCATCTTGTAATAATTCTTCAAGTGAATACGCTCCATCAGAACTGAGGGAATGTCTGTATAAGATTTCGATATTTCGTTGTGATTATGTCCACTCAGAAATCTAGAAACAAATCATGGTAATATTGGGCCTACCACAACAGGATCAGAATTTAATTTCTGAGTCCGCATTGGAGATCAACTTCTTCCCTGCTACAATATCCCAAACACAAATCCTATTAGTACTTGGTCTCTTCAAAATCTAATTTAACAGACCAGTATCTCAAGCAATTAAATATGAAGTAAAAAAAAATTAGTCCAAGAAGTAGACCAAGCTGGTTGAGATGTGTCATTATCTTCTTCCTCATCATAAATTCCTCATTTTTTAATCACATTTTAATAAGGATACATTCATCTCAGGTTTAATATAAAGACTTACGGCTACTGTAATGTGGCATGATAGAGCACAATGCCAATGGGAAGTATCATATTTGATATGTGAAGAACATAAATCTTCTCTCAGAACGCTTTTTCAGCGAATTAAAAAGACCAATGATTGCTAAAATAATACATGGAATATTAGATATGGTGTTGAAGAACTCAACTATATCGGAAGAGTGGATACAATTTGCCTCACGCCACTCGTGTGTTGAAGTCACAGGTCCCAAAAAACTTGACTGTCCATCTGCAATTTTTCAGTAGTTAAGCTTGTGCTTGATTTGCCTTATAAGATTGTCTTGGGATTTTAAAATTCCCAAATCCTACAGACAAATTTCAAGCATGACCTTTTATTTCATTTGGTAGCATAGACATATACATTCACACATTATTTGCAAGGGCAACCTAAAAATGCAAAATTGACAATTAAATGAGTATGTTTAACTTATCAATCTTAATTCTTTTAACCATCATATAAAGCTAAACCTGTTCAGTGGTAACACCAAACTGCATCTGTCTTTGTGATCATTCGCCCTTTCCCAACATAAACCTTCACTTAGAATGTAAATCGGGACAATCATACATCTTGCATTCCACGTTAATGGGATACACCATCTAATAGTAATGATAACTCAAATTAATATAGAGAACTGTCAAATCTAAAACTACATAAGTAGGGCTTAAAAAAGCACGATATATATAGGATCAGAGTTTAGATCATTACCGGTGCATGCTTAGATCATCACAAAAGCCCAATCCAATAGATAAAATTTCTCTCGAAATCAATAAAATTAGAGTTTGAAAAGCGGAACGTCATTAAAGAAAAGTTCTCTTACATTATAAAAGTTTGATGAACGAACCCAGTAGTGATGTAGGATGTGATTATACTGTCGCACGAAAGCGTTTCTCACCTCTCCTCCAACCAAATAGCAAAACCAAATAAAATTTAGCACTGCCAAATATTCAAAATAAATAAATGAATTAAAAGCACGACAAAGTTAAAAAAAAAATGCGAGAGTAGACACTCACAACTTGCGCAGAAACATGCAATGTTTTTCTCCACTCACATCTATGATCTGTTTAAGTCCTGAAAATGATTTGGGAATCCTTCTTTTTCATTCCTCAATTAATCTGAGGGTTGATTTGATTTTAGTGTGTTTTAATACTAGATTTTGTGGTGCACTTGATAATTCTTCACTTTCATGCATTGTGTATTTTGTAATAGGTTAATTGATTCTTATCATCAACAAGTCCTTTCTTATTTTATGTAAATTTGTAATAAGTTAATTGATTTTGTATCATCAACAAGTCCTTTCTTATTTTATGTATTCATGGATTAATTGTGATTTGTTATTTTACAGGTGATAATAGTGAACTTGGGGGCGAATCCCTTTGTAATTTTACATTAAACTTTGTATTACAGCATTTTAAATGTAATAAGAGTTTCCTCAAAATTCTCATTTGGATCTTTGTCCAACCACCCAAATCATTCAGTCCCACATTGTGCAAAAACATAATTTTGATACCTAGCGAAGATGTTCAAGCGAAGCGAGAAGAAGATCAAAGCTGTGTTCAAGATGCAACTTCAAGCCACACATGTAACTTAAATCAGAATTGAGGGATGAATTGGTGGAATAATGGATCAAGAAAATTGAAGAAATTGGATGAATAATTGCAGGTGCCACAGCTGAAAGCAAAAAGCCTGATGATATCTCTGGTTCCGGTGGACGTAGGGAAGCCAATGGTGAGATTACCAAAAGCACCCATTGTTGAAGAAACCTGCACCTGGGGAAACCAGTATATGAGATTGAAACTAAACAAGGAGATCAAAACTGGGAGAATCAGAGAGAAGTTCTATTATGTGGTTGTGTCAACTGTGAGTCACACTTTTCTTTACCAAAGTTTAGAGAGTAGTTTTTGGAAAAATGACAGCATGTTTTGGCACTCACATGTTTTCTGGGAGAAGTTTCAATTGATTTTGCTGATCTTGCAGAGGTTGCAAAGCCACTGAATCTAGCCCTTCCTCTGCCTACATCAAATAATCTAATATTTTTATTACATTCCATCTTTAGGAGATAATACATTCCATCTTTTATTGGAGAGAAACAGGGAGATTTATTGCAGAAAAAGATGATTTTCTTTGGTTAGATTATCTTGGAGAGAAATACCATGGCAACATAATATTGAAGAGAAAATGGAGAATTGCTCTAATTATTTTTGGAAAGCGAGATTTGCCCTGATTAGAAAGGAATTAGTCATTTTTTTAATTACATTTAAATTAAAAGATTTGCAACTGATTTGCTTCACCCTTAATTTTAATAGTTTTGATATAGTAAATGATTTATTAAAATAATTGTATAATTACATGATTATTTTAAATTGATTGAAATTAAATTCATAGGTTAATATATATTGCACGTTGTATTTGTAGTATGAGCCTTGAGGTTGTTATTTGAAGGGAGCGCTTATGTTTTTCTTAATATCTTTAATTTAATACAGTAAAGTTTACTAAATCCATCTATACATATATAATAGCAACAAGGGTCAACAAAAATTGAACTCATTTTGACCCAATTTCCCCCCTTCAATTTTACTATTTTTAGAAACTTTTTTATAATCTTGCCACACATTATTTTAATATAAATCTCAACCATTGATTTTTGTTGTTCATCACACTAAGAGTTTAGGCTTTAATTTAATTTATTTTATTTTAAATTTATTCAAAATTTAATAAAGCTTATATTATATCTATTTCTTAATTAATTAAAAATAATATAAATTTATTAAATTATTAATTTAAGAGTTAAATTGTGGTGCACTTGATGAATATGTGCATATATAAGATCTCAATTTTTAGATCTTAAGTAAATTAAATTTCAACCCTAAATTTAAATTTAAAAATAAAAATAAAAAGTATAATTACAATTAGGGAAAATAGATTTTTTCGTCCGTTAACTTTCATTCATTTTGAAATTAGTTCATTAACTTTTTTAATTTTGAAATTAGTCCGTTAATTCTATAACAATTTTGAAATTTGTCCATTAACTTCATAAAATTCAACATTTGGGTCCTTTTACCTGCTATGGCAGGTCATTTTAATATATTCACCCCAATTAATCTATATCATATTTTTATTTAACCAATTTTATCTCACTTTTCATTTTTTACTTCCGTATACCAAACAAATAATATTAATCTCATTACTAAAGTGGAGCAAATTTGACTAAATATTGATACTTCCTCCGTCCGCTCGAAAGAGGGTCTTTTTTCCATTTTGGTCATCCGTTCCAAAGAGGGTCACTTTCTTTTTTACACACATGGGATCCACACACACCCACTAATACAATTAAAATATGAGATCCACACTCCCACTAATACAACTACCCACTACATATTAAATAATAATACTTCTTAATCAACGTGCACAAAAGCAAAATGCCCTCTTTCGGACGGACGGAGAGAGTATAATATAAATTCTTAGTGGAGGTTATGTTTTTTAAAATAGTATATATATATATATATATATAAATATATATATATATATATATATATATATATATATATATATATATATATTACATATTTTTTTTTTTTAGAATAACCTGCTAATGACCTGTTGAAACGGACGATTTTGTTGAACTTGGTAAACATGATGAACGATTTTCAAAATTTTCAAATATAATGGACGATTTTCAAAATTCTGCAAATATAATGGACGATTTTCAAAAAGTGAAAAACTTATGGACTAAATTTAAAATTGGACAAAGTTAGCGGACAAAAAAATCTATTTCCCTTACAATTATACCTTAAGTTTAATCTTTTAATCTAAGGTGCATTCCGAAATTAACTTTAATTTAAAAAATAAAATAAATACATGTAGTATAATTAATTAACACATTAATTTAAATAATAAAAAATATCAACACATTTATCAACCTATCATATAGTTAATTATATAATAAATTAAGGCAAAGATTTGTGTAAGACCGTCTCACGTAAGGGCTTACGTGAGACGACCAGAAAGTGATAATTTTTATGAAGAAAAATTATAATAAATTAATGAAAAGTGATAATGCTCTTTCATTTACAATTTATAGTATAAATAAAAAGTGATAGTAATATTTTATAGTGAAAGTGATAATTATTTTAAAAAGTGAAAAATGGTCTCACGCAAGACCTACCCATAAATTAATAGTTATAACTTTTTACTTAATCATATTTATTTTAAAATATTAAGATTTATATTATGGAATATTTATTTAAAATTAATAAATATAGATAACATACATGATTATTAAACCGGCATGGGTAACCCACGAGTATTGATAAATGAATATGAGATGGATTCGGGTATCATTTTTTTCATTTTATCAAATTTATATAAAAGAATTATAATTATATTATTTTATATTTTAATTAGTTATAGTGTGATATTATTAAATGGGTACGAATAATTTACGAGTATAGATAAAAGCCCTTAGAACGGATACAAATATTGTATAGAATTTTTAAAATATTAATTATTAATATTGGAATAATTACTACTTAGTACACATTTAATACCTATTATTACTATGAAATACATCAATTTAAAATAATTACTCCTACATACAAAATATTAAGATCAATAAACCAATATATCCCCAACTTAATATGACTTAACAACTTCTTTGTTGTACATGATATTTATGAATTTTTTTGCTGCACATAAAACTTACGTATATTTTTTGCTGCACATAATATTTATTATTGGGCGTATTATTTTTGCTATGGGACGGGTACGAGTAGTTATTTTTAAATTGGATACGGATACGGGTATAACCCCTGTGGTTTAGTGTTCATTCCAAGGGTGAAATTACGACACTCTATGGTTTATGGTATACTTATTTTAATGTGAAGTTAAAATATCAATTTAGCAGTTGAGCAGACATTTGTTTCCTGTTGGATGCGTTTTGAAATAATTTTTAATGATGGGTTTCTTTTTTGTAAATTTTCAAATGTGTGAATTAATTCTCAATCGAAGTTCATGGTCTTTCTTGCAATTAATTATTTAAATCTTAAAAAATGTATACTTGGTTAGTGCATTTTCTGTAATTTCTTTTTTAATAAAAAAAATGATTGTAAAAAACTATGCAATTATTAAGAAACATATATACACTATTGAATAAAAAATTATACACATACGGGTGCAGGCGTGCACCAATATATATATAATTAGGGTTTAAGGTTTAGGGTTTTAGGATTTAGGGTTTAGGATTTAGGGGTTTAAGGTTTAGGGTTTAGGGGTTTAGGGTTTTAGGGTTTAAGGCTTAGGGTTTAGGGAATAGCTTTAGGATATCAACTCTTAATAATTATATGTTTTTTTAATTATATATATCAAATTTTACTTAAAATAATAGAATTTATATTATATTTTTATTTGATTAGTAATAGAATAATTTTTATTAAAATATTAATATAGAAAATATATATAAATAACTATAAAATAAATGGATATTGATTAAAGGATTTTGGATGAGTACGGATATCATAATATTTTTTTTAATGAGACGGGTATGGATATGATTAGTTTATATTTAAACGAATACGAGTATGAGTACCCCTATAACGGTGGGTATCCAACTTGCTGTCATCCCTAAAACTACTCATTATACGTTAAAATATTATTAAGAACTTCTTTGCTGCACATAACATTTATGACTTTTTTTGCTGCACATAAAACTTACATAATTTTTTTGCTGCACATAATATTTTTTATTGGGCGGATTATTTTTGCTGCGGGATGGGTACGGGTAGTGTTTTTAAATTGGACACGGGTACGGGTATAACTAATTAAAATATAAAATAATATAATTATAATTCTTTTATATAAATGTGATAAAATGAAAAAAAAAATGATACCCTAACCCATCTCATATTCATTTATCAATACTCGTGGGTTACCCATGCCGGTTTAATAATCATGTATGTTATCTATATTTTATTAATTTTAAATAATATTCCATAATATAAATCTTAATATTTTAAAATAAATATGATTAAGTAAAAAGTTATAACTATTAATTTATGGGTAGTTCTTGCGTGAGACCATTTTTCACTTTTTAAAATAATTATCACTTTCACTATAAAACATTACTATCACTTTTTATTTATACTATAAATTGTAAATGAAAGAGCATTATCACTTTTCATTAATTTATTATCACTTTTCTTCATAAAAATTATCACTTTCTGGCCGTCTCACGTAAGCCCTTACGTGAGACGGCCTTACACAAATCTTTGCCTTAATTTATTATATAATTAACTATATGATGGGTTGATAAATGTGTTGATATTTTTTATTATTTAAATTAATGTGTTAATTAATTATACTACATGTATTTATTTTATTTTTTTAATTAAAGTTAATTTCGGAATGCACCTTAAATTAAAAGATTAAACTTAAGGTATAATTGTAATTATACTTTTTATTTTTATTTTTTTAAAATTTAAATTTAGGGTTGAAATTTAATTTACTTAAGATCTTAGAACGGATACAAATATTGTATAGAATTTTTAAAATATTAATTATTAATATTGAAATAATTACTACTAAGTACACACTTAATACCTATTATTACTATGAAATAAATCAATTTAAAATAATTACTCCTACATACAAAATATTAAGATCAATAAACCAATATATCCCCAACTTAATATGACCTAACAACTTCTTTGTTGTACATGACATTTACGACTTTTTTTGCTGCACATAAAACTTACGTATATTTTTTGCTGCATATAATATTTATTGTTGGGCGTATTATTTTTTCTATAGGACGAGTACGAGTAGTTGTTTTTAAATTGGATACGGGTACGGGTATAATTCCTGTGGTTTAGTGTTCATTCCAAGGGTGAAATTACGACTCTCTATAGTTTATGGTACACTTATTTTAATGTGAAGTTAAAATATCAATTTAGCAGTTGAGCAGACATCTGTTTCCTGTTGGATGCGTTTTGAAATAATTTTTAATGATGGAGTTCTTTTTGTAAATTTTCAAACGTGTGAATTAATTCTCAATCGAAGTTCATGGTCGTTCTTGCAATTAATTATTTAAATCTTAAAAAATGTATACTTGGTTAGTGCATTTTCTGTAATTTCATTTTTAATAAAAAAATAATTGTAAAAAAACTATACAGTTATTAAGAAACATATATACACTATTGAATAAAAAATTATATACATACGGGTGTAGGTGTGCACCAATATATATATAATTGGGTTTAGAATTTAGGGTTTTAAGGATTTAAGATTTAGGGTTTAGGGGTTTAAGGTTTAGGGTTTAGGGGTTTAGGGTTTTAGGATTTAAGGTTTAGGGTCTAGGGAATAGGTTTAGGATATCAACTCTTAATAATTATAAGTTTTTTAATTATATTTATCAAATTTTACTTAAAATAATAGAATTTATATTATATTTTTATTTAATCAGTAATAAAATAATTTTTATTAAAATATTAATATAGAAAATATATATATAAATAACTATAAAATAAATGGATATTGATTAAAGGGTTTTGGATGAGTACGGGTATCATAATATTTTTTTTAATGAGACGGGTATGGATATGATTAGTTTATATTTAAACGAATACGAGTATGGGTACCCCTATAACGGTGGGTATCCCACCTGCTGTCATCCCTAAATGGGTACCCCTATAACGGTGGGTATCCCACCTGCTGTCATCCCTAAAAACTACTCATTATACGTTAAAATATTATTAAGAACTTCTTTCTTGCACATAACATTTACGACTTTTTTTGCTGCACATAAAACTTTAGTATTTTTTTGCTGCACATAATATTTATTATTGGGCGGATTATTTTTACTGCGGGATGGGTGCGGGTAGTTGTTTTTGAATTGAATATAGGTACGGGTATAACTAATTAAAATATAAAATAATATAATTATAATTCTTTTATATAAATGTGATAAAATGAAAAAAATGATACCCGAACCCATCTCATATTCATTTTTCAATACTTGTGGGTTACCCATGCCGGTTTAATAATCATGTATGTTATCTATATTTTTAATTTTAAATAAATATTCCATAATATAAATCTTAATATTTTAAAATAAATATGATTAAGTAAAAAGTTACAACTATTAATTTATGGGTAGGTCTTGCGTGAGACCATTTTTCACTTTTTAAAATAATTATCACTTTCGCTATAAATCGTTATCACTTTCGCTATAAAATATTACTATCACTTTTTATTTATACTATAAATTGTAAAAGAAAGAGCATTATCACTTTTTATTAATTTATTATCACTTTTCTTCATAAAAATTATCACTTTCTGGCCGTCTCACGTCAGCCTTACGTGAGAGGTCTTACACAAATCTTTGCCTTAATTTATGATATAATTAACTATATGATGGGTTGGTAAATGTGTTGATATTTTTTATTATTTAAATTAATGTGTTAATTAATTATACGACATGTATTTATTTTATTTTTTAAATTAAAGTTAATTTCGGAATGCACCTTAGATTAAAAGATTAAACTTAAGGTATAATTGTAATTATACTTTTTATTTTTACTTTTTTAAATTTAAATTTAGGGTTGAAATTTAATTTACTTAAGTTCTTAGAACGGATACAAATATTGTATAGAAATTTTAAAATATTAATTATTAATATTGGAATAATTACTACTAAGTACACACTTAATACCTATTATTACTATGAAATACATCAATTTAAAATAATTACTCCTACATACAAAATATTAAGATCAATAAACCAATATATCCCCAACTTAATATGACCTAACAACTTCTTTGTTGTACATGACATTTACGACTTTTTTTGCTGCATATAAAACTTACACATATTTTTTGCAGCACATAATATTTATTATTGGGCGTATTATTTTTGCTACGGGATGGGTACGAGTAGTTATTTTTTAATTGGATACGGATACGGGTATAACCCATGTGGTTTAGTGTTCATTCCAAGGGTGAAATTACGACTCTCTATGGTTTATGGTATACTTATTTTAATGTGAAGTTAAAATATCAATTTAGCAGTTGAGCAGACATCTGTTCCTGTTGGATGCGTTTTGAAATAATTTTAGTGATGGGGGTCGTTTTTGTAAATTTTCAAACGTGTGAATTAATTCTCAATCAAAGTTCATGGTCTTTCTTGCAATTAATTATTTAAATCTTAAAAAATGTATACTTGGTTAGTGCATTTTATGTAATTTCATTTTTAATAAAAAAAATGATTGTAAAAAAACTATACAGTTATTAAGAAACATATATACACTATTGAATAAAAAATTACACACATACGGGTGCAGACGTGCACCAATATGTATATAATTAGGGTTTAAGGTTTAGGATTTTAGGATTTAAGATTTAGGGTTTAGGGGTTTAAGGTTTAGGGTTTAGGGGTTTAGGGTTTTAGGGTTTAAGGTTTAGGGTTTAGGGAATAGGCTTAGGATATCAACTCTTAATAATTATAAGTTTTTTTTAATTATATTTATCAAATTTTACGTAAAATAATAGAATTTATATTATATTTTTATTTAATTAGTAATAGAATATTTTTATTAAAATATTAATATAAAAAATATATATAAATAACTATAAAGTAAATGGATATTGATTAAAGGGTTTTGGATTAGTACGGGTATCATAATATTTTTTTTAATGAGACGGGTATGGATATGATTAGTTTATATTTAAATGAATACGAGTATGGGTACCCCTATAATGGTGGGTATCCCACCTGATGTCATCCCTAAAAACTACTCATTATACGTTAAAATATTATTAAGAACTTCTTTGCTGCACATAACATTTACGATTTTTTTTGCTGCACATAAAACTTACGTATTTTTTTTGCTGCACATATTATTTATTATTGAGCGGATTATTTTTGCTGTAGGATAGGTACGGGTAGTTGTTTTTAAATTGGATACGAATACGGGTATAACCCTTGTGGTTTAGTGTTCATTTCAAGGGTGAAATTACGACTCCCTATGGTTTATGGTATACTTATTTTAATGTGAAGTTAAAATATCAATTTAGCAGTCGAGCAGACATCTGTTTCCGGTGGATGCGTTTTGAAATAATATTTAATGATGGGGTTCTTTATTATAAATTTTCAAATGTGTGAATTAATTCTCAATCGAAGTTCATGGTCTTTCTTGCAATTAATTATTTAAATTTTAAAAAATGTGTACTTTGTTAGTGAATTTTCTGTAATTTCTTTTTTAATAAAAAAATAATTGTAAAAAAACTATACAGTTATTAAGAAATAAATATACACTATTGAATAACAAATTATACACATACGGGTGCAGGCGTACACCAATATGTATATAATTAGGGTTTAAGGTTTAGGGTTTTAGAATTTAGTGAACACTACAAGAAACAGCCAAAATACCAACGGATTTACCGACGAAAAATATCCGTCGGTAATTATCGACGGATTTCTGATGTTTTATTGATTTAATACGATTTATTTTAAAAAAAATCATCAAAAGAAATTATCGACGGTTTAACGACGGAATTAGCGACGGATCTTTTTTCGTCGATATATCCGTCGTTATTTTGGAGGAATTAAATCCCGAAAGATTACCGACGATAATTTTCCGTCGGTAAATATGTATAATTTTATTTAAAGAATATTAATTTTAATCATTTAATTTACCGACGGATTAATCCGTCGCTAAATATATCAAATTTTATTTAAAAAAAAATTAATTTTAATCTTTAATTTACCGACGGAATACGTCCATCGGTAAATATATTAATTTTTATTTTTAATATACCGACGGATTTAATCCGTCGCTAATCCTAATAGTAATAAAATTAGGGTATCTATCATTCGATACGCCTTCACCCCCAAAGTTGTGCCCTTCATCTATCTATTTCTCCTACTGTTGCCGGGCAAAGTCGCCGCTACTGTCGCAGGCCGAGATCGACCGCAATCCTCCTCTACTGAGCCATTCTCTCCCTCTCCCCCCTTCCCCCTTTCTCTCAAGTCCGATTACGTCTTGTCTTCAACGTTTTTTTTTCTCTTTGCAGTTGGGTTTAAGCCCTAGCCGAGCCCTCTCCATATATAAATACCAAACTCCTTCTTCCTCAGGTGGGAAACCTTTCAGAAGTGTACACAATCGCCTTATATGCGTAGAGGCCCAGAGGTCAGCCCTTCCCAGTTGGCCCTTATAGCATTCAAGCCTCGCCAAGTTCTTATACTCGAGCACCAGCAGAGTAACCAGCCACTGCCCGCATCAATGGCGACCAACAAGCCCAAAATAGCTCCCCAGTTGAAGCCCGAGGACGAGTCTATTTTGACCTGCTCTGTCGCTTTGTGGCTTGAAAATAAGGGCTTTTTCAAAGTCCTCAAACGCTTCCTACCCGCATCTCAAATTCAAGTTCGTAATTTTGATGCGTTTGTGTTTGTAATGCTATTGTTTGATGATAATTGGAGTTCAGGATAATGGTTTCAGCGAATTCATTTGAGCTGCTAATCTTATTCGATGCGGATTTGTTATTGTTCTGCTAATCTTATTCGATGCGGATTTGTTATTGTTCACCGTGAATAGCTGCAATTGGGCTTTTTTAATCTTTTGGTTATGACCATTGCTGAAATCCACAATCTCTATGGAGTTAATTTGATTTAACTTGAAGATTTTCTATGTTATTTCATATGAGAAAATTGCGTGAACAGTGAGTGATTAATAAATGAAGAAAATAGAAGGTTAAGGTAGTAATTTGAGGTAATATTGTTGTACAGGTGGATTTAACAGGGGGTTACTATGACGCAGGTTTCTTGTAGTAATTTGAGGTAATATTGTACACTTTGAAGAACATGCAAGCCTGTAGATTTTGGTTCTTTCTAATTGATATTTTAACTTGTTCTCTGATCTTTGGGTATTTTTGTTGTTACTTTTACTGTAAATTAGTAACATGGGATGAATTAACATGGGAAGAAATTGGGGTGCATATATATGGGTGATTCGATAGTGATATTGGCAGAGAAGTAGTAAATGAGTGGATATTATATGGCAGTCACTAAATAATGTGATATACACCAGATTTCCTCATAAAATAGATGTTGTTGGTGTCCTTTTGTTATTTTGATGCCTGCTCAAGTATGTTTTCATTGTATGTAGAGCATTATGGTCAAGATTAGCTTATTCATATCCCCAATCTTATGATAATTACCACTGGTTCCCTTGACACTTGTGTTATTGTATATGAAGTAAACAACTAATTTTTTTGCAAACAAATTAGGGACTAAGGATCTGCAAATGGTGAATCTGCTAAAAAGGTCAGTTGCTTAAAGACGTTGCGCAATTTAATGCTGATCAGTTGCCCACTGAAAGGCTTCATGTCTCTGCTCTCGTGAGAGAGAGCTTGATTCATAGAGCCAAGGATTTCAATATTGAGCTGGATGATGTTGCCATCACTCATTTGTCATGTGGTGCTGAATTCTCAAAGGCTATGGAGCAGAAGCAAGTGGCTCAGCAGGAGGGGAAGCGGTCTAAATTTGTTGTGATGAAGGCGGAGCAGGAGAGAAAGGCCGCCATCATTAGGGCTGAGGGAGAAAGTGAGTCTGCTAAGCTGATTACTGATGCAACAGCAGCTGCAGGGATGGGATTGATCGAGCTGAGGAAAATCGAAGCAGCTAAAGAAAATGCAACTTCGATGTCGAAGAATGGAAACGTTGTTTATCTGCCTAACAACAACAACAACATGCTTCTTGGTCTTAATGCTGGGCGTTAATGGGTAGCTATTACTGTAATCCTGTTAAAATTTTTTATCCATGATTTGTAGAATTATTAGAATTGAATATTTTGTGGTGTATTTGGATTGTGGAGATTTTATAATTTAAATATTATATTAGATGAATAATTTATGTTAAGTAGTGTTTTAAAGGTTATTTAATATGAAATTTTAATTGTTTTATGGGTATTTATATTTAAAATATAATTTGGTAATTTAAATTTAAATTACCGATGAAAATTTCGTCAGTAAATTTAAAAAAAAATTAAAAATATATATAATTTACCGACGGATTTTTCCGTCGGTAATTTTACCGACGGAAAAATCCGTCGGTAAAATCGTCGCTATATTATAACTTCCGATGAATTTGTATGATATGATTACCGACGGATATCTTTTTTTACTGACAAAAAAATCTATCGATAATTACCGACGGATTTAAAATTTCGTCGTTAAAAAATTACCGACGCAGGTTTTCGCGACAGATTAATTTCCATCGATAATCCGTCGGTAACTAAGTTACCGACGAATTTTCATAGTTTACCGACGGATTTTTCCGTCGGTAATCAGATAGTTTCTTGTAGTAGAAATTGGTAAATGTTATTTCACTGAAAACGTTTACATTGTACTGACGTACATGCTTTACAATTTCTATCCAATTTCTATCCATCTACCTATATATACTTAGGGTGAATACAACCAACTGAATAAATAGTTTTGATACAACAATGCAATCTGCAACCCTAAGTATACTTAAGTTTTTAGGATTTAAGATTTAGGGTTTAAGGATTTAAGATTTAGGGTTTAAGGTTTAGGGGTTTAGGGTTTAGGGAATAGGTTTAGGATATCAACTCTTAATAATTATAATTTTTTAAATTATATTTATCAAATTTTATTTAAAATAATAGAATTTATATTATATTTTTATTTAATTAGTAATAGAATAAATTTTATAAAAATATTAATTTAGAAAATATATATAAATAACTATAAAATAAATGGGTATTTGATGAGTGTGTAAATTCACAAGTTTGACAGCATGTTTTGTGCTAGTTTTGGAGAGTTTTGAGGTGAAAATAGGTGAAAAACCTATATATATTGTGAATTAGCATGAATCAGGTGTTATTGGAGCTATTTGAGTGGTTTTCATAGCAAAATCGGAGTGGAAGTGCCAAGAATTGAAGAGACGAAGTCGAGACCGCGCGAACCGCCAAGGAGAGAGGTGGTTCGACCTGTTGGAGGAGGGTTCGACCTCTCCTACAGGTCGAACCAGCATTGCAAAGTTTGCAGAAGGAAGGTTCGACCACGACACAAGGGGTTCGACCTGTTCATCAGGTCGAACCATGGTCGAACCAGTTTGCGAGAAGATGGGTTCGACCACGACATTGGGGTTCGACCTGACGGTTGGTCGAACCAGGAGCGGAAATTGTCCAGTGTGGGGTTCGACCTGTGGTTCGACCAAGACCCGAGGGGTTCGACCTGTACAAGAGGTCGAACCAAGTGCATAATACTTCCAGTAGGTAGGTTCGACCTGTGGTTCGACCTGCGGTCAACATGGCAGCGAATCTGGATAATCTAGCCATCCGAGAGGTTTTCAGAAACAATGGGGCTGGAAATATTGGGCTTCTAGGAGCGAGGGGAACTAATTCAGCTTTCGATCTTCATCCCGCTATTATTAGCATGATAGAAAGAAACTCCTTTTCAGGAGGGTCTTTCGAGGATCCGCACCAGTATCTGAACAAGTTCTTGGGCTATGCAAGTACTCAAAAAGACGCAGGAGAATATGAAGATGCTAGGAAGATCCTTTTGTTCAAATTCTCGCTTACTGAAAAGACGAGAGATTGGTACGACACTATCAACGCAGCTGAGTGCACCACTTGGGAGCAACTGAAGTTAAGGTTCTTGGAGAGGTACATGCCACCTTTAAAGGTGTTTAAGATGAAGCAAGACATTAACCAATTTGCTATGGGTGGAGGTGAAAAATTTCATGAAGCATGGGATAGATTCAAGGACATGCTTAGGAAGTGTCCTCAACATGGGCTATCTAAAGCTCAATATATCAGTATATTCTAAAATGGATTGGACTGTGATTCACGAGTGTTATTGGATGCTTCTTCTAATGGAGCATTGCTTACAAAGTTATCCGTAGAGGCCGAAAAGTTGTTTGAAGATATTTCGATGAATTCGAGGGATTGGCCAACTGATAGAGTTAGAGATAATTATGTCCTTGGTAAGGTAGCTAAGGTTGAACAAGCAATGGTAAAAACAAGTAGAGAGGATGAGATCGTCTCTAGCTTGTCCAATATCAACAAGCTACTTGAATCCCAACAGAAGCAAATCAGCGAATTATCTCAGCGCGTACCAATCATGCAGCAGGAGTTAAAGAATGAGGGACCAATCCAAGAGGAGTTGGAAGAGGCACACTATGCCATGGGGTCAAAGTATTCAAGGGACTAGGTATCCAGATCAAGAAAACCGGAATTACCAAGGGAACTATCGAGGAAACTTTAATAATCGTGGTCCCCCTGGTGGTTATCAATAGCCTAAGAGGCCGGAGTTCTCATGGAGCAATCCGAATAATGCGATTCAACCTCCGATGGGTGTTGATCCAGGTGCTAAGGTGGAAGAAAGGAAATCGGGTCTTGAGGATACTGTGAACAGGTATATGGCCAAGAATGATGAAAGAGTTAACTGCCTTGAGGCCAAACTTGAAAAGAAAATCGATGCAAACCATGAGGTTATATCTAAGCAGGTGAAGGACCTTACGTTGCTGATGGGGAAGATGGCAGGAAGTGTTAACAAGCTTACTCAAACTCTTGAGAAGGGGAAGTTCCCGTATCAAAGTATTGAGAATCCAAGGTCCTGCAACGCTGATGAGTGTGTAAATTCACAAGTTTGGCGCTATGTTTTGTGCTAGTTTTGGAGAGTTTTGATGTGGAAATAGGTGGAAAACCTATATATATTGTGAATTAGCATGAATCAGGTGTTAGTGGAGCTATTTGAGTGTTTTCTTAGCAAAAACGGAGTGAAAGAGCCAAGAATCGAAGAGACGGAGTCGAAGCCACGCGAACCGCCCAAGAATTAGGTGGGTTCGACCTGGTTGGAGGAGGGTTCGACCTCTCCAGCAGGTCGAACCAACGTTGCTGAGCTTGCAAAGATGGATTCGACCACGACTCGAGTGGTTCGACCTGTCCATCAGGTCAAACCATGGCCGAACCAGTTCGTGGAAAAGAGGATTTGACCACGACATTTTAGTTCGACTTGCCAGTTGGTCGAATCGGGAGCGGGAGTTGTCCAGTGATGAGGTTCGACCTGGGGTTCGACCAAGGCCTAAGTGGTTCGACCTGTCCAGAAGGTCGAACCTATGCAGAATTCTTCCAGTAGCGGGGTTCGACCTGGGGTTCGACCTGTGGCCAGTTGTTCGACCTGTTTGACGTGGTCGAACCTATGCGCGAGAACTTACCTTATCCGGATTTTCGAGGCCGAAACGCGTGAGATCACTTAGAAAGCCCATTCCAAGCCCTAGAGACGTGATTACAAGTATAAAAGGAGGCTCATACAGAGAAAGAAGAGAGCTTTTGATCATCAATCATAAGAGAGAAAAGAGTAGAGGTGGTGATCCATCCGGAGGGCTGTGACAGAGGTTCGCTGAAGGTTCAAGTAAGAATTATCAATCTAACCATGATTGTTCCTAGATCAATCATGGGCTAGAACCACCTTGGTAGTTCTAGGGTTATGAAAGTTTCATGATGTAATTCGTATTTCGTGTGTAAAACTCCGTACAACACTACCTGTGGTTTGTTTTATATAAGATTGCATATTTAATCCATACTCATAGTCGTTTTGTGCATCAATGATCGTTGTGTAGAGTCTGAATACATAACATGGTTATTGATTGAGTGCGTTCACTACTGAGCAGGGTTTATTGTTATAATTCTAAGTGAAGAGATTCCGAAGTCTTATTAGAACTGTCTTATATGAATATTCATGAATTGAATTGAATTCGGGTTGATGAATAGGATGAAGAGTATAACTTTATAGTACCTAAAAAGGAAGATCAAATCGGGTTAGATTCTAGACGTAGAAGATAATTGATTATGATAGTACCTAGAAAGGGGGGTGAAGTATATCTCTTGCTCCAAGGTTATTCACACGTGTCAAGCGCATATTTACTTATGTCTATAGAGTAAACTTGTATGGTCTAGTGATGCGTCCACAAACCACAGGGCAGAGTCGGACACCATCACATGAAAATACGAATTGCTAGTGAAACTGGATGACCCGACGAACTACCTATTATTCTTATTGATCACAACTCACTTTTCTCTACTCTTGCTATTTCTTTTTGCTATTCGAGTAGAAGTTATCATTCCTTAAACCTTTACAATTACCAAACATAGTCTAAAATATACTAGAAGATAACAAAATTGATATTTAACCGTCCCGTGGGTTCGATATTGTAACTTGGCCATTTTCGTGACTACAATTGATATCCTTATACTTGAGGATTAATTTGTGTGTTGAGAAAACCCCTATCAAGTTCTTGGCGCCGCTGCCGGGGACGGCGTAATGTTCCTTTTGATGTTGATGCAACTCCAGTGGTACGGAATGAGCAAAGTACAGACATAATAGCTGAGAAAAAATGGGAAAGAGCTAAGCGATTAAGAGCCGAAAAGGAGAAAGCGGAGAAGGTTGATCGTGATGAATGGGGGATTCCCAAAACAAAGATACCTCCACCATTTCCCTACAAACTAGTGAAGAAGGGGTTGGAAGAGAAGTTCAAGAAGTTTTCAGAGATAATGAACAAGATAAGCTTGAACATCCCTTTTTCAGAGGCAATCATGGAGATGCCATATTATTCTCGATTCCTTAAAGATATATTGATAAAGAAGCGAAGCTTAACCGGAGTTGAAACGATAAACTTATCTGAGAATTGTAGCTCAATTATTCAAAAGAAGTTGCCACCAAAGATGAAAGATCCGGGGAGCTTTACTATTCTATGTGAGATCGGGAAAGGGCCAGCACGGCGAGCTTTGTGCGATCTAGGGGCAAGCATCAATTTGATGTCGTTGTCCATCTTTCAGAAGCTTGGTTTGGGGGAGCTGACTCCGACAACTGTTGCTCTCCAATTGGCAGATAGATCAATGATGTTTCCGAAAGGTATTGTTGAAGATGTTCTAGTAAAGGTGGAGAAGCTAGTCTTTCCTGTGGATTTCCTTGCATTAGAAATGGATGATGACAAAGATAATGTTCCTTTAATCTTGGGGAGGCCATTCCTTGCTACGGCTGGAGCTATGATAGATGTTCGAAAGGGAGAACTGAAGTTGCGAATGGACAAAGAAGAAGTACTTTTCAACTTGGACAAAGCAATGAAGATGCCAATGGAGTCCCAGTGTTATAGTATTGACGTGGTGGAGGAGATTGTGAAGGAGGATATGTCTCTGATCTTGTCAAAGGATCCTCTTGAGACATGTTTGATGGAGTCTCTTACTTATCCCACTACGGAGCTTGACGAACTTTCTAACGAGGTATGTATTGAATTTCTTGAAAACTTACTTGCTTTGGGTGATGACAGGTTTGCATTGGAAAGAAATAAGGTGGAAGAAGTCAAATGGACCAGGAAGTACTTGCCTTTGGATAACGAAAACACTCCAGTGGAAGATAGAAAAGAGGAGTTGAAACCATTGCCGGAACACTTGAAGTACGCTTTTCTTGGTGATAATGCACAATATCCGGTAATTGTATCTTCTTCCCTTAATGATGATCAACTTGAGGAGTTATTAGATGTCTTAAGGAAGTACAAGTCTGCAATAGGGTGGTCACTTGATGATTTGAAAGGTATTAGTCCTTCGTATTGTATGCATCGGATTAGGTTGTTGGATGAAGCCAAGGCGAGTGTTCAAAATCAGCGTAGGGTGAATCCCGCAATTCAAGAGGTGATAAGGAAGCAAATCCTTACGTGGTTGGATGCTGGAATTATATATCCTATTAGTGATAGTCCCCATGTGAGTCCATTGCATGTAGTTGCTAAAAAGGGGGGCATGACTGTAGTGAAAGCTGAGGATGGAGAAGCTATAGCTACGAGAATTCCTACGGGATGGCATACATGTGTGGATTACCGGAAATTAAATGAGAACACGTGTAAGGACCATTTTTCTCTTCCTTTTCTGGATCAAATGTTGGATCGTCTTGCAGGGTATGAGTTTTATTGTTTCTTGGATGGATACTCGGGGTACAATCAAATCATGATTGCTCCCGAGGATCAAGAAAATACCACTTTTACTTGCCCCTATGGGACCTTTGCTTTTAGGAAGATGCCGTTTGGATTGTGTAATGCGCCTGCTACTTTTCAGAGATGCATGATGGCGATTTTTGATGGTTTGATAGAGAAGATCATGGAAGTATTCATGGACAATTTTTCAGTCTTTGGTTCATCTTTTGATATTTGTTTGTCTAACCTTGCTATTGTTTTGAAGAGGTGTCAAGAAACTAATCTTGTCTTGAATTGGGAGAAGTGCCACTTCATGGTGAAGGATGGGATTGTTCTTGGGCATCATGTTTCCGCCAAGGGATTACAGGTAGATCGTGCTAAAGTGGTGGCAATTGAGAAGCTTCCACCACCGACCAATGAAAGAGGAGTGCGGTCCTTCCTTGGACACGCCGGTTTTTACAGGAGATTCAACTTGCGAAATTTCGGAGGGAAGTTGAGACATTTATATGGTATGATCCGTTTGTTTACAAGATTTGTACAGATTCTATTGTCCGAAGATGTGTACCCGAGATGGAGATGGAGAGTGTACTTGAGTTCTGCCATGCACAACCAAATGGGGGGCATTTCGGAGCGCAAAAGACTGCAGCTAAGGTACTTCAATCCGCTCTTTATTGGCCTACATTGTTTAGAGATAGTGAGAGCTATGTGGCGTCTTGTGATAGATGTCAGCGCATGGGAAATATAGGTAGGAGAGATGAGATGCCAATGCAGCCTAGCATAGTTGTGGAGATATTTGATGTATGGGGGATCGATTTTATGGGGTCTTTTCCCCCGTCGAATGGGTTTCTCTACATTCTTCTTGCGGTGGATTATGTTTCGAAGTGGGTGGAAGCGATTCCTACTCGTGTTAATGACTCGAAAATTGTTCTATCTTTCTTGAAGAAGCATATTTTTGCCCGTTATGGAGTTCCTAGAGCACTAGTTAGTGATGGAGGTTCCCACTTCGTCAATAAATTTCTTGAGAAGGTGCTTAAGGATTATGGTGTTAAGCATAGGATTACTACACCCTATCATCCGCAAGTGAATGGGCAAGCAGAGGTCTCCAACCGTCAAGTCAAACAGATTCTGGAGAAAGTGGTAGGAACTAATAGAAAGGATTGGGCTATGAAGCTTGATGATGTGTTATGGGGGTTCCGGACCGCTTACAAGACGGTGTTAGATATGTCACCGTATCAAATTGTCTATGGGAAGCCGTGCCACTTACCCGTAGAGATTCAACACAAAGCGTTTTGGGCTTTGCGACGCTTGAACTTGACCCTTAAGGATGTGAAGGAGTTGAGGATAACTCACATGAATCAATTGGATGAGTTTAGGAGTCGTGCTTACAAGAATTCTGAGATTTATAAGGATAGAATGAAAAGGTGGCATGATTCTAAGATCTCATACAAGGAGTTCAAGCAAGGAGATGAAGTACTACTTTTTAACTCTCGATTGAAGCTTTTTGCAGGCAAGTTGAAGTCTAAATGGACGGGTCCGTTCATGATTCATCGAGCCTTAGGAGGGGGAGTTTTGAACTTATTGACAAAGATGGAGACGTTATCGCGGCGAATGGGCATCGGTTGAAGCATTTTAGGTCGCCGGATGATGCGTGTGTCATTTTTGATGATACCTTGATCTGATTTGGTACCGTCGTGACTCTCCAACGTTAAATATGAGCGCTTGTTGAGAGCTTACTCTTCTGTTTTATTGCTTTATTTCTTTTGTGTGAGTAAGAAATTTTTATATTTAAGATGCTTACTATTCGGCAATTACATCTCTTTTCAAACTTAGTTTCGACTTACATTTTTACTAAGTTTGGGGGGTGTGATGTTATTACCTCAATGAAGTATTAAGAGTATAATCTTTTCTTTGTATTGTTTGTTAGGGGAGTTGGTTTTTGCGGCTTAGTACTCCGAATGGTGTGATTGGATTGATTTTCCATGAGTGAAATATATGATGCAAATAATTCTTGTTTGATTCAATAAAGTGGCATGTGTAATATGTGTTGTACTAGATCTTGTTGAATTATACACGACTCCTGTGGTTTAAATTGGTTGCCTCGGGACGAGCAGCATGCAAGTTTGGGGGTTTGATGAGTGTGTAAATTCACAAGTTTGGCGCTATGTTTTGTGCTAGTTTTGGAGAGTTTTGATGTGGAAATAGGTGGAAAACCTATATATATTGTGAATTAGCATGAATCAGGTGTTAGTGGAGCTATTTGAGTGTTTTCTTAGCAAAAACGGAGTGAAAGAGCCAAGAATCGAAGAGACGGAGTCGAAGCCACGCGAACCGCCCAAGAATTAGGTGGGTTCGACCTGGTTGGAGGAGGGTTCGACCTCTTCAGCAGGTCGAACCAACGTTGCTGAGCTTGCAGAGATGGATTCAACCACGACTCGAGTGGTTCGACCTGTCCATCAGGTCGAACCATGGTCGAACCAGTTCACGGAAAAGAGGATTCGACCACGACATTTTAGTTCGACTTGCCAGTTGGTCGAATCGGGAGCGGGAGTTGTCCAGTGATGAGGTTCGACCTGGGGTTCGACCAAGGCCTAAGTGGTTCGACCTGTCCAGAAGGTCGAACCTGTGCAGAATTCTTCCAGTAGCGGGATTTGACCTGGGGTTCGACCTGTGGCCAGTTGTTCGACCTGTTTGACGTGGTCGAACCTATGCGTGAGAACTTACCTTATCTGGATTTTCGAGGCCGAAACGTGTTTAGAAAGCCCATTCCAAGCCCTAGAGACGTGATTACAAGTATAAAAGGAGGCTCATACAGAGAAAGAGGGGAGCTTTTGATCATCAATCATAAGAGAGACAAGAGTAGAGGTGGTGATCCATCCGGAGGGCTGTGACAGAGGTTCGCTGAAGGTTCAAGTAAGAATGATCAATCTAACCATGATTGTTCCTAGATCAATCATGGGCTAGAACCACCTTGGTAGTTCTAGGGTTATGAAAGTTTCATGATGTAATTCGTATTTCGTGTGTAAAACTCCGTATAACACTACATGTGGTTTGTTTTATATAAGATTGCATATTTAATCCATACTCATAGTCGTTTTGTGCATCAATGATCGTTGTGTAGAGTCTGAATACATAACATGGTTATTGATTGAGTGCGTTCACTACTGAGCAGGGTTTATTGTTATAATTCTAAGTGAAGGGATTCCGAAGTCTTATTAGAACTGTCTTATATGAATATTCATGAATTGAATTGAATTCGGGTTGATGAATAGGATGAAGAGTATAACTTTATAGTACCTAAAAAGGGAGATCAAATCGGGTTAGATTCTAGACGTAGAAGATAATTGATTATGATAGTACCTAGAAAGGGGGGTGAAGTATATCTCTTGCTCCGAGGTTATTCACACGTGTCAAGCGCATATTTACTTGTGTCTATAGAGTAAACTTGCATGGTCTAGTGATGCGTCCACAAACCACAGGGAAGAGTCGGACACCATCACATGAAAATACGAATTGCTAGTGAAACTGGATGACCCGACGAACTACCTATTATTCTTATTGATCACAACTCACTTTTCTCTACTCTTGCTATTTCTTTTTGCTATTCGATTAGAAGTTATCATTCCTTAAACCTTTACAATTACCAAACATAGTCTAAAATATACTAGAAGATAACGAAATTGATATTTAACCGTCCCGTGGGTTCGATATTGTAACTTGGTCATCTTCGCGACTACAATTGATATCCTTGTACTTGAGGATTAATTTGTGTGTTGAGAAAACCCCTATCAAGTTCTTGGCGCCGTTGCCGGGGACGGCGTAAAATATCTTTTTTGTATTATTTCTAGTTTATTAGGACTATTTACCTTGTTTTGTTGTTTTCTTTCTTATTCGTTTTAGGTGTATGCTCACAAGATCAAATAAAGGTAATCTTGAACCGTATAATCCTGAGATTGGAGCATCATCAAGAAAGAAGAAGAAGAAAAAGAGCAAGGCAAAGACAATTGACCCAACTGAAGCTCTGAATTTTGGAGTCGAGGTTGACGAGCAGATTTTGCAAACGATTGAGGCTACAACTGAAGTTAATTTGGAAGTAGAAACAGTCAACATGGCAGCGAATCCGGATAATCTAGCCATCCGAGAGGTTTTCAGAAATAATGGGGCTGGAAATTATGAGCTTTTAGGAGCAAGGGGAACTAACACAGCGTTTGATCTTCATCCCGCTCTTATTAGCATGATAGAAAGAAACTCCTTTTCAGGAGGGTCTTTCGAGGATCCGCAGCAGCATCTGAACAAGTTCTTGGGCTATGCAAGTACTCAAAAAGACGTAGGAGAACATGAAGATGCTAGGAAGATCCTGTTGTTCAAATTCTCGCTTACTAAAAAGGCGAGGGATTGGTACGATACTATTAATGCAGCTGAGTGCACCACGTGGGAGCAATTGAAGTTAAGGTTCTTGGAAAGGTATATGCCACCTTCAAAGGTGTTTAAGATGAAGCAAGATATTAACCAATTTGCTATCAGTGGAGGTGAGAAATTTCATGAAGCGTGGGATAGATTCAAGGACATGCTCATGAAGTGTCCTCAACATGGGTTATCTAAAGCTCAATATATCAGTATATTCTATAATGGATTGGACTGTGAATCAAGAGTGCTACTTGATGCTTCTTCTAATGGAGCATTGCTTACAAAGTCATCCGTTGAGGCCGAGAGATTGTTTGAAGACATATTGATGAATTCGAGGGATTGGCCTACTGATAGAGTTAGAGGTACGTATGTTCTTGGAAAGGTAGCTCAGGTTGAACAAGCAATGGTGAAAACAAAGAGAGAGGATGAGATCGTTTTGAGCTTGTCCAATATCAACAAGCTACTTGAGTCTCAACAGAAGCAGATCAGCGAGATATCTCAACGAGTGCCAATCATGCAGCAAGAGATGATGAATAATGGAACCATCCAAGAAGAGTTAGAGGAAGCAAATTATGTCATGGGTCAAAGTATTCAAGGAACGAGGTACCTAAATCAAGGAAACTGGAATTACCAAGGGAACTATCGAGGGAACTTTAATAATCGTGGTCCCTCTGGTAGTTATCAACATCAACCAAGGAGGCCTGAATTTTCATGGAGCAATACGAACAATGCAGTGCAACTTCCAATGGGTGTTGATCCGGGAGAAAAGGTGGAAGAAGGGAAGCCTGGTTTTGAGGATACTGTGAACCGGTACATGGTAAAGAATGATGAAAGGGTGAACCGCCTTGAGGCAAAACTTGAGAAAAAGATTGATGATCACCACAGAGATTTGTCCACTCAAGTGAAAGATCTCACGTTGTTGATGGGTACAATTGCAGAGAATGTGAACACATTGACTCAAACTGTAGGAAAAGAGAAGTTTCCTTCTCAGAGTATAGAGAATCCAAAGTCGTGTAATGCCATCACACTGAGGTCGGGAACGCAGTACGAGGGACCGATGAGGCCAGAATCAAAGTTGGAATTTTCGAAGCCTCGGTTCGACCAAAATTCAGAGGGTTCGACCTGGCATACAGGTCGAACCATGGTCGAACCTCATCAACAAAAGCACTCTGTTTTGACACAGAAATGGTTCGACCAACACGCAGAGGGTTCGACCAACCCTACAGGTTGAACCATGGTCGAACCTCATCGGCAAGAGCACTCTGTTTTGACCACGATCGAAATTGTTCGACCAACCCTTCAGGTCGAACCCAGGTCGAACCGGAGAACAGAGATTATACAGTAAAGCGGTTCGACCTCGGAGGCAAAGGTTCGACCTCCAATGCTGGTCGAACCCCTAGTCGAACCTCCGGAGCAGAATGAGATCAGTCTTCCAGGAGAGAGGTTCGACCAATACAATCCTGGTTCGACCTCTCAAACTGGTCGAACCCAAGTCGAACCTCGCCAAGATGTTTTGATTGATGCACCTGATGTTCCTTTTGATGTTGATGCAACTCTAGTGGTACGGAATGAGCAAAGTACAGACATAATAGCTGAGAAAAAATGGGAAAGAGCTAAGCGATTAAGAGCCGAAAAGGAAAAAGCGGAGAAGATTGATCGTGATGAATGGGGGATTCCCAAAACAAAGATACCTCCACCGTTTCCCTACAAACTAGTGAAGAAGGGGTTGGAAGAGAAGTTCAAGAAGTTTTCAGAGATAATGAACAAGATAAGCTTGAACATCCCTTTTTCAGAGGCAATCATGGAGATGCCATATTATTCTCGATTCCTTAAAGATATATTGATGAAGAAGCGAAGCTTAACCGGAGTTGAAACTGTAAACTTATCTGAGAATTGTAGCTCAATTATTCAAAAGAAGTTGCCACCAAAGATGAAAGATCCGGGGAGCTTTACTATTCTATGTGAGATCGGGAAAGGGCCAGCACGGCGAGCTTTGTGCGATCTAGGGGCAAGCATCAATTTGATGCCGTTGTCCATCTTTCAGAAGCTTGGTTTGGGGGAGCTGACTCCGACAACTGTTGCTCTCCAATTGGCAGATAGATCAATGATGTTTCCGAAAGGTATTGTTGAAGATGTTCTAGTAAAGGTGGAGAAGCTAGTCTTTCCTGTGGATTTCCTTGTATTAGAAATGGATTATGACAAAGATAATGTTCCTTTAATCTTGGGGAGGCCATTCCTTGCTACGGCTGGAGCTATGATAGATGTTCGAAAGGGAGAACTGAAGTTGTGAATGGACAAAGAAGAAGTACTTTTCAACTTGGACAAAGCAATGAAGATGCCAATGGAGTCCCAGTGTTATAGTATTGACGTGGTGGAGGAGATTGTGAAGGAGGATATGTCTCTGATCTTGTCAAAGGATCCTCTTGAGACATGTTTGATGGAGTCTCTTACTTATCCCACTACGGAGCTTGACGGACTTTCTAACGAGGTATGTATTGAATTTCTTGAGAACTTACTTGCTTTGGGTGATGACAGGTTTGCATTGGAAAGAAATAAGGTGGAAGAAGTCAAATGGACTAGGAAGTACTTGCCTTTGGATAACGAAAACACTCCAGTGGAAGAAAGAAAAGAGGAGTTGAAACCATTGTCGGAACACTTGAAGTACGCTTTTCTTGGTGATAATGCACAATATCCGGTAATTGTATCTTCTTCCCTTAATGATGATCAACTTGAGGAGTTATTAGATGCCTTAAGGAAGTACAAGTCTGCAATAGGGTGGTCACTTGATGATTTGAAAGGTATTAGTCCTTCGTATTGTATGCATCGGATTAGGTTGTTGGATGAAGCCAATGCGAGTGTTCAAAATCAGCGTAGGGTGAATCCCGCAATTCAAGAGGTGATAAGGAAGCAAATCCTTACGTGGTTGGATGCTGGAATTATATATCCTATTAGTGATAGTCCCCATGTGAGTCCATTGTATGTAGTTGCTAAAAAGGGGGGCATGACTGTAGTGAAAGCTGAGGATGGAGAAGCTATAGCCACGAGAATTCCTACGGGATGGCATACATGTGTGGATTACAGGAAATTAAATGAGAACACGTGTAAGGACCATTTTCCTCTTCCTTTTCTGGATCAAATGTTGGATCGTCTTGCAGGGTATGAGTTTTATAGTTTCTTGGATGGATACTCGGGGTACAATCAAATCATGATTGCTCCCGAGGATCAAGAAAAGACCACTTTTACTTGCCCCTACGGGACCTTTGCTTTTAGGAAGATGCCGTTTGGATTATGTAATGCGCCTGCTACTTTTCAGAGATGCATGATGGCGATTTTTGATGGTTTGATAGAGAAGATCATGGAAGTATTCATGGATGATTTTTCAGTCTTTGGTTCATCTTTTGATATTTGTTTGTCTAACCTTGCTATTGTTTTGAAGAGGTGTCAAGAAACTAATCTTGTCTTGAATTGGGAGAAGTGTCACTTCATGGTGAAGGATGGGATTGTTCTTGGGCATCATGTTTCCGCCAAGGGATTACAGGTAGATCGTGCTAAAGTGGTGGCAATTGAGAAGCTTCCACCATCGACCAATGAAAGAGGAGTGCGGTCCTTCCTTGGACACGCCGATTTTTACAGGAGATTCATAAAAGACTTCTCAAAATACTCTAAGCCCTTATCTCATTTACTTGAAAAGGATATTCCTTTTGTGTTTAATGATGAGTGTCTAACAGCTTTTCAAGTTTTGAAGGAGGCGCTTATTACTGCCCCTATCTTGATCACACCGGACTGGACTCAACCATTTGTACTTATGTGTGATGCAAGTGATGTAGCACTGGGTGTGGTGCTCGGGCAGCTAAGGGAGAAGAAGTTATGTGCCATTTACTACGCGAGTAAGACTTTCAATGCGGCACAGAAGAATTACACGGTGACTGAAAAGGAGTTTTTTGCTGTTGTGTATGCATTCGATAAGTTTCGTCAGTATTTGGTTGGCATGAAGACAATTGTGTATACGGATCATTCAGCGATTCGGTATTTGATGGAGAAGAAGGAGACGAAGCCTAGGATTACAAGGTGGATTCTACTACTTCAGGAGTTTGACATGGAGATTCGGGATAAGAAAGGAACAGAAAATGTGTTGGCAGATCACTTGTCAAGGTTGGAGACTAGAGAGCATTGTGATAATTTTTTTGAGTATATTGAAGAAATGTTCCCTGATGAGAAGATCATGGCTGTGGCTGTTGAAGGAACTGAACGAGCGTGTGTGGTCGCAGCGCAAGGTATGGATCCATGGTACGCGGATTATGTTAATTACATTGTCATTGAAGAAATTCCAAGGGATCTCAACCGATATGAACTTGCGAAATTTCAGAGGGAAGTTGAGACATTTATATGGTATGATCCGTTTGTTTACAAGATTTGTACAGATTCTATTGTCCGAAGATGTGTACCCGAGATGGAGATGGAGAGTGTGCTTGAGTTCTGCCATGCACAACCAAATGGGGGGCATTTCAGAGCGCAAAAGACTGCAGCTAAGGTACTTCAATCCGCTCTTTATTGGCCTACATTGTTTAGAGATAGTGAGAGCTATGTGGCGTCTTGTGATAGATGTCAGCGCATGGGAAATATAGGTAGGAGAGATGAGATGCCAATGCAGCCTAGCATAGTTGTGGAGATATTTGATGTATGGGGGGTCGATTTTATGGGGCCTTTTCCCCCGTCGAATGGGTTTCTCTACATTCTTCTTGCGGTGGATTATGTTTCGAAGTGGGTGGAAGCGATTCCTACTCGTGTTAATGACTCGAAAATTGTTTTATCTTTCTTGAAGAAGCATATTTTTGCCCGTTATGGAGTTCCTAGAGCACTAGTTAGTGATGGAGGTTCCCACTTCGTCAATAAATTTCTTGAGAAGGTGCTTAAGGATTATGGTGTTAAGCATAGGATTACTACACCCTATCATCCGCAAGCGAATGGGCAAGCAGAGGTCTCCAACCGTCAAGTCAAACAGATTCTGAAGAAAGTGGTAGGAACTAATAGAAAGAATTGGGCTATGAAGCTTGATGATGTGTTATGGGGGTTCCGGACCGCTTACAAGACGGTGTTAGATATGTCACCGTATCAAATTGTCTATGGGAAGCCGTGCCACTTACCCGTAGAGATTCAACACAAAGCGTTTTGGGCTTTGTGACGCTTGAACTTGACCCTTAAGGATGTGAAGGAGTTGAGGATAACTCACATGAATCAATTGGATGAGTTTAGGAGTCGTGCTTACAAGAATTCTGAGATTTATAAGGAAAGAATGAAAAGGTGGCATGATTATAAGATCTCATACAAGGAGTTCAAGCAAGGAGATGAGGTACTACTTTTTAACTCTCTATTGAAGATTTTTGCAGGCAAGTTGAAGTCTAAATGGACGGGTCCGTTCATGATTCATCGAGCCTTAGGAGGGGGAGTTTTGAACTTATTGACAAAGATGGAGACGTTATCGCGGCGAATGGGCATCGGTTGAAGCATTATAGGTCGCCGGATGATGCGTGTGTCATTTTTGATGATACCTTGATCTGATTTGGTACCGTCGTGACTCTCCGACGTTAAATATGAGCGCTTGTTGAGAGCTTAATCTTCTGTTTTATTGCTTTATTTCTTTTGTGTGAGTAAGAAATTTTTATATTTAAGATGCTTACTATTCGGCAATTACATCTCTTTTCAAACTTAGTTTCGACTTACGTTTTTACTAAGTTTGGGGGGGTGTGATGTTATTACCTCAATGAAGCATTAAGAGTATAATCTTTTCTTTGTATTGTTTGTTAGGGGAGTTGGTTTTTGCGGCCATATTGAAATTTTTATCGATTTTGATGTGACGATTTTTTACAACTTGCCTAATGTTCAGTGGTTTTTGGTTGTGTTTTCTTTTACGGAGTTACTCATGAATGATGTTTTGTGGAACAATTTTTGAAGTTGTGCTCTAGATTGTACCTAATGAAGTTGTGTTGAAGCTTGAAGTGTGTAGTGAATGAAGAACACTCAGTTTTGAAAATCAGGAGTATGGTTCGACCAACACTAGGAGTGGTTCGACCAGTGTCAGAGGTCGAACAAAAGCAGAGGAAGTCGAACCGGCATCGAAAGTTGGACAGAGAGGAAGTTCGACCTAAGCCATAGTTGTTCGACCTGATCAGAAGGTCGAACCTAAGGTCGAACCAGTCAGTCCAAAGCACTCTGTTTTCCAGAAGAGGGGTTCGACCAATTCAAGGATGGTTCGACCTGATCAGCAAGTCGAACACCAGGTCGAACCGAGAAGATCATTTGTCATCCATGGTTCGACCTGTTCAGGAGGTCGAACCTGAGGTCAAACCAAGCCAGGTACGCGATTTAAGTTTGATTTTTCAGAGGGGTTCGATCACTTTTTCGGAATACCAAACCTCGAACCCTCTTCGAACCTCTACATCCTTGCACAAATTCTTCAATTACACTTTATTTCACACCGATTACACAACACTACACCTTGAATTTTCGATTCGGTCGCGGATTTGGGCGGATTTCATCGCGAGTTAGGGCTGAAATCGCGATTTTTGGTTGTTGTGTGTTCTCGATCGGTTGTTCACCATGGGCAAGTCAAAAGGTATGTTTTTTCAACTCAATTACTCTAGGATTGAAGGTTTAGGTAAGAAATTCAATGTGAATAAGAGGATTGATGTTGAGTATGGTTGAATTTCATGGTGAATGTTGATATTGTGATTTGTTTCATATGAATTCTTGTTTCTTGGGTTTTGGTTGTTTGATTATTGATAGAACTTGAATTTTTATGAGGATTGATCAAGGATAGAACATATCATAGAATGAGCATGTTGATTTGGTTTGAAATTGATGAAATTGAAGTAGTTCATTGAGGGAAACATGTTGAATTTTTTATTGAAATGCTTGAATTGCTTAATGCATGCTTGTTGGTTATGTTTTGATGATTAAAGAAGGTGTGATTGAAAATGTTTTGAGCAAGTGGTGTTGAGATGATAGTTTGTGTGAATATGCATTGATGCTTGAAGTCTTGAGTAGAGTATGTGATGTGCTAGTAAAATACTTGCTTTCTTGTCTTGGTGGTTGGATTGAAGTATTGGTTTTCAGGAAAGGGACAAGGATCAAGTAAGGGAAAAGGAAAGGCAGAGGAGGAAAGATCGAAGAAGAGGCATGACATGCCTTCGAATTTGGACAAGGTGACAAGGAAACTGAGGCTGCAAGATTGTCTACCCAATAACTTCAAGATTCAAATGCAAGATTGGGATGAGATTAAAGAGAAGTGGGAAGAAGTTTCAGACAAGATAGCTCGCACTCGATACCAAGATGATGAAGCGATGAGAATAATGAGAATAGGGGATGATATATTTTGGATGTTTGATCAAGTAGGGATCCGAAGATTCATGGAGTTGAAGAGGCCGACGTACTTCCATGTTACAGCGGAAGTAGTTTGCTCGTTTGAGATGGAGAAGGACCCGCTTGGTTACCCTTATCAGTGTACGTTTCAGCTTGGCGGAGTGAGCAGGAGATGGATGTCTGAGGATTTCAATGAGCTGTTTGAGACGCCTTTGGAGATCCCTCGTTTAGAAAATGCTGCATTCAGTGCAAAACGGTTTTGGAGGGAGATCACCGGGGAGATTCGTGATTATAAGACCAGACATGCTCGTGCTTCCTCAATAAAAAACCCAGTCTTGAGGTACATGGACCGCGTCCTGAGCAACACGTTATTCGCCCGCTCGGAGGGGAGTGTTGTTTCTAGAGGAGAGCTTTACGTCTGTGGTGTATGCTAAACGGGGTGAAGTTCAATGTTGGAGCTTATTTTATTGCGCAGCTGAATCGATTCAAGACCATTGGATTTCAAAAGGTGAATATAGGAGGGTTATTGACGATCGTGGCTGAGCATTACAACTTGGATCTCACCGGCATTACACCAGTAGAAGGAGAACCCGATTTGATGATGAGCACGTGCGCGAAGGGAGGATTTGCCCATTTTAGAAATGGAGATTGGTTTTTCACGAGAGGTCTCAAGCCTTTCGAGTTTATGTTCCCCTTCGACGTGAGCAACTTGACAACTATTCGGGAAGCACGGAATAAGTTAATGAATTCTCTTGGACATACCGCCTTATCCGTGGCAGTGAAGTCGGGTGGTGATTGGAGAGCGGTAGCGCAGATGTGTGCTGAGGGGAGGATGGCTGAGTTACAGCAGATCGTTGATCAAGGAGAGTTCCGTCCACCTCAGCCACAGCAGCCTGAAGAGGAGGATCAGGTAGATGAGCAGCCGGAGATGGAGATTCCGGAAGAAGAGCAGCATGATGCGCCTCAGCATGCTCCGGTACCGCAGCAGCGGCGAGCAGTTCCAGGTACCCTGGAGCAGCTTCGCTTGATTCATGAGCAGCTGGTCGCAGTAGTAGCTGCACAGCAGGAGACGAATAGACAGCTCGCGCTCGCTAACGCCAACTACGCCACGCTGAACGAAAGGTACTCTGCCTTGGATGAGCGTGTTGGTAGAGCGAGTAGTCGAGTGGATATGATGGATAAGCACATTACCAGTCTATGCCGAGCTGTGAAAAATAGGATGGATGAGGATGACGATGATGATGAGGATGATGATGCTCCTAGGGACTAGTTTCAGGTTTTCTTTTGGCTTCTCCGATTCATCTTATCTCCCATTCTTCTTTTTATTTTTACAGATTGGGGTGTGATTCATGTGTGAGTGGCATGTACTTGATATAGTTGATCTTGTATCATTGTTTTGTATATGGGTTATTGATTCTGTGCATTCATGTGTTTACGTGTTTATTTTCATTGAAAGAGCATGAATAATTTGTTAAGTATATGGAATTCATGAGGAATTGATGTTGATTTTGTGCGACCTGGTGTTCGACTTGCTGATCAGGTCAAACCATCCTTGAATTGGTCGAACCCCTCTTCTGGAAAACAGAGTGCTTTGGACTGACTGGTTCGACCTTAGGTTCGACCTTCTGATCAGGTCGAACAACTATGGCTTAGGTCAAACCTCCTCTCTGTCCAACTTTCGACGCCGGTTCGACTTCCTCTGCTTTTGTTCGACCTCTGGCACTGGTCGAACCACTCCTAGTGTTGGTCGAACCATACTCCTGATTTTCAAAACTGAGTGTTCTTCATTCACTACACACTCCAAGCTTCAACACAACTTCATTAGGTACAATCTAGAGCACGACTTCAAAAATTATTTCACAAAACATCATTCATGAGTAACTCCGTAAAAGAAAACACAACCAAAAACCACTGAACATTAGGCAAGTTGTAAAAAATCGTCACATCAAAATCGTTAAAAATTTCAATATGGCCGCAAAAACCAACTCCCCTAACAAACAATACAAAGAAAATATTATACTCTTAATGCTTCATTGAGGTACGAGAAAATCATTTGTCCAGAAGAGAGGTTCGACCTCATCATCCATGGTTCGACCTGTTCAGGAGGTCGAACCTGAGGTCGAACCAAGCCAGGTACGCGATTTAAGTTCGATTTTTCAGAGGGGTTCGATCACTTTTTCGAAACACCAAACCTCGAACCCTCTTCGAACCTCTACACCCTTGCACAAATTCTTCAATTACACTTGATTTCACACCGATTACACAACACTACACCTTGAATTTTCGATTCGGTCGCGGATTTGGGCGGATTTCGTCGCGAGTTAGGGCTGAAATCGCGATTTTTGGTTGTTGTGTGTTCTCGATCGGTTGTTCACCATGGGCAAGTCAAAAGGTATGTTTTTCCAACTCAATTACTCTAGGATTGAAGGTTTAGGTAAGAAATTCGATGTGAATAAGAGGATTGATGTTGAGTATGGTTGAATTTCATGGTGAATGTTGATATTGTGATTTGTTTCATATGAATTCTTGTTTCTTGGTTTTTGGTTGTTTGATTATTGATAGAACTTGAATTTTTATGAGGATTGATCAAGGATAGAACATATCATAGAATGAGCATGTTGATTTGGTTTGAAATTGATGAAATTGAAGTAGTTCATTGAGGGAAACATGTTGAATTTTTGATTGAAATGCTTGAATTGCTTAATGCATGCTTGTTGGTTATGTTTTGATGATTAAAGAAGGTGTGATTGAAAATGTTTTGAGCAAGTGGTGTTGAGATGATAGTTTGTGTGAATATGCATTGATGCTTGAAGTCTTGAGTAGAGAATGTGATGTGCTAGTAAAATACTTGCTTTCTTGTCTTGGTGGTTGGATTGAAGTATTGGTTTTCAGGAAAGGGACAAGGATCAAGTAAGGGAAAAGGAAAGGCAGAGGAGGAAAGATCGAAGAAGAGATATGACAGGCCTTCGAATTTGGACAAGGTGACAAGGAAACTGAGGCTGCAAGATTGTCTACCCGATAACTTCAAGATTCAAATGCAAGATTGGGATGAGATTAAAGAGAAGTGGGAAGAAGTTTCAGACAAGATAGCTCGCACTCGATACCAAAATGATGAAGCGATGAGAATAATGAGAATAGGGGATGATATATTTTGGATGTTTGATCAAGTAGGGATCCGAAGATTCATGGAGTTGAAGAGGCCGACGTACTTCCATGTTACAGCGGAAGTAGTTTGCTCGTTTGAGATGGAGAAGGACCCGCTTGGTTACCCTTATCAGTGTACGTTTCAGCTTGGCGAAGTGAGCAGGAGATGGACGTCTGAGGATTTCAATGAGCTGTTTGAGACGCCTTTGGAGATCTCTCGTTTAGAAAATGCTGCATTCAGTGCAAAACGGTTTTGGAGGGAGATCACCGGGGAGATTCGTGATTATAAGACCAGACATGCTCGTGCTTCCGCAATAAAGAACCCAGTCTTGAGGTACATGGATCGCGTCCTGAGAAACACGTTATTCGCCCGCTCGGAGGGGAGTGTTGTGTCTAGAAGAGAGCTTTACGCCCTGTGATGTATGCTAAACGGGGTGAAGTTCAATGTTGGAGCTTATTTTATTGCGCAGCTGAATCGATTCAAGACCATTGGATTTCAAAAGGTGAATATAGGAGGGTTATTGATGATCGTGGCTGAGCATTACAACTTGGATCTCACCGGCATTACACCAGTAGAAGGAGAACTCGATTTGATGATGAGCACGTGCGCGAAGGGAGGATTTGCCCATTTTAGAAATGGAGATTGGTTTTTCACGAGAGGTCTCAAGCCTTTCGAGTTTATGTTCCCCTTCGACGTGAGCAACTTGACAACTATTCGGGAAGCACGGAATAAGTTAATGAATTCTCTTGGACATACCGCCTTATCCGTGGCAGTGAAGTCGGGTGGTGATTGGAGAGCGTTAGCGCAGATGTGTGCTGAGGGGAGGATGGCTGAGTTACAGCAGATCATTGATCAAGGAGAGTTCCGTCCACCTCAGCCACAGCAGCCTGAAGAGGAGGATCAGGTAGATGAGCAGCTGGAGATGGAGATTCCGGAAGAAGAGCAGCATGATGCGCCTCAGCATGCTCCAGTACCGCAGCAGCGGCGAGCAGTTCCAGGTACCCGGGAGCAGCTTCGCTTGATTCATGAGCAGCTAGTCGCAGTAGTAGCTGCACAGCAGGAGACGAACAGGCAGCTCGCGCTCGCTAACGCCAACTACGCCACGCTGTACGAAAGGTACTCTGCCTTGGATGAGCGTGTTGGTAGAGTGAGTAGTCGAGTGGATATGATGGATAAGCACATTACCAGTCTGTGCCGAGCTGTGAAAAATAGGATGGATGAGGATGACGATGATGATGAGGATGATGATGCTCCTAGGGAGTAGTTTCAGGTTTTCTTTTGGCTTCTCCGATTCATCTTATCTCCCATTCTTCTTTTTATTTTTACAGATTGGGGTGTGATTCATGTGTGAGTGGCATGTACTTGATATAGTTGATCTTGTATCATTGTTTTGTATATGGGTTATTGATTCTGTGCATTCATGTGTTTACGTGTTTATTTTCATTGAAAGAGCATGAATAATTTGTTAAGTATATGGAATTCATGAGGAATTGATGTTGATTATGTGCTATGAGGAGTATTAGGAATTGATTACCTATGTGAGGATTTGAGCCTCTATCATGATTAATCATGATAGTTTATTTTTGAGAGAATCATTCGTATGAACGTATTCTAGAACTTGGCTTGGAGTCTTGTGTGAAACTTACAATTGATGAAATATTAGGATATGATCTTAGGCCATTTTTGATTAATTAAGTCACTTAGCCAAATTTTACCTTTCCTAATGATTTTATAAATCTTTGGTAGCCCTGTTTGAGCCTTTTAAAAGTTTTTTTTTTCTTTGGCAAGCCAAATATAAGAGCCTTAATTACCTTGTTTGAGCTTTGAAAATACCCTATTCATTGGTAGAGAGAGTAAGGTGAATAAGTGTGGAAGAAGAAAAGGGAAGATGGAATGAGGTTTAGTAAGAAAAGTGTATGGTTAAATCTTGTTAAGGGTAGTGCTTGAAATTGGTACCCGAATTGCTTATACATGGGGCTTGAAGTTTTTAAGAAGCAGCCGAACGATGTTCGAGAAGGGTAGTGCCTATAACTGGTACCCGAGCGATCAAAAGAAGAATGATGTTGATGCAAGGAAGAGAAGGAAAATTGAAAATTGCATGTGCAAGAGAAGAATTTGAGGAGAATATGAAGCCGAATGAGAAATCAAGAACCTCCAAGGTAACTCTCTACTAGTGTCTTAAGTCACTATGACCAAATTTTCCTACCCTTTCCAAAGAGCCAACATTACAACCTAGAAACAAGTCATTTGTGATCCTAGTATTAATCTAATGTAAGTTGATTTTTGAGACCTTTTCCAAGCTTATAGTTACGCGTGAATATGAATTGATATGAGTGTTTATACTAGCCTATAGTGCCTCACGCACGAGCGAAAGAGAGTAAAGGCTTATCTTGTCCGTGAGATTACTTAGTACTCCGAACAGTGTGTGATTGGATTGATTTTCCATGAGTGAAATATATGATGCAAATAATTCTTGTTTGATTCAATAAGGTGGCATGTGTAATATGTGTTGTACTAGATCTTGTTAAATTATACACGACTCCTGTGGTTTAAATTGGTTGCCTCGGGACGAGCAACATGCAAGTTTGGGGGTTTGATGAGTGTGTAAATTCACAAGTTTGGCGCTATGTTTTGTGCTAGTTTTGGAGAGTTTTGATGTGGAAATAGGTAGAAAACCTATATATATTGTGAATTAGCATGAATCAGGTGTTAGTGGAGCTATTTGAGTGTTTTCTTAGCAAAAATGGAGTGAAAGAGCCAAGAATCGAAGAGACGGAGTCGAAGCCACGCGAACCGCCCAAGAATTAGGTGGGTTCGACCTGATTGGAGGAGGGTTCGACCTCTCCAGCAGGTCGAACCAACGTTGCTGAGCTTGCAGAGATGGATTCGACCACGACTCGAGTGGTTCGACTTGTCCATCAGGTCGAACCATGGTCGAACCAGTTCGCGGAAAAGAGGATTCGACCACGACATTTTAGTTCGACTTGCCAGTTGGTCGAATCCGGAGCGGGAGTTGTCCAGTGATGAGGTTTGACCTGGGGTTCGACCAAGGCCTAAGTGGTTCGACCTGTCCAGAAGGTCGAACCTGTGCAGAATTCTTCCAGTAGCGGGGTTCGACCTGTGGCCAGTTGTTTGACCTGTTTGACGTGGTCGAACCTATGCGCGAGAACTTACCTTATCCGGATTTTCGAGGCCGAAACGCATGAGATCACTTAGAAAGCCCATTCCAAGCCCTAGAGACGTGATTACAAGTATAAAAGGAGGCTCATACAGAGAAAGAAGAGAGCTTTTGATCATCAATCATAAGAGAGACAAGAGTAGAGGTGGTGATCCATCCGGAGGGCTGTGACAGAGGTTCGCTGAAGGTTCAAGTAAGAATGATCAATCTAACCATGATTGTTCCTAGATCAATCATGGGCTAGAACCACCTTGGTAGTTCTAGGGTTATGAAAGTTTCATGATGTAATTCGTATTTCGTGTGTAAAACTCCATACAACACTACCTGTGGTTTGTTTTATATAAGATTGCATATTTAATCCATACTCATAGTCGTTTTGTGCATCAATGATCGTTGTGTAGAGTCTGAATACATAACATGGTTATTGATTGAGTGATTTCACTACTGAGCAGGGTTTATTGTTATAATTCTAAGTGAAGGGATTTCGAAGTCTTATTAGAACTGTCTTATATGAATATTCATGAATTGAATTGAATTCGGGTTGATGAATAGGATGAAGAGTATAACTTTATAGTACCTAAAAAGGGAGATCAAATCGGGTTAGATTCTAGACGTAGAAGATAATTGATTATGATAGTACCTAGAAAGGGGGATGAAGTATATCTCTTGCTCCGAGGTTATTCACACGTGTCAAGCGCATATTTACTTGTGTCTATAGAGTAAACTTGCATGGTCTAGTGATGCGTCCACAAACCACAGGGCAGAGTCGGACACCATCACATGAAAATACGAATTGCTAGTGAAACTGGATGACCCGATGAACTATCTATTATTCTTATTAATCACAACTCACTTTTCTCTACTCTTGCTATTTCTTTTTGCTATTCGATTAGAAGTTATCATTCCTTAAACCTTTACAATTACCAAACATAGTCTAAAATATACTAGAAGATAACGAAATTGATATTTAACCGTCCCGTGGGTTCGATATTATATTTTGGTCATCTTCGCGACTACAATTGATATCCTTATACTTGAGGATTAACTTGTGTGTTGAGAAAACCACTATCAAACGCCATCACATTGAGGTCGGGAACGCAGTACGAGGGACCTATGAGGCCGGAATCAAATTTGGACATGTCTAGGGCGAGGTTCGACCATGGTTCGACCAACATTGAAGGTCAAACCATACAGGGGAGGTCGAACCAACAAACTGGACACGATCAGGAGAGATTGCAGCATCGGTTCGACCAAACTGCAGATGGTTCGACCTGTTCCACAGGTCGAACCATGGTCGAACCCGACAACTCGGAGCACTCTGTTTTTCCAGAACACCTGTTCGACCAAATCAATCTTGGTTCAACCTATCCAATAGGTCGAACCCAGGTCGAACCGCACCACTTGGAGCACTCTGTTTTGTCACAGCAATGGTTCGACCACGACGTTCATGGTTCGACCTATCAAACAGGTCGAACCTTGGTCGAACCAGATGGCGGAAGGAGTACAGTAAGCCGGTTCGACCTAGGTACCCGTGGTTCAACCTACTCAACAGGTCGAACCCAGGTCAAACCTCAAATTCAAAAAGAGAGCCGTTGTCCAGAAGGTAGGTTCGACCAGTACGTACCTGGTTCGACCTATTCTACAGGTCGAACCCTGGTCGAACCCCACCAAAAATTGCCTGTTGCTACTCCGAACACTCTCGATGATGTTGATGCTACTCTAGTGGTTCAGAATGAGCAAAGTACAGACATAATAGCTGAGAAAAAGTGGGAGAGAGCCAAGCGATTGAGAGCCAAAAAGGAGAAAGCGGAGAAGGTTGATTGTGATGAATGGGGGATTCCCAAAACAAAGATACCTCCGCCATTTCCTTACAAGCTTGTGAAGAAGGGATTGGAAGAGAAGTTCAAGAAGTTTTCAGAGATAATGAACAAAATAAGCTTGAGCATTCCTTTCTCAGAGGCAATCATGGAGATGCCGTACTATGCCCGATTTCTTAAAGACATATTGTTGAAGAAGCGGAGCTTAATCGGAATTGAAATGGTGAATTTATCTGAGAATTACAGCTCAATCATCCAAAGGAAGCTGCCGCAAAAGATGAAGGATCCGGGGAGCTTCACTATTCTATGTGAAATCGAAAAGGGGCCGGCACGGCGAGCTTTGTGCGATCTAGGGGCAAGCATCAATTTGATGCCTTTGTCCATCTTTCAGAGGCTTGGTTTGGGGGTGTTGACCCCTACAACAGTGGTTCTTCAATTGGCGAACAGGTCGATGACGTTTCCAAAAGGTATAATTGAAGACGTTCTCGTCAAAGTGGAGAAGCTAGTCTTTCCTGTGGACTTTCTTGTGCTAGAGATGGAAGAAGACAAGGATAATATCCCTTTAATCTTGGGGAGACCTTTCCTTGCAACTGCTGGAGCTATGATTGATGTTCAGAAAGGAGAGCTTAGATTGCGGATGGACAAAGAAGAAGTTCTTTTCAACTTGGACAAAGCAATGAAGATGCCCATGGAGTCGCAGTGTTATAGTATTGACGTGGTGGAGGAGATTGTGAAGGAGGATATGTCTCTGATCCTGTCAAAGGATCCTGTTGAGATATGTTTGATGGAGTCTCTTACTTATCCCACTACGGAGCTTGACGGACTCTCCAACGAGGTATGTATTGAATTTCTTGAAAACTTACTTGCTTTGGATGATGACAGGTTTGAATCGGAAAGAACTAAGGTGGAAGAAGTCAAGTGGACTAGGAAGTACTTGTCTTTAGATAACGAGAGCTCTCCGATGGAAGTGAGGAAAGAGGAGTTGAAACTTTTGCCGGAACACTTGAAGTACGCCTTTCTTGGCGATAATGAAAAATATCCGGTAATTGTATCTTCTTCTCTTGATGATGATCAACTTGAGGAGTTATTGAACATTCTTAGGAAGTATAAATCTGTGATTGGTTGGTCTCTTGAGGATTTGAAAGGAATTAGTCATTCGTATTGTATGCATAGGATAAGATTGTTAGACGAGGCAAAGGCAAGTGTTCAGAATCAGCGGAGAGTTAATCCCGCAATTCAAGAGGTAATTAGGAAGCAAATCCTTACGTGGTTGGATGCTGGAATCATATATCCTATTAGTGATAGTCCCCATGTGAGTCCATTGCATGTAGTTGCTAAAAAGGGGGGTATGACTGTAGTAAAAGCTGAGGATGGAGAAGCGATAGCCACAAGGATTCCTACGGGATGGCGTACATGTGTAGATTATAGGAAGTTGAATGAGAACACGTGTAAGGATCATTTTCCTCTTCCTTTCATGGATCAAATGTTAGATCGTCTTGCAGGGTATGAGTTTTATTGTTTCTTGGATGGATACTCGGGGTACAACCAAATTATGATTGCCCCCGAGGATCAAGAAAAGACCACTTTTACTTGCCCCTACGGGACCTTTGCTTTTCGGAAAATGCCATTTGGGTTATGTAATGCGCCTGCTACTTTTCAGAGATGCATGATGGCAATATTCGATGGGTTGATAGAGAAGATCATGGAGGTGTTCATGGATGATTTTTCTGTTTTTGGTTCCTCCTTTTATATTTGTTTGTCTAACCTAGCTACTGTTTTGAAGAGATGCCAAGTGACTAATCTTGTTTTGAATTGGGAGAAGTGCCACTTCAAGGTGAAGGATGGGATTGTTCTTGGGCATCATGTCCCAGCCAAAGGGTTGCAGGTAGATCGTGCTAAAGTGGTGGCGATTGAGAAGCTTCCACCACCGACCAATGAAAGAGGAGTGCGGTCCTTCCTTGGACACGCCGATTTTTACATGAGATTCATAAAAGACTTCTCAAAATACTCTAAGCCCTTATCTCACTTACTTGAAAAGGATGTTCCTTTTGTGTTTGATGAAGATTGTCTAACAGCTTTTCAAGTTTTGAAGGAGGCGCTTATTTCTGCACCTATCTTGATCACACCGGATTGGACTCAACCGTTTGTACTAATGTGTGATGCAAGTGATGTAGCACTTGGAGTGGTGCTTGGACAGCTGAAGGAGAAGAAGTTTTGCGCCATTTACTACGCAAGTAAGACTATCGATGCGGCACAAAAGAAATACACGGTGACTGAAAAGGAGTTCTTGGCGGTTGTGTACGCATTCGACAAGTTTCATCAGTATTTGGTTGGCATGAAGACTATTGTGTACACGGATCATTCAGCGATTCGGTACTTGATGGAAAAGAAGGAGACGAAGCCTAGGATAATAAGGTGGATTCTTTTACTTCAAGAGTTTGACATGGAGATCCGGGATAAGAAAGGTTCTGATAATGTGTTGGCGGATCATCTTTCGAGGTTGGAGACTAGGGAACAATGTGATAATTCTTTCGAGTATATTGAGGAAATGTTTTCGAATGAAAAGATCATGGCCGTGTTTGTTGAAGGGGCTGAGCGAGCGTGTGTGGTTGCTGCGCAGGGAGTTAATTATATTGCTGTGGGAGAAATTCCAAGGGATCTCAACCGATATCAATTTGCTAAATTCAAAAGGGATGTTGAGACCTTCATATGGTATGATCCGTTTGTGTACAAAATTTGCACGGATTCTATCATCCGTAGGTGTGTGCCCGAGATGGAGATGGAGAGTGTTCTCGAGTTTTGCCATGCACAACCTAACAGGGGGCACTTCGGCGCTCAAAAGACAGCAGCAAAAGTACTTCAGTCCGCTCTTTATTGGCCTACGTTGTTCAAGGACTGTGAGACCTATGTGGCGTCTTGCGATAGGTGTCAATGCATGAGGAACATCGGTAGGAGAGATGAGATACCGCTTCAGCCAAGCATAATAGTCGAGATTTTTTATGTGTGGGGTATCAATTTTATGGGACCTTTTCCCCCATCTAATGGATTTCTCTACATTCTACTTACGGTGGATTATGTTTCTAAGTGGGTGGAAGCGATTCCTACTCGCTTGAATGATTCGAAAACTATTATATCTTTCTTGAAGAAGCATATCTTTGCCCGTTTTGGAGTCCCTAGAGTACTTGTTAGTGATGGAGGTACACATTTCGTAAATAAATTTCTTGAGAAGGTGCTTAAAGGGTATGGTGTTAAGCATAGGGTTACTACACCCTATCATCCTCAAGCGAATGGGCAAGCGGAGGTCTCTAACCGTCAAGTCAAATAGATTTTAGAGAAGGTGGTCGGAACCAATAGAAAGGATTGGGCTTTGAAGCTCGATGATGTCGTGTGGGGGTTTCGGACCGCGTACAAGACGGTGTTAGACATGTCACCGTATCAGATTGTCTATGGGAAGCTGTGCCACTTACCTGTAGAGATTCAACACAAAGCGTTTTGGGCTTTGCGATGCTTGAACTTGACTCTCAAGGATGTGAAGGAGTTAAGGATTACTCACATCAATCTTTTGATGAGTTTCGGAGTCGTGCATACAAGAATTCAGAGATCTATAAGGAAAGGATTAAGAGGTGGCATGATTCGAAGATCTCATACAAGGAGTTCAAGCAAGGAGATGAGGTATTACTTTTTAACTCTTGTTTAAAGCTTTTTGCAGGCAAGTTGAAGTCAAAGTGGACGGGACCGTTCATGATTCATCGAGCCTTAGGAGGGGGGAGTTTTGAGCTCATTGACAAGGATGGAGACATTTTTGCGGTGAATGGACATCGCTTGAAGCATTACAAGTCGCCGGATGATGTTTATGTCATCTTTGTGGATACCTTGATCTGATTTGGTACCGTAGTGACTCTCCGATGTTAAACATGAGCGCCTGTTGGGGGCTTTTCCTCCTGTTTTATTGTTTTATTTCATTCGTGTGTGTATGAAATTTTTATATTTGAAGTGCTTACTTATCGACAATTACATCTCTTTGCAAACTTAGTTTCACCTATGGTTTCTACTAAGTTTGGGGGGGTGTGATGTACTTACCTCAATAAGCACCGATAGTATAATCTTTTCTTTGTGATGTTTGTTAGGGGAGTTGGTTTTTGCGCCATATTTAAAATTTTAATCGATTTTGATGTGACGATTTTTTTTACAACTTGCCTAATGTTTAGTGGGTTTTGGTTGTGTTTTCTTTTACGAAGTTACTCATGAATGATATTTTGTGGAACAATTTTTGATGAAGTTGTGCTCTAGTTGGTACCTAATGATTCGTATTGAAGTTTGAAGTGTGTAGGGATTGAAGAACACTCAGTTTGGAAGCTTAAAAAGGTGGTTCGACCAAAGCCAGGGTAGGTTCGACCAGTGCCAGGAGGTCGAACCGAGCAGAGGAAGTTGAACCGACGCAGAAAATCATCCAGTGAGGTGGTTCGACCTGATCATTGTTGATTCGACCTGTCTAACAGGTCGAACCAAGGTCGAACCCGGTGACTTAAAACTTACAGTAGGGTGGTTCAACCTGAGCTGTTATGGTTCGACCTGTTCAGAAGGTCGAACCTGAGATCGAACCAGTCTGTTCAGAGCACTCTGTTTTTCAGGTGATAGGTTCGACCAAAACAAGAGTGGTTCGACCTGTTCAGAAGGTCGAACCTAGGTCGAACCAAAAGGTAAGTTTGTCCAGAAGGTAGGTTCGATCTCGTCGCTCGAGGTTCGACCTGTTCCGCAGATCGAACCCGAGGTCGAACCCATTCAGGTACGCATTTTAAGTTTTTTTTAGAAGGGTTCGATCATTCTTTTTGTTCACCAAACCTCGAACCCTCCCCGAACCTTAACACCCTTGCACAAATTCATCAATTACACTTGATTTTGCACCGATTACACAACACTACACTCTTGATTCTTGAATTGGGCGTGGATTTGGGGCAATTTCATCACGAATTAGGGTTCAGTTGTGCGATTTTGAGTGTTGTGTTCCAATTTTCGATAGTTAACCATGGGCAAGACTAAAGGTACGTTTTTTTCAACTCAATTACCTTAGGTTGAAGTTTATTGCAAGAAATGTGTTGTGGGTAAGTTGATTAATGTTGATTTTGGTTGAAATTCATGGTGATAATGGATATTGTTGAGTTGATTCATATGAATTCATGTTATTGGATTGAGATTGCTTGATTATGGTGGGAACTTGAGTTCTATGTGGATTGATCAAGGATATGATGCATCTAGATGAATGAGAATGTTAGTTAGGTTTGAATTGTTGATAATTGGAGTTGTTTATGAAGTTCAATTGTTGAAATTCTTGTTGAATAGCTTGAATTGGTTGATGCATGCTTGTTGTTTATGATTTGAAGATTAAAGGTAGTGTGATTGAAGATGTTTTGAGCATGTTAAATAAGCAAGTGATGTTGAGATGATAGTTGGGTTGATTAAGCATGGATGCTTGAAGTCTTGAGTAGAGTATAGGATATGCTAGTCATATACTTGTGTTCTTGTCTTGTTGGTTGTATTGAAGTAGTTGTTTTCAGGAAAGGGACAAGGATCAAGTAAAGGGAAAGGTAAGGTGGATGAAGCAAGATCGAAGAAGAGGAATGACAGGCCTTCGAATGTGGACATAGTGACCAGGAAGCTGAGGCTACAAGATCGTTTACCCGAGAACTTCAAAATAGCTCGTACTCGATACCAAGATGATGAGGCGATGAGGATAATGAGAATCGAGAATGACATTTTCTGGATGTTCGATCAAGTGGATATCCAGAGGTTTATGGAGTTAAAGAGGCCGACGTATTTCCATGTTACAGCGGAAGTAGTCTGCTCCTTCGAGATGGTGAAGGACCCGCTTGGGTACCCGTATCAGTGTACATTTCAGCTTGGTGGAGTGAGTAGGAGATGGACGTCTGAGGATTTTAATGAGCTGTTTGAGATGCCTTTGGGGATCTCTCGTTTGGAGAATGGTGCGTTCAACGCTAATAGGTTTTGGAGAGAGATTACAGGGGAGATTGGAGATTATAAGATTAGGCAGGCTCGTGCTTCCTCAATAAAGAATCCAGTTTTGAGGTACATGGATCGTGTCTTGAGCAACACGTTGTTCGCCCGCTCAGAGGGAAGTGTTGTGTCTAGAGGAGAGCTTTATGTTTTGTGGTGTATGCTTAATGGGGTGCAGTTTAATGTTGGAGCGTATTTCATTGCACAGCTACATCAATTCAGGACCATTGGGTTTCAAAAGGTGAATATTGGAGGGTTACTGATGATCGTGGCTGAGAATTATAATTTGGATTTCACCGGCATCATACCAGTTAGAGAAGAGCCCGATTTGGCGATGTTTACATGCGTGAAGGAAGGATTTGCCCATTTCAAAAATGGAGATTGGTTCTTCACGAGGGGACTCAAGCCCTTCGATTTCATGTTTCCCTTCGACGTGAGTAACTTGACGACTATTCGGGTGGCGAGGAACAAGTTGATGGATTCTCTCGGACACAACGCCTTATCCGTGGCAGCGAGGTCGGGTGGTGATTGGAGGACTGTATCGCAAATGTGTGCGGATGGTAGGATGGCGGAGTTATAGCAGATTGTTGATCAAGGAGAGTTCCGTCCACCACAGCAGCCCGAAGAAGAGGAGTATTTAGAGGAGGAGCAGCAGGATGAGGAGATGCCGATGCAGCACGACACACATCAGCATAAGCCAGCACCGCAGCAGCAGCGGGCTGTCCCGAATGATACACGGGAGCAGTTCCGCCTTATTCATGAGCAGCTGGTCGCGATCGTTGCTAGCCAGCAGGAGACAAACGATAGCTCACGCTCGCCAACGCCAACTATGCTACGTTGAATGAGAGGTACACGGCCTTGAATGAGAAAGTTGGTAGGTTGGGTGATCGAGTTGATTACTTGGATAGACACATCGGTGATCTGCACCGGATTGTGGAGCGGAGGCTTGATGATGAGGATGATGATGATGAGGATGATGATGCTCCGGAGGAGTAGTTTTTTCAGGTTTTCTTTGGTTTCCTCCGATTCATCTTGATTCCATTTTCTTCTTTTTATCTTTATAGGTTGGGGTGTGATTCATGCGTGAGTGGAATGTATAAGTGATATCTTGTATGATTGATTTGGTATAAGCTTATTGATTTTTGTGCATTCATATGTTCATGTGTTAATTTCTATTGATGAAAAGCATGTATAATTTGATAAGTATATTGAGTTCTTGTGAAATTGATCTTAATTATGTGCTATGAGGAGTACTTAGGATTCTAATTACCTATGTGAGGATTTGAGCCTTGATAATCATGCGTGATCATGATTATTTTATTCTTGAGAGGATTATTCATATGAACGTATTCTAGAACTTGGCTTGGAGTCTTGTGTGAGACTTATGATTGATAAATTGCTAGGACATGATCTTAGGCCATTATTTTGTGCTTAAGTTACTTAGCCAAATTTTATCCTTCCTAATAATTTTATTAACCTTTGGATGCCCCGTTGAGCCGTTAAAGCTTTTTCTTTGATAGCCGAAGTAAATAACCTTATAAACCTTTACTTGAGCTTTGATTAACCTATTCATTGGTAGAGAGAGTGGAGGTGAGTAAGTGTTGCAAGAAGAAAAAGGAAGATAGAATATGGTTGGATGAAAAGAATATGGTTAAATCTTGTTTAGGGGTAGTGCCCGAAACTGGTACCCCGATTGTTTTTATACATGGTGTGTGAAGCTTAGCAGCTGAAGGCCTATACATGAGAAGAAGGGTAGTGCCTGAAACTGGTACCCGAATTGTTTAAAAAGATGATGTTGATGCCATGAAAAGAAGAAAATTCAGGAATTTTACAAGTTCAAGAGACGACATTGGAGGAGAACTTGCTGTAAGAAGAAGAAATCGAGAACCTCCAAGATAACTCTCTACTAGTGTCTTAAGTCACTAAGTCTAAATTTTCCTACCTTTTTCCAAAGAGCCAACATTACAACCCGAAAACAAGTCCTTTGTGATCCTGGTAAAGAGTTGATTATAAGTTGATTTTAGAGAACTTTGCCAAGCTTATAGTTACGCGTGAATATGGATTGATATGAGTGTTTATATTAACCTATATAGTGCCTCACGCACTTGAGTGAAAGAGAATAAATACTTATCTTGTGAGCGAAATTACTTAGTACTCCGAATGATGTGTGATTGGATTGGTTTTGCATGAGTGATATATATGAAGCAATTAATACTTATTTGATTGAATGAAGTTGCATGTGTGATATGTGTTGTACTTGATCTTGGTGAATTATACACGACTCCTGTGGTTTGATTTGGTTGCCTCGGGACGAGCAACATGTAAGTTTGGGGGTTTGATGAGTGTGTAAATTCACAAGTTTGGCAGTATGTTTTGTGTTAGTTTTGGAGAGTTTTGAGGTGAAAATAGGTGGAAAACCTATATATATTGTGAATTAGCATGAATCAGGTGTTAGCGGAGCTATTTGAGTGGTTTTCATAGTAAAATCGGAGTGGAAGTGCCAAGAATTGAAGAGACGAAGTCGAGACCACGCGAACTGCCAAGGAGAGAGGTGGTTCGACCTGTTGGAGGAGGGTTCGACCTCTCCTACAGGTCGAACCAGCATTGCAAAGTTTGCAGAAGGAAGGTTCGACCATGACTCAAGGGGTTCGACCTGTTCATCAAGTCGAACCATGGTCGAACCAGTTTGCGAGAAGATGGGTTCGACCACGACGTTGGAGTTCGACCTGACGGCTGGTCGAACCAGGAGCGAAAATTGTCCAGTGTGGGGGTTCGACCTGTGGTTCGACCAAGACCCGAGGGGTTCGACCTGTACAAGAGGTCGAACCAAGTGCAGAATACTTCCAGTAGGTATGTTCGACCTGTGGTTCGACCTGCGGCCAGTGGTTTGACTTGTTTGACGAGGTCGAACCAACGTGCGGGAACTTACTTTATCCGGATTTTCGAGACCAAAACGTGTGGGATCACTTGAAAAGCCCAGTCCAAGCCCTTGAGACGTGATTACAAGTATAAAAGGAGGCTCATGCAGTCAAGGTAAGACACACGATCACTAAGAGAGCGAAAAAGAAAGAAGAAAGGGATCGTCGTCAACAACACATTACAAGAAGAGAGTAGGAGAGCTGAGACAGAGGTTCAGCTAGAGTTTCAAGTAAGATTGGTCCAACTAACCATGGTTGTTCTTAGATCAATCATGGGCTAGAGCAACTTCGGTAGTTCTAGGGTTATGAAGGTTTCATGAGTTAATTTGTATTTCGTGTGTATACTCCGTACAATACTACTTGTGGTTTATTTTATATAAGATTGCACGTTTTTAATCCATACTCATAGTTGTTTTGTGCATCAATAATCGTTGTGTAGAGTCTGAATGCATGACAAGGTTATTGGTTGAGTGCGTTCACTAATGAGCAGGGTTTATTGTTATAATTCTAAGTGAAGGGATTCCGAGGTTTTATTAGAACCGTCTTATATGAATGTTTGTTAATTGAATTGAATTCGGGTTAACAAGTAGGATTAAGAGTATAACTTTATAGTACCTAAAAAGGGAGATCAAATCGGGTTAGAGTACTAAGTGCACAGGAAATAATTGATTATGATAGTACCTAGAAAGGGAGGTAAAGTATACGTCTTGTGTTTGCCTATTTTTGTAGCATTCACGAGCAAGAATACTCGATCGTTGTAGTAGTATATCCCAAGAAAAATTATCAATCCTCAAAGGAGTTATGTTCGGACTAGCAAAATACGTGAGCTCATGTTCATGTCGTTTTTGTAAAGATGATCGGGGATTTTGAGATGATTAACAACTAAAGCAAGGAGCAAGTAAATAAGAATAGCAAATAAGAGAAATGACAAGTAAAGAAAATGGGTGTTAAAGTTCAAGTATGGAAAAACATGGGATTAGAAACATCCAAGCACACTCGATTCATATTATCATGCAAAAGGAATTCAACTCAATTGATGTAGACTAAGGGTGATCACCATTGTATCCTAAGCTCCCTTTCGGGTTACAAAGGTTGTTGATACATTTTAGACTCCCAAAAGCACTTAAGATCAAATCCCAACATTAACCCCTTCCATCTAGGTACTAGTTAGATTAAACTCTCCCTTTTTGTGTACTAAGGCCAACGAATGGATTGGTTCCCCTCATTGAATTCAAATATCCTTTCGGTCAAACCCAAACTCAATGTCTATTCATGCCTTCCTAATACTATAGAGGGTCGTTTCCGTCTCACTCCAAGCAATACATACATGAACATCATGATAGCATTTAATTACCACAAATAATCCATTGATCAACAATCCATTAAACCAATAAACATTCATGAATAACAAACCATGCCATCACAACATCAAGACAATTAAACTCCATGAATAGAAATCAACATCAATTAAACCAAAAACCAATTTAATCCACATGACAATATAAATCTAATATGCTCTTCATGCTCCTAATCCCACTAGAGGGATTAGCCTATCATGATAAAAGTAACAAAACAAATAAATGATTCATTACAAATATCCATAGTCTAAATCCAAAAGAAAATCAAGAGAGATGTAAATCTTCCCCAACAATTTCTTGTAGGAGATCTTCAATACTCATGGATCTTCTTCTCTAGCTCTTGATTTCTTGAGATCTCTCACACCCAATGGAAGGGATGAAGTTTTGATGGAGAATTAATGGAGATGATGGAGATGGATCAAGATGGATGAAGGTGGATGAAGATGATGGTGGAAAATGGAAGAAATGGTGTGTGATGTGTGTGTAGAGGATGGGAATTTCGGATCTTCTCCCCAAAGTGTTGAAATGAGGTCTATTTATACCCCATGTGGGCCTTCTAGAAGATTCCAGCAATTTCTTGCGTTTTTGCACCAACACGGCTCGAGCTCCGCCGCACGCCCCGTGTTCTAACACAGCGCACGACTCGTGCGCAGCACACGGCCACAGGGGTGGCCGTGTTGTGTTTTTTGACGTTATCGCACGGCTTTCTGGACAGGCCCGTGCGCGGTGCACGGGCCGTGTGTTTGTACTGGACACGGGTCGTGTTCTGCACTCGGCCACAGGGGTGGCCGAGTTGGTGTTTCGAGTGTCAGCGCACGGCCACTTCTTACAGGGCCGTGCGCTGTACACGGCCCGTGTTCTTGCTGCCCTGCTTCCTCTTTCACTGTTTTGGCTCGTTCTCCCTCGTTTCAACTCCGAATTAAGATCCGTTTTTTCCTACATCTTCCTTATCATGTTTAGCATCAAATAAAAAGTGAAAATCTTAAGTTTAAACTCATTCACACACATTTCAATAAAAACACAAAACACAACCAAATAACATATAAAATACAGATAAAATAATACGAAAACACATATAAAAAGACATTAAAATGTAGGTGAAAATAGCTCTAATCATCTTGCTCTGAGGATACTCACAAGTGTCAAAAGCTTATCTATTTGTGTCTATAGAATAGATTTGTATGGTCTAGCGATGTGTCCATAAACCACAAGGCAGAGTCGGACATCGACACACGAAAGTATGAATTAACGAACGAAACTGGATGGTTTGACGAACTACCTATTATCTTATTTGATCACAACTACTATTTTCTTATTCTTATTATTTATTTGCTATTTTTATTATTATTTAGCTTACAAACCTACAAATCCAATTATCAACATAGTCATAATTGCTAGAAAATAACAAAAGTAATATTTATCCGTCCCGTGGATTCGATATTTAACTTGGTCACCTTCAAAACTACAATTGATATCCTTCATACTTGGGGATTAAAGTTGTGTTTTGAGAAAACGCCCATCAGTATTGATTAAAGAGTTTGGGATGAGTACCGGTATCATAATATTTTTTTTAATGAGACGGGTATGGATATGATTAGTTTATATTTAAATGAATACGAGTACGGGTACCCTTATAATAGTGGGTATCCCACCTGCTGTCATCCCTAAAAACTACTCATTATACATTAAAATATTACATCTCTCAAACCAATATAAATTAAAATAGTACTTTCTTTAATATTTAATTTGATTACTTGATATTATAAATACTTGGTATGAGAAATTAATCATTTATTTGATTACAGCTAATTTATACTTCCTCCATCCCACCCAAAGAGTTCTTTTTTGCCATTTTGATCGTCTCACCCAAAGGGTCCTCTTTTCTTTTTTTACACATATGGGACCCACATGCCCCCTCTAATACAATTAAAATTTGGGGTCCACACTCTCACTAATACAACTACCCACTGCACATTAAATAATACTCCATACTCTTTAATCCACTTACCAAAAAGCAAAAAAACTCTTTGGGTGAGACGGAGGGAGTATGAAATATGTGAAAAAGGATTTAGGGAGCCACTTTTATAATTCATTAAAATAATTGGAAGGTACTCTTATAATTCATTGAAATAAGTGTAATCAAATTTTGTATGGGGTAGAAATGTAGTTTTAGAGAGGTTTATAGAAATGTATGAGTGGTGGTTTTCAATTTTCAAAAATATAATTATAACAATTTTAAGTGAACGATATGTTAATTTTTTATTTTTTCATTTATTAATAGAATCTGTGTAAATCGAGAAAAAAAATTACATGTGAGTAATAATTTTTTTATAATAATTTTTTTAGCAGTCCCAATATCAATTAATTTCACTCTTCGGTTCTAACTTTAACCAATTGTACGAGATGCAATACATAATATTTTAATCTATGCTTCTAAATACCCCACAAATATCTTTGCCAATACTTTTTTTCATTGTATATTTAAAATGCACTAATTCCCGATCTTCTTACTGTTAAAAAGGAACATACGTAGCATGGATGAGGGGTCAATATATGCCACTACTTCTTTCGTTATATATTTAAAATTTGATGTTTCTTGATCTTCTTACACCGTGCACCCACTTTCTGAGACCTATATACTTATTAATAAACATGAATATACTAATGAAAAAAATGTACACTTTGTTAGTGATTTTTCTGTAATTTCTTTTTTAATAAAAAAATTATTGTAAAAAAACTATACAGTTATTAATAAACATGTATACACTATTGAATAAAATATTATACACATGCGGGTGCTATCGTGCACCAATATGTGTATAATTAGAGTTTAAGGTTTAGGGTTTAAGGTTTTAAGGGTTTAAAGTTTTAGGGTTTAAGGTTTAGGGTTTTAGGGTTTAAGGTTAGGGTAGTAATGATAAGTTTTTTTAATTGTATTTATTAAATTTTATTTGAAATAATAGAATTTATATTATATTTTTATTTAATTAGTAGTAATAGAATAATTTTTATTAAAATTTTAGTTTGGAAAAAAAATATATAAATAACTATAAAATAAATGGGTATTGATTAATGGGCTTGGGATGAGTACGGGTATCATAATATTTTTTTAATGAGACGAGCACGGATATGATTAGTTTATATTTAAACGGATACGAGTACTGGTACCCCTATAACAGTGGGTATACCACCTGCTGTCATCCCTAAAAACTACTCATTATACGTTATAATATTATATCTCTCAAATTAATATAAATTAAAATTGTACATTCTTTAATATTTAATTTGATTACTTGGTATTATAAATACTTGGTATGAGTAATCATCATTTGTTCAATTACAGCTAATTTATATGAAATATATGTAAAAAGATTTAGGGAGACACTCTTATAATTTATTGAAATAATTGGGAGGCACTTTTATAATTCATTGAAATAAGTGTAATTAAATTTTGTATAGGGTAGAAATGTAGTTTTAATGGAGGTTTATAGAAATGTATGAGTGGTGGTTTTCATTTTTAAAAAATATAATAACAATTTTAAGTGAACGATCTGTTAATTTTTTATTTTTTATTTATTAATAGAATCTGTGTAAACCGAGAAAAAAAATTACATGTGAGTAATAACTTTTTTAGCGATCCCAATATCGATTCATTTCACTCTTCGATTCTAGCATTAATCAATCGTACGAGATGCAACACATAATAATTCAATCTCTGCTTCTAAATGCCCCACAAATATCTTTGTCAATACTTTCTTTCATTGTATATTTAAAATGCACTATTTTCCGATCTTCTTATTGTTAAAAAGGAACATGCATAGCATGAATTGGGGTCAATATTTGTCACTACTTTCTTTCGTTATATATATTTAAATTGCGATGTTTCTTGATCTTCTCACTGCTATAAAGGAACATACATAGCATGAATTGCGGGACAATATTTGCCATTACTTTCTTTCGTTACATATTAAAAACGCAATGTTTCTTGATTTTTGTACTGCTAAGAACAAGCATACGTAGAAATTGAGGAATTATATTATATAATATGAAAATTAAGATAAATTTTAATCGAAATATACTTATTTTATAAAAACGCATGACCGTGCAACGCACAGGTCGGGTATTACTAGTTGTTTTTAATAACACACCAATCTATTTTTTTAATCCAATTTATTTTTAATTTAATAAATATTTAAGAATGCTGCACAGTTAATATTTTTAGATTGAGATTTATGATACATCCAACATAAGTGATCTTTCATTCCACGTGTCATCTTTAGAATAGGTTTATGCTGACGTGTCAATTTCTTTGATTTCCACATTTTAATAATTCATATTTTTATTTACTCTTTTTTTTTTAAACAGAATTTATTTACTCATTTCCGTAACAAATATTTATTTACTCATTTCCATTTCAAATATTCAGTTATTCTCAATGCATTTTTCAAGAATTAGAAATTCTACTCTTCGCCTCCGTCATTCATCTCTTTCGCGTCGGCAATCTCCACTTTTATTTTTTCTCTACACTCAAATTCTTCTTTCTCAGCATTAATTCATTCACACTGTTTTTCTTAATAATTTGTTCCTCTATTTTACTTCTCCCTATTTCTTAATGGTGCTATTTGCCTCTCCAATATGAGTAGATGGATACAATTTTGATTTAGCATTTTCCCAAATTGGAACTTAAGCTTCTGTTTTACTCAATTTTTACATTTTCCCGGCAAGTTCTTGAAAACACATTATTTCATCTTTGTTGAGGCACAAGAACATCAAAAAGATTATTCTATGGGCTGATGTGGTGATCTTTAATTTTTTGTGTTATTATTTTAAATATTTTTTATAATTAAAATATTACATCTTATGAATGCCTTATCACTATAAAAGTATATTTAATGGAGTTATTTAATTGTAATTATGATTTCTTTTAATTGCTTAGTATACCATTTAATATTTAATTCATGAATGTCATTATTCCAATTAATTAATTCAAATTATATGCGTGTAATAATGTTAGTTTAATTATTCCAAAATTACGAAACAGTATTTTACCTATATTTAAATATTAATTAAATATGTAATTTATGGTTATGGATCTATTGTTTAAATAAAAATAATAATATTTGCTCAAGTTAATCATATACCTTTCCATTATTAATGTATCTTATAAATAATAATAATATGTGATTATTATTTGCTTATTTTCTATAAAGTACATACAACATGTGTTTTGTTCATTTATTTTCTGTTAGATGAAATTAGCATTTTTCATTTTGATCCTATGTCATGCATCTAGATAGTTTTTAAGTATCCATGATTCAATATTATTTGATTAAAAGAATATTAATGAATGAAATAATAGTAAAGGCAAATCTTTTAAATTATTTAATTACATCTTTTAATGTGAAGTCAATTATACAGAGTTTCACGTGTAGTTTAAATGTTCCAAATCATGAAAATTATATTGGACGCAGCATAATATATTCATAAAGATGATATAAATTAATATTGAATAACTGTTTTTTCATATGCATATTAAAATAGTATGGTAAATAAATAATGTTTTTATTTTATTTAAAATCCTATTATATTATTTTCTTTATTCTGCGTATAAATAAATATTTTCTTCGTGCCGTTCTATATTGGTGAGTTTTAATATTCTTTTATCATTTTGTTCCCATATTTTTAATTTTAAATGATGCCATATTATTTTGTATTTTGTAGTAGCATTTTGGAGTTTTATTATAAAGGGTGGGCCCATAATATATAATTACTAAATCAAAATACAAATTTTAAAATAAGTTCGATTTTATTTATAAGTTTGCAATGATTTAATATTTAACTTTTAAACATCCCTAATATTACATACAATGCATATTAATCTTTTATTTAATCAATTTACTAAATATGCCTCCAAAAAATTAATGTATCCTTCTATATAAATTCTTCTATATAAATTGATACAATATTTTAACTTCGTATTGAAAAAGAGTAGCATTTTGTTTAACTTAAATTATAAGATAATGGTATTATTGGTAAATTATCAGATATAAATATTTATCTTCTACGTACAAATAATATAATTTGTTTTAACAAAATTATTTATAATAAAAAGTTCATTTCATAATTTAATTTATTTTTTTCTTAAATAAATACTGAATAATCCCGCGTAACACGCGGGTTACATGCTAGTATATGAATATATTCATGTAATAGGATTTAGATATGAGAAGCACATGAAAAGTTGAAAGTTGAATAGACTCTAAAAATAAATTAAATTAAATTTACCAAAGTGTAACGATTTATTAAAATAATTATAATTAGGATAGTGAAGTAATTAATGAAACAAAGGGAGGACAGAAAAGGAAAAAAATATTTTACATCTTCTCCGTACTTTTAATATATTAGTATATATATATATATATATATATATATATATATATATATATATGGTTAAATATCAATCTGTGAAAGATTTATATTTTTATGTAAGTAAAATATAATAGTTACATTATCACGCCAGCACGCCAAAAAAATAGAGTCCAAATTTTAGTGACACATTATATTATATAAATTTATGTGAAGTTAAATAGAGTATTATTAACGACATAAAGATTAAATTTGTATTTATGTGTGTTAATATTAAGATATGTATTACCACGTAGCTAAAATACCAAAAATAATCACAGATTATATCCCATTAATTTTCGGGGTTTAATGCGAAAATTTTAAGGAAGTTGATAATTATATTTAGCCACACCTATTAAATGTAAAAAAATTTAGTTAACAAGTCTCAAATCATTAATCACACATTTCAAAATTATGTGTCACAATTTAATCATACATCATATGTGTGGCTATTTTATGTGCGAGTAAATACTAAATTTCTTGTAGTGAATAAACTGAATCATGCAACTTGTCATGGTTTCAAAAGGCTCAAATCTCACATGGTTATAGGAATGAAAGAGCAATCCTAATTAAGCTACATAGCTAATCATCCATGCATATAATCAAATTTCAAGCATCTCAATATCTAAGTACAACATCAAATTGTTTCTCATCCTAATACAGTACGAATCAATAACTCACAAATCCATGACTCAATGAACCCCTAATCAATAATCAAATATCATCCATCACATAAACAATACAAATAGCAACAGAATAATCATATCATACATGCCCAAATCAAAAGAACAGAAACTTAACAAATACCTTATAACATGACTTAAAAAGAGAAAAATCAGAAAGGTGGGAGTAAAGAGACACAAACACTATCAGCTACCACTGCTCATAATAGATCGTCAGAATCAATGCGCCATGCGTTGAAGTCCTCACGGATCTCCTCCAGTGTCCTCACTCTCTCCGACACCTGGTTGAGTATGTTATTCAGCGCTCCAATCTGGATGTTGGTAGCTATTAGAGTCGTATTGACCTCTGTCAACTGACGGCGGATAGCGATGTTTTCTCCTCTCTTCCTCCTGTTCTCCACAGATAAATGTGAAAGGTGAGCATGCATACCTTGGGCCTGCTGGCCGTACCATGAAACCATCGGCTCACATGCCTCAAATCCAAGAGGCAATGCAGGTGGTGGCATCCCATACAGGGGATAGTGGCCTACTCCGGGGAACAAGGGCTCCCCCCCCAAACTACGCTTCTCCTGGAGCTCCTCCAAACTGCTCGTCTGCCCCTGCCCCATGACCATAATCCTGATGTGGCATCTCATTATCAGCTCCTCCAAACTAAAACCCCTGATCACCTCCATCATAGACAGGAGCATCCATAGCCATCGACTGCGCAAGTGCTACCCGCGCGGCCATTCTCCAATCTCGATCTTCTTGTATCGCCTTGATGAAAGCCTGATGGCCGAGAGTATTCATACCAATGTTCCCCTCATTTCGAATGGTAATGAATTGAGTCAGCTCAACAGGGAAACTGAAAGCATTAGGTGCAATGGTGTATATGTACTCCAAAACACCTCTAGTAGACATCTTAAACACCTTTTCTATCTCCAACAAATGCAAATCAATGTTCGGCTTCTTCCTCACGACAGTCATCTCACTCGTATCAATCCCATAATGGTGAGCAATTGGAGTAATCAAGCCTCATATGTTCACTATCTGTCGGATATGGAAGTGAACTGGTACATCTGATGGATCAGGTACACACCCACATTGAACCTAACACCATTCAGCATACACCATAGCACATAAAGCTCCCCCCGATGGATCACACCGCTCTCGAATCTGTAAAAGATAGTGCACGAAAGGATCCGATCCATATACCTCAACACTGGATTGCAGATGCATGTAGCTCGAGCATAACTAGAATTGTATACCTCATTCCTCCCCGTAATAAATCTCCAAAAATCATTAGCCCTGAAGTCTTGATGCTCCACAATAGCTGGAATCCCCTCAGGACATCCGAGAATCTTATTAATCGAGTCCGGGGTCTCTTCGTTAGGCTCACCTCCTCCTAATACAAACTCACACGCATACAGAATCTCATCGTCGTACATAACTCGTAACGTGCAGAGGAACTCTGCTACCAGTCTGATCTCCATAAAACTCCGGATGCCTACCTGATCAAACATCCACCTAATATCCTCAGTAAACTGCAAGGTCTCCATTGTCTGATCATCTTGGTACCGGGTATTTATAATCATATCTGTTGTCCTCCCGTAAAGAATGGCTATTTCATCCCAATTATCAAGCTCGATACCCAAATCTTCTGGTAATCTCCTTTCTCTCCTCAACCTTTCATATATCTGTGCTGCAGTTTCCTCAGGTTCAACATCGGGCTCATATGAGGTGCCCTCATCTATCCTCTTCTTCTTATTCTTTCCTGTTGCAATTCATATAAGCAAAGCACACTCTTCTATCAAATAATCAAATAAATAGGACCTATGCAATTTAATTCTAAGTTCAAAGTTATCATATTTAAAACAAAGTCATAAATCAAACTCTTAACTTTTATTTAAATATGCATAATAGTAATCGTCCTATATCAACTTTCAAATTCAACATTTCCAACATAAACATACATCCTAAAATCAAAGAACAATCAAGCTTGGTCACATTCACCTCATAAAAATCAAACTCAAGCCTTCATGAACATATCCAATTCGAAAACATAGCATATTCATGGGAAATTTCAAACCAACTCTCCAATTCCAACTTACTCTAACATTCAAGCACAAATCAACATTTTCACATGTTTAATAATCAACAACAAACTAAGTAATTGAGACCATAAGCAACAAACAATCAATATATCCAACAATTAAGCTCAAATTCGAATGCACATGAACTGTTTGTCCAAATGCCTCAACCAAATCCCAACTTGAACATGTAAATTCACACAACTAGCACTTACCCATACCAAATTCACATCACCAATAACATTCTAGGAGTGAAAGGGTCAAGAAAAATATACCTCTTGTGTTGTACATGGTGAATTTCAAAATTGAAGCTCAACACCCAAAAATCCCCAATTCACCCACTAAAAAGCCCTAATCTAAGAAATTGAAGCAAGAATAAGAGACTAGTGTAGTGTGTAATGTGTTTTAGTGGAGGGAAATGGTTGAAAGTGACCGGAATCGCGATGGAAATGGGTGTATCGCGGCGGCAAAATGAGTTTTTGAAGCTGAACAAGGCTGAAATACCTTTTGAATAAACTGTCCTGATTTTAAACAGCCGCTCGCCTACCTGGACTACTCGCTCAGGCCAAGCCATTCGCTGAGCGAGCTCAATTCCTGTCGAGCGGACCTTCTTGCCAGTTAACCACGTGTCTTGCTCAATTCCTATCTAGCGGACCTCCTGGCCAGTTAACCACGTGTCTTGCACCCATTTGAACTAAACTCGGCAACATTTGATGATGTGGTAATGCAGCTCGGCTCGAACTGCTAGTCGAGCGGGCGTTGAGTTGCTCGGTTCTGCATCCGACGATGATCCCCTGCTTTTTTGTGTTGTACCCTGCTTCAGAACTCAATTCCAAGTGAAATAAAACAACATAATAGCATCAAGTGCTAAGAAAAATTTAAAAATCATCCTAGAGAACTAAAAATCGACTAAACTAACACTAGGAACAACAAATGACAAACGACAAACAACACAAAACATGAAACCTGGAAAATTGCAAAAAATTAAACCCTCAACATCATCGAATCAAAAATAATAAGAATCCCCAAAAAAATCGACCCTCCAAGCAATAACACAATGCAAAAATTCTATTTCAACATTGCAAGACAAGGTATGTACGTTACCCTCCCAAACTTAGATCAAACAAAGAGAGAAGCTAAGTTTGCAAAGAAGTATATACCGAAGTCAAACAACACCTAATAAAATTTCTACACCAACACAGACATATAAAAATAATAAAACGGGAGGGACAGCCCCCTACAGGCACTCATGTTTAACGTCGGAGAGTCATGACGGAATGCAAACCTCAACTTAAGTAATCAAGAGAGAGTACTTGTATATCTTGCGGTGACTTATAATGCTTCAACCTTTGGCCATTTGCAACCATAATATAACCACTCTTGTTTTTCAACTCAAAACTCCCCCCTCCACAGGCTCTATGTATGACAAACGGTCCACTCCAATGGGACTTCAGCTTACCTGCAAAAAGTTTAAGACGAGAGTTGAAAAGAAGTACCTCATCACCAATATTGAACTCCTTGAATCATATCTTCACATCATGCCATATCTTCATCCGTGCCTTGAAGATCCTCGATTTCTCATAAGCTTTCTCTCGGAATTCATCCAACTCATTGATTTGAGTTGTTCGAAAATCTTTAGCATCCTCCATGCTCAAATTCACACGTCTGATAGCCCAATAAGCTTTATGTTCAATCTCCACAGGAAGGTGGCAAGATTTTCCATAAACAATTTGGTAAGGCGACATTCCTAAGACAATTTTGAAGGCTGTTCTCAATCCCCACAAAGCATCATTAAGCTTCGTGGACCAATCTTTCCTTGTACTTCCAATTGTCTTCTCCAACACTTGCTTTATCTAACGTTTGAAAACCTCAGCTTGCCCATTTTCTTGCGGATGATAGGGTATTGTAACACTATACTTCACTCCATAATCTCGAAGAACCTTCTCCAACATTTTATTGACAAAGTGGGTTTCTCCATCACTTATGAGTACCTTAGGTACTCCAAAATGGCTAAAAATATCTTTCTTAATGAATTCTTGTACCACTCTAGCATCATTTGTCCTAGTTGGAATTGCTTCCACCTATTTCAAGAGGTATTCAACTGCAAGCAGGATGTAGAGAAATCCATTAGATGGGGGAAACGACCCCATGAAATCAATCCTCCAAACATCAAAAACCTCTACTACGATGCTAGGCTGCAAAGGCATCTCATCCCTCTTTGAAATATTCCCCATCCACTGGCATCTATCACATGTATCCACATACTCTTGACAGCTTTTGAACAGGGTAGGCCAAAACAAACCAGACTGAAGCACCTTTTGAGTAATCTTTTGGGTGCCAAAATGACCACTATTCGGCTGCGAGTGGCAAAAATCAAGGACACTCTCCCATTCAACCTCAGGAACACACCTAAGGATTATAGAATCCGTGCAGATTTTGTAGACCCATGGCTCCTCCCATAAGATAGATTGAACATCATGCAGAAACTTAACCATCTGGTGTCTACTCAGCTGATAAGGCTTCACTCCAGTAATAATGTAGTTCACAAAATCAGCATACCACGGAGCATCCTTCTTCTCTTTCTCAGGGTAGGTTTTTGATACCGTGAAAACCTTTTGAATATCTACCATCAGTATCCTCTCATCAGGAAAATGATCCTTGATGACCTCAGCAGTGTTATCACAGTGCTCCTTCATCTCTAGATGCAACAGCTGGTCGGCTAAGACGTTCTCACTCCCCTTCTTATCATGAATTTCAATGTCAAACTCCTGAAGCAAGAGAATCCATCTGATTATCCTCGGCTTTGCATCCTTCTTATCCATCAAATATCTGATAGCCGAGTGATCAGCGTGCACCAGAGTCTTCATGCCCACCAAGTAAGGTCGAAACTTATCGAAGGCATACACCACCGCCAAGAATTCCCTCTCGGTGACTATGTAATTCTTTTGAGCAGAATCGAACATCTTACTTGCTTAGTATATGGCATGAAACTTCTTTTCTCTCATCTGCCCCAACACGACTCCCAAAGCAGAATCACTAGCATCACACTCCAGCACAAAGGGCTGAGTCTAATCCGAAGTGACTAGAATCGGAGCAGTAATCAATGCTTCCTTGAGAACCTGAAAAGCATGTAAGCATATCTCATCAAATTCAAATTTCACATCCTTTTCAAGTAACCTGGACAGCGATTTTGAATATTTGGAGAAATCTTTTATGAATCTCCTATAGAATCCCGCGTGCCCCAAGAATGACTGGACTCTTTCATTAGTGGACGGTGGAAGCTTCTCAATCGCCACTACCTTGGCACGATCAACCTGAAGACCTGCAGCAGAAACATGATGCCCTAAGACTATCCCGTCTCTCACCATGAAGTGATATTTCTCTCAGTTCAAGACGAGGTTAGTCTCTTCACATCTCTCCAAGACCAAAGACAAGTTAGACAGACAAGAGTCAAAAGAAAAACCTCATATAGAGAAATCATCCATAAATAATTCCATGACTCTTCAATCAGACCCTCAAAGATAGCCATCATACACCTTTGAAAAGTCGCAGGTGCATTACATAAACCAAAGGGCAGCTTCCTAAAGGCAAAAGTGCCATAGGGGCATGTGAATGTAGTCTTTTCCTGATCCCCCGGTGCAATCATTATCTGATTGTAACCAGAGTATTAGAGATGTTAATACGGTCCGAGACCGTAGGTCCAGCCCGTTTAACCCAGAAAAATGTAGGTTTAGATTTGTATAAGTAGTAGCCCATTTAAATCAGGTCCTTTTTAGCCCAGACCGATTAGCCCGTGGCCCTATAGGGCTAGCCCGTAGGTTAATAGGGATGGCCCGATTAGCCCGATTAAATTTTTTATAATAAAAATTAATTAATAATATAGTTAAATTATTAAAAATAATAATAATTTTTTATGTTAACAAATAATTTCTATTGATAATTATATCTAATAGTAATTTAATACACTCTAACTTACTATATTTTTATTGGTTTGTCATTTTTAAATAAAATAATTTAAGAATAAAGTATGTGAGACATTTTAAAAAGTAATATTGAAAATAAACTTTCTTAATTCACAAATAATATTAACGTATTTGAAATTCTAAAATTCTTTTTTTTTTATTTTTTACGTATAAACTTATAAATTTATAGTTCATTATTAATGTTAGAACAACATTTGATGTTTTTTTAATGTTTAATTATGTTTCAAATTAAATTAATATTTATTTATTTTTCTTATTCACTGACCCGTTAGTGGCCCGAGGCCCGCTAGGTTAGGGTTAGGTTCGCATAAATAATGGCCCGTTTAACATGGATCACTTAACTCATGGCCCGTTTAGCCCGTAACCCTATAGCTCTGGCCCTATAGGTTCAGGTCCAGCCCATTTAATATCCCTACAGAGTATCCATCCAAGAAACAATAAAAATCATAACCTGCAAGTCTATCCAACATCTGATCCATAAAGGGTAAAGGAAAGCGATCCTTACGTGTGTTCTCATTTAATTTTCTATAATCAACACAGACACGCCACCCTGTAGGTACCCTAGTAGCAAGCACTTCACCATCATCAGATTTAATTACAGTCATTCCTCCCTTCTTAGCTACCACATGCAAAGGACTCACATATGTACTATCGCTAATAGGAAAGATAATTCCTGCATCTAACCATGTAAGCACTTGTTTCCTAACTACCTCTTGCATAGCAGGGTTCAACCTCCACTGATGCTGCACAGAACATTTATTTTCATCTTCTAGTCTTATCTTATGTATGCAAAAAGCAGGATTAATCCATTTTAAGTCTTCAATAGTCCACCCTATAGCTGACTTATGCTTTCTTAAAACAACTAACAGTTTCTCAAGTTCACTTTCAGATAGAGAAGAAGATACAATTACCAGAAAAGTTTCATTCTCCCCCAAATAAGCGTACTTGAGATGATCAGGAAGTGGCTTGAGCTCGGCCTTCTTCTCCTCCTTGTTGCTGTCTCCTTCAACTCGTAGTGGCAAGTATTGCTTTGTCCACATAACTTCCTCCACTACTGAGTCTTCTTGCTTGTACCTGCTCTCATCAAGATTAAGTAAGGTTTCAAGAAATTCAATAGCAAGTTCATTAGACAATTCATCAAGTAAAGTATCATTAGTAGTAGGTAAAGTAAGGGATTCACTGATGCATGTTTCAACCGGATCCTTAGATAGGATCAAAGGCAAGTCATCCTCCACGATCTCCTCTACTACTTCCACAAACTTACACTCCAACTCTTCTGTAGGCTACTTCATCGTCTTGTTCAAAGAGAAAACAATTTCTTTTTCGTTAACTCTAATCCTCAACTCTCCTTTGAACACATCAATCAGAGCTCTTCCAGTTGCAAGAAATGGACGCCCCAAAATTAGAGGCGTTCCATCCATGTCATCCTCCATATCTAAAATCAGGAAATCTATATGAAAAACCATATTCGATACCTTCACTAGAACATCTTCAATAACTCCCTCAGGATATGTCAACGACCTATCTGCTAATTGTAAGTCCATAGATATAGGCTTCAACTCCCCCAAACCAAGCTTCTTGAATACTGAGAAAGGCATCAAATTTATACTGGCTCCAAGATCACATAATGCTTTCCTCGCTGGTCCTTTTCCAATCTCACAAGGTATGATGAAACTACCAGGATCCTTCAACTTTTCGGGCAACTTTTTCTGAATCACTGAGCTTCAATTTTCTGTCAAGTTCACTGTCTCCACACTGTTCAAGCTTCTCTTCCTAGAAATTAGTTCCTTGATGAATCTTGCATAGTTCGGCATCTGATCTTAGGCTTCTAAAAAAGGAATACTACTTTGAATATTCTTCATTACATCAGCAAACTTTCTAAACTTCTCATCTAGGCTCTTTGACAAGAATCTCTGAGGGAAAGGAATTTGGTACCTTTGTTATCAGAAGTCCCAAACTGTCTTTCTCGAATACCACTTTCGTTTCTCTCAAATTTTTAGCCTTCTGCCACTATTTATCAGCGATTTCCAGATCAGATTGGCTCTGTACAGAACTCGGATGTGCTGAAAAACCCAGAGGTCTGCTCGCCGGCTCGCTCAACCCAAGCGGAGGACAAACCGAGCTGAGTTGGGGTTAGTTCGAATCAGAAGACCCGTCTGAACTGGTCTGGACCCCACTTGGCTTCAACTCGGCTACTTCAGGACCCAGCTCGGCTCGAGCTGGTTGCCTAGTTGCGGCCGAGCAGTCCTGCTCCACTCCTATTTTGTTCTACTTCTATTCTGCTTCATTATGCATTAGTTCTGTATCATTCTGCACTAGTTCTGGACCTTTATAATGCTTCCCAGACCTCAAAGTGATCGTATGGAACTCCTTCGGGATGATTTCTGTATTCGATGGAAACTTTCCTTTCTAAAACTGCTACTGCTGCTGATTTACTGTAGTGGAGATCTGTCCCATGGTATATGACAAATTCTGCAACTGCTTGTTCACTTCCTCATTCTGTTTTTTCATATTTGAGTCCATAAGAACAATGCAGTTATTAATCTTATTTATGTCAGCATCATTCTTTTTCATGTATCTAGCCAACACCTCATCAATCCCTGCCTTACCTTCTTCGATCTTGGCACCATGATCAAAATTAGGAGGGTATGGAACTGCATTATTCGGATTTGAATAAGCAAAATTCTCATACCTCTTCTGATTTTGCCAATTTCCTCCTTGATTACTAGGACCTCCCCCTTGGTTATTCCTTTGGTTGGAATTCCCTTGAGGGTACCTATTTCCTTGTCAATTCTGAGGTGATCTCGAACCTTGAAGACTCTGCCCCATAGCCCAATTAGCGTCCTCGACCTCTTGAAGGTTCATCACTACTTCATCACCTGAATTCCCTTGATTGCCTCCCCCATTATTTCCTGATATCAGAGTAACCAAGTGTTTGTTCATCTGCTTCAATTGAGAGACAACCTTATCATTCCTGTCAACTTTAGAAAACTTCTCTTCAATCTTTGCAACTTTCCCAGTACATAAGTTCCCCGAATCATTTTAGATGGCCAATCTCTTGAGTTCGTAGGAATATCGTCAAACAACTTTTCTACAACATTAGATGTTTTGCCAAAAATTGTTTCACCAGCAGAAGTATCAACCAACACTCTTGCTTTGTTGTCAAGGCCATTATAAAAGACACTGATGAGTTGAGACTTTTTAAATCCACGTTGTAGGCATCTCCTCAACGCATCAGTAAACCATTCCCAAGCCTCTTCAAACGGCTCATCTCTCCGCTGCTTGAATTGATTGATCTCTTGCTTCAATGCAAGAACCTTACCTGGTGGCATAAATCGATCAACAAATAACTGCTGCAGCTCAGTCCAATTAGAGCAACTGTCCCCTTTCAACTTATCATACCACTCCCTTGCCTTATAAACCAATGAAAACTGAAAAAGCCTCTTCTTCCATCTATCATTAGAAGCATCAAAAGCTTTCACTGTATCCATGTAGCTGTTGAAGTGCTTAAGATGTCTGTAGGGCTCATCGAAAATGCCTCCGGCGAAGGGATTTTTCTCCACCATATTAATCAGGGATGGCCTTATGTCATTCGCTTCATCAACTTGAATGGCTCCAACTACGCCTGATCCTCCTATATTGGTGGACTTGAATGTTTCTCGAATGACAATGTCATCCTCATGGGTTTTATCTCCAATCTCTGTTGTTTTTATTTCTGATTCTGATTCAAATTCAGATTCAGCCCCTTCTGGGATAACCAAATTTTCTATCTGCTCTTTTCCTTTCTCCTCTACGACTACTTTCGGATCCAGTGTCTCCATGTTCTTCTTTGGAGGTGGTACCTTAGCAGCTTTAGGAGGTGCTTTGAGATTCTTAGCTGCTCCTCTCATTTTCTAGCAGACGCTTCAATCTCCGGATCAAATTTGAGATCTTGTACTCCCTTCTTTTACCTAGTGTGCACGCAATCTTCAAGAAAAATTAAAGGTAAAGACAATTAAATATCAACAAAGATATTCTAATTAAATTAGTAATGAAAGAAAAATAAACAATCAAAACTGTCCCCGGCACAACGGCGCCATAAACTTCTTATACGTATTTTGCGCACTCTAATTTAATTCTCAAGTATAAGGATGTCAATTGTAGCGACAAGTACCCAAACAACTAATTATTTATTTATTCTGAATTAGTATTTAATAAGTATAAGTAACCAATTTTCCAAGAGTTTTGTAATTAATTATCTAAATAACGGAATAATAAATTACTGAATTAATTAAAAACAATAAAAATAAACAAGTTCTAATCAAGAGATAAACGACAGTTCTAAGGTATCAGGTATAGATCAATTAATTCGGGTTACTAGACCTTCAATTGTTCATTCATGAAGTTTCAAATAAAGAAAATACACCACATAACCTTATTATCCCACCGGATATGATTCGATTCTAAGCTAACAGTATATTCTGGTTTAAATCCGCGAATATTACCAAGCCTTATTCCTAGATACTAATCAAAGCAAACAATAATACCTCTGGATGGTAAGTTCGACTAACAAAATATATTCTCTGGAATTACTACAAGGTCTAATCACTTCCTACTTGAATGTCTAATTGCATTGTTCCACTAAACAATTCAAGTATTTGATTTTCCAGTTCATGGAATTAAAGTGTTTATAGCGAAACTACTTCAATCCCTAACAGATAGACAATATCAATCATGAACGAACACAAGCTAATATGATAATTCAAGCATTATAGCGGATGTCATGAAAATATTATGAAGACGTTAAGAAGTAGATAAGAAAGTCTTAAAAAAATAAGTAAAATCAAAATATCCACTGCATAAAATCACAATCTTTGGTCTAGGTTCCCAAATCAATCAAGTCAAACCATCAAACCCTAGAACTGTTTAAGAAAATTAGCCCATGAGGTTACAATCAACACTCATGGCTATGCAATTCATATCACAAATCAAGATAAAAGGAAAGAAAAGAATAGAGATGCAAAACCCTAGCGTAAGCGTAAGTTTGCGTTCCTTCTCTATCTCTCCGATCGTCCGATCTCCCTCAATTAGCACTTGGAACCACTTGAAGATGGATGGAAGATGAAATCAAATGTGGATCTAATATGGAGTGTATTTTGTGTGAGGAATTGATGGATGTTGGATGGGTTCTCTCCAATTGTGTGTTGATCTCCCCTATTATGTCTTGGACTGATGAAGGGCTATTTTTTCGACGACTCTCTTCAAAACGCGATCTGAAGGGTATAAATACAATGCAGAAATGAATAGGCCGCGACTGGGCTCAATTTTGGGCCGCTCAGCAACTAGCTCGGCTCGAGCTGGGCCTTGACCTGGCCGAGCGGTATCCGACCCGCACCAGGCTGACCTGCCACGTCAGCAGGGACCCACCTGGACCCCACTCGGCTCATTTGGACGATCGAGCGGCACTAGCTCGGCCCGAGCGGCTACCCGAGCTGGTCCGTTCCAGCTCTGCTCCGCTCTGCTTCCGATCCTGCTCAGTTTTCCCCTGTTTTCTGCCTTTAAACTCACAAAAACACCTTAGTAGCCTCAAAATCGTGTAAATACTAAAACGTACACAATTCTATTCAAAAATAATAATTTTCCTAAGCAAAATGGTGTAATGTGCACACATAAAATGCATGAAATTCCACTCTCAACAGTACCCCCGACTGGGTCATAGCCAATAATGATGTTCAACTCACGGCCAAACGAGTTGAGTTGCCAATTTCTAATTTAGGGACAACCCAGTTTCAGTCGGTTGCTTTGTCATTCCTTTTGGGTGTTTTGCTTCTCCACCAACACTACATGAATCCCTACTTGGAGAGATTCGTGTGAAAGAAGTAGTGGGACTATTACTCCAACGTGATGAGAAATTACAGATAATAAAAGAAAATTTAACAAGAGCTCAACAACGTATATAGGGGGCAGTAAATCAACATTAAAGAAAGGTGAGTTTACAAGTGGGCAATAAGGGTCTACCAACACAACGCTTCCAGAAACATTCTCTTCGTCCACTGAAAAATTCCAAGCTAGCTCCGCATCATTATGATGTTTCAATTAGAAATTTCCAATTTCTTCGATACAGCATTGAGGGCAATGCTGTTTTCAGCATGGGAGTAATTGATAGAGCATATCAAGGGGGTCAACTAACCATGTTTATTCTCGCTGCAATCATGCTAATCACCAATTTGGTGGATTAGCAAGTGCTTATTTGAGGGAGAATAAATTAGACAATAATTATGTACTTTCCATATTAATAAATTAGGTCTCAAAGGATTATAAATAACGGAAGGGCTATCGAGTATCCTTGTTTAGTCTATTGGGCAGCCTTTGACTGTCGGGTAGGGATGTGCATTGGTCGGTTTGGTTAACCGAACTGACCGAACTACGAAAACCGAACTTTTTTCGAACTTTTTTTGAAAAACCAAAACCGAACCAAAGTAAGCTAAAACTGGATTAAATCGAACCGAAATATTTCAGTCGGTTTAACCGGTTAACCGAACTGATCCCTTTTTTTAAAAAAAATAATATAAAAAATTAATTTTCACATTATTTCTCACATCCATTATTTCAATAAAGCCATCAATTTCTCCTCCTGAGCTCGACATCTACAAAAAAATAAATTAATTAATTGAATGAAAATCATCAACACAAATTCAATATGTATCATGAATAAGAAATATACAATGATGAACTGTTGCATATCTCCTTCTGATGTTTAGGAATCATACTGTTATGTGGATGTGAGGGATTACATACTAATACTTATACTATTACGTGGATGTGATTCTTCTGAGCAAATCAAGGATTCAACAAATATTCCTAACTTACCTTTATGCAAATCTTTGATTTGATAAATATTACTAACAAATGATGAAATATACTGCCCCATATAATTTGACTTATTCTCTTAACTTAACAAAAATACTGCCCCATATGGAATATATATTTTTGATTTTAATAAGCTACGTAAAAGTGAAACCCCCATTACTTTCTTTCCTTTCTCTCACACATATAGTAACAGAAAAACCAAGCTGTCAAAGAGAACATTAAAATCCCAAAACGTCTATTGACTCTTTCATGGATTTTGATACAGGAACTTAAAAAATAAAAGATTAATTTTACTAAAAATAATGTTATCTTTCATGGAGCCACAAAGCAGATTAAACAACATTCTTTAACTACTTTCCAGCTACCTGCATATTTTAACTCTCAAAAAAATCACAAAAAATATTTTGCCTCTTTTTTTTGGAGTCTAAAGGCAAGATCTTTCTTTACTTCAAATTATTTTATCAATTAAAAAAGAGATATTACACTAAAATACTGGTAAATCTCTATGAAGAGAAAAAACTTCCCAATTTCTCAAAAAGAAATAGATTTCAGTGGTTAAAATCTGATGAAAATGAATAGACCATCAAACATTATCAGTAAGAAAATAGAAAGAGAACTCGAATCTTAGCATATTAAACAAAGTAAAATTTAGTTTTATGGGAAAGAAATGCATCACATCACATGAATAAAATGCTCTAATTTCCATGAAATCGGTAATACATACCCTTGTTGGGAGGTGAGGGCAGCGAACAACGAAGAACGGCAGTAGGATAGTATCGCTGGCCATTGGTGTCGCCGGAGAAGATATGTGTCATCGGAGAAATAGGGTTTGGTGTTGGCAGCGTATGTGAATGTGATTTGAGCCGTGACTGTGTGAGGGATGAGGAAGAATCGGGATCCTGAACTTCAGGAATGAAATTAGAAAGGGGGCTACTGGTTAGGGTTTGGAGTTTATATATTATATTATTTCGGTTCGGTTCGGTTAACTAAAATTTCGATTTTTAAAAACTGAAAACCGAATCGAACACTAAAAAAACTAATTTTAAAAATCGTTAACCGAACCAAAAACCAAACCAAACTGTTAAAATTGGTTCGGTTTGGTTGGTTTTTTTGGTTTCAACCGTACTTTGCATACCCCTACTGACGGGAGTCATCTGGGGGGAATCGTATTCTTACATTCTTATTGTTCTTCTATCATTTCTAATTTATAATATCAGTATTTTTACTTTATCAAATTAGAAGTCAGTTTCTAAATATTATGCATCTCATTTGATTGTAATTTGTAGAGAATTGTGAAAGAAAAGATATTCTTGTATTGATCAACACTATGTATTTATACAGTATAAGAGTGATCCTATCTATATACACAACCAATGTGGGATATACAAAAGAATACAACAACAATAATTCTCAATACGCCCCCTCAAGATGGTGGTTGAGTAACGACACCAATCTTGGACATGAGAAGAGTTAGATGAGGACAAGCAAGTGGTTTGGTGAGTGCATCTGCTAGTTGATCCGCCAAGGGTACTGTTGAGAGTGGAAATTAGTGTGTTTTAGTGTCCAATTTAACACCTTTTTTATTGATATTGTTGTCATATATTAGCACAAGGGTTTTATATTCAATATATATGAGAAAAAGGTGCACTTGAGGTGTTTTATTGTGTTTTAGGTGGAAAAAGGGATCAAAAGTGCAAAGTTGGAGAAAAGGTGCAACTTGTGTATGAATGCTGAAAAACACACGTCCAACTTTCGTAATTTTTCTGTATTTCTATGGAGATAAAAACTGATTGTGTGATACATTTTTGGAAAGCCACTGAAAAGAGGATCATTTTGGCGTAAAGAACACCTTAATCGGATTCCAAATGAGAAAGTTATGATCAAAATGGTGACGTCGCGCAAGCTGTTTCTACTCAGCACGACTATTCCAATTTACATGGTTTTTTACACCATCAAATATTGGAGTTTTGGTGAGATATTTATATTTAGAGAAAGAAAAGGAAAATAGAATCGCGTGAGTGTAAGAATCACTAAAATCGAAGATCGAACGAAAAAGTTATACTCAAAATCGTGAAGTCGCGCAGCTGCCAGCGAGAATTTCTGAAAATTACCTAATTTATCTCCTTTTTTCGAAAATTACCATATTTATCTCATTATCACATAATCATCCATGATTCACCCATATCTTTTATTTTCTTATTCCATTTTTACACCTATATATATTTCTTTTCTTATTTAATCCCATTCCAAGTCCCATAAGGAGAGCTTACAAGTATAAAAGGGGGTGTAGATCATATTATTATTAGAGGATAGAATCTTATTGGATTGGAGAGAGGCCACAACCATACTACACCCCACAAGGGGGGATCACCCCCAACCATCATCCACATCCTTTCTTCCATCCATCCATCACTTTGAAGATTCGTTTGTGGAATCAAGAGGAGAACCAAGAGGAAGATTCAAGATGGAGAAGGATGCGACAACTCCCGCATCTAAGGTTTTATTCGTTTTTTAATTTATCTTGTATTTTCCGGACATCAGGGTAAGATCTATCCAACACCCATGATTGTTCTTCGTAACATCATGGGCTAGAGCCTTTTTAGTAGAACTAGAGTTGTGAAGGTTTTTACCAATTAATTGAACTTTTATATGTAAACTCCGTACAACACTACTTGTGAATTTATTTTATATATGATTGTGCTTTTTTAATCCATACTCACGGTCGTTTTGTGCATCATTAACTGTTATGTAGAGTCTGAATACATATCTTGGTTATTGATTGAGTGCGTTCACTGCTGAGCAGGATTCCATGTTATGATTCTAAGTGAGGGGACTCCAAAGCTTCATTAGAACTATCATATATGAATACTTATTAATTGAATTGAATTTGGGTTATTAAGTAGGATAAATAGGATAATTTTATAGTACCTATAAAGGGAGATCATATCGGGTTAGAGTACCAATTGGTCAGGAAAATAATTGATACTGATAGTACCTAGAAAGGGGGGTGAAATTATATCTCTTGCTCCGAGGTTATTCACACGTGTTACACGCATGTTTACTTGTGTCTATAGAGTAGATATGCATGGTTTAGTGATGCGTCCATACTCCACAAGGTAGAGTCGGACATCAACACACGAAAGGGAAATTAATGAGTGAAACTGGATTATCCTAGAGCTACCTATTCTCCTACTTGATCAACTTTCGTATTCTTCGAGTGATATTTTATTTTATTTGTTATTTTAATTAATTGCTTAATAGTTAATAATTCAATCCTCAATCTTTATTGCCACAATTTGTCTTAATTAATTTAGTAAATAATTAAATTGATAATACGCCGTCCCTTGGGTTCGATATTCACTTGGTCGCTTGCTAAGCTGCAATTGATATCCTTAATACTTGGGGATTAATTTTGCGTGCAAAGAAAACGCGCATCAAGTTCTTGGCACCGTTACCGGGGACGGCTGTTATTATTGATTTATTATTTCTAATTTGATTAAGACTTTTACCGTCGTGACTCTCCGACGTTAAATATGAGCGCCTATTGGGGGCTTGTCCCTTCCATTTTATTGCTTTATTTCTTTCGTGTGAGTAAGAAATTTTTATATTTAAGGTGCTTACTAATCGGCAATTACATCTCTTTTCGAACTTAGTTTCAACTTACGTTTTTACTAAGTTTGAGAGGGTGTAATATTCTTACCTCATTGAAGCACCAAGAGTATAATCTTTTTTTTGTAATGTTTGCTAGGGGAGTTGATTTTTTGCGGTATGTTGAAACTTTAATCGGTTTTGATATATCAATTTTTTGCTATTTGCCTAGTGTTCAGTGGTGTTTCTAGTGTGTGGAGTCGATTAGATAGTCAATTAATTTTTTCTTATAGTTCTCCTATTTTATTATGATGAATCATGTGATGATAAGTGTACTTGAGCTTTGATGATAGAAAAAGGTAACTAGGGTGGCAAGACGAGTTCTACATTGAGCCTTTGACTCGAGGAGCTCGTGCGTTTCGAAGGAGAAATTAGGTGCCCTCGTTTCCTTATTCTAATTTTTATGTGTGGTTTTAATTAGTAGAAGTGGAAGGATTGAGATCTTGGTGTTGATGATCCATATGAGCTTATATTTTTTTAAATCTTGTTTGGAATTCATATGCTCTTGAAATTGATGAAGGAAGTGTACTTGAGTTATATTGTGGTATGAAGTTCTATATGTACTTGTGGGATATTGCTTACCATGAAGAGGGCTCTATTACTTGTTAAAAACCCATGTGATATTTTGAGCCTTATTCATGTACATAAACACATGATATTTCTTGCTGGTGAGTATCGTTCTTGTGTGTGTATTCTAGAACTTGCCTCTTGTCTTACTTGAGACTGCATGTTATTTTAGATAATGGGAGATGATTTTAGGCCGTTCTTGAATTTATGAATCACTTAGCTAAATAATTTCATACAAAATAATTTTATATCCGTAGTTAGCCCGTTGGGCTTAAAAGCCTTATTTCTTTGGCAACCTATGAAGATAGCCACTTTGATATCCTATTTGAGCCTTAAATTCCTATATTTAGTGGAAAATTAAATGCTGTCAAAGTGTGTGAATTGATTTTCTTGGAGTTTGGAAGGAATAAAATATTTGGAGCTGTACAAGTGATTATGAGCTAAAAAATATGAGTTGAAAAATAAGTTGCTTAGGGGTAGTGCCCGAAACTGGTACCCCGAGATGTTAGAGGTAGTGCCCGAAACTGGTACCTCAAGAAAAGAGAGAAGAAAGAAAAAATAGTTGTGCTTGAAGGTGAAGAAGGAATGAAAATCGTCTACATTGAAAAGAAAGAGAGGAAGAAAGTTGAAGTGATTAATCAGCTTTAGTTCTCCACTATTTAAGTCACATTATCCATATATTTCCTACCTTAACCAAAGATCCAACATTACATCCAAAAGAAAAGTCCTTTTTGATCCCATCGTCGAGTCATACTTTTAATGGTGGAGAGTTTAAGATATTTGGCAAGCTTATGGTTACGTATGCACTTGAATTAAATCTGAGCGTAAACACCATAACCCATAAGTGTACATGTTTTACACTTGAGTGCGAGTGATATATACTTCCGTGAGAACATGTGAATGGAGCATTTGATTGGTGGTGATTGTCTTAACTTGTATGCTATAAATTGATTATTACATGTAATGAGGGTTGCATGACCTTAGTTGAGGACAATTGTATTTTGAAGGGGGTATTGGTCATAGGCCTTGTTTTCCCACTAATTTTCTTACTCTCTCTTTCTTTATTTTTATTTTGTTGCCTCGGGACGAGCAACGGGTAAGTATGGGGGATTGTTGAGAGTGGAAATTAGCTTGTTTTAGTGTCCAATTTAACACCTTTTTTATTAATATTATTGTCATATATTAGCACAAGGGTCTTATATTCAATATATGTTAGAAAAAGGTACACTTGAGGTGTTTTATTGTGTTTTAGGTAGAAAAAGGGATCAAAAGTGCAAAGTTGGAGAAAATGTGCAACTTGTGTATGAATGCTGAAAAATGTACGTCCAACTTTTGTAATTTTTCTGTATTTTTGTGGAGATAAAAACTGGTTGTTGATATATGGTTGGAAATCCACTGAAAAGAGGATCGTTTTGGAGTAAAGAACACCTCAATCGGATTCCAAACGAGAAAGTTATGATCGAAATGGTGACGTCGCGCAAGCTGTTTCTACTTAGCATGACTGTTCCACTTTACATGGCTTGTTACACCTTCAAATGTTGGAGTTTTGGTAAGATCTTTACATTCAGAGAAAGATAAGGAAAAGAGAATCATGTGATCGTAAGAATCACTAAAATCGAAGATCAGACGAAAAAGTTATGCTCAAAATCGTGAAGTCGCGCAGCTGCCAGCGAGAATTTCCGAAAATTACCTAATTTATCTCCTTTTTCTGAAAATTACCATATTTATCTCCTTATCACATAATCATCCATGATTCACCTATATCTTTTATTTCCTTATTCCATTCTCACACCTATATATATTTCTTTCCTTATTTAATCCCATCCCAAGTTCCATAAGGAGAGCTTACAAGTATAAAAGGGGTGTAGATCACATCATTATTAGAGGATAGAATCATATTGGATTGGAGAGAGGCCACAACCATACTACACCCCACAAGGGGGGATCACCCCCCAACCATCATCCACATCCTTTCTTCCATCCATCCATCACTTTGTAGATTCGTTTGTGGAATCAAGAGGAGAACCAAGAGGAGGATTCAAGATGGAGAAGGACGCGACGACTTCTGCATCTAAGATTTTATTCATTTCCTAATTTATCTTGTATTTTCTGGACATCCGGGTAAGATCTATCCAACACCCATGATTGTTCTTCGTAACATCATGGGCTAGAGCCTTTTTGGTAGAACTAGGGTTGTGAAGGTTTTTACCAATTAATTGAACTTTCGTGTGTAAACTCTGTACAACACTACTTGTGGATTTATTTTATATATGATTGTGCTTTTTTAATTCATACTCATGGTCGTTTTGTGCATCATTAACTGTTATGTAGAGTCTGAATACATATCTTGGTTATTGATTGAGTGCGTTCACTGCTGAGCAGGATTCCATGTTATGATTCTAAGTGAGGGGACTCCGAAGCTTCATTAGAACTATCATATATGAATACTTATTAATTGAATTGAATTCGGATTATTAAGTAGGATAAATAGGATAATTTTATAGTAACTATAAAGGAAGATCATATCGGGTTAGAGTACCAATTGGCCATGAAATAATTGATACTGATAGTGCCTAGAAAGGGGGGTGGAATTATATCTCTTACTCTGAGGTTATTCACACGTGTTACACGCATGTTTACTTGTGTCTATAGAGTAGATATGCATGGTTTAGTGATGCGTTCATATTCCACAAGGCAGAGTCGGACATCAACACACGAAAGAAAAATTAATGAGTGAAACTGGATTATCCTAGAGCTACCTATTCTCCTACTTGATCCACTTTCGTATTCTTCGAGTGATATTTTATTTTATTTGTTATTTTAATTAATTGCTTAATAGTTAATAATTCAATCCTCAATCTTTATTGCCACAATTTGTCTTAATTAATTTAGTAAATAATTAAATAGATAATACGCCATCCCTTGGGTTCAATATTCACTTGGTCGCTTGTTAAGCTGCAATTGATATCCTTAATACTTGAGAATTTTGCGTGCAAAGAAAATGCGCATCAGGTACGTGAGCGATACGGAGGTGAGGATTTAACGAGGTCCCTAACAAAATGATAATCAATAGCAATGTGCTTCATACGCGAATGAAAAATAGGATTGGAGCATAGGTAAGTTGCACCAATGTTATCACCACTGTTGTCAGAACCGGACCGGACCGGCCAGTTCGACCGGTTGGATCGGGAACTGGTCCGATGACCGGTCCGATCACCCGCTAAGAACCATTTTTGGCTCAAAACTGGGAAGAACCGGTTCGGACCGGTCAAAACCAAAAAAACCGATTGGACCGGCCGAACCGTAAACTGCCGATTTTGATATTTTTTATTTTTTTTAATTTTTTTTTAGATTTTTATTTTATTTCAATTTTTTTATCCCAAATTTATTTCAATTCAATATTCAATCAAATTTTCCTTCTAAATTTATTTTAAATTTTAATTCATAGGAATATTTATTATTAAAGCGGATTAAAATAATGATTATTAGTATATTTTTTTCCAATTTATTTATTTGTGATCGAAGTAGTTAGCTATTATAAGAATTTAAAATTAAAAAATCATATTTCTTCACATTAAAATTTCCTCTTTCAATCTATTACTATTGTTTTTTAATTAGGTATTTATTTAAATATACACTAAACATATTAATATATAATCATATATAAAATATATAAGATATTATAAAAAATATGTAATTTTAGTTTTTCCGGTTGAACCGCCGGTTCGACCGGTCCGACCGTGAACCGTTGAGACCACCGGTTCGATCTCCAGTCCGGTTATGAAAACACTTATCACAACAAACCACTGGAGTAGCTGGCAAAGACGGAAGACACAACTCTCGTAGTAAAGAACGAGTCCACTGAACTTCAGTAGCTGCTGAGGCAATGGACCTGTATTCAGCTTCAGTAGAAGAACGGACAATAGTTCGCTGCTTGCGAGACCTCCAAGACACCGGATTAGAACCAAGAAACACAACAAAAGCTTCAGTAGAGGACCTGTCATCACAGTCACCAGCCTAATCAGCATCTGCGAAACAGTGAAGAGATAAGGACGAATCACTCCGAAGAAAAAGAGAATAATGACGAGTGTCATTGAGATATCTTAGAAGTCTCTTGACTGCACCCCAGTGAGTAACAGAAGGGACATGAGCACAGGACTAGCTGGTGGTGGAGAGGTAGGCTCATGTATAGGTTCGGAGGGAGGCTCGGGAGTAGGAATTGGAGGTGGTGAGGGAATGGTATTGTCAGTTGGAGTATCAAATGGTGTAACGAGAGGACAAATGCTTTGTTGTGAAAATGGAAATGTGTCCTCAACAAAATCAACATGGCGGGATGTGAAGACTTTGTTGGAGACACGATCAAGGCATAAATATGCACTTTGAGTGAGAGAATAGCTGAGGAAGACACAGGGTTTGGATCGCGGGGCAAGTTTGTGAGAAGTGTAAAGACAGAGCCATGGATAACAAAGACAACCAAAGACACGAAACTTTGCAATGTGTGGCTGTTTATGAAACAGTTTTTCATAAGAGGAAATCAAATGAAGATCAACTTTGGGGAGTCGATTGATGAGATAGGTAGCAGTGGAAACAACATAGGGCAAGTATTGGAGAGGTATAGAAGCTTGGTGCAAAAGAGTAAGAGCAGTGTCTACAATATGACGATGTCGGTGTTCCGAGACACCATTTTGTTCAGGCGTGTGAGGCGGCATTGTAAGATGAGTAATGCCATGTGTGGCGAGGAAGGAACGTAGGGAAAAGAATTCGCCACCATTATCAAAGTACAACATTCGAATACGAGACTGAAGGTGGTTTTCAACTAGTGATTTAAAGGCAACAAAGGTAGACAGCACAACAGATTTACGTTTCAATGGATAAGCCACACATACTTTGTAAAGTGATCCACAAAAATAACATAATACTTGTATCCATCACACGAAGTAACAGGTGATGTCCATACATCCGAAAATAACAATTCAAGAGGCATAGTAGAATGTAAGCTAGATTCTGCAAAAGGAAGTTTATGACTCTTCATGCACTTACATGCATCGCAGCTTATTTCAGTAGCATTACAAGAAGATAAATTATTACTAGATAAAATGTGACGAAGTATTTTGGGGGAGGGGTGACCTAAACGGGTATGCCAGAGGAGGAATTTTTCATGAGATGAAAGAAGAGCATGTGGGGCTGTAGTAGTAGAGTTGGTGGTGAATGGCCAAAGATATAATCCATTAACTGCTGGTCCCTGTAGCAGAACGGCTCCAGACCTCCGATCCTTCACCTGAAAGGAAGTAGAAGAAAACACAACACAAACATCATTCTAGAGGCATAACTGAGAAACAGAGATAAGATTTTTGGAGATGGACGGAACAACAAGCGAGTGAGAAAATAAAAGAGAGGGAAAATTAGAAAAGAATAAAGAGCCTATGTGAGTAATAGGCAATGATGTACCATCACCAATGATAACACTGCCATGACCATCAAATGGAGAATGAAGAGAAAGGTTGGCCAAATCAATGGTGATGTGATGCGAGGCTCCTAATTCCGAAACCCAATTATGCGCCGGTGGAGTAGAGATGGCAGAGTGAGCAGTAGGAAGGGCATACGGCTGCTGCGGGGTGTTTCGATCGGCCTGGACTGGAGCAACTTGAGGAAAATCAGGACACCGCCTCGCTGAGTGGCCAAAAATACCACAGAGTTGGCACTTTCCCTGGTAGCCACGGCCACTGCCTTGACCAGGGTGAGACTATGGGGACGGTCGATTGGTGTGTTGGGATGGACGGAAAGACCCCAAGCGAGACCCAGATCGACCACCAGAAGAGGTGTGCCGAGAAGCCTGGAATGCCGAAGCAGGCATGTCTGAAACTGGGGCTGTGCGGTGAACAATTTGAGCCTCTGTGCTTAGGAGTTTGTCATGAAGTTCCTCAAATGTAATTGGAGAGTCACGAGCCTGAATAGCAAACCCCAATTCTTTATATAAATCATCCAGCATATTCAAGATTTTCACAACTAAATCTTCAGAATCAGTAGAGATGCCAAGAAGCGCAAGCTCATCAACAACACCTTTGATGTCGAACATGAAATTAGTGATGGATCGATTTCCCTTGATTGGATTATGAAGCTTATTCTTTAGGGCAAGAATACGCCCCCATGATGAAGTGTCATATATAGATGCGAGAGTTTTCCAAGCATCAGATGACGTCTTAGACGATGCTATGAATGGAATAAGTGGGTGTAATGGAACCCAATCAGCATACTGAGGATCAGTTGGTCCTGGCGAATCCAATAGGGATGAAGCAGATTCGGACAAGAGACGGCACCGATCGATTCTGTGGCGGCAGGACACGGATATGAACCATCGACAAAATGGTAGAGATCGTACCGGATAGCAAGGTGCGAAGTTGAAAGCTCCAGGCCATATAATTGGTGGATGTGAGTTTCAATGGGACTTGCGAAGAGGTGTTGAAAGCAACAAGGGATGGTGTGGAGTCACTGCCAGATGAGGTTGCGTTGTTGGTTTCCGTCGTCATTGAAAGAAGACGGTGAGCAAAAAAAAAGGATAAATTTAGTGATAGCTAGGGCTGAGAAAGAGAGGATTGAAAAATTGGCGTAAGCCGATTATGCTCTGATTACCATGTAGAGAATTGTGAAAGAAAAGATATTCTTGTATTGATCAACACTATGTATTTATACAGTGTAAGAGTGATCCTATCTATATACACAACCAATGTGGGATATACAAAAGAATACAACAACAATAATTCTCAATATTGATGAGGTGCTAGCCCGGATATAATATTTTGTAAAAATGTAAAGGACTTTTATACTTCTGATTTGTTGGTATTCCTTTATTGATAAAAATATAAAGTCAAATACAAGTTCATCTGCGTAGATCTTGAAACTCTAATGCACCTACACTCACCAGTATGTTAAATATTAAAGTATTAATACATATGTTAAAAGAAACAAAAGAAAGTTTTATAATAATCAAAGAAATAATCTTAAATTAATATATACACCATGCTTAGTCACCACATCTCTAAAACAATATTTAAAAAAAGAATTACCTTTCGTGGGATACATGCATTAGGGGATTTGAATGTTCTAACTCTCAATGTGACATACAAGTTGCTCACGTAGACTTAATAAACCATAATAGTATAGTCCAAGTTATTTTGAGTTTTGGTAGTACGGCTTTAACTTTCTATCAAATTAATTTGAAAAATGTGTGTATACAAGAATGTTACTCCCTCCGCCACAAACTCGTTGTCTTAGTTACTGCAGATAAGGAATTTAAGAAAAATTGTTTTTTGACTAACTTTATTGACTTTTTAGGGGTATTGTGGTATTTTTAGGTAATAAATAAATTATAAAGTATGTTAGGTGTGTTAGGTGGGTGTGGTAAAGTTGTAATTAAGATGAACTTTTAGAGGTGGGGATTGATGCGATATTTTCTTTTTTGGAATAAGACAATTAGTTTGGAACGGATAAAAACGGAAGTAAGACAACGAGTTTGGGACGGAGGGAGTAATTGATGTGGCATAAGATAAGTGAAAGGAGATAAAAAAAAATATAAATTGAAGTTGAAGAGAGAATGCATGAATGGTGGGTGCTGAAGTTAAGTAGGGTTTATAGGTATCCACCAATATTACTTTGAGAGAACACTGTTGTATCATTCAAACTAAGCTTTGTAACTAAAATCACAACAATCTTAGAAATGCAATTTGGTCCAAACACATAGCAGAGGTATCATTATGAAACCACTTTCATTGTCACCAAATCATACAAATTTCAGAAACTAATGTCTCAGTGTATGCGTTTCTTCTCTTCTTCTCTTTTCTTTCTCAAACTATAAAAAGTGATTACCCTTAACAACATCACAAAATATGACGAATTTACCATTGATTTTGCCTTGATTGTCCCCAGTTCAACAGCTGCTGGCACTTCTCAAACTGTGAGTTCAACTCACCAACCTTCCAAAAGAGCACATAAACACCATTTTATACAGATACCAAAATATATAATACCATCAACTGAACAAGAAATTGAAAGTAGAATGTTGGAACTTCATAGCAACATCAGCTAATTGATCAATAGCAACATTAACATAATTGATCAAGAAAACCTTAAATTTGAATAACCAGAGCATCAGTTTGCTGATCCCTTGTCCCGTTTTCAGTCACATCAGCTAAATTCTCCACCAACTGGAAAAAAAACCCTAAATTCCATAAAGCGGAAACTTGCCATTCATTCAGAAGTAAAAAAATTAAAAAAAATCAAAGAAAAATTACATGGAGTAGGTGAAAATGGGAGGCGAGAGATTGCTGCTGCTGTTGTGGCGGTTGTTTCTGGAATCATTGTTGCTGCTGCTGATACTGTTGTTGTTGCAGATTGAATTGCTGCTATTGGATGAACAATGCTCCATTGTTGCTTTCAGATAAAAACCTTGAGCAAGCGTCAACAAGACGAGAACGACGTCGTCATCAAATATCTGGGCTACTGATGCTCAACTTGGGTCTTTATGAGTAAATATCAATTTTAGTCCTGTATCTTTTACCCAATTCAATTTTACTGAAAAGATAAATTTGTATTTCAGTACCAACGATTACAATATAAAAAGAGTATAAAGTGGAACAGGTCTAACTACTTTGGCCAGAGGCTCAAAGTGTACATCATCAATAGTTCAAAAATAACCTAACTATTTGGCTCAATATCTTGTCCGCAATGCATGCCGGAGTAAGCATCCTCGTGCCAAACAGTAATACGTTTCTCTCCATCCATATTGTGTATATCATTGTTGAAAAAGCAATATTGAAGAGTCTTCTTATTTTTTTGTTGTTCCTAGTGTCCATATGAATCTTGCGGAAAGTATCTCCAACGGATGTGGGCTTCCTCCTCCAGCCTATCTCTCTTCCTACAGTGTCCCATATTCTCAAAGTATACGGACACTGAAAGAAGAGATGATTTTGTGTCTCTATACCTCCAACGCAAAATCCACACCTTAGGTCTCCATCCATATTCCATATCCCGTCCTTCGTGTACATCCGCTGTCTATGAAGTAACCACAGACAGAAGCTATGTTTCTTCACTGTTCATTTATGCCAAATTTGCTTATAAATGAACAAAGCTTCATTGACCTCGTGTTTCCTCAGCATTTGGTACATCTTTGCCGGAAGAAACCTGCCATGTACACACTTTTGCATGATCTGCTCTATTCCATCTCCTTCTCCTTCTATCATTCCAATTCTATTCCAAAGGTGGATCATCGTTCTCCATGTGTAAGAAGCATTAGCAGTTAGAGCCACCATTGTCCACCTTTGTTGCCGGAGGTATACTGCATGTATCCATTTGGCCCAAAGTGAGGCTACCTCATTATGTATATCCCATAATGATGCCGCTATAAGAGCTTTATTCCAATCTGGAATGTTCTTCAATCCCAAGCCCCCATTGTTCTTAGGTTGAGTAACTTCTTTCCAGCTTACGGCACTCGCCTTAGATCCCCACAAATACCTTCTAATCAAGTTCTCTATTTTATTTTTCACTATATTTGGGATTTTTACTATGGCACACCAAAAGGAGAGTATACCATAGATTCCAGAATTTATGAGCTCCAGTCTTCCAATGATGACAAAAGTTTTGATGACCACTTTTGAATCATGCTGGACACATCATTCAATAATGGTGCAAAATCCTCAATTTTAATCCTTTTGCCACATATTGGAATTCCCAAGTATTTGAGAGGAATTGTACCTCGACTGTAAGGCAATATGTTTGTGATTCTCTCCACTGTTCGATCCAGCATTCCAGCCATGATTATGTTGGATTTAGCAGGATTAACTGAGAGGCCAGATGCCTTTTCAAATTTGTCAAGGGTTGTTTTGATAATCTTAGCAGTCTTGATGTTTGCATATCCCATGATTAAGAGATCATCTGCATATATTAAGTGTGATACCTGAACTCTTTTGCAGATTCTCGAGTGGAATTTGTACTCCTTTTTAAGAATTCTATCCTTCAGCAGCCTGCTATAGTATTCCATGCAAATCACGAATAGGAGAGAGGAGATAGGGTCTTCTTGTCTCAGTCCTTGTTGGCCTCTAAAGAACCCTTCAGGTTTGCCATTGATCAGGATAGAGTATGATGGAGTTGAGACACATTGAATAATCCAATTGCAGAATATTGGTGGACACTTGAGAGCATGGAGTAGATTGAATAGGAAATCCCAGTTGACTGTATCATATGCTTTTGATATATCCACCTTTACTGCCAGTCTAGGTGATATGCCACTCACCCGTCTGCCATATCCTCGAAACACTTCTTCTGCCAAGAGGATACAATCCCTCATCTTCATTCCTTTGACAAATCCAAATTGGGCAGGGTCAATGATTTGCGGGAGGCAAGTTCTCAATCTTGCTGCCAATATTTTTGCAATCACTTTGTAAGTAGTATTGCAACACGATATTGACCTAAAGTCTTTCACTCCAGGTTCATGCAAAGACTTGGGGATCAGGGAGATGAAAGTATTGTTAATCTGCTTGAGGATCTTCCCTTTCTTGAAAAATTCTTGCACTGTCAGTGTCAAGTCATTACACACCACACTCCATGCTGCTTGGAAGAAGGCTGAGGAGAATCCATCTGGCCCTGGTGATTTCTCCTTATTAATCATCCACAATGCATCCTTTACCTCTTCAGCAGATACTTGTCCCTCCAACATTAATGCATTTGAGGCAGTAACCAACGGCCCCAGATTCACAATATCTTCATCAATGAACTCAGCAGGGGTATTTTGTTGTCCTAACAGAGAAGTGTAGTATTAGAGGAAGGAGTCTACCATCGTCTGATAGGATGTGGTGGGTTCTCCATCTCTAAATATCCTGTAAATATCATTTCGAAAGGAGTTACCATTGATCAGGGAGTAGAAGTAACTCGTACCTCGATCTTAATTTTTAACATGTTTGTTCTTCAAAATTTGAGCAATGTAGCTTGATTCACACTCTTCCAAGTGTCTCAGATTGGCAAGATTAAGTTTGAGCTCCTCCGAATGGGTGTGAGACAGTGGGCCAGACATGAATTCCCTTTGAAGTTGTAAGAGGGACTCTCTTGCACGATTAACTCTCTCCAAAATGTGATTATAGTTCAGCTTGTGAAGTTCCTTAAGAGGCTTCTTTAGTTGTTTCAATTTGGAGCAAAGTATGAATTGCTTGGTCCCCTTAAAGTAACCCTGCCAATTAGAAGCAATTAAGTGCCAAAAGGAATCATGTTTGGTCCATAAGTTATAGAACCTGAAAGGCCTGAAGGAAAGAGTGGCTGGCTCTATGAATCTCGTCACAGCTGGACAGTGATCTGAAGTGCTATCCTGTGGAAGAAAAATAGTTTCCACAAACCATTTGCTGTGCCTCCATATACGGCATGTCATGACACGATCCAGTTTAGATTGAATGTTACCATTGTTGTTGGTGTTCGATCATTTGGTTAACATGAACTGTTAGAGTTCCATACGTTTCTAATTCAGCGGAAGCAAGAAACCAAAGAAATGTATTACCTTTCACCAGGGTATATTGAAGAAGATGGATTCTCGCCGGCAGCCTGCGCAGCGTCACTGTTTTGGACATAACTCTCTCGTCTAATCTCCGATTCGAGTGATCTACACGCTAAAATAATCCTCTCTTCCGTGGCTTTCCGTCGGTATTCACACGTCACGTTCTAAAGTCTGTACGATTTTATAAAAATCATACAAGTTGATGGACAGCAGCAGCAGACAACCTTCTGGTCTTCTACTGTATTCCCAAGTCCAATCTTGACGTTGTGAGGGCGATGATCCTCGAGATCTTCTCAATCTGCTATTCCATCTACCCTTTTCACGTGTTAGGCATGTCTCTCTTAGGGTTAGAAAAGTTGAGATAACTTATATATGGGCTACAGCAGGGACCAGGAGGAGAAATTAGAGTTGTGCCTCCATTGGGCTTAAGTATCCAAGCTTAGCCCAAATCTTATACTTAAGTCCAATAATAATAATATGGGTTGGTTTAAATACACATCCCTTTTATTGAATACACACCCCATTATTATATAATTAAAATATATATTTTTAAAATATCTAAAATACCCTTAATTCATTAAATAAATAACCATTAATTAAATATATATTTGGATGGCTTCTGTTTTCCAACTTCATCTTCCTCATTGAACATCTCAAACGAAATCAGGCTTAAATCCCCATCCCTCATCTAGATCGGTCCTCGTTAAAACGACAAAATGCTCGTCTACCCTGCAAAATTGTAAATGAATTAAGTCCTACCTTTCCTTTCCAATTTTTTCACATCCTCAGTTGATTCAATATGCTTAACTACTCCTGTTTATCTGGCTTCATTCTTCAGAACAAGAATTGAAATTTAAACTTCTTAGTCCTTCCAGTTCCATACTCATACCAAACAAAGTATATCATAAATGGTCTCCTCCACATGTAATTTAAACTCATTCAGAAGTAACACATCGATTGAAAAGAAGAGATTCTAAAAGAAAATTTCTGAAGCAACCACAAACACTCAATACAGCACCAAAAAGAGACGGAGCAAATCTATATTGGAACTCATGTAAACTCCAATGGTAAATTTCTGAACGCCACTGTCATTGGAGTTTCCACCTTATATTTTTGGGTTCGCGTATTGAAGTCTTTGCAGAAAGCATTGAGATTCAACCTGTACTAACGGATTATACACTAAAATTACTTGTTGCTATGATATGTTTTTTCTCTTACGGTGATAGAGAGAAGAGAGTGAGTGAGAATGAGAGAGAAAATGAAAGAGTGATTCCTGATTTCCATGGATGATATCGAAAATCTTAAACTATTTCAATAATATTAAATTGGGGTTTTAATAGGTTTATAATTTTAATTTTGAAATGATAATATTGGAATTTTAAGGGGTGTGCATACAATAAAATGAAGAAATAAAAATTTTAAGGGGGTGTGTATTCAACATGAGGTGTGTATTAAATAAAAAGGGATGTGTATTTAACAATATTCTAATAATATATACCACTAAAATATTATTATTGCACTACCGTTCTAATCCCATAATTACGTTATGAGCTCCTTCTTATTATGAGCCCGTTAGTCACTTCATGTTTAAGATATACAATGTCCATTAATTAATTAAGTTACTGACAACTCCATTAATTAATATCTCATCTGAGAGTAATACCACTCAACCTCATTATCATGCCGGAATAAATGAACCTGCAGGATTTACATGATAATCCTTATGAGCTCATCAAGGGGACATCATCAACCTATAACGGATACAGATTCCTTCTACAATCAATAGCACACTATAGAGACATCACTATTTCCCAACTCACCGAGTTTATTGATTTAATTACATGTAAATCTCACCCATTGATGAATCAAAGAAATACATACTGCCTTACGTGTCGAGGTTATTGTATAGGGATTAAGAGCGCGAACATCCATAACAACAGAGATCAAGTTCTTCTATAAGTCAGTATGAGTCGAACGATCTCAAGCGGTCCTGCTCAATACACACAAGTGCACTAATGTGATTCTATAGTCAAGATAAACTAATACCAAATCACACTATAACCATCCCAATAGAGAGTCCCCGTCTATCTCGGTTGTGAGCATCTATTTATACTTTATAAGAAAATCGATAATATGATCTTCCACGTGTTGTCGCACAACATATTATCTACAATATAAAGTAAATAGACTATTGCATCGGACATATAAATAAATTATAAAACGTAATCATTTAATCATATGATTCTCATTTCAAATAAATTGTTATAATATTATTCATACTATGTTCACACACTTAAAAGGAGTATTTAATAGTAATAAACAGAATTACTATGTATGTTAATTAATTTCTCACATTAAAATTTTATTAGTTTAAGTTAAGAATTTTTTTAATATTTTAATGAAATATAAAATTTAGTTATCAAATTAAGAAAAAATTATCTATATATTTATAAGGATTTTTTTTTTAGATTTTATTAGCTTAAGTTAATTTTTTTTAAGTAAATAATAAAGATAAAGAAAATTATATGTAAAGTTAAAAAAGGAAATTATAAGGATTTTTGTTACATTTTATTAGTTTATAAGTTATGATCTTTTTTTAATAAATAATAAAGAGAAACAGAAAATAATAAGTAAAGTTAAAAAAGAAAAAAAAGATATGTGGCTTTGGGTATCGACCTCAGAACCTAACTAAGTTAATGTAGTCTAAAAACAAATTGGGCTGGGAGTTAGCTATTTATTTAGTAAACTTAATTTATATGATATATATATATATATATATATATATATATATAAATTGGGGGCCCTCGTCGGAGTGGGGCCCTGTGCGGCGGCACTGCCCGCACCGCCCCAGGGCCGCCCCTGGTTATGGCCCATCTCGTGGGATTGCACAGTCTGCCAGCGAGAATCCTTCATCTTCTACATACCCTGGTGAACGGTAATCGTTTCTATGATTTATTGCTTCCGCTGATATTAGAAACGTATGAATCCCTAACGGGTCACGTTAACCAAACGATCCAAGCGGCAACAATTGATATTAGAGCGTAGGTTGTAAGGCTAAACATGACACGTTAGGCTAGGGCTATGTGTTAATATGTTTCGGCATAGAATACATGAATTATTAGGGTGTTGATCTATTGAGTTATCGATGGATATCCCTATGAAATCTCTACGTGTTATTATCGGATGTGTATGTGCATCATCGTCAATACCTTCCTTGTTCTTCACGCGTGCCTTGTGAGAGAAATCGCTAAGTTTGATTCACGATGGGGCTTGCGGGCTTTGATTGTTGATTGGCGTTGATGAGCGATGGCCACAATCCCATTGGCTGTCCGATTACCATCGAAAGCAGAAGTTGTGAACGGTGAGTGCTGATGTGCGTGATGATGAACGATGGATTGCAACATACATCATGTCGTGGATAATAATCGAACCAGAAGAAAGCCTACCAGTGGTGAAAGGGCTGTTGTTTCGAGGGCTGTTGTTGGTAGACGATGGTGCGACTTGACTTATACAGCAACGAAACGCCGCTGGTTAGGACTGGGCGCGCTGGAGACGGTGATGGCATGGCCGGCTAGCGATGGCTGATTAGAACACAGCGCGGCGGTTATGCTGTAACTGGCAGCGTGAGACGCGACGATGGAGGCGCACTGGATACGGCGAATCCAGTCAAAGTGGACGCTGCTAGATGTTGGTCAGCGTTGGTACACGCCAGTATCACATCACTAGAGTTTTGGCTGGCCCGAGACAACGATGGCGTGAGAAGGCTGCTCGGTGTGAGACGTAGCCTGGCAGAGTTCTGAACGAAGATTGGCAGCATTCCGATCATGCCTGATGTTGATTCCAATCGGGTGTGTAGATTCAATGGTTGAGTCTGTCATGAGTTTCGAACAGGTCTGCAGGTGTTTTCGGGCTGAGTTCTCCATGGTTCCGAGCGAGTCCTGCAGCTTTCGGTGAGTCAACCCAGCGTTCAGAGTCGGGTCACCTGCTGGCCGGATCGAATCTGACAGGGCTGATGTCGGCTGAGGGTGAGCGATGGGCTTGTGGCGCAATCCATGACGCCTGGTGCAAACCAATTGCACGGCACGGTGTCCAGGCGAGTCAGACCGATGACTTGGGTGGGTCTGATGGCTGGCGGCGGGTCTGATTGAGGATTCCACGCGGGTCCTCTCTCTTACAGCGCTGTTCCCGTGGCGTCGCGATCAACAGCAACCTGACCAGCGAGATGTCGCGAATGGGCAGGCGCGTCGGGAACCAGCTGGGCACTGACGGCAGGGTTTCTCCGGCGGTTGTTGATGCAACAGTGGCTGCAGCGACGAATTTTTTCGGCGTAGGTCAGTCTTTCTGGTGGGCAATCAGCTGATTGGAGAGGCGCCGGTGCTGTTGAATGCTGATCAGTTGGCGGATGGTTTGGCTTGGCGTCGAGTCTTCCGGCAGGTGATGGCTGATCTGACTTGGCTGGAAGAAAGGCAGCACAACGGGAGGCCATGTTATTCCGGCGTGTTTTCGGCGGGCGGTTCTGACAGATGTTCGTCCAGTTTTCCGGCGAGTTAAGGCTGGGAGAAGAGGCACCGGTGTGTGAGTGTGATGACATGGCAAAGGCAGTTGTGGGCCGGTGCATGTACAGTTGCTGCAGCGTGTATGCGTATATGGGCTGGGCCCAAATTCTATCCAACTTTTTGGGCAAGTCATCCCATTTGATTGGTTGGAGTTATTTTTGGCCATTTATTTTTTCCTTATATATAATTGTAATAATTGTTTTTATTTGCCAATTATTATTATATATTTGGATTGCATGTGCATTAGAACACAATGAATGGGCAGCTTGGCGTGTGGATGTCGAGCAGGGTGCCGGAATGATAATGAGGTTGAGTGGTACTACTCTTGGATGAGATATTAATTAATGGAGTTGTCAGTAACTTAATTAATTAATGGACATTGTATATCTTAAACATGCTCATAATAAGAAGGAGCCCAAAACGTAATTTTGGGATTGGAAAGGCAGTGCAGTAATAATATTTTAGTGGAATATATTATTATTATTGGACTTAAGTATAAGCTTTGGGCTAAGGTTGGATACTTAAGCCCAATGGAGGTCAAACCCAATTTTTCCTCCTGGTCCCTGCTGTAGCCCATGTATATAAGTCACCTCAGCTTATCTGGAACCCTAATCTATTTTTTATTATTCACGTGTGATGAGGGTTGAGAGCAGATTGAGGAGGTCTCGTAGATCGTCGCCCACACGACGTCGAGATCGGACTCGGGACATACAGCAGAAGATCAGAAGGTAGTTTGCTGCTGCTGTCCGCCACCTTGCGAAATTTATATAAAATCGTACGGTGCTTAGAATTTGATGATCAATATACTGACGAAAAGCCATTGAAGAGAGGATCGTCTGAGCACAAAGATCATTCAATTCTGACATCATACGAGGAAGTTATGGCCATTCTCGTGGGACTGCACAGTCTGCCAGCGAGAATCCTTCATCTTCTACATACCCTGGTGAACGGTAATCGTTTCTATGATTTATTGCTTCCGCTGATATTAGAAACGTATGAATCCCTAACGGGTCACGTTAACTAAACGATCCAAGCGCCAACATTATTTACGCTCATCACTCAAGTGTGAGATATATACTTAGGTAAGGTGTTTACACTCAAAATCAATTCAAACATACGCGTAACCATAAGCTTGGCAATCATCTCAACTCTTGACTAAAGGAATAATTTCCACAATAGGATCACAAAGGTCTTGCATTAGGGTGTAACATTGACTCTTTGGTAAAGGTAGGAAATATGTGGATCAAGTGACTCACTCACTAGTAGAGAATCAAAGAAGACTTACAACTTTTCAACAAACAGCTTCACTTTCTTCTTTCTCCTTCTCATTCACTAGTAGAGAATCAAAGAAGACTTACAACTTTTCAACAAACAGCTTCACTTTCTTCTTTCTCCTTCAATACTCTTCAATTCTTCTTACAATTCGAATACCTCCTTCACTTTCAAACTCAACTTCCTTACTTGAATCTTTTTTTTCTTTCTTTTTCAAATAAGGGTACCAGTTTTAGGCACTACCCTTTTTCACGGGTACTAGTTTCGGGCACTATCCCTTTTATGCAAATTTAACCATTCTCTTCTACAATTTTAATCCTTCCAATTTACTTCTCATTTTGTTCTTCTTCACAAGATACCAACTTGACTCCTTCAACTCTCTACTAGGTAGGGATTTTTAAGTCTAGCAAATGGATCAATTAGGTAATCACGTAGGCTTTTAGGCTCAAAAGGGTTGACTACGGATAATTTCAATAGGTAGGATAATAATATGACTAGTGATTAATAAATAACAAAGATGGCCTAAGATCATCTCCTATTGTCTAATCAAATACTCCCTCCGTCCCAAAGATATTGACACACTTTTCTTTTTGGGTTGTCCCACAACAATTGACATACTTCTTTTTTAAGGATATGGGATCCACACAAAAATAATTTATTTATTTACATGGACCCACACACATCACACTCACCACTAATACAACTACCCACTATACATTAAATATTATTTCTCTCACTTCACTTTACATTAAATTATTATACTCCTTAATCTCCGTGCCCAAAAAAATGTGTCAATTATTTTGGGACGGAGGGAGTACATAGCTTCAAGCAAGATATAAAGCCAAGTTCTAGAATATGTGTGTATGAACGACACTCACAAGAATAAACTGAATCATGCAACTCGTCATGATTTCAAAAGGGTCAAATCTCACATGGAAATATGAATGAACGAGCAATCCTAATAAAGCTACATAGCTAATCATCCATGCATATAATTAAACTTCAAGTATCTCAATACCAAAGCACAATATCAAATTTCTTCCAAAACACAATCACACATATAATACCATCAAGTGTAAGAAATATCAGAAAATCATCCTAGAGAACCAAAAATCAACTATACCGACACTAGGATCAACACACAGCAAACAAAACAAATCACGAAACCTTAAAAATCGTAAAAAATTGAACCATCAGCATCAACGAATAAATCAAAAATATTAAAAATCTACAAAAAATTGACCCTCCAAGCAATAACACAATGCAAAAAATTCTATTTCAATGCTGCAAGACAAAGTATGTACTTAACCTCCCCCAAACATAGATCAAACAAAGTGAGACACTAAGTTTGCAAAGAAGTATATACCGCAGTCAAGCAACACCTAATAAAATTTCTACACCACACAAACACATAAAATTAATTAAAATGGGAGGGTAAGCCCCCAACAAGCGCTCATGTTTAACGTCGGAGAGTCACAACGGGATACCTCTTTTTTACTACTGGATTGGAGGACAGTCCTCTCGCATTCTTACCTTCAAGTACTTCTTTCCTCTCTCATTCTCAACTCTAACCACCTTACCTTTCTCTGTCACTGAAACAGAATCCTTTGACTTCCTTCTCTCCCATGACTGTCGTGATTCCTCCTTGGCAATCCTACTCTCAATTGTTGAGTCAACTTGCGTAGCAAAATAGGGATTAAACAAGTTAGAGTTTTCAACACCAATGTAAGAATGAAAATTCGGAGATAAGTTCAGAGGTTTCAGATATGGATCATCAATTTTTCCTGCAACCAAGAGATTATTAAACATCACATTAGAGTTAGTAGTAGGAAAAGTAAGAGATGCGCTTGTTCCTGCGATCTCCACTACCACTTCAATTCTTTGGTTCTCATGCTTCTCTTCCTTAGCAACAGGCTTCATCTCCTCTTCAACAGTGGTCTTGATATTCCGATTCACTATGTCAGCAGTGGTCTTCCATCTCTATTCATCCCTGGCATCACTCAATGCAAGTAAATTCTCAAGATAATCAATACATGCATCGTTAGATAAACTCTCAAACTCCACATTAGAAAAAATGAAGTTCTCCTCAAACTCTGTGCCGATTACTTCTACAGACTTGCATTTCTGCTGATTTGTAGGCCATTGTATCTCCTTATTCAAAGAAAAGACGATCTACTTATCATTGTCCCTCAACCTCAACTCTCCTTTGAACACATCTATGAGAGCTCTTCTAGTAGTAAGGAATGGACGCCCTAATATCAGAGGCATACCATCCTTGTCATCCTCCATATCTAGAACAAGAAAGTCCACAGGAAAAGTCAAGTTCAACACCTTCACCAGCACATATTCAATAACTCCTTAAGGGTATGTCAACGACCGATCTGCTAACTGTAGAGTAACAGATGTGGGTTTCAACTCCCCCAAACCAAACTTCTTGAATACTGATAAAGACATCAAATTTATATTGGCTCCTAAATCACATAGTGCTCTCCTAGATGGTCCTTTTCCAATTTCCCAGGGAATGATGAAGCTCTCTGTATCCTTAAATTTTTCTGGAAGCTTCTTCTGAATAATTGAGCTGCAGTTCTCTGTCAAATTCATTGTCTCCATACTGTTAAGCTTCCTGTATCTGGGGATGAGTTCCTTGATGAACCTTGCATAATATGGCATCTCTTCCAATGCATCCGAGAAAGGAATAATGACTTGGACATCTCTCATAACATCAGCGAACTTCTGGAACTTCTCATCAAAGCTCTTCGACAAGAATCTCTGAGGGAAAGGAATTGGTACTTTTATTATCAGAAGTCCCAAACTGCTTTTCTCGAATACCACTTCCACTTCTCTCAGTTTCTTAGCTCTCTACCACTTTTTAGTGGTATATATTATTATTATTGGACTTAAGTATAAGCTTTGGGCTAAGCTTGGATACTTAAGCTTAATGGAGGCCCAACTCTAATTTCTCCTCCTAGTCCCTGTTGTAGCCCATATATAAGTCAATTCAGCTATCCAGAAACCCTAACTGATACACACCTAACATTGTGAGGAGGGTGAGGGAATAGCAGATTGAGAAGATCTCAAAGATCATCCCCCACACCACGTCGAGATTGGACTTGAGAATACAACAGAAGATCGAAAGGTTGTTTGCTGCAGCTGTTCGTCAACTTTCATGATTTTTTTAAAATCTTGGAACTCAAAACTAAACGTGTGATACACTGTTGGAAAACCACAGAAGAGAGGATCATTTTGGCATGTATATCACTCAATTTGAAGATCGGATGAGAGAGTTATGCCCAAAATGGTGAGGCTGTGCATGCTGCCGGTGAGAATTCATGTTCTTCTTCAACATACCCTGGTGAAAGGTAATACGTTTCTATATTTCTTGCTTCCGCTGATTTAGAAACGCATAGAATCCTAACGGTTCACATTAACCAAATGATCAAACGCCAACCATTTTTACCTGATATAAGAGTAACCAGGTGTTTGTTCATCTGTTCAAACTGAGAGACAACCTTATCATTTCTATCAGATTCAGAAAACTTCTGTTCAACTTGTGCAACTTTTCCAAGTACATAAGTCCCTCGAATCCTTTCAGATGGCCAATCCCTAGAGTTCATAGAAATATCATCAAACAACTTTTCTACGACGTTGGATGTTTTGCCAAAAATTATTCCTCCAACAGAAGCATCAACCAACACTCTTGCTTCGTTTTCAAGGCCATTATAGAAAACACTTATGGGTTGAGAATTTTTAAATCCATGTTGTGGGCATCTCCTCAATGCATCTATAAACCTTTCCCAAGCCTCTCCAAACGATTTATCTCTCCGCTGCTTGAACTGATTAATTTCTTGTTTCAATAAAAAAACCTTACCTGGTGGCATAAATCGATCCACAAACAGCTGCTGCAGCTCAGTCCAGTTAGAACAACTGTCTCCTGCCAATTTATCATACCACCCCCTTGCCTTATCAACCAATGAAAACTGAAAAAGTCTCATCTTCCATCTATCATTTGTAGCATCGAAGACTTTCACTGTATCCATATAGCTGTAGAAACATTTAAGATGTCCGTATGGCTCATCGAAAATGCCTCCAGCGAAGGAGTTTTTCTCCACCATATTAACCAGGGCTGGCCTTATGTCGTTCATCTCAGTTGTATTTCGAAAGGGAAGTTGTACGTGCTTTGGTATATGTTGAATAGAGTCCACTTCAACGTTGCGGCTCACTATTTCCAGCAGCTGTACAAGTTCGCTACTCATGGCTTCCAGAGAGTCAATATTGGAGGGTTGATTACTTCATTACCGGAGTGCTATCGAGTTGATTTTAGCAAGCATAGGCCGATCCGAGGGGATCCTGACTTGATTCTGTCATCATGTGTGAGGATGGGGTTGGTTCAGCGGATGGATGATATTTGGATGTTCATCCATAGCAAGAATCCTATTTCTTTTCGATTTTCATTGTCGATTGTTGATCTCACAACAATTCAGATCAACACCAACCTATTGATGGATACCTTGGAGCATAGGGCAATTTCCAAGACTTGTTTGGAAGAGGTAAATTGAAGACTTCTAGTTGAGATGCACCTACAGGGAGTCTACATTAATGAAGATATGATTTTGGCAGGTGATCCAGCTGATTTCATTTAAGAGAATCAGCTACAGCAGCCAGCTTTTGAGCAGTCGGAGATGGATTTTCCTCCAATGCAGCCACCACATCAACAACAGCATGAGTATTTTGAGCCACCACAACAGCAACAACAGCAGGATTTTTGACATGTCCAGGATCACTTTTATCGGGAGCAGTTCAGATTGATGAACGAGCATTTCGCCAATTTGAATGCGAATCAGCAAGAGACAAATCGACAGCTGGCATTAGCGAACATTAATTACGCTGCGCTCAACCTCCGATATGATTATATGGATAGGAGATTGGGAGATCTTAATGAGAATTATAAAGCTTTTGATAGGAAGATTGATACCTTGCAAAGGGATTCGGATGGTTGGCGCAATGATAATGATGATGATGATGCTCCGGAGGAGTAGTGGTGCCAGGTTTTTATTCTTGTCTGTTTCTTCTCATCTCCATTCTCTTTTTCACTTTATAGATTGAGTAATTGTGTAGGTGGTTTAACAGTTGTTGAGATTCATGTATGAATGGTTTGTATTTGATATTGATTGATGGATGATGGATACATTGGATATGTTTGATTTGGATGTTGATCGGATTGATTTGGAAAGTATGATGTTACTTCTTGATTATGCATGTGCACTTGTTTTTTATGCATGTTGATTTTATTGATGATAGGCATGTACCGTTATTACTTGTAGTCTATGTAAATGTTGATGTTGATTGCATACTTTGAAGAGTGCTTAGGAATCTATTACCCATGTGAGAATTTGAGCCTTATGAAATCATGCTACGTCAATGCATGATAGATTATTCTTGTGAGTATCGTTCATATGTTCGTATTCTAGAACTTGGCTTGGAGTCCTGTTTGAAATTCGTGATTGGTAGATGTTAGGACATGATCTTAGGTCATTTTTGATGATTGAGTCATTTAGCCAAATTTTCTTCTACCTTGTAGTTTATATCATTGGAAGCCCCGTTGAGCCTTTAAAAGCTTTTTCTTTGACAATCCTATGATAAAAAGCCTTTATTACCTTTACTTTAGCTTTGACATACCCTATTTACTAGTAGAGAGTTGAGGTGAATAAATTGTTAAATGATGAAATTGAAGAAAATAAGGAAGAAAAATTGTGCTAGTGATGAGTAAAAAGATCGTGGTTAAATCTTGTGAAGTAGTAGTGCCTGAAACCGGTACCCCGAGTGCTTAAGAGGGTAGTGCCTAAAATTGGTACCCTTGTACTTTGAAGTAGAAGAAAGATGTTAATTCCAAGTGAAGCAGAAGAAGTATTGAAAAGATCATAAGAATGATAAAGGAGAAGAAGTATTAATGCTGTTTGATGAAAAGCAACTCTCCAAGGCAATTCTCTACTAGTGAAGTTAGTCACTTTATCTATAGTTTTCTACCTTTACCAAAGAGCCAACATTAAAACCCAAAGAACAAGTCCTTTGTGATCCTAGTGTTGAAACAATTATGAATTGATTTTTGAGACCTTTGTCAAGCTTATAGTTACACGGATGTATGAATTGATTATGAGCGTATATACTAACCCTTGAAGTGTACATCTTTTACACTTGAGCATGAGAGTAAACACTTACCTAGTGAGCTAGATGATTTTGCACTCGTAGAAGTATTGTGGTTGATGGATATTTTTGCATGAATGAAAGGTATGATGGATGCATGTTTTGAATTGATATAATTGCATGTGTTAGAATAAGTTGTGCTTGTTGTAAGGATCTCGTGATTACACTCTCTTACCTTGTTTAGATTTTGTTGCCTTTGGACGAGCAACATGTAAGTTTGGAGGTTTGATGAGAGTGATAATTTACGTGTTTTGAGCTCCAGTTTGTGTGGAAATTGAGTATGATTTAGTCTATTATCAAGATGAATCAGGATGTTTATGAAAAATCCATGAATCAGATGCTACTGAGGCTATTTGACCATATTTGTACAGGAAAACAGGTCTTAAATGCTCAAAATTGGAAAATACAATTTTCGTGGCATTGTTCGACCTGGAGAGGCTGTTCGACCAGCATTAGCTAAGTCGAACAAAGGAGATGAAGTCGAACGGGAGGTGTATCAACTTACAGAGAAGTCATTCGACCAGTGAAGCTCGTTTGACCAGAAGTAATCAAGTCAAAATAAGGAAATCAAGTCGAATGGGAAGCAGAGACGAAGTCTAGTTTACAGACACGTCGTTCGACCACTATAGGTCTGGTCGGACAGCGACACAATCAGCTCCAAAATGTCGGGATTTCACCTCCAAAAAGAGAATTAGATTCCACATCCATCCTACACCACATCCAAACCCTAACTCCATCCACAGGAGCTGTAGAGAGATATTCGTGCAGGGAATCAAGTGAGAACTAAGTGAAGATTCAAGACGGAGCGAGAAGCGACGACGCCCACATCTAGGGTTTACTTCATAACTTAATCTTTCTTGTAATTTTCAAAACTATGGGTAAGATCTATCCAAACACCATGAACGTTCTTCGAAGCGTCATGGGCTAGAATCGCTTTGGTAGTTCTAGGGTTATGAAGGTTTTTATCTAGTTAATTGAACTTCTGTGTGTATACTCCGTATAACACTACATGTGGGTTTATTTTATATAAGACTATACTTTATTAATTCATACTCAGAGTTATTTTGTGTATCATTAACTGTTATGTAGAGTCTGAATACATATCTTGGTTATTGATTGAGTGCGTTCACTGCTGAGCAGGATTATATGTTATGATTCTAAGTGAGGGGACTCCAAAGCTTCATTAGAACTATCTAATATGAATACTTATTAATTGAATTGAATTCGGGTTAGTAAGTAGGATAAATAAGATAATTATATAGTACCTATAAAGGGAGATCATATCGGGTTAGAGTACTTAGTGCACGAGAAATAATTGATACTGATAGTACCTAGAAAGGGGGTGTAAGTATGTCTCTTGCTCTGTATCTGCTTGTGTCTATAAAGTAGATTTTCACGGTTTAGTGATGCATCCATATTCCACAAGGCAAAGTCGGACATTGACATATGAAAGGGAGATTAATTAGTTAAACTGGATTGCCTAAAGAGCTACCTATCTTCTCACTTGTCAACTCTCGTTTAACTCTATTATCTTTATTTATTTTCTATTTTATTATTTGTTCATTGGTTTAATAACTATCCTCTACTTAAATTGCTAACAATAGTTTTTCTTGGATTAGATAATAATAAATTGATAACCAACTATCCTTTGGGTTCGATAAATATAACTTTGTCACTTATCTAAGCTACAATCGCATCCTTCATACTTGGGGATTAAAATTGTGTATTGAGAAAATGCCCATCACCATCCACCCGACCAGCACTGTTAGCCAGCCAGGTCCTTGTCGTGCGCCAGCCTTCACACGTGTGCAGGCCGTGCAGCATCCCTAGCGGCACCAGGACATAGCATCACGGACCTGCCAACGACAGTCGCGCCAACCAGCAGTCGTCGTCACACTGTCGACCAGCATCATCCATCGATGAGATGGCTTATTTATGGGCTACAACTACGACCAAGAGGAGAAATTATAGTTGGGCCTTCCATTGGGCTTAAGTATCTAAGTTTAACCCAAAACTTATATTTAAGTCCAATAATAATAATATAGTCCACTAAAGTATTATTATTGCAATGCCACTATAATCTCAAACTACGTTATGGGCTCCTTCTTATTATGAGCCCGTTTATCTCCCTGTGTTTAAGATATAAAATGCCCATTAATTAAATAAGTTGCTGACAACTCAATTAATTAATCTCTTATCCAAGAGTAGTACCACTCAACCTCATTATCATGCCAGAATAAATCCACCTGCAGGGTTTACATGATAATTGTTATGAGCTCCTTAAGGGGACATTATCAGCCTAATTATTAAGACACGGATTCCTTCTACAATCAAAAGCACACCATAGAGACAGGACTATCTCCCAACTCACCGAGTATATTAATTAAATAAATAAATCTCACATTTTGATGAATCAAAGAAGCAAATACCGACTTATGTGTCGAAATTATTGTATAGGGATTAAGAGTACGAACATCCATAATAACTGAGGTCTAGTTCTCTTATATAGTCAGTATAAATCGAACAACCTCACGCGGTCCTGCTCAATACACATGAAGTGCACTAGTGTAATTTTATAGTCAAGACAAACTAATACCAAATCACACTACAACCATCCTGATAGATTGTCCCCATCTATCTCAGTTGTGAGCATCTATTTATACTTTATAAGGGGCTGACAATGTGATCTTTCGTGCAACGCCGTACACCATATTATCTACAGTATAAAGTAAATAGACTTTTGCAATGTCATATAAATAAATTAAAATATGCAAAATATTTGATCATATGATTCTCATTTCAAAATAATTTTTAAAAATATGTTCATACAAAAAGCAAGACTTTTAGTATATAATCCAACATTTTGAATAAAAATAAAACTAAAAATTCCAAAATTTTTGAAAATGTCAAATCAACATGAATTCATGTAGAGAGGACACCTCACATGACAAATCAACATGAATTCATGTGGAGAAAAGACACCTGACAAAAAGAAAACTCGATAGAAAGAGAGAGATGTGGCTATGTGATAACTCCGCTGATAAATTTTCTTAATTTTCATAACACAAAACGTTAAACATAGAGAGAGGGGGTATGGCTATGTGATAATTCCATTAATAAATTTTCTTAATTTGGATAACGTAAAACGTAAGGTAAACTTTGAATAAAATTAAAACTAAAAATTCTAAAATTTGTGAAAATGATAAATCAACATGAATTCATGTGGAGAGGACACCTCACGTGACAAATCAGCATGAATTCATTTGGAGAAGACACCTGGCAAAAACAAAACTCGATTGATAGAGGGAGGTGTGGCTATGTGATAACTCCAGTAATAAATTTTTTTAATTTTCATAACACAAAACGTTACACATAGAGAGAGGAGGTGTGGCTATGTGATAATTCAATTAATAAATTTTCTTAATTTGCATAACACAAAACGTAAGGTGAACTTTGAATAAAATAAAACTAAAAATTCCAAAATTTGTGAAAATGATAAATCAACATAAATTCATATGGAGAGGACACCTCACGTGATAAATCAGCATGAATTCATTTGGAGAAGACACCTGGCAAAAAGAAAACTTGATTGATAGAGGGAGGTGTGGCTATGTGATAACTCCAGTAATAAATTTTCTTAATTTTCATAACACAAAACGTTACACATAGAGAGAAGAGGTGTGGCTATGTGATAATTCAATTAATAAATTTTCTTAATTTGCATAACACAAAACGTAAGGTGAACTTTGAATAAAATAAAACTAAAAAATTACAAAATTTGTGAAAATTATAAATTAACATGAATTCATGTGGAGATGACACCTCACATGACAAATCAACATCAATTCATGTGTTGAAGACACCTAGCAAAAAGAAAACTCGATAGATAGAGGGAGGTATGGCTATGTAATAACTTCATTAATAAATTTTCTTAATTTTCATAACACAAAATGTTACACATAGAGAGAAGGGATGTGGCTATGTGATAATTCTATTAATAAATTTTCTTCATTTGCATAACACAAACGTAAGGTGAACTTTGAATAAAAATAAAAGTAAAAATTTCAAAATTTTTGAAAATGACAAATCAACATGAATTCATGTGGAGAGGACACCTCACATGACAAATCAACATGAATTCATGTGGAGACAAAAAGAAAACTTGATAGATAAAGGGAGGTGTGGCTATGTGATAACTCCACTAATAAATTTTCTTAATTTTCATAACACAAAACATAACTCATAGAGAGAGGGGGTGTGGCTATGTGATAATTCCATTAATAAATTTTCTTAATTTTCATAACGTAAAACGTAAGGTGAACTTTGAATAAAAATAAAACTAAAAATTCCAAAATTTTCTAAAATGACAAATCAACATGAATTCATGTGGAGAGGACACCTCACATGACAAATCAGCAAGAATTCATGTGGAGAAGACACCTGGCAAAAAGAAAACTCGATAGATAGAGGGAGGTGTGGCTAAGTAATAACTTCACTAATAAATTTTCTTAGTTTTTATATCACAAAACGTTACACATAGAGAGAGGGGGTGTGGCTATGTGATAATTCCATTAATAATTTTTTTTAATTTGTATAACGCAAAAAGTAAGGTGAACATTGAATAAAAATAAAACTAAAAATTTTAAAATTTGTGAAAATAACAAATCAACATGAATTCTTATGGAGAGGATGATGAGAGTGTAAATTCACGTATTATGGGCTCTGATTTGCGTGGAAATGGAGTACGATTGAGTCTTTTATTGAGACGAATTGGTACGTTTATGGAAAAGTCACGAATCAGAGGGTACATGGGCTGTTTGAGCATATTTGTACAGGAAAACATGTGTAAAGGCTCGGAATTGGAAGACACAATTTTTTAGGCAAAGTTCGAGTGTTGTTCTACCTAAAGAGGTTGTTCGACCAGCACCACCTTGGTCGAACAAGGAGGCCAAGTTGAGCAGATTGTGCATATCCATTCAGAGAGCTAGCTCGACTTGGAGGTATTGCTCGATCAATATCGGCTTGATCGAGCAGATGAGCAGAGGTCGAGCAAAATGTGAAAATTATACAGAGAGTCTGTTCGACATGGAGGTGTTGCTCGACCAACATCGGGTTGGTTGAGCAGAGAAAGCTGGTCGAGCAACTTGTGCGAATTGTCCAGAGAGTTCAACCAGTTGCTCGAGTTGGAGGCCGTGCTTGACCAATACAGGCTTGGTCGAATGGAGTTTCGCTGCTGCTATTTATTGTAATTCCAGATGTCTTTTACCAAATTTGACGTGTACCGCAAGCAAAGGCCCATCTTAAGTCCATAAGGAGGTTCCATGAGTATAAAAGAAGGGTTTTCGCAGGAAAAAAGAATCATCAATCATTCATCATTCATATACCACCGAAACCCTACCATCATCCGAAGGGGTTATGAGAGAGGTTCGTCTGGCGCGTCAAGTAAGATCATACCAATCAACCATGATTGTTCCTAGATCAATCATGGGCTAAAACCACCACGGTAGTTCTAGGGTTATGAAAGTTTTATGAGTTAATTGAATTTCCATGTGTAAACTCCGTACAACACTACTTGTGGTTTATTTTATATAAGATTGTGCTTTTTCAGTTCATACGCACGGTCGTTTTGTGCATCATTAACTATTATGTAGAGTCTGAATACATCTCTTGGTTATTAATTGAGTGCGTTCACCGCTGAGTATGATTATATGTTTGATTGTCGTCATTTTCACATAGGTTTTAGTGTCTTTATGTGTGTATTTTCGGATGTTTTTATCCATATTTGTGTTAAGTTTGGTGGAGTTATTGTTATTTTGAGGAAAGTGGTACGAACTGATAGAATTTTGTAAATGAGCTTAAATATGTGTAAAACAGGTCATGGAACGGACAAAAACGGAGTCGGGAGCGAAAGGGAGACGAAGAATAGGCCATGCAGCTGCACGGGCCGTGCGCGGAACACGGCCCTGTAGCATCTGGCCGTGTAATATCATCAGAACACGCTGCTCGCCCAGGGATTTGGCCGTGCGCTGGTGCACGAGCCGTGCGCTGCTGCACGCCCCGTGTGCGGAGATCGGCCCTATAAGAAGAAGCCGTGTATTATCGTCAGAAAGTGCTACACGGCCATGATCAAGGCCGTGTATTGCAGCTCGAGCCGTGTCCGGAAGCACGCACAAAAATGCCCAAGTAGGTGTGCCCTACACGGGCCGTGTACTGCAGCACGGGCCGTGTAGGTGCAAAATCCTGTGAAAATTTCAGAATGTTCCGGAAGCTTCTAGAAGGTCCATAAGTGATATAAAACCATGATTGGTGCGAAATTGAAAGGAGATTCACATTAGATCAGATTGAGAGCAGTTACACACAATCCACACCACATTTCCTCACACACTAGATCCACAATCCATCTACACCATCTAACTTCATCCATCCAAACCACTTGATCTCCTCAAATCCATCCATTAATCCATCCATCCACCAATCTAAGAAGAGGAATTCATCAAGGAGTGAAGATTTGAGCATGTTGAAGGAGAGGAAGGCCTACATTGCAAGGGAAGCCAACTTACCTTTAATTTGTGATTTTCTTCATTATTTAGCTAGATTAGAGCATGCCATGGATTGTAATGAATTATTCATGATTTGTTGTGGCTAGTCCTCATGTGAGGCTAGCAATATGATTGGTTAGGAATTATGTAGATTTTGCACACCGCATGTTTGATGAAATGATTGTTATGAATATTTTCTATTATGAATGCTTATTCTCATTTGATGCATGATTTGTGTGGTTAAATTCTCTATGCATAATGTTAGGATGGCCATTCCAATATTGTGTATGGTGGTTTAATTGAATCATTGATTGTATGAGGTGACTTAGTTAGTATGAGGGGAGGAAAGACATTCCCTCCAAGTGCTTAGAACCTCATAATAGGACATTATTGATAATCACTTGTGAAGTGTTTGATATGATGAGGGGAACCAAGCCAATTTTCATTTGACCTTAGAAAGGGAACACTAGGAAAACGTCCCTGCCCACTAGAGAAAATTCCTCGTGATAATATCTCTATACCGGTATATTAATATCCGTAAGTACCTATAGGAAGGGTGAGAATTGGAGACGCTCTTTGAGTGCCCTTAATATCATAACTTGAAAACCATCAATGCATGTGTGTGTGTGAGTCTATATAAGTCTTTTCCATGAATGTTGCTTGCCTTGCATACTTCTTAGATTGCTCTATCATCATCCATCTTCCATGTCCATTGTATCCATCTATCTTTAATTGCTTTCTTAGTGTTAGTTTTTAGTGTTAATCATCCCATCCTTATTGATTCGTCTTACTAGAGTAAAACACTTCTCAAACACGGCTACCCACTTTCGCCCTTGGGTTCGATATCTTATAAATTTTGCACTTGATCGCTTACGTGCTACACACGATAGAGTACACTTGCTCTAAATCAATTACCAAAATTGAAACCAAGTTCATGGCGCCGTTGCCGGGGCGAAAGCCTTTGGTGTAACGTGTTTGAATTTGTTAGCTCTACTTAGGACATTTTTTCTTATTTTTGCATTCTATATTTGCTTTGAAAAATTGTGTTCTTACTTGTTCTTCTTGATAGGTACATCAACCTTGAAAGAAGGGGAGAAGGAGCAAAACAAAAAATAGCAAGTGAAGAGATATTGTAGAAGGTCCCTTGAAGAGATGATGAACATTGACCAATTCTACAATAATGGAGGAAATGGGGGATGGCAACGAGCTTATAATGAGAGTACAAGCCAACCATATCAAGGATACATTTACACTCCATCAAGTTCCTACAATAATTTCCTCTCTACAAACATTCAACCAAGTTTTTCAAGTTATGAGCCTCAAAATACATACTCCATGCCTACTTCCAACTTTAATGGGGGACAAGTGTGGAACATGCCCAAGTACCAAATGGGAAATGGAACAAGTATGCAAAATGGGTATGTCCAAGGGAATCTCCAAGAAGAGTGTCCGCCAAATGGTGAAGGAAAGTCTACAATGGAAGATCAAATGGCTAAAGTGTTGGAATTCATGAAAGGGACTAAAGAAGGAATAGATGAAATGAAACATGAAATGAGACAACGAAATGAAGAAAGAAAGAGAAAAGTTGAGGAAGAGGAGAGGAGATTTGAAGCCATAGAACGTCAATTGACTCAAATGATAAGTGAACGGAACACTTTCTACAACATGGAGAATTTTGATGAAGAGAATGAAGAAAAGTTAGAGGTAGAAGAGTGTTCGGGGGATAATAAAGACTTGAGTGTTGAAGAGTTTTTAAAGGCTAAGGAAGAAAAGAAAGAGGTAAGTTTGGTTGAAGAAGAGTGTGTAGAAGGAAAGGATGTTGAGAACAAGTCAAAATGGAGAAGAAAGAAAGAAATAGTGCCAAAAGAAGCAAAGCGTGTAGAAAAGTTTGAATGTGACTATTGGGGCATTCCGATTACTCCTTATCCTATTCCTTTTCCTCAAAGATGTGTTAAAGAAGAAAAGAGAGAAGAGTTTGAGACTTACATTGCATTGAAAAAGAAGAAGATGGAGGAAAGTAAGGTGAAAGATGAAGAGGTCAAATCTATGCATGAAAAGTATTCCATGAAAGTGGAGGACCTTGGAAAGGATGTAATGCCTTGTGAAATTGAAGGAAAAAGAACTCTTAATGCAAGGTGTGACTTGGAGAGGAGTGAAAATGTGATGTCTTATTCTACTTATAGAAGCCTTGATATGGGGGAACTCAAGCCTACTACAACTTGTCTTAAGGGTAAAAATGGATCTTTTATTTTGCCTTTTGGAAAGGTTGAAGATGTTGTGGTTAAAGTGAATGAGATGGTTTTTTCGGTTGATTTTATGGTACTTGGTGTGGAAGCGGAGCCTCGAGTCCCGCTTACTCTTGGAAAAAATTTCTTTACAACCGAAAGATCTAGTGAAGATGAAGAAAAAGAGGAAGTCTCATTGAGCTCGGAGGACGAGAATGAATTACTGTCATGCCATCAAGGAGGAAAGGATGAATCATATCTTAAGACCCCAAATGTGCCTCCGGATGAGTTTGAAAAGATTGAACAATCTTACTACATAGAAGCTTTGAATCCTATTGCGGAAAATTTTGTGAAGAATAGAAAGAAAGGGGATGAGGAAATAACGAGTATTGTTCAAGATGGTGAAAATGTTGAAGACTTGTTGGAAAGTGATGAGGAAAAGCTAATTAGTGACTTCTTATCCTTGTTGGATGATGAAATTTGTTGTGAAGAGGAGAAAGAGTTAGAACAAGATATGTTATAATTCTAAGTGAAGGGATTCCGAAGTCTTATTAGAACTATCTTATATAGATACTTGTTAATTGAATTTTATTCAGGTTAATAAGTAGGATAAAGAGTATAACTTTATAGTACCTAAAAAGGGAGATCAAATCGGGTTAGAGTACTAAGTGCATGAAAAATAATTGATCATGATAGTACCTAGAAAGAGGGGTGAAGTATATCTCTTGCTCCGAGGATATTCACACGTGTCATGCGCATATTTACTTGTGTCTACAGGGTGAACTTGCATGGTTTAGTGATGCGTCCATAGACCACAAGGCAAAGTCGGACAATAACGCATGGAAAGGAAATTAACAAGTAAACCAGATGCCCGAAGAACTACCTAATTTCTTACTTGATCACAACCGTATTTTCTATTACTTATTGATGAGTGATATTTTCACCTAGATTTTAGTGTCTTTTTATATGTGTTTTCGTATATTTTTATCCGTATTTTATGTGTTATTTGGTTGTGTTTTGTATTTTCATGGAAATGTGTGTGAATGAGCTTAAACCTACTATTTTCACTTTTTATTTGATGCTAAATAGGATAAGGAAGATGTAGGAAAAAGCGGAACTCAATTTGGAGTTGAAACGAGGGAGAACGAGCCAAAACAGTGAAGGAATCAGGGCAGCAGCAACACGACTGGCCGTGTCGGTGGCACGAGCCGTGTCGCAGTACACGACTCGTGTAGCTAACACGGGCCTGTCCAGAATGGTCGTGCGGCAACATCTATTCATCCAACACGACCACCACTTGGCCGTGTTGCGGAGCTCGACTCGTGTTGCAGCACACGACCCGTGTAGCCAACACGGGCCTGTAAGCGATGGCCGTGCGGGAGCATCAGTTCACGCAACACGGGCACCTCATGGCCGTGTTGCGCCACACGACTCGTGTCGTGTCTGGAATCAGAAAAAAATCAGAATCCTTCTAGAAGGCCCAAAAGGGTATAAATACCCCTCCATTCATATTTTAAAAAAAAAAGAATCCGATTTCCACCACTTCCAGACACACCTCACACACCATTTCTTCCATTTTCCACCATCATCTTCATCCATTCTTCATCCACCCATCTACACTTGATCCCCTCCATCAAATTCACCATCCAAGTGATCAAGGAAGCAAGGGAGAGTGAGATCACAAGAAGAAGAAGGAGATCTCCATTGAAGCACTTCAAAGGGGGGAATCTAATTCTAATTTTTGTGCATTTCTTTATAGATTGATCATGTTTTGTAAGGATCTTAATGTCTATGTTAATTTTCTTATGGATATGAGAGGCTAATCTCCTTTGTGAGATTAGCTCCATGATTGGTGTTGGATAATTTAGTTTTTTTTTATGCAAATTGATTTTAATCTTGAATGGGCTTTGTGTTATTTCTATCATTGATTGTTGATTGCTTGATGTATATGATGATTTGTGTGATTAATTGTCATGGGCATGTGATTAGATTGAGAAATCAATTATGTGTTTAGGATAGTTCATTGAATCATTTCATCATACACTTCATGTGCATTAATTTAGAATGAGATAGAGATATCCTTCTAGATTTAGAACCCTTTGATAGAACATTTGATTAGCTTAATCGAGAGGTTGGTTGATTAAATGAGGAGACCCAAACAATTAGTGAATTCATAGTACCTTAAAAGGGAATATTGCTTATGATTTAGTACCTAATTTGGGAACTCATAGAGTAATTAGTACCTAGTGGGAGGTGTTTGCTATTGTCTCGATCCTATGTGCGTTTGGGAGCCTTGTTGAGGGCCTACATCCTATCCATCTCGAGAGAGAGTTTAGGTGGAATTAGTGATCGCTTCTATACCTTGTCCATGAGAGATTAGAATTAATTGCATGATTACTTAATTATCTATGCCATGATTGTTGTTAATCTCATCCTTGCATCATTTGGAACCCTCTTATCTTTGCATTCATTTTATCTTTATTTCTTGCTTTAGCATAATTGCATTCATTTGCTCCTATCCTCTCTTCCGTCGTCCTTATAAAATCACGATAAACTTGAGATCGCTTAAACTCTAGTACCTTCCTCCCTGTGGTTCGATAATTTCTTTAATTGGTCATGCCCACTATATTATGGCTAATCACTTATCATTTTATTGCTATTTAAGTTCCTTGCTATTTAATTTCGTAAAAATTCAAAATAAAATTGCCAAACATAATCTTAGTAAATTAGAACATAATCAAACTGATAATAATCCGTCTCTTGAGTACGATAATTACTTGATCACCTATCGAAACTACAATTGATATCCTTATACTTGAGGATTAATTTTGTGTGTTGAGAAAACGCTCAACAGGTTCTTGGCACCGTTGGCCGGGGACGAAATTAATTATTAGTCTATTATTTCTAGTTTAATTGAGATTATATTATTATTGTCTTTGATTTCTAACACTTACTCTTCTTAGGTGTATGCTCACGAGATCTAAAACAGGTACATTAGAACCTTATAATCCAGAGATTGGAGCATCGTCGAGGAAGACAAAGAAGAAGAAGAAGAATAAGAATAAGAAAGTAGATCCAACTGAAGCTCTTGATTTTGGAGTTGAAGTTGACGTGCTGAATTCGCAAACAATTGAAGCTACAACCGAAGATAATTTGGAAGTAGAGACAGTCAACATGGCATCGAATACTGATACACTTGCCATCCGTGAAGTCTTTAAGAACAACGGAGGAGGCAATGCTGGGTTGTTAGGAGCAAGAGGGACCGGAGCCGATTTCGATTTACATCCTGCTCTTATCACCATGGTTGAAAGGAGTCCCTTCTCTAGGAGAACATTTGAAGATCCTCAGCAACATCTAAATAAGTTCCTTGGGTATGCAAGTACACAAAAAGATGCAGGAGCTCATGAGGATGCGAGAAAGATCATATTATTTAAGTTCTCGCTGAATGAAAAGGCGAGAGATTGGTACGATAATCTTGATGCTGCTGAATGTGATATATGAGAGAAGTTGAAAGTGAAATTCTTGGAGCGATACATGCCACCTTCAAAGGTGTTCAAGATGAAGCAAGAAATCAATCAATTTTCTATCCATGGCAATGAGAAGTTTCATGAAGCTTGGGACAGGTTCAAGGACATGCTTCGTAAGTGTCCACAGCATGGGCTATCTAAGGCTCAATATATCAGTATATTTTACAATGGGTTTGATTGCGATTCTCGAGTGTTACTGGATACTTCTTCTAACGGAGCACTGCTTACGAAGTCACCCATTGAGACTGAGAAGCTTTTCGAGGATATTTCGATGAATTCAAGGAATTGGTCGACTGATAGAGTGAGAGGCACTTATGTCCTTGGTAAAGTAGCACAAGTTGAGCACACTATGGTGAAGTAGGGAAGAGATGATGAGATCGTCTCTAACCTGGCTAATATTAGTAAGCTACTAGAGTCTTAGTAAAAGCAGATCACTGATTTATCTCAGAGTACCAATGATGCAACAGGATGGTGGCTATGAAGGAGCTAGCCAAGAGGAGATCGAGGAGGCAAACTACGCCATGGGTCAAAGTATTCAAGGAACTAGGTACCCGAATCAAGGAAATTGGAATTATCAGGGGAATTACAACAACCGTCACTACAACATAAGTGTGATTACATAACACCTTATAGTTACACTTTTAATTTATTTAACACAAATTAGTAACACTTTCTATATTATTATAATATATAACATATTTGTAACACTTTTTATATAAGTAACATATATAAGCAACACTTTTCTAATATGTAACACATACATATAACATTTTTACATAAGGTACACTTTTCATGCAACACTTTTTTTTACTTTTACTTAAGTTACACTTTTCATGCAACACTTTTTTTAAGTAACATCAATATATAACACTTTATATAAGTAACATTTTAAAATAACACTACACAAATAACAAGTAATATATTTATGTTACACTTTAATATAATTTTTTTAATAATTATATATTTATAGTATATATATATATATATATATATATATATATATATATATATATATATATATATATATATATATATATATATGCCGGGTTTTATCATATTCTTTTTTGTTATAGCAATTTATGAAACTAATTAGGGAGGATTACTACTAGGTACACAAAAAAACCCTAAATTACTATGAGATACAAACATACAAAAGTATTACTACTAGGTACAAAAATATATAGTGATATTCCAATATTACCCCTATTAATGTGCTGCACATAAATATTGTGTGCAGCAAAAGTTCATGTGCAGCAAAGTGTGTGCAACAAAAAAAGTGTGTGCAGGAAAAAAAAAGTGTGTGCAGCAAAAAAATGTGGTGGTCCGGCGGCGGCGGTCCGGCAGCTTTTCCGGCGGCGGCAGTTTTTCTGGCGACCAGTTTTTTTTTTTTTTCTTTTTTTTTTTGGACGAACAGTTTTTCCGGCGACCCGCTGCAGGAGCTCCGGCGGCGCGGCAGCTTTCCGGCGACCAGTTTTTTTTTTTTTTTTTTTTTTTTTTTTTTTTTTTCTGACGAACTGATTTTCAGGCGACCGGCCGCCGGAGCTCCGCCGGCGGCGGTCCGGCAGCGGCATCGGTGGTCCGGTGGTGGGTGGAGGTTGGGGTTAGTGTTTTAAAGGTATATGGGTTTAGGGGTATATTTGGTATTTTACTTTAATATTTTGTATTAAATAATAATTATTTTAAATCAATGTATCTAGTAGTAATTAGGGGTACAAAGTGTGTACATATCAGTAATTATTTTAACTAATTATACATAAATTTAAGAAGGATAAAAAAAATTCTATTTTTTAATAGTTTTGGGGGGTGGGGATGGGGGGAGAAAAACACTATCAGTATCATTTAATAGTTTTTAGAAGAAGAAAAAAATCACTAATCATTATTTTATTAATTATTTTATTTAATAATTTGTTGAGGAAAAAGAAATCACTGATCATTAATTTACTTATTTTTTCATAAAATCACTGATCCATAGTTGTTATCTAATATACTATATTTAAAGTGACGCCAAAATCATCGACTAATGATTTTTTTTCCACATGATTATGTGAAAAAATAATTAAAAAATAACAATAATTACAAGAGTGATAGCAAAAACACATTTCAGGAGATTTTCAAAGCCATGACAATTTTATAAAAATGTGAAATGACAAAAGCACACAATTATTATCTAAAAATGATGCTTATTAGGAGCAGGGAAATAAAAAGTGGCGCAAGACACTTTGCCTTCAATAACTATCCTGCAGATAATAAGCTAACGGATGATGAAGTGAGTAAGAATGAAATGAGAGAAAATTATAAGTTACTGATGAACTTCTAAAATGATAAATATATTCAGAAGATAATCTTACAAAGTACAGTACATCGAATGCATAACAATGAGGTCCAAAAAACTAGTGTCTTAGTGAAACTACTGCTAACTATAGTCTAAAACAAACCTCCAAACAAAATGGAACTCTATCTAACGGGCTGCAAAATACAAACAGAAAAACACACAAATTAGCTAACTGCAGCTTAAAAAATTGAGCATAAACATATAAACCAGCTACTGATACTCAAAGAGACAGCATCATAACACCAGCAAGCATAGCACTCATCTAAAAGCAGAAAACCTGGCAACAAAGAAACCCAACAACATAAATTCTTAATAACCAGCTGTATTGTAGAATCTAGCAGCAGAAAAATTGTTGTAGTTTTGCTCCCACTACAACCAGCGAGCAAAGAAACCCCAACAGTATAAAAACCACAGCAGCAAAGAACAATTATATAGCGTAACTAGCAATCAGCAACATAAAAAAACAACTTAGAGCTTGGGGAAGATGGAGTTCCCCAGTAGCAAGAAAAATACGGCAACAACAAAACCAGCAGCACCCTGCTACTTGAAAAATTAGTAAGAAAATAAAATCAGCAGATAACAAGCTACCTGCTACTGTCAACCCATGGCTAAAACAGCAAAGAAGACTAGCCAAAAAACTATCAGCATGAAAATGCAGCAGCCGAGCAGCAGAGATCTAGCAACCTAAGAACCAGAAAAAAGCAGAAAACTAGCAGCTAGGAGAGCATAACAGCATGGATATCCATCGGCTTGAAGGCATAACCAACAAAAAGTGAAGAACAACAGCAGAATAGCCTGTAAAACAGAATGCTAAAGCTGCTAAAGGGTCGATGCAGCCAAAACAAAATAGAACAATAAGAACAATGGGGCAAAACTACCATCCAATATCAATAGAGGCATACTAGTAAATTAGCCTAAACATAGCTGATTAGAATAGAAACCAGCGACAGAAAGAAGCAGCAGGAACTAAACACATAAAATAAAATTAAAAAACAGAACCTACACCAAGGAATAACAAAGTAATCTCTAGCAGTGTAGTAAGATAAAATAAGCAGCAAAACACAAAGAAATGTAGCAGATACTAGGACTCAGAAGTAAGAGCCTGAGTTTTGAAGGTGTGAGAGCTGGCTGGTTCTTTTCCTTTCTTGCTAGAGATGACATGATCCGAAGTGTCATCCTCCTCCCCATGAGATGTAAGCACTTCATACCTAGAAGAGAAAGTAGTTCTTTCTGAAGAGCTACAAGTTACATGGATGAACTTCTGGCATGTCTTTATGATGAAGTTATCTGAGTAATCTGCATCCTCATCTTCCACAGTAAATAGCTAATAAGAAAAATTGAAAAGGAACAAGAGTACATTTAACGAAGAAACCTAAAGGCTATATACACCACAAAATGTTAATTGATATAAGAAAGACACAATAGAATTCAAGTATTGCAACCATTTCACAGGCTCACAGCACATACATACGTACATAGATAGGATAAAAAGATAGCAAGAAAAATAGAATTGTATTCATGGCTTCCCCCCTTTTTGGTTAACTTCAATTAGTTTTTATCTAAAATCAAGGCAATTTCTCTAGATGCTCAGATTTGAAACTGATGTGATGTTTAATAGATATTGAACCATTCTGCATGAGAGAAGATAGATGGCTGCTTCTTCATGAAACTTATATTATGAAATTTCAATAGAATTCAAAGTAGTAAAGCAATACGAGGTAGAAAATCCAGTTATTTTCATCGACACAGATGACAAACAGAACAGAACTACACTATAGTGCTTCATAACCTCTAGAATAAAATCTTCCCAAATATTTGCATGGAAATAAAACAGGTGAAATTGTCAAAGACTCAAAAAAATCTAACATTTGACGCAGCCAAGTTTGAATGTAAAATGACACATGAAATACATGTTCTCTGTACCAACTGAAATATGCTAAAGCTCATTAAGATATATGCTTGGTTAGGGTTAATGCAACCTAAAACTATGTAACTGAATTTGGATTCATCTAACAACAGAGAGGAGAAGAATGATAAGTATTAGTAGTTATATGAAATCAGAAAAGAATGGCACCTTGAATGAAGAGTATAGGAGTATCATTCTCAGCAACAGATCAACCACCTCAATTCTAAAACATGATATGGCAAACCAGTTCCATTAACTAGAAGAAAGCAGAATGGAAAACAGTACTAATGAGCCAAGGGCACAAATTCTATAAGGCTCACATGCATATAGTCATCTAAGTTTTAGTATGCATTATGAGTGGAGATTGTCAAATCACCTGATATGCTGCTATTCCAAGAAGTATTAATGAGAGTCTGAAGATTATTGTACCAGCAATACCATAAGACAGCACCCATTTCTAGATCACCAACAATACGCATGCATTACAAATTGTATAAGCTAATGCGTATAATTAAAGGAAAATTGTAATGTGTAATAAGAAAAATAGTCAGTAAATTGACTGTAATGCATTGACCAAGAATAGAACAAGGCCTCGTGCAAAACTCCTCAAAACATGTAATACAAAACAAATTGAGGAAACATGAATTATTAATCAATGTCTACTGTTTTGCTGTTCATATCATATTATCTTCCCGCTTTTTTAACAGTCATGAAGACCCACTTGTATGAAAATTTTAACATGGAATATACAAAAGCAAGGGAGATACATTCAAAGAAATATATGAATAATTTAAAAGCTCATGCTCTTAAATGTCTAACACATCTAGCACAAGGACTAACATTCTCAAACATTGACATAGTAGGGAGAAGACTCGAACCCCAATCTTTTTATACTCTAGGCTCATTGGTGAGTCTGATGTTTCAAAGAAACGACAACTCCAAAGAACAGTTTCCAAAAAGTCATGCTATCAGAGGAGACTTTTGAGTCACACATACCAGATTATGAGCAAATGCTAAACAAATTAAACTGCTTATAAAACAATCTGTTGAATAATTAACCAAATAGATTTATCATTGCTTTTTATACACATTGTCATAATCATTTGTACGCAAAATTTCAACATACTTTTTCACCTAACACGGAACCATCTCAATAACCATTCGTAACTAGGAAAAAACTTGTTAAAATAGAAATTTTTAGATCAAACCAGGCTTTTGGTTGATCCGCTGAAATTCCTTCGAGTTCAATTAGCACAAAAATTATATGCAATTGCATAAATTTCTTGACCCTTTGGAGTTCTGTTTGTGATCAGCCATTGTGATTTCTGCAAACTGTAACCGAATAAAAATTTATGAGCTATTCAAAGCAGTTAATGTATGGCTAAGATCATAAGAATTCGTCAACTATTCGGGAATTTTCCCAAACACCTCAAAAAATTAAAGTTCAAGATGGAAATACAATTAAAATACAATTAAAGTTCATCTGTAGAAGCTCCACGATTAACAAACTCAGTTTTTTTTTTTTTTTCTTAACTGCAATTAAAGTAAAATCAGTCTATGCCCTATACCCTTTTTGAAATGCCCGCTGACTAATGCTCCCCCATACAAATGAGTTATAAATCTTACCCAAAGCTCATACAAATGAGTTGTAAACCCAAACCTGAATCTAATTCTTACGTGCAATTTTATTTTCGAAAACCCCTCTTAAATAGATGGCATCCGAATAGAAGAGCACACCTAACTATTTGCAGCTTCATGGGAAGACTCCCATAATTCATCTAACGATTGTGGTTTAGCTTCGGAAGAGAGGGCTGATTGCACCGCTTTTATAATTTATCGGCTCCTCTAGGAATTGCAGTCGGTAGTCTTGGAAGGAAAATGGAAAGGTGGAGGTGGTTGCGACTTATGAGCAGAAAGTGAAAACAAGTATGCTCATTTCTCATTTCCCATTTCCCATTTCCGTTTCCCATTCATTTCTATTCCCGCTTTCTGTTTAATACTTTCCCAGAAAAATTTTTAAGGAATTGGAGGGAATTCAATTAAAAATAAAATACTTTTCCACAAATAATTTTAAGGAAATGGAGGGAATTTAATATAAAAACCATATACACTTCCCATAAATATTTTTAAGGAAGTAGAGTGAATTTAATTGTAAATTAAAATAAGTTGTATATGATTAAATATAGATATGATAAAAAAAATATATACTATAATATTTTTAATTACTTCATATTTTTCATTTTTATATATTTTAACATATGAAATTACGTAGTATTATTTTATAAACACTTGAGTTATGGTGAATTTATATCAGTTGTATATAAAACTATATTTTTTATAAATTTATTAAATTCGCCATTTTTGATTAAAATACTCCCTCCATCCCATCCAAAGAGTAGTTTTTGTTTTTTGCACGTGGATTAAGAGTATTATTATTTAATGTGTAGTGTGTAATTGTGTTAGTGGGAGTGTGGGACCCATATTTTAATTGTATTAGTGGGTGTGTGTGGGTCTCATTTGTGTAAAAAAAAAAAGAAAGTGAAATCTTTTGGTGGAACACCCAAAATGAAAAAAAATTGATCATTTGGGTGGGACGAATGGAGTAATTGTTTTAAAAATCACTGTTCCCCAAATTGACTTAATCATACATTAATAGTTAAGTACATAAGCTTTAGAATTTTAATTTATAATGAGTTGAAATATGTAATATTTTAATTTAAAGTGAAAAAGTTGTTTAGTGGAGTGTGTGAGCCTAATGAAGATACACTATTAATTTTTTTATATGGATCTTTTCTATTCTCTCTGTTCCGGTCAAATTGTGTCATTTGCTTTTTACACGCAGATTAAAGAGTATTATTATTTTATATAAAGTGGATATGCGTATTAGATAGATGTGATTTGTAGTGGTGGGCTATTGGTGAACCATTTTTACTAAAAATGAAAATTGTGCAATTTGGATGGGACGCCCAATATAATAAAATGATACTATTTGTGAGGGACGGGGAGTATATAAGAGAGAAATATAATTATTGAAATGGGATACCATGAGATGAACGCAGTGTATAAGAGAGAAATATAATTATTGAAATGGGATACCATGAGATGAACGCAGTGTATACTATCGATTCCTTGTATTTTATTGTATATACTTACGTAGCTTGAAAAAAGAAAAAAAATAGGTATATAATGTAACAAAAAGTATTAGTGTTATAGGTAAATAACATTGGTAGATTTGAGCTCACATATAAACTGGATTCATTTTGTACCATATTAATTTATCTAATCCTCAAGAGTTAAGTGTTTATTTTCATATTTTAAAAATTTGAGAATATAATCGTCTAGATCAAAATTCATTAATATATTTTATCTTAAATTAATAAAATTAATAAGTTTATATATATTTTATTATTGTTATGAACATATTTAAATTATTAATTTATATAATCGATCGTGTTTTTATTTTTGCGCGTATGTTATATGATATTCATTATTTCTTTATTTAAATTTTATAAACTAAACAATATTATATACTCCATATATATATATTTATAAATAGTTACAAAGGAATATCATGCAAGATAATACGGGATGGAGGGAGTATAATATTTATGTCAATAAATAATTTATAAATATTATTTTTTTAGTTGAAGCTTTTTGGTAATTAAAATATAAAATTTTTAAAATAATTAATTTTTAAATGTATTCTTATAATTGAATGATGAAAGAGAGCGTAACTTAAGTTTAAAATTACATTTAAAAAAGTGGTGGATCTCATATTTTTTCAATATATTATGATATATATAAATAATTATTTTCTTGAAATAACTAATTGAATAAAGATTTATCAAATATTTTGTACTAAAAAAATATTTTGAAGATATATAATAGTGATATAATAATAAATTTTAGTATATAATAATAAAAAATAAAAAATAAAAATAAAAGATTATATATGTGATATTAAAATGATAAAATATAAAAAAGTACAACGAACATTAGGACATATCATATTTTTAAAAGTTATTCCTAGCATCGTATTCTTATATAAGATACGTTTTAATTTTTTAAAAATTTAACTTATATATATTTTAAATCAATATTAACTAGATAAATAATTTTATAATTATATTATTTTAAATTGCATATATAAATTATTTATTATACTTTGTAGGAAAAAGGGAAAAAAAAGAACAAAGAAAACATGTGTAATAAGGGGGAGGGAACGCGCGGTGACATTCTTGAGTGGGGAAATGGAGGGAATTCAATTAAAAATAAAATACTTTTCCACAAATATTTTTAAGGAAATGGAGGGAATTTAACATAAAAAACCATGTATTTTCCCCCAAATATTTTTAAGGAAATAGAGTGAATTTATACTCTGTGTTCTGCAATTGGGTGCTTCTCCTTCTCATTGTGGGAGCGAACCGGAGGCAAAGACAAATTTTCAATTCAGCAAAATTTCATCGCGCTGTAACAGAGATGGACGGGTAATTTCTTGCAATTTTAGGTTTGATTTCCCTAACAAGAAGCCCTAGATTAAGTGAAAACCCATTTAAGAGCTCCTATTCATTCACCAAGTTTAATCATACGTTGATTGTAGGAACCGACGGCAAAGAGAATAGCAAGCCCAGGGTATACAGTAGTTGAAGGCTCCGTTCGGAGTATGCGCAGAACGATCGGTATAAGAACGCAGCCGCCTAGGGTTTGAATTTCGGAGACACTCAATTTTATTATTGTTCATTCCCTTTTCCTTTCCATGGTATTCTGTTAGAAGTTCTTCATATGTCTTCTTCTCCTATTTGGAACTTTTCTTTTAAACTGCATCATGACATCTCTATGCTTTAGTGAATATATCACTACCTTCCTTCTCCTTAAATTTTGTGACATCTCTATTTGGAGCTGTCTTTTCAGATCCATGTATCTGTTTGAGATTTTTATTTACAGTACCGTGTGCTTACTCATGAAGAAAAACTGCGTGCATTTAACTGAATTTTGGCTTAGTTTTGGATTTAGGTGTTATTATCTCGAAAATTAGTTTTAGAAAACTGCATCATATGGTTGAGCTTTTATACGGTTGGATAGATTATTATTTGTTACATTAGAACATGTTTAACATTATCAAGTTGATTAGTTTCTTATTTCTTTTTGTATTTGATTGGACTAAAGGTTGCTTCTGTAAGACGTTTGTTGATTCTGGTCTATAAGATACGTTAATGCTTTTTTAGAATGAAGCTATGATTTCCCTCAGGATTAAGATAGATTTGCATAACTACTTGGCAGAAAATCCACCCGCTGGTTATGACTTATGAGCGCTGATTCTAAGTTTAGACAGCATATATGATGGATGAATTTGTGGATAACTTGTCTTATAGTGACTAATAAATTTATTCTTTTATGGGATACTTAGTTTAATTAAATTTATTTGTCTTTGATCTTACAACATTAAGTGCAATATATACATAGTGTATAATAATCTGAGTTTAATTTGTCTTGATCTTCCAGAGTTCAGTGTCATATATACACTTTATGGCTTCTCTTTACCCTCTCAATGTCTGTCTTTTTGTGTTTCTAACAATCCCTCCTCTTGGTTGTGTCTCTTACTCTTACTTCCAGACTTTTACATTGAAGCTTCACCTAGCGTTTAGTTGTAAGTTCCCACTTAGCTAGCTGTCTCTTGCAGGTTTGAAACTTTTTCCTAATTAAAAGGCTTGAATTGTAAGTTAGTAAACATAAGAAATAATCATTTGGTATGTTTTTGTATGTCTTCAGGTGGCATCCCATGCTTCCCACTCTGAGGCTTGCAAAATGAGAAAATGTTAAGTCATACCTACAAATGGAATTATTTAGGGAAAATATTTCAGGAATTGTTGAATTCATGTCCTTCAGGTATACATGTTATCCTTCGGTTTTTATTTAAATTCAGAATAATTCTCGTGCTTCGATCTAGATCACTTACCTAGCAAGATTGATGGCTTGTTGCTGCATGTTAATAATCTTCATACACCTAGGATGACAGTTTGTTAATCTTAGAACGATAATCTATATTCTGAACATCAATTAATTAAAATAATTCAGTACCATCACCTATATTTTATGTCAGATTTTCATCCTGTGTCTTTTATATGAGTATTTTAATCGTTGATTACTAATTGATGCTTAGTATTCATTAAAATAATTATTAATGAACTAGAAGATTTTGCTCTCAGGAAATAGTTGTGCGGAGAAGTCAACTACTCAGAATTTCCATGTTTTATCTGTTGTGCAGATTATATCAGTTCACATACATGAATTATGAATGTTATTTTATGTTTCGTGACTATCAGTTCAACAAGGTAGCTAGAAAAATATATGAAGAACCAATTATGTCTTAGTCAATTATATCTTTGTTATTTAACAAGGTAGTTCTACTTATTTTGTCAATAGTGATACTACTTCTTTTGTTGATTCTATCTTCATATGAGTAATTATTACTTCCACCTTCTTGAATTGTACACATGTGGGAATCATACTCTTTACAACATGGGACGATTTTTTCAGCTTGGGGCTGAAAGGGTTGAAAAATTATTTCTTAGCATAACCTTGTGGCTAAGCAATGAACATAATTATTTTTAAGCAGTGAACATATTGTTGGGTTTTGTCAAAACAAAAGGAGGGATTTTCCCTTTGGTTGTTATCCCACATCGGGTGGGAGAGAAAGGGGGAGGGGCTCCTTAGGCTATATAAGGAGGCCCATAGTCTCAATGTTAAGTGCACCAATCAAGTACACTTTAATCTTTGTATTTGATTCTAGTTAAAATTCCTTTCTTTGATTCTCGGTTGTGAGAATGGGAAGAAAGGTGAGAATTAGTTAAAGAATTGTAAGGGTGTAGGGATTGGGGTCGGGAGAGAGAAATTCTGTGTGATTGTAAAAATTTTTCACATAGTGGTATTTTCTCGGTCCGTGGTTTTTCTCCGATTTTGGAGTTTTCCACGTAAATTCTTGTGTTGTGCTTTTTATGTTCTTCTTTGTTTGTCCCTTAGGAATGAATGTGGATCTGCCTTATCCCAACAAGTGGTATCAGAGCCCGGTAAGCCCGGTTCGGGCGCTTATAAAGTTCTTAGTATGCTCTGTGGTTGCAGCATAGTCTGACCTTCCACATCAGAAAAGACTTTATGAGAGGAATAGGGTTATTCATTAGGCTAAGGGTGTCATGAAAGAAGTGGAAAAAGCTAGTGGCACAAGGGGGTCAGAAGAATAGACGGATGCGGTGGCATCTCCTTTCTTGCGGTGAAATGCGCCGGACTGTGGCGACAGTGGCGTGGCAAGGGGTAGGATTTGCGGGACAGCAGTTTTTGGCGGAGTTCTTGGACCTGCAGCAATGTGAATTGCTGGGACTCCCGGTGGTGGAGTTGGCTTAAAAGCGGCATGGAGTTTTCCATGGATGTCGGCTCAAGGAGGTTTGAAAGGAACGAGTTTTCCGGTAATGACTAGTGGCGTGGGGAAGCGACGATTCAACGGGGAAGATGGCGATGTGGTACTTGGTATCGGGTGGCGCTAGATCGATAAAGAATGGCGTGGAGTCAACCGAAAAGTGGAGAAAGCATCGTGAATTCCGGAGGTTAGAGTCGGCTTCAAGTGAGGACACTTTCAGTAGGAAAAGGGTTCGGGACAAATCTGGTGTAGCTCGGCGGAAAAAGGCAGCAACGTCATGTCAGTACAGACGGGTTTTGCTCAAGGTGGAGCAATGGTGCAGTGATTGCGGTGGAGCAATGGCACGATAATTGCTTGCGGTGGAGCAATGATGACGTTTCTGGTCAAGGAGGAGTTGTTGCGGCAACAGTTCTGAATGTTGAGTTAATATTATTGGGGATCCTTGTGACATGTTAGTTGTCATGGAAAAGGTGTAATAATATTAGCTGGTCCACAAGTTTGCACACGGACATTGACTTGGCAGGTGATGTAGGGTGTGTGGTGGATGTATATTGATGGCTGATGGACTTTCAGGGGTAGCCAAGAGCTGGAAGTAGCACCATAAATATCAGCAGGTGTTTTTCGATATGTGCCGCATGAAATTCTTAGAATGATTTATTCTAAGTGGTCTACTCATATGGTGGAGTAGGATTCTCGGGATAGAGAATGATTGTCGGCGAAGACAATGAATCTTCTTTTATTTTGACAAGGTGGAGATTGTTGGGTTTTGTCAAAACAAAAGGAGGGATTTTCCCTTTGGTTGTTATCCCACATCGGGTGGGAGAGAAAGGGGGAGGGGCTCCTTAGGCTATATAAGGAGGCCCCTAGTCTCAATGTTAAGTGCACCAATCAAGTACACTTTAATCTTTGTATTTGATTCTAGTTAAAATTCCTTTCTTTGATTCTTGGTTGTGAGAATGGGAAGAAATGTGAGAATTAGTTAAAGATTTGTAAGGGTATAGGGACTGGGATCGGGAGAGAGAAATTCTGTGTGATTGTAAAAAATTTTCACATAGTGGTATTTTCTCGGTCCGTGATTTTTCTCCGGTTTTGGAGTTTTTCACGTAAATTCTTGTGTTGTGCTTTTTATGTTCTTTTTTGTTTGTCCCTTAGGAATGAATGAGGATCTGTCTTATTCCAACACATATAGCATTACCATGTGAAGTTAGCACGGGAGTATGTAGTGGAGGGACTCTATGACATGTCCGACTGGCCATTGCTCACATCAACAAGTAATTATTTTTCATCTTAATCTCTTGTCAATTTGTATTTTCCACACTTATGCTGTGTATTTCTTCAAAATTTAGGGTTATTGGATTCTTTAATTTTGTTTATCTCTTCACTTAGAACTGTTTTTGTCACACCCCAAATTTATAAAGAGAAGTTTGTACGAAATTTTGAAAAAAAAAAATTAAATAATATTAAATAGGGCATGACTAAATTTTTTTTTCTTCTCTTTTAAATAAGTACCCAAAATAAAGGAGTTTAAATAATAATAAGTCCCATAAGTTCTGCCCCCTTTTTATTTTTGAAAGGATTTTTCTGCAGAACCCATTTTCTTTTATAAGGGCAGCAATTTGTGACACTAATTCCCTAAACTTTAATCATGCGAAATATTAAAGGTAGGAACAAAACTCTATTATTATTATTATTATTATTATTATTATTATTATTTTTATAAAACTCCCTCAAGGCTTAAACAGGTGGAACACTTAAGCAAATAAGTTAAGTGGGATACTCACAATGACGCCACGTATCCACACTTCTAACCCCAACTAGACTACACAACCTGCTCATTACTACTGTTCAAAGGAAGAAATCTAATTCAACAAGTATACTTGTATCTTTAGGTACAAGACTGTCATCAACTAAACCACTACCCTAAGCAAGCAGCTGACCATCTAACCCCCCTTTTTTTTTGATTCCATTATAGTTGACCGACATAACACATTAACATGAATACTGATCTATACCAAACTAAACAACCAACATTATACTTATATACACACACACACACACACACATATATATATATATATATATATATATATATATATATATATATATATATCACCTATTTAAGAATAATGGATCATCATCTAATAACCCCAACCTCGTCTACTCTAAAAAAGCCACACGCCTTTTCATCACTCAACACCGAAAGCAACCAAATTTGTAAATTTAATATAATCTCACTAAGAAATTTTTCAGAGTACTCTGCCAACGACAGAAGCTCAAATACATAATGATCATACTGGCAGTTCAAAAAGTTTGAATTTAAAACAATTATGCAGCCCGCAAATTGTAGTTTATTCAAGACAACTAATTAGTCTCCCTGTCACACAACCCCGCTTGTACGCTTGCGTCACGCTTAACCTGAGATAAAAATAATTTTTCGGGGTGAGCAACCACACGCTCAGTGAAGCTTTAAACATGCTTATATATATCAAATAAAATCATGTACGAGAGTTCAAAATTCACTTACAATCTTGTCATGTCTTACGATATCGCGATTCGTTTAGTATTAAGAGTAAGGCACCATGAAGGTCCAAACTTGCAAAGAGAGTAAGGCACCACAAGGGTCCAAACTTGCAAAGAGAGTAAGGCACCGTGAAGGTCCAAACTTGCAATTCACATACTTCATTGAACTTAACTTTCACATATAAGATCATTCGACATATGAAAGATGAGAAAAACCCCACCTTTTACCACGTGAAAGCTTAACGTTCGAGTGCTACAATACGACCAGGTTCACCTTCCAAACCTATAATTCCAGATCCGAACGTTACAAATATAATACTGCTATGTTATCATATAACTATCGAGAAAAGATTTTGCAAATTCAAGGGTTGTAGTTTACAGCTTTGGGGTTTAAAGTTTGAAGCAAGGGAGAAAAGAAAGAAGATAGTTTTTCTGGTTCAACAATAGATGCTGGAAGAATAAGGAAAAGAAAGAGAGGAGAAAAGAAAAGAGTAGAAAAGAAGGCAATAACTTACCACTCTCTGTTTGCTGCGATCGTGGAGCGAGTTCAGTGTGTGTGTGTGTGAGTGGAGAATAAGACTTATTTAGATACGGCTGATCGAGGTAACAGCACGTATTTCTCCACACGATAAAACAAATTTTTCCTATAATGAGGGAGTTGATAAGGAGAAACGGTCTTTTCTTAATGGATAAAGGAATCACGATGTGTTTCTTAAGAAGCAGAAAATCTTTTCTGTTTGATTTTGAATTCACGTCGACAGACGTAAAAGTTGGGCTGGGCTCTTAAGAGTTTGGATTTAACGGCTTCGAGGAGTTGTAAATAGCGGGCTTTGATGATTGGGCCATGATAGAGATTACAGTTAAATTTTACAGGGTGTTACATCCTACCCTCCTAATAAAATTTCGTCCTCGAAATTCCATAATAATATAAATGTCTTACCCAAAATGAAAGAGGGGTATCTTGCTTGAATTTCCTCTTCTCTTTCCCATGTAGCCTCATCTTTCGTGTGTCGACTCCATTGAACTTTAATGAGTGGCACATCATGACTTCGAATCCTTTGGATCTTTCGATCCAAAATGGACACAGGTTCTTCTTCATAGGTCAGGTCCTTGCCAATCTCCAATGTCGAGAAATTCACAACATGAGTAGGATCATGAACATATTTCCTCAACATCGAAATGTGGAAAACATTGTGCACGGAGGATAACTCGGGTGGCAAAGCTAAACGATAGGCAAGATCTTCAACTCTCTCAAGAATTTGAAATGGACCAACGAAACGAGGTCTAAGCTTTTCTCTTCTTCCAAATCGTATGACACCCTTCGTGGGAGCCACCTTAAAAAAAATGTGATCTCCGACTTCAAAATATAAATCTCTTCTTCTTTGATCAGCATACGACTTTTGTCGATCTTGAGCAGTCTTGATCCTTTCTCGTATGATTCTGACCTTGTCCACTGCTTCTTCTATTAGCATGGGGCCTAGAACAACCTTCTCACCAACATCATCCCAATATAATGGTGATCTACACTTCCTCCCATAGAGCGCCTCATAAGGAGCCATCTTGATAGTGGCTTGGTAGCCGTTATTGTAGGCAAACTCGACAAGAGGTAGGAACTTTTCCCACGCTTCATCCATGTCAAGTGTGCAGGCTCTTAACATGTCTTCCAAAATTTGAATTGTTCTCTCTGATTGCCCGTCAGTTTGTGGGTGATAAGCTGTGCTGAAATTTAGTTTTGTTCCCATTGCCTTTTACAGACTTACCCAAAACCTCGAAGTGAAACGCGTATCTCTATCAGACACTATCGACATTGGTACGCCGTGTAGCCTCACTATCTCTTGAATGTACAATTGTGCAAACTGCTCCATTTTGAACGTCATCTTTACGGGTAAAAAGTGGGCTGACTTGGTCAATCGATCAACGATGACCCATATGGCATGATTTCCCTTTGAAGATCTTGGTAAACCCACGACAAAATCTATGGCAATTTGCTCCCATTTCCACTAAGGAATCTCGAGTGGTTTGAGCTTCCCGGCTGGTCGCTGGTGTTCAATCTTAACTTGTTGACAAGTTAAACATCTTTCGACAAAGTATCCAATATCTCGCTTCATACTTCTCCACCAGAATCTTTCCTTCAAGTCATGATACATCTTTGTTCCTCCCGGATGAGCGGTGTATGGCGCTCCATGCGCTTCTTTTAAAATCTTTTCTCTCAATTCCTCAACCATTGGAACACACAATCTTCCATTCAATGTCAATACTCCCTCTTCATCTACTTTGAAACCATCGTACTCGCCTCCAGCTAGTGTCTTCTTCTTCATTCCTTGTAAGAAATGATCTTGTTCTTGAGCTTCTTTTATTTCCATTTTCAGGCTTGGCTGGATTTCTAATGCTGCAATAATCGCCCTCGTGCCGGAGGGTGATGCCACAAATTCAATTTGCATCTTTGCAAATTCTTCGATCAACTCTTCTTGCTTGGTGTACAAACTATAAAGCTCCATTTTGGTTTTTCGGCTCAATGCATCGGCTACCACGTTAGCCTTGCCTGGATGGTACTCAATAGAGCAGTCATAATCTTTCACCAACTCTAACCATCTCCGTTGTCTCATGTTGAGCTCCTTTTGCGTGAACAGATACTTCAAGCTCTTATGATCCGTGAAGATCGTACATCTTCCACCATAAAGGTAGTGTCGCCAAATCTTCAAAGCATGAACTACAGCCACTAACTCCAGGTCATGAGTAGGGTAGTTCACTTCGTGCGGTCTCAACTGTCTAGAGGCATATGCTATGACTTTTCCATGTTGCATCAATACACATCCGAGTCCTTGTTTTGATGCATCATTGTAGATCGCGAACTCTTCATTCGGATTAGGTATTATCAATACGGGTGCTGAAGTCAAATCGTGCTTTAACCTTTGAAAGCTCTCTTCACACTTGTCAGACCAAATGGACTTTTCTCCTTTACGAGTCAATCGTGTCATCGGACCGGCTATCTTGGAGAATCCTTCTATGAACCTTCGATAATAGCCAGCTAATCCCAAGAAACTACGAACTTCTTGAACATTGGTAGGCGTCTTCCACTGATTTACTGCTTCTATTTTAGATGGATCTACTTCAATCCCTTGTGACGTCACCACGTGTCCAAGGAATGTGACTTGATTCAACCAAAACTCACATTTCTTAAATTTCGCGTACAACTTCTCCTTGCGAAGTGTCTCAAACACCACTCTCAAGTGCTCCTCGTGTTGTGCTTCATCTTTGGAGTATACCAAAATGTCATCGATGAAGACTATAACGAACTGATCGAGATACGGGTGAAAAACTCGATTCATCAGATCCATGAACACTGCAGGCGCATTACTCAACCCAAATGGCATGACGACGAATTCATAGTGCCCATAACGCGTTCTAAAAGCAGTCTTAGAAATGTCTGATTCCTTCACCCTAAATTGATGGTACCCGGATCTTAAATCAATTTTGGAAAATACACTCGCTCCTTCTAATTGGTCAAACAAGTCTTCAATTCGAGGTAGGGGATACTTGTTCTTTATCGTCAACTTGTTAAGCTCTCGGTAGTCAATACACATCCTCATGGATCCATCTTTCTTCTTAACAAACAGGATTGGCGCTCCCCATGGAGATACGCTTGGGCGGATGAACCCCAAGTGCAAGAGCTCTTGTAGCTGAACTTTCAACTCTTGTAATTCCACAGGCGCCATTCGATACGGAGCTCTGGATACTGGTGCCGATCCTGGTATCAAGTCTATTGAAAACTCTACTTGACGATTTGGAGGTACGCCTGGTAAATCCTCTGGAAAGACATCAAGATACTCTCGGACAACAGGTATGTCACTAGGTGATACTTCTGTGATCTTGGTGTCTAAAATGTTGATTAGGAATCCTTGGCAGGACTTCTTTCTAAGCATCTTGGCAGCTTTTGCAGCTGATAACATTCTCGGTACCACACCACTCTTGAGCTTTTGTATCACTTCTTTCTCGGATCTTGGTTCCCTTAAGATCACTACTCGTTCCCTGCACTTTATATTGGCTTGATGGTAAGTAAGCCAATCCATTCCAAAAATCATGTCAAATCCGTACATGTCCATGACATACGGCTTGACGCTGAAATCTACTCCTTCAATGCGTACACTCACACTTTCTACTAAGGTATGCACAACAATTCTCTCCCCCGAAGGTAGACTAATCTCAAGAGGTTCATCACTCTTGACTCGTTTACAGTTAATCTTATTACAATACTTGGTAGAAATAAATGAATGCGATGCACCAGTGTCAAACAAAGTGAAAGCTCGGGATTTACCCACTGCTAACGTACCTGTCATCACATTAGGCTCATTGTCCCCTTCCGCTTGGTTCATGGCAAAAACTCTCCCTCTTCCTCCAGTAACTTGTCTTGCGCTTCCTCCGGGGGTGGTCCTCTACGATCAGGTTTAAAGTTAGGTGGCTTGGGGCAGTTCTGAGCTTGATGACCAGCTTCATAACACCTATAGCACTTGTTTTGTCCCTTGAGACATTCCCCATGGTGATTTCTTCCGCACTGCGTGCAGAGAGGCTTTGGTCTTTGTGCATTTGCAGGCGAGTTGTTGTTTGATCTTGCCTGCCGGTTGTTGTTCCTGCCCTGGCCCGAGTTCTCCCATTTCCATTTGTTTGGATTCTCCATTGGCTTTCTGTTCGCTCGCCCTTTCAGTAAGCAAGCTTCCACTTTCTGGGCCCTCATAAACGTGTCGGCGTAGCTCATATCGGGCAGTGAAGACATTCTCTCTTGTATATTCTGGTGCAGTCCATCCAGGAACTTCTTGGCTCGCTTCTCTTCGGTATTGACCAGCTGTGGAGCTGATCGGCGTAGCTGATTGAACCGCCGCTCATACTCAATTACGGTCATGCTCCCTTGCTGGAGATTGTAAAACTCATGCTCCATATTATTGCGGTAAACTTGAGGATAGTAATTGGCCATTACTATATCCTTGAACTCTGCCCAGGTAATAGCTTCCCGGTTCTCATTAGGTCTCATCTCCCAGTATCCGTCCCACCAGTGGTCGGCATCTTCAGTAAATTGATAGGACGCACAGATTACACGCTGCTCGTCATTGCACCTTAAGAGACGAAAAATTCTCTCAAGTGCTCGTAGCCACTCCTCCACGTACTCGGGCCCTTCACTCCCCTTGAAGAATGGTGGATGGTTTTGGCGAAACTCATGTACTATCTTTGTATGAGCATCAGCATCAGCGTTTGGAGCATTCGGTGCGTTCTGAGGATGTTGGACATTCGGAGCATTTGGAACATTTGGAGCGTTGGGGACATTCTGAGCATTCGGAATGTTTTGAGGGTTCTGAACATTCCTTCTTGGAGGCATCCTTTAATTCCACCATAAAAAAAATAATTTTAGCATTTATTCGGGTTAACGAATGGAAAAATAATAACGCATATTATAGCATGTAGAATAACAAATACATGATACAGGTACATTTTCAAAATAATATAATTCATTGATCAGCTAAATGAACAACTGTTTCAAACTTGCAATTTAAATAGAAGGAAAATCATATGTCAAATAATGAAAGAAAAAATCCATGTCCCTAACATATGGGATAATTTATGTTAAAAAGAATCCTTGAAATAGTAGCTTGCATAATCTAATCTCCATATACTCCCGAGTCCTCGGACGGGTCTTCCTCCGAATTCTCATCTTGTACACCTTCATCCATGGCTCCATTTGGCTCGTTATTGGGTTCTGGTGCCGGTGCCGGCTCTGCAAGGTAACCTACCAACCGCTCTTCTTGCTCATTATGAATATCCCAGATATGATGTCCAGGAGGGGAGTTTGGCGGATACCATCTTGCGACTCTCATGAACAAAACGGCTGTGAACTGCACATAGTCCACTTGCGGAACTTGGTGTTGAACTGAGTGATGCATAAGTTCAGCATGTATGGAATCGGCCATATCTTTCCAAGCCCACGGCAACGTACTGATGAGCTTTAATCCAGCCCAATAGTCAGTAATACCTTTACCCACATCCTTAACTTGTCTCCATAATTGCAGCATGTGAGCAATATGGGTGGGTAGGTCGTGCCGAACGTCTCGATGATAGTTTATGTAAGCTTGTTGTCTTGCCAAGTCACCCATCTAATGCGATAATATCCTTACTAATCATATAGTTTCTCAATAAAATTCTTAATTCATCATTCATCATAAAATTCATATAAGTCATGTAGCATAAACTTTCATTTAATATCTCGCACGTAATCAATTTATGAAATTCATACTTTCATACCTTAGTTGAAGCGGGCGTCGTACTCGGTGGATGCGTAGCGAGAGACTCTTATAATTTTTTTTTTCAATTGCAAAATCATATCATTCAAGCCACGTAATTCACTTATATATGCGGAATTTAAAACTTAAAATTTTAAACAAGTATACAGAATCGCAAACCTGCTCTGATACCAATCTGTCACACCCCAAATTTATAAAGAGAAGTTTGTACGAAATTTTGAAAAAAAAATATTAAATAATATTAAATAGGGCATGACTAAATTTTTTTTTCTTCTCTTTTAAATAAGTACCCAAAATAAAGGAGTTTAAATAATAATAAGTCCCATAAGTTCTGCCCCCTTTTTATTTTTGAAAGGATTTTTCTGCAGAACCCATTTTCTTTTATAAGGGCAACAAATTTGTGACACTAATTCCCTAAACTGTAATCATGCGAAATATTAAAGGTAGGAATAAAACTCTATTATTAATATTATTATTATTATTATTATTATTATTATAAAACTCCCTCAAGGCTTAAACAGGTGGAACACTTAAGCAAATAAGTTAAGTGGGATACTCACAATGACGCCACATATCCACACTTCTAACCCCAACTAGACTACACAACCTGCTCATTACTACTGTTCAAAGGAAGAAATCTAATTCAACAAGTATACTTGTATCTTTAGGTACAAGACTGTCATCAACTAAACCACTACCCTAAGCAAGCAGCTGACCATCTAACCCCTTTTTTTTTTTTGATTCCATTATAGTTGACCGACATAACACATTAACATGAATACTGATCTATACCAAACTAAACAACCAACATTATACTTATACACACACACACACACACACACACACATATATATATATATATATATATATATATATATATATATATATATATATATATATATATATATATATATATATATATCACCTATTTAAGAATAATGGATCATCATCTAATAACCCCAACCTCGTCTACTCTAAAAAAGCCACACGCCTTTTCATCACTCAACACCGAAAGCAACCAAATTTGTAAATTTAATATAATCTCACTAAGAAATTTTTCAGAGTACTCTGCCAACGACAGAAGCTCAAACACATAATGATCATACTGGCAGTTCAAAAAGTTTGAATTTAAAACAATTATGCAGCCCGCAAATTGTAGTTTATTCAAGACAACTAATTAGTCTCCCTGCCACACAACCCCGCTTGTACGCTTGCGCCACGCTTAACCTGAGATAAAAATAATTTATCGGGGTGAGCAACCACACGCTCAGTGAAGCTTTAAACATGCTTATATATATCAAATAAAATCATGTACGAGAGTTCAAAATTCACTTACAATCCTGTCATGTCTTACGATATCGCGATTCGTTTAGTATTAAGAGTAAGGCACCATGAAGGTCCAAACTTGCAAAGAGAGTAAGGCACCACAAGGGTCCAAACTTGCAAAGAGAGTAAGGCACCGTGAAGGTCCAAACTTGCAATTCACATACTTCATTGAACTTAACTTTCACATATAAGATCATTCGACATATGAAAGATGAGAAAAACCCCACCTTTTACCACGTGAAAGCTTAACGTTCGAGTGCTACAATACGACCAGGTTCACCTTCCAAACCTATAATTCCAGATCCGAACGTTACAAATATAATACTGCTATGTTATCATATAACTATCGAGAAAAGATTTTGCAGATTCAAGGGTTGTAGTTTACAGCTTTGGGGTTTAAAGTTTGAAGCAAGGGAGAAAAGAAAGAAGATAGTTTTTCTGGTTCAACAATAGATGCTGGAAGAATAAGGAAAAGAAAGAGAGGAGAAAAGAAAAGAGTAGAAAAGAAGGCAATAACTTACCACTCTCTGTTTGCTGCGATCGTGGAGCGAGTTCAGTGTGTGTGTGTGTGTGAGTGGAGAATAATGAAGAATAAGACTTATTTAGATACGGCTGATCGAGGTAACAACACGTATTTCTCCACACGATAAAACAAAATTTTCCTATAATGAGGGAGTTGATAAGGAGAAACGGTCTTTTCTTAATGGATAAAGGAATCACGATATGTTTCTTAAGAAGCAGAAATTCTTTTCTGTTTGAGTTTGAATTCACGTCGACAGACGTAAAAGTTGGGCTGGGCTCTTAAGAGTTTGGATTTAAGGGCTTCGAGGAGTTGTAAATAGCGGGCTTTGATGATTGGGCCATGATAGAGATTACAGTTAAATTTTACAGGGTGTTACAGTTTTACTGTCTTTTTATTTCAACATTGGATAATGAATGTGTGAGAACTTAGAAAGAGCGAATTGGGTGGTTAATTTTAGATGTTATGTTCTGTGTGGATAATGAAGGATTATTTTAATAATTTTTACTACAGTTTGTTGTTATACTGAAAATTTGTGTAGGCATCTAAGTACTGTTGATGACCATTTGCTCCGGGCCAAATGGATGAATGTAAAGAAATCAACAAGAAGAAACGTTGTAAAGTAGTTGGATTCAGAGAAAAGGTCGTTCAAGGAGGTGCGTCCTGCCAGAAGGCCTACTTCTCCTATTTGTTAGGATAACCTTGGGGCTAAGCAGTCTACACACTTCTTTTCTTATTTCATTGGTTATTCAGAGAAAAAGTCTTTCGAGGAGGTGTCTCCTGATTTTTTTTTATTTTTGCTAGCCTCTAAGTCGTTAGATATCTGTTGTTAGGCTGCAGTATTTTCATGTCGGCAGCACTTTTTTCAGGTATTTTTATGCTGGTTGTAGAGTTGGATTTTTGCATCAGGTATCTAGCATCCTGTTGATTTTTTTCTATTGTTTGCTTATGTAGCAGGGTAGCTGCTCTTTTTTAGTATCTGCTGTTATTTCTTGTTGCTTGGATTTTGTTGTGCATGATCTAAGGTTAGTTTATGCTGCTGTTATTTTGCTCACTAGGAAGCATTTAGCTAGCATCACGCTGCTTTTTTCTGCTGTTTGATTATGTAGCAGGGTAAGTTGTCATTTTTTCGTTTCTGCTGTTATTTCTTGCTACTGGAATTTCACTGTGCATGATCTGAGGTTGCTGGTTTCTGTTGCTCTTATTTTGGCCACTAAGAATTGTTTCTCTCCACATGCTACAATCTGTTGGGATTTCTGCTATTCATCCTACAGCCTGCTGAATTGAAGTATGGTTGCTGTTTGCTGTTCAAAGGTATTAATGAACCTATTCTATTTATGTTCCATGGCTTTTAATACTTGACTACATGCTTGTGGACAAAGTTTTTATAAATAAGTAGCATCATGTTCAATTATGTACACACAATTATGTACACACGTTTTTTCATATAGTGCCGTATAAATCAATTCCAAGATAAATAATTGCTATAATGTTTAGAAGCTACTATTTGCAATTTCTTTAAAATAGATATTGGAGTGAATAGTTGTTGTTACCTCTTAAGTGCAATGTTGTTGGATATACTACAAGTTAGCTCTAAGCTTACTTTGTTGATGTGTATGTTGTTGCTGCATTTTTGCATAGTTAACCATGTTGTTGCATTTTTGTAGAGTTCAACGCTTTCTGGTTTCTGGTGTCGAATCTACAGTTGCAGTTTGTTTGTGCGTTGATTTTCTCGTTCAAAATTTAAAGCTGCAGTTAGCTAGTTTTATGTTTCTTTTTTATTGTAATTATGTAACCTGCTAGATATACGTTTTAATTATATTGATTTTTTGTTTTTTAAAGACAGAAGATAGCCTTAACTTTATTAAGGAGCTAGTTTTTAACAATGCACTGTTGTAACTTTAATTTATTGTACACTACACAGTTATTTTCTGAAATAATAATAATAATTTAAAATATAATAATTTTTATTATATTATTAATATTAAATATTGCATAAATTAATAACTAAATGTTAACTAATGTGTTACATAATTGCCTTACAAAAGTGTTAAATATATTCTTAAAAGTGATACAATTAATATGTAATTAATGTTACATTATATTCAAAAGTGTTATCAAAATAATGTAATAAATGTTACTCCCTCCGTCCCGTTTCAATGTTTTCGTTTGTTTTTTGCACGTTGATTAAGAAGTATAATATTTTAATAGATAGTGGGTGGAAAAATATAATATTCAATGTAAAGTGGGTAGGTGTATTAGTGTTGGATGATATATTAATTGTTTTAGGTGGGTTTCATATTCTAAAAAGGAAAACGTAAACATTGAAATGAATCGCGCAAAATAGAAACTTAAACATTGAAACAGGACGGAGGGAGTACTATATATGTAAAAGTGTTATCAAAATTATGTACTTAATTTATCTTATATATTTAAAAGTATTACCAAAATTATGTAAATAAAGTTACATTAAATTCAAAATTGTTAACAAAATCATGTTACATTAGAAAAATAAATGTTACATAAACATATAAGTAACATTAAAAAATGTTACAATAAAGTGTTAAAATTGATAGGAGGTGTTATCAAAAGATAAAAAAATGTAACATTAGACTTTAGGTTACAAGGGCAACAGCGACACTGAAATAAGTGTTACTTATGATCTATAATAATATTTTTTCATTGATAAGTAACACTTTTTGGGTGTTACATAATGTCACTTATGTTGTAGCGCGTGGTTCCCAGGGTAATTACCAACAACCAAGGAGGCCAGAGTTTTCATGGAGCAATCCGAATAATGCGGTGTAGCCTCCTACTGATGTTGATCTCGTCTTGAGGCTAAGTTAGAGAAGAAGATTGATGATAATCATAAGGACTTGTCTACACAAGTGAAAGACTTTACATTGTTGATGGGGGAGATGGCTGGGAATGTAAATAAATTGACTCAAACTATTGAGAAAGAGAACTTTCCATCTCAAAGTATTGAGAATCCAAAGTCTTGCCATACCATCACATTGAGGTCGAAAACACAATATGAAAGTCCGATGATGCCGGCAAGAGAAACCGAAGTGAGCAGAGATGTTGTTCGACCAGACTGGATTTGCTCGACCAGATCATCTGGTCGAGCAGAGGTCAAACTACTTCCGAAGAAACAGAATTACGATACTCTATTTTCTGACCATCCGTTCGACCAGCACAACACCGTTCGACCAGACCACCCAGGTCGAACGGAAGTCGAACAACAGCCGTATGACGATCAGGTAATCTGTTCGACCAAAACCTACCTGCTCGACCAACCCATCTTGGTCAAGCAGAGGTCGAGCAACATGTCCAGGAACAGAGTATGCGATCAGACAGTTTGCTCGACCAAAACCTATCTGTTCAACCAAACTATCTTGGTCGAGCGGAGGTCGAGCAGCACAACTCAGTCAGATTCGATACCGAATGCGACACCTGCTGATCGGAATATGCCAGCTACATCTCTAGAGCAGAATACCGAGCTTACAGTAATGAAAAGAAGTGGAAAAGAGCCAAGAGATTGAGAGCCGAGAAGGATAAAGTGGAGAAGATTGAACGTGATGAATGGGGGATTCCCAAAACAAAGATACCTCCATTGTTTCCTTTCAAGCTTGTCAAAAAGGGATTGGAAGATAAGTTCAAGAGGTTTTCAGATATCATAAACAAGATAAGTTTGAACATTTCTTTCTCTGAAGCGATCTTGGAGATGTTGTATTATGCCCATTTTCTAAAGGATATACTATTGAAGAAAAGAAGCTTGAACGGAATTGACTGTGAACCTGTCAGAGAATTACAACTCAATCATTCAAAGGAAGCTGCCAGCTAAGCTAAAGGATCCAGGAAGCTTCACAATTTTATATGAAATTGGAAAGGGGCGGCACGTCGAGCCTTGTGTGATCTTGGGACAAGCATCAACTTGATGTCGTTGTCCACTTTTAAAAGGCTTGGTTTGGGGGAGTTAACTCCCACATCGGTGGCTTTGCAGCTAGCGGATAGGTCTATGACCTTTCTAAAAGGTGTGATTGAAGACGTTCTCGTCAAAGTAGAAAAGCTTGTCTTTCCTGTGGACTTTCTTGTGCTTGAGATGAAAGACGACAAGGATAATATTCTCCTGATCTTAGGGAGACCATTTCTTGCGTCTGCTGGAGCTATGATAGATGTGCAAAAGGGTGGGCTACAGTTAAGGTGGATAAAGAAGAGGTTTTATTTAACTTGGATAAGCAATGAAGATGCCGATGGAGACACAACGTAACAGCATTGATATAGTGGAGGAGATCGTTAATGAAGACATGTCTCTGATTCTCTCTAAGGATCCTCTTGAGACATGCTTGATGGAGTCTCTTACTTTTCCCACTACGGAGCTAGATGAACTCTCCAACGAGGTATGTATTGAATTTCTTGAAAACTTGTTTGCTTTGGGTGATGACAGGTATGAATCGCAAAAGACAAAGGTTGAAGAGGTCAAATGGACTAGGAAGTACTTGCCCTTGGGCAGAGAGAGTGCACCTCAAGAAGAGAAGAAAGAGGAGTTGAAACCGCAACCGGTGCACTTGAAGTATGCCTACCTAGGTGACAATGAAAAATATCCGGTAATTATATCTTCTTCCCTTGATGATGATCAACTTGAGGAATTGTTAGATGTGCTTAGAAAGTATAAGTCTGTGATTGGTTGGTCTCTTGATGATTTAAAGGGGATTAGTCATTCCTATTGCATGATAGAATAAGATTGTTAGATGAGGCTAAGAGTAGCATTCAAAATCAGCGGAGGGTGAATCCAGCTATTCAAGAAGTGATTAGGAAGCAAATCCTAACGTGGCTAGATGCTGGGATTATTTATCCTATTAGTGATAGTCCCCACGTGAGTCCATTGCATGTTGTTGCTAAAAAGAGGGGCATGACTATTTTGAAAGCTGAAGATGGTGAGACTTTAGCCACTAGAATTCCTACGGGATGGCGTGTGTACGGATTACAGGAAACTGAATGAAAATACATGCAAAGACCACTTTCCCCTTTCTTTCATGGATCAAATTCTTGATCGTCTTGCGGGGTATGAGTTTTATTGTTTCTTGGATGGGTACTCGGGGTATAACCAAATCATGATTGCAACCGAGGACCAAGAAAAGACTACTTTTACTTGCCCTTATGGAACTTTTGCCTTTAGAAAGATGCCTTTTGGATTGTGCAATGCGCCTGCTACATTTCAGCGTTGCATGATGGCCATATTTGACGGTTTTATAGAAAAGATCATGGAGGTGTTTATGGATGATTTCTCTGTGTTTGGTTCCTCTTTTGATATTTGTTTATCTAACCTTGCTACTGTTTTGAAGAGATGTCAAGAAACTAATCTTGTCTTGAATTGGGAGAAGTGACACTTCATGGTAAAAGATGGGATTGTTCTAGGCCATCATATCTCGGCCAATGGATTGCAGGTGGATAGAGCGAAGGTGGTGGCGATTGAGAAGCTTCCCCCACCTACGAATGAGAAGGGAGTGCGGTCCTTCCTTGGACACGCCAGTTTTTATAGAAGATTCATAAAAGACTTCTCGAAATACTCTAAGCCCTTATCTCATTTACAAGAAAAGGATGTTCCTTTTGTTTTTGATGAAGAATATATAACAGCTTTTCAGGTTTTGAAAGAGGCGCTTATTACTGCACCTATCTTGATCACACCGGATTGGACTCAGTCATTTGTACTTATGTGTGATGCAAGTGACTTAGCACTTGGAGTGGTGCTTGGGCAGTTGAGGGAAAAGAAATTCTATGCCATTTTCTATGCATGTAAGACTTTTTATGCGGCACAAAAGAACTACACGGTGACTGAAAAGGAGTTTTTGGCTGTGGTGTACGTGTTCAATAAGTTTCGATAGTTTTTGATTGGCATGAGGACAATAGTGTATACGGATCATTCTGCGATGATACTTGATGGAGAAGAAGGAAACGAAGCCAAGGATCATTAGATGGATTCTTCTGCAAGAATCAATATGGAGATCCGAGATAAGTAAAGTACCGAGAATGTTTTGGTGGATCACCTATCAAGGTTGGAGACAATAGAGCACTGTGATGATTCTTTCGAGTACATAGAAGAGATGTTCCCGGATGAAAAGATAATGGCAGTGTTTGTTGAAGGAGCGGAAAAGCATGTGTTGTGGCTGCCCAAGGGATGGATCCATGGTATGCGGATAATGTAAATTACATTACCGTAGGTGAAATTCCGAGAGATCTCAACCGATATCAACTTACGAAATTCAAGAGAAATGTTGAGACATTTATATGGTATGATCCGTTTGTCTAAAAGATATATGCAGATTCTATAGTCCGTAGGTGTGTGCCTGAGATGGAGATGGAGAGTGTTCTTGATTTATGCCATGCACGACCTAACGGGGGGCACTTTGGCGCTCAAAAGACGGCAGCGAAGGCACTTCAATCAGCTCTTTATTGGCCTACCTTGTTTAAAGATTGTGAGACCTATGAGGCGACATGCGATAGTTGTCAAAAGATGGGGAACATAAGTCGAAGAGATGAGATGCCACTTCAGCCGAGCAGTTGTTGAAATCTTCGATGTATGGGGATCGATTTTATGGGGCCTTTTCCTCCATTTAATGGGTTTCTCTATATTCTTCTAGCAGTGGATTATTTTTTTAAATGGGTGGAAGCCATTCCCACTCGTGTGAATGATTCAAGAACTATGTTATCTTTCTTGAAGAAATATATCTTTGCCCGCTATGGAGTTCCTAGAGCACTAGTTAGTGATGGAGGTACTCACTTCGTCAACAAGCTTCTTGAAAAGGTGCTTAAGGATTATGGAGTTAAGCATAGGGTTACTTCACCCTATCACCCTCAAGCGAATGGGCAAGTGGAGGTCTCCAACCGACAAATGAAGCTAATTTTGGAGAAAGTATTCGGAACCAATAGGAAGGATTAGGCTATAAAGCTTGATGATATTTTGTGGGGATTCCAGACTGCTTATAAGACGGTGTTGGATATGTCACCGTACCAAATTATCTATGGAAAGCCGTGCCACTTGCCCGTAGAGATTCAACACAAAGCTTTTTGGGCATTGAGGAATTTGAACTTGTCTTTAAAGGATCAAAAGGAGTTGAGGATAACTCATATTAATCTATTGGATGAGTTCAGAAATCGAGCTTACAAGAACTCGAAGATCTACAAGGAGAGAATGAAGAAATGGCATGACTCGAAGATCTCATACAAGGAGTTCAAACAAGGTGATGAGGTATTACTTTTTAACTCTTGCTTGAAGCTCTTCGCAGGAAAATTGAAATCGAAGTGGATGGGGCCGTTCATTATTCATAGAGCCTGCGGAGGGGGGAGTTTTGAAGTTATGGACAAAGATGGAGACATTATAACGGCGAATGGGCATCGTTTGAAGCATTATAAATCATCGGATGATGCTTGTGTCATCTTTGAGGATACCTTGCACTAGAGTGGTACCGTCGTGACTCTCCGACGTTAAACATGAGTGCCTGTTGGGGGCTTTTTCTCCTGTTTTATTGCTTTAATTTCATTGGTGTGAGTGAGAAATTTTTATATTTGACGTGCTTATTATTCGGAAATTACATCTCTTTGCAAACTTAGTTTTCACTATAGTTTCTACTAAGTTTGGGGGGTGTGATGTACTTACCTCATCATAGCGCAGAGAATATGATCTTTTCTTTGTAACGTTTGCTAGGGGAGTTGATTTTTTGCGGTATATTAAAACTTTAGCCGATTTTGATGCATCAATTTTTTGCAATTTGCCTAGTGTTTAGTGGTGTTTTGTTGTGTTTTTAGTGTTATTGCGGAGTTACACCGGATGTTATTTGGTATGAAAGTGGTTCTCAAGCTTCAAAATTGTGATCTTGGTACTCAATGTTGTCCTATAGTTTTATTGTTGCAGGAAAATACAAGAAAGGTACGAAGGTAATGAAGTTTGAGGTGTCGCTCGACTTTCAGGGGGATCATTCGACCATGCTATTTGATCGAGCAATGGTCGAACGAAATGTGCAAAATATATTGTAGGGTTGTTCGACCTGGACAGGGTTGTTTGACTTTATTGATAAGTCAAACGGAAGTCGAACGAAATGCATAATTCTTCCAGAGAGGTTGTTCGACTTGAACCTTACAACTCGACCAAGATGCTGAAGTCAAGCAACGGTCGAACAAAGTGAGCAAAACTTACATAGACTTTGTTCGACTTAACATAGGCTGTTCGACCAAGGCTTGAAAGTCGAGCAGAAGTCGAGCAAGTCAGGACAAAATAGAGACACGATTCCACATGTTGTTCGACTTACACATACTGTTCGACTACAAAGTGCAGGTCGAACGGAGGTTGAGCTAGGCGATTCCAAGGGGCAGATCTGGATTGCTCGACTTAAGGACCTTGTTCAACCACCCCTTACAAGTCGAATGGGATCTGGAGTAGTTTTAAAAACGTAAAATTTCATTCTGTTCGACACAAAACCATCACCCTTTCTCGAGCTCAATGCACGCTATGATACGATGGATGATCGGCTGAGGCAGATGCAAGACCGTAAGTGCTTGATGGCTCGAAATATCAGTGATCTCCATAGAGCAATTGATCAGTGGCAAGCGGAAAGGAGTGATGATGATGATGGGGAGGATGATGGTGATGCTCCGGAGGAGTAGAGCTGCCAGGTCTTTTATTCTTTTCTAATTCTTCTCATCCCCATTCTCTTTTACACTTTACAAGTGGAGGTTGATAGCTGTGGGTGTAGTTTGTGATTCATGTATGAGTGGCATGTATTTGATAGTGATGATGATTGACTTACTATTGGAAGTTGTTTGCTTTGGATTGTTTAGTGATAAGGATTGTTCATGCTATGCATGTTCTATTTTGATGCATGTTGATTTGTTGATGACGAGCATGTTCTATTTTACTTGTAGTTCATAGGAAATTGATATTAATTGCATGCTTTGAAGAGTGCTTAGGATTCTATTACCCATGTGAGGATTTGAGCCTTTTGATCGTGCCATACACATGATAGTTTATTATTGAGAGTCGTTTGTATACTCGTATTCTATAACTTAACTTGTAGTCTTGTTTGAAGTCTAAAATTGATACATACTAGGAAATGATCTTAGGCCATTGTTGTTGATTAAGTTACTTAGCCAAATTAATCCTATCTTATTATATGATTATCATTTGAAGCCCTTTTGAGCCTTTAAGCTTTTTCTTTGGCAAGTCTTGATAATGGGCCGTTTACCTTTTGAGCCTTGAACACCTATTACTAGTAAAGAGTGGAGGTAGATGAATGCTCCATGAAGTTTTGAAGAGGAATAGAAGGAGAGATTTGGTAAAATCAGAATAGAGAGACAAGAGGTTAAATCTTGCGAGGGATAGTGCCTGAAACTAGTATCCCGAATACTACAGAGGGTAGTGCCCGAAACTGGTACCCTTATACTTGAAGAACACCGAAATTGGTATTCTACTGCGAAGAAAAAGAATTGTTTTTTATCCAAGTAAAGATGGAGGAAACATGTATTAGAATGATGATAACAAAGACGAAGGAGAGAAGAAAGAAGAGTGAATCTCCAAGGTACTTCTTTGCTAGTAATTTAGTTACTTATCTATATTCTCTTACCTTTACCAAAGAGCCAACATTACCACCTATATGCAAGTCCTTTGTGATCCTAGTATTGAAATAGTTGTAGATGGATTTTTGAGACTCTTGTCAAGCTTATGGTTACGTGAGTATATGAATTGAAGTTGAGTGTCGATACTAACCATAAAGTGTACATCTTTTACACTTGAGAGAGAGAGAGTAAACACCTACCCGTGAGTTAGATGACTTAGCACTCGTAGAAGTATTGTGGTTTATTGATGTTTCTATGTGAGTGAAATGTATGATGGACTGCATGTTTTGAATTGATATAATTACATGTATTAGAATAGGTTGTGCATGATGTCGAGATTACACTCTCTGATTTGTTTTGATTGTCGTTGCCTCGGGATGAGTAACATGTAAGTTTGGGGGTTTGATGAGAGTGTATATTCAAGTATTATGGGCTCTGATTTGCGTGGGAATGGAGTACGATTGAGTCTTTTATTGAGACAAATCGGTACGTTTATGGAAAAGTCACGAATCAGATGGTACAAGGGCTGTTTGAGCATATTTGTACAGGAAAACATGTGTAAAAGGCTCAGAATTGGAAGACACGATTTTTGAGGCAAAGTTCAAGTGCTGTTCAACCTAAAAAGCTTGTTCGACCAGCATCACCTTGGTCGAACAAGGAGGCCAAGTTGAGCAGATTGTATAGATCCGTCCAGAGAGCTAGCTCGACTTGGAGGTGTTGCTCGACCAATATCGGCTTGGTCGAGCAAATGAGCAGAGGTCGAGCAAAATGTGAAAATTATACAGAGAGTCTATTCGACTTGGAGGTGTTGCTCGACCAACATCGGGTTGGTCGAGCAACTTGTGCGAAGTTGTCCAGAGAGCTTGTTCGACCAGTTGCTCGAGTTGGAGGCCGTGCTCGACCAGTCCAGGCTTGGTCGAACGGAATTTTGCTGCTGCTATTTATGGTAATTCCAGATGTCTTTTACCAAATTTGACGTGTGCCACAAGCAAAGGCCCATCCTAAGCCCATAAGAAGGTTCCATGAGTATAAAAGAAGAGCTTTCGTAGGAGAAAAGAATCATCAATCATTCATCATTCATCTACCACCGAAACCCTACCATCATCCGAAGGGATCGTGAGAGAGGTTCGTCTGGCATGTCAAGTAAGATCATACCAATCAACCATGATTGTTCCTAGATCAATCATGGACTAGAACCACCACAGTTGTTCTAGGGTTATGAAAGTTTTATGAGTTAATTGAATTTCCATGTGTAAACTCCGTACAACACTACTTGTAGTTTATTTTATATAAGATTGTGCTTTTTCAGTTCATACTCATGGTCGTTTTGTGCATCATTAACTTTATGTAGAGTCTGAATACATCTCTTGGTTATTGATTGAGTGTGTTCACCGCTGAGTAGGATTATATATTATAATTCTAAGTGAAGGGATTCCGAAGTCTTATTAGAACTTTCTTATATAGATACTTGTTAATTGAATCTTATTCGGGTTAATAAGTAGGATAAAGAGTATAACTTTATAGTACCTAAAAAGGGAGATCAAATCGGGTTAGAGTACTAAGTGCATGGGAAATAATTGATTATGATAGTACCTAGAAAGGGAGGTGAAGTATATATCTTGCTCCGAGAATATTCACACGTGTCATACGCATGTTTACTTATGTCTATAGGGTAAACTTGCATGGTTTAGTGATGCGTCCATAGACCACAAGGCAGAGTCGGACAATAACGCAAGGAAAGAAAATTAACAAGTAAACTGGATGCCTGAAGAACTACCTAATTTCTTACTAGATCACAACCGTATTTTCTATTGCTTATCGTTTTATTGCTATTTAAGTTCCTTGCTATTTAATTTCGTAACAATTCAAAACAAAATTGCCAAACATGATCTTAATAAATTAGAACATAATCAAACTAATAATAATCCATCTCTTGGGTACGATAATCACTTGGTCACCTATCGAAACTACAATTGATATCCTTGGATTAATTTTGTGTGTTGAGAAAACGTTCATCAGAGGACACCTCATGAAAAATCAGCATAAATTCATGTGGAGAAGACACCAGGCAAAAATAAAACTCGATAGATAGAGGGAGGTGTGGCTATGTGATAACTCCACTAATAAATTTTTTTAATTTTCATAACACAAAACGTTACACATAGAGAGAGGGGGTGTGGCTATGTGATAATTCCATTAATAAATTTTTTTAATTTGCATAACGCAAAACGTAAGGTGAACTTTGAATAAAAATAAAACTAAAAATTCCAAAACTTGTGAAAATGACAAATCAACATGAATTCTTGTGGAGATGACACCTCACATGATAAATCAGCATAAATTCATGTGGAGAAGACACATGGCAAAAAGAAAACTCTTGTTTAGTAAGTTAAAGATTATATTAACACCAGGTTTAAAGCATGAAACGAGAAAGTCTCAGTTACATAGGAAGGTTGGGAGGAATTGCAAAATTCTCTCTTTAAGAAACTGTCCTACCTGCTCAATGGGAGTTTGTTCCTTTACTTCTGTGTGGTTCCTTTCTCCCTCATTTATCTGCCCAGTCAACATTCATCTTGGTGGTCATTCATTTTGTGTGTTGGTTCTGAATTCTTATGGTTAAACTCTTGTATGGAGTAAATTTTCAATTTGGGCAGATTTGGGATATGGGTTCTCCTCAAGTGAGAGTTTAATGTTCGTTTTTCTTCTCTCTAAAAGTCTGTTTCTCCTTGTGAGATTTGGGTTCTATCCTATTCTTACTCACTTTTCCCTTTCTTTTGGTCATTGTTTTTCTCTTTCTGGTTTGCCTTCTCTTTTGTCTCCCTCATTTGACTCTATTGCTATGTTTTCTATCTCTGTTTAATCTGTGCCAACCTTTTACTATCATTTGCTTATTTTCTGTTTGCGCAGCCTCTCACAGGTTTCTTTCTCTCTTGTTTACCCTAAATAATTTAGGGATGTAAACGAGCCGAGCCAAGTCAAACATCTCTGAGCTCGAGCTCGGCTCGCATGTTTATTTCTAGGGCTCGAGCTCAGCTCGAGCTCGAATCAAACTTTGATTTCCAGGCTCGAGCTCAGCTTTAAGTGAAATATAGCTCGCGAACAGTTCGCGAGCTCGGCTCGAAATATTTTCATCTGAATAAATAAAATCGAGCTCGAGCTCGAGTGTGGTTCGATAAAATCTCTCCAAAAGTTCGAGCTCGAGCTCGTTTGGGCTCGAAAACGAAAATTATATATTTTTTAGCTTTTTTAAATCAACAATAAATCAGCATAAATAGTAGATGGGCTCTCAGACTTCCCAAATGGCCCAAAATACATTACAATTTTTACAGCCAAAAGTAAAACAGAAACGAACATGGGAAAATTAAATTCCAGCTCAAAAAACAACAGTAGCCATCAAGTGCATAAGTCTAATATAGACAGTACAAACCATTGCCAAAACACCTACTTGAACTTGAGCTCTACTTCTTGATTCCCGAAGTCACCTTTTACATGGAAAAAATATGATTAAGCTTCAAATTGTTAATAACATATTGCATAACAATTTAAAAAATTATAATAATTAACATATTTACGTAAAGTCTTAAATGGAGAGTTGAAATACTAAACACCATCATAGGATTAGATCTAACAACTCAAGAAATAAAGTATCTTACGTTCACATTTTATAAAAGTAATATACTATTTAACTATCAACTAAATATAATGGACTAGCACAATGAAGCATGGATTGCATTCTGCAGATATAAAACCTAGAGTACATGATAGGGTAGTTAAACTACATGAATAAATAATAAGATATTTTCTGTTTTACCTTTCCAAACCACCTACTTGAGCTCCACTTTTTGAATCTCCGGAGTCCCCTTTTCATGGGAAAAATATATGATCAAACTTCAAAGTAATTAAATGAGAAACTTGAGCACAACAAGATTGCAAGAACATATATATAAACAAATAAAAAGTAATATTCTTTGTTTTACCTTTTGTTTTCTTTATGTTGTAATGAGAATGCAACCAATCCTCTCCACAAAGTAGAGCTTGAACAGTCTCCACTCCCAAATTAGCACGATGTGGATCAATAACCCTACCGCCATCACTAAAAGCGGATTCAGAAGCCACTGTAGTTATTGGAATCGCTAATACATCACACGCCATCTTCGATAAGATTTTAAACTTTGACTCTTTCATCTTCCACCATGCCAAGACATCAAAAGTTGCATCATCATCAGCAATAACACAACCTTCTTCCAAGTACACATCCAATTCAGTCTTCACTCTTTCAATATTATCATTGTTCTTCAAAAATCTATTAAAATTAACCCTAAAATGATCCTTGCCTTTTCCACCAGCATTATTACTCACAAGAAAAGAACTTTGAGTACTATCACCTTGGACTTCTTTTTCAGTATTAGTTTTGTACGCCTCTACATATTCATTGAACAATGTACGTAGTGTCTCACGAACCAAGGTAATATTCACAATTGAAACGCCTGGAGAATAAATCTCGGGGAAAGCCCATTCAATGAATATCATCTTATTTCTTGGATCTAAAACTGCTGCCATTGATATTAGCATGTTACAATCACCCCAATATTTATCAAACTTAGCTTTCATCCTCTTAATCATTTCTGCCATAAAAATTGTATCACCACTATCTGCTTCATTCAATAACTTCTTTATGTTGCAGAGTTCGGTGAGAAACAGATTTGAAGTAGGATATTCTGTACCTGAAATAAATCAAGGTTGGTTATAGATCGATCTTGTAATGTTTAATAAATAAAAAAGAAACAAAGTTGAAGGCAATACCTGAAATGAGACTAGTAACATCATTAAATTCTTCAAGAACTGAACAAACAAATTCAACCTTTTTTCAATCCTCAACACTTGGCAAATGCTTATACGAGTCATCTCTTTCTTTGTATCGTGAAAAGACATCTTTGAATTCTAGGGCAACAGATAACATAAAATATGTTGCATTCCACCTTGTGCAATAGTCTAACACAAGCTTCTTCGAAGATAAGTGCATTTGCTTTGCAATTTCACTAAATGTGTTGATAAGTGACTCCGAAGCAGCTATGTGCTTTACACTCTCTCTAACATTGATAATCACACTTTGGATCTCACTTAGCCCACCTTGCACCAACAGATTCAATATATGAGCGCAACACCTAACATGAAACAGTGCTCCATTGACAGGAAGTGTGTTATTATATGAGAGATTCTCTCTTAACATCCGAATAGTTGTATTATTGGATGCATTATCAACTGTAACAGTCCACACCTTATTTTCAAAACCCAATCAACTAAACACTTGTGCAACACATCACAGATAACAACACCAATATGAGGTGGAGGAACATCACATAAACTTATATTTCTCTTTTGCAAATTGAAATTTGAGTCAACGTAGTGGCAACTGACAGCCATATACGAAATCTTCTGATCTGATTTTCATAAATCAGTAGTCACGCTGACCCTATTGACATCTTTAAATGCAGCCATCACTTTCTTCTTTTCAATTTCATATGAAGACATGCAATCTTTTTTTGCTGTGGCCCGACTAATGCTTTGATAATGTGGACTAGCTATCTTCATTACTAGATTGAAGAGATTATACTCCACAAAGGCAAAAGAAAGCTCATGAACAATGATCATGTGGGAGATGACCTCTCTCATATTCGTTTGGTCATACTTAAAATTCTGAACTGCAGCGACAGTTTCAGACCCAAATATTATTGTACTGATATCCAGATTTTGTTGGCCTTTCATACTAAATAACTTCCTTTGACAACCTCTTGCGTGTCTAAGTAGATGAGTAGTACAACCGGATGGGTTTCTACTTAACTGTTTCTGGCAGTGAATGAATTCTGCAATAGATTCAGTCTCACTAATAATTATCTCTTTGAAGTCATCCCACGCCTTTGATTTTTTTTCCTTTTCTTTGTAGCAAATGGTGAGTCTTTGTCTATTTCGACCGGATTCATTGATTCATTGTTCTCAACATGATTATCACTTGATCCATTGACATTATTATCTGTTGGTGAAGTACCTCCAGTCACAGTTAAATTTGTTGGAATAGTAGATGAGTGTTGTGTTGACGGAGTCGTAATATTTGGTATTGACATCTTTCAAACGTATTCTGTAAATAAACAATGTATTTGAAGCAACAATAATAATATCAAGACCATATGAAAACTTCTTACCCCAAGAAAACCACAGGGATAGGCCGGATGACAGCATACAAAATAACTAAAAACATCAATTTCAAACCCAAGCAGTTCCAATTCAATTCTAGAATCATAAACCCAAACTACACTCATCCATCAAAGCGGATATAATTAGTAATTCAGAACTGAAACATATAATCTTAGAAGGGTGAATCATGAAATACAATCAAGAATAAACATGTCTCTCACTTGAGCCAACATCCTATTTACTTCCAGCTACAATTGATAGCGTCAAACAACAAAAGAAAAGCATAGAGGGGAAAAAGAAACATGTCTCTCGCAGTTAAATCAAATAAGATTTGAAAACCAAAAAAATATTAAAAGTAGTTCAGTAGGCACCTGAAATTGGAGACCACCACAAATTGGGTACAGGAAGAGCGGCAGTAGAAACTAGGGCTTCCATTGAAAATGAGAAATGGCGGAAAAGTAAAAAGTGGAATCGGGAACAAGGGGGAAATGGGTTTATGTCTATATTGTTCTTTAATTTCAATTTTAATTTTACTTCAAATATTAATATTATATTGAGTATTATATATAAGGTTTACACGTGTAGTTCAAATAAGATGTAGTTCAAATATTAGTATTATTTCTTTAATTTCAATCTCAAACCTTATTTTATTTTATTTTATTTTATTTTTTATATATTAATTATTTATAACAAATAGAATAGGTTTTAATTATTTACAAAAATACTTATATGGTAATTTAAAATTTATTTTTATATAATACTAATATGGGTATGTGAGACCGTCTCACATGAGAATATTTTATATTTTTAAAAATATTTATTAATTTCCCTATAAAACGTCATCACTTTCGCTATAATGTTATCATTTTTTATTTATACTATAAATAAATTATTCATGAAATAACATTATCACTTTTTATTAATTTAGTATGACTTCTCAGTATTAAAGTTAATACTTTCTGACAATCTCACATAAATTCTTATGTGAGACGGTCTCACCCAAGTCTTTGCCTACTAATATTTCTTTTATATTACAATAATCAATAAAATCATGAATTACTAAAAAGTAAGACAAAGTCTATTGTGAGATGTTATTTATATGAGACGGATCGATCAACTGTTATAGTATATCTATAATATAGTATATAATATGCTAATTCGTAGTTAAAGTATAATTTTTCATAGAGTACGATGAACTATATATGTATATAGAGTATATATTTACTTTTAAATTTTAATAATATAAAGAAGTTTTTTTAAAATTAACATTTATAAGTATATATATGTATATGGAGTATATATTTACTTTAAAATTTGAATGCATCTTTATGTTATCCCATCAACTATACTAATAAATTCGAAATTTATTATATAAGGGTGTATAATAAATTCAAAATTTATTATTAGTTTAAATTTAAAGTATATAAATACATATATTTATTTAAGATTTAAATATAAATAAATCAAATTAAATCTTATATAGAGCTATGAAAGAAAATAAAACATAAGTGAGGCTTGCGTGCGCCCGGACGCACGGTAACACATTCTGTGCGCCTTTAGAAATTTAGTATTATGGGTAAGGGTACATTGCTTTGGTCTAAAGGGTATACACTTTAATTAAAAATGTACACCATTTTGTTTAAAAGGGTATACACTTTTCATTAATGTTTTTTCTTTAGAAAATAAAGGGTACACATTTTTATACTAAAGGGTATGCAATTTAACACAAAATTCTAAAGGCGCGCGGAGTGTTGTTCATGCGCCCAGATACACACAATAATTTTCTTTATAAATAAAGGGTACACATCTGTATACTAAAGGGTATACAATTTAACACAAAATTCTAAAGGCGCACGGAAAGTGTTCCGTGCGCCCGGGTGCACAGGAGTTTTTGCCATAAAACATTTACATCTTTAAACCCATTATAAATATATCTTTCAATTGATCTAGAATTAATAATATTGGTTTTTTTAATTTTATTTTTAATAATTATGTTACAATAATTTTATTATTTTCATTGTCATACTTCCTTTAATTTAAAGTATACTATATTTTTAAAATTATAAATTTATAATCCTTATAAATTATAAATTTGTATTTGTACAAGTAATATATAGTACTCACTAGTAATTTTTATTTATGTAAAATTTGTTAAACTCTAAAATTATCATATTTAAAATAACTTATAATAAATAATAATAATAATAATAATAATAAAAGGAGTAATAATATTAATTAATGAATTAACTCACATACTTACCAATATTACATCCTAGTGACGAGCACTATTCGAGCTTGTAAACGAACATGTTTACGAGCTTTATAAACGAACATGTTCGCGAGCCTGTAAAACGAACATGTTCTCGAGCATATAAATGAACATGTTCGTGAGCATACAAAACGAACGTGTTTGCAAACATGTTCTCGAGCCTGTAAAACGAACATGTTCGCGAGCATGTAAACGAATATGTTCGCGAGCTTTTAAACGAACACGTTCTCGAACATGTTCGTGAGCATGCAAAATGAACACGTTCGCGAGCTTCCGAGCCAAACACATCCGGGCTTGAGTTCGGCTCAAAAAAATAATCGAGCTCGAAAATCGAGCTCGGCTCGGCTCGTTTTTTTCACGAACGAACTCAAATGAATTTTTTTCCGAATCGAGTCTCGAATAGCTTGCGAGCGGCTTGGTTCATTTACATCCCTACCCTAATGTCATGTACAACTCTGGGAGACTGTGAGGAGGTGGGATGTAGTGGATTTAGAATTGTCAGATGAGAAAAGTGGTGACGGTTTGCAATCATCCCATGTTTTTCTGGATAGGAAGTTAATTGTGGAGAAATGTTATAACCAATTTGCTTTAATTATGGTGATCACGAAGGCTTTTCGACCAAAAGAAAAATTGACAACAAGGGCGTGGGGTAATGGCATTATTATGTTCTCTTTTAAAAGGGAAGATGATTTGGACTTGGTCTTAAAAAATCCACCTTGGTATTTTGATGGGTGCCCTACTATCACTGAATTTCAAGGTATGGAGCAATCATCTTCTCTAAATATTTCAAAATCTGTGTTTTGGGTTAGGGCTCACGGTTTGCCTTTGGTTTGTCGCTCAGTTGAGGTTATGGAATTGATTACAAAAAAATTAGAAAAATGGTGGCTTATGAGAATCCTTCTGAAACTGATCTTCTTGAGTTTCTTAGATTTAAAGTGAAACTTAACTTGGATAACTCACTTCTTCAAGGCATCTATGTTAAAATTGGAGGAGAGCAATTGTGGATCCCGTTTACATATGAATCTTTTCCAATCTTCTGTTTCAACTGCGGAAAAATTGGCCACTCATTTAAACAATGCTCTGCCTTTGATAGAGATCGAGAAATGGTGTTTCAGTACAACTCTTCACTCAAGGCGTCTCCTACAAGAAATTTGACCAATACCCACACATAAAATGCCCACACATGAGACGTGTCGCTAAATTGTGACACATAATATTTTTATGTGTGGGTAATGTAACAATTTTATTGTGACATTTAAAATGTGTAACTAAAAACCAATAATAATATTTTTAATACGGATTATTTTAGATATTAAAATACCCACACATGAGTATTTATATTATAATTGTGTGACTAATAATATATTATTTAATTACATATAAAATTCATGTGTGGCTCAAAAGAATCTCATGTGACGATACAATATTCTATTTACCAAAATTAATTAATTAATTAATAGGAAATAAAAATTAAAAATTATATTTCTTAGAAAATATTATTAAATTATAATAATATATTTAGATAAAATAGCTTATTTTGAAAATATATCTTATCTATACATATTTATAATTACTAGAAAGTTAAGTGAAATATTTATATAGTCAAATAGCTATAGTTTCCTTTCATGCGTCCATAAGTAAGGGTTCGAATATTAAGGAACAAAAATATTCTGTAATATAAGATAAATAAAATATAAAATAAAATAATAAAACGATACACTCACTTACCATGTACAATTCTTTATATATACTCTCACAAAATGCTCGCACATACAGAAAATATTTTCCCACACATAAAAGATAAGATTTACCTACACAATTTATATATGTATATAAAAACAATTATCAACAAATTATAGTGACATATGTTTACACTTATTTTATTTGTGGGTAAAATACAATGTCCAAAGAAAAATAGATTTTACCCACACATATGATGAGTGGGTAAAACCCAAATTTCTTATAATTCGTAGATCCATGAATTCCAACATTCCTACGTCCAAACCAATATCCCAACAACTCCATAGTTAAAACACATACCCTTCTCCCCAAAAAAAACTTGTTGCAACACCCCCAAGCTGAAACCCATATGTCTCCCAATTTTCAACCCATCGATGATTTGGGCGATAACTTCAGGCCACCTTACCTCTTCACCATATCAACCGATCATGTTTTTACCACTCTAAGAATCACCTATCCATATCTAAATCCTCAGAGTATTGTCCCCAGAAAACCTCTATTCAACTATCCTTGTTTACCATCTCGAGCTCCACTCAATCTAAACTCATACCCCATATAATTTAAATCCAGATTCTCTTACCCATAAGAATACATCTACAACACATCCTGGAGCCACTTTTTCTGCCTGCATTCTACAAACCATATCAAACCATTCTCTTACTCGTACTTTTGATACCACAAGTCTTCCTTCCGAGACACTGAACCCTTCTCTGGAGAGTGTAAAGCCGGTACATAAAGCATGGAAAAGGCTGGTCAGGGAGATTAGGAATAGGAACACTAACATTGGTGAAGCCTCAGAGACCCTTTCAATTAGTAAGAAACATCTAATGCTAATTGATGAGGAAGATGACAGCTTATTGATGGAGAAAACTAAAAAACAGAAATGAGCGGATTTGAATGTTGTGAATGGTGCCATTTCTCTTGTTTCAACGGCGGAGGTCGCATTGGAGAAACCCCGTCGATCCCAATGAGTTGTTTAATTTGGAACTGCCGGGGGCTTGAGAACCTCGGAAAGTTCCTACATTACTAAAGATTATTTAGTCAAAAGATCCTAGTTTTATTTTCTTGTGAGAAACAAAGCTTTTGGTTAATCAGTTGCGCCGAGTGGCTATGAAAGTTGGGTTTGAGTATTATTTGGGGGGTGTATTGTACTACAGGTGGAGGAGGTCGTAGTGGTGGTTTAGGTTAGTTTTGGAAAAAAGAATTAAAAGTTATTTTAAACTCATTTTCCCAGAACCACATCGATATTATGGTTGGGGAAGACAATGTGGCGTGATTTACGGGTGTTTATGGATTTCCAGAAGATGCACAGAAGTGGAAAACTTGGAGGATGTTGGATGGATTGGCAAATAGATGTAGTTTGTCTTGGTTATATGTTGGGGATTTTAATGAAATTTTTTCTGACCAAGAAAAGTATGGTGGCAATTTCAGGAATGTGAATAGAATGAGAAAATTCAGACATTGCCTAGAAAGTTGTGAGTTATCAGATTTAGGCTTTATGGGTCACTCGTTCACTTGATCAAATAAGCAATCTGGTCATAACAACATCCAAGAAAGGCTTCACAGGGCACTGGGGAATGAGTTGTGGCAGGAATGGTTCCCAAATACAACTGTCCATCATTTAACATATTTATTATCTTATCAATGTTCGATTTTTGTGTCTTGGTCTTCTGCTCGGAATCATACACCCATTTCTAGAAATCTCATATTATTTTGGTTTGAAACCCATTGGTTAAATGAAAAAGCTTGCAGTGAGATAATTCAGAACTCATGGCACCCATCCTCAGGCCTTGTGGAAAATATTTCTGGATGTGGGTTGGCCCTAGATAAATGGAATAATACGTTCTTCGGCAAAATCCCAAGAGAAGATTAAAAAATGCCAAATTTAATTAGATCATTTACAAACAGAGCCTCAGATTATTGAAGTTGTACAGGCTTCAAGGTGCTTAGAAAATAAAATCAGCGCTCTGTTAAGGAAAGAAGAGGTTTATTGGCTCCAGAGATCACGTGTCAACTGGAAGAGGGAAGGGGATAGAAACACAAAATTTTTCCATAGAATTGATAATGTTATAAAGGAAAGGAACCCTATTGTTGCTATTGTTCATGTTAATGGGGTCTCATGGACTGATGAGAATGATATTCAATGAGTTTTTGTGGAGCATTTCACGAAGTTGTTCACGACACAGGGTAATCTAGAGATGGAGGAAGCTATTGGAGTTGTCGACCAGATGGTTTCGACTGATATGCTAAGGTCGTATTCACAGCCTTTCTCAGAGGAAGAGGTCATAAAAGCTTTATTTCAAATGCATCCTTGCAAAGCCCCTAGCCCTGATGGTATGTCTACTATTTTCTTTCATAAATTCTAGAATGTTGTTAGCAAAGATGATATCTTTTCTGTTCTGGATGTGCTTAATCATGGGGCTTCTCATTCTCTCCTAAACCATACCCATATTATCTTAATCCCTAAAGTTAAATGTCCTCAGTGCCCCTCTGATTTCCATCCAATTAGCCTGTGTGATGTGGTTTTAAAAGTTATCACTAAGTCTATTGCTAATCGTTCTTACCTAATGTTATTGATCCTTCCCAATCAGCTTTTGTTCTGGGCCGGTTGATCTCTGATAATGCTTTGCTTGCCTTTGAGTTATTTCATTATGTGAAACCTAACAAAGCTGTTTCTCGTGGTTCATATGCTTTCAAACTTGATATGAGCAAAGCCTACGATAGGGTTGAGTGGTCATTTCTGGAGCAAGTTCTCCTTAAAATTGGGTTAGGAAATTAGTTGGTTGATATTATCATGTGTTGTGTTCAAACTCTCTTTTGTTGTTCTGGTTAATGGTAGACCTATACCACTTTCTATCCTTCTAGAGGTCTTCATCAAGAAGACCCCCTATCACCTTATTTATTTTTGTTCTGTGCAGAGGCTCTTTCAGGTCTTATTTAAAAGAATATTGAAAGTGGTGTTCTACATAGTACTAGAATTTACAGACATGCACCGGTGGTCTCTCATCTTGACATTGTATGACAAAGCTTCTGGTCAGGCTATTAACTTGATGAAATCTGAGATAATGTTTAGGGGAGGAATCACCCCGGATAAAAGAGATAGGTTGAGTGTTGTACTTGGTGTAAAGTGTGCCCACCAACATGCTATGTACTTGGAAATTCCAACTGTTGTGGGAAGATCTCGCAGTGCTGTCTTCAGAACTTTAATTGATCGAGTCGAGAAAAAAAATTAAAGGACTGAAAAAGTAAGACCCTTTCTCATGCAGGTAAACTTACCTTGATTAAATCAGTGGTGCAAGCTTTCCAACTTACCTCATGAGCTGTTTCGCAATTCCTAACAGGAATTTTAACAGTATTCGAGCAGCCATTTGTGGATTTTGGTGGGGACAAAAATATGAGAATTTTAACAGTATTCGAGCAGCCATCTATAGATTTTGGTGTGGACAAAAATATGAAGAGAGACGTACACATTGGGTTAAATGAGATGAGCTTTGTCGTCCAAAATGGGAAGGAGGACTTGCGTTAAGAGAATTGGTGCTTTTAATAAGTCTTTTGGCTCGTACTCTCAAAGCCCGTTACTTTCCTCGGGGCACTTTCGAACGGTGTCCATAGGCCATATTCTTTTTTTAAAAGGTAAAGAGAATATATAATATTCAATTGAGTACAAGGGGTACTCAATCCATGATACAAGATTAAACAAGTGCAATAGAGATAATAACACCTGCTCCTAATTTATGAGACAATCTCTTGGTGCATGGAAACACCTGTTTATTCCACTATCTCTTCTAATTTGATTATTGACATATAACCAAGCCCACACCATTGGCTATAATTCTAGTTTCACTTGGCAAAGTAGTTTAAAGGGAAGAGAGGTTCTGGATTTTGGGTTGACATGGTCGATTGGAAATGGAAACTTAATCAAAATATGGAATAAGCCATGGTTATGGGGTGAAGAGAATAATTTTGTATCTTCTGATAGGGGCCAGCTTCTATCTCAACTCATGGTTCGAGAATTAATACTTGATGATTTGACATGGAATACTGGCCAAGTTCAGCAATACTTCAACAACGAAGATGCTTCTAGAATTCTAGCTATTCAAATCTTGTCCGGCGAAAGGATGAACTAATTTGGAAGCGTGAGAAACACAGGAGTGTACTCAACCAAATCTGGATAAGCAGGTTTGCCCACCATAGCCCACAACCCGCTTTTAGTTGGGTTGGGTCTAGCAATTCTAGCCCGCCACCTGCCTAGGTCCGCCCTGCCTAGGCCCACCAAATGGCGGGTTGAGCCAGCCCAGCTCTAATTTTAGTTATTTAATTAATATATTTTATTTTTCTGTCAAAAAAAAAAAAGCATGAAACGAGAGGGTGTATGAACATTATAATGTTGAGAAAATAAATGTTACAAATTTAACCAAACCAACAAAAAAAGTTACATTATTACCAAACAACATGAAAAAAGAAGATAACTTGACAATAGTTGTTTAATGTAGGCTACCAAACTAACCAATAACTGCAAATAGCATACTCTCTCTCCCCCTTGGTTCAGAGGAAAATGACATTCTCTCAAATTTCATTTGAATAATCTATCAACTCTGTTCTTGTACCTTCAATTCGTACAAGGCAGAATTAAGAGCATTACATACAAAGCTGATTCACTATATACACAGAAACATAAGCAAATATGGAATGAATCCATTTCCATGCACCTCCTAACCGTTGGAATAATTCCATTTCCATGCCACTCCTGACAGTTAAAATTTGAAACGGAGGTGCATGAATGGTGTTAACAATGGCGGCAAAGGGGCAGAATGACCATCTAATAAAGCACATAATGATCTTATAATTTAGGATACGGAAAATCATTTCACAGGGTATGGCATGTATGCAAGAATGTATATATACATGTTTTCAAACTACAAAGCAGGATGGTACCCAAGACTGGCATTTGCTTCCACCCTTTGCACCACTCTTCTAACATTCCATTCTTGGAAAAACTCTAGGCAAAGTCGAAGAGCAGTTCCAAGTCCCAGAACAACAATCACTCCTACATAACATAGTTTTCAGTTTACAAAAAGAAAAGTGAGCTTTGATTGATTGGAACTGACTGTGTGAAAATTTTAGGTACCAATAATGATGTTCACAGGAAGAGCAGAAACACCAAGGGTTACAGATATCAGCACATCCAACAAAAGACCACCCACAAGAATTGAAAATGCCACCCAAAGAGGACTAAAGCAGCCCTGTTATGAAGCAACAATTAAGTATTAATGAAAAATCTAATATAAAGATGTTAGAACTGCTTGCGACAGCTAGAAAAATATGGTTTAGTTACCCTTTCACGATCTTGAGATCTAGAGGTTGGATCAACCCTCCAAACCCAATAACTAGTCTGTTAGAAAGGAATTGAGTAAGAAACTGTCTCATATCTCATTTCTCAGATTTGTATCACAAGAAAAGATATTAATCCTTCACTAATGGATTATTTACGAAACAAAATAACAACAATTCCAGAATCAGTACCAAAAACATTGTATGATTCCTTTGCCTCACTAAGCAAAAATTGGTCAATAATTCACTAATAGCATCCACAAGAACTAGAAATACAAAACAGTACCCAAGGATCAAAGTCTGAGAGTTAAACTGTTAACAAGATCAGACTGAGAGCTTACTTGTTTAGTATGTACCACAAAATGCATCACCAAAATAGAATATCTCATAACATTGAAAAGTTATAGAGGCAGAAAACAAACAGATACTTGACCATTCCATATGAACCTAAGTTGTTACAAGACTTGCCTGAGAGTCAGGAGGTACTACATTTGCAGCTACTTGCCTACAAGGAAAATGTGGAGGCTCATTATAATCCTTCATGGATTAAGCTAGAATTGCTCAGAGAAATTTTGGATACTTAACTGGCATATCTCACATTTATTTGAACCTCGAGTGTTGAACCACTTGATTATGCACGACTGATGTGCTTTAGCAAGACCACCTCGACATTGACATCCAAGATTGATCAAGACTTCTTCATTTTCCTCCTGGCACACCCTGCAAAACAAGTGTCATTAAAATCCATAAAGAAGGTTCTCTGATTTCTTAACCAGTTTTGAGAAAGGCCCAACTGGACTAATGTATGAATATATTTAGTTTATTGATCCTATAAGGAAGTTATCACATGAAATATCTTCAGGTAGCAGTTAATCCCATGGTAATAGAGTTCTCATAATATGAAAGTATATAAAAAAATCACTTCATCAGGACAAGAGACATTCATCTACCCCTGGTTTGATTACTTCTAAAGTTGTTTGTTTGCTTGCAATAATAATAAAATCACCAAAATAATTAAAGTTTAAGCACATTTTCAAACACACTCTGAAAAGAGTAAGTCACTACATAGATAAGGTATATTTTACCCCATCTTCATATGAATACTTAGTGGATAATATTTTAATTAAAATAATGGAGTGATAAAATACAGCATTTCATGAATTACTAATTGAGTTAAGAAGTATTCTTACTTCACCATTGCTAGCAATGATCAGTTTTTCTATATCCATGAAGGCAATAAATTACATTAAGAAGAAGGCAAGAAGCCATGTAATTTGACATGTACTAAATAAACTCCAAGAGATATGGAGTTTGGGGGCAGCATGAGGTTTTTTATACTTATCGACTTATAAGTCAAAGCTTTGACAGGATATGCAAACGGCAACCTATAAAGCATAGTTAGTCACTTAAAAAACAACGTCTTTTAGCATTTGAATAGTTTTACTAGTCAAATTGGTGTACTGCAGTTTAAAATTGAACAAAAGGATGCAAGTATCATTTTCTAGAGATATAAATGAAATCAGCAAATGGTTCTGGCGGTCTTCTTTTAGCATTAAAGCTAAGGATTTAATGATGAATATTGCGCTATCATACTATAACTTACAGGAAATGACAGCGATCTAAGTAGAGTAGAACTTCTTAGGTTGGGAATGGAGTAAAGTTGCTACATTTTCAGCTTAGCTCTAAGCATTAAAAATGAAATAGTTTGAATAATTGTCCTTTTGCATCGGAATTGGTAAAGATTGTCAACTTAATTCTTCAGTAGTTGAGGTTGTTCTTAAAGGTACAGAATGGAAGAAGACTGAAATGGTTCTTTTAATTTGAATAGATGACATAGTAAGCAGCTATAAACCATCAAAGTTAAACTTCAGGCTATGAATTCAACAAGAGTAACTTTAAGAAATGGGATAATCAAATGAAGAAGTGAGTTACGCAGTTAATGACATTTCTAATTTAGAACCCACCATAAGGGGACCAATGAGAATTTTAAAGGGGACTTCTGCCGTATTTATTAATCAACAAATTTTTAAGGAGTAAAAAGAATAATCAGTCACAATTCACAGCACATTTACCAAATGCAATCTCATCATGATTTTACTAACCAGAAAGATGAAAATTCCAAGGTATCAGCTTTCTAGTTTTCTTCCTCTGGCCCAAGAGGCCAAGACAAATTTACATAGTGGAACTTAAATTTTCTTAATACACATAACGATTATAACTTCATAAATTAAAAGTCAAACAATGCATCCCAGTATTCTACGATTGCATCGATCAAACACTAATATTTTGGACCTTAAAATCTATGACTAAGATGTACTTATTTGAAATAACATCTTTTGATCTAGTGAATTTCCAAGTACAATTATTAAAGGATGACACAAGGATCAAGTGAAAGATACTACACACTTTTATGGTGCTATCTTGCTGGGTTGCAGGGGTAAAACAATATTCTACTTCTTCACTCAAGAATATCAAACCCTTCAACTCCTAACAAACAGTTCTATTAGACATTGTTGTAAGATCGCACCTCCTTTCAAACTCCAAGGACGCAATAGAAATTCAAACAATGGGAAAAGGCGCAAAGAAAAACAAAAGTTTACCACTCACGCATCACCAAAAAACACCAATTTCCAGCCATCCCATCCCATCCCAATTTCAGCAAAAAGAACTAATAAAGGAAAGAGAACACCAAGCAACTAAGAATAGACATTAAGCCAGCGACAGCGGTATACCTGCATTCTTCATGAGAAGTTGAATCCCTCCCGTCCTTGTTGGGGCAATCGACAACCACCTCAATGATTTTCTCTACCAACTCCAGAGATCGACCCACAGCTGCATTCTCCGCCACGCCGCCGCCGTCACTCGGTTCCTTCTCGACATCGGCGTCGGAAAATTGTCCGACCACAGAAGTAGCATCATCATTCCGCATTTACTTCAGCAAATTGGAGGCGGATTGAGTCAACTTGGACTACGAAGAAATCGAAGAAGGAATTGAAGAAGAGGGAGAGGAAATGGGAAAGGTAAAGCATAAGAGAATCAGAGTAGCTGAGAGTTTGTTGTAGAATTCACATCACACATAATACAGAGCGTATGTGACGGAGGTGGAGGGCAACAGACATGCCATTTGGTGAGACTTTTTACTTTATCCAAATTCTTAATTTAAGTTTAATTTTCCTTTTTTCTTTTGTGGAAAAGATAAATCAATATTTACTTACTTCTATTAGGTGGATATTGGTTTGATTACTTGATTTTTTTTATTTTTTTTTCAATTTAAAGATCAGAGAATCAAAGGAGATACCATAATTGCGGGATAAAATATTTTTTTTCCTCATAAATTTGGCCATGTATAATTTTTGTCCCAAAAAAATAACATTTTGAACATTTATCTCACTATCTTCATAATTGCGCCAATATTACTCCGTTTTCGCTGGAATTTGACATTTTTGTCGGAATCGATCATGTGCATGTCACATGATCATCGGATTTGGCATTTTCCGGCGGGATAAAATATTTTTTTGCCCCGTAAGTTTGGACATGTACAATTTTTGCCCCAAAAAATATAAGTTTTGGACATTTGTTCCAATATCTTTATAATTGCGTCAATGTTGTCCTGTTTTTCCCGAAATTTGATATTTTCACTAGAATCGATCACATGCGTGTCAAGTGATTATCGGATTAGGCATTTTCCGATGAATTTAATAAAAATTTAATTAAAAAAATCCCCTCCATCATGGCACTCAATTCTCACGTGTCCTCCACGTACTTCCACCATCTTCTCAACTCCCTCCTTTTGTCAATTAGAGGATCCCCCGTGTACCCTCTCACCACCATGGGAGGCAGCCGTTGGATCTTCCACTCGCGCCACCCTACTCACGTCACCAAGCTCCCCATCATCATCTATTTCCACGACGGAGGATTCGTATTCTTGAGTGCCACCACTCCAATATTCTTCCACGAGTCATGCAACCGTAAGGTTTCTCACGTACCTTCCCTTATCGCTTCCGTCGAGTAATGCCTAGCATTGGAGAGTCATCTTTTGGAGGCTTTCGACGACCTCATGGACGAAGTGCAGTGGGCTAAAACCTAAGCACTCGCCGGCCGTGACGCTAACCCTTCAATCAAAGAATTAGCTGAATTCTCTAGGATTTTCCTAATGGAAAGTAGCGTCACCGGCAAAATAGTCTACCACGTGGGGATGTGTGCACTTGATATTGATCTCCATATCATAATTAGAATCGCGAGACTGATAATGAACCATCCGTTCTTCAGTAGGGTGCGAAAGACTGAATCGAAGCTAAAAAAAGCTAACGACCCCATCCTCCTCTGCATGGCTCCGATATCATGTGGCTGCTCGCAGTATCGGAGGGTACGGATCGAGGCCATGTATACTGTGATTCATTCGTTAGTGGTAGACCCTTGAAGGAGAAGATCCGAAAGTTGCCGTTCATGGTGGTGAGAGAGTACATAGGGGATCCCTGATTGACAAGAAGAGCGAGTTTGCATAGATGGTGGAAGTACATGGAGGGCACGTGAGAACTGAGTTCATCGATTGAGGGTATTTTTTTTAAATTAAATTACCAATAAAATATTATTACTGTTAATGTGGATGCCACTGTGTCGCCAGGTCAGGAAATTCGCCGGGAAATGCCAAATTCCGATAATCACATGAAATGGACGTGATCGATTCTAGTGAAAATGTTAAATTCTGGGAAACATTGGGCAACATTGGTGCAACTATAAAGATATTGAGACAAATGCTCAAATCTTATCTTTTTTGGGGCAAAAATTGTACATAGCCAAACTTACGGGGCAAAAAAATATTTTATCCCCATGTGGTATAAATTCTGAGAATTGGCCTTTCACCTATTCATATATTGGGCCCGCCAGCCCAATTCTCCATTAGAAGCCCACGAGCCTCCCGGTCAGAAGCAAAGAGGCTCCGCCTGACTAAGCCAAATAGGCCACTTGGTCCAATTGCCTCAGATACGCAGAATCTGCTCCAAGATACACGCGTAGGGGATATCCTAGATCGTATCCTATAGATAAATCACATGAGGCTAAAATGCATTTAATGCTCGCACTGTATACGATAATCTGTCAACTTTCCCAGATACGGGTGACGTCAGATTATCCAGTATAAACATGGGAACCCCCATAGCAATACGATCATCCCTTCACCCCCTGGAAAAAGGCACAAGCACGCCTAAGGGGCAAATCTCTCTTTTTATGTTAGCTTTGCTCAGATTAATACATCTTCTCCCCATAACACCCACATTAATTCAACATCAGGAAGAGATTAAAATCTGACGAACGACACCCCATAAGTGCACATTAAGATGAGTTTTTTTGACGGATCACATTAAGATGAGTTTAGTATAAGTAGTATGCAGTGTTTTTATAACTGAAAAATCAAAAATTAAATATTTTTAATAATATTTTATTATTTTATATATAATTTACATTAATATATTAAATTTACGTACTCCATATAACCTATTTATAAAATGGATTGAAAAAATGATAGTTAGATGTGAAAATGAAATAATTTTTTTATATTAACTAGTAGTATTCACTAATATTTATTTTACTTCAAATTCTAATTTCAAATTTAGGACGTAAAAAAAATTAGAAAGAATATTATTGATAGTTAATTAATTAATTTAATATTTAATCTACAAGATTGAAATAATATGAATAAATAAATATATATATATATATATATATATATATATATATATATATATATATATATATATATATATATATATATATATATATATTAATAAGAGAGAATGCATTAAAGAAATAAGTCAATTATATAAACTATTTAATTTAGGTAAGAATTTAATTATGTGTGTAATAATTTTGACTAATAAAATTAATCAAAAATTTATTTAATAGTTTATAATTAATTATGTAAAAATTTTAATTATATCAATTTATTGGTAATAACTTCATTAAAGATAATTATTAACGTTGACTAATAAAGGAAATTAAGGAAACAAATTGATCAACATTTGTTTAAAAAAAAAGGCAAAAACAAAATCAACATTTATCGATCGATCTAACAGATTTTGACCGATTCGAACTGAACGCTTTTTAGGGTTTAGTCAGATCGGTTTCCAATTGAATCATTCGATCTGATTTAAACAATACTGACTGTATGTATGTTTTGTTTTGCTTAATGGATTCAGCTTTTTTTTTTTATTTATACAAATTATTTTTATGGAATAGTTTCACACTTTATTTTCTACTCCTTCCGTCCCACACCAAGGATCTTTTTTTTCCATTTTGATCGTCTCACCCAAAGGGTCCTCTTTCCTTTTTTATACACATGAGTTCCATACTCACCCACTAATACAATTAAAATATGGGGTCCACACTCCCACTAATACAACTACCTACTACACATTAAATAATAATACTCCTTAATCCACGTGCAAAAAGATCGATTGGGATCAGATCCTGCGAAGACTCGACGCAAGCAAGTGGGAGAAAGCGCAGGAGACGACCCTGTCGCCCGACTTAAGCGACAGCATGATGAGAAAATTAACGCGCTGAGGAGACGACTCGACCAAATGGAAAGAAGAAACGACGCCGGACTCCACGGTATTCCTGACCCGAAATAGGGGAGGTCCCCATTCACTCACAGAGTGATCATGACTGCCACCTTGAAAAAAATATGAATCCCTCGGATCCCCCAATACGCCGGTGAATTCAGCCCAATCTCGCACCTTAATAAGTATGTTGGGTGGATGCTGGCGCAAGAGTGCTCAGAAGAGGATCGGTGTAAGATGTTCCCTTTAACATTAGGGGACAAGGCGCACGCGTGGTTCGAGTCACTCCACACTAACTCCATCGACTCTTGGGCACAACTCGCCATGGCCTTTTCTTCCCACTTCGCCTATCTGGGACAAGGAAAGGAGCCCAAGCAAAAATTAGCTTGTCTACGGTAAGGCCAAAAGGAATCATTGAAGGACTTTATGAAGAGATTCAACGAACAGCGCGCTAACACGGAAGAAGTATCGGACGAAACGTCAATCATTTTAGCAACCACCGCCTTACTCCCAGGATCTCCTATGTAGATTATCTGCCAACAGAAATTGCCAAACAACTACGCGGCTTTCATGGCCGCAGCTCAAGCATTCATCCACAGCGAGAAAATTCTCGAAGAATATAAGAAGTCAAGAGTCGACCCCTAAAGAAGGCGACAAGAAGAGGAAGAAAGGGGAGAAGGATTACAAGGCTCCCTCTTCTTTCAAGCCAATCCCTGACGATGACCAAATTCAAGAGATCACAGAGTTGCTTGAACTTACACCCGAGGAGATATTCAGCAAGATACAAGATACCAACCTGCTGAGTCCCCCGCCTAGGATACTCGTGGATTCGACTAAGCTAAATAAGAAAAAATTCTGTAAATACCACAAATCCATCGGCCACGACACAAATAAATATCGAGATCTGTTAACCGAACTCATCAGACTATTCAAGGACGGGAAGCTAGATCGACTGGTGGCTGGCCCGAAACGAAGAAAAGAACAACCCCAGGCTATAGCCAAACGACCTAATGGACCAGCCCACCCTCTGGGACAAGGAGGATTGGGAGACCGTCTGCCCATGCCACCCAGGGAGGTATACATGCTGAACAAAGCGTACGTTGGGACTTCCCAGGCCTTGACCACCCTTTCACGAAGAAAACGGAAGGCCGTGCTATAGGAGCTCGACAGGTACCAGCACATGTATACGTCAAGCCCACGACCACCTTTACACGAAGCCGATGTCTTTTTCTCTAAAGAGGATCTCTCTGAGATACAAACCCCTCACAATGACCCATTAGTGATTATGGCCACAATCTCAGGAGTAAAGGTGCACCGGTATCTGGTCGACACGGGTGCATATACAAACATCATTTTTAAAGAGGCATTCGGAGCCATAGGAGGACTCTCTCACCACAAGACCTCCAAATGGTGATGAGATTTGAGGGTTTGATAATGCAGTCACTATCCCCTTGATGCAAACAGACCTATCAGACCAAATGATAGATGAGAAGCAGATGGTAAGAGCTCAACACGTCCTTGGGTTCAAAGTGGTAGATCTCCTATCACCCTACAACTGCATCTTAGGACGGACGTTCATGCATCAATTTAACTCTGTCCCATCCGCATTACACCAATGCATAAAATTCATAACCGCCGAAGGTCGAGTTGGCACCGTTAGAGGTGGCCAAAGGAAATCCAGAGAGTGTTCATTCATCAAAAAAGGAGACGGGCTCAATTACCACGACCCAAGTTTCCAGTTAATGATGATGGAACAACAAGATCATGAAGAAGAAGCAAATCGGGACGAGGTTCTGCCGCTTGGCGACTTGACGACAGGGGATGGCCAAATGTTCCGACCTTTCGATGCCCCAGGAGTTGATCTACCCTCAATAACCGACGAAGATCCAAGGTCAGAAAAGAAAAAAAAGGGGGAACCGGCCGAAGAAACCGAAGCGATAAGGATGGAGCCAAGTAACCCGGACTTGGAGTTGTATATCGGATCACCAACTAAAGGATCCCCATCGAACGGCTCTGATTGAATTTCTAATCTCCAACTTGGATGTGTTTGCCTGGAAATCCAGCGACATCCAGGGGATAGATCCGAAACATGCATGCCACCGACTTAACACAAACCCATCCTATCACCCTGTGGAACAGAAGAAAAGGAAGTATAGCCCCGAAAAATATGAAATTATTGAGGCGGAAGCCAGAAAATTATTGGCGAATAATCTGGTAAGAAAGGCGTTGTTTCCCGCTTGGTTGGCCAACTCAGTACTAGTGCAAAAGACAAACAAGTCATGGAAATTATGTATCGACTTCACGGACCTCAATAAAGCATGCCCGAAGGACAGTTTCCTACTGCCATATGTTGATCAAATGGTGGACGCCACGGCCGGCCACGAGCTGATGAGTTTCATGGATGCATACTTTGCCTATCACTAGATCCCTATGCACCTAGAGGATATAGAAAAAATGGCTATCTACACCAAAAGGAACCTACTGTGCTGGGTAATGATGCCATTCGGGTTGAAAAATGCAGGCGCCACGTATCAAAGATTGGTGAACAAGATGTTCCGAGAGAAACTAAGAAAGACCATGGAGGTATATGTGGACGACATGCTGGTTAAGAGTGTAGATACAAACGATCATGTACGCCACCTAAGAAAAGCGTTTGACACCCTACGACAATATGGAATGAAGCTCAACCCTAAAAAATACACGTTCGGGGTGTCTGCCGAAAAATTCCTTGAATACATAGTGAGCAAGAGAGGAATAGAGGCAAACCCAGATAAGGTGAAAGCCATACAAAACATGGAGCCTCCTAACACTGAAAAGGAGTACAAAGGCTAGCCGAAAGAATCGCGTCTCTCAGTCGTTTCCTACCTAGAGCATCCGATAAATGCAAACCCTTAATGGATGTGATCAAAAAAGAAAACTTCGACTGGATGCCCGCGGCTCAAAAGGCCTTCGAAGAGTTAAAAGACACATTGGCTAACACATAAACCTTGTCCAAACCGCAGCCGGATGAGCCTCTCAGCCTGTACCTAGCTGCTTCCGAGTTCGCATTAAGTGCGGTACTGGTTCGGACTGAAAGAAAGCAACAGGAGCCAATATACTACGTGAGTCAAATGCTCTATGATGTTGAACTCAGGTACCCTGCAGTTGAGAAACTTGCTTACGCCCAGGTAATGAGCACACGAAAACTGAGACCATATTTTTTGAGACATGCAATCGAGGTAGTAACATCCTTCCCACTAAGGCAAATACTCTCAAAACCAGACGTAGCAGGAAGACTGATGAAATGGGCAGTGAAATTAAGTAAATTCGATATTAAGTACGTGCCCCAACTGGCAATCAAGGCACAAGCCCTGGCCGAGTCCATTGCGGAACTTACCATCCCCACTTTACCAGGAGAGGTGACCGACCGACCCTGGCAAATGTCGGTAGATGGATCATCTACGACTTATGCCTCTGGAGCCGACGTAGTACTTACCAGCCCCACCGAAGAGACGTTTTGCTCGACCATCAGGTTTGGATTCCCAGCAACTAACAACGAAGCTGAATATGAAGCTCTGCGAATTACTGGTCAACCAAATAAGAGGAGACTATGAAGCAAAAGACCAACAGTTGGTCGGATACCGCAAGCTATTGGCAGACATGATCTAAAAATTCGATCACGTCTACATCGGCGAGTCCCTAGACTGAGAAACACCCAAGTAGACACGTTAGCTCATTTAGCAACCTCGGAAAATACCGAGCGACTAGGAGAATCAGCATAGTAAATCAAGAAGCCCCAAGTGACCAGACGATTTGGCAAGTCAGCGAGGAGAAGACATTGATGACTCCCATTAAGGCTTTCCTGAAAGAAGGAGAGGAACCAGAGGACAAGGCGGAAGCGAAGCGACTGCGGCTCCGAGCCTCCAGGTATACATTGATAAATGATGTGTTATATAAGAAAGGATACCTGATGCCGCTACTAAGGTGCTTGAATAAAGTGGAAGCCACCAAAGTATTGATGGAAGTTCATGAAGGAGTCTGCGGAAATCACTTAGGAGGATAGGCACTGGCGTTGAAGGTAATTCGACAAGGATATTTTTGGCCTACTCTTAGAAAAGACGCTATCGAATACGCCAAAGCATGTAAAAGTTGTCAGATTTATTCTCCCATAATCAGAGCTCCTTCTACAGAATTGATCACAACGACAACACCTTGGCCTTTTTCCAAGTGGAAAATCGATCTGATAGGCCCATTCTCGCCCGCTAGAGGAGGCATCAAGTACGCCGTGGTGGCGGTCGACTACTTCTCAAAATGGGCGGAAGCAGAATCATCAACCACAATTAATGAGGTTAACATGATAACCTTCATATGGAAAAATATCGTTTGTCGCTTCGGAATACCCAATGCAATTGTGACGGATAATGGGAAACAATTTGAAGGCATGCAACTTAAAAAAAATTGTGATGGGCTGGGGATAAGGAAGTTGTTCTCAACACCTTACCACCCCCAGTCGAATGGACAAGTTGAGACAGTCAATAAAGTAATTAAACATACCCTCAAAATCAGACTGAAGAGCCTCAAGAAAAATTGGGCCTCACAACTGCCTGGTATTCTCTGGCCATACCGCACCACTGCCAGAATGTCAACCGAAGAGACTCCCTTCTCGTTAACATATGGAATGGAAGCAGTCATACCAGCAGAAGTAGCTTGCCCCACATTTTGTATATCCCAAAAAGGAGGAGAAACCAATTCAGAAGCCACCAAACTCAACCTGGACTTGTTGGAGGAGTTTCAGCTACATGCTGCAGAGAGACATGCGATATACAAATCAAGGCAAGAATCCCAATACAATAAAAAGGTACACAATAGGGATTCACTGTTGGAAATTTAGTGATGAGGAAGATATGCCAACCAGACGGAGTGTTCGGAGCAAACTAGAAAGGCCCATAGGTAATAAAAAGAAATTTGGGTAATGGGGCGTATGAACTAAGTGAGCTCAGTGGGAAGGCATCAAGCATCCGTGGAATATACAAAATTTAAAACGCTTCTATGCTTAAGCATAGTCGGTGAAAATCCTATATGCACAAATTGTAAAGTTAAGGCTACAGAGTTATAAAACCATAATAAAGAGTGCAGGAAAATACACATCACATGTCACCACAATTTCAAAATAAAATTTACAGCAAAAGGGAAAACATAAAATAAAGAAGAGCCTCCATCAGACACCACTGGGGCCCACACCACTAGGACCTGCGCCGCCTGTACCGCTAGGGCCCGCACCGTCACTAGCCCCTGAGAAGTTACTAAGGCTCCTTATCCATGCTACCTCCGCCTCCAGCTGGGCAAAACGCTCTCTCTCCCACTCCAATTCATGCTCAGCCAGGTAACGTGCAATCTCCAACTGATGAACTTGGTTTTCGGCCATGCGTGCCCTTTCCCTATAGGATGTAGCCCTAGTGTTAGCCACAGTAATAAGTTGCTCCGCTACCATAGTTTGGCGAGTCTCCACCATAGAAGAATGCCCCTCAGCACTGGTGGAGGCCCCCGCGCTAAGACCAACTCCAGGAGGGATAGACTGTCCGGACTCTCTCACAAGAAGAAAGCGGCATAGAAAAGTCAATGCATGTCCAACAGCCATCAAGGCGGCATTTCCAATTTCATGAGGCCCCGCACTTTGCAACCAGCGAGACAGCATAGGATTCCATGAATGAGCAAGGACAAAGCCGGCTTCTGAGACACTCAGCTCTGACTCAATAGCTGATCGAGCATCACCCATACTCCTCAATCGTAACAACTTATCCAGCGCAACTAGGGGGATATCCCCACCAACGCTGCCTTTTGGAGCAAAAGTCTCCCGTACTAATGGAGCCCGAGGTTGGGGAATGTTCTCACACCTTTCCTCCCCGAAAGTCGGATCGCTATCAGGGAGGGAAATTTGAGGCTGACTGGCACTAGGCGGATCTTCAATTGGATTGATCTGAACGCCGGTGCCCTGACTAGCCCTACGACTGGCTTCCAGGATAGTTGTCTATTCACTTCCTCACACCTCAGTCTCCTTCATAGGAGATTTTTACTTGTCCAATGAACGAGGATGAACCGTCTCACCGGACGGAGCTTCACCTTGAGTTTCACTTACCACCACCTCCTCAGTTCCATCAGCATGAACAATTACAATGCCACGAAGACCAATCCTACCCCTTGCGACTGTGGAAGCATCTTCGGCCACGGTCGTGCTAGGACTGGCTTCTTGACAGGGCCTTCGAGGAAAAGGAAAAATAACCTGATCTGAAAAATACTCGCCAAGAGAGCATCCCAAGATGAGAAATTATCACTTATCCTCCCTTTGAAGCTTATCGGTGGAGCCAGAGTTGGATCCTGATAAAGATTCACTCCCGATAGTCTGTCGTCTGACAAAAGCGATAACACATCCCGGGGAAGAGTCATGCGGTTGATCACGTCAAAAGCACGGCGGAACCCTAAGGATAACTCTTCCTCAGCCGGCCGAAGCAATGCTACCGAAAAAAAGAAAAGAAAAAAGGGGCCGGTAAGTTACAGTAAGAGCACAAGAAAAAAGACGACGATAAAACTTACCAGATTCAGGAGTTCAAAAGGCACACAGTACAAGCAGATAGTTTTTTTCTGTGTGGGTCACGACATTCAAAATCCCACACCCAAAATCACTGGCGCCTCCAATGTTGCCCACCGATTGAATTTCTACTGAATATAGGACGAACGCCTCTCTGCACATGTAAGTAGTAATGACCATGACAACCAGGGTCGCGGATGTAACGATAGATGTAGTCGATATCCCGAGCAGAAGGAGAAGGACATCCGTTCTCATGGAGCAATACTAGCAGACCAATCAAGTTCGCCAAAGCTGAAGGGATTATCTGCATTGGAGCCAAACCCTAATTAATTAATATTCGCCCGATAACATGGGCCAGAGGGCAGCAAACATACCTGTATTAAAGGCAGCGTGATCAAGCTCACCGTCCCAGGGATGTTTGCGTAACCTAGGCGTGCCAAACTCGATACCAGGATAACTGTATAAAGCGAAGACCCCGTCCACATCCTCATCCCGCATACTGGTGGGATAACCTCGCAGAGTAGAATCAATCACTGCGCAGCCCTGACTGGAAGGAAGGCTTGTGCTATTAGGGCTGGCAGAATCTTCCAGTTTAATGAAGGATGGAGAGGCTTGACTTACAGTCTTAGGAACTACGCGCCGCCGCGATGAACCCTCCCCTTGAAGAACAGGCTCCCGAGAAATCTCATAACGTGGGGACGGAGGAACAGAACAACGCCCACTCAGCGTCACGGGTGTGATGTGAGGAGCCCTAGCATTACTAGCTTCTTCCTCTTCCTCAGAACTGAGAAATTCTTGGGAGGACCGCAAATCCACCGTCATAAGGGGAGGAAGAAGAACAACAAAAAACAGAAAGGGAAGCACAAATAATACAAAAGATGGAGAAATTGCCATTCTTGGGGAAACAAGTTCAACTGAAAGAAGAAGTTTGCTCTGGAAAGTTTAAGTGTAAGTTTAGATTTCAACATGGCCACCCCTTTTTATAGGAAAAAGTGGAGGCGAAGAGAAGTGGGGGCCCAATAACTACCACACTCTCTGTCCCACCCCTCGAAATTCGAAGAGCCCACTTGCAAAGAAAATTGTGGAGCGTCCGATCAGGACACGTGGACAAAATCGAGGATAGAAGATCGTGGGACAGGGATTTTGATGTGACAGTTCGAAAGGAAAACTGACGGCGAGGATATGAGGGATCTCCCGCAATAAATGCATAATAAATATATGTCAGAACCACCATTAAAAGCAATCATTGCTATTAAAGAACAAGGTTACAAGCCAGGCGAAAATCAACTAAAGAGAATAAAAGTTACAATTACATCCCAGAAGCTAAGTCCCGTCAGGTGGAGCAAGGACAGATCGAGTGGGGGCCACGGTGGAAGTCGATGCTGTAGAAGGCAGGGATGCTACCCGACTAAAAAATCGGAGACATGGAAAAAGTTCGACACAAGCCTTAATGGAGCTAAGTTTATCCCTTCCAACTCCTAGTCTACCCAGCCGGTAGCCTGAAGCCACTATACGAGCATGCAACATTTGACAAAAATTTTCTGTAAGAACAGTTGTACCGATTCCATTAGCCAATCACGCCGAATGAGCCAAGGCTTTAGCAAAACCCACTTTACCGGCAACTTTTCTCTCAGAATTAATCAGGGAGGAGAAGTCCGCCTTATATTTGTGGGACAAGGCGGTTACCTCCATTCATTTGACCTTCATCCCTTCCTCCTTTTGACAATTAATTATAGCGACTTGAGCCGCATTGTGACTCTGACGAGCTAAAAGGAGAGACACTTGACTGAAGTAACTTAAGGCTCTTGCATGGTATCCAGTCGCCGCGTGTATGAGATCATCCAGATTCAAACCCCCTATGATGTCACTCTTCTCTTGAGTGAAACTGGAGGGGATAGACTCCATCGCCCTCAGCATATACGCCAGAAGAGTGGGCTGACTGGGATCATACGGGTTTGACCCGTACAAGCTGTGGAGTACAAGGGGCAAAGAACGAACTTCTGGAGTAGAGGCACCAACCTTAAAACCAAGATAAGGGGGCACTCCTAAAACAGCTCCGCTGGAGAAGAGACCATAACTATCAACCCTAACCCTCTTACTTGGGGGCTCGAAAAGCATGCTAATGTGCACCGACTGATCATCCACGGCCATCCCGCTAGATCCCGAAGGACAGCGCTGCACCATGCGGACGATGGGGGAAGAGCAACCAGAATCATGAAGCAGAAAATCTTCCTCGCGTTTCCCCTCTGAAATGACTACCAAATTATCGAGACCCTCTTGAAGCAAAGCACCAACCGACTCACGATTCACTCTGACATCATCTCTCGTAAAGTCCCCTGCTCCCGACATCGATGCGGCCGTGTCTCCCTGTAAGGCCTGAGGACCATCTCCCTTGGGGAGGACTCGTCCACTTCTATTATATCAGTCAAGGCATCAGACCTTGGAGCCGCTTGATGACATTAACACAGATTACCCATATCCGGGCAAATCTACAATGCACCAACTTTTATTAACCAAAAAATGATTAATCAGCTGAGTTTTCCCTGCAAATTATACAATCAAATTAATACTCAATCTAAAATATCAATCAATTAATACATAAATACATGTAGGCACTGAAAAGCCATACCTGGCTTTTTAGATGTAAGAGCAAGATCCTTTTTCCGAACCAAGAAGTTGATAAGAGAAGATTTGCCAACGTTTGACCGGCCCAACATCGCAAATTCGGGCCGGGCGTCTTTGGGGCAGTCCTTTGCCCGACTGCTGCTCTTCACGAACTGCACCTCTTTTATTTTGGCATCACCGGCATAGGGTCCCATCACGATGTTCGACCCCGGCAGAACCATGTCCTCCGTGACTTCATCTGGTTCCACTCTCAGCGGCACAAAGAGAATGCTCCGCACGGCTTCTGAGACCGCCGCCGGTTTCGAGAATTTGGCAACGAAACTGTATTGGGAGTTGGGCTTCTGAGTAATAGAGGCACCGAGTGAGAGCGATAGTGGTGGGTTTGCGAGAGGGTGGGGAGGAGTTGACAAGTGGTCCTATTTTAATTATAGTACATTTATTTTCTAAAAATTTTAACTTCATGTATTTTGCACTACTGGTCCTATTTTACAATGTATAACTACACTTGTTTCTTAATTCGCAAGTACCAGTTTCAGGAAAACCCTCATTTAATATATGTGTGGTTGTAATCATGGGTCGTAGATGAAGAACGATTGACATACATTCTGAAATATTTTGCTAAGCTAATAGGCGAACATCTATACCTTTTGTAGAATTAGCTAACAGTTCGTTCTGTTTAGTCAAAAACTATAGTTTCCATTGAAAGTTGAATAATCCACCTACTACATAATGTGTATGGTTATCCTCAATATTTCTCTGGCATGTATAATCATGTAATTGAAGTGAAAAAAAATTGGATCACACTTACTATTTCTTGTCCGTGAACCCTCAATAATTCATCGAAGCATGCTTTAGCAGCTTTACAAACATCGGCAGAATTATCCTGGATTGTTCACCAAGCAGTATTACAGAAAATAAGAAATAAAAAAAATTAAGTAAATGAAAAACAATTGTCAACCACTGAAATTTTTAAAGAACATTAAATTTGCTGAAATTGATACCGTCATGGTAGAAGTAGTGGGTTTGAGAAATTTCATAGAATCAGGAATATTAGCAAATCCATTTAGATGTCTCCAGTAGACTTAATAAAATGGGAATGCTTCATAGGGTTCAGATGGAGGTGGGGATAAAATGTGAATTTAATATAAAAGATTTTTTTTCTTTTACTCATGTAACTACATGTGTAAAATTGTACCTTGCTTGCTTTATCAACTGGCTGTCACATTGCAGATGCAAGAGCTTCAAGTGAAGGAAGGGTTGAAATAATTAATCTTCTTTTGCTATCGGGTAAAAGGCCTCTTAGACCTCCAAATATATCTCCTGAAGCAAGAAACACAAGTGAGAAAAAACTGCGTTCTAATTCTTATCTTATTCTTAATTAAAACCCATACCCAGTTCCAGTTCCAACAGGTTGAATGCGTTTATTTGCCTCTTCAAGAAATTTATTCAAATAATCTAGGAAAAAAGGTGGAAAAAATATAAGAATATATACTAGTAAAAACTTTGCAGTCCCTTCAACAGAGAACGAGTAATCTTTTCACTAATATCTTAAGGTTGGAGGCAATCTATGCCGCCAATAACGAATGTTGCAGAATTAAATTCCTTCACAAAATCACAGTTTTCTTTCGTGATGCAGACGACTGCACATAAAATACGCAGTGAAGTACAATCAAAGGATTCTCAAGGAAAAAGAACAATTAAGAACTTACCATAAATTTCCTCATACAAATTCTTTTCATACTCTGCACATGAAGGGTATTTAGAAGAGCAGGTTTGACATTAGAGAGGAAGCATTTAATATCTAAAAGGAGAATACCTTCAGTCCAAGCAAACATCTGAAGAGTATGAAAAATTGGGAAACGAAATTCACATCACGTGGTCCAAAAATATTTGCCCATTTCCTGCTAGAACAGTGCAGACAAAACCACCATGAAGTAAGCATTGGGTTGTGAATATAAATTGGAAAATCATCTTTAACATGAATAGAAAATGTTATGCCATTTTCAAAATCTTCTATAATGCTTCAAGCACAAAAAGGAAAATTAATATTTGGCCATTATCATCAACTAGACACAATTTTTTTTTAAATAAAGTAAGTTAGCAGAGTAAATATTATAACTCAAACAACTAGTTATGAATTTTACCAAGGATATACTCTTGGAATGTCTTATTGTTCAGATCCATCCAAACCTTCTCAAGTTGTTCCTTAGTGGCACTTTAGGACATCCGTGATGATAACATTCATCAATCTCCTACTTCAACGTATCTGTCAAATCTTGTATCTCTTTCTCAAAGTTGACTATCATCTTTGTTCATAAAACTTTTTTCTGCATTTAAATACAATAAAAACCATAAGTTAAAAAAATGAATAAAAAGATAATGACACATAAGAAATGGAACTGTTGCCATAAACAGATAATAACATATATCAAACCTGAGTTGAAGGATATTCCATCTAGTACAGTTCTTACATACAAAGAATTCATGAGGCATCCAAGAGACTGCAAACAACAGAAGACAATCAAAATATTTTTCAGTTATTTTCTGAAAAACTCAAACCATATTTAAAAAAAAAAATAGCTGTTGAAAATAAAAGCCTGAAGTTTCAGGCGCTCTCCTAACGCAAATTCCCTAACTACTGGGCTTCCAAGAACCCATTCCAACCTAAACACAAGATTTCCATCATCCTAAATAGAAACTCTAGCACCAACCAATTGCAAGAGTTTGCCTGATCAACAATCGAGAAGATATAGAAATTGGTGAGGGTATTTATTTTTTATTAAACGGGAAATAAAAATGAAGTTTTTTTTATTAACCCATTCCTAATAAACCCACAAGAAGCTATAAGTCACGTTTTATTAAAAGAGAAATGAAAATAAGAAAGGGGCAAGGGAATAGAGTACCAGAAGTAAATATGACAGATATGAACCTAAAATCAATGCCCAAAGAGGGGCTCCGATTGGGTCCAGTAAGATCGCATAGGTGGTGCGACAAATCCACTAATCGGACTCCATCCGTGGGAGCAGAGGCGGACGTACGAAGGGGGGAGGGGTGGGCACTGGGCCCCCCTGAACTTCTAAAAATTACTAATATAAATATAGAAATTTTTTTGAAATACCTTTGTGTCCAAGTGGTGAAGTGAGGATATTTTAGTTTTAAAGGTCCGTGCTCGATTCATGCAGCACTGTTATTTTTTTCCCTCTTCTATTTCTTTTATTTATTTATTTATTTTCCCTCTAAATAACATATTTATTTAATAATTTTAATGACTTTAGTTTCAAAATTGTTACTCTTACATAATACAATTAAAAATACTAAAACATCTTTAGAAAAATGTTAATAAAAGTTGGTAAATGCTTTTATTTATTTATTTTCCCTCTAAATAACATATTTATTTAATAATTTTAATAACTTTAATTTCAAAATTGTTACTCTTACATAATATAATTAAAAATACTAAAATATCTTTAGAAAAATATTAATAAAAGTTGGTAAATAAAATAATTCTTCTTAAAATTTGTAGAACAAAAAATACGAACTATTGTATGAAAAAAATTGGGCCCCTCTCGATGGAAATCCTGCGTCCGCCACTGCGTGGGAGATTGAAAAGAAACAGTGAAAGCCCTAGGTGTCGCTGGGTTCGAACTCAGCGGTGAAAACCGGATCTGAAACAGAGGCTCCTTACGTGGAATCGTGAACGGCGACAAATCTAGAGGAGAAACCATAGGCGGTGTGTCAGCGGTGGAGGCGCGGACTCCTTGCAGAGAGGCAGAGGCGGAGCTCTCAAACGAGTGGGGTTGTCGAAGGCAGGTAGTCACCAGATTTAGACAATATGTGCAGCCTGCCGAATGGAGGAAATGCGACGCCCAAAATCGGCTGAAAGCGTTGGTGGCGGTCGATTGGAACACACGAGGCGTGGGCGCACATCGTCCGTAGCCCTAGATAGTACCAGATGTGCCGGATCTGAGCGGGAAGAACATGGACTCCATCGAACTCTGTCCGTGAACAGAAGTGATGCGCTGTGAACCGACGGCCTGGGGGCTAATCGATAAGGAACCAGACGAGGCTGGTGTAGCGACGGCGGCCATCGAAGAAAGAGATGTGAAAAGAAATCTCGATGTTTGTCGCTTGGAAGAGATGGGAGGATAATCTCGGGCATTAACCCAAAATAATATTTACGGTGGAAGTCCCATCCATTCAGTTCTTGCTTCTTCGTCGAAATCTAGGGTTTTGTGGGTGGAAATGTGGACAATCTTAATTTCTTCTCTAGAGAGTGTCATAAGAAGAAAACGGGTGAAGGCAGTGCACCTCTATGAACGTTTTGACATTTGAGTGTCCATATATTCAAATTCAAATACTGATATTACCGTTGATATCTTTCTTTGTCAGCGATAAATTAATTATCAATTAAGCACTAATAAAAATTACAAGTCTAAGGCAAAACTAGTTATCTTATATTATCTTAATATATTAAAAGTGGCATGCATTTAAGAAATTTTTTTCCCAATTTTATCCCTACTTATTTCTCTTGCATGCATTTGAGAAACTTTTTTTTCCCAATTTTATCCCTATTTATTTCTCTTTATTACACCTTTAACTTTCTACTTAATTAATGACAAACATTTAATATTTATATTATATTAATATTTGACATGTGTATTTTAATATTAAATTTTTATTAATAAAGTCTCTTTATATTCATGATAATTATTTTAATATTGTATGTTGTATATTGTATTTTGTATTAGTTCGATTATGTTGCCTTTTCACAATTCTCCTATTAATTCATGTTCTTTATAATTGTTTTAATTATAATATATATATTGTTCATAGTATGTCATATTTATTTAATAAGTTTTTGATTGGCTATGTCTTTTCACATCTTTCAATTGAATTAATTTTAATGCAACTTTTGATCTTTTCAAAATTTATTTACTTATAAAATGTGAATGCAACACTATGGCCAAGCATCATTGTCTACGCCACCCTACACAATTCTCAAATTTGAAAGAAGATAAAGTGCAAAAAAGCTTACAAGAAAAGGAAATACAAAAAGGAAATTGAGGTTCCTAGAGATGACGTGAGCCTCTTGAGTTAGAATTTATTCATTATGAATCATTGTTTGATCAATCTTGCAATGTATAGTGGCAAGATGCATATCAACATTTGAGTTTACAAGCTTCTATCTCTGTTTATTTTCCTTTCTTATTTCTTAAGCATGAAGTTTGTTTGACTAAAGATGGGAAATTCTCGAAAAATGATGATGCATTGTACAAATTTTTTTTTATGTTGTAGCTTTTTCCATCTGCAAGGAACTGCGCATCGTGATGTGCAATATCTTGCAAAAAAATCTAAGATATGCTTCATGTTTCAATATCTTGCAACATATTTTATTTGTGTTTTTAAGTTTGATGCGCAAAAATTTCTTTCTATTCAAAAGATAAATATACTCAATTAATTTTTAATATATATAATATATATTTGTTTAATGTGGCTAATATTTTAAGAAAAGTTGTTTTGTTATTTTTTTATATTTTAAACCTTAATAAATTAATAATATATCATGATTATTAAAAAAAATTCTCAAAAGTGAAAGAAGAAAAAAAGCGAATTAATTTGAATCAGTATGACGTTTTCACACAATATTATAATAATACAATTGATTCATGATGTTGTTTTCATTAAAAAAGCTGATTTCAAGAGGGGATAGATAGTGAGAATGAGATAAGTGATCCAAAATGGATAAATTAAGATTGAAGAAAATAGAAATAAATGACACTAGAGTTGTTAAAAAATTCAAAAATGAAATAACATCCGTAGCAAATACCAAACAAGGTGAGAAGAATGTTTTAGCTACAATCTTTTTTATTGATACTTTAATTACAAATTTCTTCATAAATATAAAGCTTTTATTTCCTTATATAATTTAATGATTAATATAGCCACTTCAATTTGAAGAATACAGCCTCATTTTTCTTACATCATCTGCATGAATAAATAGTGCATCTTCGTGATCTTCTATCACACATATATGAAGAAATATCCAAGATGGAGGGGATAGATATAACATATTTTAATTTCATATAAAAAATAAAATTATAACTTATTTATAATTATATCAAAAAGTATGATGCACAAATAACGTGCAAAGTACACTTGAAAAATCTAATTTATCTAATATATTAAAAGTGGTTTGAGAATGTAAAATATTTTTTTTCATTTTGCCCTCACTTATTTTACTTTACTACATGTTATTTAAATTGTCATCGTTCTGCACCATCAATAAAACTTTATGTAATTAATAATTCTCAGTGTAATGTAATGTTTAAATTCTCACTTTTCATAATTACACTTTCTATCGCAGAATAATAACAAAAATAATTATGCATTTATAACATCTTATAACTTTAATCCTTTTAAATTTAATCTCTCTCTTTAAGTCTCCTGCAATAAAAAAGTAACAAAAAGAATGAGTGATGGTTGAGATTCCCAAAATTCTTGAAAAAAAAATTTTTTAAAAAATTATTCAACAAAAAATAAAAATAATGAATCTTCTCTCTTTAATTGTCAAGGTAGATGTGCATTCTTATTTCCTTCTACATCAATTGCCATGGTATATATGCCTCCTTATTTTCTTTTATAAATTCATTTTTCATTCTATTCTATGAATCTATCTCTCTTTATTTACAACTTTTTTTCATGGAAGGAGGTACAATTCGTAGAACTTAAAGAAGTTGGGAAGATGAAATCACCTCAAAAAAAGAAAGGCAAGTTTACCAATCTAATGGAATGATTTAGCCTATTCATATGCTATTGATTTTGATTTATCTTATATCAACTAATCTTATCATTTTACTTTAGAACAGAAGGTACTTAAAAAAATTTTCCTTATGAAAATAAGTGTTACTTCATTGGAAAGATCACACACAAGATTTCAAGAGTCCATCATATGCAAATCGGAAAACAGAAAATTTGAAGTTCGTATTAATTGATTTCGAGATGAAGAGTTAGATTAGAGGAGGACATTGAAGGAGAAGATAGATGAAGTATCGAAAATGAAGACGACAATGTCGGTTTTTTAGAGTGGTGGTTGTGTTTCATCTTGAACTCATATATGATTTTTTTTTTTTTAAACTTGTATGAGTTTTGTAATTAGATTTGCTAGGGACATGAAAATTTCTTTTATTCATGGGAAGAAAACATATGGCAGAATTGCATAATCCTTTATGATCATGATAAAAATCAGAATTACTTTGGAGATTTTTGAAATAATATATTTAAAAAATAATCGTGAATATCTTAATAAAAAATATTAAATTAATAATAATAATAAATATTATTATTGTACGATTTATATATATTAGAAAATAATATATATATATATATATATATATATATATATATATATATATATATATATATATATATATATATATATAATGAGGAACACGTATGAGTAAAATATATAAAAAAAAGGGTTAATTGTGTAAAAAGTCTCCACCTTTATTTCAATTACAAATTAGTCTACACCTTTAAAATTTGGCAAATAAGTATATCACCTTTGCAAGGGATTGCAAATTGAGCCACCGGTCAGATTTTAACCAATTTTGACCTGCTCAAATCCAAGTGAAAATAAATAATTTTTTTTTAAAAAAATTCCTGCAACCTGTGTCTTCAGATTTCCCCTTACAAACAAAACTATGAAGAAGGGGGTCGAGGATGATCTGTTCTGATTCACTGCTAATCACAATTCTTAATTTCACTCACACTATTCATTATCACTTTCTTTAAATTTTCTACACATCTAATCTATCTGGAAATTATGCGATATTTCTTAATAGAGAACATAGTGGGAGGGGCACCAGCGCGCGGACATAGAAGGGTGGATTCGATCCGACAGATCTGAAGCGATTTCGATAGCGCACGCTGATGGTAGCACGACGGTCTCCGGTCGGCTTGGCATTCGCGACTGGACTGAGGCAACACGGGCGGCTGCGCACGGTGGTGGCAGTCAACATCGCTAAACTCCTTGTGGTGAGCGATGAGTCTTCTCCAACTGGAAAAGGCCTCGACCTTCGCTGGGCGGATAGTTGTCGAGGCTTCCGATGATGAGCAGTGGCGCACGGTGGTGAAGGCGTGCGGCGACGTCGGTCTTTCCTTTCCAGATTGGAGGCTGATCGATGAAAAGTTGAGACAAGAAAAGAAAATTTTGAGAGGAAAGGGATTGCAGGATTTTTTTATTTTTATTTTTATTCTCCATGTTAGAATTGGAATTGGGCAGTCAAATATTGTCAAAATCTGACCGATGGCTTGATTTGCAATCACTCTCAAAGGTGATATATTTATTTGTCAAATTTCAAAGGTTTAGACTAATTTGTAATTGCAATAAAGGTGGAGACTTTTTAAGCAATTAACCCAAAAAATAAATATAGTACTTTTTACAATCATTTTAATAGAAATTTATGTTTACATTATTATAATTAAATAAAATATATATGTATATATATGATATATTAAAACAGTAGACAGTAGAATGCAATATTATGATTATTAAAATATAATAATGAAAATAATGAATTTATTGGAATGAATTTATTATAAGAGAATAGTTAGATTCATAATATGATCACATTAATTATTTTATATGTTTTGTTAATTTGATTCATTCATTTATTATAAATTCCTTAGTTTAATAAAATAAATATTTATAATTAATCAATCTCATTACGTCATATAACTCTTACACTTCCGCACCTCAATATTAATGGAATTGGAGAAACAATAAGCATCATTTTGTGGAGTCATCTTCTTATGACTAAAAAAAAAAGTGGCGTTTTAAAATAGCAAAATATATTTAGCTTATCTTAATTAATCATTTTATTTCATTTTATTACTTTCCAAAAATTTTAATCTACAACAAAATTAAATAAAAATAATTTAATACAAAATATTTAAATTTAATATTATTTAGTAATCATAATTTTTTTATTGTATTCATGGTATATTTATAATAAAAAAATCTACATTTTTAAAATATTAGCAAGAGCTTTTAAAATGTACTAATTGTAATATCATATGATATTTTTAAATAATTCAACGTTATATTGAAAAAGAAAATGCATTTTCTAAAAATACTCCACATAGAAAAATAATAATAAAAAAAAAACAAATCACAAAACAAAATATGTAATATGTGTATGTGACGAAAGGAATAGGAGGAGTACATAGAATTGCGAGAGAGTAAATAAATAGAGAAATAAGATATTACATGCAGCAATTATGTGAAATCAAATTTTAGGGGGTGTTTGATTTATTAGATGGAATTGGAATGAAAATAATAATGATAGTAGTAAAGAATGATAATGAATTTATTTTTAAACTGATGCTGTTTGGGGATAGTAGGGAATGACTATCATAACTATTTGTTTAGTATGATTAAATTCTATGAAAATTAGTATTTTAAAATGTCTATAAGCTTCAAATGAAATATGTGTGGAACAACTAAATAAGACAGGTTTAGAAAACAGAAATGGCATAAAAATATGTTTAAATGTTGTATTTTGATCCGATTAAAAAAGTTCAAGAATTATATTAAATTAGAAATTTAAGAGTTCATAATAACTTAGAAATCCAAGATGTAATTTGAATAATTAACAAAATTTAAATTAACAAATTTATTAATACAATGAATAAAGTTAAAAGAATAATTATTAAAATAAAAGAAGGATATAATGAGAAAAAAATATTTCTAGAGACTATTTAATATATTAATTATATTAATAAATTTAATAGTTTAATTTTTGCCAATTATTTAAAATTCACTTTAAAATCATTCCCCCTATGATATCTAACTTCAATCAACTCTTAAAATTTTAACTCAATAGAATTATCTTGAAAAAATGCTATCATGACATGACACTTATTAATTGAGAAGAATCTTTTGATACAACACATTTAGGGTAAACTAAAAAAACTACAACAAATAAATTTAATAATATTATAAAATACATTTTAATCGATAGAGATGACGTCTCTTATGTACATTAAAATAGAACGTCATAGCAAAATATAAATAACGTGCAACGCATGCGCTAATATCTAGTCCAATAAAGCGTTAATAAACGATTCAAGGAGTTTTTTTAATATAAGACCCGAGAGATAGGTAATTAGGGACTCAAAATACTCCCTCCATCCAGGAACAAGGTATACGTTTACTTTTTGCATGGAGATTAAGAAGTATAATATTTTAATGTGTTGTGAAGTGAGAGAAATAATATTTTAATGTGTAGTGGGTAGTTATATATATATATATATAAGTCAAAATTGAACCAATTTTTAATTTATACAATTGATTTTGATTACTAAACTTTTTTAATATCATCCGTTCATCACATTATTCAATCTCATCCATTCATCAAAATTATGACATGACACTTATTAATTGAGAAGAATCTTTTGATATAACACATCTAGGGTAAAATAAAAAAAATCTACAACAAATAAATGTAATAATATTATAAAATGCATTTTAATCGATAGAGATGACGTCTCTTATGTATAAAAAATAACTTACATAAAAATAGAACGTCATAGCAAAATATAAATAACGTGCAACGCACGCGCTAATATCTAGTCCAATAAAGCGTTAATAAATGATTTAATGAGTTTTTTTAATATAAGACCCGAGAGATAGGTAATTAGGGACTCAAAATACTCCCTCCATCCAGAAACAAGGTATACATTTACTTTTTGCACGGAGATTAAGAAGTATAATATTTTAATGTGTTGTGAAGTGAGAGAAATAATATTTTAATGTGTACTGTGTAGTTGTATCTTTATATATATATATATATATATATATATATAATAAAACTCACTTTAAAAGTTAAAATTGAACCAATTTTTAATTTACACCATTGATTTTGATTACTAAACTTTTTTTAATCTCATCCGTACATCACATTATTCAATCTCATCCATTCATCATAATTATGATATTAGATTTTAGCCATTGATTTTTTTTGTCATAATAATGATATCTTATTTAATTTAAAATGATTCCTTATATGTGTGCTTAATATTATTTTTTCATTAAATATAATACATAACTACTACTAATTTTAATTATTTTAAATTATTATGTTAATTATTCCTAAATAATTTGAATTAATTTTTTCAAATTATGTTAATTATTCCTAAACAATTTGAATTAATTTTAATTATTATATGATTTAGGGTTTAGGGTAATATTATTTAATTATTATAATAACTTATAAAATTAATTTAAATAGATTATATTGATTTAGGATTTAGGGATATGCCTTTAGGGTTTAGGTTTATGAGAAATATATGTAAAAGATTATAGGAAGCTCTCTTATAATATAATTAATTGAAATGTCTATAATCAAATTATGTCTAGGTTTAAATATAGTTTTTAGAAGATTCATAAAAATGTATGAGAGAATATTTTTATTTTTAAAAAATATCATAATAATTTTAAGTGAATAATCTATTAATTTTTTATTTTTTCAATTTATAAATAGAATCTGTATAAATAATTTTTCTTATAGAAGTGAAACCGAGAAATAAATATATTACCTGTGAGTAATTCTTTCATCGGTCCTAATATCGATTTGTTTCACCCTTAGGTAAACATTAACCAAGCATACGGGATGCAATAGAATAATAAGTTTGGGATGATATTATTATAAATTTTTTAAATTGGACATGTCCGATCACGGATGATGAACATTTAAATGGATACGAATTACGAGTACTCCTAACATCGATATTGATTATCTCTAATAATTATATTTCTTGGTACCCCGTTTTACCCTAAGCATATTAATAAATAATTTTGGAGTAGTTACAAATATAGTAATAAATTTTTAAACGGCACAGATTCGGGTATAAGCGATTGATATTTAAATAAATATGGTATTGTACCTTTAAATAAGTATGGATACCTAAATACTAATTAATAAATATACAACTACTTAATATGAAATTACATAAAATTGAATATTATATGTAAATAATTAGTGGTATAACTTCAGAATATTTTGATAAACATATTTGAGACGTGTACGTATCAACCAGTGGTTTAGAGCATACCGTATCCCGATGATTTAATATTTATCAGCAGTGAAATGACGACTTTACCCCTGTGATTTATGGTATATTTTTTCCACAGTGGTTTAGGGCATAATGTCCCCCGAGGGTTTAATATTTATCGGCAGGGTTTAGTGTTTGTTTCAATTATAACATTATGACTTTACCCCTATGGTTGATGGTATACTATTATCTAGTAGTTTAGGACATACTGTACCCCGAGGGTTTACCATTAATCGGTAGGGAATAATATTTGTTCAAATGGTGAAATTAAAATTTTACCCTAGTGGTATTTGGTATACTGTACCCCAAGAGTCTACATAACATGTATTATGGAGGGAGTATATTATGAAAAAAAATTAAGGTATATTTTTAGTTAAGAGCTATTTATTTGACAAAATCCCTGACCATGCAACACACGATACTGTCTTTTTATATTCTTACTGCTGCATGGGATGGTATTATTAGGCTTTGATGGACGTTTTCTCAACACACAAAATTAATCCTCAAGTGTAAGGATATCAATTGTAGTTTCGATGGGCAACCAAGTGATTATCGAACCCGAAAGACGGATTATTATTAATTTATTTATTAATTTTTTTATTTATTAAGACTATGTTGGCAATTTACTTGTGGTGATTGATTAACTAAATAGCAAATATTTAAAATAGCAAATAAAATAAACAAGCAATAGAGATAATACGACTGTGATCAGTGAGAAATTAGATAGTTCTTCGGGTCATCCATTTTTATTTATTAATTTTCTTTTTATGTGTTGATGTTTGACTCTGCTTTGTGGTTTATGGACGCATCACTAAACCATGCAAGTTCACTCTATAGACACAAGTAAGCATGCGTATGACACGTGTGAATATCCTTGGAGTAAGAGATATAATTCACACCCTTTCTAGGTACTATCAGTATCAATTATTTTTCATGCACTTAGTGCTCTAACCCGATATGATCTCCCTTTATAGGTACTATGAAGTTATACTCTTTATCCTACTTATTAACCCGAATATTATTCAATTAACAAGTATTCATATAAGATAGTTCTAATAAGACTTCGCAATCCCTTCACTTAGAATTATAACATGTAATCCTGCTCAGCAGTGAACGCACTCAATCAATAACTAAGATATGTATTCAAACTCTACATAACAGTTAATGATGCACAAAATGACTGTGAGTATGAATTTAAAAAGCGCAATCTTATATAAAATAAACCACAAGTAGTGTTGTACGGAGTTTACACATGGAAATTCAATTTACTCATAAAATCTTCATAACCTAGAACTACCAAAGATGCTCTAGCCCATGATTAACCTATGAGCAATCATGGTAGTTGGTAGGATCTTAACTATAGTCTTGAAAATTACAAGATAAATTAAGTAGCGAAGTTAATCTAGATGCGGGCGTCATCGCGACTCTCTCCGTCTTGAATCTTCACTTGATTCTCACTTGGTTCGATAGACGAACCTCTCTCCACAGCTCTTACGGATGGCGGTAGGATTTTGGTGGTGATGGATGATGAAGTGGTGGTTCTTTTATCCTGTGAAAGCTCTTCTTTTATACTCGTGGAACCTCCTTACGGGCTTTGGATGGGCTTTTGCTTTAGGCATACATCAAATTTGGTAAAAGAAACCTGGAATTTCTAAAAATAGAAGCAGCGACATTCCGTTCGACCATGCCTCGTCTGGTCGAGCAATGGTCGAACAACAGTCGAGCAAGCTTTCTGTAAGTTTTTACATATTTTGTTTGACTAAGCCTCATCTGTTCGACCAAGATGATGCTGGTCGAACAACATCTCTTGGTTGAGCAAGCTCTCTGTACGTTTCTGCATATTTTGCTAGACTTGACCACCTTGTTCGACTAAAGTGATGATGGTCGAACAAGGTCCTGAGGTTGAACAACCTTCAAAAATTGCCTCAAAAATCGTGTCTTCCAATTCTGAGCCCTTACGATCTGTTTTTCTATACAAATATGATCAAAAAGCCCTAGTATCCTCTGATTCGTGGCTTTTCCATAAACATTCCGATTTATCTTAACAAAAAACTCAATCGTACTCAATTTTTACACAAATCAGAGCCTAAAATATGTGAATTTACACTCTCATCAAACCCCGAAACTTATATGTTGCTCGTCCCGAGGCAACAAAAATCAAAACAAATCCAGAGAGTGTAATCACGAGATCAAGCACAACCTATCCTAACACATGTAATTATATCAATTCAAAACATGCAATTCATCATACCTTTCATTCATGCAAAAATATCAATCAATCACAATACTTCTACGAGTGCTAAGTCATCTAGCTCACGGGTAAGTGTTTACTCTCTCTCTCTCTCTCAAGTGTAAAAGTTGTACACTTCATGGGTTAGTATAGACACTCAATTTCAATTCATATACTCGCGTAATCATAAGATTGACAAGGGTCTCAAAAATCCATTCATAACTAATTCAACACTAGGATCACAAAGGACTTGCATTTAGGTTGTAATGTTGGCTCTTTGGTAAAGGTTGGAGAATATGGATAATTAACTAAATTTACTAGTAAAGAAGTACCTTGGAGTTTTGCTTTTTAACAGCTTCCTTCTTTTCTCCTTCGTCCTTCTTATGATTACTTCAATTTGCGCTTTCTCCATCTTTCCTTTGATAAACAACTTTTCTTCGCAGTAGAATATCAATTCCGATGTTCGTCAAGCATAAGGGTACTAGTTTTGGGCACTATCCTTTCTAGCATTAGGGATATCGGTTTCAGGCACTATCCATTGCAAGATTTAACCACTTGTCTTATGATTCTTATTACACCAAATCTCTCCTTCCTACTCTTCTTCAAAACTTCATATAACATTTATTGACCTCCCCTCTTTACTAGTAACAGGTATTCAAGACTTAAAAAGGTAAACGACTATTTACCAAAGGCTTGCCAAAGAAAAAACTTAAAGGCTCAAAAAAACTTCCAATGATAATCTTATAATACGGTAGGATAAATTTGGCTAAGTGACTTAATCAATAATAATGGCCTAAGATCATTTCCTAGTATCTATCAATTATAGACTTCAAACAAGACTCTAAGTCAAGTTCTAGAATACGAGTATACAAACGACTCTCAAGAATAAACTATCATGCTCATAGCACGATCAAAAGGCTCAAATCCTCACATGGGTAATAGAATCCTAAGCACTTTTCAAAGCATGCAATCAACATCAATTTTCTATGAACTACAAGTAAAAATAGAACATGCTCATCATGAATGAAATCAACATGCATCAAAACAAGTGCACATGCATAACATGAATAACCATCAACTACTGATCCAAAGCAAATCAATGTATCCATCCTCCATCAATCAATCATCCAATCATCATCAATATTAAGTACATGCCACTCACACCACAAATACCCAACCTGTAAAGTGAAAAGAAGAAAAGAGATGAGATGAAAAAGATAAAACTAAAAACCTGGCACTACTACTCCTCCGGAGCATCATCATCACTCTCATCTCTGCGCCAATCATTGAAATCCCTCTGAAGAGTATCGATCTTCCTATCAAGAGCTTCATAGTTCTCATTCAAATCTTCCAATCTAAGGTTAAGCGCAGCATAATTATCATTCGCCAATGCCAACTGCCTATTCGTCTCCTGTTGGTTCGCATTAAGCGTGGTGAAGTGCTCATGCATCAATTGGAACTGCTCCCGATAAAATTAGTCCTCTGTGACGGTGGCTCAAAGTACTCATGCGCATGCGCCTGTGGAGGCTACGCCAGAGGCAACTCCATATTTGGAAACACGAAAGCTAGTGGCGGCTACGACTCTTTCTCTACAAAGTCGGCCGGATCTCCTATCAGGACCATGTCCTCATCTAAAATGATTCCCTGAGCGTGCATATCAACAAGAAGTCTTCAATCTCCTCTCTCCAGACAAGTCTCTGAGATCACCCTATGCTCCGAGGTATCCATCAATAAATTGTTGTTGACCCTAATGGTAGTGAGATCAACAATCGACAGTGAAAATCTGAATGTACTAGGATTCTTGCCACGGATGAACATCCAAGTATCGTCTATGCGCACAATTAATCCCATCCTCACACATGATGTCAGAATCAAGTCTGGATCTCCTCGAATAGGTCTATGCCTGCTCAGATCAACCCTGTAATACTCAGTTATTAAAGTGATGAGCCCTTCGATATTCACACGCTGAAATCCGTGGGTAGTAAACTTGTGTAGTTGCTGGAAGAAATAGGCTGCTACATTAAAACGAACACCATGAAGCATGCACCATAATACGTACAGCTCTCCCCTCAGAATACAACTACCCTCGGACCTTGCAAATAGAAATTCTATCCATATAAGCTATCACTGGGTTGTTGATGAAAGCAACTTTGGAAGTATTTGAATTATATCTCTCTCGCCTCCCTATAATAGCTCTGCAGAACTCATCAGGCTTGAAATCATTATGCTCCATATCAACTTCATTCTCATAGCCAATTAACTCATTGAACTCTCGAGCCCACATCGTCTGCTCCTGCCCACCAATCTGCATCCGAATACCATAAGCCCACATCGTCTGCCCCTGCCCACCAATCTGCATCCGAATACCATAAGGAAGGTATCGGTTTCCACGTTCTATCCTCAGTGTGCATGAGACCTCTGCAGTGATATGAAAATAGGTCTCTCTCTTCATCTCCATGAATCTAGTAATGCCCACCTGATTGAACATACAACGAATATCATTGATAATATTCATCTCCATCATTGCGTGACCATCCTGATACCGCATCCTCGTGATCTTTTGTGCTATTGCAGTCCACAACTCCTTCTTCTCCTCCCAATTTCCAAGTTTGAAGCCATAATCAAATGGCCTCCTCTTACCCATCCTCATTTTCTTGACTATCTCACCCAACAAGGCGACTTAGGTCCCTTCCTATTGGATGAAGAAGAAATCTATTTTCCTACAAGAACAATACTTCAATACATACCAAAGAGATAGATATACTCATCATAAGACTAGCATGAATCCTACTCAAGACTTCAAATTCATGTGCTTTAAACAACTCAATTCCAAGTGCTAATCTCGTCACAATAGCGATTATACATCAACACTTCAATCAAGAAAATTGGAACTCTTTTAGTCTTAACACTACACCACACAAGCATGCTTTCTATGTCACATAAACTTTAACCACAAATCCTAAAGCATGTTCATCTTCCACCCTCAATTGCATCACAACAACACTCCCATTCAATGAGCCCATATATATAAATCGAAATTAACCTTAAGCCCATACTATACACACCATCAATTTCACAAAAATTCAACAATTCAACGTAAATCAAACCATGAAAATTCAAGTTCTATTTTGAATAAGAACTTCAACAATTCAATAATCAAATCCAACCAAAACTATGTTTAATTCGCTCACCCAATCTTCATTAAGCATAATCACTACAATTCAAGAGTAAAAAGTGATAAGAAGCATACCTTTGTTGGACATAGTGTGTTATTAGCCATTTATAGTCAGGATGACTAATTAAAGAATTTATCGAACCACAGGGAGATAGGTACTAGGGTCTAAGAGATCTCGTGTTTATCATAGTATTATAGAGATGATCATAAAGGGGAGATAATAAAAATGACAATAAAATAAATGGATAGATGAATGGGGGATGGATAAATAAGCTAAGTAGATAGAGAATGAGACTAGTAATACTTATAGTATGGAGAATCTAGGTATCATGCAACGAATTCATATGTGTCATGGATTAATAACTAAGGGCCAACACGAATTTCACCTAAACACCCTCTCGAGAGGGATAGGTTGTAGATCCTCACAAAGGTCTCAAAATAGCTCAAAGGTTGGTTCTCAATCAAACAATTTCAACTAGGTACTAAGTTCAATTGGAGAGTCCCCTCACACGATCAATTGACATCTCAATCTAACCAATCGAATATTCTATCAAAGGGTTCTAAATCCTAAAGGATTTCTCAATCTCTTTACAATTTATAATGCACATGAAGTGTTTGATGAAATGATTCAATGAACTATCCTAAACATATAATTGATTTCTCAATCTAATCACATGGCCATGATAATTAATCACACAAATCAACAATACAAATCAAGCAATTAACAATCAATGATAGAAAATTAACAAATCCAATCAACTTATGAATTCAATTGCAAAATACCCAATATTATCCAACACAATTTATATTGCTAATCTCACGGGAGAGAGTAGCCTCTCATATTTATAAGAAAATTAATATAGACATTAAAATCCTTACAAAACATGATAAACAATAAGGTTTTAATACAAAGTTTGGATGAAAACTCCCTTGAATGTCTCCAATGGCGATCTTCTTCTTCCCCTTGCAATTCACCTCTCTTTCTTGCTTCTCTAACTACTTGGATGAAGGATTTAATGGTGGGATGAAGGTAGATTATATGGATGAAGAATGGATGAAGATGATGGTGTAAAATGGAGGAAATGGTGTGTGAGGTGTGTAGGGCTGTGTATTTCGGATCTAGATCAAAATGTTGAATGGAATGGTATTTATAACCTTATGGGCCTTCTAGAAGGAATCTGGAAATTTCAACAATTTTAGCACCGACACGACACGTGTACTGCGACACGGTCGGCCGTGTTCTTGCTGCCCTATTTCCTCTTTCACTGTTTTAAGCTCATTCACACACATTTCAATAAAAACACAAAATACAACTAAATAACACATAAATACCGATGAAATAATACGTAAACACACATAAAAAGACACTAAAATCAAGGTGAAAATATCACTCATCAGTGTGCGTATGGTGTTCGACGATGAAAACCCTAAAAAATTCAAGTGACTATCCCTAAATCGGACTTGGAGACCCTCATATTCGGATGTGGAAGTGTGTGGAAGGTTAGATTAGAGTGTAGGGGAGAATTTGGAAAGTGGACTTACGGGTTGGAATCGGTGTTCGAGAGAAGGTGATGGGAGTATGTCAAACGGAATGAGAAAACTAACCTTTTAAACTGAATTCAGACTCCATTCGACTTGATCGGATTAGTTGAACAATGGGGTATAAGTCGAGCAACCTGGATCTGCCCTTTAAAATTTGCTTCGTTTGACCAAAATATATTGGTCGAACAAGTGCTCAAAGTCGAGCAGCCTGCCTAGTCGTGCCCCCTGTTCTTCTCTGTCCCGCTCGATCTTCGTTCGACTTGCAGTCTTTGGTCCAATAACCCTTGCTTGGTCGAACAAACTCTCCGTAAGTTTTGCACATTTTGTTCGACTAGCTCTCGACCAAAACACCTTGGTCGAACAGCATGGTCCAGGTCAAATAAACTCTCTGGAAGAATTGCACATTGTGCTCGACCAGTGCTCGACCAGACTAGTTTGGTCGAACAACATCTCATTAGTCGATCAACTCCCTAGATTTTGAAACTTCGTATTCCTCTTGTCTTTCCCTACAATAATTAAACTATAGGACAACATCAAGTATCAAGATAGCAATTTCTAAGAACGAGAACCACTTTTAGACCTTATAACATCAAGTGTAACTCCGCAACGACACTTAAAAACAAAACACTACTAAACACTAGGCAAATTGTAAAAAATCGTAAATCAAAATCGGTCAAAGTTATAATATACAGCTAAAAATCAACTCCCCTAGCAAACATTACAAAGAAAAGATTATACTCTCTATGATACGATGAGGTAAGTACATCACACCCCCCCAAACTTAGTAGAAACTATAGTGGAAACTAAGTTTGCAAAGAGATGTAATTTTTGAATAATAAGCACGGAAAATATAAAAATTTTTTACTCACACCAATGAAAATAAAGCAATAAAATAGGAGGAAAAGCCCCCAACAGGCGCTCTTGTTTAACGTCAGAGAGTCACGACGGTACCAATCTAGTGCAAGGTATCTTCAAAGATGATGCAAGCATCATCCAGCGACTTGTAATGCTTCAAACAATGCCCATTCTCAGTGATAATGTCCCCATCTTTGTCCATAATCTCAAAACTTTCCCCTCTGCAGGTTCTATGGATAATGAACGGTCCCGTCCACTTTGATTTCAATTTTCCTACAAAGAGCTTAAAATGAGAGTTAAAAAGTAATACCTCATCACCTTGCTTGAACTCCTTGTATGAGATCTTTGAATCATGCCACTTCTTCATTCTCTCCTTAAAGATCTCCGAATTCTTTTAAGCTCGATTCCTGAACTCATCCTACTGATTTATATGAGTCATCCTCAACTCCTTTTGATCCTTGAGAGACAAGTTCAAACTCCTCAATGCCCAAAAAGCTATGCGCTGAACTTCTACAGGTAAGTGGCACGGCTTCCCATAGACAATTTGATATGGTGACATGTCCAACACCGTCTTATAAGCAGTCTGGAACCCCCACAAAACATCATTGAGCTTTATAGCACAATCATTCCTATTTGTTCCGACTACCTTTTCCAAAACTTGCTTCACTTGTCGGTTAGAGACTTCAGCTTGCCCATTCTCTTGAGGATGATAGGATGTAGTAACCCTATGCTTAACACCATAATCCTTGAGAACCTTTTCAAGAAGCTTATTGACGAAGTGAGTACCTCCATCGCTTACTAGTGCTCTAGGAACTCCATAGCGGGTAAATATATATTTCTTCAAGAAAGACAAAACATTCCTTGAATCATTCACTCAAGTGGGAATGGCTTCCACCCACTTAGAAACATAATCCACTGCTAAAAGGATGTAGAGAAATCCGTTAGATGGGGAAAAAGGCCCCATAAAATCGTTTTCCCATACATCAAAGATCTCAACAACAATGCTTGGCTGAAGTGGCATCTTATCTCTCCTACTTATGTTCCCCATACGTTGACATCTATCGCATGTCGCCACATAGGTTTCACAATCCTTAAACCACGTAGGCCAATAAAGATCAGATTGAAGTACCTTCGCTCCTGTCTTTTGATCTCCGAAGTGCCCTCCATTAGGTTGTGCATGGAAAAAATCAAGAACACTCTCCATCTACATCTCGATCTCGGGCACACACCAATGGATGATAGAATCCATATAAATCTTGTAGACAAACGGATCATACCATATAAACGTCTCAACATCCAGCTTGAATTTTGCAAGTTGATATCGGTTGAGATCTCTTGGAATTTCTCCTGCGGCAATGTAATTCACATAATTCGCATACTATGGATCCATCCCTTGAGCTTTTCAAAGTGTGTTGATAGAGCTTGATAACAGCTTGGGAAGGAATGAAATTGGTATTGAAACAGTGATTTAGCTTGATAATGATTTAAGGAGAAAATCTTGGAGTAGTGCTTAAATCTAGTACTCCATTGAATCAAATACCCTAGGGTAGTGCTTAAATCTAGTACCCTATGGAGGATGCGTGAGGTAGTGCCCAAAACTGGTACCTCGAGAGAAAAAGCAGAAAAAAGAAAGGAAAGAAAAAGTATGTTGAGCTTAAAGGAAATGAGAGAAAAGAAAATTAGAAGAGCATGAAGCTGGATATTCTTGAAGTGTAAAAATCTACAGTACAAAAGATCTCCGATTTTAATTCTCTACTAATTGAGCCACTTTATCCATATGTTTCCTACCCTTACAAATGAGCCAACATTACATCCAAAAGAAAAGTCCTTTTTGATCCCATTGTCGAATCATACTTTTAGTGGTAAAGAGTTTGAAACGTTTGGCAAGCTTATAATTACGCATGCACTTGAATTGAATCTGAGCATAAACACCTTAACCCATAAGTGTACATATTTTACACTTGAGTGCGATATATACTTCTTGTGAGAACATGTGAATGTAGCATTTGAATTGGTGGTGATTGTCTTAACTTGTATGCTACGAATTGATTATTACATGTAATGAGAATTGCATGACCTAAGTTGATGACAATTGTATTTTGAATGGGGTATTGGTCATAGTCCTTGTTTCCCTGCTAATTTTCTTACTCTCTCTCGCTTTATTTTGATTTTGTTGCCTTGGGACGAGCAACAGGTAAGTTTGGGAGATTGTTGAGAGTGGAAATTAGCGTGTTTGAGTGTCCAATTTAACACCTTTTTGATGAGAATTGTTGTTATATATTAGCACAAGTGTCTTATATTCAATATATAAGAGAAAAAGATGCATTTGAGGTGTTTTATTGTGTTTTATGTGAAAAAAGGGTTAAAAGTGCAAAGTTGGAGAAAAGATGCAATTTGTGCAAGAATGCTGAAAACGCACATCTAACTTTTATAATTTTTCTGTATTGTTGTTGAGATCAAAGCTGTTGGTGTGATACATGGTTGGAAAACCACTGAAATGAGGGTTGATTTGGCGTAAAGAACACCTCAATTGGAGTCCAAACGAGGAAGTTATGATCGAAATAGTGACACCGTGCGAGCTGTGCCGAACAGAACGGCTGTGCTACTTTACATGGCTTATTATACATTTAAATCTTAGAGTTTTCTTAAGTTCTTTATATGGATAGAAATCCAAGGAAGAGAGGATCGCGTGAGCGCAAGAATCACTCAAATTAGAGCTTGGATGTGGAAGTTATATGAGAAACGGTGAGATAGTGCAGGCCAATTCGACCAAGACAGGGTCAATTCAACCTAATCTTCTGGTCAAATTAGACGGCAAAAGAAGCAATTTGACCACGAGCTGTCAATTAGACATGTTGTGCTGGTCGAATTGAGCACCTGGGACTTATAGTAGGCCAATTCGACCTGGAAGGGACAATTCGACCTGTTGGTGAGGTCGAATTAAGCCTTGGAAACTTACCATATCCGTATTTTTACACTCTCAATGCTGTGATCACTCAAAAAGCCCATTTCAATGCCTATAAGGAGAGCTTACAAGTATAAAAAGGGGTGTAGATAATATCAAAAATCAGATTGGAACAAGGAATTGAGTAGAGGAGAGGCCACAACCATACCACACCCCACAAGGGGGGATCACCTCCCAACCATCATCCACATCCTTTCCTCCATCCATCCATTTGGAATCAAGAGGAGAACCAAGAGGAATTGAAGAGACGGAAGAGAGAAGGAAGGAGGCTTCTACACCAAGGGTTTTCCTAATTCTTTTCTTCTACTTTCTAATTTTTCGGACATATGGGTAAGATCTATCCAACCCCCATATGTGTTTCCTACAACATCATGGGCTAGAGATTTTTTAGTAGAATTAGGGTTGTGAAGGTTTTATCTAGTTAATTGAACTTCCATGTGTACACTTCGTACAACACTACTTGTGGATATATTTTATATATGATCGTGCTTTCTTAATTCATACTCACAGTCATTTTGTGCATCATTAACTGTTATGTAGAGTGTGAATACATATCTTGGTTATTGATTGAGTGCGTTCACTGCTGAGCAGGATTCCATGTTATGATTCTAAGTGAGAGGAGTCCAAAGCTTCATTAGAACTATCATATATGAATATTTATTAATTGAATTGAATTTGGATTATTAAATATGATAAAATGGATAATTTTATAGTACCTATAAAGGGAGATCATATCGGGTTAGAGTACCAATTGGCCAGGGAAATAATTGATACTGATAGTACCTAGAAAGGGGGTGGAATTATATCTCTTGCTCCGAGGTTATTGATTGTCGTTATTTTCACCTAGATTTTAGTGTCTTTTTGAGTGTATTTTGCGTATTGTTTTATCCGTATTTTTGTGTATTTTGGTGGTGTTATGTATTTTCATAGGAATGTGTGAGAATGATCTTAAACATACATATAACAGATGAAAATGGAGTAAAAATAAAGAAGGAAGATCAAACAAAGAAGAAGAAACAAAGGTGCAAGAACACGGCCGGCCGTGCTGGCAACACGGCTCGTGTTGCAGCAAAACGGCCCGTGTGCCAGACACGGGCCTGTCCAGAATGGTCGTGCGGCGGCATCTATTTATCCAACACGACCACCATTTGGTCGTGTTGTGAAGCACGACCCGTGTTCAGAGCACGACCCGTGTACAAGACACGGGCCTGTAAGCGGAGGCCGTGCGGCGACGTCTAGGCATTCAACACGGCCACCATTTGGCCGTGCGACGCAGAACGACTCGTGTGCCGCATGCCCTGACACGACACGACCCGTGCTACGTGACACGACTCGTGTCGGCACCAGAACAGGATATTTTTTTACAATTCTTCTAGAAGGTCTCCATGGGGTATAAATACCAATCCATTCAACATTTTAAGAGAGATCCGAAATTCTACTGTTCACACACACCTCACACACCATTCCTTTGATTTCACACCATATTCTCCATCCCATTCATCCATTTTGAGATCTACATCATCTCTCCATAATTTCCTCCATCCAAATCAAGTGAAGAAGCAAGGAAGCTTGGGTGATCACCAAAGGAAGAAGGGAGATTCAATTGGATCCATTTCCAAGGGAGTTTTCATTCCAATTTTGTGTTAATCCTTTAGTTTATCATGATTTGTAAGAATTATAATGTCTATGTTATGGATCTTATGAAGATTGTAGGCTAATCTCCCTTGTGAGATTAGCAACATGAAGATTGTTGGTTAATTTGTGGATCTATGTAATTAAATTCATATGTTGATGGGGATATTTGATTTTCTATCATTGGTGCTTATATATCTTGAGATCTATGATGTTTTGTGTGTTTGATTGTTCTAATTATATGATTAGATTGAGAAATTAATTATGTGCTTAGGATAGTCAAGTGAATCATTTCATCAAACACCTCATGTGCATTATAGATGGTAAAGTGATTGAGAAGTCCTTTATTATTTAGAACCCTTTGATGGAACATGTGATTAGTTAGATTGAGAAGTCAATTGATTATATGAAGGGATTCTATAATTGAACTTAGTACCTAGTTGGAATAGTTTAATTTAGAACCAACATTTGAGCTATTTTGAGATTGTGCAAATGATCTACATCCTATTCATTTCGAGAGGAAGTTTAGGTGGTATAAGTGTTGGCCCTTAGTCTTAACCCTTGATACATATGAGTTTAATGCATGAATCCATAAGTTACCACTTCATTAGTGTTGTTAATCTCACTTCTACTTAATTTGGAAAACCACTCATTCATCATTTTTATCTCGTCTTTGGATTATTGTTTGTCTACTTTCATTTAATTACTTGTTACCCAAACCATCCATCTATGATTCGTCTCTATAAAATCGTGATAAACGTGATATCGCTTAAGTGCTAGCATCGACCTCCCTGTGGTTCGATAAATTCTTGAATTGGTCAACCCGACTACAAGTTATGGCTAATCAAATGGCGCCGTTGCCGGGGAGGTAACGGTTGCTAGTAGCTTAAAGAAGGAACGTTTAAAGCGATCTTACTAGAGACATTTATTTTCTTGTATTTATTACTTGTATTTGCTTTGTGAAAATTTGTTCTAATTTTTTCTTGTCTTGAAGGTGTATGCAAACGAGGTCAAAAGGAAAGCAAGTCGAACCAATTGATCTAGAGCTTGAAAACACTTTGAGGAGAAAGAGAAGAGAGAACAAAACCAAAAATAGTAATTCAATGGAGAATTATCAAGGTGACAATCGTGTTGGGTTAGAGCATGATGGGGAAGGAGGACACAATATGAACGTGCAAGACAATGCACATCAATTCAATGAGAATCCTCCTCAACAAGCCTATCAAAATCATGGAGCTATAAACAATCAAGCTTATATTCAACAACTTGTGCAACAAGCGATGATTCAACAAGGTTTTCAACAACCTTATCCTCCTCAACAACAAGCTTATGTGCCACCACCTCCACCTCCGGTTCAACATGGAGTTCAAAATGATCAAAGAGTGATACGGGACTTCTTCATGCCAAGGGCAATTCCACAAATGATGGGACCACCAATTCATGCTAACAATTTTGAGTTTAAAATGGGCTTGATTTCATTGGTGAGAGAGCAACAGTTTGGTGGAGCTCCGAATGAAGATCCTAACGCTCATCTAGCTCAGTTTGTGGAGATTGCCAACACAGTAAAGATGAACGGAGTGAGCGAGGATTGCATAAAGATGAGGCTATTCCCATTTTCTTTGAGGGATAGAGCAAGAACATGGCTCTCCACTCTTACTCCCGGTACGTGCAACACTTGGGATGAGCTAGCGCAAATGTTTTTGAACAAATACTTTCCACCTTCTAAGACGCTTCAAATGAAGAGCTTGATCACGCAATTCAAACAAATGCCTCAAGAGAGTTTTTATGAAGCGTGGGAAAGGTTCAAAGAAATGCTACGCAAGTGTCCACAACATGGCTTCCCGGAGAATCAACAAGTTGGATTTTTCTATCAAGGACTTGTGAACGGACAAAGAGTGCTTGTTGATGCCTCGGCAGGAGGATCCGTACTAGGTGTAACTCCGGAAAGGGCTATTCGAATTTTTGATGAGATTGCTACAAATGTTTATCAATGGCCATCGGAGAGAGTTAGTGGAAGCTATGGTTTTGAAAGCTATGATAAAGGACAACAGTTTAGTGTGAAGAGTGTAAGTGTTGAACCAAGTATGCTAAGCATGGAAAAGATAGTGGCGGAAGTTGTTAAACAAATGAGCTTGAATCAAAGTATGAACAATCAAGGAGCAAATATGGTTGAGGGGCTACAAGTCGAGCAAGGTGTGCTACCTCCGAATGCGGTGAATGGTGAACAATGGACCAACTCTATGCCACGCGTTGAGGATGTGTCTTATATGCAAGGAAGAAATTATCAAGGTAATTATCAAAACAATTACCAAGGTAATTTCAATCAAAATCAAGGAAGTTATCCACAAAGGCAAGGGGGATTCAATGCTCAAAGTAGTGGAAGTTCACATTCACAACATCAACCAAGGCAAGGAGGTTTCACTAGCCAAGGAAGTGGAAGTTCTTATCCACAACAACAAAGGAGGCAAGATAATTTTTCTTATGCAAACCCAAGTAATGCGATTGCTTATCCTCCGGGGTATCATCCGGGAGCTAAAGCGCCAAATAATGAAGGGAAGGCAACTACCGAAGAACTTCTTGAGAAATTGATTGCTTCCAACAAAAATCAAGAGGAAGTAATTGAAAGAAAATTCAAGGCTTTTGAGGAAGTAAATGAAAGACGATTAAAAGCCATTGAGGAAAACAGTGATAGAAAACTCAAAGCCTTGGAGTATTCATTTAGTCAAATGGCGAGCTCAATGAGTGCTAATGAGAAAGGAAAATTTCCTTCCACTACCATTGTGAACCCAAAGGAACAATGCAAGGCAATTACCTTGAGAAGTGGAACAAATTATGATGGACCGTCTATGCCATTAGAAGATGATAAGGTGGAAGAGAAGGAAATGGAGAAAACCTTGGTTGAAGAAGAAATCGATGTTGAAAGTGAAGTTGAAGATAAATTGAATGAGGAACCGGAATTGATTGATAACAAGGTTGTTGAAAAGAAATGGGAAAGAACCAAGGCGATGAAAAAGAAAGAGGAAGAAATTGAAGTGGAAAGGGATAGTTGGGGAATTCCAAAAACACAAGTACCTATTCCTTTTCCACATCGATTTTTGAAGAAAGGCTTGGATGAAAAATTTGCAAAGTTTTTGGAAATTTTCAAGAAAATCCACATTAATATACCCTTTGCGGATGCTTTGAAACAAATGCCTCACTATGCGAAGTTTTTGAAGGACATCATGTCAAGGAAGAGGAGCTTGATAGAGAATGAGACCGTCAACTTGACGGAGGAGTGTAGTGCAATAATTCAAAGGAAGTTGCCGCCAAAGCTCAAAGATCCGGGGAGTTTTGTTATTACATGCGAAATGGGCAAGAGTGAGGTTCATAAAGCTCTTTGTGATCTTGGGGCAAGTATTAACTTGATGCCTATGTCCATTTTCAAGAAACTTGGTATAGGGGAAGTGAAACCTACATCCGTTACATTGCAATTAGCGGATAGGTCTTTAACCTACCCTAGAGGAATAGTGGAGGATGTGTTAGTCAAGGTTGGAAAGTTTATATTCCCGGTTGATTTTGTAGTGCTTGATATGGACGAGGATGCAAATGTTCCATTGATATTGGGGCGTCCATTTTTAGCAACGGGAAGAGCTTTAATTGATGTACAAAAAGGGGAGTTGAAGTTGAGAGTAAATGAGGAAGAGGTGGTTTTCTCGTTGAAGAGTGCTATGAGATATCCAAATGAGAAAGAAGAATGTAGAAGGATCGACATGATTGATGAAGTTGTTGAAGAGAACCTACCATTCATCTTAGCTAAAGATCCTCTTGAAATGAGCATAAGCCATTCTCTTACTTTATCTTTAAACTCTAATCATTCTGTTCATTGTTTGGAAGATGAAGATATTAATGATTGTTTACATGAATTGAATGCTTGTAGGGAAATGCAAGAGGGTGAAGCAAAGTTGGCATACTATGGAAAGAGGGAATACCTTCCATTAGAGATGGAGATTGAAGAGTCAAAGGTTGATAAAGGAAAGGAAGAATTGAAGCCTCTACCCGATCACCTTAGGTATGCATATTTGGGGGACGAGAAGACATTTCCGGTAATTGTATCATCATCCCTTTCTCCTTTAGAACTTGATAAATTGTTGAGAGTACTTAGAGATCATAAGAGTGCTATAGGGTGGAGTTTGGATGATTTGAAGGGAATTAGTCCTACAATTTGCATGCATCACATAAGGTTGATTGATGAGAACAAATCATGTATACAACCTCAAAGACGTTTGAATCCTATTATGCAAGAAGTTGTTAGAAAAGAAGTTTTAAAATGGTTGGATGCTAAAATTGTTTATGCCATTAGTGATAGTCCTCATGTAAGTCCTTTGCATGTTGTGGCTAAGAAAGGAGGGTTAACCATTGTTACAACGGAATTTGATGAAGAACTTGCAACAAGGGTGAAAACGGGGTGGAGAGTTTGTTGTGATTATAGAAAACTTAATGACAATACTCATAAGGATCATTTCCCTTTGCCTTTTATTGATCAAATGCTTGATAGGTTGGCGGGATACAAGTATTATTGTTTTCTAGATGGATACTCGGGGTATAACCAAATCATGATAGCCCCCGAGGATCAAGAGAAAACAACTTTTACTTGTCCGTACGGCACATTCGCTTTCTATAAATTGCCTTTTGGGTTATGCAATGCGCCCGCCACCTTTCAACGTTGTATGATGGCTATTTTTGGAGGATTGATTGAAAATGTGATGGAAGTTTTTATGGATGATTTCTCCGTGTTTGGATCTTCATTTGATATATGCTTAACTAATTTGTCCATGGTCTTGCAGCGATGTCAAGATACGAACCTCGTCTTGAATTGGGAAAAATGTCACTTTATGGTTCAAGAGGGTATCGTACTTGGTCATCATATCTCCGAAAAAGGTTTGAGAGTTGATAGAGCGAAGGTTGTAGCCATTGAACATCTTCCCCCTCCTAAAAACGAAAAAGGGGTTAGATCGTTTCTTGGTCACGCCGGTTTCTATCGACGTTTTATAAAGAATTTTTCTAATATTGCCAAACCTTTGTGTAAATTGCTTGAGAAAGATACTCCATTTGAATTTAATGATGAATGTCTTGATGCTTTTAGGGTGTTAAAGGAAGCTTTGATTTCTTCACCAATCCTTGTCTCTCCCGATTGGAGCAAGCCCTTTGAACTCCATTGTGATGCAAGTGATAGTGCTTTGGGAGTAGTGCTTGGACAAGTGCGAGAGAAGAAATTTCGAGCTATCTATTATGCATCAAAGACGTTCAATGCAAATCAAAAGAATTACACCACAACGGAAAAGGAGTTTCTTTCCGTAGTCTATGCTTTTGAAAAATTTCGTCCATACTTAGTTGGCACGAAAACCATTGTCTATACGGATCATGCTGCCATTAGGTATTTGATGAGTAAAAAGGATGCCAAACCAAGACTAATTCGTTGGGTTCTTTTGTTGCAGGAGTTTGATGTTGAGATACGTGATAAGAAGGGAGTCGAAAATGTCATAGCCGACCACTTGTCACGATTGGAGAATGTTGATGAAAAAGGAACCATGGAGCTCATAAATGATATGTTCCCGGATGAAGAGATACTTCAAGTGGATTTTCATCGGATGTACACTTTGTGTGAGACCGGAAGACCGTGGTACGCGGATTTGGTAAATTACTTAGCGTGTGGTATCAAGCCGGACCATCTCACCGAGTCAAAAAGGAAAAAGTTCTACCATGATGTTAAAGAATATTTTTGGGATGATCCTTTGTTGTTTAAGCATTGTCCGGATGGTATCATACGGAGGTGTATTCCGGAGGAAGAAAAACTAAGTGTCATGGAGATGTGCCATAGTTTACCATGTGGAGGACACTTTGGGTTTCAAAAGACGGGAGCTAAGATCTTACAGTCGGGATTGTTTTGGCCAACATTGTTCAAAGATTGCAAAGAATACGTCAAGGAGTGTGATAGATGCCAAAGAATTGGAAGTATTGGACAAAGAGATGAGATGCCTATGAAGAACATCTTTGAAGTTGAAGTGTTTGACGTTTGGGGGATGGACTTCATGGGCCCATTTCCGTCTTCCAATGGTTTTCTTTACATTTTGCTTGCGGTAGACTATGTGTCTAAATGGGTAGAAGCAATTCCTACAAGAACAAATGATGCTCTAGTTGTTAAAGCTTTCTTGAAGAAGAACATTTTTGCAAGGTTTGGAGTACCAAAAGCAATCATTAGCGATCAAGGGACTCATTTCATTAACAAGATCATTGAAAAGCTTTTGAGAAGCTATGGAGTTAAGCACAAGGTGTCAACACCTTATCATCCGCAAACAAATGGTTTGGCGGAGGTATCAAATAGGCAAGTAAAGCTTGTTCTTGAGAAGACAGTAAAGGGGAATAGGAAGGATTGGTCTTCTAAGCTAGATGATGCGCTTTGGGCTTATCGAACGGCGTACAAGACCACTCTTGGTTTGTCTCCGTATAAACTTGTCTATGGGAAAGCATGTCATCTTCCGGTTGAAATAGAACACAAGGCTTTATGGGCATTGAGGAAGTTAAATCTTGAGGAGAAAGAATCGGGAAAGAAAAGATGCCTTCAATTGATTGAACTTGAGGAATTTCGTGAGGAAGCATATTCAAACTCACAAATTGTCAAGGAGAAGCTGAAACGATGGCATGATGAAAGAATCAAAGCAAAGGAGTTTATACCGGGGGATAGAGTACTTTTGTTCACTTCTAGATTGAAACTGTTTCCCGGAAAGCTTCGTTCAAAATGGACCGGTCCATACAAGGTGATTGAAGTTAGAGAGAATGGATCTTTAATGCTTGAGGGATCGGATGGAAATTCTTTTATTGTCAATGGTCATAGGGTTAAGCATTACCATTCTCCCTCTCAAAGGGAGTTGGTATATGTTGACACTTTCTCTTCTTGAGATCCGTATCCTTTTAGTAGTTTAGGTTTGTATATATTTCTTTTCTTGTTTTGTTTTCTTTTGGTATCGTAGGTGGATTGTGCTTATGAGGAGAAGATTTTTGTTAAAACATTCTAAGTGTGTGTCATTGATGTGAACGGTTTATCGTACCATTTTTTGCAAACTTTCTTTGAAACTCTTGTTTCAATTCAAGTTTGGGGGGATAATATGATGTGATACGATACATTATATTCTATGTTGACATGCATTCGTGTGTTTTTGAGCCAAATTTGAAATTTTCTCATAAGTTCGGTTTAGTTTTGATTCGTTTTGGTGGTGTTGAAGTTGATAGTCCTTTTTGTTTTGATATTACCATGAACTAATGATGTTGATGAAGTGTGAGCATGAATAGGGAGTTTTGGAAGCATGGAAACAAGGAAAGACAAGAGTTGAAGATGAAAAGTGGAAGATTCAAGGGAGTAGTGACACGCCTCGTGTCGCCGACACGGCCCTGTTAGCTTTGGCCGTGCGGCGACATCAGTTAGTCCAACACGAGCAGGATTTGGTCGTGTTGCGTGACACGGGTCGTGTCCAAGCGCGAGACTCGAGTCGTGTCGGCGACACGACCCTATACACTTTGGCCGTGCGGGAGCACCAGAACACGCAACACGGGCACCTTATGGCCGTGTTGCGTGACACGACTCGTGTCGGGTCTGAAGCAGCGTTTTAAAAGGCAGATTCTGAACACTCATTCCACCGTGAATTTTCAGTCGAAACTCCACCCATCATCCTCTAAACACCAAAGAGTGATGGCTGAAAGAAGAGTGAGGAAACGCAATGAGGACTTCATTTTCATTGAGTCAGATATGGAACTGTCCAACCTTGATGCCAAACTGCTAATGAAAGACCAACACCCTGAGAATTTTGGAGTAGAGTTCATGGAATGAGAGAAGTACGCATTGAGATGGGAGTACATAATCCCAAAGATTAGGGCAACTCGATTCCAAGATCAAGCAACCATGGAAGGCCTTGGAATAGAAGGTGATCTGAGGACTCTATTCCGACGAGTGGAAATTGAGGAGTTTTTCGATAAGAGACCTCCCACTTATCTCCACCTTACAGCCGAGTTCATGAGCACCTTGGAGGTTCACAGAGATAGGAACAAGTTTCCTATTGCTATCACATTTCAGTTAAACAATGAGATGTGGGAGAAGATACCTGTGAATGAGCTGAATAGATTTTTTGGGTGCCCAATCATGAGAGGCCATCAGAACTTCCTACCACAAGGGGGTTTCAATCAACAAACGTGGTGGAGAAAATTGGTTGAGGATGGGACTGAGCCTCCAGAGTACATTCCAAGTTCGTCTAAAGGGACAGCCATAAGGAACCCAGTCATGAGGTACCTTGAGAAGATAGTATCAAATACTATTCTGGGTCGGTTCGAGAGTGGATCTGTTGGGGAGAAGCAGTTATACATCATGTACAGTATATTCAAAGAGTTCACAGTGAACATTGCAGCTCATTTCGTTCAGCATGCAGATAGAGTGGCGAAGAGAGAGAACACTAGAGGGATTATGATTGGAGGAATGGTGACAATGATTGCTCAAGGGTTAGGCATCAACCTTAGAGGGATGCAACACTCGATGATTAGTGAAGGGCTCACGTACAATCAACTCATAAGGATGGAGTTCCTATCATTCATAGGAAATATGTATTGTTTGAAGCAAGATAAGGGAGCTCCATTCCCTCTACCTGCTCCTGAGCTCACCACACTGCAAGGACGAAGAAAGCACCAGAATTTAGCAATGGCAAGTCCTAACCACTCCGCAGTCGTGAGAGCTTTCTACCGAGAGAATAGAGATGGAGTGGAAGCAGTGCTCCAGCAGATGAGAGTGGATGAGAATCCTGAGCTAAGGAATCTGAGAGCTGAGCCGATGGACATGGATGTAGGGGAGGAAGAGCAACATCATCAGGTGGAATTTGAAGAGCATGCACCAGAGCCTCCAGCATTTGAGCACGAAGAAGAAGAACAAGAGGAAGGAGATGGACCAAGAGAGGGGAATGCAAGATGGAATCTTCTGGAGAACGAACTCATGGAGATCAGGCAGACGCAGCAGGCGCTTGGAGATGAGATGAGAGAGTTCCGAGAGGAGCAGCAGAGGCAGGGTGCAATGATAAGGGAGATCCATGAAGGGCAGCGTCGTAGGGAATACTATGAAGAAAATACACGATCACGCTCGAACAACATGGAAGAGATGATCACAAGGATGTTCAATTTCCAATTCCCTACCACACCTCGTGCTTATACTCCTTGGGGATCATGGCATAATCAACCCCCTCCGCCTCCGGATAACTAAGGGAGTACTTTTGGTGTTCGACACTTCATTAGTTCATCTTCTTTAGTGATTTAATTTGTGTTGGATTTGAGACTTCGTATTGTTTTATTTTGGGATGTTTAATTTCGTACTTTTCTTTCAATTAAGGATTGAGATGATTTTTGTTGTGTATTGACTATGGATGGGGTGAGTTTTCTTTGTATCTTTTCTTTTATTGTATCTTGGTGTTTTTGCTTTTGTCGTTTTGTTGTTTCTTTGGTTTATTTGTGTTTGTGTGTTGTTTTTTTTTATTTTTTTCGTGTTAGGGTTTGATTTGGTGGTTTGTTTGGGAGGTTGTGAGTCGTTTTGAATATGAGTGATGATGCATTATGGTGATAAGTGAGGTCGAATTATGATTAAGGAACTCTACGCTTTCGAATTGTGATATGTTTTATTTAACTAATTCAATTAAAAAGAATGAATAAGTTGTAATAAGTCCTTTTAAGTCGAGCATAAACCTGTGAGAATTTGAGCCTCGACCAAGTATACATGGTACCTTTTCATGAGTGGATCGGTTGAGTTTTGATAAACTAAATACTTGCTCAAAGACTTTAGGAATGAATCCGATTAATGGAGATCGATGAAATGATTTAAGGCCATCCTTGTCATGTATAGCCATTGCCAAATATTTCCTTACCTTTAAAAATCATCCCTAGTCAACCACTTTGAGCCTATAAGCCTATTTATTGTGAAGATAGCACATTACAAGCTTTAATTACCCACATGAGCTTAAGATATATACCTTGAGTGTGAGTAATAAAGAAGATGGTGGCTAAAAAGGTGTGATGAGATAACAAAAGAGAAAGAGGAAATGGTGAATAAGTAAGGAAAAGGATGAAAAGAGCATAAGAAAGAATGGACATGCAATTTCAAAACAAGAAAATGAGCAAGCAACAATAATATGCTCAAGTACTTAAGAGTCAAAGAAAAGAGGCATGAATCTAGAAGAAGCTCAAAAATCCAAGAAAGTGATGATTGGTGCTTATGATCAATAAAGAAAAGAAAGGAAGAAAAAGAATGTTAAGGGATGGAAGAAAGTAGCTACCTCTTCGATTACTTACACTCGTTTAGTCACTTTTACCTATATTCTTCCTACCCTACCAAAAAGCCTATCATTACGTCCTTAATTAAAGACCTTTTTGATCATTGATTAAATTTTTGGTGGTTTATGAATAGAGTCTACGAGCAAGTGTATGGTGAGTCGAGCCAATTGATTGATGAGTGTTGATTTACCTTATTTAAAGAGTGTCGAGTGAAATTGATAAACTTATGTGAGGCTTAGACTAAAAGGACTATATTGCTCTTTATTCTCTTTTGATTGAACTTGTTAATTTCTCTTATCATGAATCTAATGTTGTAGGTTAGCTTAGCATGATTTGAAATTCTTGTTGCTAATGATGTGTTCTTACTTGTATTCGTTTAGTCTTTTTACTAGGTGAAAACTTCTCCCTCAGTCTATCATTTTCATTGTTCGGGGACGAACAATACTTCAAGTTTGGGGGTGTGATTGTCGTTATTTTCACCTAGATTTTAGTGTCTTTTTGAGTGTATTTTGCGTATTGTTTTATCCGTATTTTTGTGTATTTTGGTGGTGTTATGTATTTTCATAGGAATGTGTGAGAATGATCTTAAACATACATATAACAGGTGAAAATGGAGTAAAAATGAAGAAGGAAGATCAAACAAAGAAGAAGAAACAAAGGTGCAAGAACACGGCCGGCCGTGCTGGCAACACGGCTCGTGTTGCAGCAAAACGGCCCGTGTGCCAGACACAGGCCTGTCCAGAATGGTCGTGCGGCGGCATCTATTTATCCAACACGACCACCATTTGGTCGTGTTGTGGAGCACGACCCGTGTTCAGAGCACGACCCGTGTACAAGACACGGGCCTGTAAGCGGAGGCCGTGCGGCGACGTCTAGGCATTCAACACGGCCACCATTTGGCCGTGCGACGCAGAACGACTCGTGTGCCGCATGCCCTGACACGACACGACCCGTGCTACGTGACACGACTCGTGTCGGCACTAGAACAGGATATTTTTTTACAATTCTTCTAGAAGGTCTCCATGGGGTATAAATACCAATCCATTCAACATTTTAAGAGAGATCCGAAATTCTACTGTTCACACACACCTCACACACCATTCCTTTGATTTCACACCATATTCTCCATCCCATTCATCCATTTTGAGATCTACATCATCTCTCCATAATTTCCTCCATCCAAATCAAGATAAGAAGCAAGGAAGCTTGGGTGATCACCAAAGGAAGAAGGGAGATTCAATTGGATCCATTTCCAAGGGAGTTTTCATTCCAATTTTGTGTTAATCCTTTAGTTTATCATGATTTGTAAGAATTATAATGTCTATGTTATGGATCTTATGAAGATTGTAGGCTAATCTCTCTTGTGAGATTAGCAACATGAAGATTGTTGGTTAATTTGTGGATCTATGTAATTAAATTCATATGTTGATGGGGATATTTGATTTTCTATCATTGGTGCTTATATATCTTGAGATCTATGATGTTTTGTGTGTTTGATTGTTCTAATTATATGATTAGATTGAGAAATCAATTATGTGCTTAGGATAGTCAAGTGAATCATTTCATCAAACACCTCATGTGCATTATAGATGGTAAAGTGATTGAGAAGTCCTTTATTATTTAGAACCCTTTGATGGAACATGTGATTAGTTAGATTGAGAAGTCAATTGATTATATGAAGGGATTCTATAATTGAACTTAGTACCTAGTTGGAATAGTTTAATTTAGAACCAACCTTTGAGCTATTTTGAGATTGTGCAAATGATCTACATCCTATTCATTTCGAGAGGAAGTTTAGGTGGTATAAGTGTTGGCCCTTAGTCTTAACCCTTGATACATATGAGTTTAATGCATGAATCCATAAGTTACCACTTCATTAGTGTTGTTAATCTCACTTCTACTTAATTTGGAAAACCACTCATTCATCATTTTTATCTCGTCTTTGGATTATTGTTTGTCTACTTTCATTTAATTACTTGTTACCCAAACCATCCATCTATGATTCGTCTCTATAAAATCGTGATAAACGTGATATCGCTTAAGTGCTAGCATCGACCTCCCTGTGGTTCGATAAATTCTTGAATTGGTCAACCCGACTATAAGTTATGGCTAATCAGTTATTCACACATGTTACATGCATGTTTACTTGTGTCTATAGAGTACATATGCGTGGTTTAGTGATGCGTTCATATTCCACAAGGCAGAGTCGGACATCAATACGTGAAAGAGAAATTAATGAGTGAAACTGGATTATCCTAGAGCTACCTATTCTCTCTCTTGATCTACTTTCGTATTCTTCTAGTGTTATTTATTTTATTTGTTATTTTAATTAATTGTTTTGTAGTTTAACAATTCAAACTTCAAATCTTTATTACCACAATTCGTCTTAATTAATTTAGTTAATAATTAAATTGATAATACGCCGTCCTTTGGGATCGATATTCACTTGGTTGCTTGCTTAAGCTGCAATTGATATCCTTAATACTTGGGGATTAATTTTACGTGCAAAGAAAATGCACATCAAGTTCTTGGCGCCGTTGTCGGGGATGACTGTTATTATTAGTTTATTATTTCTAGTTTGATTAAGACTTTTATTTGTGATTATTTATTTCTATCTAACCTTAAATTTTTCTGAGATACTTGTGCACTAGGAAAAGGAAAGAAAGGAAAGGAAGAGATAACACACAGTACTAAACATGGCCAGAGCAAGGCAGAATCCGGATAATGTTGCCATATGTGAAATTTTTACGAACTATGGGATTGGCAACATGGGGTTGATAGGAGCAAGGGGGGAAGATGATGATTTTGAAATACATCCCGCTCTTATTAGTATGGTGGAAAAGAATCCCTTTTCTGGAGGTTGTTTTGAAGATCCATAGCATTTTGAAAATTTCTTGATTATGCAAACACTCAAAAGGGAGTTGGAGCTAATGACAATGCTAGGCGGATCGCCCTATTCGAATTTTCTTTGATTGATAAGGCGGAGGCTTGGTATGAGACTCTTGATGCCAATGATTGCACTACATGGGAACAACTGTAGCAAAAGTTCTTGGAGAGATATATGTCACCCTCAAGGATCTTAAGAATGAGGCAAGAGATCACCCAATTTGTTATGAATAAGGGTGAGAAATTTCATGAGGCATAGATAGGTTTAAAGATATGCTCAGGAGGTGTCCACACCATGGAATGTCGAAGTCTCAGTACATAAGTATCTTCTACTATGGATTGGATTGTGAGTCGTGTGTCTTTATTGATGCATCATCAGGTGGAGCGCTGTTATCTAAGACAACACTTGAAGCAGAAAAGTTATTTGAAGACATCTCTATGAATTCACGTGACTGGCATGTAGATAGAGATAGAGGATCATATATGCTTGGTAAGGTAGCGCAGGTTGAACATCAAGTGGTAAAGCCGAATAGGGAGGATGAGATCGTCTCTAGTCTTGTGAACATCAACAAGCTACTAGATTACCAGCAAAAGCAGATTAAAGAGTTGACACTAGGGGGCCTAGTATGCGGCATCACGAAGTGAAGAGTGTTGAAGATACCTTCAATCGATACATGGCTGAGAATGATGCAAGGATTGATCGTCTTGAGGATACCATGAATATTGATCATGCAGATTTATCTAAGCAGTTGAAGGATCTTACTTTGATTATGGGGCAGATGACCGCGAACGTGAATCAATTGACACAAAAATTGGAAGATAAAGCCATCACGTTAAGGTCTGGAGCACAGTATGCCGAAAATGAATTTTAAAGTGTCGGGAGCCCGATTCGACCCCAATTTGACCCCAATTTGACCAACAATCCTGGTCGAATTCAACAGGGAAGGTCGAATTGGACGCCTGGACATGATTTGGAAGCTAAGGAGCCTCGATTCGACCAAAACCATTTCAATTCGACCAGGGGACCAGGTCGAATTGAGGTCGAATCCCACCTTCTGGAGCACTCTGTTTCATCAGAAGCTCAATTCAACCAGCATCCTTTCAATTCAACCAGATCCTCAGGTCGAATTGAGGTCGAATTGGAGGACAGAAATCATACAGAGAGCCAATTCGACCAGGGGGACTTCAATTCGACCAGACCATCAGGTCAAATCCTATCGAATCGAGTGTATAGGGTGAGAATGGACTTCCAGGTGCATAATTCGACCACTACATACCCAATTCGACCAGCAGCCCTGGTCGAATCCAGGTCTAACCCAACCGTTCTGCACTATTTCTGCGTCGAATGCTCCACATGATGTTAATGTTACTCCAGTACCATTACATGAGCAGAATACTGAGTTTACAATGGAGAAAAAGTGGAAAAAAGTAAAGAAGTTGAGAGCCGAGAAGCTTAGACTGCAAATGGATAAAGAAGAAGTGGTTTTCTCTCTTGATCATGCAATGAAGATGCCCATGGAGACTCAATCGTGCAAGAGCATTGATGTGGTTTCTAACTTGTTTAATCTTGATTTTTCTAAGGTAGATGATTCTGAATTTAAGTGGAAGATTGACAAGGAGGTGTCTAGACAACCATGGGAGGAAGAAAATTCCAATGATCATATTTTTGTGACTAAGAAAGGTGAGGTGTTGAGTGTAGACAAGAAGAGAGAAAGAAAGTATTTGAAGGTGAGAATGTGACAAGACCGTCCTCCAATCAAGTAGTTTAAAAGGTTACATCCGTCGTGACTCTCCGACGTTAAATATGAGTACCTGTTGGGGGCTTGCCCTTCCATTTTATTACTTTATTTCTTTCATGTGAGTAAGAAATTTTTATATTTAAGGTGCTTACTAATCAGCAATTACATCTTTTTGCAAACTTAGTTTCAACTTATGTTTTTACTAAGTTTGGGGATGTGATGTTCTTACCTCATTAAAGCACCAAGAGTATAATCTTTTGTTTGTAATGTTTGCTAGGTGAGTTGATTTTTTGCGGTATGTTGAAACTTTAATCGGTTTTGATGTGTCGATTTTTTTACAATTTTTCTAGTGTTCAGTGGTGTTTCTAGTGTGTGGAGTTGATTAGATAGTCAATTGATTATTTCTTATAGTTCTCCTATTTTATTATTGATGAATCTTGTGATGATGAGTGTGTTTGAGTTTTGATGATAGAAAAAGGTTACTAGGTGGTAAGACGAGTTCCATGTTGAGACTTTGACATGACCGAATTGAACAATTCGAGGAGCTCGTGCGTACGTTGAAGAAAAATTAGGTGCCCTTGTTTTCTTTTTCTAATTTTTATGTGTGCTTTAAATTCATGGAGTGGAAGGATTGTATTTTTGGTTTTGTGATCCATGTGAGCTTATATTCTGAAATTGTGCCTAAAATTCATATGCTCTTGAAATTGATGAAGGAAGTGTACTTGAGTTATATTGTGGTATGAAGTTCTATGTGTACTTGTAGGATATTGCTTACCATGAAAAGTGCTCTATTACTTTTAAAAACCCATGTGAGATTTTGAGCCTTGTTGATCATGTACATAATCACATGATATTTCTTTTTTGGTGAGTATTATTCTTGTGCGTGTATTCTAGAACTTACCTCTTGTCTTACTTGAGACTACATGTTGTGTTAGATTATGGGAGATAATTTTAGGCCATCCTTGAAGTATGAGTCACTTAGCCAAATAATTCCCTACCATATGGTTGTTTATTCATAGTTAACCCTGTTGAGCTTAAAAACCTCATTCTTTGGTAGCCTATGAGAAAGAATCATTTTGAGTATCTGAATTTTTTTAGCCTTGATTGTCTTATTAGTGGAGAATTAATGGCTTCTCAAAGTGTGTTGATAGAGCTTGATAACAGCTTGGGAAGGAATTAAATTGGTACTGAAACAGTGATTTAGCTTGATAATGCATTTAAGGAGAAAATCTTGGAGTAGTGCTTAAATCTAGTACTCCATTGAATCAAATACCCTAGGATAGTGCTTAAATCTAGTACCCTATGGAGGATGCGTGAGGTAGTGCCCGAAACTGGTACCTCGAGAGAAAAAGCAAAAAAAAGAAAGGAAAGAAAAAGTATGTTGAGCTTGAAGGAAATGAGAGAAAAGAAAATTAGAAGAGCATGAAGCTGGATAGCCTTGAAGTGTAAAAATCTGCAGTACAAAAGATCTCCGGTTTTAATTCTCTACTAATTGAGCCACTTTATCCATATGTTTCCTACCCTTACCAATGAGCCAACATTACATCCAAAAGAAAAGTCATTTTTGATCCCATTGTCGAATCATACGTTTAGTGGTAAAGAGTTTGAAACGTTTGGCAAGCTTATGGTTACGCATGCACTTGAATTGAATCTGAGCGTAAATACCTTAACCCATAAGTGTACATATTTTATACTTGAATGTGATATATACTTCCCGTGAGAACATGTGAATGGAGCATTTGAATTGGTGGTGATTGTCTTAACTTGTATGCTACGAATTGATTATTACATGTAATGAGAATTGCATGACCTAAGTTGATGACAATTGTATTTTGAATGGGGTATTGGTCATAGTCCTTGTTTCCCTGTTAATTTTCTTACTCTCTCTCGCTTTATTTTTATTTTATTGTCTCGGGACGAGCAACGGGTAAGTTTGGGGGATTGTTGAGAGTGGAAATTAGCGTGTTTGAGTGTCCAATTTAACACCTTTTTTATGAGAATTGTTGTTATATATTAGCACAAGTGTCTTATATTCAATATATATGAGAAAAAGGTGCACTTGAGGTATTTTATTGTGTTTTAGGTGGAAAAAGGGTCAAAAGTGCAAAGTTGGAGAAAAGATGCAATTTGTGCAAGAATGCTGAAAATGCACATCCAATTTTCATAATTTTTCTGTTTTGTTGTTGAGATCAATACTGTTGGTGTGATACATGATTCAAAAACCACTGAAATGAGGGTTGATTTGACGTAAAGAACACCTCAATTGGAGCCCAAACGAGGAAGTTATGATCGAAATGGTGATGCCGCATGAGCTGTGCCGAATAGAACGGTTGTGCTACTTTACATGGCTTATTTCACATATAAGTCTTGGAGTTTTCTTAAGTTTTTTATATGGATAGAAATCCAAGGAAGAGAGGATCGCGTGAGCGCAAGAATCACTCAAATTGGAGCTTGGATGTGGAAGTTATATACAAAACGGTGATACTTCGCAAGCCAATTCGACCAAGACAGGGTCAATTTGACCTAATCTTATGGTCGAATTAGACGGCAAAAGAAGCAATTCGACCACGACCTGTCAATTAGACCTGTTGTGCTGGTCAAATTCAGCACCTGGGACTTACAGTAGGCCAATTCAACCAGGAAGGGTCAATTTGACCTGTTGGTGAGGTCGAATTGAGCCTCGGAAACTTACCATATTCATATTTTTACACTCTCAATGCGTGTGATGACTCAAAAATCCTATTTCAATGCCTATAAGGAGAGCTTACAATTATAAAAAGGGGTGTAGATCACATCAAAAATCAGATTGGAACAAGGAATTGAGTAGAGGAGAGGCCACAACCATACCACACCCCACAAGGGGGATCACCCCCCAACCATCATCCACATCCTTTCCTCCATCCATCCATCACTTTGAAGATTTATCCGTGGAATCAAGAGGAGAACCAAGAGAAATTGAAGAGACGGAAGATAGAAGGAATGAGGCTTCTACACCAAGGGTTTTGCTAATTCTTTTCTTCTACTTTCTAATTTTCCGGACATATGGGTAAGATCTATCCAACCCCCATGTGTGTTTCCTACAACATCATGGGCTAGAGCTTTTTTTGGTAGAATTAGAGTTGTGAAGGTTTTATCTAGTTAATTGAACTTCCATGTGTACACTCCGTACAACTCTACTTGTGGATTTATTTTATATATAATCGTGCTTTCTTAATTCATACTCACAGTTGTTTTGTACATCATTAACTGTTATGTAGAGTCTGAATACATATCTTGGTTATTGATTGAGTGCGTTCACTGCTGAGCATGATTGCATGTTATGATTCTAAGTGAGGGGACTCTGAAGCTTCATTAGAACTATCATATATGAATATTTATTAATTGAATTGAATTCGGATTATTAAATAGGATAAAGAGGATAATTTTATAGTACCTATAAAGGGAGATCATATCGGGTTAGAGTACCAATTCGCCAGGGAAATAATTGATATTGATAGTACCTAGAAAGGGGGTGGAATTATATCTCTTGCTCTGAGGTTATTCACATGTGTTACACACATGTTTACTTGTGTCTATAGAGTAGATATGCATGGTTTAGTGATGCGTCCATAATCCACAAGGCAGAGTCGAACATCAACATGCGGAAGGGAAATTAATAAGTGAAACTGGATTATCCTAGTGCTACCTATTCTCTCTCTTGATCTACATTCGTATTCTTCTAGTGTTATTTATTTTATTTGTTATTTTAATTAATTGTTTTGTAGTTTAACAATTCAAACCTCAAATCATTATTGCCACAATTTGTCTTAATTAATTTAGTTAATAATTAAATTGATAATACGCCGTCCTTTGGGTTCGATATTCACTTGGTCGCTTGCTTAAGCTGCAATTGATATCCTTAATACTTGGTATTAATTTTGCTTGCAAAGAAAACACGCATCAGTGATTCGCCAAAACATTCTTCGTACCCTTCTTATCTCGGATCTCCATATCAAATTCCTGCAGAAGAAGCATCCATCTAATGATCCTTGGCTTGGTTTCTTTCTTCTCCATCAAGTATCGGATTGCAGAGTGATCTGTATATACTATCGTCTTCATGCCAACCAAATACTATCAAAACTTATTGAATGCATACACCACAGCTAGAAACTCCTTTTCAGTCACCGTGTAGTTCTTTTGTGCAGCATCAAAAGTCTTACTTGCATAGTAAATGGCGCAAAACTTCTTGTCCCTCAACTGCCCAAGCACCACTCCAAGTGATAAGTTACTTGCATCACGCATAAGGACAAATGACTAAGTCCAATCCGGTATGATCAAGATAGGTGCAGTAATAAGTGCCTCTTTCAAAACCTGAAAAGTTGTTAGACACTCATCATAAAAAACAAAAGGAATATCTTTTTCAAGTAAATGAGATAAGGACATAGAGTATTTCGATAAGTCTTTTTTGAATCTCCTATAGAATCCTGCGTGTCCTAGGAAGGATTGCACTCCCTTTTCATTAGTATGTGGTGGAAGCTTCTCAATGGCCACCACTTTTGCTCGATCCACCTGCAATCCCTTGGCCGAAATATGATGGCCAAGAACAATCCCATCTCTTACCATGAAGTGGCACTTCTCCCAATTCAAGACAAGATTAGTTTATTGGCATCTCTTCAAAAGAGTAGCAAGGTTAGATAAACAAATATCAAAGGAGGAACCAAACACAGAAAAGTCATCCATAAACACCTCCATCATCTTTTCTATCAACCCATCAAATATGGCCATCATACAATGCTGAAATGTAGCAAGTGCATTACATAATCCAAAAGGCATTGATGAGTGTGTAAATTCACTAGTTTTGAGCCTGGATTCGTGTACTTATGGTGTAATTAATGATGGTAATTCGATGTGAATTGTTGTACTTAGTGGAAAGTCACGAATCGAGAGTTTACAAGGCTATTTGAGTTGATTTTCGATGGAAAACGAGTTAGAAGTGATCGGATTCGGAAAGAGGAAGAAACAGGGATGAATTCAGCCACGCAGGGAGTGGATTCGACCGAGAAGAAGAGAGTTCGACTAGCACCTCTTGTCAAACTGAGCTAAAAAAAGTCGAGTTCGACCACGACAGTCAAGTTTGACCTAACTACTTGGTCGAACGGTGGTCGAACTCAAAGCTTAAACAGAAGCAGTTCCAGTTCGACCAGAAAGTATTCTGTTAGACCAACATCCTGGTCAAATCTGGGATCAGAAGACAAGTTACAGACGGATTCGACCAGGGATTCGACCTGCATGAAGGAGTTCGACCAACTACTTTGGTCGAATTGACATCCGAAAACTTACCAAATTCGTATTTTTACACCCCAAATGCATGTTATTCAAGAAAAAGCCCATCCTAGGTCTATAAAGAGTTCGACCAACGGGCATCAAGAGGAGAACCAAGAGGAAAATTCAAGACAGAGAAGGACACGACGACGCCCTCATCTAGCGTTTTATTCTTTTCCTAATTTATCTTGTATTTTTTGGATATTCAGGTAAGATCTATCCAACACCCATGATATGGGCTAGAGCCTTTTTGGCATAACTAGGGTTGTGAAGGTTTTTACCAATTAATTGAACATTCGTGTGTAAACTCCTTACAACACTACTTGTGGATTTATTTTATATATGATTGAGCATTTTTAATTTATACTCACGATCATTTTGTGCATCATTAACTGTTATGTAGAGTCTGAATACATATCTTAGTTATTGATTGAGTGCGTTCACTGCTAAGCAGGATTCCTTGTTATGATTCTAAGTGAGGGGACTCAGAAGCTTCATTAGAACTATCATATATGAATACCTATTAATTGAATTGAATTCGGGTTATTAAGTAGGATAAAGAGGATAATTTTATAGTACCTATAAAGGGAGATCATATCGGGTTAGAGTACCAATTGGCCAGGGAAATAATTGATACTGATAGTACCTAGAAAGAGGGGTGAAATTATATCTCTTGCTCCGAGGTTATTCACACATGTTACACGTATGTTTACCTGTGTCTATAGAGTAGATATGCATGGTTTAGTGATGTGTCTGTATTCCACAAGGCAAAGTCGAACATCAACACACGAAAGGTAAATTAATGAGTGAAACTAGATTACCCTAGAGCTACCTATTCTCCTACTTGCTCCACTTTCGTATTCTTCTAAGTGACTTTATTTTATTTGTTATTTAATTAATTGCTTATTAGTTAATAATTAAACCCTCAAATATTATTGCCATGTCTTAATTAATTTAGTAAATAATTGAATTGATAATACGTCGTCCTTTGGGTTTGATAATCACTTGGTCGCTTTCTTAAGCTGCAATTGATATCCTTATACTTGAGGATTAATTTTGCGTACAAAGAAAATGCACATCAAGTTCTTGGCGTCGTTGCCGGGGACGGCATTAAATATCTTTTGATTATTTCTAATTTAATTGAGATTATTATTCTTGTTTTAATTTCTAATACTTATTTTTCTTTAGGTGTATACTCACTAGATAAAAGACAGGTGAATTAGCGTCGTATAATCTAGAGATCGGAGCATCGTCGAGGAAGAAAAAGAAGAAGAATAAGAATAAGAAAGTTGATCCAACTACAGCTCTTGATTTAGGAGTTGAAGTTAACGTGCTGAATCCGCAAAAGATTGAAGCTGCAACCGAAGTTAATTTGGATGTAGAAGCAATCAACATGGCAGTGGACCCAAACACACTTGCCATCCGGAAAGTCTTTAAGAACAACGGAATAGGTAATGCTGGGTTGTTAGGAGCAAGAGGAACTGAAGCTTATTTTGATCTGCACCCTGCTCTTATAACCATGATTGAAAGGAGTCCCTTATCTGGAGGAACATTCGAAGATCCTCAGCAACATCTATAAGTTCCTTGGGTATACAAGTACACAAAAAGATGCAGGAGCTCATGAGGATGCGAGGAAGATCATACTGTTTAAGTTCTCGCTGAATGAAAAGGCAAGAGATTGGTACGATAATCTTGATGTTGCTGAATGTGATACATGGGAGAAGTTGAAAGTGAAATTCCTAGAGCGATACATGTCACCTTCAAAGGTGTTCAAGATGAAGCAAGAAATCAATCAATTTTCTATCCATGGTAATGAGAAGTTTCATGAAGCTAGGAACAGATTCAAGGACATGCTTCAGAAGTGTCCACAGCATGGGCTATCTAAAGCTTAAATATCAGTATTTCTACAATGGGTTGGACTGCGATTCTCGTGTTTTACTTGATGCTTCTTCTAATGGAGCGCTGCTTACTAAGTCACCCAATGAGGCCGAGAAGCTATTTAAAGATATTTCGATGAATTCAAGAAATTGGCTGACTGATAGAGTAAGAGACACTTATGTCCCTTGAAAAGTAGCACAGGTTGAGCATACTATGGTGAAGTCGGGAAGAGATGATGAGATTGTCTCTAGCTTGACTAACATTAGCAAGCTACTAGAGTCTCAACAAAAGCAGATCACGAATTTATCTCAGAGAATACCAATGATGCAGCAGGATGGTGGCTATGAAGGAGCTAGCCAAGAGGAGACGAGGATGCAAATTACGCCATGGGTCAAAGTATTCAAGGAACTAGGTACCCAAATCAAGGAAATCAGAACTAACAAGGGAACTACAATAATCGTGGTCCCCCGGATGGTTATCAACAACCAAGGAGGCCAGAGTTTTCATGGAGCAATTCGAATAATGCGATGCAGCCTCCTATTGGCGTTGATCCTGGAGCTAAAGTGGAAGAAGGGAAGCCTGATTTTGAAGATACTTGAACAGGTACATGGCGAGGAATGATGCAAGAATAGACCGTCTTGAGGCCAAGTTGGAGAAGAAGATTGATGATCATCATAAAGATTTGTCTACACAAGTGAAAGACCTTACATTGTTAATGGGGGATATGGCAGGGAATGTGAACAAATTTACTCAAACTATTGAGAAAGGGAAGCTACCATCTCAAAGTATTGAGAATCCAAAGTCTTGTCACGCCATTACATTGAGGTCTGGAACGCAGTATGAGGGATTGATGAAGCCGGAATCAAAGGCTGAAGCATCAGGAGCCCAATTCAACCCCGATTTGACCTGAGAAGTAGGTCGAACTGAACAGGGGAGGTCAAACTCGGCACCTTGATGACGTCCGGAGGAGTCAGAAGACCAGTTCGACCAAAAATAGGTGAGTTCGACCAGAGCCTCTGGTCGAACTCCACTATCTAGAGCACTCTATTTTGTCTGATGCCCAATTCGACCACGATAGCTTGGATTCGACCAAACCAGTTGGTCGAACCATGGTCGAATCGGCCTATAAGGAGAAGAATGAACATTCAGATGTCCAGTTCGACCACTACTCACCGAGTTCGACCACCTACCCAGGTCGAACTTTCCCGTTCTGTCCCATTTTTCTGCATTGAATGCTCCACATGATGTTGAAACTACTCCAGTGTCTTCCAAAGAGCAGAATACTGCGATTATAGTAGAGAAAAAGTAGGAAAGAGCTAAGAGAATGAGAGCAGAAAAGGATAAAGTGGAGAAGGCTGAACGTGATAAATGGGGGATTCCCAAGACAAAGATACCTCCGCCCTTTCCTCTCAAGCTAGTTAAGAAGGGATTAGAAGAAAAGTTCAAGAAGTTTTCAGAAATCATAAACAAAATAATCTTGAACATTTCTTTCTCTGAAGTAATATTGGAGATGTCGTATTATGCCCGCTTTCTGAAGGATATTCTTTTGAAGAAGAGAAGTTTGAACAGAATTTAGATGGTGAATTTGTCTGAAAACTGTAGCTCGATCATTCAGAGGAAGCTGCCAGCTAAGTTGAAGGATCCGGGAAGCTTCACAATATTATGTGAAATTGAAAAAGGGTCGGCACATCGAGTCTTGTGTGACCTTGGGGCAAGCATCAACTTGATGTCGTTGTCCACCTTTCAAAGGCTCTATTTGGGAGAGTTAACCCCCACGACAGTTGCTCTACAACTAGCGGATAGGTCCATGACTTTTTCGAAGGGTGTGATTGAAGACGTTCTTGTCAAAGTAGAGAAGCTAGTCTTTCCTGTGGATTTTCTGGTGCTGGAGATGGAAGATGACAAGGATAATGTCCCTCTTATTCTAGAGAGACCTTTCCTTGCTACTGCAGGAGCCATGATAGATGTGCAGAAGGGTGAGTTGAGGCTATAAATGGATAAAGAAGAAGTTCTATTTAACCTTGACAAAGCAATGAAGATGACAATGTAGATGCAGTGTCACAATATTGATGTAGTGGAGGAGATAGTGAAGGAAGACATTGTTGGATTGTATACTAAAAGTCTAGCTTTAGTATGAACAATGTCATAACAATATTTGAAATGAGAATCATTGATCAAATGATTGCATCTTATAATTTATTTTATATGCATGATGCAATAGTCCATTTACTTTATACTGTAGATAATATGTTGTGCGACAACACGCAGAAGATCATATTATCGGTTTCCTTATAAGTATAAATAGATGCTCACAACTGAGATAGACAGGGACTCTCTATCGGTATGGTTGTAGTGTGGTTCGGTATTAGCTTGTCTTGGCTATAGAATCACATTAGTGCACTTATGTGTATTGAGCAGGACCGCCTGAGATCGTTCGACTTATACTGACTTATAGAAGAACTTGATCTCTGTTATTATGGAAGTTCGTGCTCTTAATCCCTATACAATAACCTCGACACGTAGGGCAGTATGTATTTCTTTGATTCATCAATGGGTGAGATTTAAATGTATTAAATCAATATACTCGGTGAGTTGGGAAGTAGTGCTGTCTCTATGGTGTGCTGTTGATTGTAGAAGGAATCCATGTCCGTCTAGGTTGATGATGTCCCATTGAGGAGCTCATAAGGTTTATCATGTAAATCTTGCAAGTGGATTAATTTCCGGCATGATAATAAGGTTGAGTGGTACTACTCTCGGATGAGATATTAATTAATTTGAGTTGTCAGTAACTTAATTAATTAATGGGCATTGTATATCTTAAACATGGGGAGACTATCGGGCTTATAATAAGAAGGAGCCCAGAACATAATTTTGGAATTGGACGGGTAGTGCAGTAATAATATTTTAGTGGACTATATTATTATTATTGGATTTAATTAAAAGCTTTGGGCTAAGCTTGGTTTATTAAATTCAATTGAGGCCCAGCCCAATTTCTCCTCCTGGTCCCTGCTGTAGCCCAACTATATAAGTCATCTCAGCCCCTGTTAACCCTAAGTTAGTGCCTCATTTGACAGTTAGAAAGAACAGGAGCAGATTAAGAGAATCCTGCGGATTGTTGCCCACACAACAGCAGGATTCGACTTGGGACATACAGCAGAAGATTAAGAGGTGGTTCTCTGCAACGGTTCATCCTCTACATCAACCCAGAAGTACGGTAAACGCGTTATATTCACTTCCGCTGATTGTTTGCCTGTTATCCTAACGGATCACGTTGATCCACACGATCCAATTGCCAACAATTGGTATCAGAGCGTTGGTTTCGTGGTGAAACGTGAGACGTTAGGTGTTTTTTTTTGTGATTATATGATTATTTGAAATGATCTGGATATAATCACTTGTTGTTGTGTATTCTCGTGTTTCTTTTATCATCGATAGTTTCAAGGCATGGTGAAAGGGATTGAATCTGTGTGAATTATACATTATTCCTATGTGCTTTTTGTCGATGAAATTGTGTGTGATTATTGTGATTGTACACATTGTACACACACAGATGAATCGATGGTTTTTGCTTGTTGGTATATGTTCTTTTACACGGCTTTCAAAAACACACACAAGAAAGAAAACAACCCAGAAAAACACACACGCTTCTGGACTTTGAACCGCGATCGGGCGACGACTGGACTGCTGCACTACAATCGCGAGGGACTGGCTTCGGAAGCACGATTCTCGTCGCGATGCGTGAGGGCTGGAGGTTCTAGTGAGAGATCGACTGCATGATGTGAGCGGCGTCAGACCTTGGACGGCATGCGTCGGAAGAGCCGGATGAACATCGATGGCGTCTGGTGATAATCTGATGTGAGTCGACGGTGGCTTCCGGCCGAGTTATCGATAGATTCAGACTGGGACTCAGCGACTTCCGAGCGAGTCCATGGCGATCTGGTGGCGATGCTGCGGGACCAGACGGCAGCATCGACTGATCACTTAAGCCACGATCGTCGACAACAGTTTCTGGGTGGCATCGAACATGGACGACGAACTTCCCAGCAAGTTCAACACGTCTCCAGGTGAGTCGACTCATGATCTGGGCTGACCAGACGGTGGATGGGACTGCAGATTGGCAGTCCGCGGAGGAATCAGAACAAGGTGGGTACTGGTGGACGTGCGAAGCTGTGTTCTAGGCGGGTCCCCTTACGATTCCGGGCGAGTTTTATGTTGGCCATGGTGGGTCTACAGCAGTTGTCCATCTGGTCTGCTGCTTCTGTCGACTAGGCCTGGAAGGAGACGTGGCCAGGAGATGGTGATCGTCCGGAAGTAGTGTTGTCTCTATGGTGTGCTGTTGATTGTAGAAGGAATCCATGTCCGTCTAGGTTGATGATGTCCCATTGAGGAGCTCATAAGGTTTATCATGTAAATCTTGCAAGTGGATTAATTTCCGGCATGATAATAAGGTTGAGTGGTACTACTCTCGGATGAGATATTAATTAATTTGAGTTGTCAGTAACTTAATTAATTAATGGGCATTGTATATCTTAAACATGGGGAGACTATCGGGCTTATAATAAGAAGGAGCCCAGAACATAATTTTGGAATTGGACGGGTAGTGCAGTAATAATATTTTAGTGGACTATATTATTATTATTGGATTTAATTAAAAGCTTTGGGCTAAGCTTGGTTAATTAAATTCAATTGAGGCCCAGCCCAATTTCTCCTCCTGGTCCCTGCTGTAGCCCAACTATATAAGTCATCTCAGCCCCTGTTAACCCTAAGTTAGTGCCTCATTTGACAGTTAGAAAGAACAGGAGCAGATTAAGAGAATCCTGCGGATTGTTGCCCACACAACAGCAAGATTCGACTTGGGACATACATCAGAAGATTAAGAGGTGGTTCTCTGCAACGGTTCATCCTCTACATCAACCCAGAAGTACGGTAAACGCGTTATATTCGCTTCCGTTGATTGTTTTCATGTTATCCTAACGGATCACGTTGATCCACACGATCCAATTGCCAACAATTGGTATCAGAGCGTTGGTTTCGTGGTGAAACGTGAGACGTTAGGTGTTTTTTTTGTGATTATATGATTATTGGAAATGATCTGGATATAATCGCTTGTTGTTGTGTATTCTCGTGTTTCTTTTATCATCGATAGTTTCAAGGCATGGTGAAAGGGATTGAATCTGTGTGAATTATAGATTATTCCTATGTGTTTTTTGTCGATGAAATTATGTGTGATTATTGTGATTGTACACATTGTACACACACGGATGAATCGATGGTTTTTGCTTGTTGGTATATGTTCTTTTACACGGCTTTCAAAAACACACACAAGAAAGAAAACAACCCAGAAAAACACACACGCTTCTGGACTTTGAACCGCGATCGGGCGATGACTGGACTGCTGCACTACAATAGCGAGGGACTGGCTTCGGAAGCACGATTCTCGTCGCGATGCGTGAGGGCTGGAGGTTCTAGTGAGAGATCGACTGCATGATGTGAGCGGCGTCAGACCTTGGACGGCATGCGTCGGAAGAGCCGGATGAACATCGATGGCGTCTGGTGATAATCTGATGTGAGTCGACGGTGGCTTCCGGCCGAGTTATCGATAGATTCAGACTGGGACTCAGCGACTTCCGAGCGAGTCCATGGCGATCTGGTGGTGATGCTGCGGGACCAGACGGCGGCGTCGACTGATCACTTAAGCCACGATCGTCGACAACAGTTTCTGGGTGGCATCGAACATGGACGACGAACTTCCCAGCAAGTTCAACACGTCTCCAGGTGAGTCGACTCATGATCTGGGCTGACCAGACGGTGGATGGGACTGCAGATTGGCAGTCCGCGGAGGAATCAGAACAAGGTGGGTACTGGTGGACGTGCGAAGCTGTGTTCCAGGCGGGTCCCCTTACGATTCCGGGCGAGTTTTATGTTGGCCATGGTGGGTCTACAACAGTTGTCCATCTGGTCTGCTGCTTCTGTCGACTAGGCCTGGAAGGAGACGTGGCCAGGAGATGGTGATCGTCAACAGTTCTGAACGACGATGGGATCGCGATGATAGTTGTCGCCGCAGGCTGGACCTTCCACGCGAGTTCATGGCGGACCATTCGTGGTGTGAGCGTGGAGGGGCTGTCGATACTTGTAAGTGCCGGAGGACTCCGGCCAGCGAAAAGCAATGGCAGTTTCGTTGACAGCACGGAAGGGATGAATCAGACGAATGTGCGGCGCTGGATAGCTGGTCGCGGCGGGCGTCTGTTATTAGGGCAGCAGTTGTGTATGGGCTGCCCCATGGGCCTTATTTTGATTTGGTTTTGGGCTAATGGGCCCAATTTTAATTAAAATAGTTAAAGGCTGCTCATTTTTAATTTGTTTTGGGCTTGGTTTGCTGGGCCCAAATTTTAATTAAAATGGATATGTGCTGATTGGACCTTAAATCCTAATTTTAATTAATTGTGGTTAATGGGCCAAGCATGAAATTAATTTTAATGGGCTAATTTTGTGCTAGTGGGCTTGGTGGATTTAATTTGGTTTTGGGCTAAGATTATGGGCCATGGATAATGGACTTGATTAATCATTTAATCTGTTGCTCATTTTGTGCTTATTTGTTGCTCTTGGGCTCAAATTGATTGATCCACCATTTAAGCAATTAATTATGATATATAACTGATTTAATTGTTTTAACTTGACAATTAATTGTTATATATGTAAGGCATGTTCTATGTGATTTACTTATTTAAATTGCTGTTAATAGAAGCATGTCTTAGTTGTATATTTTATTCTGGAATATTATATGCATGTTAAAACCCTCGGTATTAAATAACTAAGTGGGAGAGGGGATTGGTTATAAATTCCCGCGGCCTCCATTATTGGTTTGTTAGTAATGTGAATAGACTTGCGCGTCGGTATTAGAGCCTTCCTCCCTATCGGATGAGTTTATTCATGGATTGCTGGAACAGACTTCATTAAATAATTACGTTTGTAATGTGATGCATATGAACTTGTGCGTTGGCTTAGACCTTCCTCCCTATCGGATGAGTTTATATGCGGTTCACTGGTACAGACTTGTAATTGATAATCGTAGGAAGTTATCCGAGTGCGTGTGTACTTCTCCATCTGTAAGGCACACAAACTTGGGTCGCGGACTTGGGATTAAATAATGGTGTACACTTAGATGTAAATAATAAGTATCCTCCCCATCGGAGTCACTGCTTTTATTTGTATGGCTAAAGAGGAACCGACTATTAATTATTTTGTCATAAAGTGAGGTTGACAAATGAAATTAATGGGTAAAACCTTCTCTTGTAAATGTTCGGGTTTGTAAACGTCCACACTATCGTGGCTTGCAGACTCACGGTGCTTGAGATGTCGGTGAATTTTATTTTATATTGTTTTGAGGGAATCAATATAAAAGAATAAAATTCGAAGATTTGATTGGTAAATTTATTTGTGATTCTCTGAATTTTGAATGGTTTTATTTCACTAATTGTTAACTAAAAGACATTAAATTTACTCGTCTAAATTAGATGATTAGAAAAGAATCTTGGTTTTAAAAATTACTGCTTAAGAAAATACATATGTATTCTCACAAAGGACGTCTCATGATGCCTATTAAAGTCTCTAGTGAAGAGATGAGAGGTTCATAGAAATATGATGGTCTCATGTAACTCTTCGGATACTTGAGTAAATTAAAAGGCAGAAGATCATGGTTGAATTGATGAATGAATTGGAAAAGCTTGGAATAGAAATTGAAAGGGAAATCTAAATCAATTTATTCTTCACAATTTGCCTGGATGTTTTGAGCAAGTTCTACCTAAAATACGAGAGGTTGTATATGGTGGAAAACTTATAACAAAACATGTGGCAAAAGAAAGCCATTTTTCATCATGATGTGAACAAGTTTAATATCTTATTTACTAATGGTTTAAACATGATTAGTGATGGCATCTATTGACACGAAGTATGTAGATACTGGAATCACTAAATGTTTATCACTGAGTAAGGATAAGATTGTTAATAACATGGGTAAAACTACAAAGGTAGTGGTTATTGCAATGGGAGTTGTTTATTTATCTCATGATAAGAATAAACGATTGATTATCATAAATTATCTTTACGTACGTTTCATAGAAAGAATTTAATTTCGGTTTCTATGCATTAACGGATGGATACTTCATTTCATTTAAATGACATGGTCATAGTAATGAGGAATAAGGCTATAATCCGTTAAAGTACGTTCGTGGATAAAAAGTATACTCTTGAATCATGTACATCCCACAGATGCAATAAATAGTAATTAAATAATTCATCTTCTAATATTAGTAAGAGAAAGGAACCTTCGGAAATGAACTAAACATACATTTGGCGTCTGTGACTAATTCATTTTATTTGAGTAGGATTCAAAAGTTGATAGCCGATAGACCGTAAGGTTTATCTGAAGTGGAAACTATCGGACTTGCGAGTCTTGCTTGGAAGTAAAAATGATTAACTGCCTTTTCAAGGCTATGGGGTGTAGAGCCAAGATATATATGTTGGAATTAGTTCATTCTAGTTCAAGCGAACCTAATATTATCCAGGCGAGAGGTGGTTATGAATATTCGAAGATTATTCTAGAAACCAATATATTTATATGATGCACTGCATGTCTAAGTTCTTTGATTAATTCAAGAATTGTAAGACTGGTACAGTGAAGCGTCATGGAAAATATATTAAGTCATTACGATTTAATCATGATGGCGAATACCTCTTGGGATAGTTAGGAGCTATTGATCAGAAGTTGAGATTAAATCTCAAATTAGCTACACCGGGTATGCCCCAAACTGAATGGTGTGGTGGATAGAAGGAATAAGGCTCTTATGGTAATGATTAGATAGATGATGAATTATTTGGAATAATTAAATTCATTTATGGATATGCCCTAGATACAGTAATTCGTGAAACGTTTGTCTGTATATGGGATATCCTAGAAAAATGGAGGGTGATTTATTTAGTCCAAAAGATCGAAGGATAATTGTTAACTCAATAACTAGATTTTTGGAAAAGGACTATGTAATAAATCACAAACCCATGTATAAGTTGTTCTAAAGGAAGTGAGAGGAAAACACTAAGTATAAGTACCAAGTATACAAGAGGATATACCATAAGGTAAACTGCAACGCGTGTCACATCTGATACACAATTACATGTAGTGCATTGTCGTAGTGGGAGGGTTGTATGACAACCCATAAATATATGTTTTGGGAGAGTCGTGAGATTTGATCCCTAGTGAACATGGTATTATCCCACGGATACGACGTAGCACTACAAGATGAAAATGCGGAATCTTAGTAAGTTGCAATGAATGTAGAAATAGAATCTATGGATTCCATATTAAGTCTGGGAACTTGTATAACCACTAAATGGTGTAAAAGCCATTGCAAGTGGTCAAAGGAAATAAAAGAGGATCATATGGAAAGGTGAAAACCTTGGAAGCAAAGCTGGTTGCGGATAAGTGTACTCAGAAAGAAATGGTTCGATTATGAGGAAACATGTTCGCTGGTAGCTATGCTTATGTTGATCCGGATTCTTTTATTACTACTATGAGGAACAACAAATAGATGTCAAAGACAGCTTTCCTGATTGGAAGTCTTGAGGAAAACATCTATGTGAAGCAACCAGATTGATTCATTGCAAAGTACTAATAGCATTTTGATAGTAAGCTTAAAAATGTCCGGCGATGGACTAAAGCAAGCTTTGAGATCGTGAAGCATCTGTTTTGATTAGGTAATCCAGTGGCATGGATTTAAATCAATGAGCGGATGAGTCTTGTGTGTTGTAAAGAGTGACGAAAACGTGGTGGTATTTTTTGTACTATACGTAGATAATATCTTGCTCATTGGAGACAATGAAATAGTATTATCGGGCGTATGGGTATGGTAAATAAAGCGGTAGAGATGAAGGACTTAAGAAAGGCAAAATATATCCTTTTGATCACGGTAATACGGATCACAAGAAAGGATATTATGCTTATCTCAAGTTTCATAAATGATACAGTCCATACTCGTTTAGCATGTGAATTTATCAAAGTGAATGTGTCTTTGAGACACAAGAAGAAGATAAAGAGGATGAAAGCGGTTCCTTATTCTTCGGCGAATAAGGAAGCTTAATCTAAGGAATGCTATGAACGATGTTGGATATCTGTTTTGCTGAATGCATGAACAGTGGGTATCAACGTAACCCAAAAGAAGAATGATGAACTGTTGTAAGACATTTATAAAGTGCCTGAGAAGGACTGGAAATTATATGTGGACTTACTGGACAGATTCACTGCTTCTTGTGGATTACGTAGATTCAGATTTTTTAGTCAGATTGGACGGCAGTAAATTCACCTCAAAGGTTATGTGTTTAATCTTAGGAAGTAGAGTCATAATGTGGAGGAGTGTTATATAGAAATATATTTCAGACTCCGGAATCCATCATGGAAAGATGATTAATTGGAGCCTATGAGGCAGCCAAAGTATCTATATGACTCTAGAGACTTCATGATGGACTTTGAAGTGTTTCTAAGTTTGCCCAAGGTAATCACAATTTACATTGATGATATTGGTGCAGTTGCAAACTTGAAGAAATCACAAGTCCATAAGGCAATTAAACACATGGAGCGCGAGTACCACCTGTTACGAGAAATCGTATGATGAGGCGAAGGTTGTTATCGCCTAGATTGCATCGGATGATGACCTAGTAAACCATTTACAAGGACCTTAAGGCGAGAGCTTTTAATGGTCGTGTAGTGGGAGTAGGAATCAGATGTATGGCAGAAGACATGACAGCATAGTCTTTTAGTATAAGTGGGAGATTGTTGGATTGTATACTAAAAGTCTAGCTTTAGTATGAACAATGTCATAACAATATTTGAAATGAGAATCATTGATCAAATGATTGCATCTTATAATTTATTTTATTGCATGATTCAATAGTCCATTTACTTTATACTGTAGATAATATGTTGTGCGACAACACGCAGAAGATCATATTATCGGTTTCCTTATAAAGTATAAATAGATGCTCACAACTGAGATAGACGGGGACTCTCTATCGGTATGGTTGTAGTGTGGTTTGGTATTAGCTTGTCTTGGCTATAGAATCACATTAGTGTACTTGTGTGTATTGAGCAGGACCGCCTGAGATCGTTCGACTTATACTGACTTATAGAAGAACTTGATCTCTGTTATTATGGAAGTTCGTGCTCTTAATCCCTATACAATAACCTCGACACGTAGGGCAGTATGTATTTCTTTGATTCATCAATGGGTGAGATTTAAATGTATTAAATCAATATACTCGGTGAGTTGGGAAGTAGTGATGTCTCTATGGTGTGCTGTTGATTGTAGAAGGAATCCATGTCCGTCTAGGTTGATGATGTCCCCTTGAGGAACTCATAAGGTTTATCATGTAAATCTTGCAAGTGGATTAATTTCTGGCATGATAATAAGGTTGAGTGGTACTACTCTCGGATGAGATATTAATTAATTTGAGTTGTCAGTAACTTAATTAATTAATGGGCATTGTATATCTTAAACATGGGGAGACTATCGGGCTTATAATAAGAAGGAGCCCAGAACATAATTTTGGGATTGGACGGGTAGTGCAGTAATAATATTTTAGTGGACTATATTATTATTATTGGATTTAATTAAAAGCTTTGGGCTAAGCTTGGTTAATTAAATTCAATTGAGGCCCAGCCCAATTTCTCCTCCTGGTCCCTGCTGTAGCCCAACTATATAAGTCATCTCAGCCCCTGCTAACCCTAAGTTAGTGCCTCATTTGACAGTTAGAAAGAACAGGAGCAGATTGAGAGAATCCTGCGGATTGTTGCCCACACAACAGCAGGATTCGACTTGGGACATACAGCAGAAGATTAAGAGGTGGTTCTCTGCAATGGTTCATCCTCTACATCAACCCAGAAGTACGGTAAACGCGTTATATTCGCTTCCGCTGATTGTTTGCCTGTTATTCTAACGGATCACGTTGATCCACACGATACAATTGCCAATAGACATGTCTTTAATTCTATCGAAGGATCCTCTTGAGACGTTTGGCGGAGTCTCTTGCTTTTCCCACTACTAAGCTAGATGAACTCTCCAATGAGGTATGTATTGATTTTCTTGAAAACTTGCTTGCTTTGGGTGATGACAGGTATGAGTCGACAAGGACCAAAATTGAAGAGGTCAAGTGGACTAGGAAGTACTTGCCTTTGGATAGAGAGAGTGCACCTCAGGAAAAGAAGCAAGAGGAGTTGAAACCATTACCGGAGCACTTGAAGTATGCCTACCTAGGTGACAATGAATAATATCTGATAATTGTATCTTCTTCTCTTGATGATGATCAACTTGAGGAATTATTAGATGCGCTTAGAAAGTATAAATCTGCGATTGGTTGGTCTCTTGATGATTTAAAGGGTATTAGTCCTTCCTATTATATGCACAGAATAAGATTGTTAGATGAGGCCAAGAATAGCATTCAGAATCAGCGGAGGGTGAATCCCGCTATTCAAGAAGTGATTAGGAAGCAAATCTTAATGTGGCTTGATGTAGGATTATTTATCCTATTAGTAATAGTCCCCATGTGAGTCCATTGCATGTTGTTGCTAAGAAGGGGGCATGACTATAGTGAAAGTTGAAGATGGTGAGACCTTAGCCACTAGGATTCCTATGGGTTGGCGTGTGTGTACGGATTACAGGAAACTGAATGAAAATACATGCAAAGACCATTTTTCCCTTCCTTTCATGGATCAAATGCTTGATCGTCTTGCAGGGTATGAGTTTTATTATTTCTTGGATGGGTACTAGGGTTATAATCAAATTATGATTGCACCTGAGGATCAAGAAAATACTACTTTTACTTACCCTTATGGAACTTTTTCCTTTAGGAAGATGCCTTTTGAATTATGTAATACGCCTGCTACATTTCAGTGTTGCATTATGGCCATATTTGATGGGTTGATAGAAAAGATCATGGAGGTGTTTATGGATGATTTTTCTGTATTTGGTTCCTCTTTTTATATTTGTTTATCTAACCTTGGTACTATTTTGAAGAGATGCCAAGATACTAATCTTGTCTTGAATTGGGAGAAGTGCCACTTCATGGCAAAAGATGGGATTGTTCTTGGCCATCATATTTCGGCCAAGGGATTCCAGGTGGATAGAGCGAAGGTGGTGGCAATTGAGAAGCTTCCTCCACCTACTAATGAAAGGGGAGTGCGGTCCTTCCTTGGACACGTCGGTTTCGATAGAAGATTCGTAAAAGACTTCTCGAAATACTCCAAGCCCTTATCTCATTTACTTGAAAAGGATGTTCCTTTTTTTTTGATGACGAATGTCTAACAGCTTTTCATGTTTTGAAAGAGGTGCTTATTACTGCACCTATCTTGATCATACCGGATTGGACTCAGTCATTTGTTCTTATGTGTGATGCGAGTGATTTAGTACTTGGAGTGGTGCTTGGGCAGTTGAGGGAAAAGAAGTTCTGAGCCATTTACTATGCGAGTAAAACTTTTGATGCTGCACAAAAGAACTACACGGTGACTAAAAAAGAGTTTCTAGCTGTGGAGTATGCGTTCAACAAGCTTCGACGGTATTTGATTGGCATGAAGACAATAATGTACACGGATCATTCTGCGATCTGGTACTTGATGGAGAAGAAAGAAACAAAGCCAAGAATTATTAGATGGATTATTCTTCTGCAGGAATTTGATATGGAGATCCGAGATAAGAAGGGTACTGAGAATATTTTGGCGGATCACCTATCAAGGTTAGAGACAAGGGAACATTGTGATGATTCTTTCGATTACATTGAAGAGATGTTTCCTGATGAGAAGATTATGGTAGTGCTTGTTGTAGGAGCTAAAAGAGCATGTGTGGTAGCTGCACAAGGAATGGATCCATGGTATGCTGATTATGTGAATTACATTGCCGTAGGGGAAATTTCAAGAGATCTCAACCGATATCAACTTGCGAAATTCAAGAGGGATGTTAAGACATTTATATGGTATGATCCGTTTGTTTACAAGATATGTACGGATTCCATAGTCTGTAGGTGTGTGCCTGAGATGGAGATGGAGAGTGTACTTATTTTTTGCCATGCACAACCTAACGGGGGGCATTTTGGAGCTAAAAAGACAGTAGCGAAGGTACTTCAATCTGCTTTTTATTGGCTGACTTTGTTTAAAGATTATGAATCCTATGTGGCGACATGCGATAGATGTCAAAGGATGGGAAATATAAGTTGACGAGATGAAATGCCACTTCAGCCGAGCATTGTTGTCGAGATCTTCGATGTATGGGGAATCGATTTTATGGGGCTTTTTCCCCCATCTAATGGATTTCTTTACATCCTTTTAGATGTGGATTATGTTTCTAAGTGGGTGGAAGCCATTTCCACTCACGTGAATGATTCAAGGACTGTTTTATCTTTCTTGAAGAAACATATTTTTGCCCACTATGGAGTTCCTAGAGCACTAGTGAGTGATGGAGGTTCTCAGTTCGTTAACAAGCTTCTTGAGAAGGTGCTTAAGGATTATGGAGTTAAGCATAGGGTCACTACACCCTATCATCCTCAAGCAAATGGGCAAGCTGAAGTTTCCAACCGACGAGTGAAGAAAATCTTAGAGAAGGTAGTATGAACCAATATAAAGGATTGGGCTATGAAGCTCGATGATGTTGTGTGGGGTTTCGAACTGCTTACAATACAGTGTTGGATATGTCACCGTATCAAATTGTCTATTGGAAGTCGTGCCACTTACCCGTAGAGATTCAGCACAAAGCTTTTTGGGCAATGAGGAGTTTGAACTTGTCTTTGAAGTATCAAAAGGAGTTGAGGATGACTCATATCAATCAATTGGATGAGCTCAGGAATCGAGTTAATAAGAACTCGGAGATCCACAAAGAGAGAATAAAAAAATGGCATGATTCAAAGATCTCTTTCAAGGAGTTCAAGAAAGGTGATGAGGTATTACTTTTAACTCTCGTTTGAAGCTTTTCATAGGAAAATTGAAATCAAAATGGACGGGGCCATTCATTATCCATAGAACCTGTGGAGGGGGGAATTTTGAACTTATGGACAAAGATGGAGACATTATCGCGGCAAATGGGCATCGATTGAAGCATTACAAGTCGCCGGATGATGCTTGTGTCGCCTTTGAGGATACCTTGCATTAAATTGATACCGTCGTGACTCTCCAACATTAAACATGAGCGCCTGTTGGGGGCTTTCTCTCCCATTTTATTGCTTTATTTCTTTCTTGTAAGTAAGAAATTTTATATTTGATATGCTTATTTATCGGCAATTACATCTCTTTGCAAACTTAGTTTCACTATAGTTTCTACTAAGTTTGGGGGGATGTGATGTACTTACCTTATTGAAGCATTGAGAGTATAATCTTTTCTTTGTACTGTTTGTTAGGGGAGTTGATTTTTTGCGGCATATCAAAACTTTTATCGGTTGTTGTGTGTCGATTTTTTACAATTTGCATAATGTTTTGTGGTGTTTGGTGTTGTTTTTGAGTATGTTATGTGGAGTTACTCATGGATGTCAAGTTTAAGATTGATTCTCGAGCTAGTTTTGATCTATTTTGGTACCGAATGTTCATTTTTGAGCTTAAAGTGTGTAGGGGATGAAGAAATTTTGAGTTTGAAGCATCAGGGTTCAAGTTCGACCAGACATGTAGGTCGAACGCGAGAGCCCTAGTCGAATTGAGGATCAGAGAGTTTGTTACAGGTCGATTCAACCAAGCAGTAGTGAGTTCGACCAGGAGTTCGACCCAAAGGGTAAGTCGAACTGGCAATCAGAGAGTTGTATAGACAGGTTCGACCAAGGCATGATCAGTTCGACCAAGTAGCTTGGTCGAATTGAGATCGAATTGTGGACCTGAAAGTTTTGAACAATCGAGTTCGACCATGATGGAATAGTTCAACCAGAGCATTTGGTCGAACAGTGGGCAAATCGCGACGAGAGGGTGTCCAGTAGAGGAGTTCGACCAAGGATTTGACCACGTCAATGCGATTTGACCTCTTGGATTGGTCGAATCGAGCCCAGATAAGTGAATTTTAACCCTATTTTTCATTTTCATTCGAGCACTTCACACACCACCTCCACCCAAATTTATCCCAAATCGGAAATCCTCTCCTCCAATCTTCGATTTCATGTAATTTTGCCCCTTTTAAACCACAATCCACACACATTACACTCAATTCATCGTGTTTTTAGAGCAATCTAGTTGAAAAACTAGGGTTTGTCGTGATTTTTGGAGGAATTTCACACTTGTTCATTCTAAGCCATGACCGGTTCAAAAGGTATGTTTTCTCAACCCTAATGCCCTAGGATTGAAGTTCTAATCGTCGATTATGAGCGGGTATGTTGATTAAACTAAGTTTTTATAGATTCATGGTGTTGTTTGAAGTTTTAGTGCATAATTTCATATGAATAGTTGTTGGGTTTGATTTTGATTGATTATATTGAATTGAACTATGTTGATTATGTGAAGTTATGAGGAATGTGAGTAGTTTTGGGATGAAGCATGTTGAATTGTTGGAGAATTGATTGAGTTTGAATAGATCTCATATTGGATTGCTTGAATTTGAGAAGTAATGCATGCTTGTGGTTTATTGAATCGCTTGTTGATCTTATTACAACTTGTTGATTGGAATGAGGATGAATAAGCATGTAGATTGAATTGTTGGATCGTTAGAATGAAACATGCTTGTTTAGTTTGATTACGCATTGAAAAACTTGAAGTCTTGAGTAGAGTTGAATGCATTAGTTTGGTTTTCCTTTCTTGGTTGTTGGATTGAAGTATTATTTTCAGAAAAAAGGAAAGGAGGCCAAGTTTTATTCTAAGAAGAGGCAAGATAGACCGTCTCGTGAGGATGCAGTGACAAAGAAGTTAAGGCAACAAGAGCGGTTGCCCATGAGTTTTAAGATTTGGATGAATGAATGGGATGAGATCAAGGAGAAGTGGGTGGACGTGTCAGATAAGATTGTTCGTACAAGGTATCAAGATGATGGAGCAATGGTTACTATGAACATCTGAGACGATATCTTTTGGATGTTTGATCAAGTTAGTATTCACCACTTTATGGAGCTGAAGAAGCCTACTTACTTCCATGTGACTGCGGAGGTATTATGTTCGATTACTGTGAAGAAGGGTTCTACCCATCTTCCATATGAATGTCCATTTCAGCTTGGAGGTGAGCAGAGGACATGGTCAGCTGAGGATTTAAATATCCTGTTTCAGACTCCTAGGGGGATTTCGAGAGCGGAGAATGGGTACTTTAATGCTAACAGATTCTGGAGAGAAATTTCTGGTGAGGATATTGATTACAAGACTAGCAGTGCTCGAGCTTCATTGATTCAGAACCCCGTACTCCGATACATGGATTGAGTGTTGAGCAACACACTGTTTGCTCGATCGGAGGGAAGCTGTGTATCGAGGGGAGAGTTATATATCCTCTGGTGTATGCTTAACAGAGTGCGGTTCAATATGGGATCATATCTCATTTATCAGCTTAATAGGTTCAGGTGTTCTCCGTTTCAGAGAGTAAACATAAGAGGGTTGCTGACCTCGATAGCTGAGTACTATTATATGGACTTCACTGGCATTTCACCTATCCTGGAGGATCCTGATTTGGTGATGAGCACATGCATGAAGGGAGGATTCGCCCATTTGAGGGATGAAGATTGGTTCTTCACGAGGGGATCGAAGCCCTTTACTTTCATGTTCCCTTATGATTTGGGTGTATTGATGACTATTTAGAATGAGGGGAACATGTTGATGAACATCCTCGGGCACACCGCTATCTCCATCACTTGTTTGACAAAGGGAGATTGGAGGCCTGCAGCTCAGATGTATGCTAAGAGGATGATGGAGGAGCTGTAGAGGATTGTAGACAAAGGACGTTTTCAGCCACATCCACAGCAGCAGCAGCAGCCAGAAGAGGATCATGTGGATCCAGATATGGGAGATCCATAGCCGCATAAAAGGCCACCACTACCCATTCCAGTGGTGCCATAACAGCAGTGGGCTGGTCCGGACGCTTATTTGCAGGAGCAGTTTAGATTAATTCATGAGCAGTTCGCTACATTGAATACGAACCAGCAAGAGACAAATAGACAGCTGGAATTGGCAAATGCAAACTTCACAGCACTGGATGAGAAGTACAACATGCTGCAGAATAACTATGTGGAGATGGATCAGAGATTGGAGAGGTTGTTTGCTCATGAGCGCATGATGGATAGGAATCTCACTGCTCTTCATAGAGATGTGGATCGATTGCGCTCGAAGATGAGTGATTATGATGACGAAAAGGGTGCGAGCGATGATGATGATGCTTCGGATGAGTAGGATGCACCAGGTTTTTATCTTTGTCTGTTTCATCTCATCTCTCTTCTCTTTTTCTCTTTACAGGATGAGTATTTGTGGTGTGAGTGGCATGTACATATATTGATATGCTTGGATGTAGATTGTGAGGAGATGATTATACTTGTATGGATTGTATTGCTATTAGAGTTCTTAGTTCAAGCATGATGCATTTGTATGTTACATGTGTTGATTTTTATTGATTAAAAGCATGTATGCTTGATAAGTAAGTGAATTTATTGTGAAATTGATCTTGGTTATTTACTTTGAGGAGTACTTAGAATCTATTTACCCATGTGAGGATTTGAGCCATTTAAATCATGCTAGTTCTTGATGATGTATTCTTGAGGGAATCGTTCGTATGACCGTATTCTAGAACTTGGCTTGGCGTCTTGTGTGAAACTTATGATTCAGGAATTGCTAAGACATGACCTTAGGCCACTATTGTGTAATCAAGTCACTTAGCCAAAATTTTACCTTACCTTTTAATATGTATCATTGTAAGCCCTTTTGAGCCATAAAAATCTTTTTCTTTGGCAAGCCTTGACAAAAAGCCTTATTAGACCTTACTTGAGCCTTGTTGAATACCCTATTCATTAGTAGAGAGTTGAGATGTGTAAGAGCTTGAAAGAATGAAAAGGTGGAAGCTTGGTTGAGAATTATGAATAAAAGAAAAATATGGTTAAATCTTGTTTAAGGGTAGTACCTGAAACTGGTACCCCAACTGCTTAGAAGGGAGTGCCCGAAATTGGTACCCTTGCTCATTGAAGAAAGATGATGTTGATGCTCGGAAAAAGATGGAGAATGCAAGTTATAAAGTTTATGAGAAGAATATGGAGAAACAGACGAAGCTATGTTACTAAAACCTAAACTCCAAGATAATTCTCTACTAGTGAATTAGTCACTTACCTAAATTTTCCTACCCTTACCAAAGAGCCAACATTACAACCCAAAAGCAAGTCCTTTGTGATCCTAGTAAGGAATTGATTATAAGTTGAGTTTTGAGACCCTTGCCAAGCTTATGGTTACGCGGAAGTATGAATTGAATATGAGCATAAATACTAACCTACTAGAGTGTACATCTTTTACACTCAAGAGTGAGAGTAAATATTTATCTTGTGAGCTAGATGATTTTGTACTCCGAAAGGTATTATAATTGAGTGATATTTTGCATGAATGATGCATATGATGCTTGTAATACTTGTGTTCGTTTGATAAATTGTATGTGTAAGTATGAATGGTGTTGGTAGTTGGTGAATTTTACACTACTCTTTGGTTTTGATTTTGTTGCCTCAGGACGAGCAACATGTAAGTTTGGGGGTGTGATGAGTGTGTAAATTCACTAGTTTTGAGCCCGGATTCATGTACTTATGGTGTAATTAATGATGGTAATTTGATGTGAATTTCTATACTTGGTGGAAAGTCATGAATCGGGAGTTTACAAGGCTATTTGAGTTGATTTTCAATGAAAAACGAGTTGGAAGTGATCGGATTCGAAAAGAGGAAGAAACAGGGATGAATTCGACCACGCAGGGAGTGGATTCGACCAAGAAGAAGAGAGTTTGACCAGCACCTCTGGTCGAACTGAGCTCGGAAAAGTCGAGTTCGACCACGATAATCGAATTTGACCAAACTACTTGGTCGAACCATGGTCGAACTCGAATCCTATACAGAAGCAGTTCCGGTTCGACCAGAAAGTATTCCATTCGACCAACATCATGGTCGAATCCAGGATTAAAAGCCAAGTTACAGACGGATTCAACCAGGGATTTGACCTACATGAAGGAGTTCAACCAACTGCTTTGGTCGAATTGACATTCGGAAACTTACCAAATTTGTATTTTATACCCCAAGTGCGAGTTTTTCAAGAAAAAGCCCATCCTAGGTCTATAAGGAGAGATTACAAGTATAAAAGGAGATGTAGATCACACCAAGAAGATAACACAATAGAGAACAAATTGGATACAATACAACACAACCATCATACACCCCACAATGGGGTTCACCCTCCAACCATCATCCACATCCTTTCCTCCATCCATCCATCACTTTGAAGATTCATCTGTGGAATCAAGAGGAGAACCAAGAGGAGAATTCAAGATGGAGAAGGACTTGACGACGCCCTTATTTAGGATTTTATTCATTTCCTAATTTATCTTGTATTTTCAAACATCCGGGTAAGATCTATCCAACACCCATGATTGTTCTTCGTAACATCATGGGCTAGAGCTTTTTTGGTAGAATTAGGGTTGTGAAGGTTTTTACCAATTAATTTAACTTTCGTGTGTAAACTCCATACAATACTACTTGTGGATTTATTTTATATATGATTGTGCATTTTTAATTCATACTCACAGTCGTTTTGTGCATCATTAACTGTTATGTAGAGTATGAATACATATCTTGGTTATTGATTGAGTGCGTTCACTGCTGAGCAGGATTTCATGTTATAATTCTAAGTGAGGGGACTTCGAAGCTTCATTAGAACTATCATATATAAATACTTATTAATTGAATTGAATTTGGGTTATTAAGTAGGATAAAGAGCATAATTTTATAGTACCTATAAAGGAAGATCATATCGGGTTAGAGTACTAATTGGCCAGGGAAATAATTGATACTGATAGTACCTAGAAAGGGAGTGGAATTATATCTCTTGCTCCGAGGTTATTCACACATGTTACACGTATGTTTACTTGTGTCTATAGAGTAGATATACATGATTTAGTGATGCCTCCATATTCCACAAGGCAGAGTCGGACATCAACACACGAAAGGGAAATTAATGAGTGAAACTGAATTACCCTAGATCTACCTATTCTCCTACTTACTCCACTTTCGTATTCTTCTAAATGACTTTACTTTATTTATTATTTTAATTAATTGCTTATTAGTTAATAATTAAATCCTAAAATATTATTGCCTTGTCTTAATTAATTTAATAAATAATTAAATTGATAATACGCCGTCTTTTGGGTTCAATAATCACTTGGTTGCTTGCTTAAGCTGCAATTGATATTCTTATACTTGAGGATTAATTTTGCGTGCAAAGAAAATGCGCATCAGGCATCTTTCTAAAGGCAAACGTTCTATAAGGGCAAGTGAAAGTAGTCTTTCCTTGGTCCTCAGGTGCAATCATGATTTGATTATAACCCGAGTACCCATCCAAGAAACAATAAAACTCATACCCTGTAAGACGATCAAGCATTTGATCCATGAATGGAAGGAAAAAATGGTCTTTGCATGTATTTTCATTCAGTTTCCTTTAATACATACACACACGCCATCCCGTAGAAATCCTAGTGGCTAAAGTCTCACCATCATAGGCTTTCACAATAGTCATGCCCCCCTTCTTAGCTACAACATGCAATGGACTCACATGGGGACTATCACTAATGGGATATATAATTCCTGCATCTAGCTACATTAGGATTTGCTTCCTAATCACTTCTTGAATAGCGGGATTCACCCTCCGCTGATTCTGAATACTATTCTTAGCCCCATCTAACAATCTTATCATATACATGCAATATGATGGACTAATACCTTTTAAATCATCAAGAGACCAACCAATCGCAGACCTATACTTTCTAAGCACATCTAACAATTCCTCAAGTTGATCATCATCAAGGGAAGAAGATACAATTACCGGATATGTATCATTGTCACCTAGGTAGGTATACTTCAAGTATTCCGGTAGCAGTTTAACTCCTCTTTCTTCTCTTCTTGAGGTGCACTCTCTCTATCCAAAGGTAAGTACTTCCTAGTCTACTTCACCTCTTCAATCTTGATCCTTTTCGACTCATACCTATCATCACCCAAAGCAAGTTAATTCTCAAGGAAATCAATACATACCTCGTTGGAGAGTTCATCTAGTTCCGTGGTGGGAAAAGTAAGAGACTCCGCCAAGCATGTCTCAAGAGGATCTTCAAAGAGGATCAAAGACATATCTTCATTCATAATCTCCTACATCACATCAATACTATGACATTGTGTCTCCATAGGCATCTTCATTGCTTTGTTCAGGTTAAATAAGACCTCTTCTTTATCCATCCTTAGCCTTAGCTCACCCTTTTGCACATTAATCATAGGTCTCGCAGTTGCAAGGAAAGGTCTCCCTAAGATTAGAGGGATATTATCCTTGTCATCTTCCATCTCAAGCACAAGAAAGTCCACAGAAAAAACAAGCTTCTCTACTTTGACAAGAACGTCTTCAATAACACCCTTCGGAAAAGTCATAGACCTTTCTGCTAATTGTAGAGCAACTGTTGTGGGAGTTAACTCCCCCAAACCAAGTCTTTTAAAAAAAGACAAAGGCATCAAATTAATGCTTGCCCCAAGATTGCACAAGGCTCGTCGTGCCGACCCTTTTCTAATTTCACACAAGATAGTAAAGTTTTCCGGATCTTTCAACTTAGCTGGCAGCTTTCTTTGTATCATCGAGCTGCAATTCTCTGACAAATTCACTGTTTCAATAACATTCAAGTTTCTCTTCTTCAAAAGTATATCCTTCAAAAAACGGGCATAATACGACTTCTCCAAGATTACTTCGGAGAAAGGAATGTTCAAGCTTATTTTGTTTATGATGTCTGAAAACCTCTTGAACTTTTCTTCTAATCCCTTTTGACAAGCTTGAAAGAAAACGATGGAGGTATCTTTATTTTGGGAATCCCCCATTCATCACGCTCGAGCAATCCCTTTCTCCAGGTGCTGTTCGACCTCCATTTGACCAAGATAGTCTGGTCGAACGAAATGGCATTGGTCAAACGGCGGGTCTGAAAATAGAGCATCATAATTCTATTTCTCCAGAGTTTGCTCAACCTCCGTTCGACCAGCAGGTCTAATCGAACAACTGAAGTTTGGTCGAGCAACTCCCCTGCTTTCTTCATTTTTGCTCGCAGACATCATCGGACCTTCATACTGCGTACCTGACCTCAATGTGATGGCATGGCAAGACTTTAGATTCTTAATACTTTGAGATGGAAACTTTTCATTCAGTTTGAGTCAATTTGTTCATATTTCCTGCCATCTCCCCCATCAACAATGTAAGGTCCTTAACTTGTTTAGATAAATCCTCATGATTAGCATCAATCTTCTTTTCTAATTTGGCCTCAAGACGATCCACTCTTGCATCGTTCCTCGCCATGTACCTGTTTATTGTATTCTCGAAACCTGGTTTCCCTTCTTCCACCTTAGCACCCGGATCAACACCAATAGTAGGTTGCAATGCATTGTTGGGATTACTCCATGAAAACTCCGGCCTCTTCGGTTATTGATAATTACCTGGCGGACCACGATTATTGTAGTTCTCCTGATAATTCCAATTTTCTTGATTTTAGAACCTCGTTCCTTGAATACTTTGACCCATGGCGTAATTCGCCTCTTCGATCTCCTCTTGGCTAGCTCCTTTATAACCACCATCCTGCTGCATCATTGGTACTCTCTGAGATATATCCGTAATTTGCTTTTGTTGAGATTCGAGTAACTTATTGATATTAGCCAAGCTAGAGACGATCTCATTATCTCTTTCCGAATTCACCATTGTATGCTCAACCTGTGCTACTTTACCAAGAACATAAGTGCCTCTCACTCTATCAGTCGGCCAATCTCTTGAATTCATCGAAATATCCTCAGAGAGTTTCTTGACCTCAATGGATGACTTTGTTAGCAATGCTCCATTGGATGAAGCACCAAGTAACACACGAGAATCGCAATCCAACCCATTGTATAAAATACTGATGTATTGAGCTTTAGATAGCCCATTCTGTGGACACTTCCAAAGCATGTCCTTGAATCTGTCCCAAGCTTCGTGAAACTTCTCATTACCATGGACAGCAAATTAATTGATTTCTTGCTTCATCTTGAACACCTTTGAAGGTGGCATGTATCGCTCCAAGAATTTTACTTTCAACTTCGCCCAGGTATCACATTCAGCAACATTAAGATTATCGTACCAATCTCTCGTTTTTTCATTCAGCGAGAACTTAAACAAGTTGATCTTCCTCGCATCCTCATGGTGTTGGTTTTAGGAATATTTGGTTCAACCGTGATCCATTAGAAAAAAATGATTAGCGGAAGCGATTAAACGTTTACCTTTCACCGGGTGTGATGATGAAGATCTATAGCAAACCACCTCTGATCTTCTACTGTATGACCCTTGTCCAATCCTGCTATTGTGTGAGCAATAATCTGCAGGATTTTCTCAATCTGTTTCTCTCCCTAACTCACGTCAAAAGAGGCGCAGGAAAATTAGGACAACCAGAAACTGAGATGACTTATTTATTTGGGCAACAGCAGAGACTAGGAGGAGAAATTGGACTGGGCCTCAATTGGATTTAATTAACCAAGCTTAGCCCAAAGCTTTTAATTAAACCCAATAATAATAATATAGTCCACTAAAATATTATTACTGCACTACCCATCCAATCCCAATATTATGTTTTGGGCTCCTTCTTATAATGAGCCCGAAAGTCTCCCCATGTTTAAGATATACAATGTCCATTAAATAATTAAGTTACTGACAACTCAAATTAATTAATATCTCATCCAAGAGTAGTACCACTCAATCTTTTTAACATGCCGGAATTAATCCACTTGCAAGATTTACATGATAAACCTTATGAGCTCCTCAAGGGGACATCATCAACCTATGACGGATATGGATTCCTTCTACAATCAACAGCACACCATAGAGACAATACTATTTCCCAACTCACCGAGTTTGTTGATTTAATTCATTTAAATCTCACCCATTGATGAATCTAAGAAATATATACTACCTTACGTGTCGAGGTTATTGTGTAGGGATTAAGAGCACGAACATCCATAATAACAGAGATCAAGTTCTTCTACATAGACAGTACAAGTCGAACGATCTTAGGCGGTCCTACTCAATACACAAAGCAGTGTACTAATGTGGTTCTATGGTCAAGACAAACTAATACCAAACAACACTACAACCATATCGATAGATAGTCCCCGTCTATCTCGGTTGTGAGCATCTGTTTATAATTTATAAAGAAACCGATAATATGATCTTCTGCGTGTTGTCGCACAACATATTATCTACAATATAAAGTAAATAGAATTTTGCACAAACATATAAATAAACAATTTATAATATGCAAAAACATTTGATTATATGATTCTCATTTCAAATAAAAACTTTAAAAACATTGTTTAATACAAAAGCAAGGCTTTTAGTATACAAATCTAACAATCTCCCACTTATACTAAAAGACTACGCTGCCTTATCTGCTGACACGCATCTAATCCACATTCCTTCTACATGCCCATCGAACGCTTTCACTGGAAGGCTCTTAGTAAAAGGATTAGCAAGGTTATCCTCAGATGCAATCTTAGCGACAATGACTTCTCCTCTTTTAACGATGTCTCGTATCAGGTGGTACTTGCACTCAATGTGTTTACTCGCCTTATGGGCTCGTAGTTCCTTCGAGTTTGATACTGCACCACTGTTATCACAATAAATTGTGATCGCTTTGGGCAAACCAGGAATCACATCCAAGTCTATTAAGAAGTTCCTGAGCCATACTGCTTCTTTAGCTACCTCAGAGGCTGCTACATATTCAGCTTCCATGGTGGAGTCAGCAACGTATTTCTGCTTTACACTCCTCCATATTATGGCTCCTCCTCCAAGAGTATACACAAAACCCGAGGTGGATTTACTAGCATCCCTATCTGACTGGAAATCTGAATCAGTATAACCCAAAGGTAACAAAGTATCTGCCCTGTAAACCAGCACATAATCCCTAGTCCTACGCAGGTACTTCAAAATATGCTTTACCGCAGTCCAATGCCCCTGTCCTGGATTACTTTGATACCTACTGACCATGCCCACGGCATAACAGATATCCGGTCTCTTACATAGCATAGCATACATGAGACTTCCTACTGCCGAAGCATAAGGGACCAGCTTTATTGACTCTATTTCTTGTTGTGTTTTAGGACACATCTCCTTAGATAGAGGTATTCCATATCTGAAAGGTAAAAAACCTTTCTTGAAATCTTGCATGCTAAAATGAGTCAGGATTGTATCAATACACGAAGCTTGGGATAAACATAACATTCTTTTCTTGCGATCCCTTATTAATTTGATCCCAAGAATGTGTTCGGCTTCTCCTAAGTCCTTCATCTCAAACTGCTTGGACAGCCACACCCTTACGCCCGATAATACTTTTATATTGTTTCCAATGAGCAGAATATCATCCACGTATAGTACAAGAAATACCACTACGTTTCCGTCACACTTCTTGTACACACGTGATTCATCCGGACATTGAATAAATCCATATGACTAGATTACTTCATCAAACCGGATGTTCCATGATCTTGAAGCTTGTTTCAATCCATAAATGGACCTTTTAAGCTTGCACACAAGATGCTCTTCGCCCTTTGCAATGAATCCTTCTGGTTGCTTCATATAGATATTTTCCTCAAGACTTCCATTAAGGAAAGTTGTCTTAACATCCATTTGCCATACCTCATAATCCATATGACCAGCAATAGACAAAAAAATCCGGATTGACTTAAGCATGGCCACAGGCGAGAAGGTTTCCTCATAATCGATTCCTTCTTTTTGAGTATATCCTTTAGCCACAAGCCTTGCTTTAAAGGTTTCCACCTTACCGTCAGATCCTCTTTTTCTCTTATAGATCCACTTGCATCCAATAGCTTTTACACCATTGGGTGGTTCTACAAGCTCCCAGACTTGATTAGAATACATGGATTCTATCTCAGATTTCATTGTGTTTTGCCATAATTGAGCATCTTTATCTTGTAGTGCCTCGTTGTAATTCCATGGGTCAATTTCATGTTCACCCGGGACCAAGTCGGATGACTCTCCCAATCCCATGAATCTATCCGGTTGTCTGACAACTCTCCCACTACGACGAGGCTCCACAGGCAATTGTATATCAGGTGTAACACGCGGTGCAGTGTTCTGTGGTATATCTTCTTGTACAGTTGGTATTATATTTGGTGTTTCCCCTCTAACTTCCTCTAGAACAATTTTACTCATGGGTTTGTGATCCATTATATAATCCTCTTCCAAAAATCTGGCATTCGTGCTCACGATCACCTTTTGGTCCTTGGGACTATAAAATAAACCACCCTTCGTTCCCCTAGGATACCCTATAAACAGACAAACATCAGTACGTGATTCTAACTTATCAGCATCTACCTTTAACACGTGTGCCGGAGCACCCCAAATTCGAACATGTTTCAGACTAGGCTTGCGCTCGGTCCACAGTTCTGTGGGTGTGGAGGCTACCGATTTAGAAGGTACTAAGTTTAGAATGTAAGCTGCTGTTTCTAAGGCGTGTCCCCAAAATGAATTTGGTAATTCCGAATAACTCATCATTGATCTTACCATTTCCATAAGAGTCCTATTCCTTCTTTCCGCTATACCATTCTGCTGGGGTGTGCCCGGTGTAGACAATTGGGATTCAATCCCATTTTCCGATAAATAATTCTTAAACTCTCCCAAGAGGTATTCACCACCATGATCAGATCGTAGTGTTTTGATATATTTACCAAGTTACTTTTCCACATCAGTCTTATATTCTTTTAATTTATCAAAGCATTCAGACTTGCAGCGCATCAAATAAATATATCCGTATCTTGAATAATCATCAATAAAAATGATGAAATATTCAAAACCCCATCTTGTCTGGACAGACATAGGACCACATAAATCGGAATGAACCAATTCCAACAAATCTTTAGCTCTATACCCCTTTGCCTTAAAAGGCCTTTTAGTCATTTTTCCTTCCAAGCAGGATTCGCAAGTTGGATAATTTTCCAGTACTAATGAACTCAGAGGTTCATCAGCTATCAACCTTTGAATCCTACTTAAGTTAATGTGACCCAGCCTTAGATGCCAAAGATATGTTTGGTTCATTTTAGAAGGTTCCTTTCTCTTATTAGTAGATGTATCATTCGTTTCAATTTGTTGCATTGTGGGAGAAATTGGATTAAGAGTATACAAATTATCTATCAATGTACCATCACAGATAATAATTCTATCTTTCCTTATAATAACCTTGTCATTAAAAGAAACAGAATATCCATCCATAAACAATTTAGAAACTGAAATTAAATTCTTTCTAAAATGCGGTACATAAAGATAATTCCTCAAAACAAGAGTTTTATTCTTATTGAAAATAAATAAACGTCTCCCACTGTGACAGCTGCTACTCTTGTAGCATTCCCCATAAGTATGGTAATCTCTCCATCACTGAGCTGTCGGGTTTGGTGGAACCCCTGCAAAGAATTGCAGACATGGTCAGTGGCTCCCGTATCTACACACCAAGTGTCAGCAGATACAGGCGCTAAACACAATTCAACAACTAGTATATAAGACTTACCATTCCTGTTCCCCTTCAGAAGAGGGCAGTCTGCCTTGTAGTGTCCCGGCTACTTGCATTTGAAGCACTTGCCTTTAGGCTTCTTGACCGCACCAGTCTTTGCTTTCACTTGGTTCACCGGCGCTGAATTTTCTTGCTTCATTTTCTTCCTACCGCCCTTCGGCCTAGGATGAGCAGCATTTTCAGCAACATGAACCTGAGGAAGTCTACGAAACAGTTCTTCTGCCGCCACAAGTTCTGTCAGAAGTTACGCCAACGTGTACATATGTTTGTTCATACCATAGTTCAGGTGAAACTGCTCAAAACTCCTAGGCAAGCTTTGGAGTATGATATCGACCTGGGTTTCCCCATCGATTTCAGCTCCAAGAACTTCCAACTCATTGAGTTGGCCCATCATCCTAAGGACATGTTCCCTTACGGGAGTGCCCTCAGCCATTTTGGTGTTCATCAAGACCGACATGCCCTTCAACCTAGCAGGACGACTCTGATGTCCGAAGAGTTCCCTAAGATTATGCATTATATCATAGGCGGTCTCCATGGCTTGATGCTGAGTCTGAAGCACATTTGACATAGACGCCAAAATGTAGCATTTAGCTATCCTATCAGCCTTGACCCACCTATTATAAGCATTTCTTTGCTCTTCGGTCGAGGTATCAGAAGGTGCCGGAGGACATTCCTCAGAAAGTACAAAGATATAATCTTCAGCAGTTAATACAATGTCCATGTTTCGCTTCCAGTCAACATAGTTAGTGCCAGTAAGTTTATGCTCTTTGAGTATAACAGAAAGTGAGTTGAGTGCCATATTAAAATCCTGAGAATCATAAATAATTAAACAGATCAAATACTACGAATTTATCAATTTATATTGAATCCCTCAAAATAATATAAAATAAAATTCACCAATATCTCAAGCACCATGAATTTGCATGCCACGATAGTGTGGACGTATACAAACCCGAACATTTACAAGAGAAGGTTTTACCCAATAATCTCATTTGTCAACCTATCTTTATGACAAAATAATTAATAGTCGATTTTCTTTAGCCATGCAAATAACAGCAGTGACTCCGATGGGGAGGATACTAATTATTTGCATCTAAGTGTACACTATTATTTGACCCCAAGTCCATTGCGCAAGCTTATGTTCCTTACAGATAGAGAAGTACACACACGCTTGGATAATTTTCTACAGTCATCTTAAAGAAATTTGTACCAGTGATCAGTGAATAAACTCATCCGATGGGGAGGAAAGCTCTAATGCCAATGTGCAAGCTTACTCACATCACTTACAAACCAATAATGGAGGCCATGGAAATTTATTTATCAATCCCCTCTCCCACTTAGTTATTTAAACACCGAGGGTTTTTATTTAACATGCATATAATATTTCATAATAAAATATACATCCTAACATGCTTCTATTTAAAGTAATTTAAAATTAATAAATCACATAGAACATGCTTATCACATATATAATAATTAATTGTCAAGTAAAACAATTAAATCAATTATATATAATCAATTAATTGCATAAAATGTTGGATCAATAAAATGGGTCTAGCTGACCCAAGCATCAATAGCATAAAATGAGCAACTCATTAATAAATTAATTAAGCACATTTATCCTGCCTATCTTTGCATGAAAAAAAATCCAACCCATTTTAAAATCTAGCCCAACATTAAATCCACAATTAATAAAAATGAGCAATTAAAATTTTGGGCCCAACAGTAAAATAAAAATGAGCCCAAAACAAAACCCAGCAGGACAGCCCAAATAAACACATTGTTGCCCTAATAACAGCCGCCGTGTCCATTCCATGCCAGCCGCATCCAACTCACTCACTCAGCATCCACCGACGCATCTTGGCGATGTTGCCGCCGGCGGCGCCGCCATTAGCCCACCGGAATCGCACCATCAGCCCGCCTCTGTGCAGTTCCCAGCCGTGAAGAGTCACCGTCGCTGCCCAAAATTACAGCTGCTCGTGTCCAGTGAGCCGTCTCCGGTGCAAATAGGCACCGCTGCTATGCAGCCATGCGGCAGCAATCCAAAAGCATGCTCCGTCGCAGTCCACAACAGTGCTGTCGCTGACCACTGCTCTCACCACTGCCGCCGACAGTCGTTGATTTGCCTGGAACACGCCAAGGATGTGCAGGATTTCATCAGACCCGTCTGAATCTGGTAAGGCTCCATCGATTCTACCCAAGACATGATCAAGATGCACCTTTATTTTCCTCTCTGGCCATCGTACATCGCCGATCTTTTGGGTGGATCTTCTCTGACCCGATCGAAAAAGGGTTGGACTCGCCTGGGTCCTACTATCCAGATTTACCGCCACTACGACTTCCAGCCATCACGCGCCGCCGTCTTTAGCAGCTCAGCCAGACTTCTCCCTCAATCGAGCGTCTCCGACCACTGGTTCACCATGGAAGCATCAGCGATCTGCCTTGAACCCAGCCACATCTCGCAACCATCCTCCCGCTGCCGTATCTGACTGACTGACTTTCTTTCGATAAACAGTCCAGCAGCCGTGCTTTCACCGACTAACCAATCATGCAGGATGTGTGTGTGTGACAAGGTGAAAGAACAGAGATTGGATTTTCAGTAGAGTGTGTCCAGTGTACAATCACCAACGATCACACGCCAAAAAATATCGATAAAAAATACAGGAGAATATACACATATACAATCCCTAAATCATGCTTTCAATCGATAATTGTATACATAGGATTTAGACAAATAATACCATATTATTCAAATCCTAATACATATGCGACTATATCAAGATTATATCACTAAATCACATAGTTAAACACATAGTCACATAAACTAATGAATCACGATTCACCACGATAACCTCGCTCTGATACCAATTGTTGGTTTTAGGATCGTTTGGTTCAACCGTGATCCATTAGAAAAAAATAATTAGTGGAAGCGATTAAATGTTTATCTTTCACCGGGTGTGTTGATGAAGATCTATAGCAAACCACCTCTGATCTTATACTGTATGACCCTTGTCCAATCCTGCTATTGTGTGGGCAATAATCTGCAGGATTTTCTCAATCTGTTTCTCTCCCTAACTCATGTCAAAAGAGGCGCAGGAAAATTAGGGCAACTAGAAACTGAGATGACTTATTTATTTGGGCTACAGCAGAGACCAGGAGGAGAAATTGGACTGGGCTTCAATTGGATTTAATTAACCAAGCTTAGCCTAAAGCTTTTAATTAAACCCAATAATAATAATATAGTCCACTAAAATATTATTACTGCACTACCCATCCAATCCCAATATTATATTTTGGGCTCCTTCTTATAATGAGCCCGAAAGTCACCCCATGTTTAAGATATACAATGCCCATTAATTAATTAAGTTACTGACAACTCAAATTAATTAATATCTCATCCGAGAGTAGTACCACTCAACCTTTTTATCATGCCAGAATTAATCCACTTGCAAGATTTACATGATAAACCTTATGAGCTCCTCAAGGGGATATCATCAACCTATGACGGACATGAATTCCTTCTACAATCAACAGCACACCATAGAGACAATACTATTTCCCAACTCACCGAGTTTGTTGATTTAATTCATTTAAATCTCACCCATTGATGAATCAAAGAAATATATACTGCCTTACATGTCGAGGTTATTGTGTAGGGATTAAGAGCACGAACATCTATAATAACAGAGATCAAGTTTTTCTATATAGACAATACAAGTCGAACGATCTCAGGCGGTCCTACTCAATACACAAAGCAGTGTACTAATGTGGTTCTATGGTCAAGACAAACTAATACCAAACCACACTACAACCATACCGATAGATAGTCCCTGTCTATCTCAGTTGTGAGCATCTGTTTATACTTTATAAGGAAACCGATAATATGATCTTCTACGTGTTGTCGCACAACATATTATCTACAATATAAAGTAAATGGACTTTTGCACAAATATATAAATAAACAATTTATAATATGCAAAAACGTTTGATCATATGATTCTCATTTCAAATAAAATCGTTAAAAACATTGTTCAATACAAAAGCAAGGCTTTTAGTATACAAATCTAACATATGGCTCCTGCATTTTTTTGTGTACTTGTATACCCAAGGAACTTATTTAGATGTTGCTGAGGATCTTCAAAGGTTCCCCCAAAGACTCCTTTCAATCATGCTGATAAGAGCAGTGTGTAGATTAAAATCAGCTCCGGCCCCTCTTTCTCCTAACAGCCCCGCATTGCCTCCTCTGTTGTTCTTAAAGACTTCACGGATGGCAAGTGTATCCGGATTTGCTACCATGTTGACTGCTTCTACCTCCAAATTAACTTCGGGTGTAGCTTCAATCGCTTGCGAGATCTGCTCTCCAATGTCAACTACTTGATCAATAGTATCGGTTGGCTCCTTGTTCTTATTCTTTTTCTTCTTCTTCTTAGCATTCCTTTTCCTTGCGGATGCCTCTACTTTCGGATCAAAAGGTTCTAGATTAGTTCCCTTCGATCTAGTGTGCATACACCTGAGAAAAATTCAAAGTTAGAAAGAAAAGAGAACAAAAATATAGTAGTCCTAATTAAACTAGAAATAATGAATTAATAATTAATACCATCCCTGCGCAACGGCGCCAAGAACTTGATGGGCGTTTTCTCAACACACAAAATTAATCCTCAAGTGTAAGGATATCAATTGTAGTTTTGATGGGCAACCAAGTGATTATCGAATCTGAAAGACGGATTATTATTAATTTAGTTATATTCTAATTTATTAAGACTATGTTGGCAATTTACTTGTGGTGATTGATTAAATAAATAGCAAATATTTAAAATAGCAAATAAAGTAAACAAGCAATAGAGATAATACGACTGTGATCAAGTGAGAAATTAGGTAGTTCTTTGGGTCATCCAGTTTTGCTTATTAATTTTCTTTCGATGTGTTGATGTCCGACTCTACCTTGTGGTTTATGGACGCATCACTAACCCATGCAAGTTCACTCTATAGACACAAGTAAGCATGCGTATGACACGTGTGAATATCCTTGGAGCAAGAGATATAATTTACCCCCCTTTCTAGGTACTATAAGTATCAATTATTTTTCGTGCACTTAGTACTCTAACCCGATATGATCTCCCTTTATAGGTACTATGAAGTTATACTCTTTATCCTACTATTAACCCGAATATTATTCAATTAACAAGTATTCATATAAGATAGTTCTAATAAGACTTCGGAATCCCTTCACTTAGAATTATAACATGTAATCCTGCTCAGCAGTGAACGCACTCAATCAATAACCAATATATGTATTCAGACTTTACATAACAGTTAATAATGCACAAAATGACTGTGAGTATGAATTTAAAAGGCGCAATCTTATATAAAATAAACTACAAGTAGTGTTGTACAGAGTTTACACATGGAAATATAATTTACTCATAAAACCTTCATAACTCTAGAACTACCGAAGCAGCTCTAGCCCATGATTGATCTACGAGCAATCATGATGGTTGGTAGGATCTTATCCATAGTCTTGAAAATTACAAGATAAATTAAGTAGCGAAGTTAACCCTAGATGTGAACGCCGTAACGACTCTCTTCGTCTTGAATTTTCACTTGATTCTCACTTGGTTTGATAGACGAATCTCTCTCCACAGCTCTTACGGATGGCGGTAGGATTTTGGAGGTGATGGATGATGAAGTTGTGGTTCTTTTCTCCTAAGAAAGCTCTTCTTTTATACTCGTGGAACCTCCTTATGGGACTTGGATGGGCTTTACTTGAGGCATACGTCAAGTTTGGTAAAAGAAATCTGAAATTTCTAAAAACAGAAGCAGCGGCATTCTGTTCGACCATGCCTCGTCTGGTCGAGCAAGGCATCCTAGTCGAGCAACGGTAGAGCAAGCTTTCTGTAAGTTTTTGCACATTTTGTTCGACCAAGATGATGCTGGTCGAACAACATCACTTGGTCGAGCAAGCTCTCTGTATGTTTCTGCATATTTTGCTCAACTTGACCACCTTGTTTGACTAAAGTGATGATGGTTGAACAAGGTTCTGAGGTCGAACAACCTTCGAAAATTGCCTAAAAAATTGTGCCTTCCAATTCTGAGCCCTTACTATCTATTTTCATGTACAAATATACTCAAAAGCCCTAGTATCCTCTGATTTGTGGCTTTTCCATAAACATTCCGATTTGTCTTAACAAAAGACTCAATTATACTCAATTTCCACACAAATCGGAGCTCAAAATATGTGAATTTACATTCTCATTAGGCTTATTCTTTGGGTAGAGATAGAATGATTTATCCAGAAGGCATGATTTAGATTTCTTTTTCGGGTTTAAATAACATCAGAATACCTTTGTCCCGTGCAATGCACGGGTTCAAACACTAGTTAGTATAGTATGTAGGGCCATATGAATATAATAATAGTTGTGTGTGGGTCACATCAACCAAAAAAGAAAATGTATACTTTGTTTTGTGATGATCAAAATGGAAAAATGTATACCTAGTTGTGGGACGGAGGGAGTAATTTTTATATCAATTCATGACCCGAAAGATATAAAACTATTAATACAGTACATAAAATCATAAAATTAATATAAATAAAATAATAAAAACTACATTAAATTTCATGATTTTAGATCTTGTATTGATAGTTTCATATCTTTCGGTCCTCAATTGATGGAAAAACTCTTTCAGGTCCCTAATTGATAATTTACATATCTTTCAAGTCCTGTATTGAAAAAACTTCATAATTTAAAATGCAAATTTGGCCAATAAAGATAATAATTTACTTTTTTAACTTAATTTTAACATTATATCTTTTAATGCTCAAATTGACGAAAATACCATTTACTCGAATACATTCAAGTAATGTATTCGAGTAATATATTTGAGTAAAGTGAAAAATAATTTTCAAGTCAAAATTTGAGTAAAATATTTTTCGAGTTAAAGTATTAGAATAATGAATTCGAGTTAAATAATAGTATATTCGAGTAATAAATTCGAGTCAAATAATGTAATGGAGTAATGAATTCGAGTCAAATAATGTAATGGAGTAATGAATTCAAGTCAAAAAATATATTCGAGTAATGAATTCCAGTTAAATAATGAATTCGATTCAAATAATATTTTCGAGTAAAAAATTCAAGTAAATAATGTATTCGAGTAAAAAATTCGAGTTAAATAATGAATTTGAGTCAAATAATATTTTCGAGTAAAAAGTTCGAGTTAAATAATGTATTCAAGTTAAATAATGCATTCAAACAATGAATTCGAGTTAAATAATGCATTCGGATAATAAATTCGAGTTAAATAATGTATTTGAGTAATGTGTTTTAATGATATTTTCAAGTAATAATAATCGAACACTTTACTCGAATATATTACTCAAATATTCGAGTAAATGGTTTTTTTGTCCATTCGAGCATAAGAAGAGATAGTATTAAATTTAGGATAGAAAAAATTATGTATATAAAAAATGACAAAGACTTGTGTGAGACCGTCTCACGTAAGGGCTTACGTGAGACGGCCAGAAAGTGATAACTTTTATATAGAAAAGTGATAATAAATTAATAAAAAGTGATAATGTTATTTCATGAATAATTTATAATATAAATAAAAAGTGATAACATTTTATAGCGAAAGTGATAATAATTTATAGCGAAAGTGATAACTATTTTAAAAATTAAAAAATAGTCTTACGTGAGACGGTCTCATACAAGACCTACCCATAAAAAATAGGTTACAATAATTTTTTACTCATAATTTAATCATTAATACTATTAATTTATAATTGATTATCAAAAATAAAATTTTATAGTTGTGTAGGTTGCAACGTCATGTGTCTCCTTAAAAATATTGTGTATATGACGTTGCCATATTCTCTTAAAAAGAAATTTATATACATGTCGTTCTCATATTAATCTTGATATTATGTTTTATTTTAGGTAATTTAATATATTAAGATAAAGACTTGTATGAGACTGTCGCACGTAAAATAGTGAAACATCATTATCACTTTCGCTATAAAATATTATCACTTTTTATTTATACTATAAATTGTTCGTTAAATAGTTCACTGCACCATTATCACTTTTTATCGATTGAATATCACTTTTTTATTGATAATGTTATCACTTTTTATCCGTCTTACATGAGACAGTCTCACACAAGATTTTTCAATATTTTAAGAGTCTTTTTAAATACAAGGTTTAGTTGGCTAACCCATATAATGGGTGAGCCAAATCATTTTTATTCATTTACTCAAAATCTCTTTAATATCTTATAAATAATTACTTCCTCCGTCCCAACTTCAACTTCACCTTTTCTATTTTGATCTGTTTCAAATTCAACTTCATACTTCCCTAAAAAGAAAAAACAACTAACTAATATCCCTTTAAACTACTTAAATTTTCAAAATCATCATAACATTTTTAATAAAATTACATATTTATTATTTATTTATTACCTAAAAATATCATACTAACCCTAATAGTAAGCTAAAAAATGACTTTTCTTAAATTATGTATTTACAGTAAATGTGAAGATAAATTTTGAACGAAATATTTGGTTACTTATGTGCTACATGTGAATAGAAAGTGGAGAGAGATTATATTTTTCTCTTATCTTCCACCAATCATTTATTACTTTTTCATTTTGTATTTCTTCATAAATTTAATTTTCAACAAAAAATTTTAAACATTTATAATTATTTTGTTATAAATTTATTATTATTATTATATATCAAATTATTCATCTTCTAAAATTTTTTAAGTTAATATCCATATGTGATAAATAAATTTTTATCCTAATTTAATTTTTAAAAAATAATTAAAAAAATGAGTGAATGTAGATGACGGTGACATGGACGAGTGGGTACAATATCGATGAAACAGTCCTTTTGTTGAATGGGGTTGGAAGAGATACCCTCAAATGAGTTCTCCTGCCGGAACTCTAACTTTCACAAGAGGAAGCATGTGTGGTACATTTTTTACTTGCTAATCAGCTTCGTTCTTCACCATATGCATTCATTTTTCTTAGTTATTCTCTCGTCTCATAAATTACTTTAAGTTTAGTGTTTAATATTGTTTAAAAAAAACTATCTTTTTTCTTTATCGCCTCTTGTTGGCCTTTAAAATTATTTTGAGACTTTTTTTATAATAAATAATTTGAAAAGTATACTAGGTGGAAATGATAAAATTAAAATTAAAATATATTTTGAATTAATTACAAAAGAAAAAAATCATCGTCTTTATTTCAATTGCAATTTAATCTCAACCTTTGAGATTGTAAAAAATGATCGGCACATTTAAAATTTATTAAAAATTGCACCAATCGAGCAGTTAGGTGATACCTGTTCATTGACATGACTTAGTTAGTTTTCACATCATCTTAGGTTAAGTGCGAAAAATGCCACTTTTACTTTGATAGTGATTTATTCCAAATCTTTGAGATTTTGACAAAAAATAAAATAAAAATCAGATTATGTATTTAGCAAAGTATATAATACGGAGTAAATTTTAGAGTCAAACTAAAGTGCACCGGGTGTATTAGACAATTTTAATCGTTAGATTAATTTACATTCATTCTCCACTATAAATAAAATAAAAAATATATTTAAAAAAAATCTACCCATTATCCATTTTATCCTATAAATTTAGGGTGCACTAATCACCCTAAATTTTAATATTTATATTTAAATTCAAAATTTTAAAAATTATAAATAATAAAGCTCAAATATAATTCTATATTTAATTTATATAATTTTTATAAAAATATTATCATGAATTAATATATATTACATAATATTTAAGTCATTAATTTTTATTATATTAACGAAATTAATTATTTCTAACATATAAATGATAAAACATCAGTAAACAATATTTATAAAACTTTGTAAAAAAACTAAATACTTAAATTTTAAGTAATTAAATTTAATAATTTATAAAAAAAAATTAAAATTAAAAGAATTAATTTTATAATTCTTATTTATTGTTTTTTTATCACTTAAATCAGTAAATGTGACAAATAATTAATTTTATTTATATAATAAAATTTATTGACTTAAAATATTTTATTTATATATATTAATTGAAATAATAAATTTATAAATTAAATAAATATTATATTAGAGATTTATTATTTTATATAATGATTTTGAAAAATTAAACTTGAATATAAAATATTTCAAATTTATTATTTGGGTGCAATTTGTAAAAAAATATAATGTGTGTTTTTTTAATTAAAATTTTAAGGATTGAGACTAAATCACAATGTAAAAAATCAGACACGTCAGTGATCGACTAACACCTAGCTGTTCGATGAGTGCGATCTGCAACAAATATTAAAAGTGATGGTTTATTTTACTTAATGAAAAAATTGAGATTAAATTGCAGTAAAGTAAATGTAATTTTTTTCACAGTGTGAATGGTATTTGTGATAATGGATAGACTTCTGTTAGAGTGACTCGATTAAGTATTAAATAATTAAACTCTTTATCAGTTTAAGCTTTTAGATGAGGTGGCCGTTTAACATGGTATCAGAACCCATGGTTGAATCTCACCACTACCCATTTATGAGAAAATTCCATATGCAAGAAATTCGGTGTTTCGTGTCTCGTATCTATAAGTACACCTTCTTTTTTATACGTTTTGTACCTATATCCACACTTTAAAAAAGAAAGCGTCCCTCAACACCACAATTTTATACTACACCTTTAATATTAAAATTATCATCTATATATATATATGAGATTCTGAATATATGTTGAAATTATAGGTGGAGCAGCTCGAACATATGGATGGCAAGATACTGGGTTCTTCCACACAAGTTTCTTGAAGGATTTGTGGCAAAACACCCAGTAATTAATTCCTCTTTACCAATAATAATTTCTCCTTATTTAGATGTGACATTCCTTTTAACATATAATTAATTAATTAATAAATTCAGGTACAGTTATAAAATGGGTCACCTATTATCTAACGGTTCATATGTATGGAGCAAACAATACTCATTTCGATCATCTCCATATCCTGGCCAAGATTCATAGCAGCTTGTTATAGTATTTAGTGACATGGGCAAGGTAAGTTTATTTATAATCTTTCCTTGTATAACTTCATATCAATCCCATTTTCATTTTCATGTATCATTTTTTGTGTCACGTCACTCATATAATACAATTAGTAACTTTAAATATATACAAATAGTACAGAAAATCCATAGGGCTATTGAGAATAAACGTAACGTCACTCATATAAACATTATTGTTGAATGATGAATTAAAACCCTTGTATAACTTCACATCAATCCTCATTTTCATTCTCATGTATCATTTTTGTGTCACGTCACTCATACAATACGATTAGTAACATAAAAATATATAAAAATAGTACAAAAAATCCATAGGGCTACTGCTCAAGAGTTTGAATTTCATGGAATCTATTTCACCAATTGCTCTACTGATTAATGACAAATTATTACCCTTCGATAACACAATTTTTAAGATGAACAATAGTTTGTCGTGCATAAGAGTAACAAGGGTTCTAATTCTTTATTTGGTTCTAAAAATAAAATCTTATAGTGGAACCATTTCATATAATCAATCGTCATTAATTAAAAATCTAAATGATGTGTAGGCAAAATGTGATGGATTGAATGAGTTCGCAGACTATCAGCCAGGATCACTGAACACAACAGATCGACTTATAAAAGATGTTGATAACTACGACATCGTATTCCACATTGGAGATCAGTCATATGCAAATGGCTACATCTCACTGTGGGATCAGTTTACTGCCCAAACCCAATCCATTGCGTTTGTCGTGCCTTACATGATCTCTAGGTTTGTACATTAGTTTTTATTAGAGGTGGCACTTCATGCTATTGGACCGTGTTTCATGTCGATACAATAGTGACATGACAAGATAAGAGTAAACCCGAACACGACAAAATAAAGATTTTGTTCTGACATGAAAAAAAAATCAGGTGTTAGACATGACACGATAAGAGTAAACCCAAACACGACAAAATAAGAATTTTATTCTGACACAACACAAACACTAAAAATCAGGTTGACACGAATACTACTAATTATAAGTAATACTCTCTCCGTCCGGTTCTAAGTTGTCCATTTATTTTTTGTACGTGGATTAAGGAGTATTATTATTATATGTAAAGTGGGTAGTTATGGGTCATATTATGTACTTTTTTACTAAATAGAGGAAATGAATAGCTTTGAATTGCATAAAAAATAATAAAATGGACATCTTAGAAGCGGACGGAGGGAGTAATTTTTTAAGGAGATTTATTTTAAATTTATTTATGAGTGTTAGAGTGTATTAATTAAATATTAAATGGTACTCCTATCTACTAGCTTAGCTTTTAGATGAGGTGGTCATTTAACATGGTATCAGAGCCCATGATTAACAAAGGTTTAGGGTTCGAACCTCACCGCCGCCTGTATGTGAGGGGCTTGTTAGAGTGTATTAATTAAATATTAAATGGTATTAGATGAGGTGGTCATTAACAAAGCATTTATTATTAAGGGAAGGAAAACAAAATATATCGAGAAAAGAAAAGAATAAAAACAACATAAGGAATTTTACGTGGAAACTTCAAACCGGAGAAAAACCACATACCCGAGAAAATACTTACTATATGAAAAATATTACAATCACACAGAAGCTTCACTCTCCCGATCCCAAAACTACCACACCAAATCTTTAACTAATTCCCAACTTTTCTCCCAACTCTCAAATAGAGAATACAAGAAAGGAATAAAAGAATCACGTATGAAGATTATAGTGTCTTTTTTTGGGTGTGTCTAACATCAGAATCAAAGGCCTCCTTAAATAGCAATTAAGAATCATTCCTTCTGATCTCTCATCCGATGTGGGACAAACAGAATTTCTTATTTTGTATTTGAAAAATCCAACAATCTCCACCTTGCCAAAAATAAAATAAAACCCATTGTCTTTACCGACAATCAATTCTCAATCTCCCGAGGATCATTCTACTCCACCATATGAGTAGTCCCACTTAGAATAATCCATTCTAAGAATTTTCTTGCGGCAACATATCGAAAAAATACCTGCTGAAATTTTATGGTGCAACTTCCAGCTCTTGGCCTCCCTAAAAGTCCATCAGCCATCGATATACTTTTTCACCACACACATTCATGCCAAGTCAATGTGTGCAAACTTGTGCCCCAGCTAACAATACTACACTCTTTTTCCATAATAATTGGGCATGTCATGAGGATGTTCATTTTCTCCTCAGAGAAAATCCTCCAAAATATTGGCTTCATGTGCTCATAGGAACGTGTTAGAGACAAGATAAGCCTCAATGCCTTATCCTCATCTTCAATCTTCACTTCAATTGCCTCTAGTTCAGAGATGATGTCATTAAGAGTACTTAGATGATCTGAGATTTATGTACCTTCTTCCATTCGAAGCGTGTGAAAATACTCTTTCAGGTACAACCGATTTGAGCTACCCTTTGCCTGGTATAGTTCCTCAAACTTTTTCCATAGCTCCTTGGCGTTTGAAATACCATGCACATTAGCATGGACATTCTTAGCCAAAGATAAGTGTATTGTGCTTGTAGCCCACAAATCCAAATCCTCCCAATCTTCATCAATCTTTTCAACTCTTTTTCCAGAGTCTTTGTTGGAACTATCTGTGTCTTTAATTGAACCTGGCTTTCCTTTCAGAGCCTTGTGTAACCCAAATTGTATCAGCACATCTTTCACTTGTACTTGTCACAGCCCAAAATTAATTCTACCATCAAATTTCTCGACACCAAACTTAATTGAAGACATATTTTGTGTCCCTACCCTAGCCTAATGAATAACCCATCTCTTAAAAATTCTTTTTTGATGTGGAAGATCAGACTATGCTGCAATCACAGAACATACTAAAAAATTTTAAAAATGTCCGAACCGGGCTCTGATACCACTTTGTTGGGTTTATCCGGCCTGGGAGCTGGGCCAGACCCATAAAATAGTCAGGCCCACTCAATCCACTAGCATGATATTGTCCTCTTTGGGCCGCCCACTGGCCCGCACGGTTTTACCACTCTGGGCATCATGCCCAAAAGACCTCATGCCAGGGAGAGTTCATCCCTCACTTATAAACCCATCGTCAACCCCACTTCTAATCGATGTGGGACTTTGGTTAACACCCAACCAACATTTCTCCCTCAAACAAAATTCCACATCTAGACCATCCAGTTTGAGGTCCAAACATCCCACCATCCGCCGGGTTAAGTTTGGGGCCTGGCTCTGATACCACTTTGTTGGGAAAAAGCATTCATCCTTAAGGGAAGGAAAGCAAAATATATCGAGAAAAGTAAAGAATAAAAACAACACAAGAAATTTTACGTGGAAACTCCAAACCGGAGAAAAACACGGATCCGAGAAAATACTTACTATATGAAAAATATTACAATCACACAGAAGCTTCTCACCACTGACTCATTGATATTACTATATGACTCATATGTTATAGTTAATTTATTCATATGTAAGAATCGACACGTGTCTGTTTGCCAAATCGGTTTGGTTATACTTGGTTATCACACATCTGTTTGCCACAATATGACATCACGTGTCTCAAGCATTGCTGATCTAAGTCCTTCAAGGTTAATGTGGACAATAAGAGTGAAGGTTGGAATGTGTGTAAAAAGTAAGTACTTTAGATATTTAAATGAAAAAGGTGTTTAAAGTCATTGAGATTGGTGTAAAAAATGAGTATTATTGAGATTTTTTTCCATTTTAAGAAAACGTACATAAGTTACGCGATGAATAAAAAAGAAAAGTATGAAAGTAATTAGAGGGATAGAAGAAGTATTTTTTAGTAGTACTATTTTTTTATTTTTACATTATAAATAGAGATACTTACTTATAAGGGGGTGGCTATTTGCACCCACGAAAATACTTAATGCACCTCATTAATAATGAAATTAAAATATCCTAAATAAAGAAGACACAAATACCCTTATAAAATAAAATTATAATTTTCTTTTTTATCCCAAATTACTAAACATACCCCAAAAAAAATGCACTTTTTTTTTTGTCTTCGAAGTAATAATACATCATTGTTATTAAATCTCTCCACTCTCACAAACTTTTCAAAATCAGCTTCGTCTTGAACTCCAACTCTAAGCTTTTTTACCACTAACTGGAATCTTCCAACTGCACCTGATCCTCCAGGCCAAACAACACTCTTCAATCTCTAATAGTATAGATATTGGTTCGTCTCCTCTTGGACCTTCGGCGGTGGTCCGACCACGTTGGTTATTTCTAAGTATAGTTTGTGTTGGATTTGGGGGAATTTCAACAGATTGTCTATGATCCATTGTAAGGCGGTAGAGTAGCCTTATGATGTGATTCATCGTAAGGATATTCTCCTTAATTACATGAGACCGTCTCACACAAGTTTTTGTCTTGAAATTAATATGTACTTTTAAGGTGTTATATTATAATGATATTTCCTTTTTTGGGACTGAATAATTATATGAGATGAACTAAGAAGAAAAGAATGAACAACCTTTAGAGACGGATGAAGTATTTATTTTTAGGGTTTAATGTTAAAAATCTAAGAGTATAATTGTAATATCAGCATTAAGATTTATAATCTAGTTTGACACTGAGTTTAATATATATCATTAAAGTTTAGTGTTAGTTGTAACAGTACAATTATAATTTTTATCATTATAATTTAGGATCTATTTTGCCCCTAGAATTTAACATTTATCTTTTATTTTTCACAATTTAAAATTAATTTTAAAGATATAACTGTAATTTCATTTTGTGATTTATAATTTATTTTATTTTAATAGTTTAATCATTAATTGTAATTAATTAATGGGCAAAGGCGCCAACCATCTCGTTACACATGGAACCTGTGGCAAGCAATACCATCTCTTTTTATATGGAGTACAATTCAAATGCTAATACCCTTTTTTCTAATTTTTAAGGATTACTTAACACAAAATTCCAAATATTTTGGAGTGTATAGGGGTTCATAATCACGCCCCAATATAATACTCCACTTAATTCTTTGTCAGGTTGATATTTATGATCACAACGTTGACACCCTTTGTAAAGTGATATATTATTACTCTGCAAATTTCTCATGTGTACAGTCTTATATTTTATCCTATACACGTGTTAATGCATTATACGTTTACTATTTATTTCACTCTCATTTCTATTGATCAAAAAAATTATGCACATTTATAAAGATAACTCATACAATTTTAACACTTTCATAATACTGCAATAATACAAAATTACCACTGATTTGTTATGCTTAACCCAACAATTATGCACATTTTTCTTCTTAAATTACCCAAAATATATTCATTTATCTTACCTTATGCTTACAAAATAATATTTTTCAAAGCAAACAAAATACATGCTCAAATTACCAAGATTGAAGGAATACTTTGCAATCGTGTCATACTTTATATCGGAGTCCAAATCGGATCAAATTTAAGTAGAGTCGGAATCAGTTACACTAATACTATATCGTATAACAAATGCGAACCCATTTATTTATCTTATAAAAAATAAATAAATTAGATGGTGTTTAATTAAGGCCTGATGGAGCAATTATAAAATAATGATGTTAGTACATAATATAAAAAATACAAAATGACTTACATTAATTTGTGCAGCATAGAAACATACAATGCCTGAGTTGATGCTTTTTACGACATTGGTCTAGCGATTTCACTTGTTAAAAAACAGTACTCCATGGTATAAATAAAATGTGTTTTCGTGCCTCCTGCTGTGAATTCCGAGTTCTTCAGATTCAAGTGGTGTGTATGAGAGAATCATTGCTTGGCTATTTCTTGCTTAATACCCGTGCGGCTATGAGTGAAGAAGATTTCGTCTCCAAGGAGATTTCGTCTCTCTAGTGGCAAAGCCGCCACACCAGGTGATAGCGTTCCTCTGTTCTTTGGTTTACTTTAGATTGAGTCATAAGTATAATATGTCCAGTTTTCTTTGTGCCGCCTATGGCATCTATCACCTTGGTAACCATCCTGCAAATGTTTTATCCTAAGTTTAGGGTTGAGGTGTACAAACAGAAAAATGTAAAAGAAATCATAATGGATTGTTAAAATTATGATTATGTGGACCAACTCAATTCTAAATGAGTTATAAAAACACTAATATCCTAATAATTAATATTAAATTCTAAAAACAAATCTTAAACTTAAAAGGTAAAATAAAGCACTCACAATCATACTTTGAAAATTAACGCTAAAGCTCCAATAATAAACAAGAAACCTTAAAAGTAAAACAGTACAAACACAAGATTCCATGGATTTAGAGTAAATAAATCATAAACCATGGAAGTAAATAAACCATGAATCACATGAATTTTTTACACAAACACAAATGTAAAATTACAATTTTACCCTAAATTTTAATATTAAACACTAAGCATAAAACTTAAATCATATTTAGTAAAATAACAAATTAAGATATGAACCACAAAGTTCCACATAATCACTCTTATTGAAGAGTTCCATTTGATTTATTGCCCTATACTATACATCAAAAGTTTTCAAGATGAATTACAGAGCTACAAGGAATGCTCTTTCTTTTCTTATAGGCAATGTAACCATGACACTCCACATTATAAGAAACTATAAATCAGGCATAAAATGATATGAATCCAACTTTATCAATCCACAAATACAATCTCAGGATCGAGGATTCCGGATATGTAAATCATTTTCACATTACTTCCAAAGGGGCATTCCATCATCTCATCACAATTTCTTTCAAGTGCAAAGATTTTGCACCTCAAAAGCACCCAATGTCTCTGTTATATTCGAGTGCGGCTACCCTGTTCTCCAGCTCCAGTGTGTTACTATGATGCAATTCAATATATTTAGCATTATAATTTAGACAACAAATCTCCATCCAACTCAATATTTATTTACACTTTCTATTGTGGTTTGTGTTATCTATTATGCACATTTATAAAAAGAAAGAATTTCTATACAATAATAACTCTCCCACAATACCTCAATACTACTAAAAATGTCACTCACTTTTACACTTTATTCGCCAAACCTAACAACCTTATTCATTTTTTCTTATTAAAATGTCCAAAATAGCCTTATTTATGTTAAATCGTACATCCAAAAAGTACACTTTCTTAATCTCCACACACTAGCATATGTGAAGTAATACTAGGGATGAAGGGAGTAATAAACAAAAATTAGGCATTAAATCTTCTAAATAAAGGCAATTCAAGAGGAGAATATACTAAATAGCATGTTCTAGTAACTGTACCTTCCTTGACATCTTCTCTCATGTTATCATCTGGACTACTCATCCTGATCCCAATAGTTCCTAAGCTGTGACATGTGCAAAAGAAGCTCCTCTCTCCCCAAACCCGTGACGCTGCTTGTCATAATCCACGGGGGATGCTGCTGCCGATAGTTCTCTTTCATCACTTCTTGAAATTCTCTAATGTTTTCATCAGGCCTTCTACCTTTGCCTCCTTTCATCTTATCACACTTTGTGAAAACAAATGTCATGGGTATCTACAAGGATATACATACATTTGTACGAAGATTTTGAGATAAAACATTAGTTATCACTTCACACACAGTACATTTAAATTTTACGAGTACAATTATGTGGGAAAAAACCAACTTACATTGTTTCGTCCGACCCAATTTGCACAATCTAGGTCAATTTTTTGAGGTGGAACACTTGCATCAATCAAAAGCAGGACAGAGACCAGAGTTTCACGGTTTAAAAAGTAACCTTTAGTGAACGCAGACCAATCCATTCGAGCAGATTCAGGGGCATTAGCAAATCTGCAGGTGATGATGTGTGAGTTTTAACACTTGATTGTTAGAAGCCCAGTTAATTAATCAAAATCCATACTAGCAGCAATAGTCATCAGAGGAAGCACACATAGCAATTTCAATCTAGCTACACTATTATCTATATAATTGAACAGAACGAACTAAACTAGTCTCAACGTCAATTGCTTCACGGGTTCACCAATCTACTATACCGCCATTACCAAGTTCAAAAAAATTCAGAAATAAAAGTATGCTCAAATCCAGAACAAGGTTTTCTTTATTTCTAAAAAAGGAGTAGCAATTTTTACATTCAGTAATGCTCACTTTTGGAGAAAAAGATCAACCTTTATTCTTCCAAAGAAACTAATAACTTGTTGGCCTGAGAAGATTTCAACAATGATAATGATGTGATCAGCTTGAAATTGATCATATAATTATCACTGTTAGTATCGAATCCATTAACTTGCAAGTCAACCAAATAAGATTTCAACTCTACATTTGATGGATGCTGTCACAGAAAATGATATTCCCACCATGTAGTTTCATAATCTGATTATTCTACCGTAAATGCATTTCATGTGCCAGATAAAAACGACATATTCCAGTGACCCCAGATTATTAGCTCTTTTTATCCAAAAACTAACTCAGTTCTCAAATTCATCTAGAAATCCAAAAATGGTGAACTAGTGCAATCTTCATTTTTCTTCATAGCATTAAGCTAACTTATACTTACAGGGAGCCGATAATGTATCAGTTGTTACAGTGGAAAGTGACACAACGCCATATTCTTTTGTGAAACAATATAACTGGATCAATTTATCCTGAATATTAATTAAGAATATAGTTTAAGGACCAATAATCAACATAAAAAGATATCTATATTCAGGAAAACAAAGACAAGCTTAAACAAACTATAAAATGATTAATCAATAACCATAAATTTCCACTTGAAAATCAAAACAGAAAGACATTAACACAGCTTACCCATATCCGGGCAAATCTACAATGTACCAACTTTTATTAACCAAAAAATGATTAATCAGCTGAGTTTTCCCTGCAAAATTATACAATCAAATTAATATTCAATCTGAAATATCAATTAATACATAAATACATGTAGACACTGAAAACCTGGCTTTTTAGATGTAAGAGCAAGATCCTTTTTCCGAACCAAGAAGTTGATAAGAGAAGATTTGCCAACGTTGGACCGGCCCAACATCGCAAATTCGGGCCGGGCGTCTTTAGGGCAGTCCTTGGCCCGACTGCTGCTCTTCACGAACTGCACCTCTTTTATTTTGGCGTCGCCGGCGTAGGGTCCCACCACGATATTCGACCCCGGCAGAACCATGTCCTCCGTGACTTCATCTGGTTCCACTCCCGGCGGCACAAAGCGAACGCTCCGCACGGCTTCTGAGACCGCCGCCGGCTTCGAGAATTTGGCGACGGAACTGTATTGGGAATTGGGCTTCTGACTAATGGAGGCGCCGAGTGAGAGCGATAATGGTGGGTTTGCGAGAGGGTGGGGAAGAGGTGACAAGTGGAGTAGAGAGGAGGTATTGGGGTTTAACAGCCGACACCTCAGCTGGAGAAGCATCATTTCGTGGCGGCGCGTGTACCGCAACTATGCGAAAAACATGGGAAGCACCGAGCACGTAGATATTAAATTAAAAGAATTGATTAATGTTGGGCTCTGTTGAAGTTGGGCCAACGCATTTATTAAGTCCACCAGCTTTGGGCCTTAATGCGCATGGCCTGTTTATAAAATCTTATAGAATTTTAGAAGATCTGAAAAATGGTAAATTATTAATTCAAAACCTAAATTATTTTTTCTTATTAATTATAATTTTGAAATATACAAAACAATCAATTAGATTATATTTTTTATCTCCCCCCTCATTTATTTTTCCATTATATTTTTTATACTAAAAAAATTTAAAATAAATAACATTTCAATATATTCTCCCATCTTATTTCAATGTTTATATATTTTCAATTTGAACTTCTCATTTTAATGTTTATATTTTTTTTAATGATAAATGTGATCACACAAAATAATTAATATATAATCATGGATTCACATCCAGTACTAATACAGTTACTTACTATTATATATTAAAATATTATATTTTCCAATTCACTACAAATTAAAATATTATTTTCTTTAATCTTCGAGCAAAAAAAAACATATGAACAACCAACACTAATACAATTATCCACTACCATATATATATATATATATATATATATATATATATATATTAAAATATTATAATTTTTAATTTACTGCACATTAAATTATACTGTAGTAATTTTTTTATTATTTTTTTAATCTTCGAGCAGAAGAACAGATGTAATCATTCATACAAGACTTGAGGAGTATTATATTTCATATTATTGTATAATATACTATATTTAATACATTAAATAAAAATACAATAAGTCTTTATTTCATAAACTAGTTAAATTTGAATCTTCAAATTAAATATTTTTAAATGAGGGCTCACAAGATACTTTATCATAATAAAGTGATCCTTATGGAAAAATTTTCCAATAAAATAAATATTTTTAATTTGTGATTTGAATTTTTTTATTAATTAGATATTTAATTATAAAACTATTCATTCAAGTTAGAAATTAATTTTTTTATTTTTTTCATAATTTATTTAAATTAAATTTACCTTAATTAGATATTTAAGTATAAAACTATTCATTCAAGTTAGAAATTAATTTTTTTTTATTTTTTTCATAATTTATTTAAATTAAATTTACCTATCAATCGTATTTAAAATTGACAAAGACTTATGTGAGACCGTCTTATGTAATGGCTTATGTGAGACGGATAAAAAATAATTTTCAATTAATGAAAAGTGATAATTTTATTTCATGAACAATTTATAATATAAATGAAAAGTAATAACATTTTATAGCGAAAGTGATAACTAATTAAAAAATGTAAAATGATCTCACGTTAGACGATTTCAAGCAAAACTTACCCTTTAAATTTTGGCAAGCAATTGTGCGAAATTATTTTATGAAATGAGTTTTTGACAGATAAAAAGTGAAAACATTTTAATTAAAAGTAATATTCGATTAATAAAAAGTAATAATATGTCATAAACTATGCATAAAGTACTCCTTCCATTTCGTTTCAATGCTTACATTTATTTTTTGCACGTTGATTGATGATATAGTATTTTAATGGATAGTGGATTGAAAAAAATAATATTTAATGTAAAGTGAGTGCAGTATTAATGTTGAATGTGGATCACATAATGATATATTAAATGTTTTAGGTGGATTCCATATACCAAAAATGGAAATGTAAAAATTGAAATGGAACGCTCAAAATAAAAATATATGAGGATTGAAATGGGATAGAGAAAGTATTTCATAAGCATTTTGTAGTAAAAATAAAAGTTAATAATATCTTTAATAAAAAATAATAATTTATTAAAAAAATATAACAGATGTTGCTAATTAATTTTATATACACCACATGATTATATTATTAAATACTTTAACCAACAATTAACATACTTTATTTATATAATAAATATATTTTAATAGTGGACAATCCGTCCCTAGTGGGTCTCATATTTACCAGTCTAAAAAAAATCTCTCTTTTATATTTTCAACTCTAATTAATAATTCAGACCTAAATCAAGAAAACTTCAAAAAATCTTTTCTTTTTTCAATTTCATTTGTCGGTTGTAGTTGATACATACCAAAGCAACAGCGATTAAATTTTCAATAAATGTGTGACTGGTCGTTGGAATTCACAAATCATCCAAGACGTTTGGTACTCTTTGATTTCCATTCTTTATTAAAAGAAAAATAGAATTTTACTTTTTTATATGATTAATTAAAAAAATTAGAATAAACTACATAGAAGTTTTGTATATTTTTACTGATTTTTCAACAATGTAAGTCTATTTTAATGTGGGTGATATCATGGAAGGGTTTTAATGAGACGATTAAATAGGGATAACATTTTTAATTAAAAGTGATATTCAATCAATGAAAAATGATAATAATGCAGTAAACTACTTCATTTCATGAATAATTTATAAAATAAATAAAAAAGTACAATATTTTTTTAAAAAAATAATAGTGACATATTTTATTAAAAATAATAAATAACTTAAAATGTAGAATTATCTCACCACCGCGATACTCTATCGGAGAAAAACTGCCCCTTAAATTTTACGATTTGATGCAGCACTTTATTTATGGAATATGGGGTATGGTTTATGAAAGCCCACATTCACTAAAAAACAATGTAAATTATTCTGTGATGCACGATTTCTTCATATTTTTATAATTTTAATTTTCGTTTTGTATCATAAAACATTCCACATTTATTCTTATAATAATAATAATAATTTTTATTATTATATTATTTTTTTATTCCACGGTAAATTTTATGTTTTAAAAAAGTAGTTAATTTTGGTCTAATAAATTAATAATATAGTACATTTAATTTTTGAATGACATTCTACCTAACATTGTATGATTTATATTTTATTTCATACTTTTGCTTGTGGCAAAACCTTGTGTTTACGAACATTGTACACTCAAATCCAATGTTTTTTTAAAGTTCAACACTTTAGTATTATACGTTTTTCAAAAATTCTACTCTTTATATAAAATTAAATGTTATATATTTTAATATAAGAATTTATATCCTTAATTACTTTTTAAAAAAAATTTAAAAAAAATTAATTTTTTATTTTTTTATCAAACATTTATACTATTCATATTTTAGCATACATTTTCAATGAAAAAAAATTATATCATAATTAATTAAAGTATATACTTTTAGGAACAAAATATTACTATGTCATTCACACATTGTGCACCTCGAGACTAGGGGTGTCAACGGGCCGGGTCTGGGCCGGGTAGTGCACTACCCGGACCCGGCCCGTTTGTGAAGTACCTGGCCCGGACCCGCCCCGGACCCGTACGGGTCCTATATAATAGGACCCGTGCCCAAACTCATACGGGGCGGGTCCGCCCCGCCCCGTTTTATTTTTTTTTAATTAGTCCTAAAAAATTTAAATTATACAAAAATTATTCATATATTTAAATAAATAATCATAAGAATATTAAATATAATTATAATTTAAAAATTATATATATATCATATAATTATAAATAATTTTTATGTATAAAATATAAAATAATTGTATAATATATATATATATATATATATATATATATATATATATATATATATATTAACATAAAATATAATTATATATATATATAAAATATAAATTAATTTTTAATATATTATATACGGGGCGGGGCGGGTCGGGGCGGGTCTAAGTTAATACCTGGACCCGCCCCGGACCTGTTGACACCCCTACTCGAGACATTCTCGAAACACAAGAGAGCAACTATTTGTTTATGGTAAATCATACTTTTAACTTACTTTTATTTTTATATTTTAACTATTTTCATATCATATTTTAGTGAATCTCATATTATATTTTAATAAATTATATTTTAACTATTTTAAAATTATATTTTAATAGATCACACATTATATCAAAAATTTGTAATGTACAATACCACTGTCATACTAAAAATTTCAGAATACTGAAATATCAATATGTTTTGGCATTTTTTGTATACGACTAGCACAATATATCGAGTTTTTATTATTATTTTTTTCACCCAAAATAAAACCATGCTAATTAAATAATTAATTATTCTAAAATTCTATAATCTAGACGCGAGCCAATAATTTTTGAGGCAAATATGTCGTAAGAAAAATATAAATATTACTCCATGATCCTTCGGAAGTCTATTTACTTTCTCACGTGAATTAATGATTATTATTATTTTATATTCCATAATTTAGATAGTTGTATTAGTAATGAATGATGGAACATATGTGAGGTTTTTTCTTGATAAAAATAAAAAAATTGATAACTTTAGAGTTACAATCAAAATAACAAAATGGATAACTTATCAGCAAATATAGAGAGTATTGAATGTGGGTATGAAAATAACCATAAACCTTCCACTAAAAATCAAACAATTATGCTTCAAGATCAAATCAGTTTCACTACAAAATAAAATTAAGACAATTTTTCCGATCCTTTTAATACTGCATCAATCCTGAATAATATTTTCCAAAAATCCAACTCCAAATACGAGCTTTAAATTCCTCAACCACCTTTTTCATCATAGTTGAATCATTCCGAAACATCATGAAATTCATCGAGCTTTAAGTTTTTCCACCACCTTTTTCATCATAGTTGAATCATTTCGAGACATCATGAAATTCATACTTTCTAAAGTAATTATACCATACATTTCCAAAGACAAGCCATGCATTTCTTTCCTTTATTCCCTTTAATAAAACTACTAAAATGTAGAAAATTAGTAAAAGTATTCGAGTATATCACTGACTACACACCTACCCATTTAAAGCATTCCATCCAAAGATGATAAGAAAATATACATTCAAAGAATATGTGTCATATTGTCTCTTGAAATTCATTGCATAATGGGAAGATAACATGGCATTTTGGGTAATAATCTTTTTTTGTTAAAGTTTTGTTGTTATAGTTATACATTCCCATAAGACCCTCCACGCATGAAAATATCTTCCCACCAGCCAAAAGGTTTGCCTCTCCTAACACCCGAAAAAAAATTTTAACCGCCAACCCAAGAACCACCCCTCTAGATCTTATAACCCTTGCCCAAAGTTTATCCTTCTCATGAAGAAACATTTACATCCATTTACCTAGTAATGCAATATTAAATGACTCAAGATTCCTCACCTCTAAACCTCCAAGAAACTTAAGTTTACATATAAGTGACCACTTAACCAAAGGAATTTTATGAGCTCTTACTACCCCAAAAGAAAGGACCTTTATAGTTTTGAAATTTCATTTAAAACAACATTAGGAGCCTGTAAGATTTACATCATATGAGTGGGAAGAGACGAAAGCACTGAGCTAATGAGAGTCAATTTGCATCCAAACGATATTTTCAAGCCCTCCTATTTTTCTGAACCCATTCCTCACCTTCTTGACTACGTAATCCCATTCCCACACCTTATCATGAACACAACCCACTCTAATCCCTAGATAAATAAAAGGTAACCTCCCCACTTGATAATTGAGACTCTCAGTTGCTCTGAACATCCAAGTTTCTTCTGTATTCAACTGACATTTATCATTGTTTATTCTAATATTTAACACTAGTGACTCTAATAATACTAAAAATCTTTTTAGGAAAGTATTATTTTCGTCTTTTTCAGCCCCTATGACAATTGTGTCATCAGCAAATTGAAGCACTGATCCCTGCCAACCTCCATAAGAAAAAAAAGATTTATATCTGTCACTTTAGACATGAGAATATTCAATCCCTCAGCTGCCAACAAAACTAGAAAGGGAGATAATATGGCAAATAATATTCGTTGACAGTGTATATTTAATATATATTCTTTTGTTGTAGCTTTGGTATATCTTCCACTAATTGTGGTAATCTGTTATATATTATTAATAGCAGAAAACTCATCACCACATTCAAGCGGTGATTTCCAAACCTTATCATATGGTATCAACCTCGATCCTAAACTTTGATCTCTGTAAGAATTTTTAGTCGCCATCTCCATAGCATCACGCTAGACTAGTCTCCTCTGTCGTGGTTCTCTACCCTCCTATATTAATTAGATAGTGTGTTGCGCTCCATACCCCTCTCTTTTGAAAAATTTCCTATCTTCCCCATCTGTTTCTATGGCCGCTCCCAAAATGCTGCCAGTCATGCCCATGATTAACATGGTCACTACAATCAAGCTTAACGCCACCAATTACTTATCATGGTGCCAAATCGTGCACATGGTGGAGTGTTTCTATTTGATGGGATTCCTAGACAGTTCTGTCGTTGCCCCATCGCCAACCATCACATCGAAGACTGGTGTGGTATCTGTCTATCCCGCCTACACCACTTGGAAAATGAAAAACAAGAAGTTTTTGAGTGTCATGTATACCTCTCTATTCGAAGATGCTGCATCCAAGATCTTTGACTCATCTACATTTCGAGATACGTGGTTCACGCTTGAAGGCGTCTTCTTTTCGGTGTCTCTCCAGCACCAACTTCGGGAAGAACTCTTATCACTTCGTTGAGGTGACTCGTCTGTTGAAGAATATAGTAAGAAATTTAAGGGTCTTTTTGATCAGTTGTCTGCTATTGTCGTCCAGTAAAGGAATCAGACAAGTGCCACTGATTCTTGTGTGGATTGGGTGTTCAGTTTGCCAGTTTTGCGGACTCTTGCATGGCCTTTATGATGGTGATAAGATCTTATGGTTTACGCAATCCGTTCGGATTCCATGCACATCTAACGCAACAGAATTACAGAAAGTTTTACCTTTCACCAAAGATTGGCAGAGAAGTCTGAACAGTCCAAGAATTAGGAAAGATAGGCTAATTTTCGAAAAATTTCGAAAATTCTCGCCGGCAGCTGCGCGACCTCATGATTTTGACCATAACTTCCTCATCCAAACTCCGATTTGAGTGATTTTTACGCCAAAATGATCCTCTCTTCCGCGGCTTTCTAACCATATATCATACTACCAGTTTTGAGTTTCAAAAAAATACAAAAAAATTATGGAAGTTGAGCATGCATTTTTCAGCATTCAACCACCTCTAATCTTCTGCTGTATTCCCAAGCCTAGTCTTGATGTCGTGTGGGCGACAATCTTCAAGACGCTCTCAATCTATAATCCTCCTTTCTCTTTCTCACGGTATTAACGTGTGATTAGAATTTTAGGATTAATGAGTTGGCTTATATATAGACTACAACAGGGACCAGGAGGAGAAATTAGAGTTGGGCCTCCCATTGGGCTTAAGTATCCAAGTTTAGCCTAAAATTTATACTTAAAGTCCAATAATAATAATACAGTCCACTAAAGTATTATCACTGCACCGCTACTCTAATCCCAAATTATATTATGGGCTCCTTCTTATTATGAGCCCGTTAATCTCCCCGTGTTTAAGATATTCAATGTCCACAAATTAATTGAGTTACTGACAACTCAATTAATTAATCTATTTATCGAGAGTAGTACCACTCAATCTTGTTATCATGCCGGATCAAATCCACATGCAGGGTTTACATGATAATCATTATGAGCTCCTCAAGGGGACATCATCAACCAATTTTGTTAGGACACGGATTCCTTCTATAATCAACAGCACACCATAGACAATATGATATGGAGAGGGCCGATGATCATAGTGAGAAGGGTTCGAAGCCGTTGCTTGTCTATCGGTGGAGACGCCAAGCCGGCCGGCCGGCAATGCATGATCGTGATCATTCTAATCATCTTGATTGATTGGCTCAATCATCTTGATTGATTATCTTAATCATCTTGATTGATGGGCTCAATCATCTTGATTGATTATTTTAATTAATCTATCAATAATTGTGAGATTGCATATTTCCTTGTGTGACTTGATAGGTAGTATTATTTAAGCATTGGTATTGGGTCTATGTAAGATCATCAAGAATATTATGAAATAAAAAGGAGCCAATTCGGCTATTTAGCAGACACTTTGTGTCTGATTTTCTGAGTACTAACAATTAGTCGAACCTGCCGGATCACTCACCCGAGATGAACAATACACGCAGCGAACAGAGGATCGAAGACCTAGAGTCGGGATAAGTTGAGATCAATGAACAGTTGGAGAAGATGGCGGCTGAGTAATCGAGTGTGGTTCAACAGCTGAAAGAAATCACTGGAGCGTTAGCCAATCTGACGTCGTCAATGGCGGCTTCCCGGTAGGCAACTGGGACGATGGTCGAGGAGGTCAAGTCCACAGCGGCTTTGAGGACGACAACGATGGTGGTTGAGAAGTCGGCCATCCCGCCATTGCTACCTACTTTTGATGGCACCGACCCTATCGGTTGGCTCGCTAGGGACAGCCACCAATTCAAACTACATCAAACGCCCGTGGAGCTGAGAGTATCGGCAACTATGGTGGCTATGGAGGATTCTGCACTGTACTAGTTTTTGTGGATTCAAGCCAGAAAACCAGACCTAGCGTGGGAGGAATTTTCAAGGGCCCTAACGACTTGTTTCGACGCTCGTTTCAAGGGGAGTCCCTTCGAGAGGTTAGCGGCGGTGGAGTAGTCAGGTACGGTTGAAGAATATATAACCGAACCGTGTTTGTACAGCTGGCAAGTCAAGTGCCGGGTCTGAGCGATGAACATTACCTTGGATATTTCATGAAGGGTCTGGCTGAAGATGTCCGTAGCTCCCTCTGCCTTTTGCGCTCACTGGATTTGGAGTTGGCAATAGATTTGGCATGAGATGTGGAGGCGAATCTCTTACTGATCGGAGGTGGGCACAATTTGAGATTTAGTGGCGGTTCGATTTGGTGGCCCACCACTTCTTTTGGCTAATTTTTAGCCACAACCGGGTATTTCCCAGCACCGAGGACTAGCGACCCTCCGGTGTCATCAACAAGGTCGTCGGCACCGTGGCCTTTCAACCACAACCAGGCGCCGAGATCAGCTTCGATGGGGCAGTCCACCCCACCATCTCAATTTACCCAAATGTCGCCTCAGGAAATAGCTGATCTCCACGCAAAAGGGTTATACTTCTGCTGTAAGAAACAGTACATGACAGGGCATCAGTGTTCCATGCGACTGCTGAACGTGTTGATGGCAGAGGAGGATGAGGTAATGGATTTGCAATGTTTTGAGTTCCATGAGGAACCCGAGTGGAGTGAAGGAGACAGAGAGGCTGCCATTTTTACGAATGAAGGAGAGAGGGTTGAGGCGGTGCTACCAATGTATTCAATGGCAGGGATCACCAGTCCACGCACCTTACGTTTTGGAGGGTTGTTGCAAAGACGCAAGGTGACTATCCTAATTGACAGCGGGGCAAGCCACAATTTCATATCAAGCGAGTTAATGGGGCAGCTCAAATTGGAGTCGGATCAGACGAGCCAGTTTGGCATGCAGCTTGGTGAAGGATGTCGCTAAGAATCGCAAGGAGTTTGCCGGGAGGTGGAGTTCTCAGTGGCCGACACACAGTTGATGGCGAATTTCCATGTGTTTTCGCTGGGAGAATTGGACATGATTTTAGGAGTGGCTTGGCTAGCAACCCTGGGGGAGGTAAGGACAAACTGGGCGGACTTCACGATGGCCTTCAACTATGAGGGCAAGTGCGTGTTGTTGCATGGGGACCCAGCATTGTGCCACGGCCCTATTGGGATTCGGGAGCTGGTGCAGACTCAAGACGTGGAGTTATGGGTCTTGGTGATGGAGGGGAGCTCACCGAGGGTCGTGGAGCTGGCAGCCAAAGGGTTTTTTGACGTGTTGGCGTAGTTTGAGGGGGTCTTCGAAGAGCCGGAAGGGCTGCCCCCAGCTCGGGGAATGGAGCACCGGATCGATTTAACTCCGGGGGCCAGACCAGCATTGGTTCGACCATATAGGTATGGTGAGGCTCAGAAGGATGAGATAGAACGCTTGGTCGCTGATTTGCTCTTGGCAGGTATAATTCACCCCGGTTCGAGCCCTTTCAGCAGCCCAGTATTGTTAGTCAAAAAAGAAGGATGGGAGCTGGCGATTCTGTATGGACTACCAGGAGCTCAACAAAGTAACGGTATTGAATAAGTATCCCATTCCGGTCATCCAGGAGATGCTGGATGAATTGACTGGCGCGGTGATATTTTCAAAGATAGATCTTCGTTCTGGTTACCACCAAATCCGAATGGAGGAAAGGGACGTCCACAAAATCGCTTTCAGGACTCACAGTGGGCACTATGAGTTCCTAGTTATGCCTTTTGGCCTAACTAATGCGCCGACTACATTTCAGTCGGCAATGAATGATCTCTTCCGTCCTTACTTGTGGAAATTTGTCTTGGTATTTTTTGATGACATTTTGATTTATATCAAGTATTGGCAGCAGCACAAGGAACACTTGAGGTTGGTCTTACACATATTGCAAGATAATCAGTACAAGGTGAATAAGAAAAAGTGTTCCTTTGGGTGCTCGAAGGTAGAGTATTTGGGACATGTTATATCCTCTGTGGGGGTAGAAATGGACCCGACGAAGGTGAGGGCTGTGGAGGAGTGGCCAAGCCCATGAATGTCAGGGAGGTTCGAGGATTTCTTGATTTGACCGGTTATTATCGCCGATTCATTCACGAGTATGGGCAGATTGCGCGTCTGTTGACAGCCTTGCTTAAAAAGTCAGCTCCTTTCCCGTTTGTGTGGATAGAGATGGTACAGGCCATGTTCTAGATATTGAAAGTGGCGTTAACCATGGCGCCAGTGCTGGCCATGCCTGATTTTGAGAGACGATTTGTGGTCGAATGTGACATTTTTGGAGTCGGGGTCGGCGCCGTACTCATGCAGGAAGGGAGGCCGATTGCTTACTTTAGTAAGTCATTGGTGAACAGAATCATCACTAAGTCGGCCTATGAGAGAGAGATGAAGAGGTTGGTTTTGGCGGTCCAACATTGGAGGCCATATTTGTTAGGGCGTCAGCTCACTGTCCGCACTGACCACAGCAGTTTGAGACATCTCTTGTCCAAAAAATTGTTACACCGTCACAGCAGAATTGGGTAGCTAAGTTGATGGGGTATGACTTCATCATCGAGTACAAGCCTGGGGCCGCTAACTCTGCAGTGGACACCCTTTCGCGTAGAGGTGAGGACTGCAGCTCCCTCTCCTTGTTAGCACTCAGCAAGATTAATTAGGGTGAGTTGGCTGACGTGTTGGGAGAGCAAACACGAGACGACTTCATCCAAGGCATGTTGGAGGATCTCCGAAGAGACCCAGTAGCCGGTCGGGGTTTGAAATTCTTGGAGGAAAGGTGTTTTACCGTGGGCGTGTGGTGTTGGCCTCCAATTCGGAGTGGATTCCAAAGTTACTTAAGGAATTCCATGATTTTCCTGTGGAAGGTCATGCGGGTGCTTTACGTACTTATAAGAGGATGGCCGCCAGTGTTTATTGGAGAGGCATGTTTCGGAAAGTGAAGGAGTATGTGGCGAAGTGTCTAGTGTGTCAAAAGGCAAAGTATGAAGCGCTGTCGCCGGCTGGGTTGCTGCAGCCATTGCCAGTTCTAGAGTTGGTTTGGGAGGATGTATCCATGGATTTTATTACTGGGTTGCCAAATTCTCAAGGGTATAGCGCAGTGTTGGTTGTGGTGGATTGACTCTCTAAGTACGGCCATTTTATTACCTTGAAAGGCATTCGCACGGTGCGAGCGGTGGCTGAGGTTTTGATGGGGGACATTGTCCGCCTGCATGGGATTCCGAGGTCCATCATTAGCGATCGTGACCCCTTGTTCGTTAGCACCTTTTGGAGGGAGCTTTTCAAGTTGTCCGGTACGCAGCTTAAATTCAGCTCGATGTATCATCCTGAAATCGACGGGCAAACATAGGTGATGAATAGGGTGTTGGAGACGTATTTGCGCTGCTTTGTTGGAGAGCAACCGAAAAGGTGGGCCAAGTGGTTACCTTGGGCAGAGTACTGGTATAATAAAATGTTCCAAACGGCAGCGCGTAAGATGCCGTTTGAGATCATGTATGGTTAGCCGCCACCCTCCCTACAAAAGTACTTACCGGGTGAATGTAAGACGGCAGTCGTGGCGAGTTTGCTTTAGAGCCGGGATGTGATGATGGCACGCTTACGGGCGAATTTAATGCGTGCGAGGGATGTGATGGTGCGTTCAACAAACCGCCACCGCCGCGATGTGAGCTATGGAGTTGGCGAGAGGGTGTTCTTGAAGGTGAGGCCTTATCGGCAACTGACAGTGGTGCAAAGGCCCCACCATAAGCTTGCTGCAAAGTATTACGGCCCTTTTGAAGTGCTTACGCATGTTGGGCCCGCCGCTTATAAATTGGGGCTGCCGGAATCCAGTCGGATTCATCCAGTCTTCCATGTTTCGCAACTCAAGATGGTGATAGGGTATCATGCGGTGGAGGACAGTTTGCCAGAATCTTTGGAGTTGCCAAAAGCTCCGGTGTACAAGCCAGAGGCGATGTTGGCCGTGTGTAGCGTGGAGGAGAATGGCAGCATGGTAGACCAGGTTTTGGTGAAATGGGTTGATCAATTGGAGGAGGATGCTAGGTGGATGAGCAAGGAGGAGTTCCAGCAGCAGTTTCCTTGGTTCAACCTTGAGGACAAGGTTGGTTCTGAGGGTGAGGGAGTTGATATGGAGCGGGCCGATGATCATAGTGAGAAGGGTTCGAAGCCGTTGCTTGTCTATCAATGGAGACGCCAAGCCGATCGACCGGCAATGCGTGATCGTGATCATTCTAATCATCTTGATTGATTGGCTCAATCATCTTGATTGATTATCTTAATCATCTTGATTGATGGGCTCAATCATCTTGATTGATTATTTTAATTAATCTATCAATAATTGTGAGATTGCATATTTTCTTTTGTGACTTGATAGGTAGTACTCCTTCTGTCCCAAAATTTTTTGCACACTTCCTTTATAAATTACAAAGGAAATGTGCAAAAAATTCTGGGATGGAGGGAGTATTATTTAAGCATTGGTATTGGGTCTATATAAGATCATCAAGAATATTGTGAAATAAACAGGAGCCAATTCGGCTATTTGGCAGACACTTTGTGTCTGATTTTCTGAGTGCTAACACAATACCATCTCCCAACTCACCGGGCATACTTTCGGAGAGAACAAGAAAGAATTTTGTAGGAAAAGAATATAGAAACTCAACATCAAGCAAGCACTTTTAATATGTTTGGTGGGTTTTTTCAAGATCTTGGAGGTTCCGGAAGTAATCTTGGTAATTATTAGAAGTATTGTTTGTTTGGTAATTATTAGAAGTATTGTTTGTCTAACTTTTAATATTAATATGCTTTTATATAATTTAATTTAATGTATTTTTGTAATTTATGATTTTAACTATTTTATGTAAATGTTTCTTCATTAATTATTTTTTTATTAATAAATTATTAAATAACACAAAATATTTTATTAATTAAATAATAATAAAAAAGTATACTATCTGAATTTTAATAATTAAAGTAATGAATTCAAATTAAGAAATATGTTAATTAAATAATTAAGATATTTGAGGATAAGATATTTGAGGATAAAAAAATAATTAAGAAAGGAAAATGGCGTGAATAAAAAAAAAGAAAAATTGGATTTGGCGTGAAACAATAAACCACCAATTGTGGTGGGTACTGTTCATAAAATCTAATTTAGTGCGAGATTTGGTGCAGCACTGGAGTGAATCCCTCACGCTATTATGGTGTGTGGTGCTTCCGCTGGAGAAGCCCTAAAGGCTTATATTTGCTTGATTAGGGAGTTCTGGCGTTGGTGGCAGCATTCAAGAATAACGCATCAAAGGCTAGTTTCGATTTGTAGCATTTACGTCTGGGGCATGTTCCATTTTCCATTATTTCACTATTGAATAAACTTGGTCATTTGTCTGTTACTTCAGTTTTGCTAAGTCCTAGTGTTAGCTCTTCTTGTCAGTTGGCAAAGAGCAAGAAACTCTCTTTTTAGTTGAATGGGAAACGTCCTGATAATGTTATAGATATTATACATTGTGACTTATGAGGTCCTGCCACATCTGATGGTTTTTGTTATTATGGTTTCTGTGGATGACTTTTCACGGTTCTCATGGATTTATCCACTACATGCTAAGTCTGAATTTTATGCCATATTGGTTCGATTTCATGCTTTTGTCTGCACTCAGTTCTCCAGCAAAATCAAGATTTTTCAGAGTGATGGTGGGACTAAATTTGTGAACTCAAAAGTATGTGATTTTATGCACTTAAAAGGTATTCATCCCCGACTTTCTTGTCCTTACACACCACAACAGAATGGTAGAGCTAAACGTAAGCACTGTCACATAAATGAAATAGGTTAATCTATGTTGTTTCATGCACATGCTCCTACATCTCTTAGGTTCGATGCATTTGCGACTGTGGTTTTTGTGATCAATAGGCTCCTTTTCCCACTTTTGCATGATAATACCCCTTTTCAGCTTCTATTTTGCTATGTTCTGAATTATGCCAACTTTAAGCCATTTGGATGTAGAGTGTTTCCTTATCTTCGAGACTATGCAGCCCACAATTTGGAACCTCGCATTCGTCCTTGCATTTTTTTTGTACAGTAGCATCTACAAACGCTATTGCTGTTTTAATCCAGACTCCTCTCAAGTTTTCACCACACGCCATGCACAATTTGATGAGCAGTGTTTTCTCTTCTCCGGAGCTTCATCCACAACTTTATTATTAGAATTGGTCTTTTTCACTTTTTTGGATACTACTTGTTGCACCGTATTTGCACTGACCTCACCTAAATTTGCAAAGTCAGTTCCCGCACGCGTCGTCTTAGACGAGCCCATTGAGTTCTAGCCGACTGGAGCACCCATCCAGCCTCCCCATGCTATCAACATTCTTGTACCGGACCCAGCTTCTGTTGTAGCACCTGCTCTTGATCTAGACCCCAGTACTGAACAGCCACAGCCACCACCGATTCATCATATGATCACAAGGGCACGCGCTTGCATATTCAAGCCTCGCTACCCTATTAATTTATCATCCACTGCCCTCCTATCTACTCTTATTGGCACTTATGTGCCTCGCGGTTTCAAGTCTGTTGCAAAACATCCCGAATGGCTTGCCGCTATACAAGATGAAATTGATGCCCTCAGGTCGAATTACACATGGAATTTGGTGCCGCGCCTACCCAACACAAACATAGTTGGTTCAAAGTGGGCTTTCCGTATGAAATTTCTTGTTGATGGTTCTATTGAGCGCCACAAAGCTCGTCTTGTTGCTCAGGGCTTTACACAGATTTTCAGTACTGACTTTCACCATACTTTCAGTCCAGTGGTTAAATCTGCTACTGTCCGAATTATTTTGGTCTCATGTTCAGCATAGTTGGCATTTGCATCAGCTTGATATGAAGAATGCATTTTTTAATGGTGTTCTTGATAAAACTGTGTTCATGGTTCAACCTCCTGGCTTTGTAGATTCATGGTTTCCCGATCATGTCTGTCAGTTAAAGAAGGCTTTATATGGTCTTCGCCAAGCCCCATTTGCTTGGTTTCAAAGGTTCAGCTCGTACCTCTTTAGCCTTGGCTTTCTTCAAAGTTGCAGTGTCTCTTTTCTCTTTCATCTTCACAAAGGGACCTCTATCATTTATTTTCTGCAATACGTAGATGATATTATTATTACAGGGAATGATCCTTCTTTGCTGTAAAATTTTATTTCTCGCACGCATCATGAATTTTCTATCAAGGATCTTGGTCATCTAAATTACTTTCTTGGACTTGAAGTCTCATACACCTCAAGTGGTTTGTTTGTTGGACAAGTGAAGTATGCCCATGACATTCTTGAATGGGCTAAGTTATGAGATGCTAAGTATGTTTCCACTCCCTTGGCTGCAGGGGAATCTCTTCTCAGTGACGGCTCTCAATTTTATAATCCTACTTTATACAGGTCGCTTGTTGGAGCTCTCCAATATTTGACCATTACTCATCCTAATCTATTCTATGCAGTTAGCTCGGTTAGTCAATTTCTTCACTCGCCTACAGATGAACATTTTTCAGCAGTGAAGCGAATCCTTCAATATGTAAAAGGCAACATGCATTATGGACTATCTTGCAAGAGAATTCGGACTCCTCTATCTTGGGCTATTCTGATGCTGATTGAGCTCGTTGCATTGAGACACGTCGTTCAACTTATGGATACTCTATCTTTATTGGGGGAATCTCATTTCTTGGAGTGCCAAGAAATAACCGATTATTGCCCAATTCAGTTGTGAGTCTGAGTATCGTGCCATGGAAAATGCAGCAGCAGAAATTGTTTGGGTCACGAATTTGCTTGGTGAGCTTCGGGCACTGCCTCCTTCTCGGCCTGCTCTTTTGTGTGATAATAAGAGTGCTATCTTCTTAAGTCAAAATTCGATGGCACACAAGAGGGCTAAGCATATTGGTCTTGATTATCACTTTGTTCGTGAGCTCATCTCTTTGGGTAAGCTATCAACTTGTTTTGTAACATCTCATCTCCAGCTAGCAGACATTTTCACAAAGAGTTTACAACGTCTAGCCTTTGAATTTCTGCGTTCCAAGTTTTGTGTATGTCTTCATCCCACGCAGCGCTTGACGGGGGTAATAAGGCAAATAATAATCTTTGATCGTGTATGTTTAGTATATATTCTTTTGTTGTATCTATGGTATATCTTCTACTAATTGTGGTAATCTGTTGTATCAATATTGTAAATCCCCTATTATTAGCAGCGCACTCATCACCACGTTCAAGCGGTGATTTCCAAACCTTATCCTAGGAAACGATAAATCACTTTGCCTCAATCCTCTTGTTTGAATTTTTCATTAGGACTGTCATTCGCCAATATTAATGCCTGAATGGAGGAAATAGATATTCTTCACTCAACCAATCCATTTATGATTGAAGTAATAGGATTTCATCAGTTCCTTAAGATAATTCTATTCCACTTAATCATAAGCTTACGAAAAGTTAATTTTGAATAACATGATTTTCTTCTTTAAGATTTAGCCTTTTAGATAGCCTAATTGAGAATCTATTTGTCATCCACTCACATATATGTAAGTGCAATAAGGTGTTACATTTATTATTCTAATCTTGTAGTTGTGGTGCTTTTTTTTCTCTTTTTAGAATTTAATACATCACCTGTTTAGAATTTTCATACAAAATTAATAAGGTAGTTAACTCACTTGATCACTGACTCCTCACAAAATGAGTGACATGTTTGATTCAGAACGAATTAAAGAAGTTATAAGGTGGCTTGGAGAAATCTTGAAGTATTTGGGTGCTTGATGGACTCACTTCTAACTAATAACCACTAATATTTACCAATAAAAAAAAGAATTTTCATACAAAATTAAATTAATCAACACAATTGTACATATGTGCATTAATATTATAGTTATACCCTTTAGTTTAGGGTTTATTCTTCTCTTTGAAAATTTTATCATAATATGTAATTACTTTTATTTTCAATTTATTTAAACTTCAAAACATAAACTTTGTATGGAACAATTATATGGAAAGTTGTATGGAATTCTTATGCATTATAGATCATTTATACTGAAAGTGCACAACCAAGTGTACATTATGTCAACTCTTGAAAATAAATATATGTATCCGGTGTTAGGAAATTTATATTTCCTATATAATTTAATTGTGGGCAATATATTAATACTCAATTATATTAGCTATTCAAATAATATATTGGGCTTAATTAAGTGATTAAAATAAAGTAAGAGCCCATGGACTACACTTATTTGATATGGGCCAATGAGTAGATACCCAATATTACGTATCAGGTGATTATGGGTGACCTGATATGGGTAATGTATATAGATACCTAGGTTATGGTCCCCGACACTAAGCCACACACAGTTCTATCTTTCCCCATCTGAAGAGATTACGAAGGTCCTTATGAAATCCAGAGGCTTTAGTGAAGGAAGACCTTGAACCTATTGCTGATCTTCCATTTAATTCCGCATAAGAAGATCAATGGATCCAGGTATTCCTCTATATAATTATTTTATGGATCTCATTGAATCATGTTAGGGATTAAAGATATTTGGATTAATTGTTATATTTCCAACAAGTGGTATCAGAGCCACCCTATTTATGTTTCTCTGAAATCTGTCGGATTTGTGATTAGATTTAAATAATTGTATTTGAATCTTTTGTGAATCACATTTAAATTTGGAGATTAAAAATAAAATTTCACTGATTCACGGAGTTTGATATTTGTTGATTTTAGATCCGTGAAATGAAGATTATTATGGGATATTAAATCAGTTTTCAAAACTGTTGCTTATATTTTAATTCTGTTTTTTGAGTGATTCACCGTCCCTCTTCTTATTTTATTTTACTCGTTCACAATTATGGGCACATACACGGTTTGCTTATACATAATAAAATTTCATTGTTGAAGTTCTTGAAATGTGCTATCAGTTAGCATTCGTGCGGTATTAATGGGTGGATTAATCATGAGTGTTTAATTTGGATTTTGAGTGGATTAATGCATTATGAATTATGCACACATATACCAATTCAATAAATGTGACTTCCAGTGATTTAATTTTGGTGTGTGGCTAGGATTCATTTTAATAGAATCACTGTATGTATGTCGGCATAATCGAAGTATTATGAATGGATCCAGATTCAATTTTGATTTCCGTGAAATGGAATTCCAATTCCAACACCATCCTGATCATTGCTAGTGGAATTAGTTTCATACCAGTAGATTGATTTTGGCATTCAATGCTTGATTTTGGCATTCAATGCGACTGATCTGACATGTGATTATTTGCTACGGTATTGTGATTTCTAAAAAAAAATTGGATTTTTTATGTGGATTGTATACTCCTACTCGATCCACTATTATTTATTATTATAATAGATGAGGGATGGCTATGTGATACTGGCGTAGTGGCATAATCAATAGCAATAAAATTTATTAATTGATTTGATTCAAGGTTATAAAATAATGTGATGATTAAAATCATGAATCTGCTATTCACATCGATTTTCGTGATGCACTGATAATGCATTGGTATCGCTTTTAGTTGTACATTCGTTACGGTTTATCGTATTAATACTATATTTTAAATTAACATCAAATTTATGTTAATTGTAAGTTGTCGGGTTGATGAAATTTATTGGTAAATTTTAATTGGAACCTATAATAAAATTTTGAATTGGGGAGACAGTTCAATATCGTTTAATTAAATTAAATATTTTAATATTTATTTAATTAGTCTAGTAAACCTTCAATCTAGTCAATTGAAGCACCATGTTACCACAGTAATATCGTGTGTGGAGAAAAACTTTATTGAAATTACATAGATGGGTGTGGTATTATTTATGTATTCTGTGTTCGGCCCACAGGTAGACACAGTTTGACAGAATAATAATACACATGTGATAATGAGTATGTGATAATTATTTGGATTATTCATGTGAACATGAGTCGGTCCACAGATAGACTCTTGTTTGACAGAACTTATTGTCAATACTTGATTGTTGCACCAAGATCACCACTGTAGTTAATTTTTATCCACAGACGAGGTTAATGTTACACTTGGTGTCTTGAGATGGGTCCCCAATTTATTTTACTTATTCGTTCATAATTTGATTTATGATATGAATGTTATGTGAGTATACTTAATGTGTTCTCTATTTAGTTTCTGTTGCTACAACTCCTAACTTTACTCAACAAATCAATAACATCCCAATGCTTAATGGGACAAACTTCAAGAGCTGGAAAGAAACCCTTGAGATTGTTCTGGGCTGTATGGATTTGGATCTGGCTCTTCGGTCTGATCGACCCACTGCTACTACTGAAAATCCAAATGAGGCTAAAATTGAGAAGTGGGATCGGTCAGACCGAATGTGCATGATGATCATGAAGCGCTCCATTCCGGAGGCATTTCGGGGCTCTATTGCTGAGAGCAAAAATGTCAAATCGTTCTTCGAGGCTGTTGAGCAGTACTTTGCCAAAAATGAAAAGGCGGAGGCAAGTAGTCTTTTGGCTAAACTTGTCTCCATGAGATATAAAGGCAAAGGGAACATAAGGGAGTACATCATGGAAATGTCTAATCTCACATCAGAGCTTAAGGCACTCAAGTTAGACATTTCTGATGATCTGCTTGTGCACTTGGTTCTGATCTCACTTCCTGCACACTTTGGCAATTCAAAGTGAGCTATAACACTCAAAAGGGCAAATGGTCCCTTAATGAGCTTATATCTTACTGTGTGCAAGAGGAAGAGAGGGTGCAGAGAGATAGAGTTGAAAGTGCTCACTTGGCTATAAATGCTCGAGGCAAGAAAAGAAATCGACCTAATGGTTCTGTTGTTGCTGCTGCTTCAGAGCACAAGAAGCAAAAGGTTGAACCTAAGGATGATAGATGCCACTTATGTAAGAAGCGGGATCATTTTACGAAAAATTGCTCCAAGTATGCTGCATGGCGTGCTAAGAAGGGTATACCTCTTACTTTGGTTTGTTCTGAGATTAATTTATCCTTTGTACCTAAAGATACTTGGTGGGTAGATTCTGATACTACTACTCACATAAGTGTGTCTTTGCAGGGTTGCCTGCATTACCGGCTGCCAACTGATGCTGAAAGATTCATCTTTGTGGGCGATGGCAATAAAGTTGCAGTAGAGGCTATTGGAACCTTTAGATTGCATTTAAAGAGTGGCTGTTATTTAGACTTGTTTGAGACATTTGTTGTGCCGTCTTTTAGACGGAATTTGGTTTCTATTTCTGCTTTGTATAAACTGGAATTTTCCTGGCCTTTTGGAAATAATAAAGTATGTCTCTTTCAAAATTCCAATTTTATTGGTGATGGCCATTTAATTGAAAATCTTTACATGCTTGATCTTATAAATTCCAATAATGTTATTCTGCAAACACATTCAAGAGGTACAAAGAAAAAAATTTCGGAGGATTCTGCCATTTTGTGGCACAAGCGCTTAGGCCATATTTCTAAATAAAGAATTCAAAGACTTGTGTCTGATGGAATCCTTAATCCCTTAAATCTTGTAGATTTTCAAGTCTGCATTGAATGTATAAAAGGAAAACAAACTAATATGAGGAAATTAGGAGCCGAAAGAGCTAAAGAAGTTTTAGAACTTATTCACACTGATATATGTGGTCCATTCCCTACGGCATCATGGAATGGGCAACGTTACTTTATCACGTTCATAGACGACTATTCTCGTTTTGGCTACCTATATTTGATTCATGAGAAATCTCAATCGGTGGACGTTTTCAAGTCTTTCAAAGCTGAAGTAGAACTTCAACTTGGTAAGAAAATTAAGGCTGTCAAATCTGATCGTGGAGGTGAATACTATGGTCAATTTGATGGATCAGGAGAACAACGCCCAGGACCCTTCGCACTTTTCCTCAAAGAATATGGAATTGTTCCGCAATACACTATGCCAGGTTCTCCTCGCATGATTAGTGTTGCTGAACATCGGAATCGGACTCTTAAGGATATGGTGAGGAGTATGATAAGTCATTCCTCCTTGCCAGAGTCTCTTTGGGGAGAAGGTTTGAAAACAGCAGTGTACATTCTCAATAGAGTACCAAGTAAAGCAGTTTCGAAAACCCCACATGAACTTTGGAAAGGCAAGAAACCTAGCATTAGGCACTTACACATTTGGGGTTGTCCAGCTGAAGCGCGGCCTTATAAGTCACATGAAGAAAAACTGGAATCAAGAATGGTAAGCTGCTATTTCGTTGGTTACTCTGAGCATTCACGGGGGTTTAAGTTTTACCATCCCACATCAAGAACCTTTTTCGAGACGGGAAATGCTAAATTTCTTGAGGATATTGAGTTTGGGAGGGAAGAAATTATGAGGAAGGTTGTCTTTGAGGAAGATTCTGGAGTAGATAATGATTCAATTACTTTACCGTTCATAGCTCAAGAAACAACTCCAGAGACTCATATGGAAATCACTATTCCAAATCAAGATAACATTGAAATCCTTCCTCCATTAGCTGAAGAACAAACTCAACCACCTCAAGAAGTGCCATTAAGGAGATCCACTAGAGAGAGGAGAAATGCTATTTCAGATGATTATATAGTATTCCTACAATAACATGAGGATGGCGTTGGTTTGACCGAAGATGACCTTGTCACTTTTAGTCAAGCCATGTGCAGTTCTAACTCTCAGAAATGGTTTGATGCCATGAAAGATGAGATGAAGTCTATGAGTAACAATGATGTTTGGGATCTTGTCAAATTGCCTGAAGGTGTGAAACCCATTGGTTGTAAATGGATATTTAAAACCAAAAGGGATTCAAAAGGCAATATCGAAAGATATAAGGCTCGTCTAGTCGCTAAAGGCTTCACTCAAAAGGAAGGCATTGACTACAAAGAGACTTTCTCTCCAGTTTCTTCGAAAGACTCTTTCAGAACTATCATGGCACTTGTAGCTCATTTTGACTTGGAGCTACACCAGATGGATGTAAAGACTGCTTTTCTCAATGGAGACATTGAGGAAACCATTTATATGGCACAACCTGAAAACTTTATCTTCGAAGATGCAAAGTCTACAGTGTGCAAATTAAAGAAATCCATCTATGGTCTCAAGCAAGCATCCCGTCAATGGTATCACAAGTTTAATCAAATTATTACCTCTTTTGGTTTTGAGGTAAATATTGTTGATGATTGTGTATATTGCAAGTTCAGTGGGAGTAAATATGTTTTCTTGGTTTTGTATGTCGATGATATTCTTCTTGCAAGTAATGATATAGGCTTATTGCACGAAACTAAGAGATTTCTTGCGAAGAAATTCAAAATGAAAGAACTTGGTGACGCCTCTTTTGTATTAGGAATTCAAATACTTAGAGATCGTTCTCGAGGTATCCTTGGATTATCGCAAAAGAGCTATATCGATATGGTTTTAGGAAGATTCGACATGAAAGGAAGCAAACCATTAGACACCCCTGTGGCCAAGGGAGAAAAATTCAGTCTTAAGCAATGCCCCAGCAATGATCATGAGAAAAATGAGATGCAAAAGATTCCTTATGCATCGGCAGTAGGAAGTCTAATGTACGCTCAAGTTTGCACTCGTCCCGATATAGCATTTGTAGTGGGAGTTTTGGGGAGGTATTTAAGCAATCTAGGGGAGCAACACTGGAAAGCGGCCAAACGCGTCATGCGTTATTTAAAGAGAACAATGGATTATATGCTCACTTATCGGAGGTTGGAGAATTTGGAGATCGTTGGATACTCTGACTCCGATTTTGCTGGATGTCAAGATAGCAAGCGTTCCACATCAGATTATGTGTTTACGTTGGCTGGAGGGGCTATTTCTTGGAAGTCTGCTAAACAGACTCTTGTAGCTTCTTCCACCATGGCTGCAGAGTTCATTGCTTGTTATGAAATATCTAATCATGCATTGTGGTTGCGGAACTTTGTCACTGGGCTGCGTGTGGTTGACGGTATCGAAAGACCGTTGAAAATGTATTGTGATAATAGTTCAGCAGTGCTATACTCCAATAACAACAGAAGTGCTACTAAAGCAAAATTCATTGAAATTAAGTACCTTGTTGTTAAGGAGAGAATTCAGAATAAACAAATTACTGTTGAACACATAGGAACAAATAGCATGCTAGCAGATCCGCTAACTAAGGCAATGACCCCGAAGGTATTTCATGAGCATACTGCTCAAATGGGTGTTGTTTCTGATGTTACCTTAGTTTAGTGGGAGTTTATGTTCTATGTATTGAACTTCATATTTAAGACATTCGAAATTCTATAGAATAAAGTTTATGACCTTTTGGTTTATTCTGAATTCACTTAAGTTAATTTTCATTTTGTGATATTTGCATTGTGGATTGATCTCACAAAAGTTGGACCAGTTGGAAATAGACATGTTATTAATCACATTTTGCATGTAATTTCCATGCTACTCACCATATTTGATCTATGTCATTGAGTATATTAATATGGTGATTGTCGGGGTTTAACCACGAATAATAATGTGGTGAATGCCGCGGTAATTCCATTGTTAGTGTATGAGATGGACTAGATTGTTGAAGGTAGTCTGAATGAATAGCATAAAGTTGTGCACTTAAAGATTCTTAATATAATTGTCTTCGGACAATAATATATAGCCCAAGTGGGAGATTGTTAGGAAATTTATATTTCCTATATAATTTAATTGTGGGCAATATATTAATACTCAATTATATTAGCTATTCAAATAATATATTGGGCTTAATTAAGTGATTAAAATAAAGTAAGAGCCCATGGACTACACTTATTTGATATGTGTCAATGAGTAGGTACCCAATATTACGTATCAGGTGATTATGGGTGGTCTGATATGGGTAATGTATATAGATACCTAGGTTATGGTCCCGACATTAAGCCGCACACAGTTCTCTCTTTCCCCTCTGAAGAGATTACGAAGGTCCTTACGGAATCCAGAGGCTTTAGTGAAGGAAGACCTTGAACCTGTTGCTGATCTTCCGTTTAATTCCGCATAAGAAGATCAATGGATCCAGGTATTCCTCTATATAATTATTTTATGAATCTCATTGAATCATGTTAGGGATTAAAGATATTTGGATTAATTGTTATATTTCCAACGTCCGGTTCAAATCATTCATACTGAAAATTAAATATGTGAATCTACTTAAATTTTTTAAACGCATCACATAGGAGTATTAAAATGAAGTAAGGCAATAATGTGGAGTATAATGTAATCCGTATTAGTCAAATAAGGACACCACCAAACCCACACGGGGATGGAACAAGCCGTCGGTCTATTTGTCTGTAGGTACACTTCACCATTCGTGCCGGTGCTTTTATTTCTCTTATTCTTTTCACGTTTTTTATTACCAATATTAATTTCCCATCATTACTCTTATTATTAATTTCTATTTTCCCACTATTTTATGCAATACACTCACCCCTTCGTTTTCATTATTATTACTCCACTATTTTCTAATTTCCCACAATTTTATTTTATTATTCTTGATATATTTTCCAACTGTCTACCTTCCTCGATTTTTCGAGGCATCCGCAGGACCTCCATTTAAAACCCACTAGTTTGTATCAAAGATATTGATGAATTTGCATTCAATGGGCCTTATAAAGTTCCTCCGGCGCAAATTCCGGCGAGGTAAAATGGTTGCCGACAGAGACGCCGCCGCTGATGCAGCAGTTTGTGATGGGAAGCTGCGGCTGTCATGGAACGAGATACAGAGACTGACCATGGATTTCTCTCTCATCATCGGATATGGAGGATTCAGCACTGTTTATCTCGCGCAGTTGAGCACCACCGCTGCCGCCGCCGTCAAGGTTTACTGCAACAGCCAACGCCTTTACCAGGCCTACGAGCAGGAGTTGCAGATCCTGCTTCGTCTTCACCATCATCATATCGTCAAGCTCCTCGGCCACTGCGATGATCGAGGTAATTAATTAACTGTGAATTTCTCGAATTAAAACTTAGGTCACACAATTTGGGGATTGATTGATTCAATTGCAGAAGAAGGCGTGCTAATACTGGAGTACATCCCCAACGGAAATCTACAAGAGAAGCTCCACGGATCAACCACGGTTCTTCCATGGAAGCAACGGATGGCCATAGCTTTCCAATTAGGGCAAGCCATAGCGTACCTCCACGAAAGATGCTCCCCACAGATCGTCCATGGCGACATCAAAGCTTCCAACATATTGCTGGACAAAAACCTCGATTGCAAGCTCTGCGATTTCGGATCTGCAAAAATGGGGTTTTCTTCGGCGGTAATTCCCCCCGATTCGAACTGGAGGAAACAGAGGATGACGATGATGGGTTCTCCCGGGTACACGGATCCTCTGTATCTGAGAACAGGGCTTGCTTCCAAGAAGAACGACGTGTACAGCTTCGGAGTTGTTCTTCTGGAACTGATCACGGGGGTTGAGGCCTTTAGCCCCGAGAGTGGGGAGAGGCTGACGGCGAGGGCGGCGCCGGTGCTGAGAGACGCCCGGAGAGTGGCTGAGATGGTGGATCCGCGGCTAATAGGGGAGATTGATATGGCAGAGGCGATAGCGATGGCGGCGCTGTCAGCAAAATGCCTTTCCGATTCCCCTGGCGTGAGGCCTTGTGCGTCTGATATCTTGACTAGCATCACCAACTCAGTTCCTTCCCTATCATTCTCGATGAAACAGGATAAGTAACCAAATTTGGATGGGTAGTCTTTAACTGTGAATTGTTATTGCAGTTGTATAGTTGTAGTTTGTGAGAGCTTTCTAATTAAAAGGTATACTGAGAAAAAATGAATTGGATTTAAATGATTTACAATATTCAAATTGATACTCCCTCCATCACTGTTGAATTTTTAAGTTGGCTTTTTTGCACTTCCATTAAAAAAAAATTGAAGTATAATATTTTAATTTATAGTGATATTAGTGAGAATATAATATTTTAATATATAATGATATTGGTGGTATGTATGAGTTTTAGATATATTAATTTTTGTGTGGATTTATCCACCAATAAAAGAAATATAAACATGAATTTGAGATATTCAAATTGAAAATGTATTAAAAACTAAAAAGAGTACTCCCTCTGTCCCTCACTAAGAGTGTCTTTTGCTTTTTGGCACGTGGATTAAGGATTAATGTTATTTAATGTGTAGTGTGTAGTTGTATTAGTGGGAGTGTGAACCCCATATTTTAGTTGTATTAGTGTGTGTGGGTCCTATGTGTGTAAAAAAGGAAAAGAGACTCTTTGAGTGAGACGCCCAAAATGGAAAAATTAAATGGGACGGAGGGAGTATACTTTTTCCTTCTCCAATTAAATTACTTAGGGATAGTTACTACTAGATACATTGGAATCTCCTTAATTACTATGAGATACAAACATACAAAAATATTACTACTAACTACATAAATATATAGTGATATTCCAATATTACCTTTACAATGTGCTGTACATAAATGTTTGTGTGCAGCAAAAAAGTTCGTGTGCAGTAAAAAAATTGTGTGCAGCAAATGTTATGTGCAGTAAAAACAATATGTGCAGCAAAAAAAGTGGGTTTGGCGGCGTCGGTCCGGCGGTGGTTAGGCTGCTGCAGTGGATTGGTGAGGGGTTTAGGGTTTGTGGTTTAAAAGTGTATGAGATTATAATGAATTTATGTTATATTTGGTATTTTACTTTAATATTTTGTATGTGAGAGTAATTTTTTTTAAATCAATGTATCTCACAGTAATTATGGGTACAAAGTGTGTACCTATGAGTAATTTTTCCAATTATGTTTATTGAATATTTAGTAATTTATGTAATAAATAAATAAATAAATATGTTAAATGGGATGATAATTCTAAAAATAAAAATAATTTTCAGAGTATAAATTCATGGAACAAATAAATAAAATGAGAAATCTGGATGAATGGTTTATAGTACTCCCTCCGTCCGGTTTTAAAATATCCATTTACTTTTTGCACGTGCATTAAGGAGTATTATTATTATATGTAAAGTGGGTAGTTGTATTAGAGGGAAGTGGTGGGCCATATTGTGTACTTTTTTACTAAATAAGGGAAATTGATACATTTGAAGCGGACGCCAAAAATAATAAAATGGATACCTTAGAAGCGGATGGAGGAAGTATTACTTACATTTGTCTCATCATAATGTTCGTTTATGCATATCCTAATCATAAGTTTTGTATTTCCCGTCATATATAGAACCACATAGTATATTTCTAATACAATTATTCACTATACATTTAAATATTATACTCCTTTCATCTCGTATTAACACTGACATTTGCTTTTTGCACGGATATTTAAGAGATATAATATTTTAATGTATTGTGAGGTCAGAGAAATAATATTTAATGTAACGTGAGTAGTTATATTAGTGTTGTGAGCTATACATTGAATAAAATAATTGTTTTGTATGGGTCCAACATGATAAAAAATGAAATGTAAACCAGTGTTTTCATAATCGGACCGGAGCTCAAATCGGTAGCCCAAACGGTTCGAGGTCCAACCGGTTGGACCAGTCGGACCGACGATTCAATCGGAAAAATAAAATTACCTATTTTTTAATAATATTTCATTATTTTATATATAATTTAAATTAACATATAAATTTGAACATTTTCTCAAGCCCAATTTATGATGGGCCACAATCTAGTAAGTGAATTAATTATAAAGTCCATTAGTTAAAAGTAAAATTTGGAAGCCTAGTGTGAGTATCAGAACGAGATTCTTCTTTTTCAATGACTCTTCCTCTCTCTAAGGAAGAACTTCTCTCGTCGGTCTCCAGATCTACAAATTCCAATCCGTCGAATCGATTGTTCCTCTCTCTCCCCAAGATCTAAAAAGTTCATTTCTTCAAACCACCGCCACTCACGGCATCCCGTTGCGCTGCGGGCCCACCCCCGTCGATCTAGCACCACCGATGAATCTGCCAAATTCATCTCATCAACACACTGCGTCAAAACCCACCGGTTTTTGCCCACATCGCACATTTCCTTTCAATTTTAGTTTTTTGATGGGTTGTAATTTCTGATCTCTTCAACATTTTTCACTTTCTACTATTTAAGAAACAGTATGAAGAAGTTGTTTTCTGCGATTTTGTTTTTTTTTTTTAAAAAAACAAATAAAACTGGCGGTTTTCGATTTGAACGGTTTCTCCGGGTTTTCCGGTTTAGACCGGTTCAAACTGATTTTTCCTGGTTTAATAGCTAAAATGGTTTTAAGGTGTTTGCGGACCAGTTCCGGCACTGGTTCACGGTTAAACCGGTTGAACCGGTCGGTCCTGTCCGGTTCTGAAAACACTGATGTAAACCTTAACTTGAGACAATCCAAAATAGAAAACGTAAACCTTAACGCGGGACGGATGTAGTATGTCTTATACTAACGTTTACGCATTTTCATTTTGAATATTTTAATTATAAGTTTTATATTTTTTGTTATAGTAAGACCCGCACACATTACTAAGACAATTATTCACTATACATTTAAATACTATGTATCTCATATCACTACACATTAAAATACTACTACCTCTATCCCACAAAAGATTGCACCCCCAATTCCGGCACGGAGATTAAGAAAGTGATAACTTTTAGGGGTATAATGATATTTTTTTGTAATAAATAAATGATAAAGTATGTTAGGTAGAGATAGATTTTTTTATAAATAAAGTGTATGGGGAAGAGTAATTTTGTTTTTTACTTTTTGCTTTTTTTGGAAATGTGCAAACTTTTGTGGGACAGCCCAAAATGGAAAGTGTGTCATTTGAAATGAGACGGAGGGAGTATATTCTTTAATCCTGTACAAAAAGCAATCGTCATTAGTGTTCGAGCGGAATTGAGAGAGTATAAAATTATGGCTAATACTACTGTGCATCTGGGTGCACCCCAAGATATGGTGCACCCACTTCATAAACGTATATAATTATGAACAAAAAACATATACAATTATAAACAAAAATGTATACAATTTGTTTATTAATTTTTTAATAAAAAATTAAGTGTAAAAAAAATTCAACCATTAAAAATATATGTATACAGTATTGAATAAAAAGTTGAACATATATGGATGCTAGTTTTTTTAATGAAAAATTGAGTGTGAGAAAAATATACAATTATTAAGAAACATGTATACAAAATAAAATAACATATATACAAAATAGAATAAAAAGTTATACACATATGGGTGCACCCTTGCACCCAGATGCACCTAATATCAACTCTAAAATTATTACTCCCTCCGTCCCACCCAAAGTCTCCACTTTTTTTTTCAATTTTTTATGTCCCACCCAAAGAGTTTAATTTCCCCTTTTACGCACATGGACCCATACACACTTACTAATACAATTAAAATATGAGCCTACACTGCCATTAGTACAACTACTCACTACACATTAAATAATAATATTTCTTAATTCACATGAAAAAACCCTTTTATACAAGATGGAGGGAGTTCAAATTTTACATTTAAAAATGAAGGATCCGACCTCTCCTTTCCACCCACATAAACAGTGATTTTAGTAACCTCATCCAACATTTAACTAGCATGTTTATATACTACTAATTGAAGTGACAAGAAGCATGAGAAATGGCAGTTATTACTTAAGATTCTTGAATCTTGCTTTGCTTACAAACTAATCCTCAATCATCATACAGTATTTCTAACCAATTGGACTAATCGTGTTTTCTGATAATGACAATTAAATTTTGTTGGAGAGATTCAGTAAAATTAGATGGGACATTCCTATTGAGGGAATGTATCTTGCTTAATTATTGAGATTGTTTTTTCTTTTTTATTATTTAATTAATCAATTTGTCCATTTTGTGGTACTCAATGTTTAATGCACATAAATTTTCATTAATTCACTTATTATACAAGCATCATATTTTTCTGTACTTTACTAGAGTTGGTGTAAGATATCATTTAATATGAGTCATATGACAAATAAAATATTCACAGATGTCAAAATTTCACATTATTTATTCATATAATATTACGTTAATAATGAAATAAGACAAATAAAATATTTGCAAATCTCAAAATTTCATATTCATTATTCACATAATATCACGTTAATAATGAAATGAGATTGACACGATAACAACATGAGATTACACCACTGCACGTCATATATTGCATAATTAATCAATTTAATTTAACATTTATATGATAAATAAATAATGTCATCCATAAATAAACACTTAACACATTAATTACCCACTCATTTTTTGTGGACGAGATTTATGTTATTATAATTACAACTAAATATTGCAAGACATTATTGCTTACGAGTCTTTCTCCTTGTCGCTTTCCATTTCCAATAAATTAGACTTCCCCCAATGATCGAAAATGACGCATGAATTTCGTGCGAGTAACTACTTGCTTTCAAAATCATATAACCTATCATATAAGGCAAATATTTGTAATACCTTTCCATAGGAAAAAATGGTGTGAGACGGATAATAAGCGGAACGACACACTTTCGGATAGTAAAAATTTTCATGACATACTGTTATTAATAAAATTCTAGATAAAAAATATAAATATTCATAAACAAAAATGTTTGCAGCTTTGTAAATTATTTTATTAATAAACTTGTTTTCCTTTTTAAAATATGAATGAAATATCTTAATTTTTAAAAAATTAAAATAACTTCTATAATTTACTAAGGAAATAAAATGATTTCTCCACTTGCCACAAGTATAAATAGGGACTCAATTTTGTAATTTAACACCCTAAATAGCAAATGAATTTATTTAAGTAGGAAGAAAATAATATATATCATAAATAAATATATAAATAAAATAATTAATTGATAAGCATGCATCGTGGAAACAATTTTAAGAAGAATTGAATTAAGATTTAGAATTCATAAAACATAAGAAGAATTAAATTAAGATTTAGAATTCATAAAACATACTGATCTGTCGTGAAAAATACCTTAAAAGTTCAAGATAAAATATGCATAAAAATCTACGGGTGAGGTCCAATATTAAAGATTTAGAGAATAAAAATATCAATTATTCAACCAACAACGATTATAAGAAAATTAAGCTACCCAAACTATAAATATTCAAATACTCAAACATGACGGTCATGAAGACATTCCAAATATTATCTTGCAAATACTCTTAAATAAAATGTTTCGCTTATTTTAAAAGAATAAAAATTAAATGAGCACTTGCACCCCACCGTCATACCTCGTCTTGCTCCTCAACCTGTGACAATGACAATGATTTTATTGAAAGGGGTGAGTAAATAATAACTCAGTGGAAAAAATATTCGTCTACCATAATATGCATACATATTCAGATAAACGAAACGATACACCATAAAATTTTTTGTGACTGTGATGATCGATCATGGAACTCTGCGGGGGTTGATCATCGCTATTTTCACCTAGATTTTGTGTCATTTTTGTGTGTGTTTTCGTCTTTTTGTTTCGTATTTTTGTATCTTTTTATATTGTATTTTGGGAAAATGATGATGATGAGTTTCATGTCTTTGAATAGGTGATTATGAAGATAAATGGTGAAGAAAAAGCATGAAGAAAGGAGAAAGTTGAAGAAAATAAAGAATTAGTCAAAATGCATAAAAACACGCCCGTATTTTTATGCAGTACCCGTATTTTTCTGCAGGTGCTAAAACTTACAGAAAGCTGAAAAATTGCAAGAAAACACGGGCAGATGCAGGAAAACACGCCCGTGTTTTCCTGCACTTGGCCTAAAATCGCGTTTTACACCTTTGTGCGATTTCCAGGTGTGTTGATGGGGTATAAATACCCCCAATATCATCATTTGAAGGCAGAAAATCAAGGGTTTTGGGTGCCCACACACATCACACACTATTCTACCCATTTTACACCTCCATCTTCATTCATCTTCCATCTTCCATCTCATCCATCTATCCTTCATTCCATCCATCTATTCCTCTTGATTTCCTCAAATCCATCCATCCATTCCACTAATCCACCAATCTAAGAAGGGAAGAACATCAAAGAGTGAAGATTGGAGCATGTTGAAGGAAGAGAAGACCAACTTCAAAAGGGAAGCCCATCAACCTTTGATTTGTTGTTTTCTTCATTATTTAGCTCATTTGGAGCATTCCATGGACAATATTGATTTTGTAATGATTTATAGTGGCTAGTCCTCATGTGAGGCTAGTAATATGATTGGTGAAGGATAATGTAGATTTTGCACGCCACGTGTTCGAAGAAATAATTGTATGAATATTTTCTATCATGAATGCTTATTCTCATTTCGTGTATGATTTGTGTGGTTAAATTTTCTATTCATAGTGTTAGGATGGTCATTCCAATATTATGCTTAGTGATTTAATTGAATCGTTGATTGCATGAGATGACTTAGTTAGTGTGAGGGGAGGTAAGTCATACCCTTCTTGTGCTTAGAACCTCATGATAGGACATTAGTGATGAACTAGTGAGGGGAACCCAACTTATGATCATAGTACCTTCATGGGAATTGAGAGTAAGACACAATCCTAGGAAATTTAAACTTGTAAAAGAGTTGAGAACCTAATTGCCTTGGCCATAGGAATTAGGGGTACATAAGTGATTGCCCTTAATATCATAACATGATGACCTTCAAAGCATGTGTGTGTGTGAATCTACATGAGCCTTTTCCATTATATTGCTTGCCTTACATACTTCTTAGATTGATCACCATCACCCATTATCCATCTCATATGTACATTTTCTATCCTTTAATTGCTTTCTTAGGTAGTTTGTAGTATTAATCACTCCCTCCTTTTATTGATTAGTCCTTCTAGAGTGAAACATCTTTCGAATACGGATACATCACTTTCTCCCTTGGGTTCGATATTAAAAATTTTGCACTTGGTCACCACGTCTACACACAACGATAGAGTACGCTTACTCTTATCAATTTGTACCAAAATTGAGACTAAGTTCAGGGGTTACCCGAGGATTAATTAATACTTAAGAATCCCGACACCTGAAAGTGACATGGTTCATATAACTGTAATAGCACTACGAGAGTACTCTATGACTGTGAGACTGTGAAATAATTCAGTAAATGTAAACATGTAAACACATTATAGTAGACAAAAAGGTTTTAGAATTCCCCACCTTAAATTTGCAGAAAAATAAAATTGATGGAATGCACGCTCGAACTTGAACACACACAGCGGACGTATAGATTTTCGTGACCAACAAAAAGGAAAAGATTTTATTTAGTTAGTCTGAATCGTGAAGTTTAAAAACTAAAACGTGAGTTTAAACTATTCTGCCTTCTTGTTCTCTGCAAGTACGTGCAGGATGTGTGTCCACGAAAAAGTCTCCTTTCAGTTATAATGAGATTGTTGAGAAAATCGTGGTGGATATTTGAAAAGGAAAAAGATGAGAGATAATATAATAAGAATTTAAAATTTAAATGGATAATATGAAAATGATTTATGATAACAATTAATAAAAATGAAAATATTCATTATTTATGATTTATTAACGTATAAATAATGAATAAAAAAAAAGTAAAATTTTGGGTTATCACAATAAGTGATGGATATTTGCAAGTGAGTAATAAATTATTGAAAAAATATCAAAATTGATCCCGTAAGTATAACATATTTCAATTTTGGTTAGTTTTCATTTGCAATTCTCAATGTTGATCTTTTTTTGTCAAATTTTAGTTCTTTTGGTCCAAATTTTGTCATTTTCTAAAATTTAGTTATTTTTTTGTCCAAGTTTAGTCATTTATATTCAAAAAAGTTCAAAATTGATCCGAAAGTGTATAAATTTTGGACAAAAAATGAAGAAAAAATGAGTAAATTTTGAAAAAAGGATCAAAATTTGATTAAAAAATTAAAATTGAACAAAAAATGACCAAAACTGAGAATTATAAGGAAAAAAAAAAGAACTAAAGTTGGAATCGGTCATACTTAAATAGCTGTTTTTAATATTTACCCTAAACTATTTTATAGAAATTTGAAGTACAAATAAAAAAATAAAATTTTAATAAAAAATAATATCTTTAATAATGAGTAAAAACTATTTAAGAATGTAAGATGATTGACAAGATCTAATGCAAGTATTGCTCAATTTCGAAAGACAAAATATTTTGTAGACAACTCATATTCAAAATATATATACTTATTAATAATTTATTAATAAAAATATACTATACATTGCATATAGAATTTATACAATTTATTAATAAATTTTAGAGAGAGACTTCAGTGCAACCGATTCCACCAAATATTTGGTGGAATCGGATCTCAAATCTCAGCAAAGAATCTCGCGGGTCGTTGGTTTCTAGCTGGATCCCCTTCATCCAGTTTGCTAGCATGCACGTCTCGAATTGTTTTACATTTTCCGAGAATTATTTACCTCAATTTTCTTCAATTTTTCTTCAATCTTACGCTGGTCGTGCTGTCGCATTTTAGCCTAATCGGAGTCCCCTAGGGTTCTCCCTTCAGATATGCTCCTCCGTCCGCCGATGGTTGAGTCAATGGGATTTTAGTCATCCCCTTCTCTGTTACTCTACCCAGGGCAGTCTTCTAAATCTCTCCCCAAGAGATTTCCCGCCGCCAATTTTCACTTTCGATCACCAGCCGGCAGATATAGCCTACACCGACGCCTGTCCAGTTACGATTCAGTGCCCTTAACAATGACTACGGCAGAGCCGCCACCGACTGAATCCACTGGTCTTGCTGCCGGTGCCACATGTTCTGGATTATCTCCATACTCTTTTTTATGATTTCTACAGTTTTTGCTCGTCTAGACGACAGTAACTCTCATGTAGGGGTGTGCATCGGTGCAAAACTGAATCGAACCAAAATAAAAAACCGAACATTGAAATAAAAAAAATATAAAATCGAATCAAAATTGAATAAGTGGAAAAATTAAACAAAACTGAACCGAAATCATCAGTTCGGTACGGTTTTAAAACTGATTTAACCGATCTAGCTAAAATAAATAAGGCCATTTTGAGAGCCTGTAAAAGAGTTGGGCATGTGACGAGTGGACTTTTACTAAGCCCAAATTTATTTTCAACCAACCCAAATAAATATGAATATTTATTGAATATGACTTCAGACATTCAGACATGTATATTAGATTAACATTCAGTATTGAAATTGGGTGTGTGTGGCAGGATAACGTGGAGGCAATAATCAAAAGCTAACACATCAGCCATCATTTATCTAAGAAAACTTGCACCAAATTATTCACTTCAGTTTCCTCAACTGCTAATCAATCTGGGCAAAACCCAAAAATCCTTGACATCTTCGCAAAACTATAATTACAAGCTCAATTCTTGAATCCATACAGTACCTGATCACAAGCTTCATCGTATAAGTCAAAAGCTATTTATTTTATTTTTAATTTCAAGCTTATTCTTTATGATTTTTTGGGAATAATTCAGACATACAAATCTCAATTTGATCCATATAGTAAATCCATAAAACCCCTTAATTCATATAGTAAAAAAAAAAAGTAAATCCTTACAAATCTCAAATCTGAAATCCATATAGATCTGATTTCATTTTTTGAGAGAAAGAAAGAGAAGAAAGAAGAAAGAAGAAAGGGAAGGGAAATTATGAGAGTTACTAAGAAGAGAGGAAAATAAGATGTACGCCAGACGATCACTTGTCTGCCGTCGACCACCAAGAGCCGACGCCGGCAGAAGACGTGAGATGGTGTGGCGGCTGGCAGCAAGACTGGGAATCACAGCTTGGTGGAGTGGTGGGCTGGGCAGCGAGCTCAACTCTCAACTCAAATGTTGAAATGAAGTATTGGGGTAGAGTTTTCTATTTATATACTCCATGAATATATCGGTTCGGTTATCGGTTTTTCAGTTTTCCAAGTCCTAAAACCGAAACCGAACCGAACAACTAATTTTTTATTTTCTGAAAATCAAAATCGAACCAAATTTTCAAAAACCGAACCGAATTGATCGGTTCAGTTCGATTCGGGCTGTTAATTCGATTTTAACCATTTCCTGCTCACCCCTACTCTCATAGATTGATTGGCTTTGTTCAATTTTTAGTGGAATTATTCAAGAACGTGCCCGTGCTTATCCATCTTGTTTTTCATGGTTTGAGTTTTGCTCCCCTCTATTTTAAACACCTGCTGGTCCATGTTGCGTGATTCAAACACTTGCTGGTTCATGATGCCTATTCCTGGACTACATCATCTTCACCTTTCATAAAGTTTTTTCACTTACTTAGACTCCTTGTTGTTTTAATTGCTTGAGTTCAGGTTGAAGGAGTAGTGGATTGCTATCCTTTGCCTCAGATTGGACGAAGCTGATTGCATATACAAGTTGGGGCAATTTTGTTTTTTATTTACTGATTTGCGACTTCTGAGCTTTATGTTCTATATCCTATACATGAGGTTGCTATTTATCTATTACCCTGGTGAAGCCAATTGTTCATGACAGCTCTTGGATTACATCTTGGCTTATTTTTTTGTTCATTACACCAAGATTAGAAATTGTAAATATTTTTTTAGTGTAATTTTTAAGAGCAATCTAATTAATTTTAAAGAGTAATCTAATTAATTGCAAAGAGTAACCTAATTATTTTTATAGAGTGATCTAATAATGTATAGATTGTATACAATTTAATTAATTTCGAAGAGTAGTCCAGTTAATTCCAAAGAGTGATCTAATTAACTCAAAAGAGTTACCTAATTATTTTTATAGAGTGATCTTAACAACGTATAGATTGCATACACAATTTAATTAATTTCGACGAGTAATCCAATTAATTCCAAAGAGTGATCTAATTAACTCCAAAGAGTAACCTAATCATTTACTTGGGACAGAAGGAGTATTAGGAGAAGCATTGTCAGATTAATTCATTATAAAAAAGACTTTATTGTTAGAAAATTGGAGTCTTAAATGAAAGAGTAATCCAATTCATTATAAAGAGTAATCTAATTATTTTTATAGAGTAATCTAAAAAATATTGACCAAATAAAACAATATAATCTAAATTAAATAGTAACCTAATTAATTAATTATAAAGAGTAAGCCAATTAATAAGAAAGAATAACCTAAAAAATATTGACCAAATAAAACAATATAAATATCACGCTAAGTTAATGTATCACTTTATATAGAAGTAATCAGATTACTCTTTTGGATTAATTAAATTACTAAAAAAGACAAAAAAACATAGTTTTATATTGAATTGGAATCACCAAGCCTATACATTTCTTCTCAAATAAAAATAATTGTTATCATAATACAATATAATAAGGATGTTATTGCATTATGTATTTATTTATTACTACCTAATTATTTTTGCGACACAGCTAGTGACTTTTGAATTCTTTGGTGTACGTTTGCTTCTAAAATTTCTATACTCCCAACAATAAATTAGCCAATTTCAAGCATATATAATTAGATGTGTAACTAACACTAAATGCATACTCTATAAAATAGTCATACAATACAAGGACAAAAATTCAAAATATAAATTTGGGAAAAAAATAAAAAATAATAGTGCTACATTAAGATTGAAATCTCATTGATGGCCACAATTGTGCAGTTTTGTTTAATTAAAAAAAAACTAAAAAAGTATGTAAGTATAAGATCCATTCAGATCTTATACACGCCGTTCAGATTTGCTCGCACTAGAAAGCACACCATCAAGCCCAGCCACAACACTGCCCATCGCCGACGTTGATGGTCGCCGCTGAGTTCCATTTGCTGCCGCCTCAGTCAGTCGCCGGATCTGCCCGCCATTGATAAGAGTGAAAATAAGCGTGTTTTAGTGTCCAATTTAACACCTTTATGATGAGAATTATTATTATATATGAGCACAAGTGTCTTATATTCAATATATGTGAGAAAAAAGTGCACTTGAGGTGTTTTATTGTGTTTTAGGTGGAAAAATGATCAAAAATACAAAGTTGGAGAAAAGGTGCATCTTGTGCAAGAATGCTGAAAAACGCACGTCCAACTTGTGTAATTTTTCTGTAATTTTGTGAAACTTTGAATTAGAAGTGTGATATATGTTTGGAAAGACAAAAGAAGAGAGGGTCGTGTTGGCGTAAAGAACACCTCAATTGGATTCCAAACGAGAAAGTTATGATCAAAGTGGTAACGTCACGCAAGCTGTTCCTGTTCAGCACGACTTTTCCATATTGCATGACTTGTTACATATACAAATTTTGGAGTTTCTAAGAGTTATTCATTGGATAGAAATCCAAGAAAGAGAGGATCGCGTGAGAGTAAGAATAACTCAAATCGGAGTTTTGAAGAGGAAGTTATGCAGAAAATCGTGAAGTCGCGCAGCTGCCAGCGAGAATTTCTGAATTTATGCGTGTTTTTACACCCCAAGTGTGTGTCTGCGTGTTTTACAACCTAAGTGTGTATTTTCATGTTTTCCAAGAAAAAGCCCATCCTAGGTCCATAAGGAGAGCTTATAAGTATAAAAAGGGTATTGGATCACATTATTTTTCATTGAATTGAATTGGATTGGAGAACCACGACACAATCATCCTACACCCCACAAGGGGGGATCACCCCCAACCATCATCCACATCATTTTCTCCATCCATCCATCACTTTGAAGATTCATCTGTGGAATCAAGAGGAGAACCAAGAGGAGGATTCAACACGGAGAAGGACGCGACGACGCCCATATCTAGGGTTTCCTTTGTTTCCTAATTTATCTTGTATTTTCCAGACATATGAGTAAGATCTATCCAACCCCCATGATTGTTCTTCGCAATATCATGGGCTAGAACCATTTTGGTAGATCTAGGATTTTAAAAGTTCTTATGAATTAATTGAACTTTCGTGTGTATACTCCGTATAACACTACTTGTAGTTTAGTTTATATATGACTATGCATTTTTAATTCATACTCAGAATTATTTTGTGTATCATTAACTGTTATGTAGAGTCTGAATACATATCTTGGTTATTGATTGAATGCGTTCACTGCTGAGAAAGATTCCATGTTATGATTTTAAGTGAGGGGACTTCAAAGCTTCATTAGAACTATCTTATATAAATACTTGTTAAGTGAACTGAATTCGGGTTAATAAGTAGGATAAAGATAGTAATTTTATAGTACCTATAAAGGGAGATCATATCGGGTTAAAGTACCAATCCTAGGGGAAAATAATTATTACTGATAGTACCTAGAAAGGGGGGTGAAATTATATATCTTGCTCCAAGGTTATTCACACGTGTTATACGCATGTTTGCTTGTGTCTATAGAGTAAATATGCATAGTTTAGTGATGCGTCCATATTCCACAAGGCAGAGTCGGACATTGATACATGAAAGGAAATTATTGAGTCACTGTTGTATTCTTCTAGTGTTAATTTTATTTTAATTGTTATTTAATTTTAGTATTTAGTTAATTAGATAATTATTCTCAAACTTAATTGCCATTCGTCTTGATTAATTTAGTTAATAATTAAATTGATAATACGCCGTCCTTTGGGTTCGATATTTTACTTGGTCGCTTGCTTAAGCTGCAACTGATATCCTTAATACTTGGGGATTAATTTTGTGTACAAAGAAAATGCACATCAAGTTCTTGGCACCGTTGCCGGGGACGGCTGATGTTATTAGTTTATTATTTTTAGTATGATTAAGACTTTTACCGTCGTGACTCTCCGACGTTAAACATGAGCGTCTGTTGGGGGCTTGCCCTTCCATTTTATTGCTTTATTTCTTTTGTGTGAGTGAGGAATTATTATATTTGAAGTGCTCACACTTCAACAATTAAATCTCTTTTCAAACTTAGTTTCGACTTTCTTTTTATTAAGTTTGGGGGGTGTGATTTACTTATCTCATCTTATGAGTACTAAGGGTATAATTTTCCTTTCGTTGGTTGTTTGTTTGTTAGGGAGTTGATTTTTTGCGGCATATTAATATTTTAACCAGTATTGGTATGTCAATTTTTTGCAACTTACCTAATGTTTAGTGTGATGTTTTTGTGTGTTCCCTAATGTTCAGTGGTCGAATTTTTAATTTTTTATCTTTTTTATTTTCCTAGTATCTCCTATTTTATTATTGATGAATTTTGTGATTATGAGGTGTGTTTGAGTTTTGATGATAGAAAAAGGTAAAAGAGTGGTAAGATGAGTTCTATACTGAGGCTTTGACGTGACCGAGTTGAACAACTCGAGGAGCTCGTACATACGTTGAAGAAAAATTAGGTGCCCTCGTTTTCTTAATCTAATTTTATGTGTGCTTTTAATTCATAAGAGTGGAAGGATTGAATTTATATTTTTGGTGATCCATGTGAGCTTATATTGTTTGAATTGTGCTTGAAATTCATATGCCTTTGAAAATGATGAAGGGAGTGTACTTGAATTATATTGTGATATGAAGTTCTATGTATACTTGTGGGATATTACTTACCATGAAAAGTGCTCTATTACTTGTTAAAATCTCATGTGAGATTTTAAGCCTTGTTGATCATGTTAAATAATCACATGACATTTCTTTTCTGGTGAGTATCGTTCTTGTGTGTGTATTCTAGAACTTGCCTCTTGTCTTACTTGAAATTACATGTGTGTTAGATGATGGGAGATGATTTAAGGCCATAATTGAATTTATAAGTCACTTAGCCAAATAATTCCCTACCAAATGATGTTTATCCGTAGTTAGCCCCGTTGAGCTTAAAAACCTTATTCTTTGGCAGCCTACGAGAAATAACCACTTTGAGCATCTGAATTTTTTGAGCTTTGATTGTCCTTCTAGAAGAGAATTAATGGCTTTTCAAAGTGTGTTGATAGAGTTTTATAACATCTTGGGAAGAAATGAAATTGGTGTTAAAACAGTGATTGAGCTTGAAAATGCATATAAGGAAAATCATGGAGTAGTGCTTAAATCTAGTACGTATGGAATCAAACACTTTAGGGTAGTGCTTAAATCTAGTACCCTATGGAGGATGCGTGAGGTAGTACCCGAAACTGGTACCTCAAGAAAAAGGAAAGAAGGAAAAAAATGTTGTGCTTGAAAAAAAAAGTGAAAGTGTTGAGAAGAATGTTGTGCTAGAATGACCACGGGTTGAATCCATCCATTAAGCAATACTCCATGAAATCTCCACCGTTAAACACAAAAAAACTAATTTAACTATCAAACGTTACCTGCGCTGCCGGTTGAAAAGAGTTTTTACTGTACAGCTGTCAGAGATGATGTGATGTATGCAGGGTGCTTTGTTGCGTTCCAAATATAACTATTTTTCTTCCCTGCCTACAGTTACGCTTCCCTCAATCACCACGAGATCGTCCCACAAGCGGGCTCTCCGTCAGCGCTCGAGGAGATCGTGATACACTTCGGGTGATCTATAAACCACGCATCAGTGAAACGAGACGGATTCAACACCCCTAATCGTCCACCAACGCAACTCTACAGGTACCAAAAGGTGTTGTCGATACTACACTGTTCTTGGAAGATGTTTGCCCTCCAAATATTACTGCGTTATGTGTTCGTGATATGTGTAATGGGTGGGATTGTATTTTGAAACCGTAGTTCAAAAACCAAATTCGGAGGTTTGCTCTGTTCTCAAGCATTGAAAAAGATGTGTGGGCAAATTTCCAATGAATTCCTTTGTGGGTCATATTATTTCTTAATTGGTTCTTCTTTTTGCTGATCTTGTGCTGTCAAATTCGTATTGAATTGATTGAATGGTAATAATTTAATTCCAGCATATTTGGTGAGTTGAATGATTAGATGAGACTGCAGATGTCGGGTGCATCTTGGCATCAGTAACTCGGTTAAAACCTGGACACGTTTATAACCGAGCTCTAGTGGCTGCGTCTATTGGAAGCTACGGTGCATATCTTGCTGATGGGTCGGAGTACAGGTTGATTAAAGAATAAAAATTCATGAATCATGTGTTGATACGAACATTTAGAAAATTTTAGGTCCTATTTGTAATTCTGATTCTTGTGGGTTTGTTTCTGGCAGTGGAAACAATGGGCCGGGTTTGCATGTTTTGAATTTAGTTGCTGCAATTTTGAATCTTAGGAGGGATAATGTGGTTAGCGAGGGTGGTATTGATATCGATAGGTTGTTGGACAATTTTACCCGGTCGCTAGTTGAGGAGAAGATGGATGATTCGTAGAAGCCGATGAACAGTAAAGAGGACAAGAGGCAGAATGCAGTACTATTGTTGTTGGCCTCGATTGTGAGGCGAATTTCGCACTTGGATTGGGAAGTTGCCAAAGTTTTTGACTTTAAGCTGGCTGTTTTTCCTAAGCTAGGGGAGATGAGATTGAGGGTGAAGAAAGTTGTTGATGGGATAAGTAAGAGTCAGTATACAAGAAAAGCTTATGTGCGTTTTGCTATTTCGTTTCTGGAGGTGGGGCATCCAAGATTGTTGAGAGGGGTTTTGCAGCAGAAGGAGATGTATTTAGGGGTATTGAGGGGGTTAGGGAATGATGATGAGGAGATTGTGGTTTATGTTATGTCTATTTTGCGCGATAGGGTTCTCGTAGAGGAATCCATGGTACCTCCGGGTTTAAGGAGCCTGTTGTTTGGAAATGTTACTTTGGAGCAGTTGGTTAGTGTTTCTGGGAGGAGTGAGTTCGCTGATGCAGCATTGTTGGTCCACAATATATTGGTTATGGTGTGTACTGATCCAGTGAATGGCTTGATGCCTGATTTGAATAGACACCCTAGTCCTCTTCGCGGGAATCTGAAGCGTCTTTTGAGTTTAATGAAGAAACTGAAGGCAACAGAAGTTGAGAACCATAAGAAACTGCTTCTGGCCATTGTAAAAGGACGTCTGTCATTTGGTTCTACATATTTACATGAGTTCCCGTATAGCCTTGAAGATATTGCATCGGATAACTGGTTAGAGTTTTTATAAATTGTGTTGTTGTATTTGTAAGATTAATTTTATTATCAAACAGATTTTTGCAGGACACATGATTAAATATTACTCCCTTCATTCCAAAAAGATATGCTAGGTCAAATTTTCACATAGATTAAAAATTCACATTTATTGTTATTGATATAAATCTTCTTATGTTACCCTTTATGCTAAAAATTTAAAATGATTACGTGTCAAAAACTAGAGATATTGAACAGGGTCATTACAGACAGTTTCCACTATATTTATAGAGGAAACAAGCTTCATTTGTGTGATAGACGAAAAGGGAAATTGAGCCTTTTGGGACATAAGGAGTGCAAACTTTGATAAATTTAAATAAATGTGTGTGACTGTTAAGGGCAGTCATGTTTGGTGACTGAATTTCGTGCAGGTTTCTTGCTATTTCTTTGGCTGCAGATGTAGTTTGCTCTGTTGGAGACGGGCTTTCGTTTGACTTTGCTGATGCACCATCAGCATCTGACGCTCAGCTTGTGCAGAATCTACCAAAACGTATTGGCCCACACCCTTTCACCAGATCACTTATGAATAAAGGGTTACTTCATGCTGATTCTCTTGTGAAACATAGAACATTGAAGTTCGTAATGGAGAGTTAAAGTTGTTGGAGTCCTTTGTGAACTTTTTGGACATGTCTTCTGATTTATGCAGTCAAGCAAAGCATAGCTGGGGAGCTTTAAAGGCTGAGATTCAAAACAGTGCCAGGATGTTATTTCTTGATCCTCAAGTTTTGTTGTCTTTGATTTCTCCGCTGAGTAGCCACTTCAGGAGTCTTGGTTCTTCTTCCATACGGAATGCTACAGCAGATATTGTACCAGAACATGCTGTAAATGTTAGTAAGAGGTTTAAAAGTTCTGCTGCAAGTGAAGATTTGGATATTCTTATAAGTGGAATGAATTCTGAGGTAGATTTGTCTGGGGCCGATGTAGTTGCAGATTCGGATTGCGACCAATAATTAGAGAATGGAGCTGATCTTGTGAAAATTATTGGGGATATGTGGGGTTTACGTCAATTCTCTGTAGAAGATGTGGATTCATACTTATATTCCAGAATTCTTGACTCTCTAAGAATTTATTATGTGAGTTTATTTGACATCCAAATTATAATGATAAACTATTATTTTTAAAAACTAAGACATGGAAATATTTTCTTGAGTTTTATATTAGCCATATAACTTAAGGCGAATTTAATAATAAATGAGTTAGATGATTACTGAAACATCACGAGAGTTTCTTTAAAGGGTTTTAAGACTAAAGATTTGGATTTCATAGTTGTTATAGTTCATTATTCTTTAAGAAAATTATTAGCATCTTGATTTTGAATCTTTAGTAGTTAAGGTTTTGCATCAAAATTTACTAGGTATCTAATGGTCAATTGCTAGACAGGATTTAAATTCTTAGTCATTTATATTTGGCAAACACTTGTGTGAACCGGCTTCACGGTCCCGCCTTCGTAGGGTATTGCTAGGGTTTAAATTAAAAGGGGGCTAAACCCGGTTCATAGGAGAATAACTCTTTATTTTTTTGGTAATTGAGGATGATTTTATTTGTAAAATAATAAATCTGCACTTTAAACATGTGATTTATCTGAAATTTTAGTGAATTGTTTTACAGTGGTTGTACTTACCGGAGAGTTCTTACATTCTTCCAGCGAACCATACCTATGGTCTTGGAGGGAATATTTAACTTCTTCAAATTTCTGCCAAATAATCCTCTGGCGTTACCAACAATTCTACAGCAGTCTGTGTTGCAATTGCTTAATGAATATGTTTGTCAGTTTTCCAAAGATGCGTCCCTTGTCAGAACCCCCCACAGATGTACAGGCACCTCTATTCATTTATATTCTTGGTAATGGGATCACCACTTAGACAGATTAAGGGACAAGCTTATAACTTAGCAAGAACAGCAATCTTAAGCACCGGTGCATTTGGCAATAATATTAAAGAAATTTGAGTATGGTTCTTTTTCATACCCGGCTACAGAGCTGATCATTGTTATGTTGAACACCTGAAAGTTGAAATCTTTCAAGAGTTGTCATCAGTCATTGTTTCTTTTCTGTGTGATGCTGTTACCACTACTGGAAATAATTTGTATAAATACATGGAATTATTGAGGCATTACCTCTTTGTTCCAGAAGGTGGAAAAGGTAATTGATCAGTCTACCATATGCCTATTACTTTTAGAGATTTATTTCAAGAAGCGTAATTGTTCATTCATGCGTTAGGGTTATTTTTGGAGATCTATCCCCTGGAGTTAGACCTTTTATTATATTTATCTTGGAGAAGTGTTTGCGGTTGCTCAGCTCTGACTCTAGTTCCTGTACAATACCTCAGAAGACATTGATATCACTCTATGTTTCGAATGCAATCAAATATCTACTGGACACACAGGTAGAGTGGCATGTCTGTGTTATGTTCATGCTATGTTAATATAAATTTTTTTCTGCCTTCAATTTTAACATCATTGATTTTTGATACTAGAGACAATGCAATAAACTTGGTAGGTGAATGCTGGAGCTCTATCGTTTCTAATTGATCGTGTGTTATCTGAGAAACTTTAGAGCTTAAGCAGTATGGTTGGTATCTTTGAACACACATAATGTCCATGCGAGTGGAGGCCACTGACGTGTCTGCTGACTTTTGCGCATGATATTTTGCATCGGCAGTGTTATGGAATTTATTCTAGTGCTGAGGATGTTAAGCGATTGGATACTTCCTTTTCCCATACACATTAAAGGAGTTTTGAGATGCATGATATTGGACTTAGTGGATTGGAAATTGAATTTTCATACTCATTGTTGTGCACTAGCCCAAATGAGCTATTGCAGAACCTTCCATCTGTCTTATCTATCTCCAATGACCTCCGTGAGGTGCCTTTCTCAGTTTTATCATCTATATTTTTCATTGAACCTACTTTTCTCACTGCGGTTTCAAAATTTTGGCCTGAAATGTAGGAAGCTGCTCTGGATAATGTTATTCATTGAAAAGAAAAGGAGGAGAATTCGTCTAAAGTTGATATTGATTCAGTTGATGCTGCTTCTGTTGCATTTTCTCGTTATTTAAATGGTCAAAAATTCTATGTGCTGTTTTCATGTATTGCACAAAGTAGCAGCTAGTATTTATTTGAGCAGTCAACACTTTAGAAGTTGCTCTTGGATAAGGTCAATGGGATTCCATATGATTATCTTCAAGGAAAAGTTGTCAATTTTATAGAATTTTGAATTTATTTTAATAATAAACTTAGCTTATGATAGAAGGTGCTATAGTTACTTTATTTTAAATCACCAATCAAAATAATTTTTTTTTATCTTATTTAAAATTTAACATAAAACTTTATGTGTTTTTAAACTTATTAATTTTAAATCTTTATTATGTAAAAATTATATCAAATTAATCGTTTTCTCATGATGTTTACTTTGACATCCATACTATAAATATTATATAATTGGAGAAATAGATTCTTAAATTTAATTACAATTTTTTATTTTAAATGATTCTTTAATAAAATCTATTAATAAATAAGATAATTTTAGAAGAGTAAGAAATATTTTATATATTTAATGTATTTATCGTTAGAATTTTTAAATTTAATAAATTTAGTTAATTACAGTATTTCTAAGGAATTTCGTGAGAAAATAAATTTTAGTTTAATTTGATTAATTTTCATAATTTTTTTCTCATCAATTATTTATGTTATTAAATTTAAAAATTTATACTTAATTATACATTAATGTATAATTATTATTTATATTTATTAATTTTATTTATTAATTGATAATAATTAGGAACGGTAGTGAGACGTGTTTTTTCGAGTACCCGTTCTACCTAAACTACAATAGGGCGAGTATAGATAGTTGAAAATGGGTTTGGGATGAGTACGGATAGTTGTAAACATCCCATTAGGATTTGAAACGGGTACGGATCATGTCTCAATACCCGTGGGTACCCCATTTATATATATATATATATATATATATACTTCTTCCGTTCGCTCGAAAGAGAGTTTTTTTTCCATTTTGGTCGTCTGATCCAAAGAGGGTCCTTTCATTTGTTACACACATAAGACCCACACACACCCACTAATATAACAAAAATATGGGATCCACACTCCCACTAATACAACTACCCACTACACATTAAATAATAATACTCCTTAATCAACGTGCACAAAAGTCAATGCCCCTATTTGGGGTGGACGGAGGGAGTATTTATAAAATTCAATATATATTATATAATTTATATATTATGAGATATTTTATATAATTAATAAATAGTTATAATAATATAATTTAATTAATAATAATGTAATATTATTATTATATTTATTTAAATAATAAAAAGATATAAATAATACTCCCTCCGTCAGCTGCAAAGGTATTCGTTTCACTATTCCTGTCGTCCGTTTCAAAGCTATCGATTTTGGGTATTTAGTAAAGAAATTACACAATATGACCCACCATTTCCTTTTAATACAAACTTTACCTATAATAATAATACTCCTTAATCCATGTGCAAAAAACAAATAAAGACCTTAGAATTGTCCATGTCCAAACAGCAAACGAGTATCTTTGCTCTGGACGGAGGGAGTATATAATAAATTAATATATATTAAATGGGTGTGGATACTCGCAGCTATTGATAAACAAGTATAAGACGGGTACGAGTACCAAATTAAAATTTTTAAACGGACAGGTATGAGTATTTGTTTTTAATCTGATACGGGAACCAATACCTAAAATAAGCATGTACCCTACCCGTTGCCATTCCTAATAATAGTTTTATGTTAATTATATTTTCTTAAAATTATACTCCCCACTGTCACATACTTATCTTCACAATTTTTGTTTTCGTCCATCCCATACTTATCTTCACCACTAAAAACACCTGAGAAATTATCTTTATTTAAAAAAAATCACTCTCACCTACCACACATAAAATACTTATATTTTATTTATTACCTAAAATACCACAATACCTCTAAAAATCAATAAAGTTGGTCAAAAATTAAATTTGCTTAACCTTTATATTTACAGTGTCGATGAGTTTAAGTACGGAACGAATGGAAAAATTTTATTTAATATTTTAAATATGATAATATAAGAACTTAGTATGTAAAATATATGTGTTGCGTTGACAATAACACTTAAAATTATATATATGAATTTTACAACGCTATGAAACTTTTAATAGGCATTACAAAAGTTTAACGTGTGGTATAACTTTTTTGGTTTAAAATTTTAATATTATGAAAATGAAAACTTTTATAAATAAAATTATTTTTATTAATTTATATAGTATTAATATTATAAAAGGATTTGTGTGAGATCGTCTCACGTGAGGATTTATGTCAGTCATACGGATAAAAAGTGATACCCTTTATAATAAAAAGTAGTAATATTCAATTAGCGAAAAGTGATAATGCTATTTTATTAAAAAATTATAATTAAATAAAAATGTATAACATTTTATAAAAGAGATGAGGTAACTAATTTAATAAGTATAAAAATAATCTCACGTGACACGGTTTCATGCAAGACTTGCCTTATATTTTATTTAATTTACGAGTGAATGATTTATAAAATATATTTTTTCCATACTTTTTATGATATTAAAATTATTTTGGACTAACAAAAAAGTTATTTTAAACTCAAATTATTTATTCATAATTAATACACAATATAGTATAAACACAAATTATTATTGAATATTCATTTAATTAAATAAATTTAAATAAATAATATATAATATATATTTCCTAAAAATATAAAAGAGTAAACACATTTGAAAAGTAAAATTTTTATTTTTTAAATATTATTTTTCTAATTTTTATGTATTTTTTATAAACATAAAATTACCATTATTATCTATGTGTTTCATCTAACTCTTATATATACTAAAGAGTTGATATCCAGTACACCCAGGTGCACACGTATAATTAAATGTGTATTAAATTTTATTCAATAGTGTATATATATTTCTTAATAATTGTACAGTAGTTTTTATACATTTAATTTTTCACTAAAAAAAGTAAAAAAAAATTCGGTAACAAAGTTTATATATTTTTATTTATATGTATATGTTTTTATTTATAATTGTATAACATTTCTGAAAGTGGGTATATGGTGCACTCGGATGCACAAAATTATAAGCTAATACTCCCTCCGTCCCACACTTATGTTCACACTTTTCATTTTCGTCAGTCCCATACTTATCTTCACTACCCAAAAAAGTAAATTTCACATTAACCAACAACATCAAAAGTTATCTTAATTGTAAAAATATCACTCTCACCTATCACACGTAACATACATTATAATTTATTTATTACCTAAAACCCTAAAAAGTCAATAAATTTTGGTCAAAAAATAACTTTTCTTTAACTTTGTATCTATAGTGTCGGCGAATATAAATTCGGGATGTACTAAACATGAAATTAAAAGCTAAACCAATTTAAAAAATAAAATATATATATATTGATATGTTTGTATACATAACCTACATAACTTTTAAAGGATTTGAAATTTGAAATTTGATCCGTTATGGAGTAAAAAAAAAGCATTATTTTTTCGGCAAAAACTTGTGTGCCCCAGGGGCACGCCGTAAGCCCATACCCTTTAGAATTAAATTGTATATTTTTTAGTATAAAGTCGTGTACTCTTTATTTTTTCAAAAAAATATTAATGAAAAATTTATAACCTTGAGAACAAAATGGTATATCTTTATTAATTATAGTGTATATCATTTAAGACAAAACAATATACCCTTGCCCATCTTGTGCACCTGGGGACACAAGAGACCTACTCAAAATTTTTTATAAAAGTAATAATAAATGTTCTGTTTTCCATATAAAAAAATTTTAATTATTATACTTAAAAATTTTAAAACTCAAGTATAATTATTTTCATTTTAATATTTAATTGAAAATATATTTTTAGATTGACATATTTAAAGACATGTTATGATAAATTAATTTGGAAAAATATTTTACATCTATTTTTAACTCTTTAAATTATGTAAATTACTGGTATTTCATATATGTGTTATGATCATGCCCGTCATCATATGCGTGCTTCAGAATGATTTTTGAAAATTAGAAATAATTCTTCATTCGCACATTTTTTTTATATCACCATCCCTCAAGGACTGATTCATTTCTCCAACCTAATACATCATTCGGTACACACAGAATATATTGTTTGGGTACTCCAACCGAACACAATATAAAATCTTAATAATTTGGATATATAAATCTTATTACTTTTGAAAATTTTAATTTAATTATTTTTTGGAGTACGTTTAACAACTATAGAGGTTAGAATAGCCGATTCCATAAAAATTCTATTATCCTTCGTGTTACGCGGCCTTCATACTAGTATGCTTTATACTTCTAGAGCACATGTTGAAACAATTGTTGGTTGACAATATTTATTCTGGTGGTCCAGCTCTTATTAATGAGCCTCTTCCACTACATTCTGTTGTAGATGTGGCGGAAATTGTCTTTAACAGTCCTGCTGTGAATGCATCACAAAATTTTCCTCTGTCTCGTCATAAAATGTTTTCAGATTTAGTATTCGAGGAAAATTTGAAAAAACTTCTTGAGCTAGACAAGGAAGGAATTCACATAATGGATCTCCATGTCCTGAAATTGTTAAGAACAGTTTGTGAGCTCTTGTTCCCATTGAGTGATGTTAAAATATCTGAAGAAATGATACTTCAGAAGAAGCGCATATCAAGGGCATTTAGTTTGCTGAAACAGAAACTGTTTCTGACATTCAAGCATAAGTTTGATTCTTGTGTCCTGTCCATGGACTTTAAACCTCTATTCCCAAACGGTTGAAACATCAAACGTGACCAACAACACTCTCAGACGAACAATAATACAGTAATTGATCAACATTCCATGTGTACTAAAATCTAATTTTTATAAGTCATGGACAAATAAATCGGCATCAATTGGTAAGTTGTTGTCCTGAATTCTACCAGTGGATTCGGTAAGTGGTAATCACGGAGATGAAAACAAGCAGTCCCGATCGCAAAATATTAATATATAAGAAAGGTGGCCACAAAACATAACAACGACAATACAACACCAGCTTAGCCACGGCTATTATAATATTGCATCTCAAAAGTCAATGGAGGTGCCATATTTTAATAGCCGGAGGGAGTAAAACATAATAGGGGATATCAAATTCGTGCTAGCAAAATATACCGTCACCCAACATTACAAACCGTGAGTCAAGTTCCGAGGTGGACAGTACCAATTTACGAACAACTAGTTCCTGAGATGCCCAGAAGACCGCATTATTTCTTCGTCCATTATCCAGAACCCAATCTTCCCACCCAGTCGGATGTACCAATCAGCAGGCGTCTTGGCCGGACCCAATGATGTTGGGTTTTGTCTCTGCAGAAACAAAAAACATTCATTGATGATGGGTAGACTGAAATCCTCCTCTGCCGCATTAAAAGCTGCCCAAGCAGCATCGACTGATAACTTATTCATCTCACGTGAATTCCTAAATGTGGTCTCAAAGTATCGTTCTCTAAAGCTTGCAGCTCTTACTCTCAAATCCGTTTCTTGTAGTCCGTTGTGTTCTACTCCCGCCCACTCCCTGCCGTACAATTCTGTGTAATCTGACACAAACTTTCGCGGCACTGCTTGCCAAGACTGAATGAGTTTTGTCCGGGGATGACCGGATATAGGCTCCCCCATTGGTTGCGGGAAAGACTTCAACCCCTGCATCCCCATAACTCCTGTATTAATATTCCCAGAACCATGAAGCTTCCTGATGGGTAATGAATTGTCCGACTCAACTCCGTCAACGTGGTCATTACATGAGAGTCTGATGTGAGGATTCTTTCCCCTCATGGACTCCACCGTTAATAGATCCAGTGATCCAGCACATTGGTCCCTAGACATCTTCATTGCATGACAGAGCTTGTACATATCAGAGGCCAAACGTTCAAGTTTTTGCGCGTTTGTTTCGTTGTTTCTCCGAAATTCTGCTTTCAGTAGATTATGCGACTCTAAAATGTCGTTTATCCCACGTCTACAATCCGTAAACGAGTGCCGCTCGAACAGTGTCTGATCCCTCTGGAATCTGAGTAATTCCTTATTATTCCTTGATGATTCCTCCAAGAGTCTCCCAAGTGTAGAGTGTGAGACTTTTTCGACATCAGAAAGCAATCGCCGGCATACATCCTCCGTCATTTGTTCTACCCGATCACTCGTTAAAGCATCAGTGTGTGTATCATGATTGTTAAAGTACACACTATCTGGGATTGCCTTGTTTAAACGTGCGTCCATAGACGCAATAATCTGTCCCTGCACCTCTAGCATTTGATGGATGAATTTAAGATCTGCAGTACATGTAAGAACACGTCTGCCACATTCGCAATTTACATCCGCCTTACTCATCTTTTGATTATGTTCTCCACCTTCGTCTGAATGTTTTCTCTTTAACCTGGATTCCTCGGGTTGTAAAAGCCTATCAGTGGACAGCGCCTCACCGGCCAAAGCTGTCAGTAGATTGGTGTTCCCGTGGCCATCAAATGGAATGTTGGTATGGACTGTAGAACTGCAGTTGACTTCTTCGAAATCGACGGGATAGCACCAATTGCGTTCTTTTTCTTTGACACCGTGCGTCTTCTCAGGGACGAAGGTGGGAACAGCAGCAGCTTGTGTTTGCCACTCAGTGGCAGATGTTGTTCGCGTGGCATTTGCACCACAGTCAACGGCGGTTTCTTGTGGACTCCTGAACGCAGAACAGTCGATGTGGGACAGCGTGTCGAATGACTTTGATTGCAACAGCAAACAAGGTGGGGAAGACAGGGGGCACTCCAAATCTTCATGCAGAATTGGTGGAACTACTGGTGCCAGACCACCGTCTCCCCTTGTTGATGCAGCTCAGTTTTTTTCGACTGTTCATGATTATCCTCTTCCCCGGAGACCTGCTCCTTGCCGTTTTGGTATTCTTTCCGCCTATTTATAATTTCAGATGTTTGCCTTTTGAGTGCGTCGCCCAACTCATCGCTTCCGGTGATCTGCTTGAACGACTCCTCTTCAGCTTCTATTATATGAACAAAGTTCACCACATCTTCATACCACAGTCCCACTCGCATGTCTTTCCACTCATCTTGAATAGTGCTATGCCGGGAGGATGAGGGGTGCTCCATCCTACCGACCAATATAAAAGGCGAACAGCTGGAGATAAAGATGGGTAAGACTTAGAAAGGATTGGGTTCGCCGGAAAATTCACTGTACTAGAGGTCTAAGTGAAAAGATGATATGGGCGTGTAAATGGGGAGCCCACGTGGTGATCTTCTTTTCTGTTTATAGCATTGCGGATCACATATGGTGGGGGCTAATTTAATCAAATACTCCATCCGTCCCATTTAGACGGCACACTTTTCAATTTGAATTGTCCCATAAAAGTTTGCACCTTTCAAAAAAAGCAAAAAGTCAAACACAATCACCCTTCTCCATTAACTTTATTTACAAAAAAACCATCCCTACCTAACTCACCTAATATACTTTATCATTTATTTATTACCCAAAAAATACCATAATACCCCTAAATTTTATCACTTTCTTAATCTCCGTGCAAGAAAGAAGATCTCCGTGCAAGAAAGAAGTGTGCAGTCTTTTCCGGGATGGAGGTAGTATAATATATTTTAGATTTCATTTAACAAAATATGGTGAGTTGAAGTTGTTTTAATTTATTTAGTGGAAGGGCCAGTAGGATAGGCGACTCTCCCACGGATAAAATTAAGTCGCCAGTTTTTCTGGCGGTTTAACAAATAATAATAAAATACTTTCATCACTTCAAGTAATAATATTTAATTTGATATATTTAAATAATTTAATAGTTAGAATTATAATTAGTATTATACTTCCTTACCTTCATGGTATAGTTAAAACTTGCGTGTTTTTAGGGACACCGTATGCTTAAATACTCTTTAGTATAAGAACGTGTATATTTATTTCCTTAAAAAAAGGTATTAATAAAAATGTATACTATTTAAAAAAACATTGTACCGTAAAATAGAATGATTAAACGTAAAATAATTTCAAATAAAAGTATAAAAAAATTATATTAAATTACAAAAATATACTCTAGTTTATAGAATTATGAACAAAAAACACAAAAATCAAAGAGTAAAAAATAAGATAACAATAAATTACTAAAAATTGAGTGATTAATAAAAATGACATTTTAATTATTCAAAGGCAAACAAGGCCCTTGTTTTCTTTTAATGGGTGATCCATCTCACATAATGGGATCCGTGAGACGGTATCATCCAATGGTTTGTCTTTATTTTATTAATGATTATATACATTTACAATATTAAAATTTTAATTAAAAAAATTAGCATTCATATGTATATCACTTTTTATTCAATAGTGTATTGTAATCTATTTTTACACTCAATATTTCATTAAAAAAACTAATAATTAAATTGTGTATATTTTAATTCATAATTATATATATTTTTATTTATATTTGTATAAGCGCCATTATTATAGGCGCTTCCACTTAAAAGATTAGAGATTCTCCAAACTGCAATATTGTGTTAAACAAAAACTAAAATTACTTTATTTAATTAAATCAGCCAATGGTGGGTGTTCACTTTGTGTTCCACAACATAAAGTGGGGGATCCCCCTCCATTTATGTAAAACCGAAAATGATCATCTTTGCATCGGACGATCAAAATGGAAAAAAAAAAAACCTCTTTCATTCGAACGAAATTAAGTACTACTCCATAATTCCGTTTTATTATCCTAGTAAAACATACACTAGGACTTTTGATTTAGAATGAATGGCGTGAAACTGAAAAATAATTTCATAAAAATATTTTCATTTTAATTATCACATTTGTGGGAGGCTGGATCTGAAAACATATAGGGGTATCAGCGTTAATATGTACATAAAGTGGGGAAATGTGCTTAGAAATGGTCAAATTGGGCATATTTGGGCTATGCATATTTATTTTGGGCATCAAGTCCTATTTCTTTTAAGAAGTTTGGATCCTATTCAAGCGTTGGAAACAAATAAAATACCACATTTTACTTAAATGAAACAGCATACAACACATTCTATCATTTGACCATACAACTCAACACACATTCAATATAGCGCCCTGTTTACTCTAGATGAAAACTATATGTTCCTTACTGGAGTATGGCCACTTTGTACATTCAATATTTTCGAATCTGGGTCGTACCAATCGCTACATTCATTACCAACACAATTCCTATATCATGAACTCTCCGATGATGATGAGTAACCGTCCGTCCAGCGCACCCCATGTGGTTTTCCGGGATACACACATCCCAAACACATTTTGTTCCGACTTATATTAAAATCCGTTGGGAGAGTGTCCCCGCTGTCACAAACCTCTCTCCATAGCCCTTCCCGCTCCAGGGTACAGAACAATCTCGACTTAGGCACCCGTAACTTCACATCTTCATGGGTCGAAGTCGACGACTGTGCCAGGTTTGGAAGAGGAGATACAGAGTTTGGGGTGGTAAGAAATTCAGTCTGGCTTGTTGGGGGGGTCGTTAACGGGCAGTCGTGCGGATAGTGGCATAAAATGCGGCATTTATGGCAGAAAGCCGGTAGAAATTCATACACTATCTTCTGCTTGAAACCGCCGCATGATGTATTAACCAAAATCTCATCCAGAAACGGCTGCATTGGATCAACATCCTCGCAAATGAGATTTTGCGTGTGGTTGCCGTAACGTAGTCCGTATACAAAGGAATCCCCAAGGCAGAAGCTATACATCCCAGATTTTTCGTACTCCACCATTCCAAAGGTAACGAAGGAAATCGTACCCAAACTGGGACCTTAGTCATTCCTTTGTGGTCAAATTGAAAGTCATGGGGTATTCTACTCAGCATAAGGTATCTTTCCGCGACAGAATATGGTCCACCTTGTAGAACGGACTGGATATCGTCCTCACTTCGCATCTGGAATACAATCCACCCACTCTCGTCGTGAAACCTTTTGACATCTACATCCCACTTTCTAGTGATGTTTGACATTATTTTCTCACCCGGATAATGTCCTGCAAAAAACCCAACAAGAGAAGTCATCCAGTCGTTGATCTTATCCGCATCACGGAGCTCGACCACTCCTTTCATAGTTGGGGGGTGAAAGACAACCCACAAGAAGCGAGATGTGCCTTGCATTTGAATGCATCGGAATGGTTAGCGGTGCTCTCCTGGGCAATATGAGAATTGCATTGTGATCCTTTTAGAGTTGAAGCCGAGGCGGAAGGGTCGACGTTGGGGTGACAGGATGATGGTGAAGGTGTGCGGGTTGGTTTATATGATGCAGGTTCTGTAGACCCAATTGGATGTTGCGGCGTACAGAAAGTAGGTTGATTAGGGAGCATGGTATATTGTGGTGTCTTTGCGGGTGCATGCAGAACCTTCTTAGATGACATTTTTTGTAGATGGCAAATGAGTGAGGCTGGAAGAAGTGAAATTAGAAAGCTACCTCTTAAGCAATATATGGTGCTGGCCCAGATATGCGGGGCAGAGATATGGTCTGGAGGGGCGTGCATGTGAGCACGTCACGTCAGATCAAATAGAGTGAAGGGCTAGTAGGCACTGCACAGCAAGATCACCCACTTGGACTGCAAAGTGGAAAACGTCTTATTCAATAGTCAAGGTGATTGATGCGCCTCATTACGGCAGAGGTGCATGGAGTCGTCACTTGGTCTGCAATGTGGAAAACGTATTATTTGATGCGCGTCATTTTGGCAACCGTCCTGGACAAGCCCTATTGGGTAGTACTACACGCTTAAAGCATAGGTTATGGGTACCCAATAAACCCTAATCTTTTTTAATCACAGCAAAGTCTCACGACTCCCAATTAATCTAAACTCACCTGATCATTCATTGTTTAGTTTAGACAATCTTTAGTGTGCATCACCCAAATATAAGGTGCACCCACGTACAAATATAAACAAAAACATATACAATTACTTCTAAAAATATATACAAGTTAATTGTTAATTTTTTCAATGAAAAATTGTATAAAATATTCACTAAAATGTTATAAACATATGGCTGTTAATTTTTTTAATAAAAAATTAATGTGAAAAAATTATACAATTATTACAAAATACGTATACAAAATAAAATAAAAAAATATATACATATGGATGTACCCTTACCCGGGTGCACCAAATATACACTCTTTAGTTTAAATTCATTATCACTATTTTATTTGTGTGATTAATATAGTGTGCCCACATAATTAATACCACTGTACCAACTTTTTTTAGAGTGTGGCTCCCCATCCATTTGGAAGTCAGGCACCAAAAATAATTGTGTACACATTGCAGCCTCGCACATGTCACACATTTTTGGTTCCAGAATTTAGTAGTAGTATCCACTAGACTATTTTGTAACACGTTCCACGTCCAATATATTGTATGAGTTGATTGGGCCTCCCGGGTCAACCTCTGTGAGGCCCAACACGTATTTCGCCCCAATTCAACGTTTAACATTAGACATAACAGGCTTTGTTCCAGTATAACACTAACGATGGATAAGGAATTGGTCTAACCTATTTCCTGTTCAACATGGCAGTGTCCTTTCCTACCTACGTAAATAAATAAGTTCAGGGGAAAATCTTCTGCTGCCATACAAGTTACTGGCCACGATGAATGTCTATACCACGATGGTATTTTGAGGTAGTGTGAGTGGGAGTTATACGGTAACAATGGCTGATGACGCGGATCTGTGGGCAAACGCGGTCAGTGTACCTCCCGAGAACGACGATCGGGATATTCAAGAAATTAGCAACGCATACTCCGACCGATTTTGGACGAGGGTTTCCCGCATCCGATATGGAGTGATAAAGAAAATGTCTTTCATTAGTGAGCGAGATCTGGATATTAATGAGTATAATAAGTACAACATTGGGTGGAGCATTCAAGAGGGTCGGTTTACTGAGTACTGTTACTGACATGGGGGTGTATTGTAGAGAGGTATTATGCGAGTTCTACTCTAATCTTTCGACGGCTATGAATGTGGAGGACTCAAGGAGATATCAAAAAATTTATATCCGGGTGCACGAATTTAGCCCAGAAATCATCAATAGAGCAGCAAGTTGTTGAACATGAAGATGAGCTGCATCTCGACGACATCGCTAGTCAGCTGACCGGTGGTCATATCAGAACATGGCCAACAGATGGATTGCAAGTGAGTTCATTGATTTTACACTTTGAAGTGTTGGCATGTGTTACATTCTTTAACTGGGTCCCGTCAGTCCCCGGTCCGAAGCTGTCCCCTAAGCAGGCGCGGTTTATACACGGTGTGGTTCATAACCGTCGCATGGACTTGGGGATGGTGGTATATGGAATTGTTTTGAGTTTTGCAGGTTCCTTTGATATTACGATGCGACTTCCTTTTCCGTGCACGATATGGAAGGTGCTCAACCTTGAACACGCAATGGCACTCCGGCAATATGAGTACTTCGAGCCCCCGGCGCGACTTATTTCACGTGCAGATGTGAATTTGGAAGCCGACTCGGATAGACGGGAGTACATTCAGCAGCAATTTAAGAAAAGGTGCACCCGCTCTCGCCCGGGATAACCAAGCCACAATGTGGATATGTTGGAAGTAAGACGGATCCGTGAGTCTACGAATCCAATGTGCATACTAGAAACGGTTATTATATGTTATGTCATCCTTATTTTGCTGTTGTGTTATAGTTGTAGAAGGACTAAGTTAGACTTTCTGCAACCATGTTGCGCTAAAGTGGATGTTTATGAGTTCAGGAGATGTATATGAGTTCATCGCATCTGCAATCGTTTCGGTATAACCCCAGACCTGTCTTCTTTCCGCATCTTCTAAAATGTGCTCAATTAAGCAGAAAGAACACTCACATTTACTTCTCAATTTTAAACTCACTATGCAATATAGATTGGCCTCCGTATCTGTTGAAAACTGAATCTTTATCAGAGACTCTTAGTTATCTGATGTTTGATTATACACTGTATTCAACAGATAGATATAGCGACGATAGAGAATGAGTTCATAGGTTAAACCCACTCCCTAATTTGGTTGTTCATCATATTTCATAGCTTACAAATAAGTATTGTATTAAAACCAATTAAGAAACATAATCGTGCATCAATTTCCCATCAAAGCAAATGTAGATAGTAAATAGGATTGGAGTGTACTTGGTTTAATTAATTTTTCTTTCATTCAAAGACCCCTTTTTGTGTCATGCAATTTAATTGTGACAAATAAAAAACTTATTAAGGTTATATACATCTCGTGGAACAATATTCACTTGATCGCATGAAATTCAATCGATTTTTTACACTTGAGGAATGGATCCGTTACACTTGAGTGTGAAAGAAAAGAACGATCAAGTGATTGGGTATGTAGGGATGTGAAGGATTATGGAGACTTGTGGGAAGTAAGGATTTGGAACATCCCAAGGGCTTCTTTATACTTGAGGACTCACATGTCCTACTCCGTCACTTAAACTGGGCATTTTTCTGTCAAAAAAGTCGAACGGGCAAAATAACTACGACACGGGCTCCCTGGGATATTATAACCATCAAATATTTAGGACAAGAAAAAAATATTGATGATAATTTGCCATAATAGGTTCTGTAATCATATTTATGTATAAATTTGTGGTATGATAGAATGTTGATCGTCATTTTCACCTAGAGTTTAGTGTCTTTAAGCATGCACTTTTGTGTGCTTTTATTTTTTTTTGTATATCTTATGGTTGAGTTTTGTGTTGATTCGGAGAAGTGTGTACAAGTTTTAAACGTTCATTACTACCTATGTCCCAAAATTGATTGCACCGTTACTGTAGATACATACTTTGAGAAATGTTATTTTATTGACTTTTCAACTCATCTTTTACGGGTAAAATTGTACATGCATAATTGTTTAGGCTTTGGATGAACTTTAAAATTAAAAAGTGGAGGACAAATTGGTAATTTGTTTTGCTATTTTTTTTAAGGTGCAATCTATTTGGAACGAATAAATATAGAAAATGTACAGTCAATTTTGGGCTAGAGGAAATATCTCTTAGTTGTTTGCAAATATTTCTCATCCAAATTTTGTTGATTTTCATCCCAACTAACATTAATAAAAAGAATAAATTGGCAAATGGAGAGAGTTTCAAAAATTCATTTAAAAAACATTGAAGACAGATGGAGTAAGATAATTAGAATTAGAAGTTAGAGGTAGATTTGATAGGAGGACCACCTTGGCGTATTGGCATTACCAAACGAAATTCAATCATGTATCACTTCACAAATGTAATACGAGAACAACGCATGCTAACAGAACTCAAGACAAACCAATTCGCCATACCCTACATATTATAGAAGAATAGGTGAATAAGAAAAAAAAAATGGAAAAAGAAAGAGCCCAACCCAGCAAGTCTCCATCGTCTGAAGCTGCACATCCTACAGCAAAAAGGATTGCTAATACGATGTCGCCTAACTCCGGCAGAACGATGGTTACATTTATTTAATTATGTGCAATACACCCATGATCAAATAGATATGCCATATAGTGAACTGTAATGCCTTATAGTGGACCACACATGCTGGATTAGAACGTATTTGTGTTGGCCATTTTAATGCACTACGATATTATACCTGTGGAGGGAAAAACATCCAAACCGGGACCCAAAACTAAAGAACACATACGACAGGTGATGTTCCCTCCATTCGATGCATCACCTATTCTACTTGAGCAATGTTGCTCTACCAACTTAGCGATCTCGGTTCACCAATCGAATCCATCACCCGACTTGCATTGGTGGCCGCATTTCAGAAATCAATAGCCAGGCTCTACCTTCTTTCCCCGTCTACGAAATGTTTGATCTCATTCTTAACTATATTCCTTATTGCCACAAGCAGGGTCCTCTCATCCACTGCACTCATTGGCGTTCTGTAGTTCTCGCACTTGGCCAAAACCTGCAAATGTTCGGACTCTATCTCTCGGACCCTGTACATCAGACCTTCAACCCCAGCAGATATAGATGATAGTTCCCTGCAGATCTCAATGTTATTGTCACTGGATGAATGTGGCAATCCCATATATTTTGTCGGGCCACTCCCACAAAACAGTGTTGTCGACTTGGCCACACCATCCGACTGATCTTTTACGAGGTCGCCTGTAGATGTTTCCGGTTGCGTGAAGACAGCACCCGCAACGATTCCCCTGTGCGGAATGAATGTCGGGGTAGTTAACCGCACAGAAGTATCTTCGCAGGGGGATCCCACCCTATTAGCTATGTCACCGTTGGACTGAGTTCCGCCATTCGAGGTTGCAATCACGCTCACATTCGATGAAGCCAAGTAACGCCTATCCACCTCATTTTTCATAAATCTGCAATTTTGCCTCACACATTCCACGTTTATTGGCATGGCGTCCTTTGTCTGGGGTAAGATAACCCCAAGTGAATCCCCAGAAACATTCATCACAGCAGCCTTATGGACCCCATATTCCTCATTTTGAATATTTTCTTCTTCTCCTTTTGGATCCGATGCATCCGTTATGCGGTTGTGGAGGCCCAGACCGTTGTCACTGTCTTCCCTGATGTTTACGTTTGCATATGAATGTCCTCCATCCCCCTTGTGGTCGCCCCCGTCGTGTCCTCCAGCCACCGGTAATGCATTCCCTACCACGGTCATTGGGTTTTTAACGGGTGAACTTGTATCTCTTTTCCGGCCGAGATAGTGGACCTTTCGAAGCATTTCTGGGACGTATTCTTCACTAAGAAGGTATGTCAGGTCATCACTGCCGGTGACAGTGCGTACCCACCGATCCTCGGATTCCCAATCACGCCAGAGTTTGAGGTCCCGCATCCACTCGTATAGTCTTTTGTTCCTCCAACGGACGAATCTGCTTACAACGTCTTCCTCACCATTCACTACCCCATCCGGTTGATCACCATTCTCCATGCGACATTGTATCGTTGGACTCCCATTCGGGTGAATCTTAGAAAGTGATGGAGCTCCATCATTTAGCAAAACGGAGGCTCTTCGAAAAGAGTCCCCCAACTGCCCAACTGAACTCCCCGCCTTGTCACTATCACCAGTCGTATGACCTGAGTAAGTAAACAATTCCTCCCCACTATTTTGCGATGACACAGACGGTCCTCGGGCACGTTTTGAAACCCTCCTGCCGTCCCCGCGGGAGTCAACTACAGAGTTGTTGCTTTCTAGACTGCGCTTGGGACTCTCCCCCATGTAACCACTCCCTTTGCCGATGGACTGCCGTTAGAAACATAAATAACCTTCCGAAGGTTTCCCTCACCCATCCTCCTAGACCTTGTAATTGGTACCCCATTCTCAAGCGACACACCGGTTCGCTCCAAGAAAATGTTTATTATGATTCCATACCCTTTGTGGCGTGATTCTTTCCTAGCCTCTTCTGAAATTCTATTATAAAGGAATCGACTCCAGTTCACTGGCACGCCTCTGGTCATGGCCATCATCAGGTTCCATCGGTCTTTGGTCCCTTTGTCATGGCCCCCAATTCTACCCTCAACTGTCTTCGTTATGATGTCAAATAGGGTCGCGAATTCCTCTTTCAGATCCCTATTACCCCATTTCGAGAATCCTGGAAAGTCGGAAGTGATGCTATAGTGCCTAATACTTTGCCAGTCCTGTTCTACGGTGCATGAGAAATCGATAGAAGATAGTGTCTCCCCGTCCAGTGACAATCCTAGATGTTTGTGGAGAGTTTCAGGCGACACCTCCACTACATGGCTGCCGATCCTCACCTGAAATGCGGCGTCATCAATTGTGAGACCTCTCGGACATTTGTCATAGAACTCGACCGCCAGCCTCTCATCGTATAATGTAGGCTCTTGGGAGATCAGAGCCCCCATAGTCGTCCGGCGCAGTTTGTCTAGGACGAGTCGCATCCTGCTCGGGTCGCTGGATTTCTGAATAAGGTGGTCGAAATTAATAACGAGGCCGGACTTCACCATAGATGAATCAGCCGACGGTGTAGATGGGGATGTTTTCGCAATGCTTGTCGTCATTTCTTTGGATTTGAAAATGGAAATCTCTCCCATATGGGCATAAGATATGTGAGGTAAACATAATATCAACAGATTTAATTGCAGGGCATCCAGCTGTGCAATCAAATCCAAGCTGGCAGAGCACCTGCGGTCGAAGTGAAGGGAAGATGAGATGTAATTATCAATGCTACCCCTCTGCACGAAATAGCAACAGCTTTTTTCGGGGTTCGCGTAAAGTTATGTCTGCGGTACCTATAGTAACAGGCACTCTGTGAACCACGTCCCGGTCACGTCGTGCTGGCTGTCAGACTATAGTATGCACTACATTAATTCAAATTGTTATTCAAATGAGTGGATGTCTAGTCAATTGGCTTGCGACACACCTACAAGCCCAATGGGGGCATTTTTGTGTGTTGAAGGATCTCTCTCAAGGGAGTTGTTGGATTTTACTGTACATTTGAAGTTTCGCCAATGTTGGTTTTTTTTTTTTTAGAAATGTGGTCAGTTGCCCATTTGCAAATTGACAAATGCAAAAATGCCTAGTTTGACTAAAAATGAGCAAAAATGTCTATTTTAAAGTTAATTTTACTGAATTATCCCTACTATGCATGTGTGATGACAAGAAAAAGGTTGAGTGACCGAGTAAAATGGGGGGATTGAACTTGCCATATTTTTTTTATTATTTTTGGTAAAGACCGAGTATACCATCTTGCCTATTATTTTTTAAAATTTTTTTTTTTTGCAAAAATCGTATAATATAATGAAAATGAAAAGTTTAAATTGGGTTTGTAAGATTATAGAATATTAAGGGTTTGTAAGATTATAAAATATTATACCATAATTAAAATAATTTTTTGTCGATCTTTACTATAATTTAATATTTATAATATTAAATTGAAAATTTTATTTATAATCATCTTTAAGTATTAAATTCAATTTGGATATTAATTAATCTCGATATTTAATTTTGTGATAAAATCCTAAATAATATATTTCATCAATTTTTTGCTTATTTTATTACAATAGATATATAAACTCTTAATATCATATATAAAGTACTTTATAATTTGTTTTTACATAAATTATTTCATAAATTTTCTTTTTAATCTTTATTACGATTTAATACTTAAATATTAATTTGAGAGAGTAAATAAAATCATTAAAAATCCTATTCATCAATCTTTTGTTGATTTTATTACATTAGATTAGAAATATAGTGACCGAGTGATATATACATATATATATTCTCAAAATAATGTGACTGAGTCCGAGTGTATGAGTGGTATATATATTCTCAAAATCCTTGAATGTGATCGGGACCGAGTAAATGAACTAGTGACCGAGTGATATTGATATATATGTATATTCTCAAACCTTAAATGTGAGGAAGTGACCGAGTGATATATATGTTATGGGTAATATATCCCTCATGATTTGTCAGGCCCAAGAGGCCCAACCCATTGGAGGCCCAACTGAGAGGTAGGGAATTGAAGAAGAAACAAGACGGCCCAAGAAAGAAGGTTGCATGAGACCGTCTCACGTGAGATCATTTTTCACTTTTTAAAATAGTTATCACTTTCGCTATAAATCGTTATCACTTTCGCTATAAAATGTTATCACTTTTTTATTTACACTATAAATTGTTCATGAAAGAGCATTTTCACTTTTCATAATTTATTATCACTTTTCTTCATAAAAGTTATCACTTTCTGACCGTCTCACGTCACTTTCCTGTAAGCCCTTACGTGAGACGGTCTCATACAAGTTTTTGCCATATTTTAATAAATTCGAGTAAAAAATACAAGTATATGATTTATTTTAATATATCATATCTCTTATAAATATTATACATTTATATATTAATATCAGATAATTTTAGTTAACCGCATCCATGACCTTATACTCCCTATGTTTCAAAGTAAGGGTCTTTTTTTCCATTTTGATCGTCTCACTCAAAGTTCTTCTTTCCTTTTTTAAAAACATGGGACCCATTCATCCCCTATAATACAATAAAAACATGGGGCCCATACTCCCACTAAATAATAATACTCCTTAATTCACATGCCAAAATGCAAAAAACTACTCTTGCCGTGGGACGGAATGATTATTGTAAATGAACATGGACTTCAAGTTTAAATATAAAAATAAAAAAAGTTGGATATTATGCTTGGCCTCCAAGTTATACGTGGACCCTAAGTTTTACATTGCACTATACTCCCTTTGTCCCACGGAAAAGGTTGTTTTTGCTTTTTGGCAAGTGGATTAAGGAGTATAATTATTTAACGTGTAGTGGGTAGTTGTATTAGTCGGAGTGTGGACTCCATATTTTAATTGTATTAGAGGGGGTGTGTGGGTCCCATGTGTGCAAGAAAGGAAAGGTGATCCTTTGGATGAGACGATCAAAATGGCAAAAAACAACCCTTGCCGTGGGACGGATGGAGTATATTTACATCTCTTCTAAAATTTACGTACACCTATACATATTATTCTCTTCAAAAGGTGTACATTACTCTTTAAAATTGTATGGAGTATAATGTTATATTTGATATTTTACTTTACATTTGGTAGTTGAGAGTAATTATTTATATTCCAAGTACCTAATTGTAACTTAGATTAAAAAAATGTATCTAGTATTGATTTTTCCTGAATATTTTATTATATTGTTATTTATTTTTTAAAAAAAATGTACTGACGATGAATTTAATGAAAAAATTTAAAAACAACAGTATTATGTAGATGCATATGATGCAATATAAAGTGAACTGATGGAGAGAATTTAGAAAGTTTTATGTAGTTTAGGGGTGAATGTGCTGCAAAACGGAGCTTTTGATGGGAATATTACAACACTATAGCCGCACCGAATAAAGACCCGGTATGTGTACGAAACATTTATGCATTTATTATTTTAATTTCTTTTGACAATGAACTGTGTCCACATACTTCCCCGTTTCCATGATCCTATTTAAGTTAACAACCCCGCAGTGCAGTTTCTACCCCTTTTCATGGCGGACGAGGATGAAGTATCGCCTTCACCAGCACAACTACCCAAACCATCAAATGTGAAGTCCGGATTGGTCATATCGTTCCAAGATTTGGTGGATAAGGCAAATGCCCCATGCAAGATGCTCAAAGTGATTGATAAACTCCGGCTTACGTCAATGGGAGAGCTAATTTCAAAGGAACCCACTAAATACGACGAGGTACTTGCTCAAGAATTCTATGAAGGAGCGTGCCCCGGAATAACGCCAACGACAACAGAGTTCACTGTGAAGGTGCAGGGGAATGAAGTGGTTGTGTCTCCAGAAACATTGGCCACACATCTACAGTTGTCCTACGGAGGTGCACATCACAAATCCCTGAATTTCAACTCTTCCATTACGGAGGACTGGGCTATTGTACGATCCTCAACCGCTCCTCTTGAATTTCCCGGATTTTCAAAGTGGGGAAATAGGGATCTTAAGGATGAGTATGCGACCCTCTGCAACATTGTGACGAAGGCAGTTGACTGTAGGGTTGGGGGCCACGACAAGGGAAGCAGAAACCGGTGGAACCTCATGATGGCCATAATCAAGGGGACTGACATTAATTGGAGCCGCTTCTTGTTTGAGCGGCTATTGGAGGAGGTAATGAAGTGTTCTCGGAACAGAGGTTATGGTATAATAATAAACATGTTCCTCGAGAAATTGGGAATGTCTCTACAGAACGGGGTCTCCCTGACTAGATCCAGGAGGATGGGAGAGTCAAAACGCACTAAATCGAGGGTTGACACGATGACTTTCGGTAAGGTCCCAGCAATCCCATTGTCTCAGGCGAACGGTAAGCGAAAGGGTGTTGCAGAAGGATGGCGTACAAGTCCCACCAAGAGGCAGTGTCTCCCGACGCCTGCTCAATTTTTGGACTGTGCAACATCCCACTCTGCGCCGCATTGCAAATATTCTAGACATGACAGCCAAAATATCGGAGGTGCACCAGAGAATGATACCATGGCGTTGAACTTGGCACATGCAAATTCTATTCCAGAGGTGGGCATGCAGTTGGAGGGATGGTCTAGCTCGAAGAGTACTGTAGGGGTGGACCATACCCACCCAATTCGCAGAATTTCGCCAGCCGGTTCAGGTAACGACGTTGAGAATAAAGGTCAGTGTGACGAGCAGAGCCAAGTTGACGTCATACTTCCGCCGACAGTACCGGGGAAACAACTTGACACCGTCAGGAAATCCTCGAAATTAGATAGCGCATCTCCGCCTGTGATTACTGGATGCGGGGAGAAAAGTATGGTTACCTCTCCCTATCCGGGTCAGCAGTCAACACCGGCAAACTCAACCAGGGTTGTCCCATCGCCAGTGGAGGCCATACGTTTTGTTCTGGATGACGCGTGTAGGGAATGTCGAGTTGGGTAACAAGAGGTTGTTACAGTTTTGTGAAACGATTACACAGAGTCAGTCAGAATGCGTTCACGAATTGATGCTTGCATTCAGAAAAATCGTTCGCGACGAACTGAACGCCGTTCTCTTCCCAACAATAGTAGCGGTTCATCGGAATGAAAACAGAAGAATGTGTCACGCCGTCTTTATTGCTTTCTGTGAAAGTGATTAATGTATAATTATCAAGATATTTTAATCTTATCTGCTACTTTTACCAATTTTCTGTCGTGGAGAGGCTACTCTGTAGTGTAAAATTCTTCTGCAGTTTCTATTATGTGATCCCAAATTATTAACTCCACACCGGCATTTTCTTCTGTATTATGAAAGTTAATTTTTTAATAGATAATGTAAGGATAATTATGTATACATAAACAATTACTCCAGATAAGAAAAATGAAATGCCGGGAATTATGGATACAGTGTACATAACAGAGTCAGAGCAGGGATTGTAATATGCTAAATTAAGTATTTTTACTATTAATGAAAATGGTAAAAAAATGTGGGATGAAAAAATAATACAAAGAAGGTTAAACTCATGTTTTCTACACAATTCTGAGTACACGGTGTGCCCCAATAGTGACAAATTCACAACCCAAGCACAACACCTAAATGCAATTTTTATAAAAATTACTTTTAATTTCATTTTGTATTCCAAAATTCACTCATTGTATATGTCATCTTATTTTTTATTTACAATGACATACTTTTTTTATGCTACTCGTCTATTTTTTTTATAACTATATTACAATTTAAAATATGTATTATTTCCTAAATAAATTTTCGCAAAATTAAACATATTTATATTTATTAGTATATCACACTATTTTGTAAAACATAATTTTACAATATGCAAAGATGGACCCAATTAAATAATTTCTGGGGCCCATACTTGATTGTTATCAATGTATTATAAATTTAAAAAATTAAACATTGAAAAACTTTAAGAGGCATACATAATATCTAGTTTTGTTTCCCGCAACATGGATTCAATAAATATTGTAATTGATACTCGGACAGATGTCCATCGAATGTTAACAAAATGCTTTTAATTTTTTAAACAATATCCTACCTTTTTTTAATATATATCATTTAATTTTGTAAGATTTATACGGTGTGTTAATTAAATGTACTCATATCTGGAAACATGTTTACGTAATATTAATTTTATAACATTAGAATATTAATTTTATAACATTAGAACAATAATATATAATCTAAAGTAATATAATAGCAAAGTGAAAAAGTAAAAATTGAGCAAATTTTTAATTTACACCCTTGGATTTGATTACTATAAGTTCTTTGAATCTCATCCATTCATCACATTATTGAATCTTATCCATTCATCACAATTATGAGATTAGATCTTGATCATTGATTTGATACTTTATTTAAAATATACCTTATTTAATTTTTGTCATAATGATACCATATTTAATTAATTTTAATTTTAAGATTTTAAATTTCTCTATTAATTATTTCAAAAAAAATTAATTTATTATTTATGGTACTAACAATTAAGTTTATATTATGATTTATTTTTGTAATTATAATAATAATGTATTTTTGTAAAACTAAAATGTAGCAATTAAGTTTATATTATGATTTATTTTTGTAATTATAATTATAATAATAATGTAATTTTTAAAACTAAAATATAGTTTGAAACTATATTGTAGTTTTAGCAATTAATTCATTATTAAATTATTTTCTTCTCATCCATTCATCACATTATTGAATCTTATCCATTCATCACAATTCATCACAATTATGAGATTAGATCTTCGCCATTAATTTGATACCTTATTTACAATTATAATTAAATAATTATCAACATCACAATTATCAACGTCACTCATCACATTATTGAATTTTATCCATTCATTACAATATAGCAACAATAAAAAAATGGAAAAATATTGTCAAATCTTTAATAGGTTTAATAATATTGCCACAATAAACACAAACGTCACTACTTAATATAATCCATAAAATTTATTAGTTTTTTTATTTATGATATAATTTAAGTTATTAACATAATTAAGTATATAATCTTTTTAATATAATTTTAATTTAAGTTATTAAAATAATTAAGTAGTTTAGGGTTTAGGGTTTTAGGGTTTAGGGTTTAGGATTTTATGGTTTAGGGTTTAGTGCATCATCTATTGTGTCATGCGTTAAATGATTGACACGTAAGAGGGAAATTAAATTCAATCATTCCCCCTAGGGTTTAAGAATTAGTGTATAGTTTGCTCTCTCCTACGTTTTCTCTCTTATTTATTTCAACAAAATTTACTTTATTATTTATGGTACTAACAATTAAGTTTATATTATAATTTATTTTTGTAATTATAATTATAATAATGTATTTTTTAAAGCTAAAATGTAGTTTGAAACTATATTGTAATATTAGCAAACGTTTTCTCTCTTATTTATTTCAAAAAATTTAATTGATTATTTATATCAACATCACAATTACCAAACGTCACTCATCACATTATTGAATCTTATCCAGTAATCACAATATAGCAACAATAAAAAAATGGAAAAATATTGTCAAATCTTTAATCTTTAATAGATTTAATAATATTGCCACAATAAACACAAACGTCACTACTTAATATAATCCATAAAATTTAGTAGTTTTTTTTTTATTTTTGATATAATTAAAGTTATTAAAATAATTAAGTATATAATCTTTTTAATATAATTTTAATTTAAGTTATTAAAATAATTAAGTAATTTAGGGTTAAGCGTTTTAGGGTTTAAGGGATTTAGGGTTTAGGGTTTAGGGCTACTTAATATAATCCATACAATTTAGTATTTTTTTATTTATGATATAATTTAAGTTATTAAAATAATTAAGTATATAATCTTTTTAATATAAATTTTAATTTAAGTTATTAAAATAATTAAGTAGTTTAGGGTTTTAGGGTTTAGGAGTTAGGGTTTAGGGTTTTAGGGTTTAAGGGTTTAGGGTTTAGGGCTACTTAATATAATCCATAAAATTTAGTAATTTTTTTTATTTATGATATAATTTAAGTTATTAAAATAATTAAGTATATAATCTTTTTAATATAATTTTAATTTAAGTTATTAAAATAATTAAGTAGTTTAGGGTTTTAGGGTTTAGGGTTTAGGGTTTTAGGGGTTAATCGTTTAGGATTTAGGGTAAGGGTTTTAGGGTTTAAGGGTTTAGGGTTTTTGTCGATCTTTTTTACAATAATAATAATAATAATAATAATAATTATAATAATAATTATAATAATAATAATAATAATAATAATAATTAAATTAGGGTTTTAGGGTTTTTGTTAATATTATATATATATATATATATATATATATATATATATATATATATATATATATATATGCAATGATACTAATTAATATAATCGAAATCACTACTTATTATAATCGAACTTCTTTATTTTAGTATCTCTTTTTTAAAAGTATTAGATATTAACATTGGTTACTTTATATATTGAATAACATTTTTTTAAATTTCTTATTACAGATGTCATAGGAAAGTTTGGTGATATTTTATCTATGAAGATTGTCAAAGTCAAAGATACACCTACAAAGATTATGGAGTTTAACTTGGAAGATTTTGAGTAATTATTATAATAATAATTATTAATATTATTTTAATTATTATTATTATTGTTATTATTATTGACATTTTTTATTGTCATCTTATATTCTTTGCTTGAACTTTAACAGGTCTAATACTAATTGATGGATTTAATTCTCGAGTTGAACGAAAAAACGTCAGACCAGTATGATGTTATTATTGTTCAAATGTTTAGGCCTAAAGTTTATGAAAGTAAGTAACTTTCAACTCGGTTTTCAAATTTATTGTTCTTAATTTTTAAAAATTAATCTAATTTGTACGAACATTTATACTCCCTCCGTCCCGCAGCAAGGGTCTCTTTTTGCCATTTTGGTCGTCCCACCCAAAGGATCATCTTTCATTTTTTATATACATGGGACCCACACACCCCCTCTAATACATTCAAAATATGGGACCCATACTCCAACTAATACAACTACCCACTACACATTAAATAATAATACTCCTTAATCCACGTGCCAAAAAGCAAATACAACCCTTTGCCCGGGACGGAGGGAGTAATTTATAATATTAGCACGTAATTCCCATAAATATCTAGAATGATGAATTAAAAATAATTTTACAATTTATATTAAATAAAAAAGTATAATTAATTTGTCCCGTGCATCTCACGGGTTCAAAAGCTAGTTATTATTAATAGAGATATGCACACATGTCTGCAGAGTGCTTAATACATTTTATTTTGGAAACAAGATTCTAAAATGTCTATATTTACATTAGTTACGTATTTATTCGTATTTATAAGATTATAACAATATTATTCTAATTAATAAAAATAAAAATATGTGGACACATGTCCGCCTAGTGTGAATACACACTAGGTTAAGCAACATAATCGTACAAATTACTTAATTTAACAGCCGGCTCCAATAATAAGGATTTCATCAACAATGCACCTTGTTCGGCCTAATACGTACATTGACATGCAAAAAGATCACTAAGACCGTCGAAGTGATTTGGACGACATTTAATAACACAGTGTCAAAAAATGAGTCCTGTTACAAAATATTCACACATAAAATTATGGACACGTTCCCAACACTGAAGAAGAGAGCTACGGCAACCCAAAAGTTGAACCTATAAGTCAAACATATATAGCGGTACCAAAACGGCCATGGTGAGGCTACATGGGGACTATGACGTAGACGCTGCCATGGCCTAAAGTAACGCCGATTATTGGGGATCAAAGGGCTGGCCACCATGACGCCATGAGATGCACAGGCTCTCCCAAGGATGGAGTCTCCCAATGAGTGGATAGGCGTGCTATCATCCATTGGAAGTCGATTCGATTCATCCCATTTTGATGGAAAACCTTTATCAATAATACAAATAGCGGGCATCCCCAGACACGGAACATGTAGTGCTCCAAAGGCTCCTGCATATTTAAATTAACTAACTAGTTATGTACCCATGCATGGGGACCTATAAGCTCGCATACCACTAAACACCCACTACACCAATGATTTACAATGATTATGTAAAATAGTGAAGGCAAACCAATAACAAAATGCAGACATCATTCGGTTTCGACTGCAGCTTTCCTTACCGATTGTAGAAACAACTCATACTCCGGCATTGTGAAGACAAAGTTTTGTCTTGCATCGTATATGACACCGGGTATCGACAGGAAACACAAAAAGCTTCTGAGATACAGCAGCATACGGATAGTCTCCAACCCCACCTCAAATGGTAGATAACACCACTCAAGATCTACACTCATTTGGTCTGCGGCATCAATGATTAGATTCACCACCTCCCTTGTGTCGTGAAGTTCCTTAGGGTCAGAGGTTTCATTGGTACTTAGAAAATAATTAAGGATGTACATTCGTTCAGTTTCTGAAAGGCCATATGGGCTGAGAAGGTTTTCCATGGAAAAAATTAGGGTTCAACTTGCATGGAACCTTTGAAATAAGGAGTGGAAATGGTATGCAGTTATAACGTGAGTTATGGGCCGCAGATGGAGGTGTATGATTGTGCACATGCGGTAATTGGTTCGGCGGCGTAAAGGGATGTGGATGAGAGTCCACGTGTGAGCATGACAGTACGTACAAAAAATGAGATATGGCGTAGGTCATACGATGCATAGTTGGGCATTGCAGCACTATACCCCTTTTGAGCATGACACTCCAGGTTGTACAATTCCTGTCTTCTTCATCAACTATAATTGATTGACGGAGAGCACAGTAAGGGTTCCCCTCTCACTCCACTTGGGTCTGCAAAGTAAATTTGGACAGAGGATGTCTTATTCCACAAGTAATGTTGTTGTCAGGGAGCAGAAAAAGGTTTGGTAGGGTTCACCCAATTGTGCCTGATATCCCAAAACCCTTCTGAGGCTGTCTTATTACACACATAAAGTTGATTGATGGAGCGTAAGAGTCACCTCGTAAAACTGGCGGTGCTGAGTTGAAGCCGGGAAGTCAACTGCAGCCCGGAGTGGTATTATACGCCGTGTACACTACACTGAATTACGGGACTGATAGGGTAGTCTCACACCTACAGCATCCAAACCCTTAATCTAACGCCACGGGACCCCGGCTCAGATGCTCTGTTACGTTTCTGTGTGACATCTCATGTGACACTGGTTGGATGAGTGACACATGTTGTGAGCAAGGTACACATGTTCCTCATACAAGAAGTGTAACAGGAAATGTAACACAAAAATGTAACAGATCATCCAAGCCGCCGTGACTCACAGTAACTAATTAGATATTTAATGATCTTTAAATGTTTATTATATTACGTTCAAAAAAATCGTTAAGGAAATCACTCAAATTCGTTTCACATCTCAAATCCCCCTTCATTTTAATTTTTTTAAAATTCATTCGTTCGTTTGCTTTTACATTCTGTAATAATAATTCACTCGTTGACACGATTATACAATTGGAATTTACAATCATTAAATCCTAACCCCTAAACTAAATATTAGGTTCATATCCATAAGTCACATAGTACAAGTATAATTATTGATCGGCGTGAAATTCACCTAGAATTTGGGCTTTTATTGCATGAATTTATGTGGATTTATTTGACTTTACTTCAATAATTAAGTATGATTTTAATGAAAATACTATTAATTACTTGATTATTTGGAGAGATGTATTTTTATGTATTTTTGCTGAAAAAGGGTGTTTTAAAGCTTGAAAGAGCGATGGAAGAAACGGAAATTAAATCGGGAAGAAAACGAGAAAAAATTGGTGGCAAGTGAAAAGACAACATATTTTAGGTGTTGAGAAAGATGAACATAGACAACAGCTAAAAGCGTTGTCTATTATGGATCAGAAATGTTGTCTATTTGCGAAAACAGAGCATAAGCTACTGTAAGAGAAACTCGCTCGAGTTGCGAGTTTATACTTGCTCGGTCGAATTTTGGCCCCAAGAAGGGGGCTGCGCGGAAGGAGGAATCGAACCCGAGACCTCTCGGAGGCCTTGGCGCGCTGCTTACCACCAAGCCACACGTGATCAAGTGCTAGAAGTCCTCCACAAATTTATTTGATCCAGTTGTAGGTACTGAATTAAAATGAAGAAAAATGAGGCTGGGCGGATTCGAACCCAAAACCGCCTCCTTCCGACCGATTTTTATGGGGAGCGCTCAACCGCCCAGCCAAACCAGCTCTTCGAACCGGTTCATGCCCAATTTAATCTTAAACCCTCTTGTTGGAACCGAATCTTCACTCCAAAAATCACTAAAATTTCCATTAATTCCATCCTTGTCCCATATTGGAAACCATCACAAGATTCCACCCACCTCACCACTATAAATACCACTCATTTTGGAAGCCTCACCCATCCTTTTCACCCATTCTCATCCCATTTAAATTTATTTAAAATTTGAGAGAGCTTTTTAATTAAAAGATCTCCATAGTTGAGATCCCTCCCCCCTTCGGGGCGAGGGATCCGTAGTTTTAATATTTTTCTAGTTTAGGAATTTATTGCTTTCAAAGAAGGTGGAAACACCAAGCAGGAGATGATCTTCATGAATGTCAAACTTCATTAAGGTGTAATCTAATCCTACTTATTATCTTTCTATTTTATATGTTTTGGTGGTTGATTGAAGTCATAATTATTGATTAATTTATGAAAATGTGTTGATTGAATTTCCGGCTTTGATTAGGTTTTACTTATGAAATTCACATGCCTTGTAGTAATATGGGATTTATGTCTTTGATATTAGTGCATTGTGATTAAGTTGTGTTTTGTGTATCGGCATGTCTTGTCGTTGCTTTACCCTTAGTTGTTTTGCATGATTATCATATGTGAGTTTCTTCCATTTATTACATGTGGGTTTAATATGAGGGGAGCCTAGCCAAGGAGTCCTTATGTTTAGAACAACGTAAATGACTAGTGAGATCGCTCAACCGCCCGAGAATTAAACTAGTGAAGGGAACCCAATCTATACGAACATAGTGCCTTAAAGGGAATTGCAAGTAGGATCGATCCTATGAGCTTTTTAGGGGTTGTGAAAATAATTTACATCATAATCTCCATGGCCATTGGGGATAGGTGGAAATAGTGATCGCCCTTACCATAATTTGCTTAAAAATGGAAAATAATTAAAGATGTTGGATGATTGATTATATGAGTGTATCATGAAAAATACTATGGCATTGAAAATCCAAAACTATTGTAATTAGATTTATTTTCCTTTTCATTTTATTTCCTTTTATTTTTCTTATCACTCCTTTCTGATCGTCCCTAACTAATCACGATACTATACCTAAAGGCCATGAATCCTAAATCTCTTGAGTTCGATATTTTGTTGCTTGGTCACCCCAACTATAACGACCAATCAATTATACTCTTTAAATTGACATTAAACGTTAACCATAAAACATTATGCCCTAGCCCCCGTAAAATAAACATTAAATTTATGAGCAAAATATATCATAAAATACAACTTACATTTATAATTATATTACAGTAATCTAAAGTGACATGAGTTTACACTTTACAAAATAATTATTAATTTCACTATAAAAAGTGTAATTTTTTTTACACCGTAGATTGTTCAGGGAATTGCATTATCTAAAATTATTGCCCTAAAATTATATGTCCGCCAATAAATTCATATTTGAATGGCTTGTCCGCTCATGCCTAATCATAATTAAAAAAGAAAAAACTCAAGTCTACCAAACAAATTAATTGGACATGCAAAAAATAAATATTTAGGATCATGTTTCGGAAAATTAAGTGCATTTAATACTCAACGAACACATGTCTAACTATAAGCATCAATTACAATATTATTGTACTTATCTTATAAAATAAGTAATGTAAATTAAAAAATCTTTAAGATCATATTTTCAAATGTAGGTGCATTTAAGTAACACTCAGCGGACATGTCAGCTGCTCTCTATTAATCTTATAAAATTAATTAATATAAATTAATATACTTTTATAATCATGTTTCCAAAATTAATTACGTTTGATTAACAATATTTATTTTCACTCTATATTATTTACTTAATTAATTCTTATGCATGTCCGCACAAAATTTTTGTGTGACCGCCGTACATAAATAAAAAAACTTGTTAATCAAATTTGCATGATTACCAATTCAATTTTTTAATTATCTCACATCTAGGGATGGCAATGGGACGGGTATTTCCGGGTATCCGGTCTACCCGAACCCTAATGGGTAGGGTACGGGTAGTTGTAAATGGGTTTGGAACGGGTACGGGTAGTTGTGAAAAATACCATTAGGGTTTGTGACGGGTACGGGTAACGCCTCAAATACCCGCGGGTAACCCAATTATATATATATTTTTTTATAAAATTTAATATATATTATATAATTTATATATGATAAGATATTTTATATATTTAATAAATAGTTATAAGTTTTATTTAATCATATTTATTAAATATTTATTTAAAATAATAAAATTTATATTATATTTATTGGCAAAGACTTGTGTGAGACCGTCTCACGTAAGGGCTTACAGGAAAGTGACGTGAGACGGCCAGAAAGTGATAACTTTTATGAAGAAAAGTGATAATAAATTATGAAAAGTGAAAATGCTCTTTCATGAACAAATTATAATGTAAATAAAAAGTGATAACATTTTATAGCGAAAGTGATAACGATTTATAGCGAAAGTGATAACTATTTTAAAAAGTGAAAAATGGTCTCACGTATGCAAGACCTACCCTTTATTAATAATGTAATTTTTATTATTATACTTATTTAGACAATAGAAAATATAATAAATATATATATAAAAAATTAATATTAAACGGGTATGGGTACCCGCGGGTATTGATAAATGGTAATAGGACGGGTACGGGTACCCTAATAAATTTTTTAAATGGGACGGATATGGATACGGATAGTTATTTTTTTAATCGGATACGGGTACGGGTACCCCAAAATAAACGGATACCCTACCCGTTGCCATCCCTACTCACATCCGCCCATTAACAAGTTGGTATTTTGCACATCCACTTAATTAATTGAAGTTTAACTTATCTCACATACGCCACTTAACAAATTGGTATTCTCTAATTAATAAGTGTCTGTGCATATTACTATCAGGTATATCAAAGAAAAAAGAAAAATATATTAATATTACATATTTTATTTATGGTGTCATTAAAAAAGAGATACATTCAGTCTACACAATATTTGTGTCCTCGATCTATACATGCTATCTCATTCCTAGTGATATTAGGTGGGCCACCATTAGAGGTATTCACGGGATTGCATCTATTTAGCCATTTCCAGCCGTTAACTCCATTTTGCAGCACATTCATCCCTAAAATGCAAACGACTCAATATATCATATCCAGTAGTTGAATCTATTTTACAGCATATTCATTTTATTAATATTATATTTGTTAATCTTTTATATGTAATTTATTTGTCATTATTATATATATATATATATATATATATATATATACACAAATAATATAATAAAAATATTAATATGCTTAAAATTAAAATAATATAATTATTATGTTATAATTTATTTAAATATAAAATTAAGACAACAATTAAAAAATTACATTAAAAATACATAAACATCAAATTGAAGATATTTTTTTAAAATTATTTAAAAATATATATATATATATATATATATATATATATATATATATATATATATATATATATATATATATATATATATATATATATATATATATATATAAATTTAACAATCATAATATTTTTACACTTATTTAAATTAATTATTATAAATAAGTAAAAAAAGTAAAGAAAAATTAAAGTGGATGTTGATGTGCTACATCATATATATTCATTTATCATTAAACATGAAAATATTATTAATTATTAAAATGACAATAACCATTAAAATATATCATGTTATTTAAATGTAATAATTGAAAAAAAGTTAAAAAAAAAAGATGCAGATTTCACTGTTGATGAGAGTGAAAATAAGCGTGTTTTAATATCCAATTTAACACCTTTTTGATTGATATTGTAGTCTTATATTAGCACAATGGTCTTATATTCATTATATGTGAGAAAAAGGTGCACTTGAGGTGTTTTGTTGTGTTTTAGGTGGAAAAAGGATCAAAAGTGCAAAGTTGGAGAAAATGTACAATTTGTGCAAGAATGCTGAAAACGCACGTCCAACTTTCATAATTATTCTGTGTTGATGTAGAGCTCTGAACGGGAAGTGCGATACATAGTTGGAAAGCAACTGAAGATAAGGTCGTTTTGGCGTAAAGAACATCCCATTCGGAGTCCGAACGAGGAAGTTATGAGCAAAGTGGTGATGCCGCGCGAGCTGTGCCAAACAGAATTGCAGTGCTACTTTCCATGGCCTGTTACATATTCAATTCTTGGATTTTTTGTGATTTCTTTAATAGAAAGCCAAGGAAGAGAGGATCGTGTGAGCGCAAAAATCACTCAATTTGGAGGTTGGATGTGGAAGTTATACGCGAAACGGAGAGACTACGCAAATCGGTTAGACCTGATTGAGATCGAACCGAGGTCGAACCCGACGGAAAAAAAACCGATTCGACCACGACATTTCGATTTGACCTGGAATCTGGTCGAATCGACTACCTGGGACATCCAGAAGGGTGGTTCGACCATGGTTCGACCTGTAGGGGTTTGTTCGACCAGTTTGGGAGGTCGAACCGCGCTTCGGGAACTTACCAAATCCGTATTTTCGAGGCCTAAACGCGTATGATCACTTGAAAAGCCCATTCCAAGCCCTAGAGACGTGATTACAAGTATAAAAGGAGGCTCATGCAGTCAAGAAAGACGCCCAATCAATAGAGAACACAATACAAGAGAGGAGAAGAGGGGCCACAACCATACAACACCCCACAAGGGGGGATCACCCCCCATCCATCATCCACTTCATTTCCTCCATCCATCCATCACTTTGAAGATTCGTTTGTGGAATCAAGAGGAGAACCAAGAGGAGGATTCAAGATGGAGAAGGGCATGAAGACGCCATATCAAGGGTTTATTCGTTTTCTAATTTATCTTGTATTTTCCGGACATCTAGGTAAGATCTATCCAACACCCATGATTGTTCTTCGAAACATCATGGGCTAGAGCCTTTTTGGTAGATCTAGGAGTTTTGATGGTTTTATGAATTAATTGATCTTCTATGTATAAACTCCGTACAATACTACTTGTGGATTTATTTTATATATGATTGTACTTTCTTAATCCATATTCACGGTCGTTTTGTGCATCTTCAATTGGTATATAGAGTCTGAATATATATCTTGGTTGTAGATTGAGTGCGTTCACCGCTGAACAGAATTTTATGTTATGATTCTAAGTGAGGGGACTCCGAAGCTTCATTAGAACTATCATATATGAATACTTATTAATTGAATTGAATTCGGATTATTAAGTAGGATAAAGAGGATAACTTCATAGTACCTATAAAGAGAGATCATATCAGGTTAGAGTACCAATCCTAGGGGGAAATAATTGATACTGATAGTACCTAGAAAGGGGGGTGGAATTATATCTCTTGCTCCGAGGTTATTCACACGATTTATACGCATGTTTGCTTGTGTCTATAGAGTAAATATGCATGGCTTAGTGATGCGTCCATATTCCACAAGGCAGAGTCGGACATCGACACATGGAAGGGAAGTTAATGAGTAAAACTGGATTATCCTAGAGCTACCTATTCTCCTACTTGATCCACTTTCGTATTCTTCAAGTGATACTTTATTTTATTTGTTATTTAATTTCCAGCATATTAGTTGTTAGATAACCATTCAAACGTAATTGCCTTGTCTTAATTAATTTAAATAATAATTAAATTGATAATACGCCGTCCCTTGGGTTCGATAATCACTTGGTCACCTTTCGAAACTACAATTGATATCCTTCATACTTGGGGATTAATTGTGTATTGAGAAAACGCTCATCAAGTTCTTGGCGCCGTTGCCGGGGACGGCTGTAATTATTAATTTTATTATTTCTAGTTTGATTAAGATATTTTTTTTTCTTTTATTTGTGATTATTTATTTCTATCTAACCTTGAATTTTTCCGAGTTACTTGTGTGCTTGAAAAAGGAGAGGAAGGAAAAGAAGGAATATCTCATTGAGCTAAACATGGCCGGAGCAAGGCAGAATCTGGATAATGTTTCCATTTGTGAAATTTTCACGAACTTTGGGAATGTCAACATGGGGTTGATAGGAGCAAGGGGGGAAGTTGATTATTTTGAGATAAATCCTGCTCTTATTAACATGGTGGAAAAGAATCCCTTTTCTGGAGATTGGTTTGAAGATCCATATCAACATCTCCGAAGATTTCTTGGTTATGCAAACACTCAAAAGGGCAGTTGAGCAAATGATAATGCTAGGCGGATCGCCTTATTCAAGTTCTCATTGATTGATAAGGCAGAAGCTTGGTATGAGACTCTTGATGCCACAGAATGCACTACATGGGACCAACTGCAGCAGAAGTTCTTGGAGAGATACATGCCACCCTCAAGGATCTTAAGAATGAAGCAAGAGATCACCCGATTTGTTATGAATCAAGGCGAGAAATTTTATGAGGCGTGGGATAGGTTTAAAGACATGCTCAGGAGGTGTCCACAGCATGGAATGTGTAAGGCTGAATACATAAGTATCTTCTATTATGGATTGGATTGTAAGTCGCGTGTTTTTATTGATGCATCATCAGGAGGAGCGCTGTTATCTAAGACAGCACTTGAAGCGGAAAAGTTGTTCGAAGACATCTCTATAAATACATGTGACTGGCCAGTAGAGAGAGATAGAGGATCATATGTACTTGGTAAGGTAGCGCAAGTTGAACATCAAGTGGAGAAGCCGAATAGGGATGATGAGATCGTCTCTAGTCTAGCTAACATCAACAAGCTACTAGAGTCCCAGCAAAGGCAAATCACAGAGTTGACACAAAGGGGGCCTAATATGAAGCAGCAAGAAGTGAATAGTGTTGAAGATACCTTCCATCGATACAGGGCTGAGAATGATGCAAGGATTGATCATCTTGAGGATACCATGAATGTTGATCGTGCAGATTTGTCTAAGCAGTTGAAGGAGCTTACCTTGATGATGGGGCAGATGACCACGAACGTGAATCAATTGGCACAAAAATTGGAAGATAAATCCATCATGTTAAGATCTGGAACGCAGTACGAGGGAACGACGAGGCCGAGATCAAATTTGAACATAGCTAATCCTCGGTTCGACCAACATCCAGAAGGTTTGACCTGGCATTCAGGTCGAACCATGGTCGAACCTCACCATGCGGAGCACTCTATTTTTCCTGAACACCGGTTCGACCAAAACCCAGAGGGTTCGACCTGTTCTGCAGGTCGAACCATGGTCGAACCTCTTCATCCGAAGTGTTCTGTTTTGTCACAGCAACGGTTCGACCACGACCGTAATGGTTCGACCAACCCAGCAGGTCGAACCCAGGTCGAACCAGAGGATATAAACTTTACAGTGAGGCGGTTCGACCTAGGGGGCAGTGGTTCAACCTCCAACACTGGTCGAACCCTAGTCGAATCTCAAGAGCAGAAAGAGAGCAGTCTTCCAGGAGATAGGTTCGACCATTACGTACCTGGTTCGACCTCTCAAACAGGTCGAACCCAGGTCGAACCTTGCCAAAATGTGCCTGTTGTTGCACCTAATGTTCCTTATGATATGGATGCTACTTCAGTAGTTCGGAATGAGCAAAGTACAGAGATAATAGCTGAGATAAAGTGGAAAAGAGCAAATAGATTGAGAGTCGAGAAGGATAAAGCGAATGAGGTTGAACGTGATGAATGGGGAAGACCAAAGACCAAGATACCTCCTCCGTTTCCTTCGAGATTGGCCGAGAAGGGATTGGAAGAAAAGTTCAAGAGGTTTCACAATGTCATGAGCAAAGTAAGCTTGAACATTCCTTTCTCTGAAGCAATCATGGAGATGCCATACTATGCCCGATTCCTCAAGAATATTATATCAAAGAAGAGAAGCTTGAATGGAGTGGAGACGGTGAACCTATCAGAGAACTGCAGCTCGATCCTTCAAAGGAAGTTGCCTACAAAGTTAAAGGATCCATGAAGCTTCACCATTCTTTGTGACATTGGAAAAAGGTCGGCACATAAAGCCTTGTGTGATTTGGGGGCAAGCGTTAACTTGATGCCTTTGTCCATATTTAAAAGGCTTGGTTTGGGGAATCTTAAACCCACGAATATTGCTCTTCAATTGGCGGATAGATCCATGACTTGTCCGAAGGGTTTAATTGAAGATGTTTTAGTGAGAGTGGATAAGTTAGTTTTTCCCGTGGATTTTCTTGTACTTGAGATGGAAGATGATAAGGGTGACATTCTCCTTATTTTGGGACGACCGTTTCTTGCCACAGCTGGAGCTATGATAGATGTTAAGGAAGGAAAGCTTAGACTGCGAATGGATAATGAAGATGTGATTTTCTCTCTTGATCATGCAATGAAGATGCCCATGGAGACTCAATCGTGCAAGAGCATTGATATGGTTTCTAACTTGTTTAATCTTGATTTTTCTAAGACAGGTGATTCTGAATTTAAGTGGAAGATTGACAAGGGGGTGTTTAGACAGCCATGGGAGGAAGGAAATTTCAATGATCATATTTTTGTGACCAAGAAAGGTGAGGTGTTGAGTGTAGACAAGAAGAGGGAAATAAAGTATTTGAAGGTGAGGATGCGAGAAGACCGTCCTCTACCATCGTGACTCTACGACGTTAACCATGAGCGCTTGTTGGGGGCTTGCCCTTCCGTTTTATTTCTTTATTTCTTTCGTGTGAGTAAGAAATTTTTATATTTGGCGTGCTTATTATTCGGAAATTACATCTCTTTTCAAACTTAGTTTCAACTTACGTTTTTACTATGTTTGGGGGAGTGTGATGTTCTTACCTCATTAAAGCACCAAGAGTATAATCTTTTCTTTGTAATGTCTGCTAAAGAAGTTGATTTTTTACGATATGTTGAAACTTTAATCGGTTTTGATGTGTCAATTTTTTTTGCAATTTGCCTAGTGTTCAGTGGTGTTTCTAGTGTGTGGAGTCGATTACATAGTCAATTAATTCTTTCTTATAGTTCTCCTATTTTATTATTGATGAATCCTGTGATGATGAGTTTGTTTGAGCTTTGATGATAGAAAAAGGTAAAAGAGTGGCAAGACGAGTTCTACATTGAGGCTTTGACTCGAGGAGCTCGTGCTCACGTTGAAGAAAAATCAGGTGCCCTCGTTCCCTTATTCTAATTTTTATATGTGCTTTTAATTCATGGAGTGGAAGGATTAAGTTTAAGGTGGTGATCCATGTGAGCTTATATGTTTAAAATTGTCTTTGAAATTCATATGCCTTTGAAATTGATGAAGGAAGTGTACTTGAGTTATATTGTGATATGAAGTTCTATGTGTACTTGTGGGATATTGCTTACCATGAAAGGTGCTCTGTTACTTGTTAGATACCCATGTGAGATTTTGAGCCTCGTTGATCATGTACATAATCACATGATATTTCTTTTCTGGTGAGTATCGTTCTTGTGTGTGTATTCTAGAACTTGCCTCTTGTCTTACTTGAAACTACATGTGTGTTAGATGATAGGAGATGATTTTAGGTTATCCTTGAATTTATGAGTCACTTAGCCAAATAATTTCCTACCAAATAATTATATATCCGTAGTTAACCCCATTGAGCCTAAAAATCTTATTTCTTTGGTAACCTACGAAGATAGCCACTTTGATATCCTATTTGAGCCTTAAATTCCTATATTTAGTGGAGAATTAAATGCTGTCAAAGTGTGTGAATTGATTTTCATGAAGTTTGGAAGGAATAAAATATTTGGAGCTGTACAAGTGATTATGAGCAAAAACAAAAATATGAGCTTAAAAATAAGTTGCTTAGGGGTAGTGCCCGAAACTGGTACCCCAAGAAGTTAGAGGTAGTGCCCGAAACTGGTACCTCGGGAAAAAAATGATGTGCTTGAAGAAAAGAAAAAGTATGTTGAGCTTGAAGGAAAGGAGAGAAAAGAAAATTAGAAGAGCATGAAGCTGGATAGCCTTGAAGTGTAAAAATCTGCAGTACAAAAGATCTCCGGTTTTAATTCTCTACTAATTGAGTTACTTTATCCATATATTTCCTACCCTTACCAAAGAGCCAACATTACATCCAAAAGAAAAGTCCTTTTTGATCCCATTGTCGAATCATACTTTTAAGTGGTGGAGAGTTTGAGACGTTTGCAAGCTTATGGTTACGCATGCACTTGAATTAAATCTGAGTGTAAACACCTTATCCCATAAGTGTACATCTTTTACACTTGAGTGCGAGTGATATATACTTCCCGTGAGGACATGTTGATGGAGCATTTGAATTGGTGGTGATTGTCTTAACTTGTATGCTTTGAATTGATTATTACATGTAATGAGAGTTGCATGACCTAAGTTGATGACGATTGTATTTTGAATGGGTATTGGTAATAGTCCTTGTTTCCCCGCTAATTTTCTTACCCTTTCTCTTTATCTTTATTTTGTTGCCTCGGGACGAGCAACGGGTAAGTTTGGGGGATTGATGAGAGTGAAAATAAGCGTGTTTTAATATCCAATTTAACACCTTTTTGATTGATATTGTAGTCTTATATTAGCACAATGGTCTTATATTCATTATATGTGAGAAAAAGGTGCACTTGAGGTGTATTGTTGTGTTTTAGATGGAAAAAGGATCAAAAGTGCAAAGTTGGAGAAAAGGTGCAATTTGTGCAAGAATGCTGAAAACGCACGTCCAAATTTCATAATTATTCTGTGTTGATGTGGAGCTCTGAACGGAAAGTGCAATACATGGTTGGAAAGCCACTGAAGATAGGGTCGTTTTGGCGTAAAGAACATCCCATTCGGAGTCCGAACGAGGAAGTTATGAGCAAAGAGGTGACGCCGCGCGAGCTGTGCCAAACAGAATTGCAGTGCTACTTTCCATGGCCTGTTACATATTCAATTCTTAGATTTTTTGTGATTTCTTTATATGAATAGAAAGCCAAGGAAGAGAGGATCGCGTGAGCGCAAAAATCACTCAATTTGGAGGTTGGATGTGGAAGTTATACGCGAAACGGAGAGACTGCGCAAATCGGTTCGACCTGATTGAGGTCGAACCGAGGTCGAACCCGATGGAAAAACGACCGATTCGACCACGACATTTCGATTCGACCTGGAATCTGGTCGAATCGACTACCTGGGACATCCAGAAGGGTGTTTCAACCATGGTTCGACCTGTAGGGGTTTGTTCGACCTGTTTGGGAGGTCGAACCGCGCTTCGGGAACTTACCAAATCCATATTTTCGAGGCCTAAACACGTGTGATCACTTGAAAAGCCCATTCCAAGCCCTAGAGACGTGATTACAAGTATAAAAGGAGGCTCATGCAGTCAAGAAAGACGCCCAATCAATAGAGAACACAATACAAGAGAGGAGAAGAGAGACCACAACCATACAACACCCCACAAGGGGGGATCACCCCCCATCCATCATCCACTTCCTTTCCTCCATCCATCCATCACTTTGAAGATTCGTTTGTGGAATCAAGAGGAGAACCAAGAGGAGGATTCAAGATGGAGAAGGGCATGAAGACGCCATATCAAGGGTTTATTCGTTTCCTAATTTATCTTGTATTTTTCGGACATCCGGGTAAGATCTATCCAACACCCATGATTGTTCTTCGAAACATCATGGGCTAGAGCCTTTTTGGTAGATCTAGGAGTTTTGTTGATTTTATGAATTAATTGATCTTCTATGTGTAAACTCCGTACAACACTAATTGTGGATTTATTTTATATATGATTGTGCTTTCTTAATCCATATTCACGGTCGTTTTGTGCATCTTCAATTGGTATATAGAGTCTGAATATATATCTTGGTTGTAGATTGAGTGCGTTCACCGCTGAACATGATTTCATGTTATGATTCTAAGTGAGGGGACTCCGAAGCTTTATTAGAACTATCATATATGAATACTTATTAATTGAATTGAATTCGGATTATTAAGTAGGATAAAGAGGATAACTTCATAGTACCTATAAAGAGAGATCATATCAGGTTAGAGTACCAATCCTAGGGGGAAATAATTGATACTGATAGTACCTAGAAAGGGGGGTGGAATTATATCTCTTGCTCCGAGGTTATTCACACGTGTTATACGCATGTTTGCTTGTGTCTATAGAGTAAATATGCATGGCTTAGTGATGCGTCCATATTCCACAAGGCAGAGTCGGACATCGACACATGGAAGGGAAGTTAATGAGTAAAACTGGATTATCCTAGAGCTACCTATTCTCCTACTTGATCCACTTTCGTATTCTTCAAGTGATACTTTATTTTATTTGTTATTTAATTTCCAGCATATTAGTTGTTAGATAACCATTCAAACGTAATTGCCTTGTCTTAATTAATTTAGATAATAATTAAATTGATAATACGCCGTCCCTTGGGTTCGATGATCACTTGGTCACCTTTCGAAACTACAATTGATATCCTTTATACTTGGGGATTAATTGTGTGTTGAGAAAACGCTCATCAACTGTAGCGTCTGGATTTTTCCAGCGATACAGTGATTTACTCTACTATGCAGCTTGAGTTGCTGCACTGCTGGAGGGGGTTTTTGTCTGCAGTTTACAGATGGAGGCTGGTTTACGGGACTGCTGGATAAGCCCTTAGTGGGCATAATAGATGTAATGCAATTCTTACAGCATCTCCAGCAAGGCTGGATAAATGCTTAAGAGCATCTCAAGGACGGCTGGATAAATGCTTATTACCGCACAATACAGCCGAAAAATCCCTCCAGCAAGGCTGCTAATGTGGTTGCAAAATGAGGGAATACACTTTAGCGTCTGGAAAGTCCAAGTGCTCCAGTGTTTGCCTGCATACAATTTTCTATTTTGTTTTCTTTTTGTTCCCTTTATTTTCTTACAATTATTAATTTAAATAACATAAAAGGTTTTAATATTTAGTGATACATTAATATGTATGTTGCATACATTTAGTGTTAACTTTTCTGTTTTTTTTTTTAACTTATTTCTAATTAATTAATTTAAATAAGGGAAATATTTTTATGATTGTTAGTTTAACAGTAAATTAACATATATGTGGAAAAAAATCTATGAATTTCATTTTTAATGTAAATTAAATTTTAATTGTTGTCTTAATTTCATGTTTAAAAAAACTAGTATTTACCCGGATCCGTGCGTTGCACGGTCATGAGTTTTTATAATAGAACTACATATGTAATGGGTTGTTTAATTTTAGGGGAAATATGAAACATTACAATCCAATTATGCGATTGTAAAGTTTTAATAAATGGATAATAAGAAAATATTTAGTCAGATTTTTATAAAAAAAATAATACATACATAAATGAAAATTTGATTATGATACATACATAAATGGTGAAGATGAATTCTTAAGTAATAAAGGTTATGATTAAATTAAAAGGTTTCCAAAAGAGGTATATATGTTCATCAATTAAAATAGACAATTAAAAAAAATAAAACTCTAAAACCCTAAACCCTTAAATCCTAAACCCTAAATCCCTAAACCCTAAACCAGGCTGAGATTATTGAGTCCAATTTTAGCAAAATCATTTTGTTGAATAAAAATGTCAATGGATGGTTAATGGTGAAGATGAATTTTTAAATAATAAAGGATTATGATTAAATTAAAAGGTTTTCAAAAGAGGTAAAATTAAAAAAAGGGGGAAAAATTGAGTCCATATACTTAAAATTTGTTGAATAAAAATATATAAATAAATTAGAAAATGAGGCACTTAAAATTAAAATTTATTGAATAAAAATATCAAGGGATGGTTAATGGTGAAGATGAATTCTTAAATAATAAAGGATTAGGATTAAATTAAAAGCTTTCCAAAAGAGGTAAAATTAAAAAAGGGGGGAAAAATTGAGTCCAATTTTTAAAAGGTTTCCAAAAGAGGTAAAATTAAAAAAAGGGGGAAAAATTGAGTCCAGGTAATTAAAATTTATTGAATAAAAATATATAAATAAATTTGAAAAGATGAGTCCAATTTTAGCGAAATCATTTTGCTCAAGGGATGGCTAATGGTGAAGATGAATTCGTAAATGATAAAGGATTATGATTAAATTAAAAGGTTTCAAAAAAAGATAATATTAGAAAAGGGGGAAAAACCCTAAGAGATTTGCTTTTATATATGTATAGATAGATAGATAGATAGATTATATGTAATTTTAATGATTATATTATTTTAATTTAAGGCATATTAATATTTTTATTTTCTTATTTTTAATTCAAAAATAAAAAAATAATTATGAAAAATATATTCACTGGTAAAAGTAAATAAAAATAATATTATTAAAATGAATATACTGCAACGTGAAGTCAACTGTTGGAGATGATTTATTGAGTTGTCTGCATTTTAGGGGTAAATGTGCTGCAAAATTGAGTTAAACGGTAAATGGCCTTAGGCAAATTAGATGGAACATACTACCTCCGTCTGCTTTCAAGGGTTCCATTTTTCTATTTTGGGCGTCCGCCCCCAAGGGTCTCATTTCCTTTTTTATATATATGGGACTCATACACACCCACTAATACAACAAAAAAATAGGACCACACCTCCAATAATACAACTACCCACTACACATTAAATAATAATACTCCTTAATCTCCGTGCACAAAAGCAAATGGCACCCTTGAATCCGGATGGAGGGAGTATTACATTTCGGGCATTTCTTGACAGTTTCCTATCTATATTAGTGAGTGTCTCTGTCCATATTTTAAGGGTACAAGTGACCGTGTGTGGGTCGTCCTATTTTAATTCACAATATTTTGCGATGAAGTGAGCAGGGGCTCACCAAAGTTCTCACCGATCAAACTGGAATATTGTCCAAAGGCCCATATGGATTCACCCTCGTACATGTCACAATACGATAACTATAACTTCGGTAGATACCTTAGAGATGAAGACACCGAGGACAACGTGCTGGAGAGCTTCCTCAGCCTTGTTGATGACCATCAACAGTCAGCGCCGTCCGGCACCAAACAGAATTTGATATCCAAAAATGATTGCAACCCCGTAAAGCAACAACCTCAGCCGTGAAACAGGTTTCGCTCATAGTGTTGAACGACAACGGGGGAGCTTGTATGGGGAAGATTACCAGGGAGTAGGAGACGATTTTAAAGGTTCATCACCGGCAATCCGCACTCGTGTCTCCATGTCAAAGTTGGCCGCCTTGGTTTCCAGTTTCGACGACAGGAAAAAAGAGGCTATCAGGTCTTGCGGCTTTGGACACCTTTTGGACCTATCAGATTGCGCCGTCAACAAGCAGCTGTTACACTACTTAGTAAAGGCATTCGACACCGATAGCGGAATCCTGAAAGTGGGCAGCGTCCTTCATCGGCCCACTTTGGAGGACTTTGGGAATGTAATGGGGGTCCCACACGGTTCGTATGGACTTTCATATACTTAAAATCTCTTTACAAATCAATATATGCTTTGTTGAGGGGTATATATTTGACGGCTATTGTCGTTGTAAACATTGTATTTGCGTAGGGTGGCTCGAAGTGGAAACCGGAGGGCGGCTTTCACATATTGACCATTTGCGATCAAGATTCATCACCACGGAGGGAACCAAACACTAATCAAAGGGAAGCATCTAGAAGAGATGCTTAGAACGCAGGAAGACATCGATGATGACTTCATACGGGCCTTCGTATTGTTTTTGGTTGCGACGTTATTAGCCTCGTCGAACAGCAATGACGTCCGGCATGCTTATCTCTTCTCCGTAAGAGACGTGGCGAACATAAAACGAACGAACTGGGCAGGCCACTTCTACGACATAATGGTTGATGGATTAAGGAAGCACAAAATGAACAATACAAAGCAAGGTTACGTCACCGAATGTGTTTTTTTCCTCCAGGTATAATATCCAAAATTACAGCATTACCAAGCCGTACGAATGCTAGATTAACCTATCTGCCATAACACTAACACTATGACGTACATGATAGTGATCTCTACTTGTGTCACAGGTTTATTGTCTGAGGCTCATACTCGCAGATGGCCCACTGACAAGTAATCGACTTAGTGATATTGGAGTAAGTTGTGTTCATAATAGAATCTCCATATCAAGTTCAATAGCACGCGACAAGTGGTCACGCAGGCAAATGGCAAGTCCACAAATCTCGGTACACCAATTTACACCATTACATCAATAGTTTACGTTTCGATTTTCTTTTAAAACATGCCCAGACCAAAAATTTCATGAATTCCTTACACAGCGCCGCCCTTCCGGGGAGTTCTCCCCTATTAGCAAGATCAACTATGGGTCGCCACAGGTGGTTGATGGTTCGTCGGATGGTGGAGCTATCATTACCGCGCTCAACACACTAACACAAACAGTGAAAGAATTAGAGGACCGGGTGCGTGGGGTGGCAGAGTCCATGCAGGAACAGGTTGGGGCAATTACCATACTACAAAGCACAATTCCCACTTCAATAAACAGAGTAGTGCGTGATGTGATGTCCGGGGATTTGTTTACGGGGGCAACTTGTGCCGTCACGCCCACGAAGCAAGGCCACTCGGGCACACCAACAATTGCGTTAAATGATTCCGCTACCCAGGGCGACTCCGTCTCAGCCCAAGGCCGCGCAAGAAAAGTATGCATACCGGATCCAACAGAGCTCCTTCCCACATCACAGGGGAATAGGGTAACGACATATGTAGTTGGTATAGAGTCTTTATGTGTTAGAATAATTTTTGTGAATGCTCATCCTAACTTCGGTTTGACTAATAGAGTCAAAACCGGGAGTCCACACAAGTGCCGGGTTGCAGTGAAAGTCAATATCAAAGGTTGACTCCACCGCGGAGAGCTCGTAGCATGTCACACAGCGTCGAGATAGTTGCAATCCACAAACAAAAAGCCCCGAGCCCGCCGTCCAGTCTCCTCGAATATCCATTCACCGCATGTGGAAGACTCAGAGACGAAGAGTGCGCCAAGTTGTTAATGTACGGAATCGCAAGCAACCTCCCCAACAGGTGATCACAATTTTCACTACTTTTCACTATCCTTCCACGGTTTACACTGCACGATCACTACAGTTTTGATCTTGATCTACCCATTAATTTTGTAAATTTTATGAACCCATTAGCAAGGTGCTTGTCGCAACCAGGGACAGGTACATTACGCGGCAAGAGATGCGCACCCTGCTCCCAGGAGAGCGGCTATCGACACCAGTAAACATACCCAACCGAAACATTTCATTTGTAATTTTGCACGCAACAATAACAAGAAGCACAAATCGTCTGACTACCATCTCGTTAACAGGTGTTGGAAACAGTGTCGGACTTGTTGAATCTAGAGGAATTGGCGTCCCCGAATCGTGGTTCAGGAAACTGGTTCCTCCCCGTATTTGACGTGGTAAAACATCACAGAATGGAGCTTACAGTCATTCATATACATCTGTGCTGAAAAAAAAGTTGGTGTTTATAGGGTGAACTTTTAATACTTGTTTTAAAGTGAACGCAATCAAACTCTAACGTACGGTTGGTACAGTGTATATGTACCGTACATGTTAACCATCATTGCTTTTATGGCAGGACATCTTGATGAGTAGTAAAGCCCAATGCAACGCTTATTGTACGCTAATTGGGATCACCAATAGCTTGGGCAGAGAACATATGAAAGGCTGTAGCAGTGTAAGGCGATTACCGCCCATTATTAGATTAATGGTCCGTTAATGTATTCAACATCGTTGACTGTGTGGAATAAATTACAGGTGTACATCCCTCTTTTCACCAGAAATCCAGGACACTTCAGTTTGCTTCAGGTGGACATAAGCTCCCGCACTGTTGTTATCTTCGATTCAAACCCAGTGAAGATCAGAATTGAGGAGGGACTAATGATGTGCATAAATATTTTGGTAAGATACTCCGGCATAACCACACATGCTGAGACATATATGCGCATTCTTCATTTTAATAGCCATGTGGTACATTTCGGATGCAGATGGAGTCGTTAGATGAGATGCTTGGTTATGACACATCCTCTTCCACCGACGTCCGATTTCCAGCCTTTTTAGTGTTGAGTCAGGTTCAAGGTCCTAAGCAACGCAACGGGTACGTTGGTCTTGATTGACGGAGCCTGCCGGATTATACGGAGAACTGTTGTCATCTTTTTTCTTTTTTTTTTGTAATGTGTTCACATGGATGTAAAGGATACAATGGTGGAATTGTTTGTGAAGGTATGATTGTGGAGTCCACGTAATCCATCATATGCGCATGGCCAATCAACCTAGCGTTGACGTCGTAAACTTGGGTGCCCAAACCAGCGATCCAGAGGCTGACAGCCAGCAGTCACGGGTTCGGCTATTACGATGGCTGCTCCGGCACCGTCACAAGATATACACAGCTGAAGTTGCTCGTAGAGCTAAGGAATGGTATGTTGCTACACACCCTAGGAGGATATATGGATGTGGGACTTTGCCTAATAGAATCGGAATCGCTTCCGCGCCGTGCAAGTGGAAGAAGAAGAGAACAATGAGGTGAAAACTTAGGCATCGAGCACGGGTCAGACTCAAATCCTGCATCCCCTGTCACTTCCAACCCGGTGTAAGAAAACTCTTGATTAACGTGGGAAGTGTATGGATAATTGAATTCCTTAGTTAGATTAGAGTCATGGATGTATCCCGTAACAGTTATATGCCAAAATCTTCAACTATTCCACCACTTTCGGGGTTTCATTATTTACCCTAGTTACGTGATTTTTCTTTTCTTTTTCTTTCACCTAATAACGCCAAATTGAGGTTTTCTCCCTAGATTTTTCTATATCTCTAGATATTTTCATATCTAGACCTCAGTGTACTGTAGGCCTTTTATAAAAAAAATATGGAGTTTGTTCACGTGTATGCCCTCTAATAATCAGAATAAACTTTGGTTTCTCCAATTTAACTGCAGCTGAAGATCAAGGTAATTTTGTGTTAGACATAGTGCAGCTCTAAATAATAGATTTAATTGAAAAAAAAAACAATGAGGTTTTATTACAAATAAACCTTTGAGACATGGTAAAATTCCTTTCTCTACCTCTAATAAGTTTCATTAAAAGAAACACGGAGGCTTGGTCCTCGTTCAACATGGCATTGACATTTAGGAACATCTGTTAACGTATCATATTTGAGTTAATTATAAAAAACCCCTCAATCTTTACTTAAATGGCTATGTAATACATACCTTCGAGTTTTTGGCAAATAAAGACCGTCAAAATTTTTATTTTACCGCAAATAATGTATATTTCAAATTTATTTTCTAATGCATATTTGGAAAATAGTGAGTAATTTTTATTTCTGTTGTTAAAATATTGAATGCATCATATAATTGTTTTCGTTTATAAAAACCTAGAACCTCCGTCCTTTGCAAAGGTATCCGTTTCACTATTTCTGTCGTCCGCTGCAAAGCTATCAATTTCCTCTATTTAGCAAAGAAAGTACACAATATGACCCGTCATTTCCCTCTAATAAAACTACCCAATTTACCTATAATAATAATACACATCAATCCATGTGCAAAAAGCAAATAAAGACCATAGAATTGTCCATGCCCAAACAGCAAACGAGTACCTTTGTTCTGGACGGAGGGAGTAGTATTCTTACCATGTCATAAGATTTTCCATTACTTATATTTTATATTATTAAATGTGAATAACAAAATCTAGCTTAGATGATTGAATGATTAAAAGGAATAATACTCTACCCGATAAAAATAGAAATTCACATATACTGTAAATACGAAGTTTATGAAAAACCTTATTTTTGAGGGTAGTTTCACACTTTTACGTACTAAATAAAGTATAAAGTAATATATGTGAGTTGTAAAGGGGTGCCAATATTAAAGTTAAAGTGTTTTGTAAAATTGTTGATGTGTATGTATTTTATAATTGTGACGTGAATTTATTGATGGAACGGACACCAAGCATTGCATTAAAAATTAAATTTTACGTCAAAATTAAAATCATATAAATATTTTTATACAAAATCATGTCTAAATATAAGTCCATCGTTAACAATCACGCATTATATGACCAAACATTGGATTGATGTAATTCACGCATTATAATTTTTTAAGATTTTAAAACATATATATAGGAGTGAGGGACTAAATTTGGATCAAATGACAAACATCATAAATCGAAGGACCAATCATGAGAAAAAAAAAGAGCAAATTTCCAATATTTTGTTATTACTCCCTTTATATTTTGATATTCACCCATATATTTTTATAGATCATACTACCTCCGTACCGGGGGAATTTCACCAATTTGTATAGGCACGTAGATTAATACGTGCTATTTTCTAATATATCATTTAAAAAAGTTAGCATAACTTAATAATGAAAAAACAAAAAGTACAAAAAATTATTGAGAATGATGAATAAAGTGCAAAATCTAATTAAAGTTGTTATAATTTTAGAAAGTAGGTTATCAAATATTCTGTACTCATTATATATATATTATATATATATATATATATATATATATATATATATATATATATATATTGTAAGCAAATAAAAATTTACAGTCCAATCAAATGGCGACACGTGGATTTTTTCTGATTAAATTGTCAATTTTGATTTATTATTGTTTATTCTGGAATTTAATTTATTATTGATTCCTAAGATAAAATAATAAATAGTTGATAATTAATTTAAGCCCAACAAATTAAAGGGGTTTAAATTAAATGAGGCATGACCCAAGTCAAATAAGCTCAAATTAAATGAGGTCTGACTCAAGTCAAATAAGCCCAAATTAAAGGAGGTCTGACTGAAGTTAAACAAGCCCATGCAATAAATCAGACCCAAATAAAATAGGTCTGATTACAGCCCAAACAAATAAGGTCCAAGCCCGCAGAATCAGGTCAAATCAGCCTGGACCAATCAAAATGCAGGGCATTAATGAGGGAGTCTTCACCTCTCACCTATATAAAGGGGTCTCTTCTCTCATTTGCAACACACACACTCAAATATCGGAAGACAAAAGCTCTGAAGAGATCAAGAATACGAGCAGTGCTCTCTTGAATACTTCAAGCATCTTCAAGCGAAGAACAACCACCAAATCGAAGATCAAGGTTCTAAACCCCTTCGATCCGGCATTTTTCAAAAGAATAGCCACCGATTGGAGATCAAGGTTCTAAACCCCTTCGAGCCGGCGTTGTTCAAAAGTAATAGCCACCAATTGGAGATCAAGGTTCTGCACCCCTCCGATCCGGCGTTATTTAAATCAAGTTCTTCAGCGTTCTTCGTGGAAAGCTTCAAGAATAGCGTTTTAATCAGAACAAAGGTTCGATCCCTCCGGATTAACATTATACACTTTTAATCCGAGTCCGGATAGGCTTCATTTGAAGATCCGACTCAACACACAAGCCAAGTCAACACAAGCTGTCAACACAGTCAGCGTACACTCCAGTCAACTAAAGTCAAGTCAAAGCCATATTGGTTCGAGAGAAGAATCAGAGGATTGATAGAGATCGTTTCCTTAATTATCAAGTTTAATCCTTCTGGATTATTATTGTAATTAACTTGTATTTATTTTATTATAAATACAAAAATTTTTTGTTACAAATTTTGGCACGCCCAGTGGGACAATCTCTACCTCTCATCTCTTCTCCTTACAAAGATACAACATGACTCCTGTCAAGATCACAGTAGGAAGGACTTCTGCCTCCAAGCTCTCCGCCTCGTTGAGTGAACAAGTTGCTGTTGTTACAAGGAGTATGTCGATGAAAGCTCAGTCAGAGGCCTCCTTCGGCTCTAACTTTTTGGTTGAAATGGTTTCAAGAAAACAGCTACCCATGAAAGAGGTAGTGATTAAGATTATGCATGCTCACATCCTCGTTCATCCTCAAGCTCTTCATCGGACTCAATTGCAGCCCCGGTAATGATGGCCGACACTACAACTATTGAGGAGCAATTAGCAAATATGATGAAAGCTATCGAAGGGCTCACAAAACATATAAAAGCTCAAGACACCAAGATCTCCCAATTGATGGAAAAAAGAGACATTGCAGAGACTAGCCGTGCAAACGGAAAAGGAGTTGTGGACGAGAGTGAGGTGGAAGAGTTCACAAAACGCCAAACTACTGAAAAAGAGCAAACTGAAAGAGGAGTGCAACTTTCAGCTGATGGAATGCTCCAAGTGGAGCAACTCAAAGATATTATACTTGGAACAATAAAAGAAAGGTTTGAAGAGAATGCCAAGCCTACCGTCACTTATGTTAAGCCTTACACAAAAAGAGTGAATAACTTAAGGTTGCCACCTGGTTATCAGCCTCCTAAACTCCAGCAATTTGATGGCAAAGGAAACCCCAGACAGCATGTGGCACATTTCATTGAGACGTGCAATGATGCTGGTACTTATGAAGACTATATGGTGAGGCAATTCGTTCGCTCTCTCAAAGGAAATGTCTTTGATTGGTATATCGACTTGCAGCCTAAGTCCATCGACAGTTGGGCACAAATGGAATATGAATTCCTCAATCGTTTCTACAGCACGAGGAGAACTGTTAGCATGACTGAGCTAACTAATACTCGCCAATTGAAGGACGAGCCTGTGATTGATTATATCAATCGATGGAGAAACTTGAGTTTAAATTGCAAAGACCGATTATCCGGAGAGTCTGCTATCGAAATGTGCATCCAAGGGATGGAGTGGAATTTACTCTACATACTCAAAGGGATTCAGGCAAAGACTTTCGAGGAGTTGGCTACGAGAGCTCATGATATGGAATTGAGTATGGCAGCCAGTGGAATCAAACACTCACCAGTGTCGGATTCTTACAAGTCCAGAGACAGACAAGAAGCCAAGAAAGGGGGCAAGCCTTATGCAAGGAACTCCAATAAAGAATCAATGGCCATAAACACTGCTACAGTCAAGATTCGAAAGAATGGAGATGGCAAGAAAGATAAAGGAAAACAAGTTACCCAAGAGTGGGGGCAAAGAAGGTTGACCCTGAAGGAGATGCAAGAAAAAGAGTATCCATTTCTGAACTCTGATGTTTCTGGCATATTTGATGATCTGATGAAAGACAAACTCATCGAACTCCCAGAAATGAAACGTCCAGAGGAAGCAAGTCGAACCAATGACCCAAAATATTGCAAGTACCATAGATTGGTAGGTCATTCCATTCATGATTGCTTCATCTTCAAGGAAAAGATCATGCAGTTGGCTAAGGAGGGAAAGATTGTGTTGGAGGATGAAGCGGCTGCAAACTTCGCTTCCATAAAAGAAGTTCACAATGAAGGCTCTTGTCATGCGGTGAGTGAGGAGGGTAATGAAGATGAACGAGTTGAGAACAAGGAAAAAGCTTATTCTATGAAGGTGACCTTCACAGATGAAGACATGTTGTTGGGTTCACAGCCTCACAACCGACCTCTATTTGTAACTGGTTATACGCAAGGGCTGCAAGTAAAGCGTATACTTGTTGACGGAGGCTCAGCAGTAAACATTCTGTCTTTAAGAATGTTGAAAAAGTTAGAGATACCGGTGATAAACTCAATCATAGCCGATTGATGATCCAAGGGTTCAATCATGAAGGGCAAAGGACTCTCGGCACGATTGTTCTCGATTTGATGATTGATGAGATGAGATCAACGGTACTCTTCCATGTCATAGACACAAAAACTTCATACAATATGCTTTTGGGGCGTCCATGGCTGCACGAGAATGGTGTGGTCCCTTCTACATTACACCAGTGTTTCAAGTATAGTGAATGCAACAGTGTGAAAAGGGTATTCGGCGATGATAAGACGTTTACTGAAGCTGAATCTTACTTTGCTGATGCTAAATACTTCTTCAAGAATACAAAGGAAGTGAACCGAGAAGAAGCCCCAGCACAAGATAATGGGGGCAGTAAACAAATAAAGGAGGAAGGTATCACATCATCCACCACTCTCAAGAAGAACAAAGGCAAAGAGCTTGAGGCCCTGGAAGAATTAACATTGCCTTTAACAAAAATTGATGAAGGTAAGACTTCTTCTCCACCGCTCAAAGGATTCGTACGTCCTATTGAAGGAGCAAAAACCGAGCATGGTGAAGTATTTGAAGCAGAAATATCTAAGTCATATGGCCCATAAGCTTTCAAACTCCTCAAGAAGGCTGGGTATGAACCAAAGGAGAAACCGGTGATGAGCAAGTTGCCTCAAGAGACTGTCATCTCATCTGAACATGGGTTCAATGCTACTCAGAAAACGTTGAAAAATAGTGGTCACACTGTCAAGAATGCTAAGCCAGGTTTGGGATATGTCCCTCAAAAGCCAGTCCGCATAGCAATCAGAAGAGAAAACACAAATTATATCACAGAAGGAGAAGTTTCGTCCACAGAAGACATTTTTAATGAAAGTGGAAGGAAAATCAAGAGGAATTCTGTCTTCGAAAGGCTTGGAAGCATTTTCGAAAGGCTCAGACCATGTGAAAGGAACAAGATTGGGAAGAAAAATAATTTCAAGTCTCCTAGCTTCCCAAAACTCCAAAGTCGAATCCCTTCTCGTATGAAGAGGCGAAATATCTTGACAGTCTCATGTGGAAGAGAGTTGAAGGCTAAGATGCAGACAATTGTCTTTACTAAAGAAGACAATGATGATGATAAAGAAAGTGTAGCTTCCACCAACCATATCACTGCTCTTGAGGATTCTCAAGTGGAGGAAGTGGATGCCGAGGATGTCCCTCCGCAATTTGAGGAGGGTGTGAAAGCCACTGTTGATGAGTTAAAAGAAATCAACTTAGGTGACAAAAGCGACTCACGTCCTACTTACATAAGTGCCCTGCTAAGTAATGAGGAAGAAGAGCAATATATCAACCTTTTACGAGAATTTTGGGATGTCTTTGCGTGGTTGCATAAAGAAATGCCAGGCTTGGATCCAAAGATCGCAGTACATCACTTGTCCATCAAAAAGGGAACTCGGCCAATTAAGCAAATGCAGCGTCGATTTCAACCAGAGTTAATTCCATTAATTGAAGATGAAGTTAATAAGCTTCTTGAAGTAGGCAAGATCAGAGAAGTCAAGTATCCTACATGGATTTCTAACATCGTGCCAGTGAGAAAGAAAAATGGGCAAATCAGAGTATGTGTTGATTTTCGGGATTTGAACATGGCGTGTCCGAAAGATGACTTCCCACTGCCAATTGCTGAGCTCATGATAGATGCAACAACGGGGCATGAGGTCCTTTCGTTTATGGATGGATCATCTGGCTATAATCAGATTGGTCTGGCTCCCGAAGACCAAGAGAAAACAGCCTTTCGTACTCCGAAAGGAATATATTGCTATAATGTGATGCTATTTGGCTTAAAGAATGCTGGTGCCACTTATCAACGAGCCATGCAAAAGATATTTGATGACATGCTTCATAAGATCGTCGAATGTTACGTTGATGATATTGTGGTGAAATCAAAGAAAAAGAAAAATAATCTCCATGATTTAAGGCGAGTGTTTGAGCGTTTAAGGGAGCATCAACTCAAGATGAATCCACTCAAGTGTGCATTTGGGGTTACATCCGGAAAATTTCTTGGATTTATTGTTCGCCGTCGAGGAATCGAGATTGAGAAGGCGAAGATTGATGCAATCATGAAGATGCATGTGCCTCGGAACATCCATGAACTCAAAAGTCTGTAAGGAAAATTAGCATACTTGAGAAGATTCATATCAAACTTGGCCGGTCGATGTCAACCGTTTAGTCATCTCATGAAGAAAGGCAGTATATTTGAATGGGATGAAGCTTGCAATAATGCTTTCAATAGCATTAAAGAGTACTTGATGAAGGCACCAGTATTGTGTGCACCAATACCTGGACGTCCGTTAATTCTCTACCTAGCTGCTCAAGAACGTTCTGTTGGAGCTTTACTCGCACAAGAGAATGATGATGGCAAAGAAACTGCCCTTTACTATTTGAGTAGAACCATGACTCCAAATGAGTTGAAATATTCACCAATTGAGAAGATCTTCTTGGCTCTTATCTTCGTGATTCAGAAGTTGAAACATTACTTCCAAGCTCATACAGTTCGACTAGTTTCAAAAGCTAACCCACTAAAGTTCGTCATGTCAAAGCCAGTACTCTCAGATCGACTTGCCAGGTGGTATCTCCAACTTCAACAGTTTGAGATTGTATATGTCCCTCAGAAGGCCGTAAAAGGATAAGTGTTGGCAGATTTTCTAGCTGATCATCCCATGCCTGCGGAATGGAAACTGTCTGATGAACTCCCTGATGAAGATGCTTTCGCTGTGGAGATAGCTTCTCCTTGGAAAATATATTTTGATGGAGCGTCTCATAGGGAAGGGGCCGGTGCTGGAGTCGTATTCGTAACATCCAGTGGTGAAGTTTTGCCATTCTCATTTTCCTTAACAGAAAACTGCTCTAACAATGTAGCCGAGTATCAAGCACTCATACTTGGTTTAGAGATGGCCGTCGATATAAAGCAATTACACCTTAAAGTGTATGGTGATTCGTTACTTGTGATAAACCAACTACTTGGGGTGTATGAAGTAAGGAAGCTTGAGTTGTTCCCATACCACAAGTATGCTCAAAAGCTGATGAGCTGGCTTGGTGATGTTGATATCGAGCATTTACCCAGAAGAGAGAATAAGCAAGCTGACGCCCTCGCCAAGCTAGCATAAAATATAGCTATGCCGGAGGCGCAAGTTCAAATTTCAGTGTGCAAAAGTTGGGTTGTACCACCAATCTTCGAGGATGACGATTATGAAGAAGTTGAAAATCATTTGGTGGAGGTCTTCGAAATTGAAGAAGAGGATTGGCGTCAACCACTCGTCGATTATCTCAAGTATGATAAATTGCCAAATGAGCCACGTCAAAAGGTTGATATTCGGTGTCGGGCATCTCGATTTATTTACTTCAAAGGCACAATGTATAGAAGATCATTTGATGGAATTTTCTTGAGATGCCTAAGTAAAGAAGAGTCTGTTCAAGCAATGGAGGAAGCTCATTCCGGAATTTGCGGTGCTCATCAGTCTGGGCCAAAGCTATACTTCAGAGTCAAAAGAATGGGCTATTATTGGCCAACAATGGTGAAAGATTGCATGGAGTATGCACAAAAATGTCAGGCTTGCCAATTTCATGGGAACTTGATCCATCAACCTCCGGAGCCTTTGCACCCGACAGTTGCTTCATGGCCTTTTGATGCTTGGGGATTAGATGTGGTGGGGCCTCTCACAAAATCTTCTGGTGGTCATCTCTACATCCTTGCTGCCACCGATTACTTTTCCAAATGGGCTGAAGCTGTGCCTTTGAGGGAAGTAAAGAAGGAAAATGTTGCTGATTTCATTCGGATCAACATCATTTACAGATATGGTGTTCCCCGCTATATCATCACCGATAATGAAAAGCCATTCAGCAACAGCTGGATCGATAAGTTGTGTGAAAAGTTCGACTTCAAACAAAGGAAGTCGTCAATGTATAATGCAGCTGCCAATGGTCTAGCTGAAGCATTCAATAAAACCCTGTGCAGTCTGTTGAAGAAGGTAGTCTCCAAGTCTAAAAGAGATTGGCATGAAAGAATAAATGAAGCTTTATGGGCGTACCGCACCACCTATAGAACTCCTACTCAGGCTACTCCGTATTCTTTAGTTTATGGTGTTGAAGCTGTGGTACCTCTCGAGAAACAAATTCCTTCTTTAAGGATGGCCATACAAGAAGGCTTAACCGAAGAAGAAAATGCAAAGTTGCGCCTCCAAGAGTTGGAAGCTTTAGATGAGAAGAGGTTAGAGGCACAACAAAGACTTGAGTGTTATCAATCTCGCTTATCCAGAACATTCAACAAAAAGGTGAAGATACGTTCTTTTCAAGTTGGCGACTTGGTGCTTGCCGTGAGAAGACCTATTGTGGTTACACATCGTGTTGGAAATAAGTTTCTCCAAAAATGAGATGGCCCTCATGTTGTAAAGGAAGTATACACAAATGGCACCTACAAGTTGATATCAGAAGATGGCGTAAACATTGGCCCCATAAATGGGAAATTCTTGAAACGCTATTATGCGTAAAACAACTACAAGTCAATGCTCCTCGATATGAGCGAAAACTATCACATAAAGCTCCTTGATATGAGCTAAAACTATCTAAAGTCTCTTAAGCCAAAGCTCATTGACATGAGCGAAAATTGTCTGCATTATGCTCCTTGATACGAGCTTAAACTATCTAAAAAAAGCCTGAAGTCATGCTCCTTGATATGAGCTAAAACTATCTATATATGACGCTCCTTGATATGAGCTAAAACTGTCCACATGATACTCCTTGATATGAGTTTAAACTATCTGACACAAATAATGCAAGGCTCCTTGACACGAGTATAAACTGTCTACAAGTTCAAATTCAAAACTCATTGACATGAGTATAAGTTGTCAGCAAATTCAAACACAATGCTCCGTGACGCATGAGCCTAAACTGCATGTTACTCCTGGTCCGCACGAGTATAAACTGTGTACGACAAACTCCTGGTCCGCACGAGTATAAACTGTGTACGACAAACTCCTGGTCCGCACGAGTATAAACTGTGTATGACAAACTCCTGGTCCACACGAGTATAAATTGTGTATGACGAACTCCTGGTCCGCATGAGTATAAAATGTGTACGACACACTCCTGGCCCGCATGAGTATAAATTGTGCACGGCACCCCCCAATCAAAACCATGTCTCTTTGAACTACGTTATGACTTGATTCTCTTTAAGGGGATACGTAGGCAGCTTAATACTTTGTTAAGTTCAGTCATGTTTTCATATGTTTTCATCAAGTTTGTGAGGCAAGAAGAAAATTAAGGTACATAGGCAGCTTAGCAGCCTACTAAAGTTCAGTCATTACGTAAGTTATCTTGAGTAAGTTACCATATCAATAAAAGAAGAGATAATTTTCAAGTGATGAGATAAATATTGAGATACAAGCCTACTGATGAAAAAAAAATATAGTAAAGCAATAGAAATGAACGAGAAATATTTATTTCTATTCGCAAATTACCGGCATTCGGTATATGGAAAGCATACAAGGAAAAGCAGGTAAATGAAAAAAAAAGAGAAGAAAACAAAGCAGTCCTACAACTAGACAAAAAAATCTCGAGAAGCTATGTCTCGTACAGCAGACTGCAAAAATGTCTTCGCTTTCTTCAAATCTTTTTACTCTTTTAAAACAGCTGCTTTGTCAAGTGCAAGGATCTCCTCCTTTACATTCTCGATTTCCTTCTTAGCACGACAAAGTGTTTGTAGAAGATGATCAGCTACCTTGGGTAAAGTCTTTCCATCTTTTCCCAGATTAGTCATCTCTTTACTTATCTTCTCCAATTCTTCACCAGTTGTTCTTAGTTGCTTTGCTTCCGCTGCATAGACGTCTTTACAACTCTGCAGACGACCCTTGAGGTTAGTGAAATGTTTGACATAACCTCCCGTGGATGACTCTTCATCAGATTTTACTTTTGCATCAGTATAAGCATCAGCCTTATCAAATAGGGGCCCCAAGGCTTCCTCCAAGGAAGAGCAGTCAACATTAATAGCCTTCACATCTTCCACTAAGGCAAATACTTCTTTCTTCAGAGAAGATAAAAACTCAAGAGGAGTCCGTTCAAGTTTCTTTCTTATAACCGTCCATACTTCTCGAGCAAGTTTTCCTTTGATACCATGAGTAATCTTCTTCGATGTAAATTCTGATATTGCGGGGCATGCTTTTGAAGAAGAATCCACTTCAGTGTTAGGGTCGCGACTTTCGACACATTCGCTATCATTATCAGAGCTAGAAGTGATGCCCAAAATCTGATAAGGAAAAGTAATATACTAAGGTAAAAGAGAGGTTAGATAAAAGTGAAATTTGCGTGAGAAAGAGGGGCAACCTCATTTGCCAAAGCTCTGGAAGTACCAACAACAGCTAATTCTTTGCATTCGGCAGCTTTAGAGCTAGAAACCTTCTGTGTAGCCTGAAAATATATATATATATATATATATTAGAGAAAGGATTTCGTAAGAGGAAAATAAAAGGAGAAGGAAAAAGAATAAAGGAAACCTCATCAGCTTGTTTCTCAATAGATCTCTTCCTCTTCCAATGAGGTTCAGTAGCAGCACTACAACTTTCTGTGGATTGAGAAAGGTTTTCCTTCCTTTTATGTGACGCAGGATGTGAAGCTTCAGCATGCACTGGAGAAATATCTTGAACCTCTCGGTTATTTTCATCAAGATCATTTATGATATTCACTTCTTCATTCAAGGGTTCTGAAGTTGGAACGATTGTATCTTCAATATGATCATAGACTTGCTTCCACCATTCCTTATATTCAGACGTGGAGTAATTTTTAGGAGCTGAGGCAGCACATGGAAAATAAGTTTCAGAGTTGGAATTACACGTAGTACTGTGTCTCCAATGGGAAAATCCGTCTCCCAGGGAAGCCTCGCGAAGGTCCGTCCTGAGCATCATAGGAATGCCTTGCATGAACCCAAATTGATGAGAAAATCTATGTGGTGAGTAAGGCTCCATCGCAAAATAATCACCTCGTCGCAAGGTAAGATAACTAGTACGAATAGCCACGAAATGGGCCCAGCTGTCCCAATTGCTTTGTCCATCATCCACAAAATGGATAGCTTTATCTTTTGAAAATATATTGCAAGTCCACGAAGCATTGTCGGCTATATGAATTCATTTGTGAGCATCCTCGGGACTAAAACATCTTGCACCCTGCTCACCAGCATAAGCTACCATTCGAGGATGATTTAATTTACTGCCAATCGGAAAATGAGTCTTAAAGTAGTGGTCTAACCAAGCATTAACAAAATGAACAGGAAATGTTGATCTAACTTTTGAAGGATTTGGTGAGTTATAGATTGCGTTCAAACCACGGTAAATGCTTGTCAAAATTGGAATTGCCAGACTTACTTTTTTTCCAGCAGCCATTAGGCTTACCACCTTAAAAGTACTTGGCCGTATTAAGCCTGGCTCAGTACCCGGGAATGCAAAAGTACAAAGCCAACAAGCTAAATAAGCAGCTAAGTAGGTCTCTTCGTGATGTGTAGGATGAATGCCCAACTTCTTAAATTGGTCTATCTCAGCAGACGTCCACGACCTATGATTGGGAACAATACCACTCGGATTATAAGTTTTCTTTGGACGAGAAGTTGATTTTTTTCGACACGCTTAGGAGGCGGTAGATAAGTTATAGTCTTTCTAAACCAAAAATCTACCCAATGTTCAATTGATACACTTTGCCTAGCGGTGTTTTGGCAAAGCAAATGATAAGCACCAAGTAAAGATCGACAGCTGTATGGGATTCGTAAATCATCTTTCTTGGAAAGAAGTTCAGCTGAACTTGGAATTACTTCGTCATATATATTACCAGCTATCGGTAGTCCCATCAAATTATACAAATCCCATAGAGAAATTGACATTTCTCCAAAGGAAGTGAGCAAAGTGTTGGTAACAGGGCACCACGCCTCACAGAAAGCTTTGATAATCTCTTGGTTGCAGTCATAAGTAAAGAGGGATGCAAAGACAGCATCATAAAGCTTTATGTCATGGAGTCTCGGTTGGCATCGACTGAGAATATCTTCAGTCCACTCCCAATATCCTTTGGTATAGTGGAAGTCACCACGAAATTTGAGGGGTTCCCCCCAAGCTGCTTCATTTTTTTCTTTCCCTTTCGCAAATCGTCTTCTCAAAGATGGTAGGGGCTCCAAATTAGGATTGGGCTCAATATCAGCTCCTTTCAAAGTCCAAATTATGTTATTTTTGCCGGAAGAAAGTTCGTGAGACCAACATTCTAAAAAAAATTGTTCTTGAATTTTGGAGGGATTATTGCGTGATTCCCAAGTAAAGAATCCTCAACTAGAAGGTGAGTTCCTTGTTGTAAAGGTTGGCGATCATCATTAAGAATCACTAAGTAGTTGGAGCCAGATTTCCCTGTAGCAGGTTTGAAGTAAATCATGTCTAAGATTCCAATTAGCTACAAAACAAGTGAAGGGATGTTAAAAATGGGCATTGAAAAAAATAATTTATTAATTTTATTAACGAAAGGACCCAAAATAAAATTATGGGATCAATTAATTAGTAAAATTTAAAATTATAAAGCCCATAAGTGGAGATGTCTCACATATTAAATTGAGCCATTAAAATAATTCATTAGTTAATGCAAGTCCGATAATATGAATTAAAAAAAATTAAATGGCCCAAGAAGGAAAAATGGAGAGGATTAGATGGCCCAATTTAAAAAAAAAAGAGATAAAATGGGCCCAAAATTGGAAGCACGTGAGTTACAAAAGATAAAGCTTTTGAGATGGATAGGATTAAAAAAGTCAAAATTTGATTGAGGGAGTCAAAATTGAGAATATCCTTTCTCCTCTAAGAAATTGCGTGGGAATTAAGCTGCTCAACTAATTCCTCTCTCTTCGAAGAAAAAAGGGCCGCTGACGAAAACGTCCAGCCTTGTCGACCATCATCTATGGCCTGAAGTGGCGACCGCCGTCCGACTGACAGAAGCGAGAACTGCACCGCTAAATTTCAGCACCGAGAGCAACGCCCCGGCTCGACGATTGCGAGAAAGCACGAGCTTGTCGACCGCCGCGCTGGCTCTTCCACCCTCGCCGGAGACGACCTGCCACTGGATCGGTTACTGCTGCCCCATGACCGATCGCTGCCGCCAGCTACCTCTCCACTCGCCAACAGCCTTGCCCGTCCACCTCGGCCGAAAGCGCCGCCAACACTCCACCATCAGCCGCCGCTGCTGTTGGAGTCCGCACCATCGAAGTCTCCACCATCAGCCTTGGCCACTGCAAATACAGCCGGAGAAGGCTCCTTTAATCGTTGCCGGAGTCCGTTCAATCGTCATCATCAAACACTACCACTATGTGCAGCCACACGCACAGTCGAAAATCACGCCGGAAGCACGACCCCAACAGTGGAAATTTCGTGACCTGCCGCAAATCACCTCGTCGGATCTATCGCCGAGCAGTCCGGAAATCGCGCCCTATCCTGCATCAACCACCGCCGTCAAAGTCGTTCGAAGCGGGTTTGTAACACCGCCACCAGCTCGTTCAGTGGGTTTGTAACACCTCTTCCGAAATCATTCGAAGCGGGTTTGTAACACCTCTTCCGGAATCGTTCGAAGCGGGTTTGTAACACCTCCTCTGGAATTGTTCGAAGCGAGTTTGTAATACCGCTGAGGTAGCCCATTCACACAAGAAATATAATAAAGGAGCAGAGTATTCGAAGGTACAAAAATTCGAATATACCTTTGACGGTGTTGTGTTGTGAGATTTGTGGGTGATACAGTTTTGAAAAAAAAGAAGGAAAAGCAAGTATGCTTTACTGTTATCACTCAAATTTCTTGTACAATAAAAAAAAATTAAGGTGTAGTAAAATCAAGGGCTTACACTTGTTATACGGATGGAAATTCCTTTATGATGTTCTGCCTTATATGATGTATTCGGCTGGAGTGGTTTCCTGAAGAAATCTACAAGGAGAATTCGTTGCTGTAGTGATTTCCTGAAGAAGAATTCATGAATATATTTCAAAAAAAAATTGAAAGAAAAGAGATGAAGTTAAAAGATCGGAGTTTCTTACGTTGTGTTGATAAAAAAAAAGGGTCATGATACCCTATTATATAGTGATCAGCCATTTAATATATATGGAAATTATTTGTATCTTGGTGAACAAGAAACAAATCTGTTCCATATTCTTTTATCTTGGTGGACAAGAAACAAATCTATTCCATATTCTCTTATCTTGGTGGACAAGAAACAAATCTGTTCCATATTCTCTTATCTTGGTGGACAAGAAACAAATCTGTCCCATATTCTTTTATCTTGGTGGACAAGAAACAAATCTGTCCCATATTCTCTTATCTTGGTGGACAAGAAACAAATATGTTCCATATTCTCTTATATTGGTGAACAAGAAACAAATTTGTTCCATATTTTCTTTTATCTTGGTGGATAAGAAACAGATTTATTCCATATTCTCTTTTGGATTTGGGCTTGAGAAAATAAATTGGGCCACAAAAAAAAAGAGGGGCCCAAATGTTGAAAAAAAAAGGTACTTTTTGCGATTCCTTCACATCAAGACACATTGTAAGTGAACAAATCGCAAGGGGGCATTTGTAAGCAAATAAAAATTCACAGTCCAATCAAATGGCGACACGTGGATTTTTTCTGATTAAATTGTCAATTTTGATTTATTATTGTTTATTCTGCAATTTAATTTATTATTGATTCCTAAGATAAAATAATAAATAGTTGATAATTAATTTAAGCCCAACAAATTAAAGGGGTTTAAATTAAATGAGGCATGACCCAAGTCAAATAAGCTCAAATTAAATGTGGCCTGACCCAAGTCAAATAAGCCCAAATTAAAGGAGGTCTGACTGAAGTTAAACAAGCCCATGCAATAAATCAGACCCAAATAAAATAGGTCTGATTACAGCCCAAACAAATAAGGTCCAAGCCCGCAGAATCAGGTCAAATCAGCCTGGACCAATCAAAATGCAGGGCATTAATGAGGGAATCTTCACCTCTCACTTATATAAAGGGGTCTCTTCTCTCATTTGCAACACACACACTCAAATATCGGAAGACAAAAGCTCTGAAGAGATCAAGAATACGAGCAGTGCTCTCTTGAATACTTCAAGCATCTTCAAGCGAAGAACAGCCACCAAATCGAAGATCAAGGTTCTAAACCCCTTCGATCCGGCGTTTTTCAAAAGAATAGCCACCGATTGGAGATCAAGGTTCTAAACCCCTTCGAGCCGGTGTTCTTCAAAAGTAATAGCCACCAATTGGAGATCAAGGTTCTGCACCCCTCCGATCCGGCGTTATTTAAATCAAGTTCTTCAGCGTTCTTCGTGGAAAGCTTCAAGAATAGCGTTTTAATCCGAACAAAGGTTCGATCCCTCCGGATTAACGTTATACACTTTTAATCCGAGTCCGGATAAGCTTCATTTGAAGATCCGACTCAACACACAAGCCAAGTCAACACAAGCTGTCAACACAGTCAGCGTACACTCCAGTCAACTAAAGTCAAGTCAAAGCCACATTGGTTCGAGAGAAGAATCAGAGGATTGATAGAGATCGCTTCCTTAATTATCAAGTTTAATCCTTCTGGATTATTATTGTAATTAACTTGTATTTATTTTATTATAAATACAAAATTTTTTTGCTACATATATATATATATATATATATATATATATATATATATATATATATATATATATATATATATATATATATATATATATATATATATATATATATGTAATGCGTAAAAATACGTGGAACAACTCAAAATAAAAAGTAAGTAAAACTACGTTGAATGTATATTGGAGTAAACTTTGTGATCCTGTACTTTAAGTGAATATATAGTTCTTTCCTCCCATCAATATCTATTTTTTTTTAATAATATTCTAATCTATATTCTATATATATATAATAGCAACAAGAGTCAAACAAAATTGGAATCAATTTTGACCCAATTTCCCCCCTTTTTCAATTTTGTTATTTTTAAAAACTTTTAAATTTAATCTTAACTATCAATTGAATATTAATACATCTCCACCATCCATATATTTGATTAATCATTAGGTGATGTTTGTGTAATTTTTTTTTTAATTATTAGGTGTCATTTGACATTAATTTAAGCATTAAAATATATAAATATATTATACATAGTTAACTAATAGTTATAATTTTTTATTTAATCATATTTTTTAAAATATATTATATATAGTTAATTAATAGTTATAATTTTTTATTTAATCATATTTATTTAAAAATAATAGAATTTATATTATATTTATTTCATAATTAATTAGTAATAAAATATAAAAATATATATAAAATAAATGAGTATTAAATGGGAACGGGTAACCCACGGGTATTAAAACGAGTTTGGGATAAACACGTGTATCATAATGAATTTTTTTAATAAGACAAGTACATGTACGGTACCCCTTAAAAAGTTATATTAATAAAATATTATTTATTAATAAAAATGTATATACTAATGAAAAAAATTATACACTTTGTTAGTGAATTTTCTGTAAGTTTTTTTTAAATGAAAAACTGATTGTAACATGCATGTACATATAAGTCTCCCGACCTTTATAAACGAGACATATATCTCATAACCTTTATAAACGAGACATTGAATAAAATATTACACCCATATGAATATAATTAGGGTTTAGAGTTTAAAGTTTTATAATTTAAGGTTTAGAGTTAAATATAGATTTAAGGTTTTAGGGTTTAAGGTTCAGGGTCTAGGGTTAAGAGTTAGGTTTAGATATCAACTCTTAATTGTTTTAAGGTTTTTTAATTATATTTATTAAATTTTATTTAAAATAACAGAATTTATATTATATTTATATTTAATTAATGATAGTATAATTTTTATTAAAATATTAATTTAGAAAAAATATATACTCCCTCCGTCCCATAGAAGTTGGTATAATTTTTTTTGGCACGGAGATTAAGGAGTATAATAATTTAATGTAAAGTGGAGTAAAGTGAAGTGAGAGAAATAATATTTAATGTGTAGTGGGTAGTTGTATTAGAGGTGATATGTGGGGCCCATGAGAATAGATTAATTATTTTTTGTGTGGGTCCATGTATTAAAAAGGAAATGTGTCAACTTTAGTGGGACAAACCAAAAAGGAAAGTGTGTCAATTTCTATGGGACGGAGGGAGTAATTAACTATAAAATAAATGAGTATTGATAAACAGATTTGAGATGGGTACGGATATCATAATATTTTTTTATTGTGACTGGTACGGATATGAGTAGTTTATATTTAAATGGATACGAGTACGAGCATCCTATAACAGTAGGTTTCCTATCTACTGTCATCCCTCATTATACATTAAAATATTATATCTCTAAAACCAATATAATTCAAATAGTATATTTGTTAATATTTAATTTGATTACTTGGTATTCGAAATACTTTATATGAGAAATTAATTATTGGTTTGATTACTATTAATTTCTAAGAAAAATATGTAAAAGGCTTTATGGAGCCAATCTTATAATTCATTAAAATAACTGGATGCCACCCTTATAATTTATTGAAATAAGTATAATCAAATTATGCATAAGTAGAAATATAATTTTTAAAAGGTTTATAAAAATTTATAAATGGAGGATTTAATTTTTCAGAAATATATAATGACAATTTAAAGAAACGATCTGTTAGATTTTTATTTTTTTCATTTATTAATAGAATCTGTGTAATTAGAGGAAAATAAATATTACTTATGAGTTATAATATTTTTTAGCGGTTCCAATATCGACTCATTTCACTCTTTGGTTCAAACATTAACAGATCATACAAGATGCAATACATAATAATTTTAATCTCTGCTTTTAAATGCCCCAAATCTTTGCCCATACTATCTTTCCTTTTATATTTATAGTGCACTATATATTTTCTGATCTTCTTAGTGTTAAAAAGGAACATACTTAGGATGGATTGAGGGTCAGTATTGCCACTACTTTTTTCAATATATACTCCCTCCGTCCGCTTTCAAGGGTTCCATTTTTCCATTTTGGGCGTCCGCCCCCAAGGGTCTCATTTTCTTTTTTATACATATGGGGCCCATACACACCCACTAATACAACTAAAAAATGGGACCCACCCCTCCACTAATACAACTACCCACTACACATTAAATAACAATACTCCTTAATCTCCGTGCCCAAAAGTAAATGGTACCCTTGAATCCGGACGGAGGGAGTATTTAAAATGCGCTACTTACCATGTATTGAGGAATTGTATTATATAAAATTCAAATTCAGATAAATTTTGAGTGAACATATAATTATTTTATAAAGCGTGTGATCGTGCAACGCACGGATCGAGTATTACTATATATTTTTATAAACGCCTCAATAACACTTTAACATCACTTTTATATATATATATATATATATATATATATATATATATATATTAGTGATACTGTGATACTATTACTTTAGAAATTTTAGTCAAAAATAAAATATTGACTTTGTGTATGTGGAGACAAGACTCACATTCTTCAAAAGTATTAATTTAGAATTATTAGTAAAAAAAATAATTATAATTATATTGACTTTGTGTATGTGGAGACAAGACTCTCATTCTTCAAAAATATTCTGTATTTGGTGGTTCCACCTTAATTCTTAGAAAATTAGTGAAAGTGACGATCCCAGAATAATCGTTCACTTAACTTTTCTTTTTGGGTATGTATTGCATGAGACCGTCTCACGTGAAACCATTTTTCACTTTTTAAAATAGTTATTACTTTCGCTATAAATCGTTATCACTTTCGCTATAAAATGTTATCACTTTTTATTTACACTATAAATTGTTCATGAAAGAGCATTTTCACTTTTCATAATTTATTATCACTTTTCTTTATAAAAGTTATCACTTTCTGGCCGTCTCATGTCACTTCCTGTAAGCCCTTACGTGAGATGGTCTCACACAAGTCTTTGCCTTCTTTTAGATAATACTATATAGTTTAGTATTTGTATTAAATTTAAAATAATTAATAATTTTTAATCTCACAATTTTGTTGGGGCTATCACGTTACTCTTTAAATTAATACTTTACTTCAAGTTACTTAATATTAATTATAGTTTAATACGGTGTGCACCACGTACCCGTATTAACAACCAATTATCATAACGTCATGGGCTTGAACTACGTACGGGGCAAAGCTAAGTTTAAAATGCACGCCACTCCAGGGGACTTCTCCAAAATAGAAAAGATATTCCACTGCATCTTTTCCTTCCCTTAAATCATCCAAACCTAACCTAGAGTCGACACCACAAACAACGGGAGGCACGTTCAAATCGGTATAACGAACTACTGCACACGGGGTATTCGCTGTGTATTGTACATATATTGTGAATCTATACACTCATCTAATTAAATGATCCTGTGGCCATCTGATTATGATGCCGGTAGATTCATTTGAAGATAACTTCTTACACAAACACCCGCCTGAATACCCAAACCAATGTGGAGCAACTGCTCACGGAGGGGACAAACATGCGGAGGATTTCAACTGGTGTGGATTAATCAATTTGTTTATTGAAGGAGTCGATATAGCAGGAAGTGACCCTGCAACATGGTCGAGCAAATCTGTGGTGGGGAAGTCTTTCCGCACATTGGGCGATGCGGAGGAGTTCTACAGAATGTATGCTTCCTGCATTGGGTCCGGAATCAGACGGCGGGGAATCGAGTACTACAAAGGAAGGGAAAAGGTGTCCAGACGCCGATGGGTATGCTGTCGGGCAGGACTGAGATCCGTGAAGGAACCACTGATGGTCGAAAAGAAGCGACATACAAGGCTCTCATCGCGATGTAACTGCAGGGCATCGTTTGGCGTGAGGTGCGTAAAGGAGGATGGAGCGTACTTAGTGGTGGACTTTTCAACAGAACACTCGCACCCGGTTGCAAATCAAAATCAGGTACACTTCTTTAGATCTCACAGGAAGATAGGTGACACCCAAGCAATGGAAATACAAACGATGAAGGATTTCGGATTAAGGACATGCAAGATCATGGACTACTTAGTGACCACTCACGGTGGATACAACGATGTGGGTTTCACCGTGAAGGACTTGTACAATTTTGTCGGGACGGACTGCAAGAGAACTCAGCACCTCGACTCCGACGCGGAAGCGGCAATTGCATACTTTGCAGCGCTGGTGGAGAACGACTGCGGCCTATATGTTAGGTACGCCGTCGACGTCGATGACAGATTAAGTCGAATTTTTTGGGCTGACTCTCGATCTAGGCTGGACTATGGGTTGTTCGGCGATGAGGTTGTTATTGACTCTACGTACAAGACCAACCGCTTCAAAATGCCATTTGTCCAGATTGTCGGAGTCAACAACCATGACAGTACCACGGTGTTTGGATGTGCTCTAGTCTCTGAGGAATCAACTGAGGCCTACACTTGGGTGTTTCGTGTGTTTCTTCATTGCATGGGCGGTAAACAACCAAATTCTATTTTGAGTGATGGTGACAAAGCAATTGGAATGTCCATATCAATGGTAGTACCAGCGGCAAGACATAGACTTTGTTCTTGGCACCTCATGCGCAATGCTCGATCCGTGTCTGCGACGCCAGAATTTTTATCCGCACTCAAGGTATGCATGCTACGTCATCAGTCCGAGGTGGATTTCGAGCGCAGTTGGGAGGGACTTGTATCTCATTTCAGGTTGCAAGGAAATGAGTGGTTGGTTGATATGCACTCAAGGAGGGAGCAGTGGGCGGAGCCCTTTTTCAAAAATGTATTCTTTGCAGGGATGACGACAACCCAGAGATGCGAGAGCGCGCACGCGTACATGAAGGTTTTTTTGAATAGCGACCTTAGTCTATACAAGTTCGTGAAGCAATGTTGGCGGAGTATGAATCGCATGCGGGAAAACACGCTCAGTCAGGAATTTGTGGATAGCCAAAAGGAAGTTATTCTGCGTACACACCTTATTGGACTGGAGTCTTCTGCTCGTGAGTTCTACACAACTGCAATTTTCAAGAAGGTATGTAGAGGATTCCTCTCCCAATCTTATGAATCTTTTCTATAAAATGCCTTTTGAACAGTAACCATTACCCCGGTGCAGGTCCAACAAGCGATTGAGAAGGAGTGCTCACATACACCACTTCGTATTACATCTGAGAATGGAGTAACGATGATGGAGCTGGCGGATTATGGAGATACAGGGGGATCCTTGAACAGGTTGATGATAAACCAAGCAACGGATCGGTACTATTGTACATGCGAGATGTACGAATCTTGTTACTTGCCCTGCAGTCACATCTTCTGTTCTCTCAAAGCTAATAATTTATCCTCAATTCCGGCTTCATTACTTAACAAGAGATGGGGCAGGTCTCGCAGCACCATGTCCCTGGAACTTTCTAAAAGCTCATCCAATCCTAGTGAGCTCATGTTTGGATCACTACACGCTAAGATGTACCAGCTCTGCAACCTTGGTTCAAAGTCCGATGTACTGTACCGTGAGGCAATGCAGGGAATTTGTTCATTAGTGGCAAGCTTGCAAGTTAAGAGCGAGTGTCTGGATAATCCTGGGAGAGGATGTGCGAACACCCCCGTTGTGATACCACCGCTGGAAAATGTGGTGAAAGACCCTGTCGTGGCTAAGACAAAGGGCACACAAGGTTTGTCGAAAGAAAACAATGAGAAGAGCAGACGTTGCGGTGTATGCAGAGAACCGGGACATTACAAGTCTAATTGCCCACGTCTCACTGTGGGCCTCTCCTTCAGCTCTAGTATGGCACTCAATCACGATTACAATATTGTGGGCGAAGACGACGATGATATTTTTGTGCCTTCGGAGGACAATTCATTTCTGGACTAACATTTGTCGTGGTTAGTCTTCGTCCTTGATGACATGGACAATATTTATGTCAGAGATAAAATCGCAACTTAGTGTTTGACATTGAGTTATGAGTTCTGTCTTCGTTACTGTGGAAATTGATTCATACGATAATGAATACTGTAATTGAGTCCCGGGTCCATGAAGGTATTACTTGTCTTCCTAAAATGGCAATTCTTTAGCTTACTGGAATTGAAATATGTAATAGGTTCTCCGAATAGAATTGCACATTTTAGGGACTTCTAGTTGACAAGGATTGCACATTTCATCTCGGTAGAATTTTACGTGGTGTTTTGTATGTTAATTTAAGTTGCCATTCTATTTTTTTTCCTGAAATTATTAAATATATGAACGTGAACTCGATTTTACGCTGCTTTAATTTTATTTTCCTCCATTTTTAACGGTCGGACATCTACTAGATGTGACATTCTAGCTTTTTCCTTGTGACGAATTTTTAGTTTCTTTGTTATGATTAACTGTGGCAGTGATGATTGATGTGCCACTGTATGCTAGTATTGCTTCCTGGTTGATGTTCTGGTTGCCTGTTCTTCTTAAGAGCTTCAGTGCTCATTGGCTTGAACTAGTAATGAAGTTTAACCGGGCACTAGAGTATGTTGAGTTTAATAGGACGGGTGTTTATTCTAAATTATATCTTTGTAAGTGTATCTACTCTGCCATTTGACCTCCACACATGTAGTGCTTCAACGCTGAAGTTCAATTAAATCTTAAACTTTCTTATTACCACCCTTACAGGGATGAATAGTTTCTTGCTCTGGTGCCTTACAACCATCATCCTTTTCAGCGAGTGTAGTTTTGGGCTTGGTGGGAAAACTAGTGATTTTAATGAAGTATTGCGCAAGTAGTTTCACAATTATTAACAGACTGTAGGAAAGTGCCATTCAAAATTATATTTAGAGTTCAATCTTTGATAGGAATTTTAACATTTAACTCCTCCATCTAGAGTGTTCTTTTTGCATATGGTATAATCTTCTAAAAATCAAGATCTTATTTATTCGTTTGGTGCTTGCAAATCTCATTTTACCTCGGTTCATTTCCTTTGAGTACCAGTGCGGAATTAACCACCACATTGGAGGTGCCTTTAGTTAGGTAGAGAAGTAGATTTTAGACATCATAGATGATATTGTGAGAGAATCTTTTTATTCTTGAGATTTTCTGTTGGCTATAATTGTTCAGCTCGTGATTAGGAATTTTGAAAAATACCTAATGATGCCATTGCAAAATAATTTGAGGATCGCGGTAAATAATCTTAAGCCATTTAAACGTACTTTTATTTAACGAATCTAGTGTTAATGGGATCGATATGATGTCGGGAAAGTGAACTCTTTTATTAATGGCTCACACTAATTTACACACTCCAGACTACAACTCTGTTTTTGTCCAGTAATTTGACACTCTTACAATGAACACTCTTTCTTACTTCGCAATATTCTATCACTAAGCATTCACTTGTACACTCTTACATCACACGCACACACCACTCCTATTTAGCAGTCTATGGATCTCTCTGGAATGCGGCTACTAACTTTGTCCCGATAATTCTAGCTTATCATCCTTGTAGTCCACCGCCCATTTTCATCCAGCTGCCATGCTAGAAGGTTCTAGCATCCCACTTAATTACATACTTATCCAAATCCATATAGCAGCTTCCATAATAGTTTAGGTACTTGAAGAATTCTCCACAACGTCAGTGGTAAATGTTCCATCTAGAGTAAAACAAGCAGAATGCAGACATAGGAATACAAAATATGAGAATTAAGAAAGCAAGACAAATTATTGAGATTGACTTATCACTACCAATTAAATCAAGAATGATATAAATAAGGTAAAATAAATCCAAAGGAGAAGGTACATTATTGACCCTCTGATTATGAATATTTAAATGCTTAAAAAAATAAAATAAAAAATGCACAGCCTAAACTTGGAGTAGGACCAAAACATATTCCAAGATCAGAGAAGAATTTTTTATTACAACTGTATTTCTTGACCAAAAATGCCATGTAAACTGGTAATGGGATCACCTGTTACATAATGGTGTTTTATCTCTTATTCCACTAATTAAATGATTGTCACGTGGCATAATCAATGCTCAAAATTCAATGCTTGCCCCAAGGATTTATTACTCATTTGTAGGGTATAGTTTTTTTATGTTGTGAAACACCAATTAAACGCCAAAAATGTCACAGGGAAATCAACTTGTGTAAACCGAGTGAAAATCATCCTGAATTACAGGTGTGTGAAATTTGCTATGAATTAGTTAAAAAAGATGTCAAAATATATGTCATTCTTAGATTAAAATGATTAAAAAATAGCAGCATTTAGATAACAAAGAACCATATACCAAGTGAAGTAGAAAGAGTTGACTTCAATATATCAAATTCTCTCAACAAATTCAAACCACTGCTATAGATTTAGCACAAGTGGACATTGTATGTTTAACAAATGTAGATTTGGTACCATCCCATGCAAGGGTGGTCCTCCAACCTAATGCTCATCAACTTGCTGCAAGTGCAAGCTTTTCCAGACTATGATCACAAATATCTAATGATGATTAAATTGGTGATCAATAATTAAAGCTCGTTCAGACTATGATCACATATATCTCATGGTGATTAAATTGGTGATCAATAATTAAAGCTCGTTCAAAGTTTACTAAAAGTGACTGGTCGTAAAAAGAAATGGAGCAAGCAATGAAACACCCGAAGCAAGATTTGACTTAATTTTCAACTTTATTGGAAAAATCCTACCTTGGCCACAGAAACAGATCAAAGAATATCATAACTGAATTGGCTCTTATTCCCTTCAAATTTGGACGTCATCCACCAGAACAACCAGAACTGCTTAGCATGGGTGACATAACAATAATTAAGCCCACCATGGCCATAGTTCTACCGGTCAGATCGGATCTAAGGTCTTCAACAAGAAACTCTCACCTTCTCCAGATAACAACCTAGACAAAGGAAGGGCAAATCACAATCCAAAAGGGAAAGGGGGGGGGGGGGAGAGAGAGAAGATCTGAAGTAGTGGTTGAAGGGATCTCGCCGGCATTCATGGGGCCGTCGACGAGTACCGGCGAGAGCAGGTGAAGGGGCGGGAGAGAGGGGGGAAGGATTCTAGGGTTTCTCGCCGCTAGAGAGGAGGAGAATTAGTCGGTGGAAAGGTACTTGGGCGGCAAATTGAGCGCGGGTAGCCGCCGATAGGCGCAGCCAACTAGAGGGTCAGAACCTTCATTGCGAACAACAATCGTGGATGAAAGAAAAGAGCCCATGTGGTGGAACGAGGGCTTCTTGCAAAGGAGATAGATTATGGAATAAATGGAATGGAATGGAAGAGCACAGAGGAGATGATTCAGGACAACGAATAAGAGAGAAACTATCAAAACTTAATTTAATATTAATATTTATATATGCAAAGCTGCAATGTGTAAGACGTAGCCCTGTCATGTACTGATGTAGGGCGCTTTTCTGCTCCCTCCAACTTATTACCGGCTGCGAAAGAATCACCCTTAAATGATTTACAATATTCAAATTGATACTCCCTCCATCACTGTTGAATTTTTAAGTTGGCTTTTTTGCACTTCCATTAAAAAAAATTGAAGTATAATATTTTAATTTTGTTAAAATAGTTGATGCACATTTACTAGAGATTACTTAGTTACTAAGATAAAAGATTACTTAGTAACTAAGATAAAAAGATTACTTAGTAATTAAGAATACTTAGTAACTAAGATATAAGATTACTTAGTTACTAAGAATACTTAGCAACTAAGTATTATCCCCTATAAATAGATTATTGTATCATGCATTGTAATGTGTGTGTGAGGAGTAACTAATTAAACTCCCATTTACAAAATGGGATGCCTCACATCACCGCCCCACTTATTCAATTTTATGTCAAATCCCTTCTCCATATCTCCAACACTACTAATTCACTCATGCCACACATCATATTATACAAAAATTCAATATGGTATCAGAGCCCGGTTGGTTCATTAACTGGGTTCAAACTAAACTTCCACATATTACTACCCAAACCAAAGCCTCCAAAAATGTCCTCTCTATCCAATACCTATAAAAACCAATCCCAACCTTCACAGACAAAGGCTACAGCGTTGAGCCATCAAATGAAGACATACTTCATGTCTCAAGGTCATTTGGGAGATTGTTGATAAAGGATACGATGTCCCAACGGTCACAATATCTTAGTCTAATACAGACAAAGGAAACTAAACAAAAACATATCCCAACGGACAAAACATCTTTGTCTAATATAGACAAAGAAAACTAAACAAAAAGAGGAGAAGGACAACTTGGCGATCTACATACAACAGGTGGCTCTGGCAGAATCATTATTTTCCAGGATCAGTGGAGCAAAGACATCCAAAGAAGCCTGAGATATACTAAAAGAGGAGTATGACAAGTGGGTGCAACAACAAGATGAAGAAACTGGGCAACAGAGACCTGGTGAAACATGAAGAAACTGGGCAATAGAGACCTGGTGAAAGATGAAGAAATTGGGCAACGGAGACCTGGTGAAAGGCGAAGAAACTGGGCAACAGAGACCTGGTGAAATATGAAGAAATTGGGCAACAGAGACCTGGTGAAACATAAAGAAACTGGGCAACAGAGACCTGGTGGAAAATGAAGAAACTGGGCAACAGAGACCTGGTGAAAGACGAAGAAACTGGGCAACAGAGACCTGGTGAAATATGAAGAAACTGGGGAACAGAGACCTAGTGAAAGACGAAGAAACTGGGCAACAGAGACCTGGTGAAAGATCAAGAAACTGGGCAACAGAGACCTAGTGAAAGTTGAAGAAAAAAGGCTCAAATAGCCAACAATACAAAAGCTCTACCAAGATCAAGGTTCGAGATACTACGAGAAAAGCTCGGATCATCCAAATGCGCATCAAGGGGGAGTGTTAAAATAGTTGATGCACATTTACTAGAGATTACTTAGTGACTAAGATAAAAGATTACTTAGTGACTAAGATAAAAGATTACTTAGTAACTAAGATAAAAAGATTACTTAGTAATTAAGAATACTTAGTAACTAAGATATAAGATTACTTAGTTACTAAGAATACTTAGCAACTAAGTATTATCCCCTATAAATAGATTATTGTATCATGCATTGTAATGTGTGTGTGAGGAGTAACTAATTAAACTCCCATTTACAAAATGAGATGCCTCACATCACCGCCCCACTTATTCAATTTTATGTCAAATCCCTTCTCCATATCTCCAACACTACTAATTCACTCATGCCACACATCATATTATACAAAAATTCAATAAATTTATAGTGATATTAGTGAGAATATAATATTTTAATATATACTGATATTAGTGGTATGTATGAGTTTGAGATATATTAATTTTTGTGTGGATTTATCCACCAATAAAAGAAATATAAACATGAATTTGAGATATTCAAATTGAAAATGTATTAAAAACTAAAAAGAGTACTCCCTCTGTCCCTCACTAAGAGTGTCTTTTGCTTTTTGGCACGTGAATTAAGGATTAAAGTTATTTAATGTGTAGTGTGTAGTTGTATTAGTGGGAGTGTGAACTCCATATTTTAGTTGTATTAGTGTGTGTGGGTCCCATGTGTGTAAAAAAGGAAAAGAGACTCTTTGAGTGAGACGCCCAAAATGGAAAAATTAAAGGGGACGGATGGAGTATACTTTTTCCTTCTCCAATTAAATTACTTAGGGATAGTTACTACTAGATACATTGGAATCTCCTTAATTACTATAAGATACAAGCATACAAAAATATTACTACTAACTACATAAATATATAGTGATATTCCAATATTACCTTTACAATGTGTTGTACATAAATGTTTGTGTGCAGCAAAAAAGTTCGTGTGCAGTAAAAAAATTGTGTGCAGCAAATGTTATGTGCAGTAAAAACAATGTGCAGCAAAAAAAGTGGGTTTGGCGGCGTCGGTTCGGCGGTGGTTAGGCGGTTGCAGTGGGTGGGTGAGGGGTTTAGGGTTTGTGGTTTAAAAGTGCATGTGATTATAATGAATTTATGTTATATTTGGTATTTTACTTTAATATTTTGTATGTGAGAGTAATTTTTTTAAATCAATGTATCTCACAGTAATTATGGGTACAAAGTGTATACCTATGAGTAATTTTTCCAATTATGTTTATTGGATGTTTAGTAATTTATGTAATAAATAAATAAATAAATAATTATGTTAAATGGGATGATAATTCTAAAAATAAAATAATTTTCAGAGTAAAAATTCATGGAACAAATAAATAAAATGAGAAATCTGGATGAATGGTTTATAGTACTCCCTCCGTCCGGTTTTAAAATATCCATTTGCTTTTTGCACGTGGATTAAGGAGTATTATTATTATATGTAAAGTGTGTAGTTGTATTAGAGGGAAGTGGTGGGCCATATTGTGTACTTTTTTACTAAATAGGGGAAATTGATACATTTGAAGTGGACGCAAAAAATAATAAAATGGATACCTTAGAAGCGGATGGAGGAAGTATTACTTACATTTGTCTCATCATAATGTTCGTTTATGCATATCCTAATCATAAGTTTTGTATTTCCCGTCATATATAGAACCACATAGTATATTACTAATACAATTATTCACTATACATTTAAATATTATACTCCTTTCATCTCGTGTTAACATTGACGTTTGCTTTTTGCACGGATATTTAAGAGATATAATATTTTAATGTATTGTGAGGTCAGAGAAATAATATTTAATGTAAAGTGAGTAGTTATATTAGTGTTGTGTGTGAGCTCTACATTGAATAAAATAATTGTTTTGTGTGGGCCCAACATGATAAAAAAGAAAATGTAAACCAGTGTTTTCATAATCGGACCGGAGCTCAAACCGGTAGCCCAAACGGTTCGAGGTCCAACCGGTTGGACCAATCGGACTGGCGATTCAACCGGAAAAAAAAAATTACCTATTTTTTAATAATATTTTATTATTTTATATATAATTTAAATTAACATATAAATTTGAACATTTTCTCAAGCCCAATTTATGATGGGCCACAATCTAGTAAGTGAATTAATTATAAAGTCCATTAGTCAAAAGTAAAATTTGGAAGCCTAGTGTGAGTATCAGAATGAGATTCTTCTTTTTCAATGACTCTTCCTCTCTCTAAGGAAGAACTTCTCTCGTCGGTCTCTAGATCTACAAATTCCAATCCGTCGAATCGATTGTTCCTCTCTCTCCCCAAGATCTGAAAAGTTCATTTCTTCAAACCACCGCCACTCACGCCATCCCATTGCGCTGCGGGCCCACCCCCGTCGATCTAGCACCACCGATGAATCTGCCAAATTCATCTCATCAACACACTACGTCAAAACCCACCGGTCTTTGCCCGCATCGCACATCTCCTTTCAATTTTAGTTTTTTTATGGGTTGTAATTTCTGATCTCTTCAACATTTTTCAGTTTCTACGATTTAAGAAACAGTATGAAGAAGTTATTTTCTGCGATTTTGTTTTTTTTTAAAAAAAAACAAATAAAATTGGCGGTTTTCGATTTGAACGGTTTTTCCGGGTTTTTCGGTTTAGACCGGTTCAAACTGGTTTTTCCTGGTTTAATAGCTAAAATGGTTTTAAGGTGTTTGCGGACCAGTTCCGGCACTGGTTCACGGTTAAATCGGTTGAACCGGTCGGTCCGGTCCGGTTCTGAAAACACTGATGTAAACCTTAACTTGAGACAATCCAAAATAGAAAACGTAAACCTTAACGCGGGACGGATGTAGTATGTCTTATACTAACGTTTACGCATTTTCATTTTGAATATTTTAATTATAAGTTTTATATTTTTTGTTATAGTAAGACCCGCACACATTACTAAGACAATTATTCACTATACATTTAAATACTATGTATCTCATATCACTACACATTAAAATACTACTACCTCCATCCCACAAAAGATTGCACCCCCAATTCCGGCACGGAGATTAAGAAAGTGATAACTTTTAGGGGTATAATGATATTTTTTTGTAATAAATAAATGATAAAGTATGTTAGGTAGAGATAGATTTTTTTATAAATAAAGTGTATGGGGAAGAGTAATTTTGTTTTTTACTTTTTGCTTTTTTTGGAAATGTGCAAACTTTTGTGGGACAGCCCAAAATGGAAAGTATGTCATTTGAAATGAGACGAAGGGAGTATATTCTTTAATCCTATACAAAAAGCAATCGTCATTAGTGTTCGAGCGGAATTGAGAGAGTATAAATTATGGCTAATACTACTGTGCATCTGGGTGCACCCCAAGATACGGTGCACCCACTTCATAAACGTATATAATTATGAACAAAAAACATATACAATTATAAACAAAAATGTATACAATTTGTTTGTTAGTTTTTTTAATAAAAAATTAAGTGTAAAAAAAATTCAACTATTAAAAATATATGTATACAGTATTGAATAAAAAGTTAAACATATATGGATGCTAGTTTTTTTAATGAAAATTGAGTGTGAAAAAAATATACAATTATTAAGAAACATGTATACAAAATAAAATAACATATATACAAAATAGAATAAAAAGTTATACACATATGGGTGCACCCTTGCACCCAGATGCACCTAATATCAACTCTAAAATTATTACTCCCTCCGTCCCACCCAAAGTGTCCACTTTTTTTTTCAATTTTTTATGTCCCACCCAAAGAGCTTAATTTCCCTTTTTACGCACATGGACCCATACACACTTACTAATACAATTAAAATATGGGCCTACACTGCCATTAGTACAACTACTCACTACACATTAAATAATAATATTTCTTAATTCACATGAAAAAACCCTTTTAAATAATAATATTTCTTAATTCACATGAAAAAACCCTTTTATACAAGATGGAGGGAGTTCAAATTTTACATTTAAAAATGAAGGATCCGACCTCTCCTTTCCACCCACATAAACAGTGATTTTAGTAACCTCATCCAACATTTAACTAGCATGTTTATATACTACTAATTGAAGTGACAAGAAGCATGAGAAATGGCAGTTATTACTTAAGATTCTTGAATCTTGCTTTGCTTACAAACTAATCCTCAATCATCATACAGTATTTCTAACCAATTGGACTAATCGTGTTTTCTGATAATGACAATTAAATTTTGTTGGAGAGATTCAGTAAAATTAGATGGGACATTCCTATTGAGGGAATGTATCTTGCTTAATTATTGAGATTGTTTTTTCTTTTTTATTATTTAATTAATCAATTTGTCCATTTTGTGGTACTCAATGTTTAATGCACATAAATTTTCATTAATTCACTTATTATACAAGCATCATATTTTTCTGTACTTTACTAGAGTTGGTGTAAGATATCATTTAATATGAGTCATATGACAAATAAAATATTCACAGATGTCAAAATTTCACATTATTTATTCATATAATATTACGTTAATAATGAAATAAGACAAATAAAATATTTGCAAATCTCAAAACTTCATATTCATTATTCACATAATATCACGTTAATAATGAAATGAGATTGACACAATAACAACATGAGATTACACCACTGCACGTCATATATTGCATAATTAATCAATTTAATTTAACATTTATATGATAAATAAATAATGTCATAAATAAACACTTAACACATTAATTACCCACTCATTTTTTGTGGACGAGATTTATGTTATTATAATTACAACTAAATATTGCAAGACATTATTGCTTACGAGTCTTTCTCCTTGTCGCTTTCCATTTCCAATAAATTAGACTTCCCCCAATGATCGAAAATGACGCATGAATTTCGTGCGAGTAACTACTTGCTTTCAAAATCATATAACCTATTATATAAGGCAAATATTTGTAATACCTTTCCATAGGAAAAAATGGTGTGAGACGGATAATAAGCGGAACGACACACTTTCGGATAGTAAAAATTTTCATGACATACTGTTATTAATAAAATTCTAGATAAAAAATATAAATATTCATAAACAAAAATGTTTGCAGCTTTGTAAATTATTTTATTAATAAACTTGTTTTCCTTTTTAAAATATGAATGAAATATCTTAATTTTTAAAAAATTAAAGGCAAAAGCTCCTGTGCACCCGGGCGCACGGAACACTTTCCGTGCGCCTTTAGAAATTTGTGCTAAATTGTATACCTTTTAGTATACAGATGTGTACCCTTTATTTTCTAAAGAAAAATCTGGGCGCACGAACAACACTCCGTGCGCCTTTAGAATTTTGTGTTAAATTGTATACCCTTTAGTATAAAAATGTGTACCCTTTATTTTCTAAAGAAAAAAAAATATTAATGAAAAGTGTATACCCTTTAGAACAAAATTGTGTACCTTTTAGTAATTAAAGTGTATACCCTTTAGACCAAATTAATGTACCCTTACCCATAATACAAAATTTCTAAAGGCGCACGGAATGTGTTCCGTGCGCCCGGGTGCACGCAAGCCTCACTCAAAATTAAAATAACTTCTATAATTTACTAAGGAAATAAAATGATTTCTCCACTTGCCACAAGTATAAATAGGGACTCAATTTTGTAATTTAACACGCTAAATAGCAAATGAATTTATTTAAGTAGGAAGAAAATAATATATATCATGAATAAATATATAAATAAAATAATTAATTGATAAGCATGCATCGTGGAAACAATTTTGAGAAGATTTGAATTAAGATTTAGAATTCATAAAACATAAGAAGAATTAAATTAAGATTTAGAATTCATAAAACATACTGATCTGTCGTGAAAAATACCTTAAAAGTTCAAGATAAAATATGCATAAAAATCTACGGGTGAGGTCCAATATTAAAGATTTAGAGAATAAAAATATCAATTATTCAACCAACAACGATTATAAGAAAATTAAGCTACCCAAACTATAAATATTCAAATACTCAAACATGACGGTCATGAAGACATTCCAAATATTATCTTGCAAATACTCTTAAATAAAATGTTTCGCTTATTTTAAAAGAATACAAATTAAATGAGCACTTGCACCCCACCGTCATACCTCGTCTTGCTCCTCAACTGTGACAATGACAATGATTTTATTGAAAGGGGTGAGTAAATAATAACTCAGTGGGAAAAATATTCGTCTACCATAATATGCACACATATTCAGATAAACGAAACGATACACCATAAAATTTTTTGTGACTGTGATGATCGATCATGGAACTCTGCGGGGTTACCCAAGGATTAATTAATACTTAAGAATCCCGACACCTGAAAGTGACATGGCTGTAATAGCACTACGAGAGTACTCTATGACTGTGACTGTGAGACTGTGAAATAATTCAGTAAATGTAAACATGTAAGCACATTAAGTAGACAAAAAGGTTTTAGAATTCCCCACCTTAAATTTGCAGAAAAATAAAATTGATGGAATGCACGCTCGAACTTGAACACACAGCGGACGTATAGATTTTCGTGACCAACAAAAAGGAAAAGATTTTATTTAGTGAGTCTGAATCGTGAAGTTTAAAAACTAAAACGTGAGTTTAAACTATTCTGCCTTCTTGTTCTCTGCAAGTACGTGCAGGATGTGTGTCCACGAAAAAGTATCCGTTCAGTTATAATGAGATTGTTGAGAAAATCGTGGTGGACATTTGAAAAGGAAAAAGATGAGAGATAATATAATAAGAATTTAAAATTTAAATGAATAATATGAAAATGATTTATGATAACAATTAATAAAAATGAAAATATTCATAATTTATGATTTATTAACGTATAAATAATGAATAAAAAAAATGTAAAATTTTGGGTTATCACAATAAGTGATGGATATTTGCAAGTGAATAATAAATTATTGAAAAAATATCAAAATTGATCCCGTAAGTATGACATATTTCAATTTTGGTTAGTTTTCATTTGCAATTCTCAATGTTGATCTTTTTTTGTCAAATTTTAGTTCTTTTGGTCCAAATTTTGTCATTTTCTAAAATTTAGTTATTTTTTTTGTCCAAGTTTAGTCATTTATATTCAAAAAAGTCCAAAATTGATCTGAAAGTGTATAAATTTTGGACAAAAAAGTGAAGAAAAAATGAGTAAATTTTGAAAAAAGGATCAAAATTTGATTAAAAAAACTAAAATTGAACAAAAAATGACCAAAACTGAGAATTATAAGAAAAAAAAAAGAACTAAAGTTGGAATCGGCCATACTTAAATGGCTGTTTTTAATATTTACCCTAAACTATTTTATAGAAATTTGAAGTACAAATAAAAAAAATAAAATTTTAATAAAAAATAATATTTTTAATAATGAGTAAAAACTATTTAAGAATGTAAGATGATTGACAAGATCTAATGCAAGTATTGCTCAATTTCGAAAGACAAAATATTTTGTAGACAACTCATATTCAAAATATATATACTTATTAATAATTTATTAATAAAAATATACTATACATTACATATAGAATTTATACAATTTATTAATAAATTTTAGAGAGAGATTTCAGTGCAACCGATTCCACCAAATATTTGGTGGAATCGGATCTCAAATCTCAGCAAAGAATCTCACGGGTCGTTGGTTTCTAGCTGGATCCCCTTCATCCAGTTTGCTGGTATGCACGTCTTGAATTGTTTTACATTTTCCGAGAATTATTTACCTCAGTTTCCTTCAATTTTTCTTCAATCTTACGCTGGTCATGCTGTCGCATTTTAGCCCAATCGGAGTCCCCTAGGGTTCTCCCTTCAAATATGCTCCTCCGTCCGCCGATGGTTGAGTCAATGAGATTTTAGTCATCCCCTTCTCTATTACTCTACCCAGGGCAGTCTTCTCAATCTCTCCCCAAGAGATTTCCCGCCGCCAATTTTCACTTTCGATCACCAGCCGGCAGATATAGCCTACACCGACGCCTGTTCAGTTACGATTCAGTGCCCTTAACAATGACTATGGCAGAGCCGCCACCGACTGAATCCACTGGTCTCGCTGCCGGTGCCACATGTTCTGGATTATCTCCATACTCTTTTTTATGATTTCTACAGTTTTTGCTCGTCTAGACGACAGTAACTCTCATGTAGGGGTGTGCATCGGTGCAAAACTGAATCGAACCAAATAAAAAACCGAACATTGAAATAAAAAAATTATAAAATCGAATCAAAATTGAATAAGTGGAAAAATTAAAGAAAACTGAACCGAAATCATCAGTTCGATATGGTTTTAAAACTGATTTAACCGATCTAGCTAAAATAAATAAGGCCATTTTGAGAGCCTGTAAAAGAGTTGGGCATGTGACGAGTGGACTTTTACTAAGCCCAAATTTATTTTCAACCAGCCCAAATAAATATGAATGTTTATTGAATATGACTTCAGACATTCAGACATGTATATTAGATTAACATTCAGTATTGGAATTGGGTGTGTGTGGCAGGATAACGTGGAGGCAATAATCAAAAGCTAACACATCAGCCATCATTTATCTAAGAAAACTTGCACCAAATTATTCACTTCAGTTTCCTCAACTGCTAATCAATCTGGGCAAAACCCAAAAATCCTTGACATCTTCGCAAAACTGTAATTACAAGCTCAATTCTTGAATCCATACAGTACCTGATCACAAGCTTCATCGTATAAGTCAAAAGCTATTTATTTTATTTTTAATTTCAAGCTTATTCTTTATGATTTTTTTGGGAATAATTCAGACATACAAATCTCAATTTGATCCATATAGTAAATCCATAAAACCCATTAATTCATATAGTAAAAAAAAAGGTAAATCCTTACAAATCTCAAATCTGAAATCCATATAGATCTGATTTCATTTTTTGAGAGAAAGAAAGAGAAGAAAGAAGAAAGAAGAAAGGGAAGGGAAATTATGAGAGTTACTAAGAAGAGAGGAAAATAAGATGTACGCCAGACGATCACTTGTCTGCCGTCGACCACCGAGAGCCGACGTCGGCAGAAGACGTGAGATGGTGTGGCGGCTGGCAGCAAGACTGGGAATCACAGCTTGGTGGAGTGGTGGGCTGGGCAGCGAGCTCAACTCTCAACTCAAATGTTGAAATGAAGTTTTGGGGTAGAGTTTTCTATTTATATACTCCATGAATATATCGGTTCGTTTATCGGTTTTCTAGTTTTCCAAGCCCTAAAATAGAAACCAAACCGAACAACTAATTTTTTATTTTCTGAAAATCAAAATCGAACCAAATTTTCAAAAACCGAACCGAATTGATCGGTTCAGTTCGATTCGGGCTGTTAATTCGATTTTAACCATTTCCTGCTCACCCTTACTCTCATGGATTGATTGGCTTTGTTCAATTTTTAGTGGAATTATTCATGAACGTGCCCGTGCTTATCCATCTTGTTTTTCATGGTTTGAGTTTTGCTCTCCTCTATTTCAAACACCTGCTGGTCCATGTTGCGTGATTCAAACACTTGCTGGTTCATGATGCCTATTCCTGGACTGCATCATCTTCACCTTTCGTAAAGTTTTTTCACTTACTTAGACTCCTTGTTGTTTTAATTGCTTGAGTTCAGGTTGAAGGAGTAGTGGATTGCTATCCTTTGCCTCAGATTGGACGAAGCTGATTGCATATACAAGTTGGGGCTATTTTGTTTTTTATTTACTGATTTGCGACTTCTGAGCTTTATGTTCTGTATCCTATACATGAGGTTGTTATTTATCTATTACCCTGATGAAGCCAATTGTTCATGATAGCTCTTGGATTACATCTTGGCTTATTTTTTTGTTCATTACTCCAAGATTAGAAATTGTAAATATTTTTTTGGTGTAATTTTTAAGAGCAATCTAATTAATTTTAAAGAGTAATCTAATTAATTGCAAAGAGTAACCTAATTATTTTTATAGAGTGATCTAACAATGTATAGATTGTACACAATTTAATTAATTTCGAAGAGTAGTCCAGTTAATTCCAAAGAGTGATCTAATTAACTCAAAAGAGTTACCTAATTATTTTTATAGAGTGATCTTAACAACGTATAGATTGCATACACAATTTAATTAATTTCGACGAGTAATTCAATTAATTCCAAAGAGTGATCTAATTAACTCCAAAGAGTAACCTAATCATTTACTTGGGACAGAGGGAGTATTAGGAGAAGCATTGTCAGATTAATTCATTATAAAAAAGACTTTATTGTTAGAAAATTGGAGTCTTAAATGAAAGAGTAATCCAATTCATTATAAAGAGTAATCTAATTATTTTTATAGAGTAATCTAAAAAATATTGACCAAATAAAACAATATAATCTAAATTAAATAGTAACCTAATTAATTAATTATAAAGAGTAAGCCAATTAATAAGAAAGAATAACCTAAAAAATATTGACCAAATAAAACAATATAAATATCACGCTAAGTTAATGTATCACTTTATATAGAAGTAATCAGATTACTCTTTTGGATTAATTAAATTACTAAAAAAGATCAAAAACATAGTTTTATATTGAATTGGAATCACCAAACCTATACATTTCTTCTCAAATAAAAATAATTGTTATCATAATACAATATAATAAGGATGTTATTGCATTATGTATTTATTTATTACTACCTAATTATTTTTGCGACACAACTAGTGACTTTTGAATTCTTTGGTGTACGTTTGCTTCTAAAATTTCTATACTCCCAACAACAAATTAGCCAATTTCAAGCATATATAATTAGATGTGTAACTAACACTAAATGCATACTCTATAAAATAGTCATACAATACAAGGACAAAAATTCAAAATATAAATTTGGGAAAAAAAATAAAAAATAATAGTGCTACATTAAGATTGAAATCTCATTGATGGCCACAATTGTGCAGTTTTGTTTAATTCAAAAAAAAAAAACTAAAAAAGTATATAAGTATAAGATCCGTTCAGATCTTATACACGCCGTTCAGATTTGCTCGCACTAGAAAGCACACCATCAAGCCCAGCCACAACACTGCCCATCGCCGACGTTGATGGTCGCCACCGAGTTCCATTTGCTGCCGCCTCAGTCAGTCGCCGGATCTGCCCGCCATTGATGAGAGTGAAAATAAGCGTGTTTTAGTGTCCAATTTAACACCTTTATGATGAGAATTATTATTATATATGAGCACAAGTATCTTATATTCAATATATGTGAGAAAAAAGTGCACTTGAGGTGTTTTATTGTATTTTAGGTGGAAAAATAATCAAAAATACAAAGTTGGAGAAAAGGTGCATCTTATGCAAGAATGCTGAAAAACGCACGTCCAACTTGTGTAATTTTTCTGTAATTTTGTGAAACTTTGAATTAGAATTGTGATATATGTTTGGAAAGCAAAAGAAGAGAGGGTCGTGTTGGCGTAAAGAACACCTCAATTGGATTCCAAACGAGAAAGTTATGATCAAAGTGGTAACGTCGCGCAAGCTGTTCCTGTTCAGCACGACTTTTCCATATTGCATGACTTGTTACATATACAAATTTTAGAGTTTCTAAGAGTTATTCATTGGATAGAAATCCAAGAAAGAGAGGATCGCGTGAGAGTAAGAATCACTCAAATCGGAGTTTTGAAGAGGAAGTTATGCAGAAAATCGTGAAGTCGCGCAGCTACCAGCGAGAATTTCTGAATTTATGCGTGTTTTTACACCCCAAGTGTGTGTCTGCGTGTTTTACAACCTAAGTGTGTATTTTCATATTTTCCAAGAAAAAGCTCATCCTAAGTCCATAAGGAGAGCTTATAAGTATAAAAGGGTATTGGATCACATTATTTTTCATTGAATTGAATTAGATTGGAGAACCACGACACAATCATCCTACACTCCACAAGGGGGGATCACCCCCAACCATCATCCACATCATTTTCTTCATCCATCCATCACTTTGAAGATTCATCTGTGGAATCAAGAGGAGAACCAAGAGGAGGATTCAAGACGGAGAAGGACGCGACGACGCCCATATCTAGGGTTTTCTTTATTTCCTAATTTATCTTGTATTTTCCAGACATATGAGTAAGATCTATCCAACCCCCATGATTGTTCTTCGCAATATCATGGGCTAGAACCATTTTGGTAGATCTAGGATTTTAAAAGTTCTTATGAATTAATTGAACTTTCGTGTGTATACTCCGTACAACACTACTTGTAGTTTAGTTTATATATGACTATGCATTTTTAATTCATACTCAGAATTGTTTTGTGTATCATTAACTGTTATGTAGAGTCTGAATACATATCTTGGTTATTGATTGAATGCGTTCACTGCTGAGAAAGATTCCATGTTATGATTTTAAGTGAGGGGACTTCAAAGCTTCATTAGAACTATCTTATATAAATACTTGTTAAGTGAATTGAATTCGGGTTAATAAGTAGGATAAAGATAGTAATTTTATAGTACCTATAAAGGGAGATCATATCGGGTTAGAGTACCAATCCTAGGGGGAAATAATTATTACTGATAGTACCTAGAAAGGGGGGTGAAATTATATATCTTGCTCCAAGGTTATTCACACGTGTTATACGCATGTTTGCTTGTGTCTATAGAGTAAATATGCATAGTTTAGTGATGCGCCCATATTCCACAAGGCAGAGTCGGACATTGATACATGAAAGGAAATTATTGAGTCATTGTTGTATTCTTCTAGTGTTAATTTTATTTTAATTGTTATTTAATTTTAGTATTTAGTTAATTAGATAATTATTCTCAAACTTAATTGCCATTCGTCTTGATTAATTTAGTTAATAATTAAATTGATAATGCGCCGTCCTTTGGGTTCAATATTTTACTTGGTCGCTTGCTTAAGCTGCAACTGATATCCTTAATACTTGGGGATTAATTTTGCGTACAAAGAAAATGTACATCAAGTTCTTGGCACCGTTGTCGGGGACGGCTGATGTTATTAGTTTATTATTTTTAGTATGATTAAGACTTTTACCGTCGTGACTCTCCGACGTTAAACATGAGCGTCTGTTGGGGGCTTGCCCTTCCATTTTATTGCTTTATTTCTTTTGTGTGAGTGAGGAATTATTATATTTGAAGTGCTCACACTTCAACAATTAAATCTCTTTTCAAACTTAGTTTCGACTTTCGTTTTTATTAAGTTTGGGGGGATGTGATGTACTTATCTCATCTTATGAGCACTAAGGGTATAATTTTCCTTTCATTGGTTGTTTGTTTGTTAGGGGGTTGATTTTTTGCGGCATATTAATATTTTAACCAGTATTGGTATGTCGATTTTTTGCAACTTACCTAATGTTTAGTGTGATGTTTTTGTGTGTTCCCTAATGTTCAGTGGTCGAATTTTTAATTTTTTATCTTTTTAATTTTGCTAGTATCTCCTATTTTATTATTGATGAATTTTGTGATTATGAGGTGTGTTTGAGTTTTGATGATAGAAAAAGGTAAAAGAGTGGTAAGATGAGTTCTATACTGAGGCTTTGACGTGACCGAGTTGAACAACTCGAGGAGCTCGTACATACGTTGAAGAAAAATTAGGTGCCCTCGTTTTCTTAATCTAATTTTATGTGTGCTTTTAATTCATAAGAGTGGAAGGATTGAATTTATATTTTTGGTGATCCATGTGAGCTTATATTGTTTGAATTGTGCTTGAAATTCATATGCTTTTGAAAATGATGAAGGGAGTGTACTTGAATTATATTGTGATATGAAGTTCTATGTATACTTGTGGGATATTACTTACCATGAAAAGTGCTCTATTACTTGTTAAAAACCCATGTGAGATTTTAAGCCTTGTTGATCATGTTAAATAATCACATGACATTTCTTTTCTGGTGAGTATCGTTCTTGTGTGTGTATTCTAGAACTTGCCTCTTGTCTTACTTGAAATTACATGTGTGTTAGATGATGGGAGATGATTTAAGGCCATCATTGAATTTATGAGTCACTTAGCCAAATAATTTCCTACCAAATGATGTTTATCCGTAGTTAGCCCCGTTGAGCTTAAAAACCTTATTCTTTGGCAGCCTACGAGAAATAACCACTTTGAGCATCTGAATTTTTTGAGCTTTGATTGTCCTTCTAGAAGAGAATTAATGGCTTTTCAAAGTGTGTTGATAGAGTTTTATAACATCTTGGGAAGAAATGAAATTGGTGTTAAAACAGTGATTGAGCTTGAAAATGCATATAAGGAAAATCATGGAGTAGTGCTTAAATCTAGTACTCATGGAATCAAACACCTTAGGGTAGTGCTTAAATCTAGTACCCTATGGAGGATGCGTGAGGTAGTACCCAAAAGTGGTACCTCGAGAAAAAGGAAAGAAGGAAAAAAATGTTGTGCTAGAAAAAAAAGTGAAAGTGTTGAGAAGAATGTTGTGTCTAATTGAAGTGAGTAAGAAGAATGAAAGATCATGATGGATCGCGACTTGATTGATCCGAAGTTTGAGTCACTTATCCATATATTTCCTACCTTAACCAAAGGGCCAATATTATATCCAAAAGAAAAGTCCTTTTTGATCCCATTGTCGAATCATACTTTTAGTGGTGGAGAGTTTGAGATATTTGTTGAGCTTATGGTTACGCATGCACTTGAATTGAATCTGAGCGTAAACACCATAACCCATAAGTGTACATCTTTTACACTTGAGCGCGAGTGATATATACTTCCCGTGAGAACATGTTAATGGAGCATTTGAATTGGTGGTGATTTTCTTATCTTGTATGCTATGAATTTATTATTACATGTAATAAGAGTTGCATGACCTAAGTTGAGGACAATTGTATTTTGAATGGGGTATTTGTCACAGTTTTTGTTTCCTCACTAATTTTCTTATTCTCTTTCTCTTTATTTTTATTTTGTAGCCTCGGGACGAACAACGGGTAAGTTTAGGAGATTGATGAGAGTGAAAATAAGCGTATTTTAGTGTCCAATTTAACACCTTTATGATGAGAATTGTTGTTATATATTAGCATAAGTGTCTTATATTCAATATATGTGAGAAAAAGGTGCACTTGAGGTGTTTTATTATATTTTAGGTGGAAAAAGGATCAAAAGTGCAAAGTTGGAGAAAAGGTGCATCTTGTGCAAGAATGCGAAAAAACACACGTCCAACTTGTGTAATTTTTCTGTATTTTTGTGGAGCTTTAAATTAAAAGTGTGATACTCGGTTGGAAAGCTACAAAATAGAGGGTCGCTTTGGCGTAAAGAACACCTCAATTAGATTCTAAATGAGAAAGTTATGATCAAAGTGGTAACGTCGCGCAAGTTGTTCCTGTTAAGCACGACTGTTCTACTTTGCATGACTTGTTACATATTCAAAAGTTAGAGTTTCTGAGAGTTCTTTATACGGATAGAAAGCCAAGAAAGAGAGGATCGCGTGAGTGCAAAAATAACTCAAATCGGAGTTTTGTAGAGGAAGTTATGCAGAAAATTGTGAAGTCGCGCAGCAGCCAACGAGAATTTTCGAGAATTTCCGAATTTGTGCGTGTTTTTACACCCCAAGTGTGTGTCTGCGTGTTTTACAACCTATGTGTGTATTTTTGTGTTTTCCAAGAAAAAGCTCATCCTAGGTCCTTAAGGAGAGCTTACAAGTATAAAAGGATATGTGGATCACATTATTATTCATTGAATTGGAGAACCACAACACAATCATCCTACACCCCACAAGTGGGGATCACCCCCAACTATCATCCACATCCTTTCCTCCATCCATCCATCACTTTGAAGATTCGTCTGTGGAATCAAGTGGAGAACCAAGAGGAGGATTCAAGACGGAGATGGACACGACGACTCCCACATCTAGGGTTTCCTTCATTTCCTAATTTATCTTGTATTTTTTGAACATATGAGTAAGATCTATCTAACCCCCATGATTGTTCTTCTCAACTTCATGGGCTAGACCGTTTTGGTAGATCTAGGATTTTGAAAGTTCTTATGAATTAATTGAACTTTTGTGTTTATACTCCGTACAACACTACTTGTGGTTTAGTTTATTTATGACTATGCATTTTTAATTCATACTCAGAGTTATTTTGTGCATCATTAACTGTTATGTAGAGTCTGAATACATATGTTGGTTATTGATTGAGTGCGTTCACTGCTGAGCAGGATTCCATGTTATGATTTCAAGTGAGGGGACTTCGAACCTTCATTAGAACTATCTTATATAAATATTTGTTAATTGAATTGAATTCGAGTTAATAAGTAGGATAAAGAGAGTAATTTTATAGTACCTATAAAGAAAGATCATATCGGGTTAGAGTACTAATCCTAGGGAGAAATAATTGATACTGATAGTACCTAGAAAGGGAGGGTGAAATTATATCTCTTACTCCAAGGTTATTCACACGTATTATACGCATGTTTTCTATAGAGTAAATATGCATAGCTTAGTGATGCGTCCATATTCCATAAGGCAGAGTCGGACATTGATATACGAAAGGAAATTAATGAGTGAAACTGAATTATCCTAGAGCTACCTATTCTCCATTCTTGAGTCACAGTCGTATTCTTCTAGTGTTTATTTTATTTTAATTGTTATTTAATTTTAGTATTTAGTTAATTAGATAATTATTCTCAAACTTAATTGCCATTCGTCTTGATTAATTTAGTTAATAATTAAATTGATAATACGCCGTCCTTTGGGTTCAATATTTCACTTGGTCGCTTGCTTAAGCTACAACTGATATCCTTAATACTTGAGAATTAATTTTGCGTGCAAAGAAAATGCGCATCAGCCATCAGCCACAAACGCCGAGCCACCGAGTTCTATCTGCCGCCACCGATTCCCGCTGCCTCACGAAGTTTCGTCTCTGCCATTAACAGGCTTTCGTTTCCCATCGCCAAGTTGCCGCGTTACGAGTTGGAGTGCGCCGCTACCTTGTCTTCATCGTCGAAGGAATTTTCAATAGATGACTCTAGAGTGAGAGAGAGTACAGGTGAGAAAGAAGGAAGCACAATAATGAAGGGAGAGAGAGGTTGTGGGAGGATGGATATTAGTGGGGTCCATTAGACATATCACATCACAATCAAAGATCTGTATTTTCAAATATTTGATCTAATTTTTAAATAAAGATCCAGTTGTATGTATTAAAAAAAAGCCTGTTGTATTAAAGTCTTTGTCTAAATTTTGTATCAACTTTTTTAATTGATAATCTTTTATAAAAAATTAATAGACCATTACTGATTAAAACCAATATAAAATTAGGTATACAGAAAATTAACTTCGTGCATCGATATATTTTTGAACGACAAAGTGTTTACAAAGGATATCTATCTCGATTCCACACAATTCATTATGTGTATATATATTTTTTTGGGTAAATTATCAAAACCGTCTCTAAATTTGTTCAAACTACTAAATAAATTCTGTGATTTAAAAAATTACCAATTATTCCCTTTAACTTGTTTTTTATTTGAACATTAATAAAAATACCATTTTTTCTTAAAAATAAAGAAGGGTGAAAATAACATCAAGACTCATATATTTAACATTGTATTTTTAAATTTCACTAATTTTTTTTAAATTTTTTTATTTTTTTTAAATGTAGAAAATTAGTGTTAGAGAGATTTTTTTTAACATGAAAATGACATCAATACCCACATATTTAACATTGTATTTTTAAATTTCACTATTTTATTTATTTTTTATTTTTAAATTTCAATACCTGAGGATTAATTTTTTTTAACATGAAAAAAATTAAAAAAATCCCTCTAATCCTAATTTTTTACATTAAAAAAATTAAAAAAAGTGAAATTTAAAAATAGAGTTTATTACTCCTAGATACACAATTTAGAGCATAATTATTCTATAATACTAAGGAAAAAAAATTCCCATCAGCTACACAAATTAGTTGCCGTGAGACTAAATTAGCCTTCTCTTTACACAAGGATCCCACTTTTCAATCGCTCAAGCCAGATGGAAGATCTCGCCGCTGTCTCGCCGAAACTCAACTTGAGCAATTTGCATAAATCACAATTTCAGTCCTGGATAGAATCGGGCGTGGAGCAACACAGGGCTTGAGTGATTAAGGCCAGACGAAGGCGACTGCCGGAGCTGGTGGTGGCCGGGAACGGCAGCAACGACCATTGAGAAAAGAAGGGGAACCCAAAAGCCCATCGTAAATCATCAGAAAAGGAGGCAAAACCTGGAGGGTGGAGGAGTATCCCCTGCAACCGAAGCAGGACCAGACTAATCCTTTCCTGAAATAATAGTTCTGCGGCGGCGGGATCTGAAATTACAGATCGGCGGTGGCGGTGAAGGAAACCCTTGGACAAGAAAGTAGCGTCGACAGCCGTCGTATTCAAGGATGCCAATGAAAACATATTTGCCAGCGAGATCTACTTAGCGGCGAATGGCGAACGAGGGTCGATATGCACCAAAGAGGTGTTATAGAAACACTACTCTGGTAAGCTTCCTCCAATAATTAAGCTTTTGGTTCCATTAACCTTATTTTTATAAATTAGTTCTTGTGTACGACTATTGAAAGTAATTACTCCATTATATGTCAGTAATTAAATTTTATATCCCTTTTTCTTTTATCATCCTCAACGAATACTATATTTCTCTGCATAACCATTATAGTATGTAGGTTCACTTGGAAGCTTGATAGAATATGTATGTTATATTTTCTCTAACCTTCATTCTGTTCTTGATTGATATTTTGTGGAGGTAGGCTCGTCTGTAATAATGGTTTTGATGATCAATGTTCACTATATATTGGAGTTAAATGGAATTATTGCTATCAAAGAACACAAAATGATGAATAATTGGTTTAGATAAGTCATTAGATTATAGATATCTTTGAGCTTAAGTAGTGACAAAAGCTTTGCCTAATCCTAATATGCAGATGATTGGGGGGAAAAGTGTATCCATGAATCACTCTCTTCCAGCGGAGCTGTTGTTTGAGATTCTTACCCGTCTCCCGGCTCAGGACATTTAAAACCACGTTCGTTCTGTTTGTCAAATGTGATACCGTTGATCCATACCCACTCTTTCATAGATGCACTCCCACAGTGCTACCGGGGAATAATCAAGCGATGAAATAATCAAAAAGATGATATCAGAAGGTGAGATGATGGGAGTAGATGAGGGAAGGGGGGAGAAGTTGTGGAGAAAACTCAACAAAGGAATGAGGCCATGAAGGAGATTCGAAAAAGCTTGGTTAAATTGCATCAAGTGTTTCTTGATATGGAAGTGATGGTTGAGGAACAGTGTGAGAAAATGTACAACATTGAGGAGAATGTGGCTAGTGCTGCTGGTAATATCAAAAGGGGTGTGAAGGAGCTCGATCGTGCTAAGCTGATGAAGAGCAGAAAGACTTGGGCTTAATGGATTGCTGTCATAGTGCTTAAGTTCTTGTTGGTATGCTTCATTTCATTTTTGTTTTAAATTTAGAAAATTATTGGATCAGGATCCTTCTGATTATTGCTCTTCTTTGGAAAGACATCATGATGGTTTTTTAGTTGAGATTCCTGCAGTTGTTCAATTTTTTTTATTATAAAAAATTATTATTCAATTGGGACATGTCTGCACAATAATTAATGACTACACTCTAAAAATAAGTGATTACTCCTAATTGGTAATTTTGTATGAGAATTTTGGAGAGTAAAAGGAGAGGTTTGCAAACACCCATGACAGGTAATTGGAATATGTGTAAACAAATGTGCAAAAACGTAATTTGTGGTAGAAATGTGCAAAAATATTATTAATTTTGCACAATTTTTTATATGGAGTTGAAATATGTGTAAGACTACTTAAGTTAAGAAATGTGCAAAATCTTTGTGCAAAAATTAATTTTGCACAATTTAATCAATTTTGCACAATTTTTTATGTGGAGTCGGGATAAGTGTAAAAAAAGAATTAGGTTAAGAAATGTGCAAAATTATTATACAAAAATTAATTTTGCATAATTTTCTATGTGGAGTCGGCATACATATAAAAGAAGACTTAGGTTAAGAAATGTGCAAAAATTAATTTTGCACAATTTAATAAAAAATGTGTAAAACAAATTGTGCAAAAATCAGGCCGGTCGTCGGGCCTCCGCCGGAGCGCCGCCTGACCTCCGCCGCAGGCTGCCGGAAAAAAAATTATTCAAACCAAATTGTGCAAAACAAATTTGTGCAAACAAATTGTGCAACACATAGGGGTATTTATGGTATCACAATCATAATTGTGTAGTTATGAGTAATAGTGCTTTGAGTCATGTAGTTTATAACAATTATGCATTATTTTATGTATCCAATAGTAAGTGACCCTTAAAAATACAATGTTAAATTTATGGGTATTAATGTCATTTCCTTTCCTCTTTATTTAAAAAAATATTTTTATCAATGTTCAAATAAAAAACAAGTCAAAGGGGGGTAATTGGTAGTTTTTCAAATCACATGACTTATTTGGTAGTTTAGACAAATCTTGAGGGGTTTTGAGTTTTTTTAAAGCCACAATTCATAAAATTAAAAAGAAAAAGAAAATTACGAACACTACAAAAAAAATATTTTTTAGCAACTAAATTTACCAATGAAATTCAATCTGTTGGTAATTACCAAAGGGTTAGCAACAAAAAATGATATTTTTGTTTTAGCAATGGAATGCCAACGAATTTATTCTCTATTTTACCAACGGAATTCAATCCGTTGGTAATTACCAACGGATTAACAAGGAAATCATTACATAAATTACCAATGGAATTATTAGCAACGGCTTACCAATGGAATTATTTACCAATGAAATTTATTTTTTATTGCAAAAAATTTACCAACCACCACTTTACCAACGAAATTTTACCAACGGATTCCGTTGCTAAGCCAATTTACTTAGATTTGGATTTTCGAATCATAGGGCGGCAGTAAATCCACCTCAAGGTTATATTTTTAATGGAAGTAGATCCATAGTATGGAGGAGTGTCATATAGAATATATATTTCAGACTCCACCATGAAAAAAGGATAATATTGGAGCCTTGTGGCGGCCAAAGTAACTGTTTGGTTCTAGAAACTTCGTAATGGACTTAGATGTGATTTTGAGTTTGTCCAAGGTTATCACAATTTATTGTGATAATAATGGTGCAGTAGCAAACCTGAAGGAATCAGGAGTCCATAAGAAAATTAAACACATTGATAGCTAGTACTACCTGATACGAGAAATCGTATGATGAGGGGAAGGTTGTTGTCTCCTAGATTGCATCGGATGATAACATAGTAAATCCTTTTACAAGGACTTTAAGGTGAAAGCTTTTAATAGTCAAGTAGTGGGAGTGGTAATCAGATGCATGGCAGCATAGTCTTTTAGTATAAGTGGGAGATTGTTGGATTGTATACTAAAAGTCTAGCTTTTTGTATGAACAATGTTTAGATAATATTTGAAATGAGAATCATGTGATCAAAAGTTTGCAATTAAGTTATTGTAAAAGTTCATTTACTTTATACTGTAGATAATGTGGTGTGCGGCATCACACGGAAGATCATATTATCGGCTTCTTATATAGTATAAACAGATATTCACAACCGAGAGAGAAGGAGACTATCTATCAGTATGGTTGTAGTGTGATTTGGCATTAGTCGGTCTTGACTATAAAATTGCACTAGTGCGCTTTATGTGTATTGAATAGGACCGCTGTTGAGATCGTTTGGTTCATACTGACTATATAATAGAACTTGATCTCTGTTATTATGGAAGTTTGTACTCTTAATTCCTATACAATAACCTCGACACGTAAGCCAATATTTATCTCTTTAATTCATCAATGGGTGAGATTTAATTATTAAATCAATATACTCGGTGAGTTAGGAAATGGTACTGTCTCTATGGTATGTTGTTGATTGTAGAAGGAATCTGTGTCCTAACAAAATTGGTTGATGATGTCACCTTGAGAAGCTCATAATGATTATCATGTAAACCCTACAGATGGATTTATTCCGGCATGAAAATAAGATTGAGTGGTACTACTCTCGGTAATTATATTAATTAATGGAGTTGTCAGTAACTTAATTAATTAATGGGCATTGAATCTTAAATACGAGGAGATTAACAGGCTCATAATAAGAAGGAGTCCATAAACGTAATTTGAGATTAGGGTGGTAGTGCAATAATATTTCTTTAGTGGAATGATTTATTATTATTGGACTTAAGTATAAGTTTTGGGCTAAACTTGGATGCTTAATTCACATGACAAAAAATGTGAGAGAGAGATTGACTGCAGATTGAGTTTGTCTCGTAGATCGTTGCCCACACAACGTCGAGACGTGGCTTAGGAATACAACAGAAGACCGAAAGGTCGTTTGCTATTTCTGGCCTTCAACTTCCATGAATTTTATAAAATTGTGTGAAACTCAAAACTATACGTGTGATACACAGTTGGAAAGCCACGGAAGAGATGATCATTTTGGGGCGTAGAACACTCTAATCAGAGAAAACCATGACGCTGCGTAGGCTGTCGGTGAGAATCCATCTTCTTCAACATACCCTGGTGAAAGGTAATACGTTTCTTATTTTCTTGCTTCCACTGTAGAAATTTATGGAACCCTAATGGTTCACTTTAATCAAAAGATCCAAACGACAATAATTGGAATCCCATTTTTTGGTCAGAAATTGGGCTTTTCGGCAAGGTATCCTACGTGAAAAATGAGATTAACATGGACAGCTTCCTCCGGTGGATGAGCTCCCTCCGACGCCCTGCACATGCTTCACATGATTAGAATTAAAGAGGCTAACTGGTCGAACAAAGCAACATGAAGATGGTCGGACCCTACCCTAGCTTACAGGATCCATTACTCGTTCGAGATCTAAGATGCCATACAATGTTAAAGCAAAAATCTACCATAACACAAAACGAATTTATAATTAAAAAACGCTTGCTGTCTAACAAATCAAATATAGATCTAAAGGCAGGATGGATTAATGACTAGTAGATGAAAGAGAGAAGCATGCTTAAACCCAAAGAGCAATTTGGGAAATAGAAGAAGAGAAATAAGAATAGGGATAGCTGTACAGTGATGGGCGGCTCACGTGGATCCTTCAGTTCTGGTGAGCCTCGCTCCAGTGCCTTCCGAAATTCCACAACCAGAGCTATCTCATTTGCATGCGCAGGGTGTCGGAGAGAGCTCCTCCACCATAGGAAGCTGTCCATCTTAATCTCATTTACAACGTAGGATTACCTTGCCGGAAAGCCCCAATTTTTGGCAAAAAAATGGGGTTTCAGCGACTTTGGGATAAAAATTGGCCAATTTCAGAAGTTACGTGACGAAATTAAAATTTTTATCTTTTTTTGGATAGAATAAAAAATTCCTTATAGTTATGGGACCAAAAATGATTTTAACTCTTATATAAATAAAGTAGTATGTGTAGGCAAATAAATTTTATTGCCTAATAAATATAAATGCAAAGGAAAATATATTAAATATTGATTAAATATTTATTTATTAAGGAATTTAAATAAATTAAATCGTAAGATAATTGAATAAATAATTGATAACTAATATAATTATTTGAGCCCAAATTCAAGTCAAATGGGCTCAATTCAAGTCAAGTGGGCCTAATCCAAGTCAAATAAGCCCAAAATCAAATCCAGCAGACCTAATTAAATTAAATAGGCCCAGATCAAATCCAGTAAGCCTGATTAAATTAAATAGGTCTGTACCCAATCTAGCAGGCTGAATTAAAGGAGAAAAGCTCAATATATCTTTTCAAGAAGAAAATATCTCACAAGTGGTTATTTCCTCCACCTATAAATAAGGGCCTTCGGTCCTCATTCCATTCACTCTGAAAATCCTGAAGACCTAAAGGATTCTAAAGATCAAGTTCAAGATGATCAAGTCAAGAACACTCAAGATCTTCAAGTCAAGTTCAAATCATCTTCAAGTCAAGAACAGTCTCCGATCAGAGACCAAGGTGCTAAGCCTCTCCGATCCAGCATTATTCATATCAAATTCATCCAGCATTCTCCGTGGAGTCAACGTTCTATCAAATATAGCGGCGTACTTCACAATAAATCTTCAAGTCAACATTCGATCCGAACAAAGCTCTACTCCTCCGGACAAATGTTATAAAGCCATCAAATCAGAGCTCGGACAAGCTTCATCTGAACATCCAGCACCAAAAGTTGAAAAAGTCAAGAAGTCAACTCAAGAGAGGTATCAAAGGATAGCTAGAGACTGTTCATTCAAATTATAAAGTTTAATCCATATCGGATTATCATTGTAATATATTTTGTGTTTATTATTTTAATAAATACAAATTTTGTTGTTACAGTATATTTATTAAATATTTAAAGTATATTTATAAATATAATAAATGATACATTAAAGTATGAATCTAGTGTGTTATAATATGATTGAGTAAAATATTCTTAAGTACCAATCAACATACTTACCTATATAATAATTATTATACTTTAATAACAGATCGATACATCCCACAACCCCTTTTATATAAATTCATCCAGCAAGAATTTGCTCTTTCTAAACATCTCCATAATTATAATAATAATAATAATAATAATAATATTATTATTATTTTATCAGTAAATGTTAGTTTTGAGTACGTAGTTAGATTTTAGTTCATCAGGCGTCCTATATACTTCAAGATTTCTCCAAAGCACCTTATAACTTCCTTAATTCGTTCTCAAATGAAATCGTATCTTGATCACTCACTATAATTATTATTATTATTAGCATATTCACAAAAGCAAACATTAACATCTAAATATTTTTAAAAGGGATAAAATAAATTTAAAACTTGTCAAGTTTCCTTGTAATGAGCTTCACTTTCTGAACTAACACCACTCGGTAACTGATGAGAGTAGAAATTAGCGTGTTTTAATATCCAATTGAACACCTTTTTGATTGATATTGTTGTCATATATTAGCACAAGGGTCTTATATTCAATATATTTGAGAAAAAGGTGCGTTTGAGGTTTTTTGATGTGTTTTAGGGGGAAAAAGGACCAAAAGAACAAAGTTGGAGAAAAGGTGCAACTTGTGCATAAATGCTGAAAAATGCACGTCCAACTTGTGTAATTTTTCTGTATTTGTGTAGAGATCAAAACTGTTGCTGTGATGCACGGTTGGAAAGTCACTGAATAGAGGATTATTTTGGCGTAAAGAACACCTCAATTGGATTCCAAACAAGGAAGTTATGAGCAAAGAAGTGACGTCGCGCGAACTGTGCCGAACAGAACGGATGTTCTACTTTCCTGGCTTGTTAAAGATTCAAATCTTTGATTTTTCTTGAGTTATTTATATGGATAGAAAGCCAAGGAAGAGAGGATCGCGTGAGCGCAAGAATCACTCAAATCGGAGCTCGAATGTGGAAGTTATACGTAAAACAGTGAGACGGCGCAAGTGTGATTCGACCACGACAGTTTTGTTCGACCAAATAATTTGGTCGAACCACAGCCATTTTGGTCGAACCAGAAGCCTGAAGTGCAAAAAATTGCCGATTTTGATTCGACCATGGTTCGATCAAGCCCTAGGTCGAACCCTAGGTCGAACCACATGCCTGGGACGCGTCCAAATCTGATTTTTACACCCCTAGTGTGTGTTTTTGCATATTTTCCAAGAAAAAGCCCATCCTAGGTCCATAAGGAGAGCTTACAAGTATAAAAGGGGATGTAGATCACATCATTATGGGAAGAAGAGATAGAATGAATTGGAGAGGAGCCACATCCATCATACACCACCCCACAAGGGGGGATCACCCCCCAACCATCATCCACATCCTTTCCTCCATCCATCCATCACTTTGAAGATTTGTCTGTGGAATCAAGAGGAGAACTAAGAGGAGAATTCCAGATGGAGAAGGATGCGACGACGCCACATCTAAGGTTTATTTTATTTTCTAATTTATCTTGCAATTTTCCAGACATCCGGGTAAGATCTATCCAACACCCATGATTGTTTTTCATAACATCATGGGCTAGAGCCTTCTTGGTAGAACTAGGATTGTGAAGGTTTTACGAATTAATTAAAATTTTGTATGTATACTACGTACAACACTACTTGTGGATTTATTTTATATATGATTGTGCTTTCTTAATCCATATTCACGGTCATTTTGTGCATCTTCAATTGGTATATAGAGTCTGAATATATATATCTTGGTTGTAGATTGAGTGCGTTCACCGCTGAACAGGATACCATGTTATGATTCTAAGTGAGGGGTCTCCGAAACTTCATTAGAACTATCATATATGAATACTTATTAATTGAATTGAATTCGGGTTATTAAGTAGGAAAAAGAGGATAATTTTATAGTACCTATAAAGAGAGATCATATCGGATTAGAGTACCAATTGGCCAGGGAAATAATTGATACTGATAGTACCTAGAAAGGGGGTGGAATTATATCTCTTGCTCTGAGGTTATTCACACGTGTTACACGCATGTTTACTTGTGTCTATAGAGTAGATATGCATGGTTTAGTGATGCGTCCATATTCCACAAGGCAGAGTCGGACATCAACACACGAAAGGGAAATTAATGCGTGAAACTGGATTATCCTAGGGCTACCTATTTTCCTACTTGATCCACTTTCGTATTCTTCGAGTGATATTTTATTTTATTTGCTATTTTAATTACTTGTTTAGTAGTTTAATAATTAAATCTCAAATCTTATTGCCATCTTGTCTTAATTAATTTAGTAAATAATTAAATTGATAATACGCCGTCCTTTAGGTTCGATAATTCACTTGGTCGCTTGCTGAAGCTGCAATTGATATCCTTAATACTTGGGGATTAATTTTGCGTGCAAAGAAAACGTGCATCAGTAACCACCATATATTATCGTAAAATTTATATTATTGTGCCTAGATAGATAAGTTTATACCCTAAATATTATTGTTCCACATTGCTCTAAGCTTCTGTAATTTTTTTTTCCCAAAGAATTTTCCCACCACATTTCTTTGTACATTATACTTAAACTAAAAGGGGAATTTTAATTCAGTACACCATGTGAAGCTAAGTGAAGTCTATAAATAATTAATTTGCATAATATACTCGAATGACACATTCACACCAAGTTATGAGTGAAGATTTTGCAAGCTTACCACAGAAGATTGCCAATGATCATATTAACATAATGTGAACTATGGCTGCTATGATGAGAATAAAGTAAGAATGATGAGAAACATCTATGACTGCTATACTTCATTACATAAGAACAACAAATGTTAATTCAATCATAAATTAATCTTCCACCTTCACTTAAATCCTCTCATTATAAATATATATAATTTACTTTATCTTTTAGATACTACAAGAATACCTTCTTCACTTTAAATCCTCTCATTATAAATATATATAATTAACTTTATTATCTAATAGATAATATAAAAATACCTTTTTCACATTCTCATAAATTGGTATTAATATTTTAGCAAACAATATATATATATATATATGTGTATATATTTTATTTTATATTTTCTTTGACTTATCTAAATATTTTTAAAAAATGATTTAATATTTTACTCGTGAAATGTTCTCACGCACAGGAGGGTGAAATTCTTAATTTTTGGCCCAAACACACGCAACACGAGTTGGTATACCCAACTCGAGTTACCAAAATAACTCGTGTTGCATTGAAATGAAACTCGTGTAAACCTAACACAAGTCGTGTTACTAAGTCGTGTCTTCGCCTGTCAAGTCGAGCTGCGATGCTCTGGAACTATTTTGGCCACAGACTCCAACACGAGTCGAGCTGGCAAGTCAAGCTACTGCCTGTCAACTCGTGTTAGCTCACTGGACAAAATCCGATGTTGCCCTGCCTCACACGACATACAACTTGGCTTGCCTCAGACACAAGACGACTCGAGCTCCAAGTCGAGTTGCTCAGGATAAGTCGAGTTGGCTCACTGATCAATTTTGACCTCCTACGGCACTCTACTCAACTCGAGTTGACAAGCCATGTTGAGGCTTGCAACTCGAGTAAGCTCTTTTTCCACTCGTTTCTTGCTCGTCTTTGGTTCTGCTTCATTGAAGCCAGTTTTAACTTTCAAAACTCAACAAAACACCTTAGTAGCACCATAACCATGCAAAATACGTAAACCCTGCAATTCCACACGAATATATGGCCTTATTCTAACAAAAATAGTGTATTGTGAGACTGAAAAGACGTAAATTTCCACTCTCATCAACCTCCCAAACTACCATATTGTTCGTCCCCGAACAACAAATTCAAAATAAGAGAGAGATGAGAGTTGAAATTCTACAGCAAATAAGGGATCACATAAATCCAAACCAAGATAATATACTCAAATGTCAAAATTCTACCAATTGAAACATGCATGTCAAATCAGTCACTTCCTATTTCAAAATGCTCACCATCCACTCTCACCGAAGGTATTTACACTCATTGTTCAAGTGTGAGCTTTACACTCTCATGGCTGAAATATAAGCACTCAAATCAATTCACATGCACGCGTTACCATAAGCTTGACAATTATCTAAACTCTCCACTAACTTAAAAGACTTAACGATGGGATCGCAAAGGACTTGCTTAAGGTTGTAACGTTGGCTCTTTGGATAAGGGTAGGTAAATATAGGATAAGTAACTCAATCACTAGTAGAGAATCAAAAGCAAAGATATATCTTCAACACATATACTCGACTAATCAATCTCCTTCTCTTTTTCCTCTTTCCATTTCTTTTCATCATTTCAGTACTCCCTTTACTTTCTAGCTCAACATTTTCTTTTTATTTCTTTCCCTTCCTTTTAAATAGGGTACCAGTTTCAGGCACTACCCCCTTTTACAAGTTTTAACCATCCTTCATCTTACATCACTGTTCACCAACGTTTTTCTTTCTAATTTCTTCACACAGCACCAACCCGACTCCTTTAATTCTCTACTAGGATAGGTATTTAAAGGTCTTTAAAGGATTAAGTTGGCTATCTTTATAGGTTTCCAACGAATAAGGCTTAAAGACTCAAACGGGAGACTATGGATATTATTACAAGGTAGGATAAAACTTTGGCTAGTGACTCAATAAAGGACGAAATAGCCTAAGTTCATTTCCCATCATATAATCAATCATCTAGTCTCAAGTAGATTAAAGGTCAAGTTCTAGAATCCATGCAAGAGAACGATGCTCTCAAGAATAAAACCAATCATGTGTAATTTTCATGATTCTTAGAAGCTCAAATCTGACAAGGTTATAATAGAATAATAAGCACTCCTACATAGGCTTATGATCCAATTTTAATACATGCAACAATCTTAAGCATTCCACCATCCGAGTACATATCTAGCTTGATTATCCAATACTTAACATCTCAACACCATTTATAAATATCAATCACAGATTTAATCACTTAGTACAGGCCGATCAAATGAGACATGAAAACCTAACAAATAATCAATTGTCAAGCTACAAATCACCATAGATACCAGGAAACGAAAAGAAAAATACAACCTCTTTACAAGGCTATTAATCCCCCTCGCCATCATCAGGTCCATAATCATCTTCGGTGCCCTCTCCATCACCTGGACCCATCTACCACTCATCAAAGTCTCTCCTTAAATCCTCAAAATCATCTAGCCTGGTGGCGATGTCGTTATTGGTCGTGGCCAACGCACCCAGATGCCTATCAGAAATAACCTGATTCCTCAAGAATGTGGCCATCTGCCTGCTTATCTCTCGATTCTCTACAGCTCTCTGCATGTTCTCCTCTCTTCTCCGCCTGTTCTCCTCCATCAAATACTCATTATGCGTACGAGCTCCCTGTGCCTGATATCCCCACCAATCATACATGGGAGCCCATGCCTCAAATCCGGGCAGCGAAACAGGTGGTGCCATCCCGTACAAAGGTACTCCACCAAAATTAGGTGGCACAGGGTACTGCTCTTCCCCTATAAACTGATTATCATACTGGGCACCAGCGAACTCTGCAGCTCCTTGATCTCCTCCACCAATCTCTTCCTCCATCAGTTGTGGTTGCTGCTTTGGAACCTCAGGCTCTCCCATGGCCATCGGGAACATCCTAGCCAGTTCATTCCTCACTATATTCTGCCACGTATGGTTCATTATCCCTTCACGAATGGCCACGTGATCAGCTGTGTCCATCAAAAGATTCTCCTCGGTTCTAGCTGTGGTGAACTGATGCAGTGTCATAGGGAACAAAAATGACAACCCATCCTCCTTGAATACATACATGATTCCTTGAGGGTCCCTCTTCATGATCCCTCTTCGCACCAAAGCTGTTAAGTCGAGGTCTGGTGGGTCCCTGATATACTCCATCCCCGAGGTATCGATACCGTAGTGATGGGCGATTGGAGTAATCAGTCCTCCTATATTCACCTTCTGTGTTGAACATACCTTGAAGATATGCCGCCAAGTTGAATTGCACTGCATTGAGCATACACCACAACACATACAGTTCACCTTGGGTAATGCTACCCCCTTCTGCTCGACAAAAAATCGTGCTAGACAGAATCTGATCCATATACCGAAGGACTGGATTCCTGATGAAAGTCGCTTTCGCCACACTCGACTTAAACTTTCTCTTTCCGGTGATAGATTCCCAAAACTCATCAGCCTTAAACCTCTTATCCTCAGCAAAAGCAACACCCACAGGAGCTCCCAATGCTCAGTTTAAACCATCCAAGTCAATCTCTCTGAATACTCCTCCCAGATAAAACTCAGCAGCATAAGGGAGTTTGTCCATCGGATCTGAGAAGACCTTCAACGTGGATAAGAACTCCGCTATCAACTGAAAGTGGATTCTTCCTTTCTGCTCAATAAACTGACGAATCCCAACCCGATCGAACATATCTAAGATCTCCTCAGCAATTTTCAAAGTAGTCATGGTTCCATCATCTTGATAACGCGTACATGTGATCTTATCTGACATTTTTTTCCATATCGGAGCTATCTCGACCCAGTTATTCATATTCAGCTTGAAGTCCGAAGGTAATCTCTTGAGTCTCCTCAACTTATCCATCCTTGCGTTAGTTGTGTCATCCGGTGCCTGACTGGAGAAACCGGAGGCACCTTTCCTTTTCTTACTCGGTCCATCTCCTTTATCTATTTTCTTTCCTTTTCCTTTTCCTCCATCACTAGCATCACTCTTCTTTCCACTGCCTGAAAGGAATGCAAAATATTTAACCACACTCTTTATAATCCGAACACAAGATACTCCCTTAATATGAACTTCGTGTAGGACAACAATAACTATCATCAATCAAATTCAACAATTCAACATACTCAAGTCCTTATCAAGTGAAATTTTCAACATATAGACATGAATCAACTTCACTCAACAACACTCAAATATGTTCTTTTCAATGCAAAACATGAATTCAATCGCACTTCAACATGTATCCTACACAATACTTCACCCAATTGCAATAAAAATCAAGTAATTCAAATCATAGTTAAGCAAATTTCAACACATATACCTGAGTATCAATTTTTTCCTAACCACAACTCTTCATACTCAATATGCTTGCTCTCAAATTTTCAAAATTCAAGCCTGTATTCATATTATTTCACTCCACATATACCAATCATGAATGAATTATCAAAAATTCATCTCACACAATGGATTAGGATCAATTTGTAAGCAAACTAACATACATACCACGTGTTCGACGAAATTCCTCAACTAAAAACCCAATTTAAACATGTAAATTCCACATTATCACACTCACACATTGCAAATTCGCAACCAATTCAGAATATAAGCACATAATGAGTAAGAAGCACATACCTCTAAGGTTATACAAGTTGGAATCGGACTTCAAGTAATCTTCACAAATAAATTCGAAAAGCCCTAATTTTTGCCCCAATTTGCTTCAAAACCCTAGAGATTATGTGTTTGTGATGGTGGGTGAAGTGATTAAGTTGTGCGGAATGGTGGATTACGGATGAAAAATTGAAGGGAAGAAAGGGGTGCGACACGGGTTGAATTCGGAAAGAAACGAATGAGAGCAAGTGCCCAATACCCCTGATTTTAACATAAAAATTTCGAACCTGGGGCCCAACACGAGTCGAGTTGCAACTCGTGTTGGCCTTACAGGGTCGAGCTAGCTGCTTTGATGTTTCTGGACGATTTTTGGCTCCCAACACGACTCGAGTTACAAGTCGAGTAGGTCTTGTCAAGTTGTGTTGGGCTTTTAGATGTCTCTCGGCACACAACTCGACTCGTGTTATGCAAGTCAGGCTGTTGCATGTCAACTCGTGTTGACTCCATCTGAAACATGTTCACCTCGGCCTCCCAACACGAGTCGTGTTACAAGTCGAGTTACAACTTGTCAACTCGTGTTGGCCCCTAAAGCACCAAAAATTCATCCTTTCCTCCGTTTTCCCTTGAACTCACTTAGAAATCATATATCAATCATCAAACATTCACCAAAAGTCAAGGACAAAGAGAGAAGACTCATATGTATGCATCAAACGACTCAAACCTTCAACCAACAACTCAATTATACCAACCATATCATCAAAAATGCTCAAAACATCTCTTGCTCAACTCAATCAAGTACTTAGGAGAATCCAACAATAATCATCAAGAACAAAAAATATAACCACACTCAAACTAGGATCAATACGCAACAAAAACAAACAAACGATACACACCTAGAAAATCACAAAAACAAATCGATATCTCAATATAATCAAGTAGTTCAAAAATACTAAAAAGTCACAAAAAAATTAATCATCCAAGCACACAACACAATGAAGCGATTCTACTCTGGTATAGCAAGACATAAGTATATACGTATCCCCTCCAAACTTGAATCAAACAAAGTGAGGGAATAAGTTTGTAAAGAAGTCTATACTGTAGTCGAGCAACACCTAATAAAATATCTTCATTGACACAGACTCAATAAAGCAAATAAAAAATGGGAGGGTCGGCCCCCAACAAGCGCTCACGTTTAACATCGGAGAGTCACGACGGATACCTCTAACTTAAGTACTCAAGAGAGAGCACTTGCTTATCAGGCAGCGACTTGTAATGCTCCAATCGTTGTCCATTCGCTACCATGATCTCACCTCTTTTATCCTTCAATTCAAAGCTCCCCCCTCCACAGGCTCTATGTATGACATATGGTCCAACCCACTTGGACTTGAGCTTACCTGCAAACAATTTGAGATGAGAATTGAAAAGAATTACCTGATCTCCATTCTTGAATTCTTTGAAACGGATCTTCGCATCGTGCCATCTCTTCATTCGTGCCTTGAAGATCCTTGAATTCTCATACGCTCTCTCTCGGAATTCATCTAACTCATTGATTTGAGAAAGACAAAAATCCTTAGCATCCTCCATGCTCAGGTTCAAATGCCTTATCTCCTAAAGAGCTTTATGTTCAAATGCCGGAAGATGGTAAGATTTCCCATAAACTATTTGATATGGCGACATCCCCAAGACAGTCTTGAAGGCTGTTCTGAATCCCCACAAAGCATCATCAATCTTCGTGGACCAATCTTTCCTTGTGCTTCCCACTGTCTTTTCCAACACTTGCTTAATCTGATGGTTTAAAACCTCAGCTTGCCCATTTGCTTGTGGATGATAGGGTGTTGTAATCCTATGCTTCACACCATACTCTCGAAGCACCTTCTCTATCAACTTATTGACAAAGTGGCTTTCTCCATCGCTTATGAGTGCCTTCGGTACCCCATACCGATTGAAAATGTTCTTTTTAATAAAATCCTGCGCCACTCTTGCCTCGTTCGTCCTGGTTGGAATCGCTTTCACCCATTTTGAAACGTAGTCCACCGCAAGAAGAATGTAGAAGAATCCACTAGATAGGGGAAATGGCCCCATAAAGTTAATCTCCCATACATCGAAAATCTCGACTACAACGCTAGTATGCAGAGGCATCTCATCTCTCTTTGAAATGTTCCCCATTCGCTGGCATCTATCATATGTATCCATATACTCTTGACAGCTCTTGAACAGGGTAGGCCAATAAAAACCAGACTGAAGCACTTTGTGAGCAGTCTTCTGGGCGCCGAAATGACCCCCATTTGGCTGCGAGTGGCAGAAATCCAAGACACTCTCCCATTCTACCTCAGGAACACACCTCCAGATAATGGAATCCATGCAGATTTTGTAAACCCATGGCTCCTCCCATAAGATGGACTAAACATCGTGCAGAAACTTAACCATCTAGTGTCTACTTAGCTGACAAAGCTTCACCCCTGTAGCAATGTAGTTAGCGAAGTCAGCATACCAAAGGGCATCCATCTTCTCTTTCTCAGGATAGGTCTTGGACACCGTAAAGACCTGCTTAATGTCTACCATCAACATCTTTTCATCAGGAAAGTGTTCCTTGATGACCTCAGCAGTATTGTCACAGTGCTTCTTCGTCTCAAGACGCGACAAATGGTCGGCTAAGACATTCTCACTACCCTTTTTATCGCGAATTTCCATATCAAACTCTTGAAGCAAGAGAATCCATCTGATTATTGTCAGCTTTGCATTCTTTTTATCCATCAAGTATCTGATAGCCGAATGATCAGTGTAAACCACAGTCCTCATGCCCACCAAGTAAGGTCGAAACTTATCAAAAGCATACACCACCGCCAAGAATTCCTTCTCGGTGACAGTGTAATTCTTTTGAGTAGAATCGAACATCTTACTGGCGTAATAGAAAGCATGAAACTTCTTCTCTCTCATTTGCCCTAATACAACGCCCAATGCAGTGTCGCTAGCATTACACTCCAGCACAAAGGGTTGAGCCCAATCTGGAGTGATGAGAATAGGAGCAGTTATCAATGCCTCCTTTAGAACCTGAAAAGAATGTAAGCACATTTCATCAAAATCAAATTTAACATCCTTTTCAAGTAACCTGGACAGCGGTTTTGAGTATTTTGAGAAGTCTTTTATGAATCTTCTGTAGAACCTCGCATGCCCCAAGAATGACCTGACTCATTTTTCATTAGTGGGTGGCGGAAACTTCTCAATTGCCACCACCTTGGCACGATCTACCTGTAGACCTGCAGCAGAAACATGATGTCCCAAGACTATCCCGTCTCTTACCATGAAATAACATTTCTCCCAGTTCAAGACGAGGTTAGTCTCTTCGCATCTCTTCAAAACCAAAGACAAGTTAGATAAACAAGAGTCATAAGAAGAACCAAATACAGAGAAGTCAACCATGAACACTTCCATGACTCTTTCAATTAAACCTTCAAAAATTGTCATCATACACCTTTGAAAAGTCGCAGGTGCATTACATAAGCGAAAGAGTAACTTCCTAAAGGCAAAAGTGTCATAGGGGCAGGTAAATGTGGTCTTTTCCTGATCCCCAAGTGCAATCATTATCTGATTGTACCCAGAGTTAGGGCTGGGCAAGAAAAATTGTAAACCGCAAAAACCGATCGAACCGCATTGCACCGCACCGCGATATGCAATTATTTGAATAAACCGCAATTTATTTTTTAAAGCAAAACCGCACCGTACTATGCGATGCAATTTCATTTTCTTAGTAGAAACCGCACCAACCGCACCATACATATTACTTATAAACTAAAATATTATATATAGTTATATAATATATTATTTATGTTAGATTATTTTTTTAGCATATAGAGTATTTAATGTAGTGATTAGCCTGTTATTCTTTCACTCACATAAGCCAAGCTTGTAATAAAGAAATTTTCCAAATTACTACCAAATATCAATTTATTACTTTCTTTCTACAATCTACAAATGAGTCATTTCACTTTCTTTCTTGGTTATACACTAACATTCCTTATAAGTATTATTGTTAATTAAATTCTATTAATTAAATGTATGTTAAATTATTTTTTGTTTCTAAGAAATTAGAAATAAATAGTTATTGGTTGAATTGCCTTATGAATTTTCGTCGTCCATCAAAAATTTAATAGAAGACCATTATTATTTAAGCTAATCTATAAGCAAAACCGTCAAACCACAAAAAACCGTTCGAAATCGTTTAAAACCGCATAATTAATATTATTTGAATAACCGTGGTTTACACTTCATTGCCAAACCGAACCGTATATAACAATGCAATTTGAATTATGTAGAAAAAACCGTAAAACCGCACCGTGCACACCCCTACCCAGAGTATCCATCCAAGAAATAGTAAAAATCATATCCTGCTAATCTATCCAACATTTGATCCATAAAAGGTAAAGAAAAATGATCCTTACGCGTATTCTCATTTAACTTCCTATAGTCTACACAGACACGCCACCCCATAGGTACCCTAGTTGCAAGTATCTCACCATCATCAGATTTAATCACAGTCATTCCCCTCTTCTTAGCTACCACATGTAAAGGACTCACGTAGGTACTATCGCTAATAGGAAAGATAATGCCTGTATCTAACCAAGTAAGCACTGGTTTCCTAACTACCTCTTGCATAGCAGGGTTCAACCTCTGCTGATGCTACACAGAACATTTAGTTTCATCTTCAAGTCTAATCTTATGCATGCAAAAAGTGGGATTAATCCCTTTTAAATCTTCAATTGACCACCCTATTGCAGACTTATGCTTTCTTAACACAGCTAACAATTTATCAAGTTCTCTTTTAGATAGGGCAGAAGATATGATTACCGGAAAAGTTTCATCCTCCCCCAAATAAGCGTACATTAGATGATCTGGAAGTGGCTTGAGCTTGGCCTTCTTCTCCTCCTTTATGCCTTCACCTTCAATCCGAAGAGGCGAGTACTGCCTTGTCCACATGACTTCCTCCACTGCTGGGTCTTCTTGCTTATACCTGTTCTCATCAAAATTGAGTAAGGTCTCAAGGAATTCAATAGCAAGTTCATTAGACATATTATCAAGATCAGTAGTAGGTAAAGTTAAAGATTCGCTTATGCACGTTTCCACGGGATCCTTAGACAGGATCAAAGGCAAGTCCTCTTCCACAATCTCCTCTACTACTTCAACAAACTTACACTGCTATTATTTTTTGGGCCACTGCGTCGCCTTATTCAATGAAAAGATGATTTCCTTGTCATTTACCCTCAGCCAAAACTCTCCTTTGAAAACATCAATCAGAACCCTTCTAGTTGTAAGAAAAGGACGCCCCAAGGTCAGAGGTGCTCCATCCATATCATCTTCCATGTCTAGAACAAGGAAATCCACTGGAAAAACCAAGTTTGAAACTTTCACCAAAACATCTTCGATAACTCCTTTGGGATAAGTCAAAGATCTATCTGCTAACTTTTGAGCCACAGATGTAAGCTTCAACTCCCCCAAACCAAGCTTCTTGAAAACTGAAAAGGGCATCAAGTTTATACTGGCTCCTAGATCACACAATGCTCTCCTTGTAGGTCATTTTCCTATCTTACAAGGAATGATGAAGCTACCAGGATCCTTCAACTTTTCAGGTAACTTTCTCTGGATTATAGATCTGTAATTTTCTGTCAGATTTACCTTCTCCACACTGTTCAAACTTCTCTTTCTGGAGATGAGCTCTTTGATAAACCTGGCATAGTATGCCATCTGGTCCAAGGTCTCGGAAAAAGGAATACTGATCTGAATGTTCCTCATTACATCTGCAAACTTTCTGAACTTCTCATCAAGGCTCTTTGACAGAAATCTTCGAGGAAACAGAATTGCCACCTTTTTTTTGGAAGACCCAAACTTTCCTTCTCGAACACCTCCTCCTTTTCTCTCAACTTCTTCACTCGCTGCTATTTTTTTATCAGCGATGGCTTGTTCAGATTTACTCACTATAGAATTCGGACGTGCAGGGAACCCTGTAGGTGAGCTTGTGTCTAGCTAGGGTTGAACTGCATCCTGAGGCTCAGTCTGATCAGAAATAACACTGCTTGGCTCAGCTTGGTCACCCCCCAATCCTGGCTTGGCTCGATCTGGTTCTGAGCTAGTGGATGGGCGACCTTGCTCTTCCTTCATTTTGTCTTGCATCAGTTCTAGACCCTCATACTATTTCCCGGACCTAAGAGTGATCGCTTTTACAGTTTTATTCGGGTTGATTTCTGTATCGGACGGAAACTTCCCTTTCTGAAACTGTTGCTGCTGCTGATTCACCATTGTTGAAATTTGACCCATAGAATATGTGTCTCTGCAAATGCTTGTTCACTTCCTCGTTTTGTTTTGTCATGTTGGAATCCATGAGAACTATGCAGTTATTGATTTTATTGATGTCAGCATCATTCTTCTGCATGTATTTTGCCAACACATCATCAATACTGGGCATCCCTTCTTCATGCTTCGCTCCATGGTCAAAGTTTGGAGGGTATGGAACTACATTGTTCGGATTGGAATAGGCAAATTTCTAATGTCTCTTCTGATTCTACCATCCTCCTTGATTATTGGGACCTGCTTGATTGCCGGGACCTCCCCATTGGTTATTTCTTTGGTTGGAATTCCCTTGGGGTACCTATTCTCTTACCAATTCTGAGGTGCTCTTGATCCTTGGAGACTCTGCCCCATGGCCCAATATGCGTCCTCAACCCCTTGACATTCATTACCACATCATCACTTGCTGGCCCTTGGTTGTCTCCACCACTATTGCCTGATATCAACGTAACCAGGTGTTTATTCATTTGCTCCAACTGAGAGACAACTTTATCATTTCTGTCGGCCTCTGAGAACTTCTCTTCTACCTTTGCAACTTTACCAAGTATGTAAGTCCCGGATCCTTTCAGATGGCCAATCTCTAGAGTTCATAGAGATATCATCGAATAGCTTCTCTACGACATTTGGCGTCTTGCCAAAAATCATTCCAACAACAGAGGCATCAACTAACACTCTAGATTCATTGTCGAGGCAATTGTAGAAAACACTGATTAGCTGGGACTTTTTAAAACCATGTTGTGGACATCTCCTCAATGCATCAGTGAACCTTTCCCAGGCTTCTCCAAACGATTCATTTCTCCTCTGTTTGAACTGATTGATTTCTTGCTTCAGTGCAAGAATCTTACCAAGTGGCATAAAACGATCTACAAACAGCTGCTGTAACTCAGTCCAATTAGAGCAACTGTCTCCGTTTAATTTATCATATCATTCCCTCGCCTTATTAGCTAGAGAAAACTAGGAAAGCCTCATCTTCCATCTGTCGTTGGTACTATCTGCAGCTTTAACTGTATCCATGTAGTTGTTGAAGAGCTTCAAGTGTCCATAGGGTTCATCGAATACACCTCCGATAAAAGGATTTTTCTCCACCATATTTATCAGGCCTGGTCTTATGTCGTTCTCCTCATCATCCTGAACGGCTCCAACCACGCCTGATCCTCCAAGGTTGGTGGACTTGAACGTCTCTCGGATAACGATGTCATCCTCATGTGTGACTATTTCTTCCATAACTGTTGTTTCTACTTCTGTCTCTGCTTCAACTTCTGATTCAGCCTCTTCTGGGATAGTCTGATCCTCAATCTGTTTTGTTTCCTCCTCTATGACTGCTCTAGGCTCCGGTATATCTACTTTCTTTTTCTGAATTGGTACTTTAGCAGCCTTAGGAGGTGATTTGAGATTTTTCACTGCTCCTCTCCTTCTCCTCGCAGACGCTCTAACTTTCGGATCAAATTCGAGATCTTGTGTTCCCTTCTTTGACCTGGTGTGCATGCAACTTCAAGAAAAATTCAAGGTAAAGACAATGAAATCTCAAAGGAAATATTCTAACTAATTAAGTAATAAAAGCAAATAAATAATTAAAATTGTCCCCGAACACCGCCATAAACTTGTTAGGCATAAATTGCGCACACCAACTAAAATCCCCAAGTGTAGGGACGTCAATTATAATGGCAAGTACCCCAGTTAAATATCGTTCCCACTGAAATAGTTAATTATCTATTCAATTTATGTTACTATTTAACTGGAATTGTTGTAACCAATTTCCAAGTGTTTGAATTTAATTATCAACTAAAGTACTGAAATAATTAATGACTTAATAAATAAAAGCAAAGAAGAATTATTCAAGATGAAATTAAGAGAGAAGTAACAGCTCTAAGATATCAGGTATAGTGCAATTGATTTGGTTTCCTAGACGTCTTATTGTTCATTCATGCTATTTCAATGGAAATACATCACCTAGCACTATTAACCCATCAAATATGATTCGATTTCAAGTTAAAAGTATTATTGAGTTAAAATCAAAAGATGTGTGAACAGTTTTAAACTTCCTTCCCAGATACTAATAAGGCAAACTTTAAGAAACCTCCGGATGGCCAGTTTGACTAACATATATTCTCTGAAAGTACTACTCAATCTTATTCACTTCCTACCTGAATTCTTAATTGCATCGTTCCACTAAGAATATCAAGTATCTAGTTTACCAGCCCTTAGGATTATCGTGTTCATGGGCAAACTACTATAATCCCTAGCAAACAGATAATATTAAGTACGTATGCACACAACCTAACATAACATACCAAGCATCACGGGCAACATCAATAGCATATTATGAAGACGTTACAAACATATAATATAGTCTGAATAATCGAATAAACAAGAATAATCAACAGCATGAATTCACAATATTTGTCTAAGTTTCCAAATCAACTACCCTAACCTTCAATCCTTAGAACTGTAAAAGTATTTAGCCCATGAGGTTACACACAACCCTCATGGCTGACAAATTCATAACAAAATCACAACAAAAGAAGAAATTAAAGAAAAAAAACAAAACCCTAGTGTCACGTGATTGATGTTCTTTTCCCGTCTCTCCGATTGGATTGCCTCTCAACCGCACTTGATTCCTCTTATGGACCATTGGAATGGATGGATGAATTGTTTGATGTGAGTGGGTGGGTGGATGGATGGGAGGTGCGTGAATTGAATTCACGATGTGTTCTTGTGGTGAATGATCGGTCCCCCCCTCTCCAGGTGTTCTGATCCCTATTTATATCATGAGCCATGAAACTGACTCCCTTGGGCTCTTTTTCCACGTTCTCACGAACAGAGGGTGAAATTTCTAATTTTTGGCCCAAACTCACGCAACGCGAGTTGGTATACCCAACTCAAGTTACCAACACAACTCGTGTTGCATTGAAATGCAACTCGTGTAAACCTAACACAAGTTGTGTTACCAAGTCATGTCTTCGCCTGTCAAGTCGAGCTGTGATTAGGGATGACAATGGGATGGGTACTTTCGGGTACCCGATCTACCCGAACCCTAATGGGTAGGGTACGGGTAGTTGTAAACTGGTTTGGGACGGGTATGGGTAGTTGTAAGAAATACCATTAGGGTTTGGAATGGGTACGGGTAATGCCTCAAAACCCGCGGGTACCCCGATTATATATATATATTTTTATAAAATTTAATATATATTATATAATTTATATATTATAAGATATTTTATATATTTAATTAATATTATAAGTTTTATTCAATCATATTTATTAAATATTTATTTAAAATAATAGAATTTATATTATATTTAATTTATATTTAATTAATAATACTGTAATTTTTAATATTATATTTATTTAGACAATAAAAAAATATAAATATATAAAATAAATGAATATTAAATGGGTACGGGTACCCGCGGGTATTGATAAATGAGAATGGGACGTGTACGGGTACCCTAATAGTTTTTTTAAATGGGACGGATACGGATACGGGTAATTATTTTTTAATCGGATACGGGTACGAATACCCCAAAATAAGCGGGTACCCTACCCGTTGCCATCCCTAGCTGTGATGCTCTAAAACTGATTTGGGCACGTACTCAACACGAGTCAAGTTGGCAAGTCGAGCTACTGATTGTCAACTCGTGTTGGCTCGCTGGACAAAATCCGACGCTGCCCTACCTCACACGACATGCAACTCGCCTTGCCTCAGACACAACACGACTCGAGCTACAAGTCGAGTTGCTCAGGACAAGTCGAGTTGGCTCACTGATCAATTCTGAACTCAGACAGCACCCTACTTGACTCGAGTTGACAAGCTGTGTTGACGCTTGCAACTCGAGTAAGCTCATTTTCCACTCGTTTCTTGCTCGTCTTCGGTTCTTCTTCATTTTATTGAGTTTTTACCTTCAAAACTCAATAAAACACCTTAGTAGCACCATAACCATGCAAAATACATAAACCCCGCAATTCTACACGAATATATGGCCTTATTCTAACAAAAATAGTGTATTGTGAGATCGAAAAGACGTAAATTTCCACTCTCATCACGAACGGGAGTACATTCCGTGTGTCTTTAGAATTTTGTATTAAATTGTATACCCTTTAATATAAAGATGTGTACCCTTTATTTTCTGAAGAAAAATAAAAATATTAATAAAAAGTGTATACCCATTAGAATAAAATGGTGTACCTTTATTAATTAAAGTACCCTTTAGAACAAAACAATGTATCCTTACCCATAATACTAAATTTTAAAGGCGCACGGTGTGTTCCCGGGCGCACTCAAGCCTCACTCATCATACATATAATTATTTATATTTAAATACAATTTTTAAAAGTCAATCACAAATTAATATTTTTCCTTTTCTTTAAATTCTCTCATTAAAAAATATATATAATATAATTTACTTTATCTAATAGATACAATATAAATACCTTTTTCACACTCTCATAAATTGGTATTTATATTATATTATATATTATATTTTTTTTACTTACGCAAAATTTAAAAAAAATTAAATTAATGTAATTTAATATTTTTCTCGTGCGATTAACGGGGCATAATATTAGTATTACATATTTATAAAATTATTTATATATATTCATAATAAGAGGATATAAAGTGAACGGAGAAGATTAATTTTATGATTAACTTTAAAAATTGCATTTATATATGAATAAATGTATGTAAATTATATTTATGATAATAAAAGTTAAAATCTTCTAATATATAAATTAAATTCTTTATAATTAAAATTCATAAAAAATAATAATTTTAAAAAGCATGATAAATTTATACGTGGACCACAATTCACTCCCAAATCTTTTAATATTTTATTAGTTTTCACGAATTTTAATCATAAAATAATTCAATTTATATGTTAGTATATATTATGAAGATTTTAACTTTAATTATCATAAATACCTTTTACATATATTTATTCATATTTAAATGTAATTTTTTAATTTCTAAGTGTTATGCATTAATAATTAAATATAGTAATTTCTACCGTATAAAAAAATATTAAATTAAAACATTTAAAACATATAATAGTTTAATTAGTTGTCATTAGTTTTATTAAATCCAAAATAAAAGAAAATAATCTATATTTAAAAAAATAAAGTTCGCAAATTAATATTTAATTTAATTAATTTATATTTTATTTAAAGTCAAAATAAAAAAAATTATTAGTTAAAAAATTAAATTAAGTATGTATAATATATAAAAATAAAAATTTTATAAAAAATTATTTTAATTAAATCTCACATATATTTAATTAAAAAATAATATTGACATATAATAACTTTGATTCATGAATTAATTTTTTTGGATTTTTATTTACTTCTAATATAATTTAATTTAATGAAATATAAATATTTAAAAAATATAACATTCTTTTAATATTTATATTAATTATATTTCCTTATAAAATTAAAAAATAATTAATTCAAATATTATAATCATAAGAAATAAAGTAATAAGAAATAAAGTAATAATATTAATTATTATTAAAAAATATATTTCATAATACTTATTTTTATTTAATATAATTTATTTTATATAATGTAATTTTTTAAAAGTCAATCATAAAATAATTTTTTCCCTTTACTTTAAATCCTCCTATTATGAATATATATAAATAATCTTATTCAATATATACTAGTATATAAATACCTTTTTCAAATTCTATATTTTATTAAACAAAATGTATATATTTATATTATATGTTATTATATATTTTCTTTGACTTATGCAAAATTTAAAAATAAATTAAATTAAATTAATTTAATTTAATATTTTTCTCATGCAATGCACGGGCATACTACTAGTATTACATATTCATAATGTTATTTATATATATTCATAATTAATTTTCTCCTTGCACTTTAAATCCTCTCATTATGAATATATATAAATAAATTTATCAAATAGATACTATATAAATACCTTTTTCATATTCTCATAAATTGATATTTATATTTTATTAAACAATATATATATATTAATATTATAATTTATATTTTTTTTAACTTATGCAAAATTTTTAAAAAAATTAAATTAATTCAATATTATGTTTTTCGCGTGCAATGCACGTGGCATAATACTAATATTACATAATTCATAATGAGAAGAGTTAAAGTGAAGGGAGAAGATTAATTTATGATTGACTTTTAAAAAATTATATTTATAAATGAATAAATAAATATATGTAAATGGCATTTATGTTCTTTATAATCAAAATTCATAAAACTTAATAAAATATTAAAAAAATGATAAAATTATACATGGCCACAATTCACTCCCAATCCTTTTATATAATTTATGATTGACTTCAAAAAAATTACATTTATATATGAATAAACGTATGTAAATGATATTTATTTATGATAATTAAAGTTAAAACCTTCTAATATATACTAATATATAAATTGATTATTTATAATTAAAATTCATAAAAACTCATGGGCCACAATTCACCCCAAACCAACACATGACATAAAAAAACTCTCTATGAATATATTTAAGATACTTTAATCACATATACCCATTATAAATTTATTAGTAATTAAAAATTTTAAGAAAATGATTAGAAAATATAAATACTTATATAAATATATAAAATTTTATTAGTAATTAGAAAATAGTATAATTTAAGTAATTAGATAGTTAATAATTAGAAGATTAATTAGTTTTATAATTTGTATTGATGAGTAATTCAAGAAAATATAAATTTATTGGTAATTAGAATATTAAGTACTAAATTATTTAAATTTAATAAATACTTATTTTATTTTGTAAATGGAAAAAAATAGAATACATATTAATAATTTATATGGAGTTTTAGTATTTAATTTATCATAATTAATAATTAAATTTATTAATCATTACCTAATTATATATTTTTTTAAATAATTATATTCCTAAGTAATTTAATTAATTATTGAATTTAAACTATTAATTAATTAATTATAATTAATTTTTTAATTGGATTAGGTTATTGTCAACCATTTAATTAATAATTATAGACAATATATTGTCCAATCGAATTTTAATTAATCTAAATATTTAAATTATATTTAATGAGATATATTAACAAATCAAACAATATCACAAAGACAATTTTGTAAAAAAATAAATAAAGTGGACACTTTGCTATATTTACTATTGAGTGGTCAATTTTACATTTTAATTTATGGGAGTGGTTATTTATGCTCATGCCCCATACAATTTTTATTTACCACAAATATATATATACAAAGAATACAAAAAGAATAAAGAATGAGAGAGAGAAGCAAGACAACGAGTAACCCAAAAGCAAATAGATTCAAGAGTACAGCATATAACAATCGAGATCTCAAGAAACACCCATAAACCAAAAAAATATCCATAGAAAAAGAGAGAACATCAATAAATATAGACACGAAAATATCTAGTAAACCATCAAAGTAAGTAGAATATAGGTAAGATAACAGCAACATAAAACACAAAAAAGGAGAGGAAGAAGCGAGGTCACAATTAGAAACAACCAATGCAGGTAAGATTAAGTAAAGCTAAAAATGCAGCCGCAAAAAGCACGAAGCATAAACACAATTAATATACAAACATAGCAGGTTAAAAAGCCAGGATATGGCACCTAAAGGACAAAATAATTGGCAAACAAATAATAATAGCAAACCATCAAAGCAATTAAAAATGCCCAGATAACAGACATATAGAGCGAAAGAGTTGAAAAAAAGCAAGGTCACAATCAGAAACAACCAATCAAAGTAAGAAAGCAAAGGATGCAGCAGCAAAAGACACGATAGAAATCAAGAAGAGACAGAAGCATGAATGCAATTGGTAAATAAACAAAACAAGTAAGGATCCAAAATACAGTGCGCACAAAGGACATAAGAAAACAAGTAGCTTAACATCCACGACGAATTTAACTAAAAGAGGGACATAAAAAGCAACACAACAAGAAACAAGAACAACAAGTAATACAAAAATTGACGACGCAAGTAGGAAGTACATAATACAATAACACAAACACATTGAATACAAAAAGATCAAAGAAATAAAAAGCCAACACTCAGCACAAAATAAAGAAAAGAAGCAAAGCAAGAAAACAATCAGTACACCTAAAAGCAACTAAATTCAAGAGTACATCAATAATAGCACAAACGAAAAAGGGAAAAAAAAGAACGTTTTAAAATATGGACATGAAGACAGGTAGAATAAGTTAAAGAAAACAGTTAATTGCAAACTATCAAAGCAAGTAGAATACACAAACAACAGCAACATAAGGCACAAAATAAGAGAAGAAGAAGCAAGTTTACAATAAAAATCAACAATGCAGGTAAGAAACTAAGATTGCAGCAGCAAAATGCACAATATCAACAAGAAAAGGAAGAGGCACAAACGCAATTAGTAAACCGACAAAGAAGTAAGAAGCCAGAGTATAGTGTTCACAAAATATACAAATAAAAAAAGGAAGAAAAAAATGAATTAAACATCAAAACACCAAAACAAGTATAGAATAACCATGACAAATCTAACCATAGGAAGAGGCATCAATAAACAAGAACAACCAGCGATATAAAATTTACAGTCTACTAAATCAAACATCAGAACACCAAAATAAGTAAAGGCTTGATAACCATGATAAATTTAACGAGAGAAAAGAAACTAATTTGATTTAAAAATCAGGTACTCTAAAGGTTATAGCAGATTCATAATAAATTTTCAATTTAAATAAGAATTTCGAGTTTAATGAGACACTTGTTTTAGAAGTAAATAATAAATATAAGAATGACATAAATATTAATTACTTAAATGTCCTCAACATTAGCTATGCCTAAAGGATACCTTTGTGCATTCAATTATTTTCCAAGAAAGCAGTTAAGTAATTCACTCATTTTAAGATTAGTACAGAATACCACTGTACTCTGCTGGACATATACCGGAGAACATGATCTAAGGAAAAATTACCAAATGGCTTTATAGAAAAATGAATATAAAATACAAACACTGATTTTATATTATGTAAACAAATTTGAGAATATAAAGTTTACCTTTGCATGGAAGAGGTGGCATTGGGGAGGCGACTGGAGCTTCCTGCTCACATCAATGGTTTAGTGGAGATAAAAGGTTGACTCAAGTGCATCCCTTGGATAAATATCATGTTGTTTACATCCGAACAATCCTCTTATAAAAGAAGTTCTTCACTGAAAGAGATAAAAATGCAATATAACAATGTACGCATTACATGTGATAGGTTTAGACATTTTATATGCAAAAGAGGCACTGAAAGGATCCAAATGACGTTCCATCTCGTGGTCCACTTTTACCAATAGATACAAGTATATAAAATGGATGATCAATATTCAGGTGGCATGTTGGGTGATATTGGATGCGAGACAAACCCATTTTCATATAATCATGATGCAGCATGTGATGATTTGGAAAGTACTTAAATACTTGCCAGAAAGAACACGAGACTTTATTAAGTTCAATCTAGCAATAAGGTGTGAAATGTCTAAGAAATTAGAGTCTACCAAGTTCCTAACATTCCTAACATTAAGAAAACTGATTAGATGAAGAGGAGTTTGGTTTTCAGCAGCCAAAAACTCATTAGGGGGGCCTTATAAGACACTCTCAACAGATTAAAGTGTACATATTGGACTCGTTATAGTAATAAAGCATAGTATGAAAATATATTTCAAATCTTACTATTAAATCACAATACTCCTGAAATAGAAATTGTATTATCCTCTCTCTATAATGCCATGAATTGTATTTGGCCCGGATTTTGAGTAGTCTGGTTAAGCCCATCACCAACCATTAAGGGACGAGATCATTGGAAATCAGCCTACTCTTATTTTCTAACCATTCCACAGGGAAGGTCAAAATTTCTAGCTCCAGTGTGGTTCAAGTATAAACACATTTCATAGAGCATACCAACAACATCATATAATATATACCACAAAATTCTTACAGGATTTTTAAGACAATTATGAGGATCTCCATATGTTCAGTTCAAAGCATCTGTAATGGATGTCAAAAAGCTGGAAGCTGTGAAGCCACCAGTTTCTCTATCATGTGTGCCATTTAACAGAAGTGCCTAATAGACAATATCATTAAAACTGCACAAAATATGATAATATATACTCTTGTTTTGCTAAGATAGGCACGTTTTCAATTTTGGTAGGTTCTACAATACAGCCTTTACACATTCATTACCAATAAATTGACTAAATTAATGTCATTATTTAATAAAGTTATTTGTGATTCTAACAAATATTTCACTATTTTGTCTAAAGATAAAAATAGGAAGCGGAGTATAACTTACAATTACAATGACAATAAATGTATAGTTCATAATTTATGTGAAAAATTGTCAAAAAGTGAAATTCACTATTATATAGGAACACAAGTGGATGTTTAACTAAGATATGACCAGCTCTAAGCATGTTCAGACTACCTGTCCAATAAACTTATTACCTTAGGACAAGTTCGTGAAGAAATAATTTCCCTGATTCCAAGCAAAACCTTGAAATGAAAAATCAACTATACATGAGGCTGATGCGAAAAAGAAACCTGAAGAAGGATATATATAATGAAATTAGATTTCACACGATTGACTGGGTAATCAACCTATTGAACCTGTGCTAGAAGGATTAATAATGTATATTCACTACTTAATAGGCCCAAACAGGTTACTTAAACAAGTAACCACTGGTGTCAACTGAAGAAAAACTAATACGGGCAGAATAGTGTTAAGTGCATATGCAGAAACTATATCAACAAAATAAACATTTTTTTCTGGTTAACCATTACTAGAGACAGGCATATAGAAGTAAATAGTGAACCCATTGCAAAGATGATGCAATCAATGCTCTTCAATTGATCAAAGATAGTTGGGTTTACAGATGGAAAAACCTTCAGAAGAAAACATACAGAGATAAAAAAGAGGTAACAGAATATCAGACCTGGACTTTCCAGTTCCAACAAATATCATGTTGTAAATCCTGAATATCTGAATTTAAATAAAATTTGTAACACAATTAAAAATAAATTAGAGGTATTCCTAGCTTAAGTCTTGGTATGTGAAGGGTTGATACATCCAGCACAATATCGTATCATTTGCTGCCTTAAATCATTCCAATACTAAAGCTAAAAGAGTGCTCTTATGAGTTGCAGAGTGAAGTCATGTCTAGAAGTGAAATCAAAGCGAAAAACTGACAAATGATGAGAAACCTGAATCTTTCAGCAATTTATCAAAAAATTTAAATACTCACCGAACCTTCATAACAGCATTCATTATACTTCATGTCTAAGAATAGATAGATACATATCACAACGCACATGAACACATTCTTCTTATCTTTTCAATATAACAATTTATTGTTTTCTATGATATCTCTGGAAATGTAAAAACTTCAAATAAAAAACCACACAGAAAAATGATACACTCACAAATTTAAGAAGCGTCAATAAACAGATGAACCAGAAGAAGTCTTGGGGAGCTTATGGTTGGGGTGGGGTGGAAATGTATTGAAATAGTTAACAAGAAAAATCAAGTTTTACAATAATGGAAATAGTAGTTAGTGATCTTGAATATGAAATTACAAACTCATCAAAATTAATTTATCAATTGAGCAATAGGTTCACCACAATGATATAATTAAAGATCAGGAACCAAATACTAAAAAGCCCATGACTTAAAAAAAATATTATAAAATTTTTGGACATGGCCTACTAAGGACTCAATCTCACCTTATGTCTGGCAATTATTTACAACATGCACTTAGTAACAATATATTATTTACTCTCTCTCCAATTCAAATAATGATTCAAGAAGCATAGAATACAGCTACATTGGCAACAAAGAGAAGAAAAATCATTACCACATGCAATAAATTGTTTCCTTCACTAAACATGTAGAAGACCCGCTTTATGCTTGAAGGAAGAGCTGGAAATGAAGAGTAACTATGCAATAGAAACTTTATTAAATAAAAAATATACAAGTTCATAATATGAGGTGGAAGGATTAAACAAATAGAAAACTGATCAATGCTTTGTCTATCAAACACTCTAGAACACACCAATCAACTGAGTCATAAAGAAGAATGATATATACTCATATCATAATTTATCTAGCAATTTTTACATTACCAGTTAGACTCTACACAAGATTTTTGCTCATTTTAAACGCACCCCTCATGTCCAAATCATCACATATGGACATGTTTATTGGCTCCAAACTTCTATTATTTTTTAAGGTAAAATAACCCTTTCAAGGTTGGTCTTACTTCTATAATCCATTTGCACAAAATCCATCCAAAAACAAAAGTTTCAATTAGGGTCATAGACTCATATCACAGTGCAATGAAGAAAAGACGAGAATATTATCAATCAGAAAGAGGGAAATAAAAAGGAAAATTTACATAATTGTTGTTTCCATGCATGTGTACCTTATTTATGGGCACCATAGACCCATTGGTTGGATGAGATATTTCATTCTGACCCCGTATTATAGTTCCATCCTGAATGGAAATCAACCAGAGAGAAATATATATAAATTGGAAAATCATATGATCTTTCTAATGTTTCACAAATGGCTCCATATGTTCTAAGGAACATTGTCTCCATAGTATGATTTAATTAGAACTTTGAGAAAAAATGATCTTGAGAAAAAACTTTTAGCACCATGAAGGTAAAAACCCATGAATTTTCTCTTGCTAGACCTAAATAAATTTTAAAATGTCCATTAGCACCTCATTTGCGTTCTACCAATATTAACTGTGACCACCCTTTCAGTCTCCTGAAATTACTTCCACCACCAATATCATATTCTAAAAATAGCAAGGTAGCAGTTATAACAAATATGAGAAAGATAATATGAAACGAGAGAGAACAACACATCATTTTAATTGTGGTCCTCTAACTATGTGTCAGGCTTAACACATCCATCTCCTCTAATAATAAACACAAACCAGCATGTAGAATCTATAAGACAAGTAAAAGTTATGTAAACACTATATGCATTGCTCGAAACTACCTCACCAGTCACCTCATCTTTTTATGCAGTTCTGTAACAAGTTTTCTAGATTTTAAAGAATGTTGCAAAGCAAATCTATTCACTTTGGGACTTTCACAAAATATATAAGCAACCACAAAACTAGATCGCTTATACTTTTATCATATTTAGAGTTTTGCCCAAAAATCCACTGTTGTTATGTCTATCAAAACAAACACAGTATGGCTGCATGAAAAAGTTTAAAAATCTGACAAAATTGCACATTATTATTAAGAGAAATATACATGTGTACCTATAATTGGGATCCTAATCTCCAGGATAGGCAACGAGTTACTGGCTTCCGACTTTTCATATCCGCTAATATGGACAGTTTGCATATGTGATGAGGAGTAACCAGTGGTTACACTCCTCCCTCCATGATGTGGTCTCCATGTTGGCGCACTTAAGGTGGGATGTCCGTCAAAACAAATACAGTATGGCTGTATGTAAAAAATTTAAACTTCTAACAAATTGCAACCAACTGGATAAAATGACAGACCCCTAAAACGATATCCTTCGTCAAACATGCAACCAACTGCAACATAAAAGAATCTGTGTCAAGCATTCAACAAAGATTTCAAAAGGAAAAACAACTCCTCACAAAATGCCTGTTGAGTCCATATGCTAATAAACCCATATATGATCTAGAAAATCGATTGTAAGAACGTACAAATAATAAAAGTAACTAGAACTCTAGACATGCTTGACCACATCACAATATCACTCAATCAAATGTACAAGTAGTATAATAAAACAATCTTCATCAGCCTATGTGAAGTTCTTACAAGTTACAACGGGATGTGTATCAAACTAGCATTACACACTCCTCAACATTACACAGACTAGAGATTTCGTAGGCAAAGATAAATCAAACATCAAAACACCAAAACAAGTAAAGGCAACACAACTGTTAAGCTTAGCAAAGTAGGAAGTGCATAATACAGTAACACATACACAACGAATACAAAAAAAAGACGACGAAGCAAGGGTAATAATCGCTTTGAAGCTCGAGCAACGGGGGAGGCAGAGTACATGTTTCTGATGTGTATAGTTGACCACTCGGTGGTCGACTACAGCAATTCGACGCGGGCTTTGTGCATGGGCTCGATTCGAGTCTTGCAGTCGAGTCGAGTCCGGTCGAGTTCTGGCCATTTCTTCCTGTTTTGGCTCCCGACTCCGTTTTGCTCTATTTTCACCTGTTTTTCACACAATTGAGCTTACTTTCAGACATTTGTCAATTTATATCATAAACCTCCATATGAACATAAAACACCACCAAAAGTTACACAAAACGGATAAAATCATACGAAAATACATATAAAAAGACACTAAAATCTAGGTGAAAATAACGACGATCAACCCCCCACCAAACTTAAAGTGTTGCTCGTCCCCGAGCAACGAAAATGGTAAACAAAAAGGAGAAATTTTCACCTAAGAAAAGACCTAATGAACATAAGAAATAACACATCATAAGTAATAAGGACTACAAACTATGTCAAGTTACCCTACAACATTAAATTCATAACATGAAGAATTAACATGTTCAATTCAAAAAAAATAAAGAGTAATATAGTCCCTTCCGGTCCAAGCCTCACATTGGATACCAAATTTCACTCAACACTCTATAAAGTGAGGTAAATAAACACTCATCAACCGATTGGCCCGATGCACCATAAGCTTGCTCGCGGACTACATTCACAAGCCACCATAACTTCAATTAATGATCAAAAAGTTCTTTATTTTTGGATGTAATGATAGGCTTTTTGGTAAGGGTAGGAAGAATATGGATAAGAATGACTTATCATGTGTAAGTAATCGAAGAGATGATCGGCTTCTTCCATTCCTTCGCTTCTCTTTCTTCCTTTCTTTTCTTCAATAATCACAAACACTTGATCATTATCATTTCTTGGATTTTTTGAGCTTCTTTGGATTGCATGCTTCCTTTCTTTGAATTTTTATTCGTTTGAGCATATTTTTGTTGATTCTGCTCATTTTTCTTGTTTTGAAGGTTGCATGTGCATTTGCTTGAGCTCTTTTCATCATTTTCATTGCTTGTATGCCATTTTCCTTCTTCTTTTGCACAATTCTCACTTCAAACCTTTAAAACCACCATCTCCTCAATCACTCACATAAAGGATATATGTATAAGGCTTAAGTGGGTAATCATGACTTGAAATGTGCTTCAATCAAAAGAAATAGACTTAAAGACTCAAAGTGGCTAACTAGGTATGATGTATAAGGGTAAGGAAATATATGGCAATGACTTAAAATAACAAGGATGACCTAAAATCATTTCACAAACCTCCACTAATTGGGCTCATTCCCGTAGTCCTTGAGCAAGTTCTAGCTTACCAAAGCTTAATCGATCCACTCATGAAGAAATAACCATGTATGCACGGTTGAGGCTCAAATGCTCACAAGCTTTTGCTCAGATCTTAAGGAACCTATTACACCTTCATTTATCTAGAAATTGAACAACTTAAGTAAACCATGCCACAATTTTAAATAGTAGAGATTCTTAACTTAACTCGTCATCACTTATCACAAATAACACATCATTCATATTCAAAAACGACTTACAACATCCCCAAAACAAACCTATACAATTATAAAAATACAAACAAAATACACAAACAAGGACTCACCAAACAAGAAACAATACAAAAACATATAACATGCAAAAACGAAATCCATCCATCAAAAATTTAAAGCATGTCCTCAACATCCATAATCATGTAAGCTCATGAATATCCCCATTACACTCAAATAAAAAGTAAACAAAACTCCAAAATAAAGCAAGTAAACCTCCCAAATACATAACAAATGAAGTAGCATATCAATCCAAACAAATCCGAATCAAAGTAAAGTATATGCTAAGCAAATAGAAATGATGAATCACAAAGTAAACTCCCTCAGATATCCGAAGGTGGAAATGGCTGGCAGGCTCATTGTTGAAATTTTCTGAACCTTCATGAACTCAGCTCGAGTATGCTACTCAACGCATGCTCTCGGCTTTAGCTCGACTCGAATCCAGAGTGGTCGAGTTGATATTTCAGATGTCAGCAAACAACCTTTGTACAGGTCTCCGCGCACGATTCGAGTCCCAGCATCGACTCCAGCATGGTCGAGCAGGCATCTCTGATGTTGGCGCTCGACTTCTGTACAGGGCCGAGCTCCGAGCTCAGAGCTCAGCTCAAGTTCCAATAGCTATTTTTGAAAAATTTTGAACTTCAAGCCCTGTTTTGCCCTGCTCGGTTGCTTCTAATACACCTCATATATGCTGAAAAACTCATCAAAAAAGATGAAGAAGCATGAACACAATCAGTAAACCAACAAAGCAAGAAAGAAACCAGAGTATAGTGTACACAAAGGACAAAAGAAAACAAGAAAAAGAAAATATATTAAACATTCAAACACTTAAACAAGTAAAAGATCCATAACAAATCTAACCAAAGCAACACAACAATTAAAAAGAACAACGAGCAATATAAAAGATACAGTCCACTAGAGCAAGCAAGAAGTACATAATACAAAAGAAAGAACTGACTAAATATGGACAGCCAATTCCAAGTAGAATAAGTAAGAAAACATCTTGCAAACTATTAAAGCAAATAGAACGCATAGATAAAAGCAGCATAAACAACAAAATAGCCATCAAAGCAAGTAGAATGCATATTAACAACAACATAACAAGAGAAGAAATAAACTATGTTATAATTAGAAACAACCAATGCAGTTAAGCACCCAAGAATTCCGCAGAAAAAAGCACAACAGTTCGTTTGATAGGTAGTATAAGATAAAGTGGTATTATGGATGTAAGTATTACTAATCTTGATATAAGTGGGTAATATGATAAAGTGAATTTGTTTGGTAGAATACATAAAGATTGAGATTAATATTATGAAGGTGTTTGGTAGGTTGTAGTAATAATAAGCATAAAGTGTAAAATTACGTTTGTGCCCTTACTAAATTTGTGGTTTATTATACTCTTTTTCGATATTTTTTTTTATTCCGTTCCAAATAAATTATATTAGAATTATTTATTTTTTTAAAAAAATATGTTATTATTTAATTCTCGAAAAATATATTCAATAAAATGTAATAATGATTAATTTTTTTTAAAGTAATTTGTTATTATTTGATTATGTCATAAGTAATATTTATGCTCATCATAAAATGTAAATTTCAATTTGCATTATTTTCTTGTTATTTTATACACATGTTTTGCAATTAAATATTTATAAAAGTAATATAATCGTCCATATTGCAGCTACGACTATAACATTAGTGATGCACCATGACTAAAGAATTTAAATAACCTCTAATACTTTATTTATTTCACTAACAATAACATATTCAAAAATATCTCCCACTCGACTTAGACTCAACCTTTTGTAATCAGTAATCACACTGCATTCTAATAGACCATTCACTGTACAGGCATGACAACATTATACACAATTCTAATCACTCGAGGACAATACATTATGGATTCAATTTTGTAGGGTAGGTGCATGATTTCAACCCAACCATCAACACAATTCAAAATAAGATGGTTTGGAAATGCAAATTTAAATAAAGCATCAAAACCAACATTCATTACCAATAGAACCAAACAATTGTTACACCCAAAACAGGGACAAAAACCACATTGAAAAGAAAGAAAAAAAATTGAGCTAAATTCACTTCAAAAACAATCTTTTCAATGCATATTATAATCGTCCACACCCAGAGTAATTTGCTGCTCATGTTGTTGTCGAAAAAGGCTCCAAATATGTATTTATACAATTTCAACTATAACACTTAAGAAGTTAAAAATTTTGACTTTGGCAGATTGATATTGGCAATGGTAGCTGTCTAAAAAAATTACAACATCCCAGTAATGAAGATGATACCAAAACTGAGAACAGTTTAAGGATGAAGAAACTGATGATGACTTGCAAATTATTGACAAAGCTGATATATTAGAGGTATATCACATTCATACGCTTTAATTTGATATGTCATGCTTTAATTTGATATGTTATGTGGGGTTCAGTTATAAACTCTAAGTTAACAGATTCATTGAAAAGCTATTAATACAATAGAAGCTGCAATTCTTTAGCATAATGTGGTTGGTTGTTAGATATTATACGTAACCGTAAAACATAATCTAAGTTTTTGTACAGTCATCCTTACTAGAGTATATATTTAGAGATAACTAACGAACTTTCAGCAAGTTCATGTTGAAATAATTATAAGAAGAGAAGTAATGATATAATCTGTAACCTGTTTGTAAAAGACAGCATGTATTATAACTTATGCATTGCTTTTTATGCCAAGTAAGCATTCTTCATACCTGGAAAGTTAAGAAAAACATGTGGATTTGTTTATCTCTCTTCTGCTGGTTGGTGGTTAGCTCATTATTTTTGTCTTCTGTAACTTCAGACATTTCTTGATAATTGCTATTGTTTGCCAGGAATGTATTTTCGTACGTGTTTGTGCTTGTTCACTGCAATTTTCAAAACTGCAAAAGAAAATGTATACAAGACACGAAATGAATAGGAGTAACAATGCATAATTCTTCCGTAGAATCGTAGCCCTAAAATGAAATAACTTACTGTGCCACCCATACCAGAGGAATGCGTATGCCATTGAATTAGAGTTCTCACAATCTTGACGCATCCGAATTTAATTGCAGAGATAGAAGGAGAGGAGTGGAGGTCGCGAGATAACGACTGCCATAGGCAGCGGCGGAGACCCCTTGGAAGCAGCGACCTCGACCAACGGCAGGCTGAGTCGACCCATAAAAAAGGGGAACAAAGGGGAAACTCCGATTGGGCCATTCTCACAGATGTGGAAACAGCAAGAAATTGCACCAGGCAGCGATTGGGGCCTCTGAAATAAATCAGACGGCGGTGGAAGATAATCGGCTGAAAAGACGTGAATCTGCCCATAAGAGGAGTCGGCGCGGCCGACAATAAACAGAGAAAGCCTCGGCGGTGGCGCTGTTCTGCCGGAGACACTCGTGAAGAGAGGGACAGCGGGTACACGTCGGAGGCAGGGAATCCGTCGATGGTGTGCTGTGGAAAGGAAGCCCAAAGCGGCGTCTATTAGAGCATGAAGAGGACATGGAATTAGGAGCTAGGGCACCGTCGTCTTCCCGTTACGAACAAGATTTTTGAATTTGAGGCTGTTTCATCCCAGTGAGCCTTCCTTTTTACCGTTATTAGTGGAGCGGCCCATTCATTAATGCCCAGAATAAAGTTTTATCTTTTCAATTAAAATTAAAATAGTACAGTAAAATGGAACTAAAATTAAAGTCCTATCCTATATCGATTCTTAATTTGAGAAGAAAAAAATAAATATGAAAAAAAAAACCACTTGTATAATTAGATAAATTATAGTGAGTAGACAAGTAAAATATAAATAAACATGACAACTTAACTTTATAAAAGCATATATTGTCAGGATATATAATTGAAAAGATGAGAGAAGAATAAGAAAACCCAAATATAAGTAGCTTTAAAAAAGAAATAGTCCCTCGTCCCAGGCTAAGAGGATCATTTTATCATTTTAGTCATCTAAAGAGTCTCATTTTTTTTTTGGACACATGGGACACACCCACACCCACTAATATAATTAAAACATGGGCCTCCACACCCACTAATACAACTAATCACTATACATTAAATAATAATACTCCTTAATTCACGTGCCCAAAAGTAAATGGGACTCTTAAGTTGAGACGGAAGGAGTAGTAATTACTTATATTCGAAACTTATATTATAAAAAAATTATAATTATATATTTTTAATAAAGTTGAAAACATTTGGGATAATGCTTCCATGTTTATTTATAATTTTTAGAGTTAAGAAAAAACAAATAAATAAGGGATAACCTTCTATGCATATAATTTTTTATAAAAGCTTACATGTATTCAAGGCTTAAATTGTAAGAAATGATTATAATTTTTTTTTAAAAATGGAAACGTTTAAGGGTTGAAATAATCTTTAACGGCCAAAGATTCTTTAAAAATTAATATAATTGTGTCAAATATAAGGGAAAATCACTGATAGATACACGTTAAATATAAGGGAAAATCACTAATAGATACACACTTTTAACCTAAATTACTATGAGATACAAGGAATTCAAATAATTACTCTCACATGCAAAATATTAAAATAAAATATCAAATATCCACACACTTTTAAACCACCAACCCTACCCCTCACCCACCCACCCGCCGTTGACCGGCGTTGACCGTCGGCCGGACAGCCGTTGACCGATGGCCAAACAATCGTTGACCAGCGTTGACCGCCGGCCGGACAGCCGTTGATCGGCACTGACCACCGCCGCCTGTTGTCGGAATTTAAAATGTGCAAAACCAAATTGTGCAAACAAATTGTGCAAATACATAGGGGTATTTATGGTATCACAATCATAATTGTGTAGTTATGAGTAATAGTACTTTGAGTCATGTAGTTTACAACAATTATGCATTATTTTATGTATCCAATAGTAAGTGATCCTAAATATAATTACATAAGAAAATTAATATTTAATGTAAATAAATATTTGTAAACATTGTATAAATATATTTTTTAATAATTATCTAATATGATTTAATATTAAGAATAATTAAGTTATGAGTTAAACTATGGATAAAGTAAATAAAATAAAGTAAAGTTATTTTGAATCCAAATGGGGGTATATTTTATAATTCATGTGTAAGGACGTTATTTATACTCGCTCTTTGTTCTACTTTTATACTTATTTTTTTATAAATTACAAAGGATTTGCAAAGATATAAGTTGTACATGAGTATATTGTTATTTACTAAAAATAATTCTGTTGAATGATTAACTTGAAAGCCTTATTTTTGTCTTTTTTATTATTTATTATTTTTATTTTCATAATATAAGAATCATTAATTAATTTATATATGTTCCTCTATTGATTAGAATTTTATTTTCTTTAAGTAATGTTAATCATTTATAAAATGATAAAAAATTATATTATAGAAATAATGGGTCTATTAAGTGATTGATTGAAAAGAAAAATAAAATTGTCACAAAAAATTTAAAAGCATAAAATTTATTTACGAATACTCTTAATTCTATTTTGATCTGGTAAATTATATTAGTAAAAATGTTTCATATAAAAAAATGAATTTAAAGAATATGCATATTTGGTGTTTTTAACCCGTTAAAAATTATAAGAATATATATTGGTACATCAAAAAAATAAAATACTTAATTTAGAGCATAATTTTTTTATAATTATTATTTAACAGGTCATGTGACTTATAAACGGTAGAAGTTTAAGAGCCTAAATACATTAATTTTAGATAATTAGTAAAAATAAATAAATAATTTATAATCATATTAAATAAGGATTAGGATGTATAAAAGTGAAACTATTAGGAGTATAGTAAAGCCATTAAGGATATTAATTGGCCGTTTGACTTACTCATAAGCAACGCTGCTTCTGCTTCTATATTTCCTCCACAACATAAGCATGCATCTTGGAATCCAGCTATGTATATCCCACTACAAGAAACTGTCAGAATACCGACGGATTTACCGACGGAAATAATCCGTCGGTAAATACCGACGGTTTAACGACGGATTACCGACGTTTTATTGATTTCATATGATTTATTTTTAAAAAAAATCATCAATAAGAATTTCCGACGGTTTTTGTGACGGATTACCGACGGAATTAGCGAAGAATTATTTTTCGTCGGGAATTCCGTCGTTATTTTGGAGGGATAATACCCGGAAGATTACGGACGACTATTTTCCGTCACTAAATATATAAAATTTTATTTAAAGAAAATTAATTTTTATTTTTACTTTACCGACGGATTTATTCCGTCGGTAAATATATCAATTTGAAAAAAATTATTAATTTTTTATTTACCGACGGAATAAATCCGTCGGTAAAGCAAAATTTTTTAAAAAATAAATTTTATAATTAAATTACCGACGGATTGACTCCGTCGGTAATATATCAAATTTTATTGTTAAAAAAATTAATTTTGAGTTTTAATTTACCGACGGAATAAATCCGTCAGTAAAGATATCAAATTTTATTTTTAAAAAAATAATTTGTGTATTTAATTACCGATGGAATAAATCTGTCGGTAAATCAAATTTTATTTTTTAAAAAATAAATTTTATAATTAAAGTACCGACGGATTAAGTCCGTCGGTAATATATCAAATTTTATTTTTAAAAAAATTAATTTTGAGTTTTAATTTACCGACGGAGTAATTCCATCGGTAAAGATATCAAATTTTATTTAAAAAAAGAATTTGTGTATTTAATTACCGACGGAATATTCCGTCGGCAAATGTATAAAATTTTATTTAAAATCCCAAAAACACGTTTTCTGTTAAAAACGTGATAGTTAATTGCTGTTTTTAATCCAAAATTTTCTTACCAAGACTTGAGAGCTAAGAACAGATGAAAAAATCAAACTGGTGAAGCCCTAGGTACGTCGCCACCACTTCTCGCCGCCGCCTTACTCCCGATAGCAGCTCGCACGTCACCCGTTCCCGATCGTGAGCTCTCTACGTATCGGATTCTCTCTCTCCGTAGTCACTCGATTCCCGTAGTCAAGGTAAGCGATTCCCCCTTCTCCCCTTCCCCCCTCTCTCTATCTATCGTTCTGATTCTTGTTTTTGGAAATTAGCTTCAGTTATTCCATTGAGAAGTGGTGATGTAAGAATCAAAGTGGAGGCCATTTTGATGATCGTGGAGTGGAGTGAGGCGCCATAGTAGAAATTCCTCAACCAAATATTGTTACTTGGAATGCCATTTTGACGGCTTTCTTACGGCGTAGCGACGTGAAGGGCGCAGAGCGGGTTTTCAACTTAATGCCTGCAAACCCGTCACTTTCACAGTCGTCGTAGTTGTCACCTATCTCCGACGTCGCCACCTGTCGCCGACAAAGAACCCTAAGCCATCTCCTTCCTGTCGAAAAGGTAATATATCTTAAGTTTTTTCTTCTTTATTTGTTGAATCAGGTTTTTTATTTTTTATTTTTTTGGCTGTATCAGTATGAGTTTTTTTAATTGAATTGGTGACTTCTGTTTGTTTTGTGTTTTCGCTGACTTCGAACGAAGATTTAATTTTGCTTTCTGATTTGTTTTTCACTTGAATTTTGTTGCTTACCATTTGATTAATCTACTTGTTGTTTGGCAATAATGTGCAAGGGTATCCTATATTTGCTCCTTGCAAGTTATGATTGTACTTGTTTCTTTCATTGGCGATGTTCTATTTTGATGTGAGTAAATGATCACAAATATCCCGTAATCTCGAATTCATCTTCAGTTTTGGCTAAAGAGAAATGAGTGTTTTAAATGTAAAAGCGAGCATTCCTATCTCGACTTGCTTATTAAATCACCTAACTTGCGATATTTTTTATTTGATTTTCCTGTCTACCTAACTATTTCACCATATTACCTATACTACTTTTAGATAATTAATTAATGCTTACATGTTTTTGAAGATTTGATTTTGATATAATTAATGCTTACAAATTTTTGAAGTTTTGATTTTAGTATAATTAATGCAGAAGTTTCCAGTTCTTGCCATCTCCATTGGTCTGTCAAATCAAGATGAGACCTTTAAACCGAACAAATTTAAATCAGATAGGAGTATATATTAAGGTATAAAAAACATGAGAAAGAAAAACATGTAGAAAATAAAGAAGATATGAGTAAGATTAATTTTTAAAAGCACAAGTGCAAAGCCATGTTAGTTATTTAATTTATACATAGTTTAAAGTTTAATAAGCTAAACAATAATGTTTAATTTAATTTATTTACTTTTTTTGGGGTGTAAGTATTCTTGAATTATTTAAGTTCAGAGCCAGAGAGGTTAATTGTAAAGAGTTTTCTTTTCATATTTTATTTGAATTTTCTAGTAAAACATATGTTTTATGCAAAGTATGACAGAGAAGAAATACAAATTTTTATGTATATTTGAAAAACAAAAATAGAAAATACCAAAAGCAAGAACAAGCAGCGACGAAATGTGAGAGTTTATTTATTTATTTCAAAAGTAAAAGAAAGAGAAAATGTTTAAAAGATTTAGCTGGTAGATAGATATTAATTCAATGTATATTACTAGAAAAATTAGGATAACATATATGGTGGTATTTATCATGACGAGGAAGAAAGATTAAGTTAATTTGTCAAATAATATAACATATATTTTATTTTTCAAAGATGAAGTATATAATATGTTGTTTATTTTCGTTGAGAAAATAAAGGGATTTATCAAATTGGCCACAAATAGATTAATATGTAATTTCACACACCAGTGTGTATGAATGCGTGAAATGGTGTGTGAGAGATTTGGGAATGCGATGGATATATAGGAGAACTGATGGAAAAATCTTGTGCATTTTATAATTTCTTGCTATTCTTGATTTTTCTATAATTGTATATTTATGTTGATTCTGTTGTAAATTTATTTAGATGTCAATCCAGTGTTACTCAATGTGTCTGTTCAAAATCAGAGTTCAAGAGACAGTTAGATGAAAAGATCTTGGAGGTGCATACTGAGATGCAAGCAGAAATTCAAGTGCTTCAAGCCCAAGTGCAACAACTTATGGAAATTGTGCGAGGTGGAAGTACAATGGCTTCTCCTTATGGTGGTGGATCTACATCTGGTGTCGGTCATGATGATATTGATGCTGATGTTGATGCTGATGATGATATTGATGTTGATGACGAGGTTGATGCTGATTTGGGAGACTTGTGGTCATGTTTATCGTATTTAGATCTTTTGTGTCAAGGATTGAGTAGAATTTGATATTTTGTATAAAATTTTGGATAATCTATTTACAATTGTGGAGATTGTTGAATTTAAATATTATATTGGGGTTGTGTTTTGAAGATATAATTAATTAGAAATTTATATTATTTAACAGGTATTAATATTAATTTTAAAATATAAAATAAAAATATATACAAAAATTTGCGACGGAAATTTTCGTCGGTAACTGGAATATGTAATTTGAAGAACTACAGTTACCGATGGAATATTCCGTCACTAAATTTGTGATGGATTATTTCCGTCGATAATGACCGACCGAATCGCCGACGGATTACAGCTTCTTTATTTTTTAATTTGCGACGGAATTTCCTTCGATAAATCCGTCGCTAATTTACAGCATCCGACGAAATTTATTTTCATGTTTACCGACGGAAAAATCTATTTACCGACGGATTTTATTTTCCGTCGGTAATGAATTACCGACCATGGTTTTAGCGACGGATCAGTATCCGTCGGTAAACTCATTACCGATGATTTTTACAAGTATTAACGACGAAAATTTTCCGTCGGTAATCTGACATCGGTAATCCCAACTTTACATGACAAATTGAAATGGTGAATAAAATAAATCTATGCATTGAGAGAATAATATTTCAGCGATTCTGATATGAATGAATTATTAAAATTTACTATAAGTCCGTTTACAATATTATTTGATTTAGTTCCAAGTTCCAGCTGTCGAAATAAGAAAGGATTGAGAAATCGGTCTTTGCAGCAAGTCCTAATTGCAACCATAAGTCACAGTAAAAATTAACATATAAACACAAATTCAACCCCAATATATAAAGACCTGCTCAGGTAGTACAATGATAAATCAATGAAAAAATATCTCGATTTGTTCAACCAATTTTCAATTAATTTTCTTCAGCCGAACGCATATAGATGCATATATTATAGTACTTTGCGATATCCAACTATAAAAAATCCAAGTGCTTTATAAAATCAAATACTAATAAAAAAATGCGCAATAATAATTCACACGAATAAAAAAAATTAAATAGTTAAACAGATCTAAGTAGAAACGATGCACGAAAAAAATAAAAAAGTAGTTAAACAGATTTAAGTAGAACTGAACTACATTAACATTTGAATTTTGGCTTTTATATGATCAAGCAAATCAAATACCTAAGGTGACGACGATGAATTCAATCTGTCAAAAACCACTATGTAATGACATTAAAAAAAACCTTTTCATGACTCTTAGAATTCTAATTCATTATAAGAGAATGTTTAGAAAATATGGGTACATTGAACTAGGAATGAACGGTTTTAACCGTTGCTCCATTATGTTAAAAGTTAATTAATATTTATGGTTATGAAAAATATTAGAAATTGGTATATTAATTAGTTGATAATGATATATATTATGGATATAATTATTTAAAAATTTTCTCATTCCCTCGTCACTTTTAATATATTAAGATTGTTACTTTTAATATAATAAGATTAAGGATTTTATTTTTAATATATTTAAAAATAAAGATTAAATATTAAATATTTGGTATTTCTTACATTAAAAGCTTCTTTTTTTCATAAAGAAAATAAAAATAGATTAAATATAGAAATATATATTAAACTAATTATGATGCATATGAAGAGTCATTATTTATTTAATAGTATAAATATAAATGAAATTATTAAATATTAGATCTCATTAATATATGAAAGGGTAAAGATTAATAGTATAAATATAAATGAAATTATTAAATATTAGATCTCATTAATATATGAAAGGGTGAAGATGTGTAATTTATAAAAATAGGTAGGGATATAATTGAAAAAAAAAATTTCTCAACTCCTCCACACTTTTATTTAATAGATAGATAGATAGATAGATATTTTATACACATTTAATTCTGTAATATTCCCTCCGTTCTGGACTTATCTGCATCGATACGATAAAAATTTATTTTATTTTTGTTTTCTTATGATAAAAATTGAAATTATATATCTAAACATTATAGTACCATAAAATTTATAATTACCTGTTACCTTTAATTCATAACGTTGCACTCATATATGTGATATATATATATATATATATATATATGATTATTTAGTACAAAATATTTTATTAAAATAATTGAGTTGTGATAATAAAGAAGATATAAATCACAAAAGTTCATGGGTATTGTAATATAAGACATTCCAAATTTATTATAATTGTAGGAATTGCCATTAGGTGCGGTCTATTAATAACCCAACAATTCTTTATAAACTAAGAATATAGTTGTTCTTCATTTTTTCTCTTATGAGAAAATCATCACACATGACATTGAGAGCATAATTCATGAAACATGCACACCTGGGTGCACCCTATATTAGGGTGCACCCATATACATATATAAATAAAAACATACTCCCCCGTTCCGTTTCAATATTTATGTTTGCTTTTTGCACGTTGATTAAGAAGTATAATATTTTAATAGATAGTGAATGGAAAAATATAATATTTAATGTAAAATGGGTATGTGTATTAGTGTTGGATGATATATTAATTGTTCTAGGTGTGTCCCATATTCCAAAAAGGAAAACGTAAACATTGAAATGAGACGAGAAAAATAAAAATGTAAACATTGAAACGGGACGGAGGGAGTATACAATTATGAACAAAAATGTATACAATTTAATTGTTAGTTTTTTAATGAAAAATTGAGTATAAAAAAATATACAATTATTAAAAAATATGTATACACTATTGAATAAATAATTATACACATATGAATGCTAGTTTTTTTAATGAAAAATTTAGTGTGAAAAAAGAATACAATTACTAAGAAACACCCATATAAAATAGAATAACATGTATACAAAATAGAATAAAAATTTATACATATATGGGTGCACCTAATATCAACTCTAAATGTATTGCCTTTGATGAGATAAAGTGACAAATAATTTTATTTAAAAGTGTAATAATTTATTTTTAATTAAAGAATAATTTATCATATATTTAATAATAATTTTATGTAACGGTGCACATGGGATCCCCTGTTACACTCTCTGCTCCATCTCATGTTACATGGGGTAGGGAGTGTGACAAGTGTCCCATTTTCACACAAATTTGTGTGAAAATGGGACACTTGTCACACTCCGTGCCCCATGTAACATGAGATGGAGCAGGGAGTGTAACAGGGAAACTGAATTGGTAACGGTGTGCATGTTTAACCGAGTTCACAGAAGTACTTCATGTTGGTTATCGTATTTTACATTATGGTTGGTATTTTATATATCAGTCTAGATTTTGATTGCATTAAATTCTTGTTAAAGATTTTTGAGCCATAAATTTTCGTCGACCCATTAAATAAACATTTAAATGCATTGTATCTATTAATCCACATGTATATAGCGTAGAACCTTCCTCATTTATTTCTCATTATACCATCTAGAAGGGGGTATATAATTTTCTCCTCTCTAAGCCCTACTTGACTACAAATGTGGCTGCAATATTCTTCTTAATGGTCTTCTAAATAAATATATTCAATCTAGGGTCACAAACAAACAAAATCATAATATTAATAACGAAATTTATAAAAATAACATGCATAAATGACTGCCCTAAACAATTCATATGACAAAAGTGTAGTATTTCATAGCTCTACACTGGTATGGTGTATGTGTATCCATCTCAAATATCAAGGTTCAAAAATCATCTTCCTACGTTTGTATACCTACTTGTCGAAAGTATATGAACTCAGAGACGCAACAACTCTACATCGTTCGCGTTGCGTAGAGTGACGTGAACGAGAGAGTAGGGGGCGAGACGAGGCAGTCGATTTGATTGTATACGTCTCACCGAGCTGATTTCTTGGCCATTTTAGGGTTCTTGCACATCCGGATGCTGGTGGGGGTGACTTCAACGAGCTCGTCTTCTTGGATGTACTCTATGCAGTCGTCCAAGCTATACTCCAGGGGCGCATCCAGAACCACTGCATTTATATCACACGTAATGCTTCATTCGTCATCACATAGCTAGTGAGTAGTGAGCTCATAGGAGAAGTAGAAATGGAGAGGTGAAGGGAAGGGAAGTGTGAAAGAAACAAGCTAGGCACCTGTTTGTTTTTTGTTAGAACGAACATTGGTGGCTGCTTTTTTCTTGCAAACGTTCAAGGATAAGTCGCCCGGGCGCTGATGAATGCCCACTATTTGACCTTTGTACACTTCCACCCCGGGTCCGACAAACATCTGACCTCGGTCTTGTGAACTTGAGAGAGCATACGACGTGACGGTTCCATCCTCAAAAGCAACCTTATTATAAGAACACAAGGATTGATTACAACCTCATATGCAAGGATGTATAAAAGTATTGACTGAATGTTTAGTCAGGAAATTACCAGTGAACCCAAATCACGTGTACTTATGTCGCCAGCCAGGGTCCGTACTCATCAAATATGGTATTCAGAACTGCTGTCCCTCGAGACACAGTAAGGATTGAATTTCGTAACCCGAGAAGGCCCTCGTTGGAATCTTATATTTCATCAGGGTTGTGCCTTCCGACCTGATCATCACAACTACAATCTTTAGAACAAAATGATCTAGCAACGGGAACCAAAGAAAACATAGTGTCACGTCGATATCATACATAAATAAGCACATTGTTTAACCGGAGAAACAAAAAAATACAAGAAGAAATAAAGGTAAATACCCAGCTCCTTGCATATCAGTCATTTGTCCACGCCTTCCGCCAAGAAGTTCCATAACTGGCCCCATGTATTCTTCAGGTACCTCCACAATTGCTACCTGTAGTAATAACAATTCGAAACTTTCTTCAGAAATACAGATCATATGGGTGTAGAATCTCAAGAATACAAAAGAATGACCTCAAAAGGCTCCAGCAACTTGTCATCCACTCTTTTGTTGATAACTTTGAGCGGCCCCACCATGAACTCATACCCTTCTCTACGCCTGAATACTTGCATGTATTAGCAATGTCTAAAGAGGAAGATAAATTGTCATGAGTAGGAGTGGTGCTTCTTACATGTTCTCAATCAATATAGTAATATGCAGGGTACCACGTCAGCTAACAATGAATGTATCTGAAGTTTCACCATCTTCAACTTTCATCGCCAGATTTCGCTCAAGCTCACGGTAGAGACGGTCTCATAAGTTTCTACTAGTGACATACTTTCCCTACAATTCATTCAACAAATCTTTGAGTGACTAATTTTTTCAATTAATAACATGTGGATCTCATAAGCTGATTGGCATTCATAACTCTTATCCATACTCATGTCAAAAGCTTAAACACATACCTCTTTGCCCACGAATGGTGAAGTGTTGATAGAGAATGCCATTCTCACTGTAGGTTCTTCCACCTTTATGGAGGGTAACGGCTTGCCTGAAGCTTTGTCTGCAATTGTCTCTCCAATCTGAGTTGATGAATATATACACAGCATAATTGTCAGTATCAGTGGGAAGTAAAGATTATGGGTCATAAGTCAGAAACATGAAGAGACACATGATGCTATCACCATACCTGAATATCATTTATACCACAAACAGCACAAATATCACCGGCCTCTACTGATAGAGTTATTTTAGTATTTATTTCTAATCAATAATTTCCTTGGTTTAGAATATTTGATTTCTTATTTCCTTATTTCCTACCATATTAGTAATTAGGGTTAGGGTTGTGATTGGGCCTTAGCCTCTTTAAATACGTATGTTATTCCAGGGTTGAAGAGAATAAGAAATATCTATTTGGCAAAGTTTATCTTTGTGGCCTTCTTTGAAGGAGTGCAGCCTTACAGCTTGTGGCGGAGCATTCTCCGTGGCCTTCTCGAGGGATTACCTTTCGTGTCTTTATTTATTCTTATTTACTGTTTCTGCATCTCTATCAATTGGTCCGACCTGCCATCTCTCTTGGTCATGCCTGACACCCGATCAATGACGGCTAACGGAGAGCTCCGTTTCAGCGGCTCTGGAGAGATGCGACGACTTTAAGAAGGCTGTGAGCGACGTCCAGGACACCCTACTTGTCCAGGGTAAAATAGTTTCTAGTCTGGAGATCAAGATGGATCTCATCCTCAAGAAACTGGAGGGGGTAGGCTTGCAACCCTTGGCGTCGGATTCTATGGCTGCGGAATCAATTTTAGGGGGCAAAAAGTCTGTCGTGCAGCCTGCGTCTTCCCCTACCGCAACATGGGCATCACCATCACACCCGCTCAGGTTTTCCCGCCCACATCAGTCACACTACCAACGATGGACCTTCCACTCTTTGATGGTTCAGATCCGATTGCTTGGCTAGCATAGGCGGAGCAGTTTTTTTTTGTTCATGGCACTCCTTTCGGTGACCGTGTGAAATTAAGCCTCATCGCCATGTCCGGCGGGCGATGTTTTGGGCTCAGTGGGCCCTTCGTCGAAATGCACACCGGATCTTCTACACCATTTTGGTGCATCATCTTCTGTGCACACGCTATGTGATTGATACGTAAGATGAGGAAACAAATCCAACCATTTCCCCTAGGGTTTAAGGATTATGGTATAGTTTCTCTCTCCTACGTGTCGTCAATCTAACGGTGTAGCATAGGAGATGGTGTACCAAATGGCACAGAGAATCCGAGCCGGTCGAAATGATTCAATTACTTGGCCTCAATTTTCCAGGGATTTAATTCAGCGTTTTGGAGATAGTTCAACCATCAATGCGTATGAAGCTATGCAAGCAACGCATCAAACTGGTACGATTGATGACTATGTTGCTTTGTTTGAAGAACGTGTCGCCCAACTTTCGTCCCTCCCTTCCGAAAAATACTTGGGGATGTACTTGGGGGACTTCAGGAGGCGGTCCGTGACTGCATTCCCGACTCGGACTTGGCTGATGTGTTTACTGCAATCTAGGCGGCGCGTTGAGTCTCCCGTGCTAATAACCCTTCTCATTCTTTAGGGAAACCTACGTATTCTCGTCCTCCACCACCTGCTCGTATTCCAGCCCTTCCACATTCAGGCCTTCCTACTAATTCAGGCCCACAACACCATCGAAATATGCGTCACTTAACAGCGGAGGAGGCCCGTGACTACCGTGCTAAGGAGCTTTGTTACAGATGCGGCCAACCTTGGGGACCGCTGCATAAGTGTGCTGCCAAGCAGTTGTGCATCCTGCTCCTGCTTGAGACGGAGGACCTCATTGAGGAGGTCCATCCATCCCTTTCCAGCACCATTGATACGGAGGACTACGGTTGATCATTGGGTCATTTTCCTATTGCAGCCTTGGGTCAAGGCTGTTTGGGGACGGAGGCAGTTGATAGAGTTATTTTAGTATTTATTTCTAATCAACAATTTTCTTGGTTTAGAATATTTGATTTCTTATTTCCTTATTTCATACCATATTAGTAATTAGGGTTAGGGTTGTGATTGGGCCTTAGCCTCTTTAAATACGTATGTTATTCCAGGGTTGAAGAGAATAAGAAATATCTATTTGGCAAAGTTTATCTTTGTGGCCTTCTTTGAAGGAGTGCAGCCTTACGGCGGAGCATTCTCCGTGGCCCTCTCGAGGGATTACCTTTCGTGTCTTTATTTATTCTTATTTACTGTTTCTGCATCTCTATCGTCTACTGTATCAACGGGAACTCTCCTGAATTTTTCATACACGAATAGTTCACTTACTCGACCGAATCTGCATACATCTTCTGTGGTGCAAATCTGAACAAAGTTAAAGTTGTATCATCCACATCCATTTGAAATAACATATCAAAATAAGACACCAATGAGAAAAAAAAATGCCACTTCTCCTTTTATTTTCTACAAGTCAATTTCATTTGAAGAGAAATGCCAAAGCATTTCTAGAAATTTGGAATTCACCAATTACAATGATGCAAAGTATTTTCAACTTCTTTTGAGATTTAACCTATTCAGACAGTTCTCCTTTTTTCCTACACCAGAATAGATAGATTTATCTAATGAATTTGATCGGAAACTTTCAATTAATCAGAGTCAAGTGTTTGTAAATCTCACCCGCACATCCATTCCTTTGTGCAGTGTTCCAGCATGTAAACGCCCAATAGCAATTCGCCCCTTATGTTCGTCATATTCAATATTAGTAGCCTGCAAAAGATACAGAAATTTATACGTAAAATAACAAGATGGATTTAATTTAGACCATGGTCATTTGACATTTATCCTACAGTTAAATTGTTGATGTCATTGTTCTCTCAGAGATAGGGATGGCAATGGGACGGGTATTTTCGGGTACCCGATCTACCCAAACCCTAATGGGTAGGGTACGGGTAGTTGTAAACGGGTTTGGGACGGATACGGGTAGTTGTGAAAAATATCATTAGGGTTTGGGACGGGTACGGGTAATGCCTAAAATACTCACGGGTAACCCGATTATATATATTTTTTTTATAAAATTTAATATATATTATATAATTAGTATATGATAAGATATTTTATATATTTAATTAATAGCTATAGTTTTATATTTATTAAATATTTATTTAAAATAACACACTTTATATTATATTTATTTTATATTTAATTAATAATAATGTAATTTTTATTATTATACTTATTTAGACAATAAAAAATATAAATATATATAAAATAAATGAATATTAAACGGGTATGGGTACCTGCGGGTATTGATAAACGGTAATGGGACGGGGTACGGGTACCATAATAAATTTTTTAAACGGGACGGATACGGGTAGTTGTTTTTTTAATCGGATACGGGTACCCCAAAATAAGCGGGTACCCTACCCGTTGCCATCCCTACTCAGAGAGTTAAAACTCAAGATTTGTCAATTATGGTATACTTGGCAAGTAGCGTTTATTTTACTCCTCTTTGAAGATAATAAACACTTCACATGTATATGACTTAACTGGCATCGGAAAAGTTCAATGCAATACATTTTATGCTCAAAAGACCACAGCTATTTTTCTCTCAGTTATATTTCTATTGATTCAGTATAATTATCTTCATACCAACTAAATAATTCAAACGGCACCATATTGCGATTTGTGCTTCAATTAAGAATGACTATAGTTTCATTTGAGCAAAAAAAGAATCAGACCTCTGGCAATGAGTTGGGAGACAAGTTAAAAATGAAACATTAAGAGCCATTACTAACAAGCATTTGAAGAGACCCGTCTTTGGCAATTTGTGGTCCAGGTATGCATCTGACAATGGCTTCAAATAGTGGTCCAATTTCATCGGCCAGATTATCAGGAGAAAGTTCTGCCATTCCTTTGAGGCCACTCGCATATATAACTTGGAAATCACACTGCCATAGAGAATAGAACCAATAAAGTTACTGGGCATCACAGTGAGAAGTGATAACTAATGCATGGTGATCAAATTTGTTTTTTAGTAAAAACATCTTAAAGTTTGACAATAAGTTTCACCTTTGAAAGAAACCAGCATTTCTATACTGGCATAAGATTTAGCAAATGAAAAAATGTGCCTGTTTTTAGAAAATACAGAGTTATCTCTTTGATCATCAGAATATGCAATTATCTTTAATAAAAGTGCAGTCAATCTCAATCATATAATTTGGACATACTCATGCATAAGGTAGAGAACATGATCAAATTTGTTTAACAGATATGGAGAAATAAGGTCTCACTGCACTCGCACCTGTTCATCTGATGCATTTAGCTCGATAAATAATTCAAAAGTTGAATTAATGACATAATCTGAACGAGCAGATGGCCTATCAATTTTATTGATGACATCAACAACTGCATGGCCAAATTCAAGAGCCTTCTTTAAAACAAACCTAGTCTGTGGCATTGGACCCTCAACAGAATCCACCTACAAATCATAGTCACGTCCATCTATTAGCATTGCTATTTTATCAAAGCATAAAGCACCCAGCTATGAAGAAGGCAAGGGAAGAACTAAGGAATGTAAGAGAAAGAAAAACAAAAGTATGATGTGGAAATGATTCCAAGAAACAAGAGTCATCAAATATCCCCTAGAAGAAAAGATAAATTTGAAAAGGTACCACTAAGAGAACTCCTTCCACCATGTTGGTAATGCGCTCCACTTCAGCTCCAAAATCAGAGTGACCCGGCGTATCAACGATATTAATCTTCGAATCATTATATGTAATAGATGTGTTTTTGCTAAGTATTGTTATTCCCCTTTCACGCTCTAAATCATTTGAATCCATTATCCTCTCCTGTACAAACTGGTTATCACGGAAAACCTGTACAGCACAGCATCACAGACAGAATGTTCATCAATTAACCTTCCAAACCAAATTCAATAACAAAATGGCACCAACTATAACAAGAACTTCATAGTCCCAAGTGAGTAATTTGCTAACAGATTTTTTATTTACACACCTTAGATTGCCTCAACATAGCATCCACCAGAGTGGTCTTCCCATGATCAACATGTGCAACAATTGCGATATTTCGAATGTCATTTCTCCTAACCAGCTGGTTCTTCTTCTCTACTACAAAGCATAATCCAAATAGCACCCTAATGTTAGAACAACACCATACATCACCACCTCCATCAAAAACTCAAACTAAACAATATCCACACATCTGCTGATGTTGTCAATGACAATGGATAGAATATCGATTTTCCAAGCATAACAGGAAGGATATAAAATTGAAGCATAAAATTAACATTTCCCGTTTCTACTGCATACAGTCAAACAACAACCAATTAACCAAAAAGATGTTTCTTATAATAGGGCAGACTAGAATCAATCAAAGATAATAGCAAAATCACTTCGAAAATCATACAACGTGTCAAGCATTACATCAAACAGATAATAGACGGTTAACATCAGCAATTGTAAACTGTACCAGTGGTAGTATCTGCGGCTTGCGAAACTGAGCATTTGATAGAATTCCGAAGATGGAGTCTTGAACTCTTGAATTTGGTCTTAATTGATAAAGCGCTACCAAAAAAATGTCTTCTCAGCCAAGAAGAACCGTGGGTGGAAATTCTTTTAACGGGTTCAGAATTTCTTGATGATAAAGGCAGAGCTGTGGCAGTGAGCTTAGAAGTGGTTGTTGAACCGATAGCCATCTCCATTGCTGTTCTTGCTGCTCTCTCTCTCTCTCTGCGATTAAGAGAGAGAATGGAAGGGTAATGGAAGATGGGGCTATGGTTTGAGGTTGAAGTGAGAGGTGGTGGACCGGTGGTTATATTCAATTTCTTGAAGATGTGTTGCCGTTTCAGACCAACAATAGTAGCGGCTCTGCTTTCTTAAACTTATTTTTTTTTTTGTGTTGAGATAATATTGTTATATTCTATTTTCTGGCACAGAATATTCTAATCTCTAACAATTATTAAATTAGTAGTAATAAGTAGCATTTTATTTTCAATCATAATTATAAATGAATAATGATAGCCGTTTACAAAATTAAAGCTGGCAAATTAGTAGTAACTCTTTGTTGTATTAACATTCACTAAATATATAGAGATAAAAATTAGTACATAAAATTATGGATTGAATTGAGTTTAAAAAAGTTTTAATGGAATAGTTGTAAGTTTAAAAAAAATATTCAAGTAGTTTTTAACATTTTGATATTCAATACTTGTGACTTTTGAGGTAGAGGAGTAACACTCAACTTTTAAAGACTAATATTTTAGCCAACCTTATTAAAAATGTTAATCGAAGATTTTTTTATAATGTTATAAAATCTAGCATCCCAACCCAGTATAATATTATTCCATATATGCTGCAATAATTGGTTTCAGTCGATAATGGTAAGCAACCCAACTTTTACCAGGTATAATTGTACCCATATAAAAAAGAAAATTAGTATTAAAAAAATTAATATCTTAACAAAATAATATGTGGAATTTTTTGGTCACATCTATATATATAAAAGTAGAAAAGTCTGTCATAAATAGAAAGTAGTGTATTTTCCCGCCAAAATTTATTTCTAAATATGGAACGTGCAGTACACGCATGTACTAAAGTATGATGCTTTGTTTTTATTATTCTTTTTTTACTCCACCTTGTTAAATGACAACTTCATCCAAAAGTTTAAGCTTATAGAGAGTTGAGTCGTTTAATATTTAATCAAATCACTCTAACACGCCCCCTCACATGCAGACGTGGTTAATTTTTGCCTCAAGCATTGCATACGGAATTTTCTCATAAATGGGTTCGATGCTAAAGGTGGATTGCATGCGCCTAAATGGGCGTGCACACGCAATCCACCTTTAGCATCGAATCTTCATCCACTGGAGCAGTTATTTGAAATTTAAATTAGTATTAGAAGTTGAGAAATTGTCACAAATGGTCCTTTAAGTATTACTAAATCCACAAATGGTCATATATCTTTTGAAATTTTTAATTTTAGTCATTTTTAATCCAATTTTAGCCCAATTTCTTTAAAATTTTTTAATATTTACCGGATGTGTGTTCCCACGTAGGATCTTGCTGAAATGAGTGCACCGGAAATGTACCAAAATTGAGAAACCAATGGGCCTCCGATAATTTTTTTAATAATTTAAAGAAATTTGACTAAAATTGATAACAAAGGACTAAAATTGGATTAAAATGACTAAAATTAAAAATCTTAAAAGATAAATGACCATTTGTGGATTCAGTAATATTTAAAGGACCGTTTGTGATAATTTCTCAATAGAAGGTTAAACATTTCATCTCACCAAATCACATGTTGGACATTTATAAATGGGGCATAAGCCATTTTCTAAACATTTCTTCAGCACTTTAGGTGGTTAATCATTTTATAGGTTTTTTTCTTTAAAATTCTATGCTGTTGTAATTATATATTTTACTATTGATTTTTCATATTAATATTTTTTTATATGCTAGATTCTTTTTAAAAGATTACTGCAGTGGCATGGCAACACTAATCAATTCTCCAAAGGATGAATGTGTTGGGCTTACCCCAAATAGTATGCCTAAGAAAATAAATTAAAGAAGCCCAACATGATTAATTAATGTCCCACATTAATTAATTGGACCAACTACACATGGGTTGATGGATTAAAACATCCACTAGCTACTTCAACGTGGGAGTAGCGAACAGAAGCAGAAAAGAAACAGAATTGAGAGAGAGAAACAGGGGAAGGAGAGAGAGACAGTAAGGTTTGGGAGAAGCCATTAACTTTGGGTGTCCGTTTCTTCACTGTTTCACTTCAAATTTGAAGGGGGAGTTCGTGGCGATGTTCTCTGCACATTGATCGGAGTGGATTTCGTAGAAACATCTCCGAGGGGTGCAGATGAGAACCAGGCGATTTGTATTCTTTTGCACTATTTTATTCTCTCTTCTCCCATGTTATCTTGTATAACAAGAGGGATTCTCTTTAAGGCTATTCTGGTGATTCTTTGATGTATTCCTCTACTTGTGATAGGGATGGCATTCCTCTACTTGTGATAGAGAGTTTGAACTGCGTACTTTATTGTGCAATAGTGGATTGTTTTCTGACGAGAGGTCCTGTGGTTTTTACCCTAAGGTTGAAGGGGTTTTTCACGTTAAAAATACTGATGTTGATTCTGCGTATATTTTCTGCATATTTATTTGGTTTATTGTATCTGCGATATTTGAGTGGAAGAATTTGTGCATTGATATTATTTGGAATTTATTGTATTTTCGCTGAGCCGGATATATCATTGTGTTTTGTCTATCCTAGTTGGATAGGATCCCCTTCCACAACATAATGGGCAATGAAGCTCCTTTTGATTCGTGCGTACCATGTTTCTACATAAAAAAATTAATTTAATTTACTTTAATATTTTCTCGTGCGATTAACGAGACATAATATTAGTATTACATATTTATAAAGTTATTTATATATATATATTCATAATGAGAGTAGGGATATAAATGGATAGGGTAGGGTACGGGTTGGTCAAATCCACCTACTACCTGCTACCCAATTATCATATCCATACCCTACCATATTACCCGTAATTTTAGCATTGGGTAGGATACTGATTTACCCATCGGGTAAATGGGTAACCCGCGGGTATACGGATACCTACAAGAAATAATAAACGGATATATTAAACGGGTATAATATGGATAGGGGTGGGCGGTATGGCATACCGAAGATTTTTGGTCATACCATATACCGTACCGAAATTTTCGGTATTTAAAAAATCATACCGTTACCTTACCTAAACTTTCGGTATACCTTAGTTCGGTATACCAATATTTCGGTATAAGAAAATAGTATACCTTCTACTTACCAATATTTCGGTATGCCATACCATACCTAAAATATCGGTATATATCATCCTATTACATAGTTTGCTATACCGTTATACATCTAAAATTCAATAAATCTTATAAAAACCATGTACTAGAAAAGTGAAAGATAGCTATAAAACATACTCTAATAAATAACAAATTCAAAAATATACGACAATCTGCAAATGACCAAATTAAATAAGAGCAAGTCTCATGAAAACCGGGTTTACATGTAAGCCTTATTTTTTAATATTACTCTTTAATATATAAAAAATAACTCTTTGAAGAGTAATAATTTTTACACAATAGAGTAATAATTCGTATCTCTAAAAAGTAATTTTTTATGTACTTAAAGTAATCGATACATCGGGATTTACAAGAATTTGAAGAGTAATTTTTTAATTTAAAAAGTAACAATTCATGTGCTAAAGAGTAATTTTTTATATACTAAACAGTAACCGAGTTTACATAATTAATATATCTAAACCCGTTTTACAAAGTGTTTGTCATTAAATAAATAGTACCTAAGAGATCTACACAAAAATATATGAAACTTATATTAAAATCAACACTTTTAAATTTCCATATACATAGAATTACTTAATTAAAAAATAAGTACTAATATCATGTAAGTCAATGATCTTTATCAATAATTTATAATTATGAAGAAATATACAATAGGATTTTAGATTTAATCTTTAATAAAATAGTGTATATATATAATTTAATTAAAAATTATAATACATAAATAATAATTATAATTGTATGTATCATCTAATATGGTAATATCGTATCATATAACTCAAAAAATTGAATATTTTACGGTATTTCGGCATATACCAAAATACCGCGGTATTGATTATTTATATACCTTTATCGTACCAAAATTTTCAATACGGTATCATACCTTACCAAAAATTTCGGCATACCTAAAATTTCGGTAAAATCGGTATTTTTCGTTATGATAAGGGCGGTATACCAAAATTTCGGTATTTTTCCCCAGCCCTAAATACGGATATCCGCAGTAATTTGAGCCTAACCAACCCTACCCGATTCGACCCGATCCTTCCCAAATCAGTATTTTTCCCCTCACAATCAACACAAAAACATCAAAATAAAATATAAAATATAAAAATAAAGTCCATAATAGAGAATAATATTTAATCTAAGAGCAACAACAAGAAATTAACATAGTTAATATAATAACATGAGAAGAAATATCGTAATCCAATACTTGAAAGTATATCGAAAATTACGATCTCTTTAGTGCAAAAGTAACTCAAATAACACCCGATGCTGATGCAACCTACAAATACATACATAAGTAGTACTCCCTCCGTCCCAAAACAATTGACACATTTTTTGGGCACGGAGATTAAGGAGTACAATAATTTAATATAAAGTGAAGTGAGAGAAATAATATTTAATATGTAGTGGGTAGTTGTATTAGTGGTGAGTGTGATGTGTGTGTGGGTCCATGTAAATAAATAAATTATTTTTGTGTGGGTCCCATATCCTTAAAAAAGAAATATATCAATTATTGTGGGACAACCCAAAAAGGAAAGTGTGTCAATATTTTTGGGACGGAGGGAGTATACAAAATATATTTATATAATTAATTAAATAGATGAAAAATCCTTTAATAATAATAGCTGTTGTAATGTTTACAAAAATTAATATTAATTTAGTTTTTAAATTAGTAATATTATATAATATTATATATATTAATGTTTAAACGGGTAATCGGGTCGGGTACACGGGTATAATAGGAGAACCCATACCCTACCCTTACCCGTTAATTTTTCTTTGGGTACGGGTAATACCCAATCCTTTACCCAATTTTGTCTACCCTATCCTTACCCAATCACCCGGGTACCTGCAGATAACTTGACCCATCGGGTAAAATTGACAACCCTAAATGAGAGGATTTAAAGTGAAGGGAGAAAATTAATTTATGATTGACCCTAAAAAATTACATTTATATATGAATAAATGTATATAAATGGTATTTATCATGATAAAGTTACACGTGGCAACAATTCACTCCCAATTCTTTTAATATTTTATTAGTTTTCACGAATTTTAATTATAAAATAATTCAATTTATATATTAGTATATATTAGGAAGATTTTAACTTTAATTATCATAAATATCCTTTACATATATTTATTCATATTTAAATGCAATTTTTTAAAAGTCAATCATAAATTAATCTTCTACATTCTCTTTAAATCCTCTAATTATAAATATATTTAATTAACTTTATCTAATATGTACTATAAAAATACATTTTCACATTCTCATAAATTGATATATTAATATTTTATAAAACAATATGTATATATTTATATTAGTGCCAATAGTTAAATATACACACTCTCACTTATCAAATATCAACTCCAACAACTCTTACCAAAAATTACAATTTACCAAAAATTAACCCTAATACCCCTCACACCAAAAAAATAAAAAATTCTAAGTACCCACACACTCCACTGTCGCTGGTAACAACTGCCAACCGCCACCAGTCGTGTGGGTGACCCACACCATGACCCACACACACCGCCGGCCGCCGTCAGCTATGTGGGTGACCCACAACGTCACCCACACCAATCGCCGGCCGCCACAAGCCGTGTGGGTGACCCATACCCATCGCCGGCTGTCGTCGACCATGTGGGTGACCCACAACGTCACCCACACCAATCGTCGACCGCCGCCAGCCGTGTGGGTGACCCACACCAAGACCAATGCCCATGCCGACCGCCGACGGCCATGTGAGTGACCCACACTGTGACCCACACCAACTGCTGATTGTCGCCAGCAGTGTGGGTAACCCATACCGTGACCCACACCTATCGTCGGGCGTCGCCGGCCATGTGGGTGACCCAAAATGTCACCCACGCCAACCGCCGACAACCACCGGTCGTGTGAGTGACCCACACCCACGCCGGCCACCAGCCACCGTATGGGTGACCCACATCAAGACCCACACCTACCGCCGGCCATCGCCGGCCGTGTGTGTGATCCACACTGTGACCACGCCATGATTCATTTCGAAATCGATGTGGATAGACCCGTGTGGGTGACCTACACTAGGAACACATTGAAAATTGATTTTGAATAGTAAGGGTAAAGAAGCCCAAAAAAAGTACAATTGTGTAAAAAAGATAACAAACAAAATAAAGTGTTCGTAAATATTTTGGCATTATGAATTTTGTATATTATTGCAACTCTCCCTTTATATTATATTTTATTTTATTCTCTATTTTCTTTGACTTATGCAAAATTTTTTAAAAAATTAATTTAATTTAATTTAATTTAGAAATAATTACTTGTAGGTTCAAACTTTCTATGTATAATTATGTTAAGATACATTCATAAAAATAAATTATTATTAGATACAATCTTTAGAGTTAAAATTCTAAATTTATCCTTAATTAAAATATGTTCCAATAATATCTCTTCCACTTTCAACGCATTTTTGTTTATGATTTCTTCACCTGCCATAATTAAGTATGATTAATTCCCGATGAATTATCGTTTAAACACTACCGATAGCTTCCAGTTGAATTATCGTTTCTACTGTTTACTTTTTCGACAAATATGATGTTCAAGAAATTATCGTTAAAGCACAATTTTTCATCTTTCTAATCCTACATACAATCTTTTTTCACGTTGCTATAATCGATAAAAGAGGATTTAAACAGGTATGTAGAGATCTTTATCCTAATTTTTCCATTCAATTGTATTAACTTTTCGGTTTAAGGTTATTGTAAAATTCATATATAATTTGTAAAATATTGCTGCAAGTTTAGGGTTACAGTTTATCTTAGATGCATTTCATTGAATTTGTATTATTTTGAGCCAAGTTTATTTTTATAGATCATTGTTGCAACGCATCGTCTTCTGTTTAGTGATAAATGAATGGCATGCAAGTCGAGATCTTGAAGTACACGTAAGGTTAATTTTCATCGTGAAACTGTCAAATCTTAATTTGCATCCTGAAAATGTCACACAAAAATCTGCATGACATGCATTACACGTAAATAAGCGTCATTTTGAATAAGCGTCATAATAACATACTCATGGAATATCACTTACTGCAATTGATTGTTGCTTTGTGTACATTTTAATGCAGTTGATTGTATTTTACTACTTAAACTTGTGATAGTCATTTTGAATAACAGACACATGGAATATCAGACAATGTAGGAGTATTTTTCTTTTCATGAGTATGACTAAATTATGGAACTTTTTGACCAATTAGAATTAGTAAAAACACTAAATTTAATGAATAAAAAAGGAGTATAATTGAGTGGCTAAATGATAATGGCTAAAATACAGACGTGGCTAAATTTAATTGCATTTTCCACTACAATTTATTGGTTTTTAGTGTGCTTTTTTTATCTTGATCAGGGCTATCAACTCATGGACAAACCACCCATCATTCTCAGTATTGGATATAGAGGGGAGTGCAAATTATTCAAATTGGGCATGGTTTTTAACAAATATATGGGACAACGTGAGGCACGACAATCAGATTTTTTATATTTTTGATTGAAATCTAGGCTTAATGGCGGCATTCCCATTGTTTTGTGGCTTTAAATGGGAATACAAAATTCATCACGTGATGAATTATGACTTTGAAATGCATATGAAGAGTGATGATTTATGACCTTGAAATACATATGAAGAATGGTTTGCAGTATTTTTACAATACGTGTAGACTTTACAAAACACATTGTTAGTAAATTCACATATTACATTTAGTGTTGAAATGCACATTAAGACACAAGGTTATAAACAATCTACCAAGACAATACTTCACAAACTGGAAATTTGATCAAAAGATAGCATCAACTGCATAACGTCCCACTTCATCAATGATTGCATCAGCTGCAGAATTACTCCACTCAAATCTCACATCTACACATCTTACTATGCACAAAAAAAGAACTTTACATCTACAGTTCCACCAAATTACAGATCATGAAATACCATAACAAAGCTGCATTAACAGGAATACTAATCAATCATTGCATTACCTGGAACACTACAATACTATAATTAAACGAAAGCCCACCTGAAATTGCCGGAATATTCACTAAACACCATAACAGTTTTTCACAATTATTACATTCAATCAAGGAATTCATCACCTGCAGTATCTTTCACACACTTTAAGACTTCAAAATTTGTAAAACAATATTTTGTATACCCAATTTCATAGTTACGCAATATTCAAGTACTCCAAATTAATACTTATTATTAAGACTCAATGTCATAATCATCCATAAACATGTCCATTTCAATCCAAAACATCACGATTCTATTAATCAACAATTAGTTCAAAAATCCATAAATAATGTCAACACAATAAAATTCAACCGAGAACGTCATGTGTTACCGGATCCACAGCCCATTCCACCATCTTCTTTCTATAATTTGCTGTCTCATCTTCTGTAAGTTTCCCCGTCTTCACTTGTTCTCGCTTCACCATGCTCTCCATATTCATGCACATGACAACCCACAATCAACGGAGGCCCACGATTGTTGAATGCAGTCTACATATACCACTTTCTTAGATGCAGAATGAATGAAATGGTGTTCCTTCCTTCTTGATCTCAAGCTATTGACAATCTTAGGCTCCACGTACTCCATCTTCACCAAATGAATCCATAAGGAAAAAATTATTATTATAATTCTTAATATACCAAACTAATATCTAACGCAATATAGTTTACTACTAACCAGAGCCATCACTTTTGTCATGTTTTTATCGATATAAGTTTTTCGTCTAGGCCACATTGAATTGAAGAAAAGCCACTCTCCAGAATTTAAATCAAGCTTCAGGATTGTCCAGTGGTCCACCGTGCTCAACAATAGGAAAGCAACTAAACACGAGTAATTTTTTTTGTAGCAAATGCAGAAATTTATCGAGAAAACTAAGCACATATAGCATCAAGATCAGAAATTAACCAAATGTTGCATCAAACGCAGAAATTCAGTTCAAATATTGAACGTAATTTGTAGCAACAAAAGAAACTCATTAAAAGCTACACCAAATGAATCTCTTTTATACTTGATTATGAAAAAATAAAAACTGCACAAAATTCATTAAAAGCTACACCAAATGAATCTCAGGTACACTGCACTAAATTCAAAATTGCAAAAACTGCACTTTCGCTGTCATAAATCACCACACGCTGTTCACATTACTAAACGTGCACTTCAGCTTGTCCTTTCCACATGCTTAAAAAAATCCACCAAATGTCAAGGAAAAATGCACCAAATGAATTACCAAAAATGCACCAAATGCATGTCATTTGATATAGTGTCACTAAACTCCCCGTTTAGACATCCATCAAATGCATATCACTTTACTAAACAAGCAATTAAATTCCCCAATTAATTTGCACAGAATACATATCACATTACTACACAAGCATTAACAATCAACAAGTTTAAACTTTCCTTCAAACTTACTTTAAAACTAGCACCAAAAGCACGAACTTCATTTATAAATGCACCAAATGCATTACTATAGCTATGTAGGCAAACAACTCCCTATTTAAACATGCACCAAATGCAGTACATATTACTAAAAAAAATATTTAAAATAGACAAGCTCAACTTCTATGTTATACTATCTTTGAACCTTGCATAAAATGCATAATCCAACAACTGTACGAAATTCATTAAAAGCTACACCAAATGCATCCCAAGTATACTAGCACCAACTAAATATCACATTTATACACGATCATTCAAGATCAATGATTTCAACTTCTCTTTTATACTTGATTATGAAAAATCAACAATTGCACCAAATTCATTAAAAGCTACACCATATGAATCCCAAATAAAGTGCAAAAAATTCAAAATTTCATAAACTGCACTTTTGCACCAAATGCACCAACTTCATTTACAATTGCACCAAATGCATTACTATATATATGAAGACAAACAACTCCCTATTTAAACATGCACCAAATGCAGTAAAGATTTTTAAAAAAGCATCTAAAATAGACAAGATCAACTTCTACATTATACCATCTTTAAAAGTTGCATAAAATGCATAAACCAACAATTGCACCAAATTCAATAAAAGCTACACCAAATGCATCCCAAGTACGCTGCACTAAATGCAATAGCATAATACACATACCCAAAAATCAGCCACATTGCACAACATGCAAATATCATTTAACCACAAAAAAATCAGAATCAACTACTGCACCAAATTCATTAAAAGATACACCAAATACATCCCAAGTAAGCTGCACTAACTGCAATTGCACAATACACATACACAAAACTCAAAGCACAAAATTCAGCCATATTGCACAACATGCAAATATCCAATAACCATAAAAAAATCATAATCAACAACAACATCAATGCCCAAAAGTATAATTTCAGAAAATAGACAAAAATATCAAAATCCCCAATCGAATTAAAGGATTTCATACAGAATTATGTATATACTACTGGTGAAAAGTTCATGTGGTGCAAACCTGGTGACTTTTTTCAACTTCGTTTATATCCTATTCCTCAAACTTCGATTTGACTAAAAACCCAAATATTAGCGATCTGAATAACTCCAAAATCGAGGAATATAGCCAATTTTGAACTGGGGGTCTTTGACTACCGATTATCGACTCCCTTTCAAAACTTCAGTGTCTGCAATCGAAGAGGGGAAAACAAAAAGAGGGAATCGAAGAGGGGGAACCGCTGTGCAATCTACCTTTCTTTGCGATTCTGCAGTGGCGAGGAATCAAAAATAATGGAGAAGAAATCAAATTTTGCAATTACTGCAATCAACATCCCAAAACGTGGGTTCTAAAAAAGGGGAGAGGAAATCGCGGGAATTTGTTTGACAATGGGAAGAAAAGTCAATTTTTTTGTTTATACTGATGTTGGGGTAAAAAGGGAAATATAGACCCAAATATTGTAGTTAATAATAAGATGTAATTTGCATTGTATCTAGAAGTTAATATCACTTAGGGATTGTATTGGATAGTGACCAACTCTTTAATTTAATATTTTTCTCATTCAATGAACGGGGAATAATACTAGTATTACATATTCATAAAGTTATTTATATATATTCATGAAGAGAGGATTTTAAAGTGAAGGTAGTGTTCTTAGCCTCATTTTTGGTATCAAAATAATTATAGAGTAAGAGACTCTATCGTTGCTGTACACGTGTGACCAAGTAACAAAATTTATAAGTATATCGTCCCAAGAGAAAGTAAACTCATAGTTGTATCTGGATTTGTCAACAATTATGCTTTGTAAGAGTGATAAGATTGAATGTTTGGTTTTATACTAATGATTATTCTACTCAATTAACTAAGAAAAACAATCAACAACTAATAGTTTCAAATATCAAGTATGTAACAAGATGAATGGAATGTGGATCGAATGTATTTAAGAAGAGAGAAAGGCTAATCATACACATGATTAAGAAACTAGCTAGATATGCATGACTTTCAACATTGAACTTCATTAATTATGGACTAAAAGTAATCACGTTTTTACCCGTAATCCCTATGGCCAAGGCAAATAGGTTCACGACTCTTTGACAAGTCTAAATCTCCTAGGATTGTCTTACTCTCAATTCCCATTAAGGTACTATGATCATAAGTTGGTTCTTTTCACTTAATTTCTTAAGTGTCCCCCTATGAATGTTCTAAGCATAAGAAGGGTATGACTTACCTCCCCTCACACTAACATGCATGCTCATCTTAATATATGATTCAATTAAACACCTAATCATACTATTGGAATGACATCCTAATACTATGAAAAGAGAATTTAATCACACAAATATTGAAATGAAACATGAATCATTAATCATAAAAGGAAGTCCAAAATTAACTCAATTCAACATCTTTAAATCCTACATATCTAGCATTCTTCTCAACCAATCATATGATTAGCTCTACTACAGGACTAGCCACTACACATTGTGTTCAAATCAATACATTCAAAGGCTTGCTCCATTTGAGCCAAAATATGAAGAAAAATAATAATTGAAAAGTAGATCGACTTCCCTTTTGTGAAGATGGCCTTCCTTCTTTCCAACATGCTCAATTCTTCAATCTATGATGATCTTCTCTTCTCAAATTGATGGAATAATAGAGTAATGGATGAATTTAGTGAGAACCAATGGATTGAATAGATGAAAAGTATGGAAGATGGATGAATTTTGAATGTGTGTGAAGGTATGGTGAGATAGTATGTGTTTGGATCTTCAATAACTGCTCAAATGTGGTTCTCCCCTCTTATTTTCGCACCAATTGAGCATTTATACCCCTTGGGGACCTTCTAGAAGCTTCCAGAATTTCCTGAATTTTTCCTGCTTTCCAGCTCGACTCGAGCTGCAACTCGAGCTGTCGCCTATCAAGTCGAGTTGTGTTCTTCTGAAAACTGGATGGTTTTTCGGAGCCTGCTCGACTTGAGTTGCAAGTCGAGTTGGGTCTTGAAACTCAAGTTGAGCTACTGGATGATTTTGGATGCTGCTCTACCCCAGCTCGACTTGCTACTTGACTTGCCCTGACCCCAGCTCGACTCGAGTTGGGTAACTCAAGCTCTCGCCTGTCAACTCATGTCAGAAACTGGAAATTCCTCGGCACCCTACTCGACTCAAGTTGCAAGTCGAGTTGGACCTTGCAACTCGAGTTGAGCTACTAGATAACTTCTGACTTTACTCGAGTATCAACTCAACTCGAGTTGCAAGTCGAGTAAGACCTTGCAACTCGAGTTGGGTGTTTTTCAGCTCGTTTCAGTTCCCGACTCTGTTTTACTCCGTTTTTGACCTGTTTCACATACATTTAAGCTCATTTCCACACATTTATCAACCTGTGCACATCTCTCCTAATTAACAAAAAACTCCACCAAAAGTTACACAAATATGGATACAATCATACAAATATCCACAAATAAAGACACTAAAATCTAGGTGAAAATGACGACGATCAACCTCCAAACTTAAAGTGTTGTTCGTCCTCGAACAACGAAAAATGATAAACAAGAGGACTAATTTTCACCTAGAAAACACCTAACGAACATAAACCACAACACATCACAAGTAATAAGAACTACAAAATCACATTAAGTATTTCTACTTCATCAAACTCATAACATAAAAGATTAACAAGTTTAATTTCAAGAAAACAAAAGAGTAATCAAATCCCTTTCGATCCAAGCCTCTCATAGGATATCAAATTCACTCAACACTCTATGAAGTAGGGTTTAAGCAACACTCATCAACTGGTTGGAACCGACGCACCATAGGCTTGCTCATGGACTACGTTCACAAGCCACCTTAGTTTCAAAATGTGATCAAATAGGTCTTTATCTTTGGATGTAATATTTAGGCTCTTTAGTAGGGAAAATTTAGATAATAGTGACTATTCAAGTGTAGACAATCAAATAGATTATTTTTTTCTCCAACATCTTCTCCTTCTAACTTTCTCCCTTTTTCAAATATTCATAAATATTAAACATCAACATACCATGGATTCATTGAGCTTCTTTTGAAATGTATACTTCTTTCTTTGGCTTTTTTGCATTCCTTGAGCACATTTTTATGATTTTGCTCCTTTTTCCTTTTTGTTGAAGTTGTATTTGCATTCATCTCTAGCTCTTTCATCCTTTTCTTGATTTACCATTTCCTTTATTTTCTTGCACATTTCCGCCATCAAACCTTGTGGACCATCATCTCCTCAATCACTCACACTTAGGTTATATATATAAGGTTTAAGTGGGTTTTCAAGGCTTGTATTGTACTCAAATCACAAAGAATAGGCTTATAGGCTCAAAATGGCTAACTAGGGATGATGTTCCGGTAAGAAATTTTTATGGCTATGACTTCACTTAACAAGGATGGCCTAAGATCATATCACAAATTTCAACCATTCGGACTTCGTTCCTATAGTCCATGAGCAAGTTCTAGTTTGTCTAAGTACAACTGGTCCTCTCATCAAGAACTAACCATGGAGGCATGGTTGAGGCTCAACTCTCACAAGCATTTGCTTGGACCAAGAAAAAACATAATTACTCTTCATACTTCTCAAAATTGAACAAATTATGTAATCCATGTCACAATTTTGACTAATAATAATCCTTAACATGCTTGCCATCACCTATAACAAATAATGCATCATAGCTCATATTCATAAATATTTAACACCTCCCCAAAACATACCACCAAACCATCCTATACAAGAATTAAAAATCACACATAACACATACTCAAATACTCACCAAATAAGAAACATAACAAAAACATATAACATACATGACCAAAATCATCCATCTAAAAAAATTAAAGCACATTAATTCACATCCATAATCAAACAAGCTCACAAACATCCCATCCTTAATTGAAAATGAACTCCTAGATTATAAAAGTAAACCTTCCACAAACATCACACATGCAGTAGCATGCTAATCCAAATCAATATCAATTCATGTCAAGCAAATAGAAGTGATGAGGTGTAGAGTGAACTCCCTTAAACATTCGATAATGGAAATGGTTGGCACGAGCTTCCGAATTGCATCCACAATGAATCTCGCTTTGATCTTCGGGCTCAATTTGTGCTTCCACTATACTTCATTTATGCTCAAAAACTCATTAAAAACCATTAGCTCAACAATTTCAATAAAAATAAGGATTATCATGCACTTCAACACTACCAATTGTACCAAAATTATAACCAAACTCATGAGAACATTTTTAAAATTGACCCATTTTACACAAGACAATCCCTTTACACAAGACAATCCCTTAATCAACCATTAATCATGATATATCAAGCATATTCAAGTGGTGAGTCACACCACGCACTCTCCCCCAAACTTAAATCGAAACAAGTTGAGAATTAAGTTTGCAAAATGTGGTGAGACTTACCCTTGTAGTTTCCACTAATGAACTTCATAGCGATCCTCTTGTGTCGACGTGTGTGCACCTCCAAAATTCAAGTATGACCACCACGCACTCTCCCCCCAAACTTAAATTAACACAAGTGTTAAATTTAAGTTTGAACAAAGTGGTGTGACATACATCTCCATTCGTTATCAAGGACACATCGTCTCCTCCATACGTATTTTTCTTCATGAGCACAATCCACCTACATACTAAACTACAAGAAAAATAATTAAAAACAAACATAAAATAAAACCTACTCTACTAAACAATCAAAGAGTTTCAAGAAGAGAGAGTATCCACATACATTATCTCCTTTTGAGAAGGAGATAGGTAATGTTTCACCCTATGACCATTCACTATAAACTCATTGTTGGGACCCTTTAACTTCAATGTATTTCCACTCAACACCTCAAGCACTTCATATGGAACCATCCATTTAGACTTAAGCTTTCTGGGGAACAACTTAAGCCTTGAATTGAATACATGAACTTTGTCCCCGGGGGCAAACATCTTTTCCTTCACTTTAGCATCATGCTATCTCTTCATATTTTCTCTGTGAATGATTGAATTATCAAATGCTCTTCCTCTAAACTCCTAAAGCTCAACCATTTTCAATACCCTAGCTTTGCAACTCTCCCTTTCATCCATATGAAGGTGTTTAATAGCCCACAATGCACGGTGCTCTGATTCTACAGGAAGATGACAAGCCTTACCATAAACCAATTGACATGGTGACACACCAAGGATGGTCTTAAAAGCCATTTGATATGCCCATAAGGCATCGTCAAGCTTCTCCGACCAATCATTCCTCCCCCCATTGATTGTCTTCTCCAAAATTAACTTGATTTGATGGTTTGAGACCTCCGTCAATCCATTTGCTTGAGGGTGGTAAGGTGTAGCCACTCGATGTTTTACTCCATATTTCTTCAACAATCCTTCCATCAACTTATTTACAAAATGAGATCCTCCATCACTCACTAATGCCTGTGGAACTCCAAACCTAGAAAAAATATTATTTTTCAAGACTTTTTGGATAATCAAGGCATCATTTGCCTTAGTGGGGATTGCCTCCACCCACTTTGACACATAATACACGGCTAGCAAGATATATATATATCCTTGAGATGAGGAAAACGGTCCCATGTAATCAATACCCCATACATAAAAAATCTCCACATCAATCCTTAAACTCAAGGGCATCTCATCTTTCTTACCTATTCCCCCTAATCTTTGGCATCTATCACAATTAGCCACAAACTTCTTTGCATCTTTAAACAATGTAGGCCAATAGAAACCCGATTACAAAATCTTAACCCCTGTCTTTTGATGACCTGACACGACCCACCTTACATAACTTATAATTCACATACTAATTAACATAAACATCATCATTATAAAACTTGTATTTTTTCCTCACATAATGTATTTAAAACTAAAACCATCATACCAGTTCAACATACGTAACTGGTTTCTAACACCACATCAATTCACACAAACATGTGACAATACTTGTTATATTACATTGCCAAAATATCATCGGAAACAAAATAAACCCACGGCCTAGCTCAACAGGTCGTCATCTATGTACATCCGCTCAAAACCTTGTGGGAGCTCCACAGCTTGTACAGTCATATCATAAAATTCAATCATCAACAGGCTCACCTACAATGCATAAACTAGTGAGACAAAAATCTCAGTAAGTAGAAATCATGCATGTCAGTGCATGAAAATGCATTTAGTTTTCTATCGCCTATTTCCTAGTCTTTCTATTTGGTCTCTTTTATTTTGAAAACTGTTCACGTTGCGGGATCCCCACGACACACTTATGATATGCACCCCAAATGAGCTCAATGGGAATAATTTTTCCGAACCCCGAATATAGTGCCAAGAATAATATTTTTCGAACCCTGGCAGAGTGTTGGGGATGATTTTTCCGCACCCCGAATAAAGTACTGGGAATAATTTTTCTGAACCCAGAATAAAGTGTCGGGAATGATTTTTCCAAACCCTGACAGAGATGCATATATAGTGGCCGCACACACCATTAGTATCTTATTAATTTTGGGGAAACCACTTTTCATGATTATGCATGATATGCAACCAGAACAATTAATTATGCATCATAAACCATTTACGATATCATTATCAATATTTAATCACAATAAAGCAACAACTTAACTTCAATTCACACAGATTCACTTCTGGAATAACAACTTCACCCCAATCACATAGATCCATTTATAGAATAACCACTTCACCTTGGATTACACGGATCCCTTTTTGGAACAACAACTTCATCTAGGATCTCACAGATCCTTATAACCAATATCTTCTCAAACCATAAAGATATATTTTCAATAGTTTCCAATCACATAGATCTATATAGGACAATGCTATTATTTTAAATCACATAAATCCACAACTTGTATCACCAATTAACCCTAAATAATTCATAACGTAATTAAACTAATCACAAATAATTCATGACATAATTATCACATATTAATCATAAATAATTCACACACAACATGTTTATGTATTGTAGTTGGACTTCTACTTACCTAGACACCTAATAGTGATAATAGTGTAGACCTCGTAAAGAACTGCAACTAATTCCTTCCGTCCCGACACGCTCCTCTTCCCCTTTCTCTCTTCCTCTCTTTTTCTCTCTCTTTTTTTTCTTTTTTCATGCCTGCTTCTGCTTCAGGGGTTATTAATCTCTACCCCAACTTATATATGTAAAAGGGTGGGGTGAGTCGGTGGAAATCCACTGCCCCCTCATCCAATTAATTTTTTTAATTAACTAATGCATACGTATTTGATTACTTAACCAAAATGAATTTGTGGCCAGCAATAGACCACGAAACAATGTTGTTGGCGCTAAGACTTACCTTTTTCTATTATTATTATTATTATTATTATTATTATTATTATTATTATTATTATTATTATTATTATTATTATTATTATTATTATCCATTACAAATTTACGTGCAATACTTAATAACTAAGATATGATACATTTACAAATTAATACACATACGTGTATATTTTCTTAACACTATTATTATTACGAGAACACGTGTGGCACTTAATAATTAAGAAATAATGTATTTATACACATAAAATAACATAATTATATATCCAAATAATTGCACGTAAATATTTATACACACATATATTCACATTTTGTCTCATTTTTTTATCACGAATGTCTCAAATAAAATGTAAAGATAAATAAAATGTAGAAATAATTGTCACATAATTGCCACATTATTATCACATAATTGTCACATAATTATCACATAATTATAAAATGCACATAATATAAATTAAATTATATTGACACATGAGTAGTGAGAAACTCGGGTATCACATGATCAAAGTGGCCCCCACACAAAGAAGAGTCACATAGTTCAAAAATCCTCACAACTTCTTCATTGGCCACACACCTTCTTATGATCTCCATCATTGCAAATCTTAAACATAAAGGGCTCATCCCACAAATATTACTTTACTTCAACATAAAATCTTTTTACCTTATACTCATTGAGCAATGTGGGCTTGATTCCACAAACAAGGAAATTGACATAATCGGCATACCAAGGCGGCACATTCACCATAAGAGTACATACTTGCTCAACATCGACTTGAAGAATTTCCTCATCCAGGAACTCATCCCCAATCGGCTTCATGTCTTCATTCTCTCCTCCATTTTCTAACCTAGACAAATGATCCACGATCACATTCTCCACACATTTCTTATCTTTGATCACCACATCAAATTCCTGCAAAAGTAACACCCAACGGATTAAACGTGGTTTAGCATATTTCTTACTCATTAAGTACTTTATGGCCGCGTGATCCATGTAGATAATAGTTTGCGTGCCAACCAAGTATGGCCGAAACTTTTCAAAAGCATACACGACGGCTAAAAATTCTTTCTCCGTTGTGGTATAATTAACTTGGCACGAATTCAATGTCTTTGAGGTGCAGTAGATTGCTCTAAACTTTTTCTCCCTCGTTTGCCCCAACACCACTCCTACGGATTGATCGCTAGCATCACAATATAATTCAAATTGTATGCTCCAATGCAGGGTGACGAGTATTGGAGAGGAAGTGAGAGCATCCTTAGCAACTGAAATGAGACACGACATTCAACATTGAAGTTAAATGGACAATCTTTCTCAAGTAATTTACAAAGAGGTTTAGCAATTTTAGAAAAATCCTTAATGAAGCGTCTATAAAAGCCCGCATGATCTAAGAACGATCTCACCCTCTTCACACTAGTAGGAGGGGGAAGTGTTGGCGTTTGGATCTTTTGGTTAACATGAACCGTTAGGGTTCCATGCAATTCTACAGCAGCGGAAGCATAAGTGTAGAATCGAATTACCTTTCACCATGGTATGTTGAAGAAGAAGCATTCTCGCCAGCAGCCTGCACAGTCTCACTGTTTTGGCCATAACTCTCTCATTCAATATCGGAATCGAGTGATCTATGCACTAAAACGATCATCTCTTCAGTGGATTTTTAACGGTGTATCACAAGTCCAATTTGGACTTCTACAATATTTTATAAAAATCGATGAAGTTGATGGCCAAAAATAGCAAACGACCATCCAGTCTTCAATTGTATTCCTAAGCCACGTCTTGACGTTGGTGTGGGAAACGATCTACAAGATGAACTCAGTCTACAACTCTAATATGCCTTTCATGTGTGTTATGCGTGTGATTCAGATTCTGAATTTATGAGATTGGCTATTATATAGGCTACAACAGGGACCAGGAGGGAAAATTTGGGTTTGAGCTTCCCATTGGGCTTAAGCATCGAAGTTTAACCCAAAATTTATACTTATGTCCAATAATAATAAATCATTCTACTAAAAAAATATTATTGCACTGCCACCCTAATCCCAAATTACGTTTATGGGCTCCTTCTTATTATGAGCCCTTTAGTCTCCCTGTGTTTAAGATTCAATGCCTATTAATTAATTAAGTTACTGACAACTCCATTAATTAATATATTTACCGAGAGTAGTACCACTCAACCTTATTATCATGCCAGAATAAATCCACCTGCAGGGTTTACATGATAATCATTATGACCTCCTCAAGTGGACATCATCAACCAATTCCGTTAGGAGACGGATTCATTCTACAATCAACAGCACACCATAGAGACAGCACCATCTCCCAACTCACTGAGCATATTGATTTATCTTTTAAATCTCACCCATGGATGAATCAAAGAAATAAATACTGTCTTACGTGTCGAGGTTATTGTATAGGGATTAAGAGTACGAACATCCATAATAATAGAGATCAAGTTCTATTATATAATCAGTATAAACTGAATGATCTCAACGCTGTCTTGTTCAATACACAAAGTGCACTAGTGCAATTTTATAGTCAAGACAGACTAATACCAAATCACACTACAACTATACCGATAGATAGTCCCCGTCTATCTCGGTTGTGATCATCTGTTTATACTTTATAAGGAGCTGATAATATGATCTTCCGTGTGACGCCGCACACCACATTATCTACAGTATAAAGTAAATAGATTTTTTGCAATAACATTATTGCAAATGTTTGATCACATGATTCTCATTTCAAATAAATTAAATTGTTAAAACATTGTACATACGAAAAGATAGACTTTCAGTATACAATTCAACAATCTCCCACTTATACTAAAAGACTATGCTGCCATATCTGCTGCCATACATCTGATTCCTTCTCCCACTACTTGATCATTAAAAACTCTCGCCTTAAGGTCCTTGTAAAAGGATTTACTAGATTATCATCCGATGTAATCTAGGCGACAATAATCTTTCCCTCATCATACGATTTCTCGTATGAGGTAGTACTCGCTCTCAATGTGTTTAATTGTCTTATGGGCTCGTGATTCTTTCAAGTTTGCAACTACACCATTATTATCATAATAAATTGTGATAATCTTGGACAAACTCAGAATCACATCAAAGTCCATTATGAAGTTACTAGAACCATACAGATACTTTGGCTGCCACAAGGCTCCAATATTATCCTCTTTTCATGGTGGAGTCCAAAATATATTTCTATATAACACTCCTCCATTCTATGGATCTACTTCCATTAAACATATAATCTTGAGGTGGATTTACTGCCGTCCCTATGATTTGAAAATTCGAATCTAAGTAACCATCAAGAAGTAATGAATTATTCCGGTAAGCTTACATATAATTTTCAGTCCTCTTCAGACACTTCAAATATGTCTTACCATAATCAATATTCTTGTTACAGGTTACCTTGATACTCACTGACTATGCCATTGGCAATACAGAAATCTAATCTCGTGCATAGCATTCCATAGATTAAGCTTCCTTACTGCCAAAGCATAGGGAACCACCTTTATCTATTTTATCTCTTTTGTGTCTTAAGACACAAATCCTTAGATAAAATCACATGCTAAATCGAGTGAGGATTGTATCAATTCATGAAGTTCAAGATAAGCACAACATCCTATCTTGTGATCATTATTACTATGATCGCAAGGATATACTTTGCTTCTCTTAAGTCCTTCATTTCATACTGCTTTATTAACCATACCCATACGCCCGACAATACTCTTTTATTGTCTCCAATGAGCAAGATACCATCTACGTACTTACAAGAAATACCACCACGTTTCCGCCACTCTTTTCTACACACAAGATCCATCCGAGCATTGATTAAATCTATATGATTGGATTTTCTTATCAAAACGGATGTTCCATGATCTTGAAGCATGCTTTAGTCCATCAATGGACACTTTTAAGCTTACACTCAAAATGCTCTTAGCTCTATGCAATGAATCACTCTGGTTGCTATACATAGATGTTTTTTTCAAGACTTCCAATCAGGAAAGCTGTCTTAACATCTATTTACTTTATCTCATAATTAACATGAGCAGCAATAAATAAAAGAATCCGAATCGACATAATGTGATTGATCTTCTTTTAATTTTGTAGAGCCATACATCCAACGGTTTTTACACTATTTAGTTGTCCTACAAGCTCCCTGATTTAATTTCAGAGAACATTGCAACTTGCTAAGATTCCGCATTTCGATCTTGTAGTGCTTTGTCATATCCATGGGCTGATTTCATGTTTACTAGGGACCAAGTCTTACGACTCTCCCAAAACATATATCTTTCAGGTTGTAAAACAACCCTCCCACTACAACAAGGTATCATATGCAATTGTGTATCAGATGCGACACGCGATGCAGTTTACTTGTGGTATATCCTCTTGTAGTCTTGGTACTAAAATTTATGTTTCCCTTCTCATATTTTTAGAACATTTTATACATAGGTATGTGATTTATTACATAGTATTTTTCTAAAAATCTAGTGTTTGTGTTAACAATCACCATTCGATCTTTTGGACTAAATGAATCATCACCCTCCATTTTTCTAGGATATCCCACAAACAGACAATTTGACAAGTTGTTTCTAGGGCTTACCCATAAAATAAATTTTGTAATTTCAAGTAATTCATCATCTATCTAACCATTACTATAAGAGCCTTATTCCTTCTTTCCACCACACCATACAACTGGGGTATGCCCCGTGTAAACAACTTGGGATTCAATCCCAATCTCTGATTATCAGCTCCTAAACTATCCTAAGAGTTACTTGCCACCATGATTTAAATCGTAATAACTTGATATATTTTCCATGACGCTTCACTGCATCAGTCATGTACTTCTTGAATTAATCATAGTACTCAGACTTGCAGTGCATCAAATAAATATATCTTGTTCCTAGAATAATCTTCAAATATTCACAAACACCTCTCGCCGAGATAATCTTAGGATCACTTTAAATCAGAATGAATCATTTTCAACATATATTTTCATGGCTCTATACCCCCTTGCCTTGAAAAGGCAATTAATCATATTCACTTCCAAGTAAGACTCACTTTCGAATCGTACTTAAGTAAAATGATTTAGTCTTAGATGCCAAAAGTATGTTTAGTTCATTTCCGAATGTTCCTTTCTCTTACTAAGATTAGAATATGCATTATTAATTACTATTTATTGCATCAGTGGGATAAACATGATTTAAGAGTGTATAAATTGTCACTAATGTACCACAATAGATTATAGCTCCATCCTTCATTATAATGACCATGTCATTTAAATGAAATAGAGTATTCATCCATAAATGCATAGAAACTGAAATGAAATTCTTTCTATGAAAACGTACGTGAAGACAATTTCTCAAAATCAAAGGTTTATTCCTATCATATGATAAATAAGCAACTCCCACTGCAACAAATACTACTTTCGTAGTTTACCCATGTATTTAATTATCTTATCATCACTATGTTTAAAACATTTAATGATTCCGGTATCTACACACAACATGTCAGTAAACGCCATCATTAATCATGTTTCAACAACTAGTGAATAAAATACTAACCTTGTTCACTTCTTTGATGAAATTGGTTTTCTTTCGCCTCACGTTTTGTCATAAGTTTTCCACCATATACAACTTTTTGTAATTCAGGTGAAACTTGCTCAAAATGTTAAGGCAAACCATGAAAATAAATTGAGCTAGGTTTTCCCTTCAATATCTATTCCAAGTATTTCCAATTCATTCATCAACTTAACCATGATCTCTTGCCTTTCTAATTCTTTCTCAAGTGTCCGAAGAGTTGCATGAGATCATTATATTTCTATGAACCTCTCACCTCTTCACTAGAGACTTAAATAGACATCAGAGGATATTCATTAGTGAGAACACGTATTTATTTTATTAAGCAGTAAGAATTTAAAATCAAGATTCTTTTCTAATCATTTAATTTAGGATGAGTAAGTATATTTTCTTTTAGTTAACAATAAGTGAAACAAACTATTCAAAAATTCAAAGAATTAAGTAAATAAATACAACGATCAAACTCTTCGAATTTAAATTTTATATTGATTCCCTCAACAAATAATATAAAATAAATTCACCGACATCTCAAGCACCATGAATTTGTATGCCACGTTAGTGTGGACGTATACAAACCCGAACATTCGCAAGAGAAGGTTTTACCCATTAATTTCATACGTCATAATTAACCTTATGACTCAATGATTAATAGTTGGTTGTCCTTAAGCCATTCAATTTAATAGCAGTGACTCCGTTGGGGAGGATATATATTAATTGCACCTAAGTGTATATCATTATTTGATACTATGTACGTTACCCAAGCTTGTGTGCCTTACAGTTGGAGAAGTCCACACGCGCTCAAATAATTTTCTATAACCATCAATTATTAATTTGTACCAGTGATCCTCAATAAAACTCATCCGTTGGGGAGGAAGGCACTATAACCGACTCATATGCTTACTTGCATCACATTACAAATAATAATTATTTCATGAAATTTATTACAGTGATCCACAAATAAAAATCATCCATTGGGGAGAAATGCACTATAACCGACTCATAAGCTTACTTGCATCACTTAATAAATCAATAATGGAGGCCGCGGGATTATGACCAATCCCTCTCCCATATAGTTATTTAACAAGAGGGTTTTTCATGCATACAATATAATAGATATAATAATGCAAATAAACATGCTATTATTACGACAAATTAAGCAGTAAATCAAATAGCACATGCATCCAATCCAAATATATAAAAAATAATTGACAAATAAAATAACTATAGCAATTATATATAAGGAAAGAAAATTTGCCAAAAATAAAAGAGGTTGACTAGGTCAACATATAAGGCAATTAGAAAACTTGCTTAACAAGTTGGTAGACAAACTTGGGCACCAAGTATGGCAACCCACACGCACACAGCCTGTACAACGGCTGCCATCACCCACGCTCAATCCCTCATCCATCTCAACTGCCCGGAGAAGCCACTCCACCCTCAATGGCCCTAGCACACCCGACTGAGTTTCACCGGAAAACTATTTTCGCCTGAACCTATCCCCAGCCGTATCGCCGTCAGTGGTTCCTCCACCGGGAGTCCATCAAAAATCTGAGAATCAGTCCGTCCAGCCACTGTTCATGGAGTGTCCAGTAGCCTTGCAGCGTGCAGCTATCACCCTCGTCATGGACATTGGTCGGCGTTTCTCATAATACCACGAATGCTCCAGTCGCCGATCGTTCCAGCCGCTATTTACCGACGTAAGTGGCTTCCTGGCCGGCGCTTCGACGATACCGCTAACCTTGTGGGTCAACACCATGCCATGCCACCCCGGTTGTCTTCAGCAGCAGTCCCACTGCCCAGTGACTTGACCGGAAGAAGAGCTAGAACTGCTTGGAAAAATGACGTCGACTCGCCCCGACGAGCCAACAGACCCGCTCGGAAAAGCAACAGCCCCACCCAGCCATGAGCAATCTTGCCCGAATCAAACCAAGACCCGCTCCAGCCATGAGCAGACTCCTTCGAAACAAACTGTGGCACGCTCAGAACTCCTTTCGACTCGCCCTGAATATCTCTAGACCCGATCAGAATTGGAGAGGTCCCGACTGGACATCACTTCAGATTTGACTGGAATCCACGCTGGGCTAGACAGGAAACGCCGCTAGCAGTCGTGCATCACGTCTTCCAGCCCTGACATGGATCGTCTCTGCCGATCAATCACGCCATGCCGACGCGCCATCACCCATGACCAGCCAGTTGCGGTTCACCATCAGCCGTCCCATATCCGATTAACGTTATGCAGTTGGCTCACTATTGGTGATTACCGTCGCCACCACATATCCCACGTCGATCACGTTAATACGCCTGATGATCGTAAGGTGTGCCACCGGCAAGCACAAGTCATGCCTGACTCCCGGCGGTCTCTCAACCTGCCAGCTATCCTTCATGCCGCCAACTGGATTCATCCGCCAGCCCTACAACCCATCGCCTGTAGCTATCACTAGGCCCCGACTGTACATGGTTTGCTCAAAACAACCCACGCTGTTCCATCATCCATGAATTAAGCCATCATCTCACCGCGTATTAACATCGCAGAAGCCTCTAGTCATCGGCCCTGCTGCTTGTCTCGCCGGAAGTCATCACTCTGACAACAAGTATGCCTTTCACCATGGAAGAGCAATACACCACCACACTCCCTTTCACTCTCACAAACAGTTGCCATCGCAAGATACCGTGTGGATAAGGTAATCATGAACCATCAGGCGTGAAGGCACAAGGTTTTAACGATGATACACAAACATATACGAATAATTCACAAAGGACTATCATAGGGTTATCCATTGTTTAATCAATAAACCAAAACCCTAATAATCAACATGCGATCTATATTCAAGAATAAATCACATAATTCACACCAAACCCTAGCCCTGCATGTTACGTTTAGCCTTAGAACCTACGCTCTGATACCAATTGTTGGCGTTTGGATCTTTTGGTTAACGTGAACCGTTAGGGTTCCATGCAATTCTACAGCAGTGGAAGCATAAGTGTAGAATCGAATTACCTTTCACCAGGGTATGTTGAAGAAGAAACATTCTCGCCGGCGGCCTGCGCAGCCTCACCGTTTCTCATCCAATATCGGAATCGAGTGATCTACAAACCAAAATGATCCTTTCTTCAGTGGCTTTCCAACGGTGTATCACACGTCCAGTTTGGACTTCTATACGATTTTATAAAAATCAGTGAAGTTGATGGCCATAAACATCAAACGACCTTCCGATCTTCTATTGTATTCCTAAGCAACGTCTTGACGTTGGTGTGGGCAACGATCTACAAGACTAACTCAGTATACAACCCTAATCTGCCTTTCACGTGTGTTATGCGTGTGATTCAGATTTTGAATTGATGAGATTGACTATTATATAGGCTACAACAGGGACCAGGAGGAGAAATTAGGGTTTGGGCCTCCCATTGGGCTTAAGCATCAAAGTTTAGCCCAAAACTTATACTTAATTCCAATAATAATAAATCATTCCACTAAAGAAATATTATTGCACTGCCACCCTAATCCCAAATTACGTTTATGGGCTCCTTCTTATTATGAGCTCGTTAGTCTCCCCGTGTTTAAGATTCAATGCCCATTAATTAATTAAGTTACTGACAACTCGATTAATTAATATATTTACCGAGAGTAGTACCACCCAACCTTATTATCATGCCGGAATAAATCCACCTGCAGGATTTACATGATAATCATTATGAGCTCCTCAAGGAGACATCATCAACCAATTCCGTAAGGCCACGGATTCCTTATACAATCAACAGCACACCATAGAGACAGCACCATCTCCCAACTCACCGAGCATATTGATTTATCTTTTAAATCTCACCCATGGATGAATCAAAGAAATAATTCCTGCCTTACGTGTCGAGATTATTGTATAGGGATTAAGAGTATGAACATCTATAATAACAGAGATCAAGTTCTATTATATAGTCAGTATAAACCGAACGATCTCAATGCGGTCCTGTTCAATACACAAAGTGCACTTGTGCAATTTTATAGTCAAGACAGACTAATACCAAATCACACTACAACCACACCGATAGATAGTCCCCGTCTATCTAGGTTGTGAACATCTGTTTATACTTTATAAGGAGCTGATAATATGATCTTCCGTGTGACGCTGCACATCACATTATCTACAGTATAAAGTAAATGGACTTTTTGCAATAACATTATTGCAAACGTTTGATCACATGATTCTCATTTCAAATAAATTAAATTGTTAAAACATTGTACATACAAAAAGCTAGACTTTCAGTATACAATCCAACAGGAAGACGTTCTATGGCTACCACTTTATCTCTATCCACTTTTAAACCATGCTTTGAAATATGATGTCCCAAGACTATCCCATCGGTCACCATAAAGTGGTATTTTTCTCAATTTAGCACAAGATTCGATTCTTCACATCTCTACAACAGAATTGTGAGATTAGTCAAGCAAATATCATAAGAGAAACCATATACAGAAAAATCATCCATAAACACCTCCATAACATTTTCAATTAAACCATCGAACATAGACATCATACAACGCTGGAAAGTGGCAGGGGCATTACATAGACCAAAAGGTATCATTCTAAATGAAAACGTACCATAAGGACATGTGAATGTTGTCTTCTCTTGGTCTTCCGGGGCAATCAATATTTGATTATACCCAGAATATCCATTAAGAAAACAATAGTACTCATGCCCCGCTAGTCTATCCAACATTTGGTCTATGAATGACAATGAGAAATGATCTTTACGAGTATTTCATTCAACTTACGATAATCAACACACACTCTCCAACCCGTGATAGTTCGGGTGGCAATTGTTTCATTCGTATCATAAATACCCTTTACATATATTTATTCATATTTAAATGCAATTTTTTAAAAGTCAATCATAATTTATCTTCTATCTTCTCTTTAAATCCTCTCGTTATATATATACTAGTGTGTCACTCATGTATTACAATGGACTTTTACATTTACAGAGAAAAATATAAGTGAATAATATTTTTAAAATTATTATAAATTTTAAATAATAACATAATATGTAGTATATTTAAATATTTTTTATAATTGATTTCTAATTTATTTATGTACACCGACTATTACATATTTTTTATATCTCAAATTAGTTAATTTAATTTGAAAAAAGAATTTAAATATAGTCTTTCATTATCCAAATATCACTTTTTTTTATTCTACTCATAATCCACTTATCTTTTTTTAAATATATAACATAAATTAGGCAAAGACTTCCCTAGGACAGTTTTTTTCTTTCAAAATGGCACAACCGGATCCATTCAACCCATTTTCATTTTTTGGATATCTGGATCAACCCATTACTGTTTGACCCAAGCCCATATCACATTACCGTTTGATATTTTGAAACATAAAAAACGTCAGAGGGCTTTCTATTCTGCTCATTGTTGTTCTCTATTTGCGCGCTTCTTCCAACATCGGTTCACGAAATATCTTCTCGTCTTCTCTGTTTGTAGCTCCTTTTCTGATGTTGGTTCTCGTATTCCTGGCTTTGGTCGTCCGCGCCCCTTTGGTACTGCTCATTTTTGTTAATCGCCGAAGGATTTTTCATTTTGTAATGTATTTTCTACTGATTTTTGTTTCTCTCTTAAACTTATTCTACAGTTTCCCATCCTTAATTTTTTAGAATCAGTGCTACAAATTATTAATTTTAGTTCTGAATTTTTGACGGTAATTGTATTTTTTTAGCCAATATTTTCGATGTCGTCGTGTTTTCATATGTACTGGAATTTTATTTTTCTTGTGTTCATATGATTTTTTTGTTTATATAATATCCGTTATCCTTGTTTTTAAGCATTTGGAAAATAGTCAGCAATTTGCACTAGGTTACGTAGATAGAACTCTTGTTATTAAATTGTCTTTCAATCATTGCATGCACAATTTTTTGTATATTAATTACTTGGATTTTCGTTGTAGGTTTGTTGAGATAATTTTATAATGGGTAGAAAACAGTGTGTTCTTCCTGGGCAAGGTCCTATGTTTCTTAGAAAACATAGACGTATAATTCAAACTCGTTCTAAAACTTCTAAAATTTTACAAGAGAAGTTGATGGAGAAAAATCAAAACAGAGTGGGTGATAAAAAAAACAACAAGGAACAGATCATGGCTGTAATTTCCTTGTATTGTATGATGATAAACTTGCACAGAAATCAATGGATTCTGGTGCTGAAACTTCACCAAGATTTTATGCAAGAAGAATGAAAAGACAAAGAAGTCCTATTAGAGTAAATGAGGACAGGTACATGTTTGTTCATTAAATGAGATACATTATTATTATTTTGTTGTTTTGATTTGTTTCTTTTCTGTTGTACTCTTATATTGAAGTGAAATTGGTCAGACTGAGACGATCATTCCTGATAGTGAAGAGAGGAATTCAAACTTAAGGAATTATATGAATCAAAGGTTTGATTGATTTGAATCTCTTATGTTGTTATATTCTTATATTTATTTGTTGTTCTTTTTTGGAATTGTAGTGAAATTGGGCAGAATGAAACTGTAGTTCTGGACAGTGATGAGAGGGGTTCGAAGTTAAGGAATGATAGGAATCAAAGGTTTGATTAATTAGAATCTCTTATGTTGTTATACTCGTATATTTACTTTTTGTTCTTTTTGACATTGTAGTGAAATTGGACGCACTGAAACTGCAATCCCCGATAGTGATGAGAGGAGGTCAAAGTTAAAGAATGATAGGAATCAAAGGTTTGATTGATTAGACTCTATTATTTTGATATACTCTTATATTAATTTTATTTCTTGTTGAATTTATAGTGAAATTGGACGCACTGAAACTGTAATCCCCGATAGTGATGAGAGGAGGTCAAAGTTAAAGAATGATAGGAATCAAAGGTTTGATTGATTGGACTCTATTATTCTGATATACTCTTATATTAATTTTATTTCTTGTTGAATTTGTAGTAAAATTGGACGCACTGAAGCTGCAATCTCCGATAGTGATGAGAGGAGGTCAAAGTTAAAGAATGATAGAAATCAAAGGTTTGATTCATTATACTCTATTATGTTGATATACTCTTATATTAATGTTTTGTTCTTGTTGAATTTGTAGTGAAATTGGACACACTGAAACTGTAATACCTATTATTCATGAGAGGGGGTCAAAGTTAAGGAATGATAAACAAAGGTTTGATTCATTGGATTGTTTTTGTGTTTCTAGTTTCGAATGTTACTCTTTCCTATATATGAGATTACTCTATTTTATAATTTAGGTTACTATGTATAGTTTGATTCATTTTTATGATATTTAATTTGATCCTGTTTACTATTTACTGTTTAATGGATTACTCTTTTTGTTGAATTGGTTTATTATGAACCAGATTTTACTTTACTGTTTGTAGTTTTTATTTGTTTTCATTTTGTCCATGTTTTGTGATGTTTGGTTATCAACTTCTAGTTTTTATTTTTCTATTATTTTGGTAATGGAAAGAAGTAGATGGATTTGAAATTATTTTGTATTAAACTTGAAGTAAATTAAATTTGTTCTATGTGATATTTTTTGTTTTGATATTTATTTTTTATCATTACTTGCAGTCTTGTTTATGATGAGACCCCTATAAGGTATGTAAATTTTGAATACATTGTAGTCTTTTTTTGTATAGCAAATTTGTTTGATCTCTTATTATGTTCAGTCATATCTATACTAGGGGATCTAAAATATCCAAGCCTGATGGGAGGGCAGAGAATAGCAAAAAATCTACTCCTTATATTAGGAATAGGAGGTAATGTTTCTATCTTCCTGGATTCCATGGCTACTCTTTCCAATATATGAGGTTGCACTATTCAATGATTTAGGTTAATAAGTATGTTTTTCATTCATTTTCTTATGTGAAATTCCTTTATTTAAATTATTTTGTATTATTTATTGCAGTCTTGTTGATGATGATGACGATTTTGTTTCAGATGATATCCCCTTGAGGTATTTAAATTTCAATACATTTTATCCAAATTTTTTTTGTAATATTCTTTTTGTTTGTTTTTTTATGTTTAGTTATATTTATATTGCAGTGAAATTCCTATTAGAAGATCGAAACCATCCAAGCCTGTTACTAGGGGATCTAAAATATCTAAGCCTGATGGGAGGGCTGAGAAAAGCAAAAAATCAACTCATAATATCATAAATAGGAGGTAATGTTTCTATGTTCCTGTTTTCAAAGGTTACTCTGTTCTATATGTGAGGTTACTATATTCAATGACTTAGGTTACTAAGTATGTTTTTTATTAATTTTTTGTTGTGAAATTCCTTTATTTAAATTATTTTGTATTATTGCTTGCAGTCTTGTTGATGATGATGACGATTTTGTTTCAGATGAGATCCCCTTGAGGTATTTAAATTTCAATACATTGTATCCTTTTTTTTTGTAATATTCTTTTTGTTTGTTTTTTTGTTTTTATTTTTATTTATATTGTAGAGAAATTCCTATTAGAAAGTCTAAAACAACAAAGCCTGTTACTAAGAGATCTAAAAAGGGAGTATCGACTTCTACAGCTAACAATAAGAGGTATTACGTTTCTGTTCATAGTTGACTATTTATATTATTTACGATGAACACTTTTAATCATTATTGTTATATTTATTACAGTGATAAGAAGAAAGTAAAGCGAGTTGACTACAAACTTAGGGAAAAGTAATTATACTTTTTTATTTTATTTTTTGATTTCTGTGTTTTGTCAATTGATATATTATGCTTATAATTTTTTTTATTTTTTTGTCTAGCGGGTTATTTAGCCATTGCAGGCCTAATGGCCTTAACACTGTTGTGCGGAATTTCAATGATAAGCAGAAGTCTGATATCAAGGAGTTTGGGTTTGGTACCTTATTGGAGTTAAAAGTTAATAAATGTGTTAATGTAGATCTCATGTCATGGTTGGTTGATAACTTCAATAGTGGTAGTAGAATGTTAACCGTGGATAATTATCAGAGCTTCTATGTTACTCCCGATGATGTCTATGATGTTTTTAAGGTGCCAAGGAATGATGGTATGGATGTGACAATGTTTACAAATCTTGAAGGGTCAGAGTTTCTCGATTCAATTAAAGGCGAATATGATATAAAGGTTAAAATGCATTGTGGTTGTTTGGGTGATCTTCTTTTGAACAAGTTTAAGGATGGAGGTGTGGATTTTAAAAGAATATTTGTATTATATGCTGTAAGTTCTTTTCTTGCACCTGCTGTCAATGGGTATATTAAGAGTCGGGTTGCTAAATCATTGGAAGATGTGAGTATGATTCCCAAACTTGATTGGTGCAAGTTTGTTTTGGATGAGTTGTGCTCTTCTATTTCCAAGTTTAAGCTGAGATCTAGTACACGCATTGGGGGATGTATTTTTATATTGCAAATTATATATTTTCATCGTATAATTTGGAGGGGAATACCAGAACATGTATCCATTCCTCTTATACTGCATTGGACAGATATTAAACTGCTTTCAAAGAAAAAGGAAGAAATGGAATTCGGTAAATTTGGTCTCTGAAAATTGAGTGATAGATCTCCTCTATCTGCAAATGGAGTTGTCAAAACTGTTGACCTTACCAGTTCAGATCCTGTTATAGATGACGCACAGACCAAGGTATTATATAATGCATTTCTTTAATTAGTTTTAGACAGGGTACTCTTATATATCAATACAATTACTCTTTTATATTTCTTGGGTTGCTATTTAAAATTTAAATTTGACTTTATGGGAATATAGGAAATAATATGTTGGTTTTGTTTTTTTATTCAGGAAATAGGCAGTTTGTTGAATAGTCTTAAGCATGATGCAAATAATTTCTTGAAGAAATATCAATCAAAGCTTGCTAAAGTTTCCAAACTTGCTCAAAAGTTTAAGGATAATCAGAGTTCCACTCCCGAGGAATCTGATTCCCAGAAATTCTTTTGTGATGAAAAGGTGTTGAAATATATTGATGATATTATCAAACACTTCAAAGCAACCAAAAAGCTAGCTGCAGAAATGCCTAGTTATAAGTTACCCCATCTCCACCCATCCCTTCTGATCCAGAGGAAGATTATTTTGAGGCTGGAAAATAGTATTTTGACTGTGACGATGTTGAATTAGATGAAGATGATGATGTTGAGGATGTGTCTCCTCAAGAATTAAGTGAAGCAAAAGATTCAATTTAGAGAACAAGACCTCAGAGATCTTCAATTAACAATCTGGACAACATGGTTGAAGATGTTGGTTATGCTTCAAAATTCATTACCCAACACAAAAAGGTTTCTGAAGGCATGGAGAAGGAGTATAGGAGGTTTTGGACTATATTTTCTATGATGCTGAAGTTTCAAGGGATCAGTAAATGCATTTTTTCTTTATAAATATCTTTTTCTAAATATAATTTTGTCTATTTATTAATATTTTTTTATGTTTTTATAATTCAATCAGGAAGCGTTATTATCGAAGGGGGTTGTTCCATTTTATCCAACAAGATGACATTCTATCCATGAAATGCAATTCCCAAATATATGATACGATCTTTTCTGCTTGGATTCTTGAGGTGAACCCTGAGTCGGGGCATGATACGCACAGACAGAGATTTATTTTTAACATTGATCATAGTGTAAGTATTTCTTTTTTTAATTGTTTACACTTTTTAAATAAATCTAATGCAGTTTATTTATATATTCTTAATTTTTTTTGTAGTATTTACTTCAAGAAACAATTCAATCAGATGTTTATACAGATAATTACGTAAATTTTAAAATATGCTGGGATTTATGGCTGGAGTCTTTCAAAGACATGTTATTAAGTGCTGAATTGGTATGATATAATCTTATTTTAAATATCTGATATTCTGTTTGCTGATACGGTTACTCTTTAAGTAATCATGTGGTTACTCTTTAGAGTTAATTGTGGTTACTCCAGTAGAACTTTTGGTTTCCTATTATTAATGGGATTACTCTTTATATTTGTTGAAGTTTTACAATCTTTATTTAATAAAATTGCTTAATATTTTTCAATGTTATTTTTTATATAGATTTTTTGCCAATGTGTTTGGAGCACCACTTCAATGTTGTAGTCATCAATCTGGTGGACTCCAAGATCCAATACTTGGACAATAAGAAGTGGTGTGATCCTGAAAAACAATACTATTATCAGTCACCACGTTTCCTGGTAACATAAAATTGATAAGTTTTTATTTTTTTAAATTTAATATTTTAAAGATTTTTTAATCTAATGCAGTTTATTTTTTTAGGTTCAAATGATGATTCAGTATTTGACTGATATAAATCATCTAAAAGCTACTGAGATGGTTAACTACGTGGATGAGCCAATCAATTTTAAATGGACTACATCAAGAGTTGATAATGATTGTGGAATTTATGACATGCATCATATCAAGCACTTTGATGGATTTTCTTATACAGAACCGAATTTGAACAAGGCATATTTATTCAGGATATAGTTCCCTTCATTATTTATCAAAGATGTGGACATTTTAATGACCTATACATGTCATGGGCCTTGATAATTGCATATTCCATCTTTGATTATTGTATTTTGATCATTGCATCTTAAGTGTATCATTTTGCAATTTGATAATTGCATCTCAGGTGATTGGTCATTTTAATTATTCCCTACTCTATTTTGTAGGCTGGCATAAGGTTGAGGTTGCGTGGTGAAATTTGTGCAATTATAGTATTATCAAACTTTAATGAGTTGAGGGATTTTGTCATTATTGAAACAAAGAAACTCTACAAGAAAAAGCCAAATTTGAATAAGTACATCTCCAAACGCAAGAAGGAAGACTTGATGCAAAAGAAATTGGAGAAAAAGATATTGGCTGGGGAAAAATTAAAGAGTTTAAATGAACATGCATTAGGAAAGAGGAAAATGATTCCTAAGAAACTTTCTCTGTAATAGTTAATTGGATTTGATTCTGATTATTATAGTCATTTTTGTGTTAACTGATATGTAGCTACTCTAAGTACTGTTCTCAAGTAAATGAATTTTGATTATTATTAGATAGACTGTTTGAACAGCACTAGAAGTAATCTCATTTTGATTCATTAATTTGTTAATTGTAGGATTACTGTTTGATCTTTGATTTTATGAAATTAGTCTTTGTATTCTGAAGTTCGTGTTTAATTTCTGTGAAATTTAAATGATTTCTCATTTGGATTATTATAGATTGTTGTAGATATTGGTAACTTGTTTGATAGCTTATATTGTACTAAACTGATTCAAAAAGGTGTTGTTATGAGATATAACATAATTAATTTACATTTATTAAATCCCCATATTATACATAGTTTTATCAAGGTATGAAAAGTGATCCATTAAACATCTATCTAATTTGATATATAATTGAATTAGTCGTTTGTATTGTAATATTGTACTGAATTATTTTATTTCAACTACTGTTAATTTAAATTGAATGTTGATCAGGAATAGTGGTAATAATTCCATGCGATCTGAAAGTAACTTTAGACTACTCATTTGAATTATTAGGATTTTTTTTATTAAGTAGCTCATTCTTTTTTCAAATGACACAAACTATGGTTACGGATATATGTAAAAGGTACAAAAGTTGATCCCTGCTATGAAAATCACAAAATGTTACATACTATGGCTCTGGGATATGTGTAAGAAGCACAAAAGGGATACATTTGTAAAAAGTACAAAAAGTGATATATGCTACAACAGTTAAATGCTTATACTCAAATTTAGGTTACTCTTTCGACTTAATTGGAGCACTCTTTTAAATGAACTAAGTTACTCCTTTCTCAATGACAGACGCTATGTTTTGTGAATATGTGTAATAAGTACAGAAGGTGATCACTGCTACAAAAATTACAGAAATTATATAAATCTTCAATGCCCAGGTAAAATGTTTATAATCAAATATGTAAAATATAGATCAAGTGTTTATTTTTGTTTTGAACATTACGAAAGAATATTAAATAAAATGTTTATTTCCTGTTTTTATTCCACTTGTGCTACCTTCTTTTTTCCTTTTGAACTTTGTAGACCATTCTTTATTCTCTTGTTTCTTCCCTTTATCTTTGCACGTGCAGGATCCAAAACAGCTGTGGATGATGTGGATTCTGTTGTATCTGCATATTCTTCATCAATCCTTACTACTGTTTTCATTTTCTTCAAATCTCTTGTATAAGATTCTTCAAGTGCCTCCCTTGCTTGTTGATTATCTTCACATAACAAGACTAAAGTATAATACTTACGAGTCATTTGATGCCTCTATGGTATAGCTTTATCTTTGTCCATTGTTGGAAGTTCCTTTTTAATTCTATCCCACACATCAGCTTTTGCCTGTTTTGTCCATTTTTTTCATTATATAAGACTCAGAAATCAGCTTCACTGAGTTTATGAGTAGAACATTCAAACTGTGGTGACACAAGAGACCCATTTCTTCAAATTTCTTGCAGGTGCAATGTATGAGCTACAAATGTGTATAAAAAACAACTCTCATAAGCTTACCATCTTCAGTCTCACCAACATCGTATGCTATAGTGCAGTCTTCAAATGCACACACTTTAGTGGTAACATTTACGCATTTTAAGAACTCATTTTCAAATTCTCTGAAAACTGACTGTGTGCAAACTTCTGCAGCATGTTTTATCAAGCCTTTTTTTTCCAAGAAAGTATAAGCTTCTGTTCTTTTCCCATTAAATTCATCCAACACTTCATTATTCCTCCAATTCTTGACTACGTCATTGAAGAATCTGTAAAATTCTGTCAAGTTTGTGTCTTTTCTTATATTGAACCCTATTGCATTATTTGTACTCTCACTTCATTGTGATGACAACATACCAGCAGAGAAGTAGTTTTTATTCAATGTTGTGCACCACTTTTTCTTCACACCATACATTTTCATTAACCATGTGTGAGTTTGTAAATTATATTTTTTGATCATACTATCCCAACACAATTCAAAATCTTCCTCATCAACACATCCTGACAAACATCTATTGAAATGTTCCAAAAAATCATGGTTACCTTTTATTTATCCAAATTTACCCGTAGTCTTTTCATGTATGTGCCACAAACACAATCTGTGTCTAGTTTCTGGAAATATCTGCAAACATAGAAATATTAGGGTTACTCATTTGTAGAAGCATAAATTACTCTATAATGTAATGTAGACTACTCAATGAATTTTAATGTTAATAAATGAGCTTTTTAGTCATCTTACCTTTGGTATTGCAGAAGCAATTGCATGGTCCTGATCAGTTATGATTGTTACTGGATATTTGTCTTCCATTGATTTTCTAAATTCTTTAAACAGCCACTCAAAGGTAACTACTCTCTCATCTGATATAGAAGCACACCCAAACATGACGTTTTTTATATGATTGTTCACTCCCACAAAGGTGCACATATGAGATCATATTTATTAGTTCTATAGGTTGTATAAAAAACAAACACATCTCCATATAAAAATCAACCTTCCTTCATTATTGGGTCTCTCCAAAAAATGCAAGCCAATCTTGACTGTTCATCTTACATGAAATTATAATAGAAGTTTGGATTTTGAGAATTTTCCTCTTTCAATTTGTTGAGCAATGTTTGTGCATCTCCTCCTTCAATATTCTTTCTCTTCAAACCATCAACAAAGTTTTTGTTGTCTTTCATAGTATGTCATATTTTTTCCTGACCATCTGCTTCATTGACCATGTAGTGATAAGATCTTGCTGCTCCCATTCCTGAATCTAAAATATGCTCGATCACTACTGCAGTTTCAATAGTTATTTTTCTTTCTGAACAGTGTAGGTGACCCCATTCCTTTCTTGTTAGCTCATGATTGTGCTCTGTGTTATGTTTAATAACTGCACAACCTCCAAATTCATTTATTTTCACTGTCATTAATGCCTTGCAATCTGTTCTTGTAACACTAATTTTATTTTTTTTGGGAGTTTTCTTTCGTCGTCTTATTCCTTTACATGAACACATATAGTTCTTTGCTATTTGATGTCCTTTGCTGGAACGTCTTGTAGTCCCTTTACATGCACTAAATCCAACTAATCTAGCATGCTTACAATATAAATCATACATCTCAGCCACTGTATCTGTTGTCATACCTAGTAGACTTCCACTTATTTTATCATGTTCTGCATTTAATGTTTAATAAAGAGTAAGACTTCATTAATTTTTTCATACTGAGTGAATGCTAGTGGAATAAGTAATTTCAGAGATAAATAAGAATCAATATTGATAGGATTACAAATTATCTATACCAACTATTTATCAGAAAATAGCAGTACATAATTGTATGCAATCTGCAAGTAAACTTAGGTTCCTTTTTCATAGAAATAGGATCACTCCAGTTTTGTAACTAGGTTACTCCTATTCTTAAATGACTGAAATGTAGTTCTGTATTTATATAAGATGTACAATAAGAAATATAAAAATTTTAAAGCAGAATATGATAATAATAGAACATCACCTTATTAACATATGAATAAGAAATTTCTAAATCACAACACGACCATACTAAGCAACATTACAAATTCAACATAAGGAATAAGAAAATTTTAAAACAAAACACCACCATAATAGTGTAAAACAACACATGAATTTCTATTTGATGAATGAGTTAAATCAGTAAATGGAAATTCTAACCTCCATTTGATGCATTGTTGTTGATTATAAATTTTTCTTCTTCAATTATTCCTACAAATTTAAGAAAGTTGATGAAGAAATTGACTAAATTTAACATTTAATCTCATGGAAATTGATGGAAAAAATATACAAACTGAATTGAATTCAGTAAAATCTTTGAAATCTTCTTCTGGTTCGTAACCTCTGTCCGCAACAACTGACTCTGTTCGTTGTCTCGCTGCTCCATATTATGAAAGGCCTCGAATTCGCTACGGTCATTGATGCGCAGCGTCAATGTATTATCCTCCTATTTGACATCTTATTGTAGGTTCTCCATGTCGCTAATTTAGGGCTTGAAATGTGATTTAGAGATTCATATAATATGCGCGAAATTTTAAGCAAACAGTGAAAGCAAACAGCGAAATTTATCCGCAAAATTTTCTTCTATTGCATCCACGTAGGAAGGCTGTTTATCAGCGAATTTAACCCATTTTGCTGTAAGATTCGGTTCTGCCAAAATTTTGGTAGGACCGGTTGTAGGGTAGTCACTCTTCATAAATTAAGATATATAAATCATAAATTAGAACATATTTACATGAATTTAATATTCAAATTTTTTTACTTTCTTCGCAAATATCTAAAACTTCAATTACTAATAATACAAAATTTTTAATTTAATTTATATTTACGAAATTAAATTAAACATGCACGTTTTCTTCATATATAGTTATTTTAATATAATATATTTTAATTAGAAATTAAATTTAAAGAAATATATTAACTTACCTCATTAACAAATATTTAATGATAATAAATGAATTCAACCCAATAATAGGTTGACACATATAAAATAAAAGTCAACATTTAACCATATGCTGACACATGTACTTTTTAAAATTTTTATTTAAAGAAACTACTTCACAAATATATGTATTAAGATATATTTAATTAACTTTATCTAATAGATACTATAAAAATACCTTTTTTATGTTTTCATAAATTGATATTAATATTTTATAAGTTACTCTCTTGTGAGACGGGTTATTTGTAAGACGGGTGTGAGGTGGGTCAACCCATCACTAAACTATGCTTATTATATAGTTAAAGTATGCTTATTTGTAGTTAAAGTATGTTAATAATAAATCATATCATATTATAACACACTAAATTCATACTTTAATGCATAATCCAGCCTACTTTAGAAAATATACTTTAACAACGTTTAAACATACTTTGTGTATACAATAAGCATACTTTAGTGATGGGTCGACCCGTCTCACTAAATAAACCGTCTCATAAGAGAATTTGTCATATTTTATTAAATAATATGTATATGTATATATTTATATTTTATTTTATTTTATATTTTCTTTGACTTATACAAATTTTTTTAAAAATAATTTAATTTAATTTAATGTTTTTCTCATGCAATGAATGGTGCATAATAGTAGTATTACATATTCATAAAGTTATTTATATATATTCATAACGAGAGGATTTAAAGTGAAGGGAAACAATTTATTTATGATTACTTTTAAAAAATTACATTTATATAAGAATAAATGTATGTAAATAGTATTTATGATAATTAAAGTTAAAACCTTCTAATATATAAATTGAAATCTTTATAATTAAAATTCATAAAAACTAATAAATTATAAAAAGCATGATAAAATTACACGTGGGCCACAATTCACTCCCAAGTCTTTTAATATTTTATTAGTTTTTACAAATTTCAATTATAAAATAATTCAATTTATATATTAGTATATATTAGGAAGGTTTTAACTTTAACTATCATAAATACCGTTTACATATATTTATTCATATTTAAATGCAATTTTTTTAAAGTCTATTATAAATTAATCTTCTCCCTTCAGTTTAAATACTATATAAATAACCTTTTCACATTCTCATAAATTAGAATATATTTTTTATTAAAAAAATATATATAGATATTATATATATATATATATATATTATTTTATTTTATTTTATATTTTCTTTGACTTATGCAAAATTTTTAAAAAATTAATTTAATTTAATTTTTTTCTCGTGATACTAATATTACATATTCATAAAGTTATTTATATATATTTATAATGAGAGGATTTAAAGTGAAGGGAGAAGATTAATTTATGATTGACTTTTAAAAAATTACATTTATATATGAATAAATGTATTTAAATGGTATTTATGTTCTTTATAATTAAAATTCATAAAAACTAATAAAATAAAAAAGCATTGTAAAATTAAACATGTGCCATAATTCACTCCCAAGACTTTTTATATTTTACTATTAGTTTTTATGAATTTTAATTATAAAAAAATTAAATTTATATATTAGTCTATATTAGGAAGATTTTAACTTTAATTATCATAAATATGGTTTACATATATTTATTCATATTTAAATATAATTTTTTAAAAGTCAATAATAAAATAATTTTCTCCCTTTACTTTAAATTCTCTTATTATAAATATATATAAATAACTTTATCTAATAGATACTAGTATATAAATTCCTTTTTCACATTCTCATAAATTGATATTTATTTATATTTGAGAGACTCTCTTGTGAGACGGTTGTGTAAGCAATTAAAATTTACGGTCCAATTAAATGGCGACACATGGATTTTCTTGATTAAATATCAATTATTAATTTATTTTGGAATTTAAATAAATTAATTCCTAAAAATTAAATTAATAAATAATTGATAATTAATTTAAGCCCAACAAATTAAATGGAGTTTAAATTAAATGAGGTCTGACCCAAGTCAAACAAGTCCAAATTAAACAAGGCCTGACCCAAGTCAAACAAGTCTGACCCAAGTCAAACAAGCCCAAATTAAATGAGGTCTGGTCCAAGTCAAACAAGCCCAACTCAAATGAGGCCTGACTTAAGTCAAACAAGCCATATGAATTAAATTAGGCCCAAATAAAATAGGCTTGATTACAGCCCAAACAAATGAAGGCCCAAGCCCGCAGGATATGACCCAAATAGATTGGACCAATCAGAATGCAAGGCATTTATGAGGTGGTCTTCACCTCTCACCTATATAAAGGGGTCCTCCTCCCTTCATTTGACACACTGAAGCATCTGAAGACACAGACACTCTGAAGAGATTGAAACACGAGCAACACTCCTCAAGATCTTCAAGGCGAAGAACGATATACGACCCGGAATTAAGGTGCTAAGCCCCCAGATCAAGTGTTTCTCATAGCAAGCACGTTGAGTTCTTCAGTGTTCTTCGAGCCAAGAACGGCATACGACCCGGGATTAAGGTGCTAAGCCCCCCAGATCGAGTGTTCTTCATACACTAAGTTCGTCAGTGTTCTTCGAGACAAGAACGGCATACGACCCGGGATTAAGGTTCTAAGCCCCCAAATCGAGTGTTTTTCATACACTAAGTTCTTCAGTGTTCTTCAAGTTAAGAACAATATACGACCCGGGATAAAGGTGCTAGGCCCCCCAGATCGAGTGTTTTCACATCAAGCACGTTTAATCCAAACAAAGGTTCGACGCCTCTGGATAAACATTACAAAGTCCCAAACTCGAGTTTGGACAAGCTTCAACTGAAGATCCGACTCAACACACACAGTCAGCGCAGTCAACACAGTCAGCGCAGTCAACCAGTCAAAGTCAAAGTCCAAAATTGGTTCGAGAGAAGAATCAGAGGATCGATAGAGATTGTTTCCTTAATTATAAAGTTCAATCCTACTTAATTATCTTTATAATACTTTTGTATTTATTTTTATTACAAATACAAAATTTGTTGTTACAAATTTTGGCACGCCCAGTGGGACGGTCTCTACCTCTCATTTCTTCTCTCCACAAGCTTGAAAAATACAACATGGCTCCTATTAAGATCACAGTGGGAAGGACTGCTGCTTCCAAGCTCTCTGATTCATTGAATGAGTATGTTGTTGTTGTCACAAGGAGTATGTCAAAGAAAGCTCAGTCGGAGGCCTCCTCTGGATCCAACTCTTCGGTCGAAATGGCTTCGAGAAAATAACCACCCATGAAGGAGGATAGTGATGAAGACTCTGCATGCTCACACCCTCATTCATCTTCAAGCTCCTCATCTGACTCAAGTGCAGCTCCAGTAATGATGGCAGGCACTACAACTATTGAGGAACAACTAGCAAACGTGATGAAAACTATAGAAGGGCTCACAAAACACATAGAAGCTCAAGATACAAAGATCTCCCAATTGATGAAAAAAAGAGACATTGCGGAGACTAGTCGTGCAAACGGAAAAGGAGTTGTGGATGAGAGTGAGGTAGAAGAGTTCACAAAATGCCAAACTAATGAAAAAGAGCAAACTGAAAGGGGAGTGCAACTTTCGGCTGATGGAATGCTCCAAGTATATCAACTGAAGGACATTATACTTGGAACGATAAAGGAGAGGTTTGAGGAGAATTCCAAGCCTACCATCACTTATGTCAAGCCATACACAAAAAGAGTGAACAATTTAAAGTTGCCAACTGGCTACCAGCCTCCCAAGTTCCAATAATTTGATGGCAAGGGAAACCCGAGGCAGCATATAGCACACTTCGTTGAGACGTGTAATGACGCTGGTACTTATGGAGACCATTGAACTTTAAGCCAATTTCGGTATAATTGCGCAAGGTAAGCGTACCTTATCGTGTAGTTATTGACCCAGTTTAATTATCGATCAAAGGGAGAGTTCAATCCGAGGTGTATCCGGATTCATTTTTAACCATGCTTTATAGGAGTGACCGGGTTTGTGAGTTGTAGAACGAAAATACAAATTATCTAATCAAGTAGCAAGTAAACTAACTAACAACTAAATGAGATTGATGCAAGAGACAAATAACCAAGAATGAGAATGAAGTGAAAGGTGAATATTCTAAAGAGGAGCAAGACTAACCACATTCAAGATTAAGGGTATTATATAGACTTGTTAGATTCAAATGACAATTATCAATGATAAATGGACTAGAAGCAATCACAAAGGTTCTCCTAATCCCTATGGCCAAGGTAATTAGGATCTAAACTCATTACAAGTTTTTTAAGCACAAAAGATTGTCCCTTACTCTCAATTCCCTCAAGGGTACTATGATTATAAGATTGGTTCTTCTCACTCAATTAATAACCTTCTTAGATCCATTAACTAAATGTCCTCACATGAATGTTCTAAGTATATAAAGATGCTACCACATACTTCATATACTAACATACACTATCCATACTATAACATGATTCAATCAAAACCCTAGTTACAATATCGGAATGGCCATCCTAACATCATAAATAGTGATTTCAATCACACACATCATAATGCAAATAAAGTGAATCATAAATCATGTAGGAAATTCCATCTATCATATCAAAATACCATTAAAATCCAACAAATCCACAAAGCCCTAATCCATCTTGTGGCTAGCCTCACTAGAGGTCTAGCCAACAATAAACATTATGAAAACATCCATAAAATGCTTACATGCATCCATTGTTTCAATCACAAGTCAAAAATACTACAAATGAAAAGTAAAATATCTTCCCTTCTTGAGGTAGGTTGGATATCTTCCTTCACTTGTAAGATCAAACTCTCAATCCTCTATCCTCAATAGCTTGGTGATGAAAGAGTGAAGAAAATGGAGTTGATGGATGGTGAGATGGTGGATGGATGATGATGAAGGTGTAAATTGTATAGAATAGTGTGTGTAGTGTGTTCTTGGAAACTCCCCTTGCCAAAATCTGCCTCCAAAAGTTGATGTTGGGGGTATTTATACCCCCAACCCACCTGGAAATCGCATGAAGGTGAAAAACGACTTTTGGCCAAAAGTGCAAGAAAACACGGGCGTGTTTTCCTGCATCTGCCCGTGTTTTCTTGCAATTTTTCAGCATTCTGTAAGTTTTAGCACCTGCAGAAAAACACGGGCAATGCATAAAAACACGGGCGTGTTTTTATGCATTTTGATTAATTCTTTATTTTCTTCAACTTTCTCCTTTCTTCATGCTTTTTCTCACCATTTATCTTCAAAATCACCTATTCAAAGACATGAAAATCATCATCATCAATATCCCAAAAATACTATATACAAAAGATGCAAAAATTACGGAATAAGGTAACAAAAGACACATAAAAACAACACAAAATCTAGGTGAATTAGACGACAATCAACCCCCCAAACTTAAAGTGTTGCTCGTCCCCGAGCAACGAAAATACCAGAACAAAGGAGTAACATTCACCTAGACTCACAAAACAAAACAACATGAGCTCCAACATATCCACAAGCAATTAGAGATCGCAAATCATGTTAGGAAACCTTACTAAACTAGAAATTAACACATGTGGAACTTAAAATGCTCAAGACGAAGAGGAAGCCACACAATTATATCCCTCAACCATAAGCCTCACGGATGTGTATAACACTCACTCTTGTGATATAAAGGGGTGATACCTCATTCAATTGATCATAGTCAAATCATCATAGGTTTGCAAGTGAACTCATGCTTGTTTGCCATTTTTAATGTCACACAAAGATCAAAAAGGACTTGAAATCAGGATGTAATGATGGCTCTTTGGTAGGATAGGTAAATATAGATAAAAGTGACTTTAATGCGTATCATGATCATAGAGAAGGCCTTCATGTGTTTTCTTCTTTCAATCTCCATCTTCTCTTTATTGCACTTTTTATCTTATCCATGTGTACCTCAAAACTTAAGATCTCTTGCTGAATTCTTATGAGAGCTTGATCATCAACGATGCATTTTTCTTAGAATCTCGCTTTTCTTTTGTTTTCAACTTTACATCCTATTTCTTTTTCTTTCCCATTCATTCTCACTTACTAGCGCTTACTTTTGTTTTGCTTTCCTTCCTGTTTATTTCTTATACTCAACCTTTTGTTAACCTTCTTCTATAATCTCCACGCATCATAGGTTTTATGTATAAGCTCAAGTAGGATTATTAGGCTTGTAATGTGCTCATCAATAAAATAGGCTTTAAGGCTCAAATTTTGGCTAACAAGGGATAAATATTCAAGGTAGGAAATTCATTTGGCTAGTGACTTGTTAAATCAAACATGGCCTAGAATCATTTCTCAGCGCTTCATCAAAAGGCGTACTTGCAGAGTTCACGAGCAAATTCTAATTCATCTTCTAATGATCAATCCTCTCATCAATGGAATCAAAACCGTATGAAATGCACGGTTTGAGGCTCAAATCTCACTAGGTTTTTGCTTATGGCCTTAGAATATTATCGAGTTTTATCCATCTTTATCTTGCGCAATTTAAAAACCTATATCTCAATTTCCTAGAGTAAAATGTCCTAACAAAATTTTTAATCACCATTGCAAACAAATATATCAAAGCTCAAGGGAAAACGACATAAAATAATATAAAAGAGCCAAATAAAATCTACCCTCCCCGACGATCAAACACATACAAACAACAACAACACATCAACAAAAAGCAAATACAAAGATTAAACATTCATAGCAAAGTTCAAATATCCCAAATCATCAAACATAAGCATCAAGTCTAACAACTATGAATGGAACAATCCAACAATAAAACCAAACAATCAAACAAGAGAGTACTAAGTCAAATGCAACATCACAATCAAAGTTCATTAAAAGATAGAATAAAAATAGAGAAGATTAGAAAACTCCAATCATGGAGAAGGTGAGTTGCTTGGATCTTCCGAGGGATATGGGGGGTAGTGTGGCGGAAACTGTGGTTCTTGAGGCGGTTGGAATGGAGCCCATGGTTGGAAAACTTGAGGGTCAGAAGGATTGTGTAGATTGTAAAAGTATGTCATCATCCTCTCAACATTCTCCTGACTCCTCCCAATATTGTTGACCGTGTGCTCCACCCTGTCTCCACGCTCTCTAGAGTATCTAGCTTCTCTCACAAGCCATTATTGATCTCGTTGTATTTCAGCCACTGTTCCTCTCAATTCACCCCACTCTTCTCTAGTAATTCCTCCTCCTCCTGCTCCAGTGCTAGGTCCTGCTCCTTCATCACCTTCCTCAAACTCAGGCTCCCGAGTCATCTCATCTCTAGGAACTTCCCTGTGCATCAACTCAACCTGATGACTAGCCTTGAACTCATTCACTTTAGCTGTATGGCTTTTGCTAAGTAGAGTGATGTTCTTCTTTTGCCTAGTTGGATATATCTTTGTCAGTTCTACATTTGGTACAGGAAAGATCTCTTTTTGACGGAGTACAAACACCCAATCATTACCAATTTCTTCCAAAATTCTCATTTTCTTCATTTCTTCTAGCCCAAGATTGGGCCCATCCAAGGGTATCAATCCAGAAAGGTCTTTTCCTATCCTTCGAGCAAGCAATGTAATCAAACCTCCCTCCGCAATCACTTGAGGGTGCTTTCTCTTAGCATTCCTAAAAACATTCGGGATCCAGTATCCCGCAGCATTGAACACTTTACCCTCGAGGAAGCATTTGATGACATACAACTCGCGTGCCCCAATGGTTGCCTCTGCTTTAGCGAAAATGGTATTTGACAATATCTTTTCGAGATAGCGGAGGGCTGGATTTCTCATACTAGCAGCTTTGGATGATGATGAATTGTACTTCAGTTGCTTACCTTTCTCCTCTCTAAGAGTCAACATTCCCCAAAAATCTTGTCTTTTCCAATTCCCTTTATCCTGAAAATCTTTGACATTTTGAAGGAATGGGCATCCCAAGAAGTCATTCACAACGTGAGTCTCCATCTTTAGTTTCTCGTTCATCATTTGAAAAGTGATCTCTTGTGGAAAAGACGTCCTTGGGAAATTTTTTACTGTGAGTGAACACATGAACTCCAATGTCAGTCCCACATAGGTTTCGGACCTATTCCTTAAGAACTCACTCATTCCAACTCTCTCAAACATCCCCTCAATGTCTCGAGTAATTCCCAACACTTCCATTGCCTCTGGATCAGCATACCTCGTTTTAATGACTTTGGGGGCCAACTTATTCCACTTCAAGCACATATCCCACCATTCCTCTCCAAAATCTACCCCAAAGTTATCCGGATGCAATCTTAAAATCCTTAATTGATGATTAATTTCTCTAAACTTTTCATGTGTTAACACTTCTTCAACATTGTCCAACTGCTCATTTTCATCATGATCCTACATAATCAACAAGAAGTGTTATTGCAAGTAAGAAGTATTGATTAGCCACACTTGAATATTCTACATGTGCTCCTTTAATTATTTTAGAAAACTTTTCAACTCTTCTTTAGGCATACTCAACAATGCACCAATCATGTCTTTTTCTAGATCATTGTAAGCCATCTCATGTTTCTTTAAATCATATGAACACAACTTCTCATGTATTTCATAGCTTACACAACTTATGACAATCATGAACATGTATAATTAAGCACTTTAAACCTCAAAAGTTGAAAAATTTTCTAAGTGGCATTTCAACAAACACTTAGTGGGCAAGAATTTTCAAAGTACAAATTTTCACACATTTCTTGAACAATCATCCCAAAATTTCTCATCATACAGTCTAAGCATGTAGAATATCCATCAAATATATCAATTTCATCATTCAACACTTCTTACTACACAAAATTTCAAAATCCTCTTCTCTTTCAAAAACTCTCCTCATACAAATAGACTCAATCCCTTCCTAATTTCACATTCAAGGTTTATTGACATGCACATTCGTATTCATAATCGAAAATCCAAACATTTCTACACATAAACCCTAGAAATTTAACTTCAAAGAAATTAGGGAGGAGTGGAAAAGTACTTACCATTTTCACTTAATAAGTGAGAAGAGAGCGGAGAGAGAATTCCGGTGGTTTTTCCGGCAGCCGGAGGCGGTGGAACGTGGGGGCAGGGAGACGGGAGTGTGTGATGAGTGAAAAGGGGAAGAATGAGTGGAGAAAGAAGAAAGGGGAAGAAAAAGGGCAGAGAGCCCGCAATTTGCATGAAAACACGGGCGTGTTTTTATGCACTTGCCCGTGTTTTTCTGCAAATTTCCGGTTCGACTTACCTGGACCCGATTTTTTTTTCGGTTCAACTTCATAAAAACACGGGCGTGTTTTTATGCTTCTGTCCGTGTTTTTCTGCCAAATTTCAGCTCTCTGGACAATTTTCTTCTTTTCCATACTTAGCCAAATTTCCTCATTGTTTCTTACCTTACCATACTTTCCAAGCACATATGCATATGATTCAAGCCCAACTCCAATATAAATAATGAAGCATAACTCAATACTCTCATGAAAAAAAAATCAAATAACAAAATCACAAAAAGAACAAACAACAACCACAAATAATCAACAAAAACAACAAGAACACAACAAATTAACAAATAACAAAACACCAAAGCACTCAATGGATTCAATCAACAAACACATACAAGTTACGCTACGACGCATCCCCCCAAACTTAAATCTTGATAGAGGAAAGAATTAAGTTTGTGAAAGTAGTGAAACTTATCCTTGACGCATCCAACGTAGCGCTTCTCGTAATCCATTCTTCATTCCATCCACTAGAGTGTAAACCTACACCACCAAGACACGAACAACACATGAAAACAACAATAAAAGAAAATCCTACTATACTAATAATAAAAATGAGTTTAAGAGTGAAGAGTATCCACATACACTATCTCCTTTTGAGAAGGAGATAGGTAATGTTTAACCCGATGCCCATTAACTACGAACTCATCATTTGGCCCCTTGAGTTTCAATGTATGTCCTCCGATGACCTCCAACACCTCAAATGGGCCCATCCATTTCGACTTATGCTTTCCCGGAAACAACTTCAATCTTGAATTAAACACTAGCACCTTATCCCCGGGGGCAAATGTCTTTTCTTTAATCTTGGCATCGTGCCACTTTTTCACCTTCTCTTTATAAATGGTTGAGTTTTCGTATGCTCTTTCACGAAATTCTTCCAACTCTACCATTTTTAGCAACCTTTCTTGTCCGGCCTCCCCTTCATTCATGTTGAGCCTCTTGATTGCCCATAACGCCCGATGCTCCAACTCAACGGGGAGGTGACAAGCTTTCCCATACACCAACTGATACGGAGAAACACCAAGAATTGTTTTGAAAGCCGTCCTATATGCCCATAAGGCATCATCAAGCTTTTCAGCCCAATCTTTCCTTCCCCCATTGATCGTCTTTTCCAACACTAACTTGATTTGGCGGTTTGAGACCTCCGCCAAACCATTTGCTTGGGGATGGTAGGGAGTGGCTATTCGGTGTTTAACTCCGTATTTCTTCAACAGTCCTTCCATCAATTTGTTCACGAAGTGTGAACCCCCATCACTTACCAAAGCTCTTGGGACTCCAAATCGACTAAAGATGTTCTTTTTCAAGAATTTTTGCACCACAAAAGCATCATTAGTCTTGGTGGGGATCGCCTCCACCCACTTGGATACGTAGTCCACCGCCAACAATATGTATAGATACCCTTGAGACGAAGGAAATGGTCCCATAAAATCAATGCCCCACACATCAAAAATCTCCACTTCAATTCCTAATCCCATGGGCATTTCATCTCTTTTACCTATTCCTCCAACCCTTTGGCACTTATCACATTTTTCAACAAATTTCTTGGCATCTCCAAACAAAGTGGGCCAAACAAAACCCGATTGAAGAACTTTTGCTCCCGTCTTGTGATGGCTAAAGTGCCCACCACAAGGAGATGAATGGCAAAGTTCTAGAATCCCCTCAATTTCTTCATTGGCGACGCACCTTCTAATGACTCCATCCGCACAAATTTTAAATAAGAAGGGCTCATCCCACACATACTTCTTCACCTCAACATAAAATCTCTTCATTTTGTACTCATTAAGAAGCGTGGGCTTAATTCCGCATGCAAGATAGTTGACATAGTCGGCGTACCAAGGAGGCGAACTTATCATTAGAGCACACACTTGTTCAACCTCCACCTTAAGGATTTCCTCGTCCGGGAACACCTCACTAATTGGAGTCAAATCTTCATCCCCCTCTTCTCTTTCTAGCCTAGATAAGTGATCGGCTATCACATTTTCAACCCCTTTCTTGTCTTTGATCTCCACATCGAACTCTTGTAGAAGCAATACCCATCGAATCAATCTTGGCTTCGCGTCCTTTTTGTTCATTAGATACTTGATGGCCGCATGATCCGTGAATACTATAGTTCGTGTGCCAACTAAATAGGGGCGAAACTTCTCAAAGGCGTAGACAACCGCTAAAAACTCCTTTTCGGTGGTTGTATAGTTGACTTGACACGAATTCAATGTTTTTGAGGCATAATAGATAGCCCTAAACTTCTTCTCCTTTGTTTGCCCAAGTGCAACTCCGATGGCTTGATCACTCGCATCGCAATGCAACTCAAAGTGCATACTCCAATCCGGAGCTACAAGAATGGGGGATGAGATTAAAGCTTCCTTTAGTACCTGAAAAGAAGAAAGACACTCTTCATCAAACTTAAATGTACTTTCCTTTTCAAGAAGCTTACAAAGAGGTTTGGCAATTTTTGAAAAATCTTTAATAAAGCGGCGATAGAAGCCCGCATGGCCTAAGAACGATCGAACTCCTTTCTCACTGGTAGGAGGAGGAAGACGTTCTATGGCTATGACCTTTGCTCTATCTACCCTCAAACCATGCCCTGATATGTGGTGCCCAAGCACAATTCCGTCAGTGACCATAAAATGGCACTTTTCCCAGTTGAGTACAAGGTTTGTTTCCTCACAACGCTGCAACACAATAGACAAGTTAGTTAAGCACAAGTCATATGACGATCCATAAACGGAGAAATCATCCATAAAAACCTCCATGATGTTCTCAATTAATCCACCGAAAATGGCCATCATACAACGTTGAAACGTGGCTGGAGCATTGCACAAACCAAATGGCATCATCCTAAATGCAAATGTGCCATAGGGGCAAGTGAATGTTGTTTTCTCTTGATCCTCCGGGGCTATTAGAATTTGATTGTACCCAGAATAACCATCGAGGAAACAATAGTACTTGTGTCCCGCCAATCTATCGAGCATTTGATCAATGAATGGTAGTGGAAAATGGTCTTTTCGGGTATTGTCATTGAGCTTTCTATAATCAACACAAACTCTCCAACCGGTGATAGTCCTCGTGGCAATTGTCTCATTAGTATCGGACCTCACGATGGTCATACCACCCTTCTTTGCTACCACATGCAAAGGGCTCACGTATGGACTATCACTAATTGGAAAGATGATACCCGCATCAAGCCATTTCAACACTTCCGTTCTTACAACTTCTTGCATTATAGGATTAAGACGACGTTGGTTTTGCACACAAGACTTATCCTCTTCAATTAAATGAATTTTATGCATGCATAGAGAGGGGCTTATACCTTTCAAGTCTTTAATGGACCACCCTATGGAAGATTTGTGCTCTCTCAAGACTCTCAACAATTTCTCCACTTTCAAATCATTCAAAGATGAGGATACGATTACCGGATACGTTTCATTCTCTCCCAAGTATGCATACTTTAAGTGATCCGGTAAAGGCTTTAGCTCCACCTTTTTCTCAACTTTTTCCTCTTCTTTGGGCCCATCATCAAGCCTCTTTTCAAGTGCTTCTCTTGCTTCTTCCGATGTAAGTTCACTACATGAATTTAAATAATGAAAATTATCAATTATCTCATCATCATCAAAGCAACAAGAAAAGTTAGAAAAATCAAGAGAGTAAGAATTGCTCATTATTGATTCCAAAGGATCCTTGGAATGGAAGCAATGTAGATGTTCTTCAACAATATCATTCAACACATCAATTCGCCTACATTCTCCTTCCCCACTAGGATACCTCATAGCTTCCTTCAACGAAAAGATCACTTTTTCTTCATTAACTCTAAGGGTTAACTCCCCTTTCTCCACATCAATCAAAGCCTTCCCCGTGGCTAAAAATGGACGTCCAAAGATTAATGGAACATTTGAATCTTCGTCCATATCTAACACCACAAAGTCAACGGGAAATACAAATTTGCCAACCTTCACCAATACATCCTCCACAATCCCTTTCGGATATGACATAGATCTATCGGCCAATTGAAGGGTGACCGATGTAGGTTTCACTTCTCCAATACCCAACTTCTTGAAGATTGATAGAGGCATCAAGTTGATGCTTGCCCCCAAATCACATAGAGCCTTATAGCTTTCATGTTTGCCCATCTCACACGGGATGGTAAAACTTCCCGGATCTTTCAACTTGGGAGGAAGCTTCTTTTGCAAGATGGCGCTACACTCCTCCGTGAGGTTCACCGTTTCATGATCACCCAAGCTCCTCTTCTTTGCTAAGATATCCTTCAAGAATTTTGCATAGTTGGGCATTTGTAGAAGTGCATCCGCGAAGGGGATGTTGATGTGTATCTTTTTCAACATATCCACAAATTTAGCAAATTTCTCATCCAATCCTTTCTTCAAACATCTTTGTGGAAATGGGATGGCTACGGGTAACTTGGGAATTCCCCATTCATCTCTTTCAAACCCTTCTTCTTTCTCTTTTCTCTTTGCTTCCTTGCACTTCTCCCATTTCTTAGGAGATTTTGCTTCTTCCTCTTTGTCGAATGGAGGGATCACTTCATCATTTTTAGCATCATGAGTCTCTTTCTCTTTCCCTTTTTCAACCTCAACTACCATAGGCTCTTGTTCACAATCTACCTCATCATCTTCCTTGGGCATCGGAGGCTCATCATATTTTGTTCCACTTCTAAGCACGATAGCCTTGCATTGCTCCTTAGGATTGGTAATGGTAGTAGACGGAAACTTCCCTTGTTGATGAACATCCCCCTTTTCACTTGCAATTTGACTCAATTGTGTCTCTAGTGCTTTAAACCTTCTATCATTCACTTCATCCTTTTGCCTTCTCTCTTCCCTATCTTGCTTAATAAATTCAAACATTTTGCTCAATTGATCCTCAACTGTAGGCTTTCCTTCATTGTTTTGAGCCTTAGCTCCCGGATTAATCCCCGGTGGAAGTGTAAGAGCATTACTTTGATTTCCATATGACAAGTTATCAAACCTCCGAGGTTGTTGAAAATTTCCCCCAAAATTCCCTTGACCAAATCCTCCTTGCCTAGGTGGGTATCCTCCTCCTTGGTGCCCAAAATTCCCTCCATAGTTTCCTTGAAAGTTCCTTCCTTGCATGTAGGCGACTTCCTCAAGTGACATCTCGGGTTGGCACCAATTCTCTTGACCTCCCATACTAGATGAAGATCCTTGTTGAGGCATTTGGATAGGCAATTTACTCATTGAGCTTTGAGTAGGTTGATTCATCACAGGCAAAGAACTTGGAGATAATTGCATATTGACATTCATTCTCTTAAGTATCTCCGTGATTGCTTTCTCCGTCACATCTTCCTTTGGTGCTTCCACTTGTTTTACTTGTTGCATACAAATCTCCTCCATCTTAGCTATCCTTTCCATCTCATAACTTCCCGCTACACGATTCATAGGCCACTGTCCCGAATTTAAAGCAATCTCCTCACATATAGCCATGGCTCGTTCCGGTGTTTGCCCCAAGATAGAACCCCCTGCGGATGCATCAAGTAGAATTCTCAAATTACCATCTAATCCCGCATAGAAAAATCCAATTTGTTGATCGAGAGGAAACCCATGTCGAGGACATTGTCTCAACATATCTCGGAATCGATCCCATGCCTCACTAAATGTCTCCATTGGCATTTGCTTGAATTGTATGATCAAGCTTTTCAAGTGTAGCATCTTAGATGGTGGGAAGTATTTGTTCAAGAACCTTTGGGCCAGATCATTCCATGTATTACACGCTCCTCTAGGGATTGTGTTATACCAAGCTCGTGCACGATCACGGAGAGAGAAAGAGAAAAGCCTCATCTTCACAATATCATCACTCACTCCGTTGATCTTAATGGTGTTGGCTACCTCCACAAATTGAGACAAGTGAGCATTTGGGTCTTCCGTTGCACCGCCCCCAAATTGATTTGCTTGGACCATATTAATCAACCCCGTTTTGATCTCAAAGTTGTTGACATTCAATGGTGGCCCCATAGCATAATTTCCCACTTGTGGTTGGAAATGATCTCTAATATTCATGCCTCCATGATGTCCTTGAACTTGAGGTTGTTGCACCATCGGAGGAACTTGTGGAATATTTCTAGCCTCTTGTTGTGCTAGCAATTGTTGGATAATGGCTTGCAACTGTTGATTGTGTAAGTGCACCTGGTGGAAATTTGCTTGTTGCATAAGCTCCGGATTCACTTGAACACCTTGAGCATTTTCCGCACCATGATGGATATTTTGCCCATTTCCTTCTTCATCAACACCATTGCCATTAGCTCCTTGATCCATTTCGTCCTCCTTTGAATATAACAACTCTCTCCTTCTTCTTCGTAAGGTGGCCTCTAACTCCAAATCCAAAGGCTCGATAGAATGAGACCTAGAACGAGTGTGCATACACCTACAAGATTTACCAAGTTAGATAACTCAACAACCAAATAAAAAAAAAAAAAAAAAAAAAAAAAAAACAAATAAGAAGAAAGCAAGTAAAAGTACTCCTAGCAAAGCTAATTAAACGCGAACTCGTTACTCTCAAGATTTAACTCTCCCCGGCAACGGCGCCATGAACTTTAAGCCAATTTCGGTATAATTGCGCAAGGTAAGCGTACCTTATCGTGTAGTTATTGACCCAGTTTAATTATCGATCAAAGGGAGAGTTCAATCCGAGGTGTATCCGGATTCATTTTTAACCATGCTTTATAGGAGTGATCGGGTTTGTGAGTTGTAGAACGAAAATACAAATTATCTAATCAAGTAGCAAGTAAACTAACTAACAACTAAATGAGATTGATGCAAGAGACAAATAACCAAGAATGAGAATGAAGTGAAAGGTGAATATTCTAAAGAGGAGCAAGACTAACCACATTCAAGATTAAGGGTATTATATAGACTTGTTAGATTCAAATGACAATTATCAATGATAAATGGACTAGAAGCAATCACAAAGGTTCTCCTAATCCCTATGGCCAAGGTAATTAGGATCTAAACTCATTACAAGTTTTTTAAGCACAAAAGATTGTCCCTTACTCTCAATTCCCTCAAGGGTACTATGATTATAAGATTGGTTCTTCTCACTCAATTAATAACCTTCTTAGATCCATTAACTAAATGTCCTCACATGAATGTTCTAAGTATATAAAGATGCTACCACATACTTCATATACTAACATACACTATCCATACTATAACATGATTCAATCAAAACCCTAGTTACAATATCGGAATGGCCATCCTAACATCATAAATAGTGATTTCAATCACACACATCATAATGCAAATAAAGTGAATCATAAATCATGTAGGAAATTCCATCTATCATATCAAAATACCATTAAAATCCAACAAATCCACAAAGCCCTAATCCATCTTGTGGCTAGCCTCACTAGAGGTCTAGCCAACAATAAACATTATGAAAACATCCATAAAATGCTTACATGCATCCATTGTTTCAATCACAAGTCAAAAATACTACAAATGAAAAGTAAAATATCTTCCCTTCTTGAGGTAGGTTGGATATCTTCCTTCACTTGTAAGATCAAACTCTCAATCCTCTATCCTCAATAGCTTGGTGATGAAAGAGTGAAGAAAATGGAGTTGATGGATGGTGAGATGGTGGATGGATGATGATGAAGGTGTAAATTGTATAGAATAGTGTGTGTAGTGTGTTCTTGGAAACTCCCCTTGCCAAAATCTGCCTCCAAAAGTTGATGTTGGGGGTATTTATACCCCCAACCCACCTGGAAATCGCATGAAGGTGAAAAACGACTTTTGGCCAAAAGTGCAAGAAAACACGGGCGTGTTTTCCTGCATCTGCCCGTGTTTTCTTGCAATTTTTCAGCATTCTGTAAGTTTTAGCACCTGCAGAAAAACACGGGCAATGCATAAAAACACGGGCGTGTTTTTATGCATTTTGATTAATTCTTTATTTTCTTCAACTTTCTCCTTTCTTCATGCTTTTTCTCACCATTTATCTTCAAAATCACCTATTCAAAGACATGAAAATCATCATCATCAATATCCCAAAAATACTATATACAAAAGATGCAAAAATTACGGAATAAGGTAACAAAAGACACATAAAAACAACACAAAATCTAGGTGAATTAGACGACAATCAACCATATGGTGAGGCAGTTTGTTCGCTCTCTCAAAGAAAATGCCTTTGATTGGTATATCGACTTGCAACCTGAATCCATTAATAGTTGAACGTAAATGGAGCATGAATTTCTCAATTGTTTCTACAGCACGAGGAGGACCGTTAGCATGACAGAGCTAACTAATACTCGCCAATTGAAGGAAGAGCCTATGATTGATTATATCAATCGATGGAGAAACTTGAGTTTAAACTTGATCATCGCTATTTTCACCTAGATTTTGTGTCATTTTTGTGTGTGTTTTCGTCTTTTTATTTCGTATTTTTTGTATCTTTTTGTATTGTATTTTGGAATAGTGATGATGATGAGTTTCATGTCTTTGAATAGGTGATTATGAGGATAAATGGTGATAAAAAGCATGAAGAAAGGAGAAAGTTGAAGAAAATTGAAAATTGACCAAAATACATAAAAACACGCCCGTGTTTTTATGTAGTGCCCGTGTTTTTCTGCCAGTGCCAAAACTTACAGAAAGCTGAAAAATTGCAAGAAAACACGGGCAGATGCAGGAAAACACGCCCGTGTTTTCTTGCACTTGGCCTAAAATCGCGTTTTTCTCCTGTATGCGATTTCCATGTGCATTGGGGGTATAAATACCCCCAATATCAGCATTTGGAAGAGATTTTCGAGGTTGGGAGTTGCCACACACACATCACACACATTTTTCTTCATTTTTCACCATCTTTTCCATCCATTCTTCATCCATCCATCTACACTTAATCCCCTCCATCAAATCCACCATCCAAGTGATCAAGGAAGCAAGGGGGAGTGAAGATTACAAGAAGAAGAAGAAGAAGAAACTCCATTGAAGGACTTCAAAGGGGGAATCTAATTCTAATTTTTGTGAACTTCTTTATAGTTTTGTCATGGGATTTGTAGATACAATGGTCTATGTTGTTTTCTCTATGACTATGATAGGCTAATCTCCTTTGTGAGATTAGCTCCATGATTGGTGTTGGATAATTTAGTTTTTATGCAAATTGATTTTAATCTTGAATGGGCTTTGTGTTATTTCTATCATTGATTGTCAATTGCTTGATGTATATGATTGATTTGTGTGATTAATTGTTATGGGCATGTGATTAGGTTGGTAAATCAATTACATGTTTAGGATAGTTCATTGAATCATTTCATCATACACTTCATGTGCATTAATTTAGAATGAGATAGGTATATCCTTCTAAATTTGGGAACCCTTTGATAGAACATTTGATTAGCTTAATCGAGAGATTAGTTGATTAGATGAGGAGACCCAAGCTATTAGTGAATTCATAGTACCTTAAAAGGGAATATTGCCTATGATTTAGTACCTAATTAGGGAACTCGTAGAGTAATTAGTACCTAGTAGGAGGTGTTCGCTATGGTATCGATCTTAAGTGCTTTTGGGAGCCTTATTGAGGGCCTACATCCTATCCATCTTGGTAGAGAGTTTAGGTGGAATTAGTGATCGCTCCTATGCTATGTCCATGATAGATTATAATCAATTGCATGATTACTTTGTTATCCATGTCATGATTGTTGCTAATCTCATCCTTGCATCATTTGGAACCTCTTTTATCTTTGCTTTTATCTTATTTCTTGCATTAGTTTAAGTGCATTCATTTGCACGCTTATCCTCCGTCCCTTTCCATAGTCCTTATAAAATCACGATAAACTTGAGATCGCTTAAACTCTAGTACCTTCCTCCCTGTGGTTCGATAAATTCTTTAATTGGTCATCCCGACTATAACGACCAATCAAATGGCGCCGTTGCCGGGGAGGTAACGGTTGCTAGTAGTTTAATGAAGGATTGTTTAGAGTGGTCTTAATAAGGACATTTATTTTTATTTTTGCATCTTATATTTGCTTTAGAAAATTTTGTTCTAATTTTTCTTTCTCTTATAGGTGCATACCTTGAGAAGGAAGAAGAAAAAGAACAAGCCAAAAAGATGAGCTACTTGGATATTCTTCGAGATATGGTGAATAGAAGTGCTCATCCCACTATGAACACACAAGAAAAATTTCAAGGATTTCAAATGCCATATTGTGATGCTAATTTGCAGCCGGATTATGGAGCACAAGTTCCGAATATGCAATTCCAACAACAAAGTTATGAGAATTTTGGAGTTCCTCATCAAATGTGTCAACAAGTATACCCTCAAGGTGTGGAAGATGTTTTTGAAGGAAAATTTTCTCGACATCAAGAAGGAAATCAACCACAACTATGGGGAGATTTTCAAGACTCCAACACCTCCTATTCCACCCAAAATGACCACATAGCGATGCTTGGAGAAAAGTTGTTTGAAATGGTTATGGATCGCTTAGAAGAGGGGAGGAAGTCTAATCAAGCGTGGATTGATAGAATTGGAAACTTGTGTGAAATGATGACGAATACGATGATAGCATTCAATGCTAAGTTGAATTCATTGGAGCACCAAGTAAGTCAAATCGTGTCCACCGTGGAAAGACTTCAAGAAGAGAACAACAAGCCTTCTACCTCCAGAACAAAGAATGAATGCATGGTCGTGAAGAATAGAAAAGAGACTAGTTTGGGGGTCGATGAGGTTATGAAGGAGAAGAGAGAAAGAGTGCCTAAGTGGGTGAAAGCCAAAGAATTGAAAGAAGAGTTGAAGGGGGAATTCGATAGATTTGTCGAATCTCTTGAAGTGATGGTTGAGAAAGTAAAACATCAAAATCGAGAAGAGATTCATGCTCTTACGGAAAAAATGAAGCCTCTGGAAACTAAGATCATGGATTCTACTCCCCACAAGCCAAAACCCTCTCATTCTATTGAAATTTCAAATTCTCTTAAGAACTTTCATGATTTTATTGATAAAAATTTGTTTGGTGATTGTAGGAAAAGAGTTGCAAGAGGGCATCAACATTTTTCAATGCCCGAATTCTTACCGGGAGATGTGGTTGAAGTTCAAAATTCACATAAAGCCCCATGGAAAAAGTGGAACAAGTGGAAAGGGCCATTCCTTGTGAAGAACGCCTTCGGAGAACAATTGCTTGAGTTATTTAACAAGAAGGGAAATGTTCTTGTGGTTGAACGGGAGAGCACAAGGCACTACTTCAAGAAGAAACCTATGATAGTGCCTAAGGACTATTCAAGACCACCATGAGCTAAAGACTATCGTCCGGCTTGAAGACGTTAAACTTAGCGCTAGATGGGAGGCAACCCATCATTATCTTTAATGCTTTATTTAGTGCTTTAAATAAGGATGATGGATTTGATTTTTGGTGTTTTGGTTTGATTTTTTTTTGTGTTTGTTGGTGTTTTGTGTAGAAATTATGTTGTGCTTGGTGTGGATGTGGAGTATATTGGATTACGAGAAGAGCTACGAGGAATGCGTCAAAGGGAGTACCTATTATTTGGCTCAAACTTATTTTGGGGGGTTGAATTTTTATGCTCTCGTAGTTCTCATTTTATGAACATTTGCACCGGCGCACATAATTTCCTTGTGTCTTATGTCTTTTGTCTTGTGTTTTTATATTTTTGTGATGTTCTTATTTTCTTGTGTTGTGAGTCGTTTTCTTGAATATGAGTGATGATGTGTTGTTTGTGATAAGTGATGGCGAATTATGTTAAGGATCTCTACTAGTTGAAATTGTGACATATTCTATTTAACTTGTTCAATTTTGAGATAGATTGAGGTGTAATAAGTTCCTCATGGTCCGAGCAAAAGCTTGTGAGCATTTGAGCCTCAACCGTGCATGCATGGTTGTTTCTTCATGAGTGAATCGATTGATCCTTGATATGCTAGAACTTGCTAGTGGACTACGGGAATGAACCCGATTGGTGGAGGTTAGTGAGATGATTTTAGGCCATCCTTGTACTTTAAAGTCATTGTCATATATTTCCTTATCTTATACATCATCCCTAGTTAGCCACTTTGAGCCTTTAAACTTATTTCTTGTGAACTAAGCACATTACAAGCCATGATTACCCACTTAAGCCTTATATATACCTTTTGTGTGGGTGATTGAGGAGATGGTGGTCTACACGGTTTGATGTGAGAATTGTGCAAGAGAAAGAGAAAAATGGTAAACAAGCAAGAAAAGGATGAAAAGAGCTCAAGCAAATATACATGCTACTTCAAAGCAAGAAAAAGGAGCAAAATCAACAACAATATGCTCATGCAAGCAAAAAGTCAAAAGGATGAAAGCATGAAATCAAAAGAAGCTCAAGAAACACAAGGAATGATAATGATAAGTGCTTATGTTTAGAGAAGAAAAGAAAGGAAGATAGAAATGTGAAGAAGTTGAAGAAGTTGATCATCTCTTCGATTACTTACACTCGATGAGTCACTCTTACCCAAATTCTCCCTACCTTTACCAAAAAGCATACCATTACATCCAAACGTAAAGTCCTATTTGATCACTAATTGAAGCTATGGTGGTTTGTGAATGTAGTCCACGAGTAAGCCTATGGCGCATCGGGCCAATCAATTGATGAGTGTTGATTTACCTTATTTTGATAGAGTGTTGAGTGCATTTTGATATCCGATGTGAGGCTTGGATCGGAAGGGACTATATTACTCTTTAATCTCTTTGAATTGAACTTGTTAATTTTTCATGTTATGAGTTTAATGTTATAGGGTGACTTGATATGATTTGTAGTCCTTATTGCTTATGATATGTTATTGCTTATGTTCGTTAGGTCTTTTTCTAGGTGAAAATTTCTCCTCTTGTTTTATCATTTTCGTTGCTCGGGGACGAGCAACACTTTTAGTTTGGGGGGTTGATCATCGCTATTTTCACCTAGATTTTGTGTCATTTTTGTGTGTGTTTTCGTCTTTTTATTTCGTATTTTTTGTATCTTTTTGTATTGTATTTTGGAATAGTGATGATGATGAGTTTCATGTCTTTGAATAGGTGATTATGAGGATAAATGGTGATAAAAAGCATGAAGAAAGGAGAAAGTTGAAGAAAATTGAAAATTGACCAAAATACATAAAAACACGCCCGTGTTTTTATGTAGTGCCCGTGTTTTTCTGCCAGTGCCAAAACTTACAGAAAGCTGAAAAATTGCAAGAAAACACGGGCAGATGCAGGAAAACACGCCCGTGTTTTCTTGCACTTGGCCTAAAATCGCGTTTTTCTCCTGTATGCGATTTCCATGTGCATTGGGGGTATAAATACCCCCAATATCAGCATTTGGAAGAGATTTTCGAGGTTGGGAGTTGCCACACACACATCACACACATTTTTCTTCATTTTTCACCATCTTTTCCATCCATTCTTCATCCATCCATCTACACTTAATCCCCTCCATCAAATCCACCATCCAAGTGATCAAGGAAGCAAGGGGGAGTGAAGATTACAAGAAGAAGAAGAAGAAGAAACTCCATTGAAGGACTTCAAAGGGGGAATCTAATTCTAATTTTTGTGAACTTCTTTATAGTTTTGTCATGGGATTTGTAGATACAATGGTCTATGTTGTTTTCTCTATGACTATGATAGGCTAATCTCCTTTGTGAGATTAGCTCCATGATTGGTGTTGGATAATTTAGTTTTTATGCAAATTGATTTTAATCTTGAATGGGCTTTGTGTTATTTCTATCATTGATTGTCAATTGCTTGATGTATATGATTGATTTGTGTGATTAATTGTTATGGGCATGTGATTAGGTTGGTAAATCAATTACATGTTTAGGATAGTTCATTGAATCATTTCATCATACACTTCATGTGCATTAATTTAGAATGAGATAGGTATATCCTTCTAAATTTGGGAACCCTTTGATAGAACATTTGATTAGCTTAATCGAGAGATTAGTTGATTAGATGAGGAGACCCAAGCTATTAGTGAATTCATAGTACCTTAAAAGGGAATATTGCCTATGATTTAGTACCTAATTAGGGAACTCGTAGAGTAATTAGTACCTAGTAGGAGGTGTTCGCTATGGTATCGATCTTAAGTGCTTTTGGGAGCCTTATTGAGGGCCTACATCCTATCCATCTTGGTAGAGAGTTTAGGTGGAATTAGTGATCGCTCCTATGCTATGTCCATGATAGATTATAATCAATTGCATGATTACTTTGTTATCCATGTCATGATTGTTGCTAATCTCATCCTTGCATCATTTGGAACCTCTTTTATCTTTGCTTTTATCTTATTTCTTGCATTAGTTTAAGTGCATTCATTTGCACGCTTATCCTCCGTCCCTTTCCATAGTCCTTATAAAATCACGATAAACTTGAGATCGCTTAAACTCTAGTACCTTCCTCCCTGTGGTTCGATAAATTCTTTAATTGGTCATCCCGACTATAACGACCAATCAAAATTGCAGGGACCAATTATCCGGAGAGTCTACTATCAAAATGTGCATCCAAGGGATGGAGTGGAGTTTACTCTACATACTCAAAGGGATTCAGCCAAAGACTTTTGAAGAATTGGCTACGAGAGCCCATGACATGGAATTGAGCATGGCTGCTAGTGGAATCAAACACTCACCAGTGTCGGATTCCTACAAGTCCAATGATAGACATGAAACCAAAAAAGGGGCAAGCCGTATGCCACAAACTCCAATAGAGAATCAATGGCTACAAACGCTGCTACTGTCAAGGTTCGAAAGAATGAAGATGATAGGAAGGATAAAGGGAAACAAGTTGCTCAAGAGTGGGGCAAAGAAGATTAATCCTGAAGGAGATGCAAGAAAAAGAATATCCATTCCTGAACTCTAATGTTTCTGGCATATTCGATGATCTGATGAAAGATAAACTCATCGAACTCCCTGAGATGAAGCGCCCAGAGGAAGCCAATCGAATTAATGACCCAAAATATTGCAAATACCATAGATTGGTGGGTCATCCCATTCATGATTGTTTCATCTTCAAGGAAAAGATCATGCAGCTGGCCAAGGAAGGGAAAATTATGTTAGAGGATGAAGCTGCCGCAAACTTCACTGCTGTAAAAGAAAGTAGTGACAAAAGCTCATGTCATGTGGTGAGTGAGGAGGGCAGCGAAGGTGAACTAATTGAGGCTAAGGAAAAAGCTTACTCCATGAAGTTGACCTTCACAGATGAAGACATGTTGTTGGGCTCACAACCTCATAACCGATCTCTATTTGTAACTGGTTATACACAAGGGCTACGAGTAAAGCGTATACTTATTGACGGAGGCTCAACGGTGAACATCTTGTATTTAAAGATGTTGAAGAAGTTAGAAATACCAGTGGATGAACTCAACCATAGCCGATTGATGATCCAAGGGTTCAACCATGAAGGGCAAAGAACTCTTGGCACAATTGTTCTTGATTTAATAATTGATGAGATGAAATCAATGGTGCTCTTCCATGTCATTGATGCAAAAAATTCGTACGACATGCTTTTGGGGCGCCCATGGCTGCATGAGAATGGCGTGATCCCTTATACATTACACCAGTGCTTCAAGTACAGTGAAGGCAACAATGTGAAAAGGGTATTCGGTGATGACAAGCCATTTACTGAAGCTGAAGCTTACTTTGCAGATGCTAAGTATTTATTCAAGAGTACAAAGGAAGTGAAGAGTGAAGAAGCGCCAGCACAAAATGATGAGGGTAGTAAACAAATAAAGGGTGAAGGAAGCACATCATCCGCTGCTCTCAAGAAGAACAAAGAGAAGCTTGAGGCCATGGAAGAGTTGATGTTACCTTTAACAAAAATTGATGCAAGTATACTTTCTTCTCCACCACTCAAAGGATTCACACGTCCTGTTGAAGGAGCAAAGGTCGAGCACGGTGAAGTATTTGAAGCGGAAATAGCCAAGTCATATGGCCCACAAGCTTTTAAACTTCTCAAGAAGGTTGGTTATGAAACGAAAGAAAAATCGATGACAAGCAAGTTGCCTCAAGAGACTATCAACTCATCAGAACATGGGCTCAATGCCACTCAAAAAATATTAAAAGATAATGGCCACACTGTCAAAAATGCTAAGCCAGGTTTGGGATATGTCCCTCAAAAGCCAGTCTGCATTGCAATTAGAAGAGCAAGTACAAAATATATCACCGAGGGAGAAGATTCATCCACAGAAGATATGTTTGATGAAGGTGGAAGCAAAATCAAGAGAAGCTCTGTCTTCGAAAGGCTTGGGAGTATCTTTGAAAGGCTCGGACCCTGTGAGAGAAATAAGTGTGGGAAGAAAATAATTTCAAGTCTCCTAGCTTCAACAAACTCCGGAGTCGAATTCCCTCTCGCATGAAGAGACTAAACATTTTGACTGTGTCGTGTGGAAGAGTGTTGAAAGCCAAGATGCAGACAATTGTCTTTACTAAAGGCGATAATGATGATGATAGAGAAAGCGTAGCTTCCAACAACCATGTCACTGCTCTTGAAGATTCTCAAATGGAGGAGGTAGATGCTGAAGATGCCCCTCCACAATTTGAAGATGGCGTGAACATTGGTCCCATAAATGGAAAATTCTTGAAATGCTATTACGCGTAAAACAACTACACACAAAAGCTCCTTGACACGAGCGAAAACTGTCCACACAACGCTCCTTGATATGAGCTAAAACTATCTACACACAAAAGCTCCTTGACACGAGCGAAAACTGTCTACATGACGCTCCATGATGCACGAGCCTAAACTGCATGTTACACCTGGTCCGCATGAGTATAAACTGTGTACGACAAACTCCTGGTCCACATGAGTATAAATAGTGTACGACACACTCCTGGTCCGCATGAGTATAAACTGCGCACGGCACCCCCCCAATCAAAATTATGTCCCTTTGAACTACGTAATGACTTGATCCTCGGTAAGAGGTACATAGGCAGCTTTGCAATTTGTTAAGTTCAGTCATGTTTTGGTTTGTTCGCATCAAGTTTGTGAAGCAAGAAGCAAATTAAAGTATGAAGGCAGCAAGTAAATATCAAAAAGCAGTAAAGCAAATTAAAGATGCAATGATGAATAAGAAGAAGAAAAAAAAAGAGATAAGGGATAAGATGAACTTTATTGATAATATCATTACAGTTCAGAACAAAAAAAGGACATTGAAATGAAATGGTTTCAATACAAACTAATAAAAAATGTTCATAATGGATAACTCCTCTCGAGCGGCTTCCAAAGCTTGTGTAACATTCCTTAAGTTCATCAGCAATGGAGTCTTCTAGGAGGGGGTATTTTATGCAGTACGTCAATATCCCTGGCAGCAGTTTGGGCCCCGAGCTTTGCATTTTGAACAGACTCGGGAAGACGTTTAACTATTTGAGACATTGTTTCCTTCTCTTTCAACAGGATCTCGATTTTCTTTGTAATCTTCTTCAACCTAGTTTCAGATTCTTGCAGTTGTTTGCTCTCTGTAGCTTCTTTACCTTTGAAGTCATGAGCACGCTTCATTGCATTAGTCAGATGCTTTTCGACGTCTCGCACCCATCAGGGGTCTCTCAATCGAAAGATGAGTTGCTACATCTGATGGTGGCTTACTATCAAGAATCGTCAATCGACGCTCATTGGAGTATGTGACCATACTATCGAAGTAAATCATCTTGAAGTTGAACTGTAAGAAAATATATGAGAAAGTATCAGCAAAAGGGGTTCAAATTAATTTATATTTTTTGGATTTAATTAATTAAAAGGCCCAAAATAAATTCATGGGTCAGTTAATTATTAAATTCAAAATTATAAATTAAACATATGATGGGAAGGGCCTAAATATTGAAAGGAGCAATTAAATTAATTCATATTTGAGCTTGAGCCCAAATTACATGAATTAAATTTAAGAGTTGAGGCCCAAATTATTGGTACAAGCTTGAATGCATGGAGCTCAAAGTAATGTGAATTAATGATCATTCCAAAGTCAAATTGGCATGAACATAAGCCCACATAGCTTATTTGCTAAGCAGTTAATCCACTTCCAAAGGTAAAATTGGCATGAACATAAACTCACGTGACTTATTTGCTAAACAATTAATCCAATTCAGATAAAGGGGCCCAAATTGATTAGTAAGTCAAACAATATGCCCAAATTGAATTAAACCCATCATGCTAAGTGGGAGTAAGAGGGAAAGTCAAAAATAAGGAATTAATCTATGGGCGGCACTATTGCCACCCGGGGTTTTGCTTAAGGCACCCGAATTGAAGAAAAAAATATATGAAATCTTAATAATACCCCTACTTTTTTTTAAAACCCTAATCCATTTACAACATAAAAAAAGTGCTTTGTACACCCATTCACACACAGTACACACACCATTAAAGAAGAGAAGAGAAGAGAACTCCAATTTCAGAAACATTAAATGAGGAATGACTCAAAGATTACACCAAAAATACATATATCAACATGAATCTGATGTGAAATTCCATCTGATATACATTCATTGCTTCAGGAACCCGCTGCCATGATGACACCCTTCACCCTATCCTACGGTCATCAACAGTTGTTCTTATTTCCTCCATTGAATTCCTTTGTTCTTCCTGAATGTTGTTTCGCAATTCATCCGCCTAAAACTAAACACCCTAAAGGCCATTGAGGGTATTAGGAAATTGCTCACTTTGTGCATCATGAAAAATTTTGGCTGACTCTTGTCGAATTTTTAACAAAATTTCAGCAACCTCTTGCCGGAATTTTGTGATATTTTCGATGGACCAGTAATGAAATTTTAAACCTTTGATTTTTAACACCAAACAACATACATTCATCTTCATACTATATATCTATTAAACTCAAATTACATTTATAATTTTACTAACCCATCAATACTCTATCAATAAACTACATAATTTCACTAACCCACGAAGCATGATTTTGAAGAAAAATGCAATGTAAATTATTTTACTTTTGATAATATGTTCTCTATTTTAATGTTTTAGATGTGAAATTAAGATTTTCCTCTTATCCTCTCCTCTATTCTCTTTATTGTTATTTTCAATTTAATGGTGTGAATGTGCTGTGTGTGCGTGAGTGTGTATTTCTTATGTTTTTGTGTGAGGGTGTATTTTAGGTGTAGTGTGGGAGGTGGGTGTGCAAAGCAATATTTTTTAATCTGTTAAATGGATTAGAATTTAAAAAATGGTTGGGGTTATTATTAAAATTTCACACATTTTTTGTCTTCAATTCGAGTGCCTTAAGCAAAACCTCGGGTGGCAATAGCACCGCCCTTAATCTATTCCTTAACGGTGCTCACGTGAATAACCGCAAAAAAAAAAAAAAAAATCGATGCCCATTGATAAATCAAGTCAATGTATGGATTAAAATCCATGGCCCAAATTCACGACGGTATTGTTGCAAGCCCAACTTCACTAAATTAATTTGATCTTTTGATCAAATTACAAATTAAGGAAAGTCAAAAAGGGTTAGTTGTTTTTCCCAGGGAGAAAGAAAAAAACGTGAGTATGCTGCCAACAAATCAAACCTTCAATCAGACTTTTTCTCTTCCTCCCTAGTTCCCATCTAAATGAGGTAATCACGTGTGTATCAATTGTCAATTGGAGAGCTCTCTCACTTTTCCTAAAATTGAAAATGGGAAGAGCATGTTGAAGAAAATTCATCTTCACTGCTGCTCGACGGAAATCTCAGCCCCTCACGCCGAACCGGCCACCATCACCCAGATCGGATGAACGCCGCACCCAGTCAGCCACCGGAGGGCACCATATCGCTACCGGAAACGCAAACCCATCACCAACGAGCCGTCAACTCACTACTGCTCAACCACCTTATCAGCCGCCGGAATATCGTGAAGCCACCGCGCGCCGCTCGTCGTCCACACCACCACGGACCGTCGCTGCCGCCGCCGCCCGATCCTGCCACAGTCGTTCCCACCGCGTGCTGCTGCTGCCGCCGGGAGATCGTCGTGCCATCGCACGCTGCAACCGCCACTAGATCGGACCGCTACCGGATCGACTGCCGCCGTCGCTGCAAATCACCAGTCGTTGTTCTCCGATTGCTGCGTCGTCACGCCAACTGCTCGTGTCCGGATCAGCCGCCACCGTCCTCGCCGGATCCTCCGACTCAAGCAAAGCCCAGTTGACCGCAAGTGACTCCCCTTTTGCCGGAAGAGCGAGACCACACCACCGCGATGCACCTTCAGTACTCGCCGGAACCCTACAGCCGCCACTTCTTGTCGGCTTTCAGCTTCCAGTAACTGCCGTCGTACCGCCTATCCGTCAATCTTTTGCGACACCACCGCCATCAGCGATCTAGCCCGATCAGGTGTGCCTCCGTATGCGATTTCCTAACACTGAATTAGCCACCATCACTGAAACACCAAGCTGCTGGAAACACATACCACAGGGCGTGTAGTCGCACCTGCCGCCGGCGGAAACGGACGTCGCCATGTTGTTGCTGTTGCCAGGAAGGAGTGCCACTAGTACAACATTGTCTTCTCAAATCGGTTCCCCAATCGTTGTGCCGTCACCCACCTCTATTGCTGCTGGAACAAACGCGAGCCTACCACCAACACAACCGTGTGTTGGTCCTACTCGTGGCCAACAATCGCCCGCACATCCACATCAACTCCACCGGAAACAGACACCGCCTCCGCACTGTTGCTGCCTAAAATGAGCGCTGTGCTGCCGCTGAAGGCCACACACAAGTAGGTTTCAACCTCAGTTTCGTCATTAGACAACAGGCCAGATCTGTCACCGAAAGCAACCGAGGGACTATCTTTAAAAGGGACAACCGAGGGACGATCTTTAAAAGGGACAAGGCTATTCCTTCGGAAAGGAAGAACGACGAGGGTTGACAGGAAAACATCACAAATATATAACAATCTTACAGTATATGCGAAAAAAAAAAGTGCTTGGCAGATTATCATATTTGCAGATTACTAAAAAATTGCTTAAAAAGAAGTAAATAAAAGAAGTAAATTGAGAGCTAGCCTGGAGGTAATAAGCTCGTTGTGTCCCGTGGAAATCTGCAAGGCAGATGTTGCCCTCCAAACAAAAAAACAAAAAAAAAAAGTGAAGAAAAGAATCAGAACTGTAAGTGTTTTACGTTATGTGGATGAAGAAATCAAATGCATCAGTCCTTCTTATATAGTGGAGATGCTGCAACAAATTATGGAAAATTTGCATGATTGAAATCTCTCTGCATGATTGAAATCTTGAGAGATTTCAAGATATCTCTTTTACTTGGAGTAAAGATTTGTAAATCATCAAATCTGTTCTCTCCTGTAATCTTGAAATCAAGCAGTGAAGGATGTTGATTTGGGCCTAAGAAGATAAATTGGACCACTTGAAAAATAGCTAAATTGGACTACTTGAAAAATAAAAAAAAATTGGGCCAAGGAAAAAAAGTGATTACTTAGATAAAGTAATTTCTCAATTCTAAAAGCCCAAATTACTAATGCTGAAAATAAAAGGAATTTTTACGATTCCTTCACATCAAGATGTCTGTGAATAAATCGCAAGAGGGCATTTGTAAGCAATTAAAATTTACGGTCCAATTAAATAGCGACACGTGGATTTTTCTTAATTAAATATCAATTATTAATTTATTTTGGAATTTAAATAAATTAATTCCTAAAAAATAAATTAATAAATAATTGATAATTAATTTAAGCCCAACAAATTAAATGGGGTTTAAATTAAATGAGGTCTGACTCAAGTCAAACAAGCCCAAATTAAACGAGGCCTGACCCAAGTCAAATAAGTCTAAATTAAATGAGGTCTGGTCCAAGTCAAACAAGTCAAAGTCAAATGAGGCCTGACTTAAGTCAAACAAGCCCATATGAATTAAATTAGGCCCAAATAAAATAGGCCTGATTACAGCCCAAACAAATGAAGGCCCAAGCCCGCAAGATATGACCCAAATAGAGCGGACCAATCAGAATGTAAGGCATTTATGAGGTGGTCTTCACCTCTCACCTATATAAAGGGGTCCTCCTCCCTTCATTTGACACACTGAAGCATCTGAAGACACAAACACACTGAAGAGATTGAAACACGAGCAACGCTCCTCAAGATCTTCAAGGCGAAGAACGATATACGACCTGGGATTAAGGTGCTAAGCCCCCAGATCGAGTGTTTCTCATAGCAAGCACGTTGAGTTCTTCAGTGTTCTTCGAGCCAAGAACGACATACGACCCGAGATTAAGGTGTTAAGCCCCCAGATCGAGTGTTCTTCATACACTAAGTTCGTCAGTGTTTTCGAGACAAGAACGTCATACGACCAGGGATTAAGGTTCTAAGCCCCAGGTCGAGTGTTTTTCATACACTAAGTTCTTCAGTGTTCTTCAAGTCAAGAACAACATACGACCCGGGATAAAGGTGCTAGGCCCCCAGATCGAGTGTTTTCACATCAAGCACGTTTAATCCAAACAAAGGCTCGACGCCTCTGGATAAACGTTACGAAGTCCCAAACTCGAGTCCGGACAAGCATCAACTGAAGATCCGACTCAACACACACAGTTAGCGCAGTTAACCAGTCAAAGTCAAAGTCCAAAATTGGTTCGAGAGAAGAATCAGATGATCGATAGAGATTGTTTCCTTAATTATCAAGTTCAATCCAACTGGATTATCTTTGTAATACTTTTGTATTTATTTTATTATAAATACAAAATTTATTGTTACAGGTTGTGAGACGGGTTGACCCATTATTAAAGTATGCATATAGGTAAAATATGCTTATTTATAGTTAAAGTATGTCAATAATGAATCATATTATAACATCCTAAAATCATCCTTTAATTCATCATCCATCATACTTTACAAAACATACTTTAACAACCATTAAACATATTTTATCTATATAATAGGCATACTTTAACATGTCTCACCAACGGTCTCACATAAATAGCGTCTCACAAGAGACTTTGTCTTTATATTTTATTAAAAAATATATATATTCATATTATATATTTTCTTTGACTTATGCAAAATTTATAAATTTTAATTTAATTTAATATTTTTTTGAGAAATGTACGGGACATAATACTAGTATTACATATTCATAAAGTTATTTATATATATAATCATAATGAGAAGATTTAACGTGAAGGGGGAAAATTAATTTATGATTGATGTTTAAAAATTTTCATTTATATATGAATAAATGTATGTAAATAGTTTTTATGATAAATAAAGTTAAAACCTTCTAATATATAAATTGAATTTTTTATAATTAAAATGGAGGATTACTACTAGGTACACAAAAAAAACCCTAAATTACTATGAGATACAAACATACAAAAGTATTACTACTAGGTACAAAAATATATAGTGATATTCCAATATTACCCCTATTAATGTGCTGCACATAAATATTGTGTGCAGCAAAAGTTCATGTGCAGCAAAGTGTGTGCAGCAAAAAAAGTGTGTGCAGGAAAAAAAAAGTGTGTGCAGCAAAAAAATGTGGTGGTCCGGCGGCGGCGGTCCGGCAGCTTTTCCGGCGGCGGCGGTTTTTCCGGCGACCAATTTTTTTTTTCTTTTTTTTTTTTGGACGAACAGTTTTTCCGGCGACCGACTGCCGGAGCTCCGGCGGCGGCGGCGCGGCAGCTTTCCGGCGACCAGTTTTTTTTTTTTTTTTTTTTTTTTTTTGAAGAACAGATTTTCCGGCGACCGGCCGCCGGAGCTCCGCCGGCGGCGGCGGCGGTCCGGCAGCGGCAGCGGTGGTCCGGTGGTGGGTGGAGGTTGGGGTTAGTGTTTTAAAGGTATATGGGTTTAGGGGTATATTTGGTATTTTACTTTAATATTTTGTATTAAATAATAATTATTTTAAATCAATGTATCTAGTAATAATTAGGGGTACAAAGTGTGTACCTATCAGTAATTATTTCTTATCATAAATACATTCTACATATATTTATTCATATTTAAATGTAATTTTTTAAAAATCGATCATAAATTAATTTTCTCATTTCTCTTTAAATTCTCTAATTATGAATATATATAAATAAATAAATTTATCCAATAGATACTATATAAATACCTTTTTCATATTCTCATAAATTTATATTTATATTTTATTAAACAATATGGATATATTTATGTTTTTCTCGTGAAATGCACGTGGTATAATACTAGTATTACATATTATTTATATATAGAATGAGAGAAGTTAAAGTGAAAGGATATGATTAACTTATGATAGACTTTTAAAAAATTGCATTTATACATTAATAAATGTACGTAAATGATATTTTATGTTCTTTATAATTAAAATTTATAAAAATTAATAAAATATAAAAAATATGATAAAATTACACATGGCCGCAATTCACTCCCAATCCTTTTTATATTTATTCGTTTTTATGAATTTAATTATAAAAGAATTCAATTTATATATTAGAAAGGTTTTAACTTTAATTATCATAAATTCTGTATACATATATTTATTCATATTTAAATGCAATTTTCTTAAAAGTCAATCATAAATTAATCTTCTCCCTTATCTTTAAATAAAGTTAAAATACATTTTTCACATTCTCATAAAATTGGTCTTTATATTTTATCAAATAATTAATATATTTTATATTTTCTTTGACTTATCCAAAATTTGACTGATGCAAAATTTGACTTATTACCACAATATATATATATATATATATATATATATATATATATATATATATATATATATATATATACAACGAATACAAAAAGAATGAAGAATGAGCGAGAGAAGCAAGACAACGGGTAACCCAAAAGCAAATAGATTCAAGGTACAGTATATAACAATCGAGTTCTCAAGAAACACCCAAAACTAAAAAAATATCCATAGAAAAAAGAGAGAACATCACTAAATATAGACAAGAAAATTTCTAGCAAACCATCAAAGCAAGTAGAATGCATGTAAAATAACAACAACATAAAGCGCGAAAGAGGAGAGAAAGAAGCGAGGTCAGAATTAGAAACAACCAATGCAGTTAAAGATTAAGTAAGCTATAAATTCAGCTGCAAAAAGCACGAAGCATGAACACAATTAGTATACAAACATAGCAGGTTAAAATGCCAGAATAGGGCAGCTAAATGACGCAAGAAAACAAGGAGAAAAAAATAAATCGAACATCGACAACAGCAACATAAATAAGAACGAGGAATAAAAACAAGATAAAATATCAATAAACAAGAACAACAAGGAATATAAAATTAACAGTCCACTAAAGCAATTAAGATGTAAAAATATTATAATACAAACACAAAGAATACGAAAGAAGGAAGCAAGGGAAAAAAAGAGATAGCACATAACTCAAAATAAATAAATAAATAAAAGTACCAAGAAAATATTCAGTACATCCCAAAGCAATTATATTCAAGAATACAGCTACCATCGCACAAGTGTAATATAAGAAAAGATGGACGAAAATAATCAAAGGATGCAGCAGTAAAAAGCATGATTGAAATCAAGAAGAGAGAGAAGCAATAAATCCAATTGGTAAATAAACGAAACAAGTAAGAAGCCAAAATACAGTGCTCACAAATGACATAAGAAAACAAGTAGCTTAACATCCATGACGAACCTAACAAAATGAGGGATATAAAAAAGCAACACAACAAGAAACAAGAACAACAAGCAATACAAAAATTGACAAAGAAAGTGGGAAGTATAAAACACAATAACACAAACACGTTGAATACAAAAAAGATCAAGGAATTTAAAAGCCAATACTCAGCACAAAATAAAGAAAAGAAGCAAAGCAAGACAACAATCAATACACCCAAAGCAACTAAATTCAAGAATACATTAATAATAGCACAAACGAAAAAGGAGGAAAAAAGAACATTTTAAAATATGGACATGAAGACAGGTAGAATAAGTAAAAGAAAACAGTTAGTAGCAAACCATCGAAGCAAGTAGAACACAAAGACAACAGCAACACAAGGCACAAAACAAGAGAAGAAGAAGAACACAGCATCAAATTTGCATAATATAATTACAATTTAATTGATTATTAAATTTATTTGATTATTAAATTTAAACTACCTATTAATTAATTATAATTAATTTTTTAATTGGAATAGGTTATTCTCAACAATTTAATTAATAATTATAGACAATATATCGTCCAATCGAATTTTAATTAATCTAAATATTTAAATTATATTTAATTAGATATATTAACAATTCAAACAAATGTCACAGAGACAATTTTGTAAAAAAATAAATAAAGTGGGCATATTTGCCATATTTACTATTGAGTGGGCACTTTTACATTTTAATTTATAGGAGTGATTATTTATGCTCGTGCCCCATACAATTTTATTACAACAAAAAATATATATACAAAGAATACAAAAGGAATGAAGAATGAGCGAGAGAAGTAAGACAACGGGTAACCCAAAAGCAAATAGATTCAAAAGTACAGTATATAACAATCAAGATCTCAAGAAACACCCATAAACCAAAAAAATATCCATAGATAAAAGAAAGAACATCACTAAATATAGACACGAAAATATCTAGCAAACCATCAAAGCAAGTAGAATGCAGGTAAACTAAAGACAACATAAAGTGCAAAAGGGGAGAGGAAGAAGTGAGTTTACAATTAGAAACAATCAATGCAGGTAAAGATTAAGTAAGCAAAAAATACAGCCGCAAAAAGCACGAAGAAAAGTAGAAAAAATAAATCAAACATCGACATCAGCAACATAAATAAGAACGAGGAATAAAAATAAGACAACACAATAATAAACAAGAACAACAAGGAATATAAAATTAGCAGTCCACTAAAGCACTTCATATGTATAAAATACTGTAAAACAAACACAAAGAATACGAAAGAAGGAAGCAATGGAAAAAAAGAGATAGCACTTAACTCAAAATAAATAAATAAATAAAAGTAGCAAGAAAATATTCAGTACATCCCAAAGCAATTATATTCAAGAATACAGCAACTATCGCACAAGTGTAAATAAGAAAAGATGGACAAAAATAATTGGCGAACAATTAATAATAGCAAACTATAAAAGCAATTAAAAATGCCCAGATAACAGACATATAGAATGAAAGAGTTGAAAAGAAGTAAGGTCACAAACAGAAACAACCAATCAAAGTAAAAGAAGCAAAGGATGCAGCAGCAAAAAACATGATAGAAATCAAGAAAAGAAAGAAGCACGAATGCAATTTGTAAATAAACGAGCAAGTAAGAAGCTAAAATACAGTGCGCACAAATGACATAAGAAAACAAGTAGCTTAACATCCATGACGAACCTAACCAAATGAGGGATATAAAAAGCAACAGATCAAGAAACAAGAACAACAAGCAATACAAAAATTGACGAAGCAAGTGGGAAGTATAGAACACAATAATACAAATACGTTGAATACAAAAAGATCAAAGAATTTAAAAGCCAATACTCAGCACAAAACAAAGAAAAGAAGCAAAGCAAGACAACAATCAGTACAACCAAAAGCAACTAAATTCAAGAATACATCAATATTAGCACAAATGAAAAAGTGGGAAAAAAGAACATTTTAAAATATGGACATGAAGACAGGGAGAATAAGTAAAAGAAAACAGTTAATAGCAAACTATCAAAGCAAGTAGAACACAAAGACAACAGCAACAAAAGGCACAAAACAAGAGAAGGAGAGAACGCGTATGAAGAATGAGCGAGATAAGCAAGACAACGGGTAACCCAAAAGCAAATAGATTCAAGAGTACAGTATCTAACAATTGAGATCTCAAGAAACACCCATAAACTAAAAAAATATCCATAGGAAAAAGAGAGATCACTAAATATAGACACGAAAACATCTAGCAAACCATCAAAGCGAGTAGAATGCATGTAAAATAACAACTACATAAAGCGCAAAAGAGGAGAGAAAGAAGCGAGGTCACAATTAGAAACAACCAATGCAGGTAAAGATTAAGTAAGCTAAAAATGCAACCGCAAAAAGCACGAAGCATGAACACAATTAGTATACAACATAGCAGGTTAAAATGCAAGAATATGGCACCTAAAAAACGCAAGAAAACAAGGAGAAAAAAAATAAATCAAACATCGACAACAACAACATAAATAAGAAGGAGGAATAAAAATAAGACAACACATCATTAAACAAGAACAACAAGGAATATAAAATTAACAGTCCACTAAAGCAATTAAGATGTACAAAATACTGTAATACAAACACAAAGAATACGAAAGTAGGAAGCAAGGAAAAAAAAAGAGATAGCACTTAACTCAAAATAAATAAATAAATAAAAGTAGCAAGAAAATATTCAGTACATCCCAAAGCAATTATATTCAAGAATACAGCAACCATCGCACAAGTGTAAATAAGAAAAGATGGACAAAAATAATCAAAGGATACAGCAACAAAAAGCATGATAGAAATCAAGAAGAAAAAGAAGCACGAATGCAATTGGTAAATAAACGAAGCAAGTAAGAAGCCAAAATACAGTGCGTACAAATGACATAAGAAAACAATTAGCTTAACATCCATGATGAACCTAACCAAATGAGGGATATAATAAAGCAACACAACAAGAAACAAGAACAACAAGCAATACAAAAATTGACGAAGCAAGTGGGAAGTATAGAACACAATAACACAAACACGTTGAATACAAAAAGATCAAAGAATTTAAAAGTCAATACTCAGCCCAAAATAAAGAAAAGAAGCAAAGCAAGACAACAATCAGTACACCCAAAAGCAACTAAATTCAAGAATACATCAATAATAGCACAAACAAAAAAGGGGCAAAAAAACATTTTAAAATATGGACATGAAGACAGGAAGAATAAGTAAAAGAAAACAGTTAGTAGCAAACTATCAAAGCAAGTAGAACACAAAGACGACAACAACACAAGGCACAACAAAACAAGAGAAGAAGAAGAACGCAGCATCAAACAATATAATTATAATTTAATTGATTATTAATTTTAATTGTATATTAAATTTAAACTACCTATTAATTAATTATAATTGATTTTTTAATTGGAATAGGTTATTCTCAACAATTTAATTAATAATTATAGACAACATATCGTCCAATCGAATTTTAATTAATCTAAATATTTAAATTATATTTAATTAGATAGATTGACAAGTCAATCAATCGAATTTTAATTAATCTAAATATTTAAATTATATTTAATTAGATACATTAACAAGTCAAACAAATGTCACAGAGATAATTTTGTAAAAAAATAAATAAAGTGGGTATATTTACTATTGAGTGGGCACTTTTACATTTTAAATTATGAGAGTGGTTATTTATTCTCATGCCCCATAAAACTTTATTACCATAAAAAAAATACACACAAAGAACACAAAAAGTATGAAGAAAGAGCGAGAGAAGTAAGACAACGGGTAACCCAAAAGCAAATAGAATCAAGAGTACAATATATAACAATCGAGATCTCAAAAATACCCATAAACAAAAAAATATCTGTAGAAAAAAGAGAGATCACTAAATATAGACACGAAAATATCTAGAAAACCATCAAAGCAAGTAGAATGCATGTAAAATAACAACAACATAAAGCGCAAAAGAGGAGAGAAAGAAGCAAGGTCACAATTAGAAATAACCAATGCAGGTAAAGATTAAGTAAGCTAAAAATACAGCCGCAAAAAGCACGAAGCATGAACACAATTAGTATACAAACATAGCAGGTTAAAATGCCAGAATAGGGCACCTAAAGAATGCAAGAAAATAAGGAGAAAAAAATGAATTAAACATCGACAACAGCAAAATAAATAAGAACGAGGAATAAAAACAAGACAACACATAAATAAACAAGAACAACAAGGAATATAAAATTAACAGTCCGCTAAAGCAATTAAGATGTACAAAATACTGTAATACAAACACAAAGAATACGAAAGAAGGAAGCAAGGAAAAAAAAAAGAGATAGCACTTAACTCAAAATAAATAAATAAATAAAAGTAGCAAGAAAATATTCAGTACATCCCAAAGCAATTATATTCAAGATTACAACAACCATCGCACAAGTGTAAATAAGAAAAAATGGACAAAAATAATTGGCGAACAATTAATAATAGCAAACCATCAAAGCAATTAAAAATGCCCAGATAACAAACATATAAAATGAAAGCCAATTAATAATAGCAAACCATCAAAGCAATTAAAAATGCCCAGATAACATACAAAAATTGACGAAGCAAGTTGGAAGTATAGAACACAATAACACAAACACGTTGAATACAAAAAGATCAAAAAATTTAAAAGCCAATACTCAGCACAAAATAAAGGAAAGAAGCAAAGCAAGAGAATAATCAGTACACCAAAAAGCAACTAAATTCAAGAATACATCAATATTAACACAAACAAAAAAGTGGAAAAAAAGAACATTTTAAAATATGGACATAACACAGACAACAGCAACAAAAGGCACAAAACAAGAGAAGAAGAAGAACACATCATCAAATTTGTACAATATAATTATAATTTAATTGATTATTAAATTTAAACTACCTATTAATTAATTATAATTGATTTTTTAATTGGAATAGGTTATTCTAAACAAATTAATTAATAATTATAGACAATATATCGTCCAATCGAATTTTAATTAATCTAAATATTTAAATTATATTTAATTAGTTATATTAACAAGTCAAACTAATGTCAAAGAGACAATTTTGTAAAAAAATAAATAAAGTGGGCATATTTGCTATATTTACTATTGAGTGGGCACTTTTACATTTTAATTTATGGGAGTGGTTATTTATGCTCATGCCCCATATAATGTTATTACAACAAAATAAGTATGAAGAATGAGCTAGAGAAGCAAGACAAAAGGTAACCCAAAAGCAAATAGATTCAAGAGTACAGTATATAACAATCGAGATCTCAAGAAACACCCATAAACCAAAAAATATTCATGGAAAAAAAAGAGATCACTAAATATAGACACGAAAACATCTAGCAAACCATCAAAGCAAGTAGAATGCATGTAAAATAACAACAACATAAAGCGCAAAGGAGGAGAGAAAGAAGCGAGGTCAATTTTAGAAACAACCAATGCAGGTAAAGATTAAGTAAGCTAAAAATGCAACCGCAAAAAGCACGAAGCATGTACACAATTAGTATACCAACATAGCAGGTTAAAATGCCAGAATAGGGCACCTAAAGAACGCAAGAAAACAAGGAGAAAAAAATAAATCAAACATCGACAACAACAACATAAATAAGAACGAGGAATAAAAACAAAACAACACATCAATAAACAAGAACAACATGGAATATAAAATTAACAGTCCGCTAAAGCAATTAAGATGTACAAAATACTGTAATACAAACACAAAGAATACGAAAGAAGGAAGCAAGGAAAAAAAAGAGATAGCACTTAACTCAAAATAAATAAATAAATAAAAGTAGCAAGAAAATATTCAGTACATCCCAAATCAATTATATTCAAGAATACAACAACCATCGCACAAGTGTAAATAAGAAAAGATGGACAAGAATAATCAAAGGATGCAGCATCAAAAAGCATGATAGAAATCAAGAAGAGAAAGAAGCACGAATGCAATTGGTAATTAAACAAAGCAAATAAGAAGCCAAAATACAGTGCGCACAAATGACATAAGAAAACAAGTAGCTTAACATCCATGACGAACCTAACCAAATAAGGGATATAAAAAAGTAACACAACAAGAAACAAGAACAACAAACAATACAAAAATTGACAAAGCAAGTGGGAAGTATAGAACAATAACACAAACACGTTGAATACAAAAAGATCAAAGAATTTAAAAGCCAATACTCAGCACAAAATAAATAAAAGAAGCAAAGTAAGACAACAATCAGTACACCCAAAAGCAACTAAATTCAAGAATACATCAATAATAGCACAAATAAAAATGGGGGAAAAAAGAACATTTTAAATTAAACAACACAAGGCACAAAATAAAAGAAGAAGAAGAACGCAACATCAAATATGCACAATATAATTATAATTTAATTTATTATTAAATTTAATTGATTATTAAATTTAAATGACCTATTAATTAATTATAATTGATTTTTTAATTGGAATAGGTTAATCTCAACAATTTAATTAATAATTATAGACAATATATCGTCCAATCAAATTTTAATTAATCGAAATATTTAAATTATATTTAATTAGATATATTAACAAGTCAAACAAATGTCCCAGAGAAATTTTGTAAAAAAATAAATAAAGTGGACATATTTGCTCTATTTACTATTTAGTGGGCACTTTTACATTTTAATTTATGGGAATAGTTATTTATGTTCATGCCCTATACAATTTTATTACCACAAAAAGTATGAAGAATGAGCGAGAGAAGCAAGACAACGGGAAATCTAGCAAATAGATTCAAGAGTACACTATATAACAATCGAGATCTCAAAAAAATCCATAAACCAAAAAATATCCATAGAAAAAAGAGAGAACATCACTAAATATAGACACGAAAATATCTAGCAACCCATCAAAGCAAGTAGAATGCATGTAAAATAACAACAACATAAAGCGCAAAAGTGGAGAGAAAGAAGCGAGGTCACAATTAGAAACAACCAATGCAGGTAAAGATTAAGTAAGCTAAAAATGCAGCCGCAAAAAGCACGAAGCTTGAACACAATTAGTATACAAATATAGCAGGTTAAAATGTCAGAATAGGGCACCAAAAGAACACAAGAAAACAAGGAGAAAAAAAATAAATCAAACATCGACAACAACAACATAAATAAGAACGAGGAATAAAAACAAGACAACACATCAATAAACAAGAACTACAAGGAATATAAAATTAACAGTCCACTAAAGCAATTAAGATGTACAAAATACTGCAATACAAACACAAAGAATACGAAAGAAGGAAGCAAGGGAAAAAAAAGAGATAGCACTTAACTCAAAATAAATAAATAAATAAATAAAAGTAGCAAGAAAATATTCAGTACATCCCAAAGCAATTATATTCAAGAATACAACAACCATCGCACAAGTGTAAATAAGAAAAGATGGACAAAAATAATCAAAGGATGCAGCATCAAAAAGCATGATAGAAATCAAGAAAAGAAAGAAGCAGAATGCAATTGGTAAATAAACGAAGCAAATAAGAAGCCAAAATACAGTGCGCACAAATGACATAAGAAAACAAGTAGCTTAACATCCATGACGAACCTAACCAAATGAGGAATATAAAAAAGCAACACAACAAGAAACAAGAACAACAAGCATGTAAGCAATTAAAATTTACGGTCCAATTAAATGGCGAAATGTGGATTTTATTAATTAAATATTAATTTATTTTGAAATTTAAATAAACTAATTCCTAAAGTAAATTAATAAATAATTTGGGCCCAACAAATTAAATGGAGCTTAAATTAAATGAGGCCTGGCCCAAGTCAAATAAGCCCCAAATTAAAGGAGGTCTGACTGAAGTCAAACAAGCCCATACAAATTAAATCAGGCCCAAATAAAATAGGCCTGATTACAGCCCAAACAAGTGGAGGCCCAAGCCCGCAGGATATGGCCCAAATAACTCTGGACCAATCAGAATGCAGGACATTTATGAGGGGGTCTTCACCTCTCACCTATATAAAGGGGTCTCCTCCATTCATTCCAAATGGACACACTCAAATACTTGAAGACATAAACGCTCTGAAGAGATCAAGAACACGAGCAGTGCTACCTTGAGATCTTCAAGAATCTTCAAGTCAAGAACGGCAAACGATTCGGGATTAAGGTGCGGAGCCCCCAAATCAAGCGTTCTTCATATACTGAGTTCTTCGGTGTTCTACGCGCCAAGAACAGCATACGACCCAGGATTAAGGTGCTAAGCCCCCCAGATCGAGTGTTCTTCAGATCAAGTACGTTTAATCCAAACAAAGGCTCGATGCTTCTGGATTAACGTTATAAGGTCCCAAATCCGAGTTCGGACAAGCTTCAACTGAAGATCCGACTCAACACACACTGAAGCATCTGAAGACACAGACACTCTGAAGAGATTGAAACACGAGCAACGCTCCTCAGGATCTTCAAGACAAGAACGGCAAACGACCCGGGATTAAGGTGCTAAGCCCCCAGATCGAGTGTTTTGCATACGTTAAGTTCTTCAGTGTTCTTCGCGCCAAGAATAGTATACGACCCGGGATAAATGTGCTAAGCCCCCCAGATCGAGTGTTTTCACATCAAACACGTTTAATCCAAACAAAGGCTCGACGTCTCTGGATAAACGTTACAAAGTCCCAAATTCGAGCTCGGATAAGCTTCAATTGAAGATCCGACTCCACACACGCTGTCAACACAGTCAGCGTACACTCGAGTCAACAAAATCAAAGTCAGCGCAACACAACAAGTCAAAGTCAAAGTCCAAATTGGTTCGAGAGAAGAATCAGAGGATAGATAGAGATTGTTTCCTTAATTATCAAGTTCAATCCAACTGGATTATTATTGTAATTATTTTGTATTTATTTTATTATAAATATAAAATTTGTTGTTATAAATTTTGGCACGCCCAGTGGGACCATCTCTACCTCTCATCTCTTCTCTCCATAAGTACAAAGAATGACTCCTCTCAGGATTGCAATAAGAAGACCTTCTACCTTGAAGCATTCAGAGTTGCAAACTGAAGAAATTCAAAAGATAACTCCACTCAAGATTGCGATACGAAGGCCTGCTGCATCAAAGCCTCAAGAATTGCAAGCTAAAAAGGTTGGAGTCGTTACAAGAAGTATTCCCGAAGGCTCCGTAGAGGCAAATTATATGGTTGGGATTACTCTCAACAAGCCATTGCGCGGAGACAAGAGTGGTGAAAATGTTTCTTCTTGTTCAACTCCTCGTTTAACGCCAAGCTCACCATCTGCCTTAGCTGTAGCTGCAGTAATGACAACAAATACTATGACCATTGAGGAACAACTCGCAAGTATGATGAGAGCCATTGATGGACTCAACAAGAATATGGAAGCTCAAGACGCAAAGATCTCCATACTTATGAAGAAAATGGAGAATGTGGAAACAAGTCATACAAATGAGAAACAAGTTGAGGATGAGCGCGAGGAAGGAGACTCAGCGAAACACCATCCTTTTGAAAAGAAGCCAGTTGAAGAAAAAATACAAGTTTCAACTGACAAAATGCTTCATGTGAACCAACTGAAGAACATCATTTTAGAAACGATAAAAGACAAGTTTGAAGGGAGCTCAAAATCCATTGTTGCCTACAAGAAGCCATATACAAAGAGAATTGACAACTTGAGGATGCCAGCTGACTATCAACCTCCCAATTTTCAACAATTTGGCGGCAAAGGCAACCCAAGACAACATGTGGCGCATTTCGTCGAGACATGCAATGATGCTGGGACCTACGGAGATCACATGGTGAAACAGTTTGTTCGCTCTCTTAAAGAAAATGCGTTCGATTGGTATATCAACTTAGAAGCCAACTCCATCGACAGTTGGGGGCAAATGGAAGAAGTGTTCCTCAACCACTTCTACAGCACACGAAGAACTGTTAGCATGATGGAGCTAACAAATACTCGTCAAAGTGATGAAGAATATGTCATCGACTACATCAACAGATAGAGGAGCCTCAGCCTCAATTGCAAAGAGAAGCTGCCAGTAACTTCAGCTATTGAAATGTGCATTCAAGGGATGCCATGGAATCTTCGCTACATACTTCAAGGAATTCAGCCAAAGACTTTTGAAGAGTTGGCTACAAGAGCTCACGACATGGAGTTGAGCTTGATATCAAATGATATTGAATGGCTATCTATTCAAGACTCCTACGAGTTTGAGGACATGCCTTCTGATGAGCTCGTGGAAGACGAACCACAAACAAAGACTGCAGTTTCTATAAAGATTCATAGAAATGAAGTGGAAGCAAGAGAAAGCAATGCATCCCAGGATTGAGGGCAATGAACTGTTGATAAATCAAAGACAACGCTCCTTGATATGAGCTAAAATTGTCCACATGATGCTCCTTGATACGAGCCTAAACTATCTAACACAAATCAAATGCCATGCTCCTTGATACGAGCCTAAACTATCTAACACAAATCAAATGTCATGCTCCTTGATATGAGCCTAAACTATCTAACACAAATCAAATGTCATGCTCCTCGACACGAGAGAAAACTGTCCACACAATGCTCCTCGACATGAGAGAAAACTGTCCACACAACGCTCCTTGATATGAGCTAAAACTGTCCACATGATACTCCTTGATATGAGTTTAAACTATCTGACACAAATAATGCAAGACTCCTTGACACGAGTATAAACTGTCTACAAGTTCAAATTCAAGACTCATTGACATGAGTATAAGTTGTCAGCAAATTCAAACACAATGTTCCATAACGCACGAGCCTAAACTGCATGTTACTCCTGGTCCGCACGAGTATAAACTGTGTACGACAAACTCTTGATCCGCACGAGTATAAACTGTGTACGACAAACTCCTGGTCCGCACGAGTACAAACTGTGTACGACAAACTCTTGGTCCGCACGAGTATAAACTGTGCACGACACACTCCTGGCCCGCATGAGTATAAACTGTGCACGGCACCACGCTTCACAAAAGGCTTTGATAAGTTCACGACTGCAGTCATACGTGAATAAAGATGCGAAAATAGGGTCATAAATCCTTGTTTTCTTAAGATCAGAGTGATATCTGCTGAGGACAACTTTAGTCCACTCCCAATATCCGGGAGTGTAATGGAATTTCCCGAGAAAGTTCACTTACTTGCCCCACGCCGCATCATCGTTGATTATTTGGCGCCCTAATGTGGGCAAAGGGCCAATGTTTCTTTCCTTAACATGGTTGGCCGCCCTCAAAGATGCAACTTTTGTTTCCCCCAAGTCCAGGTCCTTAGTCCAATTTTAAGATGGAAATTAAATTAATTCGCATTTGGGTTTAACTAATTTTAAACCAAAAGTACGAATTAAATTTAATCTACGCACAAATTACTATCAAAGTAGAGGCCCAAATTAAATTAAATTAAATTAATTTAATTGGGCAAATATGGGTCAGAGTTGGACAAGAATCATAAGTTGAAGATTTGAAGCCCATGATTTTTTTTGAGGCAATCAAAATTGACGATTCAATTTTGTAGTCCAAATTAGAAGAGCATAATTTGACCCAAATGGAAGTGGGGCTTGGATTGAATTAATCAACCCAGTATCCTAAATTGGCCCAATTTAAATTAACCAACAAAAAGAACGTGTGCTGCTTCTGCCCAAATTTGGAACCCACTTCTCTCTCTCCTTGGGAATTTTCTTTCTCCTTACTTGGATAGGAAGAAAAGCAAATCTGCTCCTCAATTTCTTCACTGAAATTACGCGAACCATCACAACAGCGAAAGTAGCAGCCACCTCAAAATGCGACGCCGCCCACCGGAGAATACACCATCACCACGAGCTGCAGGAAAATCGTGGCCCAGCAATGGGCGCTGCTCGTCAACGGAGCTTGCCGGCAGTCACTCCCCGCTAGCGCCCATCAGTTGTCGTTTCTCCGATCGCCGTGCTGTCGCGCCCATTGCTGCCGCCGGAATCATACTCCAGCCATCGTTCCCAGATTCGCCATCACCGTCCACCGGCAGCCACACATCGCCAGCGCCCCTCAGCCGTTTATCTCTCGACTGCCGTGCCGCTATCGCGCGAGGCTGCCTCCGGAAAATCGCGACCAAGCAGCCGCTTTCACCGTTCACCACCAATGCCGCCGGAACCCTTCGTTCTAACATCACGGTGGAACCCCAAAGTCGCGCTCGCCGTCAGAACGCCGCTGGAGACGCTATCTCTGTGTGAACGAGCCACCGTGGGACGTCCCTGCCGGAAATAATCAATGACCTGACATACGGCATCGTTTCTCGATACCCAGAATCCACCAACCACCGCCCTTCACCAGCGGACTGCAACCGCACGGATGAAATTGAGAACGTCGTTGAACCATTATATCACAGCAGTCAGTCCTTCTTCCTTTGAAGCAAGAAGCTCTTCCTTCCTCAAAAAAAAAAAAAATCGGCCGCTACCGTACACCCAGTGGCGGATCCAGAAAATTGTGGTGGGGTGGGCTAAGTTTATTGAAGAAAATAAAAAATAATAATAATAATTAAAAAATAATATATATATATATATATATATATAAAATTTAAGAAGATATATTTATTTTTTAGCTTCATTTCGTTGGGCTTAAAATATTTTTGGGTTGGGCTAAACTTAAAAATTCTTATAAGAAAGAAGATATATTTATTTTTTAGCTTTATTTGGGTGGGCTGAAAATATTTTTGGGGTGAGCTAAACTTAAAAATACAAATTATTTATAAATTATTTACATATGATATAATGGGTTTTTGGGGGACAGCCCTGGGCTTGAGCCCGGGACTGCCCCCACATACATCCGCCACTGCGTACACCGAACCAGCCAACATCAAGAACCGCTGCCACCAGAAACACCGTGTTATTCGCTCTCGTGATTGTCAACATTCACCACTACCAGCCACAAACAGCAGCGCCCATCAGCCGCCGGTTCCCCCAGTCGCCGCGCCATCGTACGCGCTGTTGCTGGCGAAACCATCGGAGCCCGTCGACACCACTTGCGACTCATTTCGCATCATCGCCCGATCCTGTCGGTTTGACTATTATTGCTTCCAACTCTCTTATGAATCACGAAACCTGGCAACGGCGTCAGCTTATCAGCGCGCAGACATAACAAAGGAACGACAGTCGCTGGTGGTCGACGAATGGCGATGGCAGTGTGTGACAAAGCTGGCAAAGTTCCGATTGCCGCGGGGTTGGCTGCTTGCACCAGAGTGCCACTTTTAATGTCATTAAAAAAAAAATGACAATCATAAAGGAACATTCAAGGGACAATTGAACCAAGGGACAACCGGGGATCAATCGTAAAGGGACATCCGTAAAGGGATAGATTAAGGGGAACAGTTGTAAATTCCATTGAGAGGGATGAGGCTCGCCATCAATTCCTTCGAAAAGGAAGAATGGCGAGTTCGACAAAAAAAAAAAAAGCACAAATCTACAGACACGCCATGATGAATCTTATTCTTAGAGAAAAAGCAGGAAGAAGTGTGATGAGTGATTACCTTTCTAGTATGAACGAGTATTCTTCCTTGATGATCTCCCTTGATATCTCAGCAGAAAGAAGTCTACAAGAGAAAAAAAAATTACGCTACACTGAAGAAAATTGGAGAAAAAAAAAGCAGAGCTATAAATGTCTTACAGTCGGTCGATCAAAAAAATCAAAGACTTGGGCCTTCTTATATAGTGAAGAGGCTGCAGCAAATTATGGAAAATTTGCATGATTGAAATCTTAAGAGATTTCAAGAGATCTCTTTTATTTGGAGTAAAGATTGTCAAATCATCAAATTTGTTCTCTCCCGTAATCTTGAAATCAAGCAGTGAAGGAAGTTGATTTGATTTGGGCCTAAGAAGATAAATTGGGCTACTTGATAAATAAATAAATTGGGCTACTTGACGAAAAAAAAAAGTTAGGCCAAGAAAAAAAGGTATTACTTGGATAAGGTAATTTCTCAATTCTAAAAGCCCAAATTACTAATGCTGAAAATAAAAGGAGTTTTTGCGATTCCTTCACATCAAGACATGGCATCCGTGAACAAATCGCAAGGGGGCATTTGTAAGCAATTACAATTTACGGTCCAATTAAATGGCGACATGTGGATTTTATTAATTAAATATTAATTTATTTTGGAATTTAAATAAACTAATTCTTAAAGTAAATTAATAAATAATTTGGGCCCAACAAATTAAATGGAGCTTAAATTAAATGAGGCCTGACCCAAGTCAAATAAGCCCCAAATTAAAGGAGGTCTGACTGAAATCAAACAAGCCCATACAAATTAAATCAGGCCCAAATAAAATAGGCTTGATTACAGCCCAAACAAGTGGAGGCCCAAGCCCGCAGGATATGGCCCAAATAACTCTGGACCAATCAGAATGTAGGACATTTATGAGGGGGTCTTCACCTCTCACCTATATAAAGAGGTCTCCTCCATTCATTTCAAAGGGACACACTCAAATACTTGAAGACATAAACGCTTTGAAGAGATCAAGAACACGAGCAGTGCTCCCTTGAGATCTTCAAGCATCTTCAAGTCAAGAACGACAAACGATTCGGGATTAAGGTGCGGAGCCCCCCAAATCAAGCGTTCTTCATATACTGAGTTCTTCGGTGTTCTACGCGCCAAGAACAGCATACGACCTAGGATTAAGGTGCTAAGCCCCCCAGATCGAGTGTTCTTCGGATCAAGTACGTTTAATCCAAACAAAGGCTCGATGCTTCTGGATTAACGTTATAAGGTCCCAAATCTGAGTTCGGACAAGCTTCAACTGAAGATCCGACTCAACACACACTGAAGCATCTGAAGACACATACTCTGAAGAGATTGAAACACGAGCAACGCTCCTCAGGATCTTCAAGACAAGAACGGCAAACGACCCGGGATTAAGGTGCTAAGCCCCCAGATCGAGTGTTTTGCATACTTTAAGTTCTTCAGTGTTCTTCGCGCCAAGAACAGTATACGACCCGGGATAAAGGTGCTAAGCCCCCCAGATCGAGTGTTTTCACATCAAACACGTTTAATCCAAACAAAGGCTCGACGCCTCTGGATAAACGTTATAAAGTCCCAAATTCGAGCTCGGATAAGCTTCAATTGAAGATCCAACTCCACACACGCTGTCAACACAGTCAGCGTACACTCCAGTCAACAAAATCGAAGTCAGCGCCGTCAACACAGTCAGCGCCGTCAACACAACAAGTCAAAGTCAAAGTCCAAATTGGTTCGAGAGAAGAATCAGAGGATAGATAGAGATTGTTTCCTTAATTATCAAGTTCAATCCAACTGGGTTATTATTGTAATTATTTTGTATTTATTTTATTATAAATATAAAATTTGTTGTTACAAAGCAATACAAAAATTGACGAAGCAAGTGAGAAGCATAGAACACAACACAAACACGCTGAATAAAAAAAGATCAAAGAATTTAAAAGCCAATACTCAGCACAAAATAAAGAAAAGAAGCAAAGCAAGAGAACAATCAGTACACCCAAAAGCAACTAAATTCAAGATTACATCAATAATAGCACAAACGAAAAAGGGAGAAAAAAGAACATTTTAAATTATGGACATGAAGACATGTAGAATAAGTAAAAGAAAACAGCTTGTGGCAAACTATCAAAGCAAGTAGAACACTAAGACAACAACAACACAAGGCACAAAACAAGAGAAGAAGAAGAACTCAGCATCAAATATGCACAATATAATTATAATTTTACTGATTATTAAATTTATTTGATTATTAAATTTGAACTACCTATTAATTAATTATAATTGATTTTTTAATTGGAATAGGTTATTCTCAACAATTTAGTTAATAATTATAGAAAATATATCGTGCAATCAAATTTTAATTAATCGAAGTATTTAAATTATATTTAATTAGATATATTAACAAGTCAAACAAATGTCACATAGATAATTTTGTAAAAAAATAAATAAAGTGGGCATATTTGCTCTATTTACTATTGAGTGGGCACTTTTACATTTTAATTTATGGGAGTGGTTATTTATGCTCATGCCCCATACAATTTTATTACCATAAAAAAAATATACATATATACAAAGAATACAAAAGGAATGAAGAATGAGCAAGAGAAGCAAGACAACAGGTAATCCAAAAGCAAATAGATTCAAGAGTACATTATATAACAATCGAGATCTCAAGAAACATCCATAAACAAAAAAAACATCCATAGAAAAAAGAGAGAACATCACTAAATATAAACACGAAAATATCTAGCAAACCATCAAAGCAAGTAGAATGCAGGTAAAATAACGACAACATAAGGTGCAAAAGAGGAGAGGAAGAAGTGAGTTTATAATTAGAAACAACCAGTGCAGCTAAAGATTAAGTAAGCAAAAAATGCAGCCGCAAAAAGCACGAAGCATGAGCACAATTAGTATACAAACATGTCAGGTTAAAATGCCAGAATATGGCACCTAAAGGACGCAAGGAAACAAGGAGAAAAAAATAAATCAAACATCCACAACAGCAACATAATTAAGAACGAGGAATAAAAACAAGACAACACAACAATAAACAAAAACAAAAAGGAATATAAAATTAAAAGTCCACTAAATCATTTAAGATGTACAAAATATTGTAAAACAAATACAAAGAATACGAAAGAAGGAAGCAAGGGAAAAAAAAGAGATCGCACTTAACTCAAAATAAATAAATAAATAAAAGTAGCAAGAAAATATGCAGTACATTCCAAAGCAATTATATTGAACAATACAGCAACAATCGCACAAGTGCAAATAAGAAAAGATGGACAAAAATAATTGGCGAACAATTAATAATTGCAAACCATCAAAGTAATTAAAAATTTCCAGATAACAGACATATAGAACGAAAGAGTTGAAAAGAAGCAAGGTCACAAAAAGAAACAACCAATCAAAGTAAAAAAAGCAAAGGATGTAGGAGCAAAAAGCATGATAGAAATCAAGAGGAGTAAGAAGCACGAATGCAATGGGTAAATAAACGAAGCAAGTAAGAAGCCAAAATACAGTGCGCACAAATGACATAAGAAAACAAGTAGCTTAACATCCATGACAAACCTAACCAAATGAGGAATATAAAAAAGCAATACAATAAGAAACAAAAATAATACAAAAATTGACGAAGCAAGTGGCAAGTATAGAACACAATAACACAAACACGTTGAATACAAAAAGATCAAAGAATTTTAAAGTCAATACTCAGCACAAAATAAATAAAAGAAGCAAAGCAAGACAACAATCAGTACACCCAAAAGCAACTAAATTTAAGAATACATCAATAATAGCACAAACGAAAAAAGGGGGGAAAAAGAACATTTTAAAATATTGACATGAAGACAGGTAGAATAAGTAAAAGAAAACAATTATTAGCAAACTATCACAGCAAGTAGAACAAAAAGACAACAACACAAGGCACAAAACAAGAGAAGAAGAAGAACGCAGCATCAAATTTGCACAATATAATTATAATTTAATTGATTATTAAATTTAAACTATCTATTAATTAATTATAATTGATTTTTTAATTGGAATAGTTTATTCTCAACAATTTAATTAATAATTATAGACAATATATCGTCCAATCGAATTTTAATTAATCTAAATATTTAAATTATATTAAATTAGATATATTAACAAGTCAAACAAATGTCACAGAGACAATTTTGTAAAAAAATAAAAAAAAGTGGACATATTTGCTATATTTACTATTGAATGGGCACTTTTACATTTTAATTTATGGGAGTGGTTATTTATGCTCATGCCCCATACAATTTTATTACCACAAAAAAAATATATTTACAAAGAATACAAAAAGAATGAAGAATGTGCGAGAGAAGCAAGACAACGGGTAACCCAAAAGCAAGCAAAGCAAGAGAACAATCAGTACACCGAAAAGCAACTAAATTTAAGAATACATCAATAATAGAACAAACGAAAAAGGGAAAAAAAGAACATTTTAAATTATGGACATGAAGACATGTAGAATAAATAAAACAAAACGGTTAGTGGCAAACTATCAAAGCAAGTAGAACACAAAGAAAACAACAACACAAGGCACAAAACAAGAGAAGAAGAAGAATGCAGCATCAAATATGCACAATATAATTATAATTTTACTGATTATTAAATTTAATTGATTATTAAATTTAAACTACCTATTAATTAATTATAATTGATTATTTAATTGGAATAGGTTATTCTCAACAATTTAATTAATAATTATGGACAATATATCGTCCAATTGAATTTTAATTAATCGAAATATTTAAATTATATTTAATTAGATATATTAACAAGTTAAACAAATGTCACAGAGACAATTTTGTAAAAAAATAAATAAAGTGGGCATATTTGCTCTATTTACTATTGAGTGGACACTTTTACATTTTAATTTATGGGAGTGGTTATTTATGCTCATGCCCCATACAATTTTATTAGCACAAAAAATATATATACACAAAGAATACAAAAGGAATGAAGAATGAGCAAGAGAAGCAAGATAACGGGTAACCCAAAAGCAAATAGATTCAAGAGTACAGTATATAACAATCGAGATCTCAAGAAACACCCATAAACCAAAAAAATATCCATAGAAAAAAGAGAGAACATCATTAAATATAGACACGAAATATCTAGCAAACCATCAAAGCAAGTAGAATGCAGGTAAAATAACAACAACATAAAGTGCAAAAGAGGAGAGGAAGAAGTGAGTTTATAATTAGAAACAACCAATGCAAGTAAAGATTAAGTAAGCAAAAAATACAGCCGCAAAAAGCACGAAGCATGAGCACAATTAGTATACAAACATGGCAGGTTAAAATACCAGAATATGGCACCTAAAGGACGCAAGGAAACAAGGTGAAAAAAATAAATCAAGCATCCACAGCAGCAACATAAATAAGAACGAGGAATAAAAACAAGACAACACAACAATAAACAAGAACAACAAGGAATATAAAATTAAAAGTCCACTAAAGAATTTAAGATGTACAAAATACTGTAAAACAAATACAAAGAATACGAAAGAAGGAAGCAAGGAAAAAAAAGAGATATCACTTAACTCAAAATAAATAAATAAATAAAAGTAGCAAGAAAATATTCAGTACATTCCAAAGCAATTATATTGAACAATACAGCAACAATCGCACAAGTGCAAATAAGAAAAGATGGATAAAAATAATTGGCGAACAATTAATAATTGTAAACCATCAAAGCAATTTAAAATTCCCAGATAATAGACATATAGAACGAAAGAGTTGAAAATAAGCAAGGTCACAACAAGAAACAACTAATCAAAATAAAAAAAAGCAAAGGATGCAGGAGCAAAAAGCATGATAGAAATCAAGAGGAGTAAGAAGCACGAATGCAATGGGTAAATAAACGAAGCAAGTAAGAAGCCAAAATATAATGCGCACAAATGAAATAAGAAAGAAGTAGCTTAACATCCATGACGAACCTAACCAAATGAGAGATATAAAAAAATAATACAACAAGAAATAAAAACAACAAGCAATACAAAAATTGACGAAGCAAGTGGCAAGTATAGAACACAATAACACAAACACGTTGAATACAAAAAGATCAGAGAATTTAAAAGTTAATACTCAGCACAAAATAAATAAAAGAAGCAAAGCAAGACAACAATCAGTACACCCAAAAGCAACTAAATTCAAGAATACATCAATAATAGCACAAACAAAAAATGGGGAAAAAGAACATTTTAAAATATTGACATGAAGACAAGTAGAATAAGTAAAAAAAACAATTATTAGCAAACTATCACAGCAAGTAGAACACAAAGACAACGACAACACAAAGCACAAAACAAGAGAAGAAGAAGAACGCAGAAGTGTAATTAAGAAAAAGTAGCAAGAAAAGTAGCAAGAAAATATTCATTACATCCCAAAGCAATTATATTCAAGAATACAACAACCATCGCACATGTGTAATTAAGAAAAGATGGACAAAAATAATTGGCGAAATTAATAATAGCAAACCGTCAAAGCAATTAAAAATGCCCAGATAATAGACATATAGAACGAAAGAGTTGAAAAGAAGCAAGGTCACAATAAGAAACAACAAATCAAAGTAAAAATGCAAAGGATGCAGCAGCAAAAAGCATGATAGAAATCAAGAAGAGAAAGAAGCACGAATGCAATTTGTAAATAAAAGAAGCAAATAAGAAGCCAAAATACAGTGCGCACAAATGACATAAGAATACAAGTAGCTTAACATCCATGACGAACCTCACCAAATGAGGGATATAAAAAAGCAACACAACAAGAAACAAGAACAACAAGCAATACAAAAATTGACGAAGCAATTGGGAAGTATAGAACACAATAACACAAACACGTTGAATACAAAAAAGATCAAAGAATTTAAAAGCCAATACTCAGCACAAAATAAAGAAAAGAAGCAAAGCAAGACAACAATCAGTACACCCAAAAGCAACTAAATTCAAGAATACATCAATAATAGCACAAACGAAAAAGGGAAAAAAAAGTTTAAAAATATAGACATGAAGACAGGTAGAATAAGTAAAAGAAAACAATTAGTAGTTTGCTATCAAAGCTGGTAGAACACAAAGACAACAGGAACACAAGACACAAAATAAGAGAAGAAGAAGAACCCAGATAACAATTAAAGAGTTGGAATAGGTTAAACTACCTATTAATTATTAAATTTAAACTACCTATTAATTAATTATAATTGATTATTTAATTGGAATAGGTTATTCTCAACAATTTAATTAATAATTATAGACAATATATCATCCAATCGAATTTTAATTAATCGAAATATTTAAATTATATTTAATTAGATATATTAACAAGCCAAACAAATGTTACAGAGACAATTTGGAAAAAAAATAAATAAAGTGGGCATATTTGCTATATTTACTATTGAGTGGGCACTTTTACATTTTAATTTATGAGAGTGGTTATTTATGCTAATGCCACATACAATTTTATTACCATAAAAAACAATATATACAACAAAGAATACAAAAATAACGAAGAATGAGTGAGAGAAGCAAGACAACGAGTAACCCAAAAGCAAATAGATTCAAGAGTACAATATATAACAATCGAGATCTCAAGAAACAATCATAAACCAAAAAAATATCCATAGAAAAAAGGGAGAACATAAATAAATATAGACACGAAAATATCTAGCAAACAATCAAAGCAAGTAAATGCAGGGAAAAATAACAACATAAAGTGCAAAAGAGGAGAGGAAGAAATGAGGTTACAGTTAGAAACAACCAATGCAGGTAAAGATTAAGTAAGCGAAAAATGCAGCCACAAAAAGCACAAAGCATGAGCACAATTAGTATACAAACATGTCAGGTTAAAATGCCAGAATATGGCACCTAAAGGACGCAAGAAAACAAGGAGAAAAAAATAAATCAAACATCGACAGCAGCAACATAAATAATACGAGGAATAAAAACAGGACAACACAACAATAAACAAGAACAACACGAAATATAAAATTAACAGTCCACAAAAGCAATTAAGATGTACAAAATACTGTAAAACAAACACAAAGAATACGAAAGAAGGAAGCAAGGGAAAAAAAGAGATAGCACTTAACTCAAAATAAATAAATAAATATAAGTAGCAAGAAAATATTCAATATATCCCAAAGCAATTATATTCAAGAATACAACAACAATCGCACGTGTAAATATGAAAAGATTACAAAAATAATTAGCGAACAATTAATAATAGCAAACCATCAAAGCAATTAAAAATGCCCTGATAACAGGCATATAGAACAAAAGAGTTGAAAAGAAGCAAGGTCACAATCAGAAATAACCAATCAAAATAAAAAAAAGCAAAGGATGCAGCCGCAAAAAGCATGATAGAAATCAAGAAGGGAAAGAAGCACGAATGCAATTGGTAAATAAACGAAACAAGTAAGAAGCCAAAATACAGTGCGCAAATGACATAAGAAATCAAGTAGCTTAACATCCATGATGAACCTAACCAAATAAGGGATATATAAAAGCAATACAACGAGAAACAAGAACAACAAGCAATAAAAAAATTGACGAAGTAAGTGGGAAGTATAGAACACAATAACACAAACACGTTGAATACAAAAAGATCAAAGAAATTAAAAGCCAATACCTCAGCACAAAATAAAGAAAAGAAGCAAAGCAAGACAACAATCAGTACACCAAAAAGTAACTAAATTAAAGAATACATCAATAATAGCACAAACGAAAAAGGGGGGAAAAAGAATGTTTTAAAATATGGACATGAAGACAGGTAGAATAAGTAAAAGAAAATAGTTAGTAGCAAACTATCAAAGCAAGTAGAACACACAAACAACAGCAACACAAGACACAAAACAAAAGTAGAAGAAACAAGGTTACCATAAAAACCAACAATGATGCATGTAAGAAACTAAGAACGCAGCATCAAAATGCACAATATAATTATAATTTAATTAATTATTAAATTTTATTGATTATTAAATTATAATTGATTTTTTTTATTTGGAATAAGTTATTCTCAACAATTTAATTAATAATTAAAGACAATATATCGTCCTATCGAATTTTAATTAATCTAAATATTTAAATTATATTTAATTAGATATATTAACAAGTCAAACAAATGTCACAGAGACAATTTTGTAAAAAAAAAAATAAAGTGAGCATATTTGCTATATTTACTATTGAGTGGGCACTTTTACATTTTAATTTATGGGAGTGGTTATTTATGCTCATGACCCATACAATTTTATTACCACAAAAAAAAAAAAAAAATATATATATATATATATATATATATATATATATATATATATATATATATATATATATATATATATATATATATATATATATATATATAAAGAATACAAAGAGAATGAAGAATGAGCGAGAGAAGCAAGACAACGGGTAACCCAAAAGCAAATAAATTCAAGAGTACAGTATATAACAATCGACATATCAAGAATCACCCATAAACCAAAAAAAATATTCATAGAAAAAAGAGAGAACATTCCTAAATATAGACACGAAAACATCTAGCAAACCATCAAAGCAAGTGGAATGCAAGTAAAATAACAACATAAAGCACAAAAGAGTTGAGAAAGAAGTGAGGTCACAATTAGAAATAACCAATGCAGGTAAAAAAGACATGCCTTCTGATGAGCTCGTGGAAGACGAACCACAAACAAAGACTGCAGTTTCTATAAAGATTCATAGAAATGAAGTGGAAGCAAGAGAAAGCAATGCATCCCAGGATTGAGGGCAATGAACTGTTGATAAATCAAAGACAACGCTCCTTGATATGAGCTAAAATTGTCCACATGATGCTCCTTGATACGAGCCTAAACTATCTAACACAAATCAAATGCCATGCTCCTTGATACGAGCCTAAACTATCTAACACAAATCAAATGTCATGCTCCTTGATATGAGCCTAAACTATCTAACACAAATCAAATGTCATGCTCCTCGACACGAGAGAAAACTGTCCACACAATGCTCCTCGACATGAGAGAAAACTGTCCACACAACGCTCCTTGATATGAGCTAAAACTGTCCACATGATACTCCTTGATATGAGTTTAAACTATCTGACACAAATAATGCAAGACTCCTTGACACGAGTATAAACTGTCTACAAGTTCAAATTCAAGACTCATTGACATGAGTATAAGTTGTCAGCAAATTCAAACACAATGTTCCATAACGCACGAGCCTAAACTGCATGTTACTCCTGGTCCGCACGAGTATAAACTGTGTACGACAAACTCTTGATCCGCACGAGTATAAACTGTGTACGACAAACTCCTGGTCCGCACGAGTACAAACTGTGTACGACAAACTCTTGGTCCGCACGAGTATAAACTGTGCACGACACACTCCTGGCCCGCATGAGTATAAACTGTGCACGGCACCACGCTTCACAAAAGGCTTTGATAAGTTCACGACTGCAGTCATACGTGAATAAAGATGCGAAAATAGGGTCATAAATCCTTGTTTTCTTAAGATCAGAGTGATATCTGCTGAGGACAACTTTAGTCCACTCCCAATATCCGGGAGTGTAATGGAATTTCCCGAGAAAGTTCACTTACTTGCCCCACGCCGCATCATCGTTGATTATTTGGCGCCCTAATGTGGGCAAAGGGCCAATGTTTCTTTCCTTAACATGGTTGGCCGCCCTCAAAGATGCAACTTTTGTTTCCCCCAAGTCCAGGTCCTTAGTCCAATTTTAAGATGGAAATTAAATTAATTCGCATTTGGGTTTAACTAATTTTAAACCAAAAGTACGAATTAAATTTAATCTACGCACAAATTACTATCAAAGTAGAGGCCCAAATTAAATTAAATTAAATTAATTTAATTGGGCAAATATGGGTCAGAGTTGGACAAGAATCATAAGTTGAAGATTTGAAGCCCATGATTTTTTTTGAGGCAATCAAAATTGACGATTCAATTTTGTAGTCCAAATTAGAAGAGCATAATTTGACCCAAATGGAAGTGGGGCTTGGATTGAATTAATCAACCCAGTATCCTAAATTGGCCCAATTTAAATTAACCAACAAAAAGAACGTGTGCTGCTTCTGCCCAAATTTGGAACCCACTTCTCTCTCTCCTTGGGAATTTTCTTTCTCCTTACTTGGATAGGAAGAAAAGCAAATCTGCTCCTCAATTTCTTCACTGAAATTACGCGAACCATCACAACAGCGAAAGTAGCAGCCACCTCAAAATGCGACGCCGCCCACCGGAGAATACACCATCACCACGAGCTGCAGGAAAATCGTGGCCCAGCAATGGGCGCTGCTCGTCAACGGAGCTTGCCGGCAGTCACTCCCCGCTAGCGCCCATCAGTTGTCGTTTCTCCGATCGCCGTGCTGTCGCGCCCATTGCTGCCGCCGGAATCATACTCCAGCCATCGTTCCCAGATTCGCCATCACCGTCCACCGGCAGCCACACATCGCCAGCGCCCCTCAGCCGTTTATCTCTCGACTGCCGTGCCGCTATCGCGCGAGGCTGCCTCCGGAAAATCGCGACCAAGCAGCCGCTTTCACCGTTCACCACCAATGCCGCCGGAACCCTTCGTTCTAACATCACGGTGGAACCCCAAAGTCGCGCTCGCCGTCAGAACGCCGCTGGAGACGCTATCTCTGTGTGAACGAGCCACCGTGGGACGTCCCTGCCGGAAATAATCAATGACCTGACATACGGCATCGTTTCTCGATACCCAGAATCCACCAACCACCGCCCTTCACCAGCGGACTGCAACCGCACGGATGAAATTGAGAACGTCGTTGAACCATTATATCACAGCAGTCAGTCCTTCTTCCTTTGAAGCAAGAAGCTCTTCCTTCCTCAAAAAAAAAAAAAATCGGCCGCTACCGTACACCCAGTGGCGGATCCAGAAAATTGTGGTGGGGTGGGCTAAGTTTATTGAAGAAAATAAAAAATAATAATAATAATTAAAAAATAATATATATATATATATATATATATAAAATTTAAGAAGATATATTTATTTTTTAGCTTCATTTCGTTGGGCTTAAAATATTTTTGGGTTGGGCTAAACTTAAAAATTCTTATAAGAAAGAAGATATATTTATTTTTTAGCTTTATTTGGGTGGGCTGAAAATATTTTTGGGGTGAGCTAAACTTAAAAATACAAATTATTTATAAATTATTTACATATGATATAATGGGTTTTTGGGGGACAGCCCTGGGCTTGAGCCCGGGACTGCCCCCACATACATCCGCCACTGCGTACACCGAACCAGCCAACATCAAGAACCGCTGCCACCAGAAACACCGTGTTATTCGCTCTCGTGATTGTCAACATTCACCACTACCAGCCACAAACAGCAGCGCCCATCAGCCGCCGGTTCCCCCAGTCGCCGCGCCATCGTACGCGCTGTTGCTGGCGAAACCATCGGAGCCCGTCGACACCACTTGCGACTCATTTCGCATCATCGCCCGATCCTGTCGGTTTGACTATTATTGCTTCCAACTCTCTTATGAATCACGAAACCTGGCAACGGCGTCAGCTTATCAGCGCGCAGACATAACAAAGGAACGACAGTCGCTGGTGGTCGACGAATGGCGATGGCAGTGTGTGACAAAGCTGGCAAAGTTCCGATTGCCGCGGGGTTGGCTGCTTGCACCAGAGTGCCACTTTTAATGTCATTAAAAAAAAAATGACAATCATAAAGGAACATTCAAGGGACAATTGAACCAAGGGACAACCGGGGATCAATCGTAAAGGGACATCCGTAAAGGGATAGATTAAGGGGAACAGTTGTAAATTCCATTGAGAGGGATGAGGCTCGCCATCAATTCCTTCGAAAAGGAAGAATGGCGAGTTCGACAAAAAAAAAAAAAGCACAAATCTACAGACACGCCATGATGAATCTTATTCTTAGAGAAAAAGCAGGAAGAAGTGTGATGAGTGATTACCTTTCTAGTATGAACGAGTATTCTTCCTTGATGATCTCCCTTGATATCTCAGCAGAAAGAAGTCTACAAGAGAAAAAAAAATTACGCTACACTGAAGAAAATTGGAGAAAAAAAAAGCAGAGCTATAAATGTCTTACAGTCGGTCGATCAAAAAAATCAAAGACTTGGGCCTTCTTATATAGTGAAGAGGCTGCAGCAAATTATGGAAAATTTGCATGATTGAAATCTTAAGAGATTTCAAGAGATCTCTTTTATTTGGAGTAAAGATTGTCAAATCATCAAATTTGTTCTCTCCCGTAATCTTGAAATCAAGCAGTGAAGGAAGTTGATTTGATTTGGGCCTAAGAAGATAAATTGGGCTACTTGATAAATAAATAAATTGGGCTACTTGACGAAAAAAAAAAGTTAGGCCAAGAAAAAAAGGTATTACTTGGATAAGGTAATTTCTCAATTCTAAAAGCCCAAATTACTAATGCTGAAAATAAAAGGAGTTTTTGCGATTCCTTCACATCAAGACATGGCATCCGTGAACAAATCGCAAGGGGGCATTTGTAAGCAATTACAATTTACGGTCCAATTAAATGGCGACATGTGGATTTTATTAATTAAATATTAATTTATTTTGGAATTTAAATAAACTAATTCTTAAAGTAAATTAATAAATAATTTGGGCCCAACAAATTAAATGGAGCTTAAATTAAATGAGGCCTGACCCAAGTCAAATAAGCCCCAAATTAAAGGAGGTCTGACTGAAATCAAACAAGCCCATACAAATTAAATCAGGCCCAAATAAAATAGGCTTGATTACAGCCCAAACAAGTGGAGGCCCAAGCCCGCAGGATATGGCCCAAATAACTCTGGACCAATCAGAATGTAGGACATTTATGAGGGGGTCTTCACCTCTCACCTATATAAAGAGGTCTCCTCCATTCATTTCAAAGGGACACACTCAAATACTTGAAGACATAAACGCTTTGAAGAGATCAAGAACACGAGCAGTGCTCCCTTGAGATCTTCAAGCATCTTCAAGTCAAGAACGACAAACGATTCGGGATTAAGGTGCGGAGCCCCCCAAATCAAGCGTTCTTCATATACTGAGTTCTTCGGTGTTCTACGCGCCAAGAACAGCATACGACCTAGGATTAAGGTGCTAAGCCCCCCAGATCGAGTGTTCTTCGGATCAAGTACGTTTAATCCAAACAAAGGCTCGATGCTTCTGGATTAACGTTATAAGGTCCCAAATCTGAGTTCGGACAAGCTTCAACTGAAGATCCGACTCAACACACACTGAAGCATCTGAAGACACATACTCTGAAGAGATTGAAACACGAGCAACGCTCCTCAGGATCTTCAAGACAAGAACGGCAAACGACCCGGGATTAAGGTGCTAAGCCCCCAGATCGAGTGTTTTGCATACTTTAAGTTCTTCAGTGTTCTTCGCGCCAAGAACAGTATACGACCCGGGATAAAGGTGCTAAGCCCCCCAGATCGAGTGTTTTCACATCAAACACGTTTAATCCAAACAAAGGCTCGACGCCTCTGGATAAACGTTATAAAGTCCCAAATTCGAGCTCGGATAAGCTTCAATTGAAGATCCAACTCCACACACGCTGTCAACACAGTCAGCGTACACTCCAGTCAACAAAATCGAAGTCAGCGCCGTCAACACAGTCAGCGCCGTCAACACAACAAGTCAAAGTCAAAGTCCAAATTGGTTCGAGAGAAGAATCAGAGGATAGATAGAGATTGTTTCCTTAATTATCAAGTTCAATCCAACTGGGTTATTATTGTAATTATTTTGTATTTATTTTATTATAAATATAAAATTTGTTGTTACAAAGCAATACAAAAATTGACGAAGCAAGTGAGAAGCATAGAACACAACACAAACACGCTGAATAAAAAAAGATCAAAGAATTTAAAAGCCAATACTCAGCACAAAATAAAGAAAAGAAGCAAAGCAAGAGAACAATCAGTACACCCAAAAGCAACTAAATTCAAGATTACATCAATAATAGCACAAACGAAAAAGGGAGAAAAAAGAACATTTTAAATTATGGACATGAAGACATGTAGAATAAGTAAAAGAAAACAGCTTGTGGCAAACTATCAAAGCAAGTAGAACACTAAGACAACAACAACACAAGGCACAAAACAAGAGAAGAAGAAGAACTCAGCATCAAATATGCACAATATAATTATAATTTTACTGATTATTAAATTTATTTGATTATTAAATTTGAACTACCTATTAATTAATTATAATTGATTTTTTAATTGGAATAGGTTATTCTCAACAATTTAGTTAATAATTATAGAAAATATATCGTGCAATCAAATTTTAATTAATCGAAGTATTTAAATTATATTTAATTAGATATATTAACAAGTCAAACAAATGTCACATAGATAATTTTGTAAAAAAATAAATAAAGTGGGCATATTTGCTCTATTTACTATTGAGTGGGCACTTTTACATTTTAATTTATGGGAGTGGTTATTTATGCTCATGCCCCATACAATTTTATTACCATAAAAAAAATATACATATATACAAAGAATACAAAAGGAATGAAGAATGAGCAAGAGAAGCAAGACAACAGGTAATCCAAAAGCAAATAGATTCAAGAGTACATTATATAACAATCGAGATCTCAAGAAACATCCATAAACAAAAAAAACATCCATAGAAAAAAGAGAGAACATCACTAAATATAAACACGAAAATATCTAGCAAACCATCAAAGCAAGTAGAATGCAGGTAAAATAACGACAACATAAGGTGCAAAAGAGGAGAGGAAGAAGTGAGTTTATAATTAGAAACAACCAGTGCAGCTAAAGATTAAGTAAGCAAAAAATGCAGCCGCAAAAAGCACGAAGCATGAGCACAATTAGTATACAAACATGTCAGGTTAAAATGCCAGAATATGGCACCTAAAGGACGCAAGGAAACAAGGAGAAAAAAATAAATCAAACATCCACAACAGCAACATAATTAAGAACGAGGAATAAAAACAAGACAACACAACAATAAACAAAAACAAAAAGGAATATAAAATTAAAAGTCCACTAAATCATTTAAGATGTACAAAATATTGTAAAACAAATACAAAGAATACGAAAGAAGGAAGCAAGGGAAAAAAAAGAGATCGCACTTAACTCAAAATAAATAAATAAATAAAAGTAGCAAGAAAATATGCAGTACATTCCAAAGCAATTATATTGAACAATACAGCAACAATCGCACAAGTGCAAATAAGAAAAGATGGACAAAAATAATTGGCGAACAATTAATAATTGCAAACCATCAAAGTAATTAAAAATTTCCAGATAACAGACATATAGAACGAAAGAGTTGAAAAGAAGCAAGGTCACAAAAAGAAACAACCAATCAAAGTAAAAAAAGCAAAGGATGTAGGAGCAAAAAGCATGATAGAAATCAAGAGGAGTAAGAAGCACGAATGCAATGGGTAAATAAACGAAGCAAGTAAGAAGCCAAAATACAGTGCGCACAAATGACATAAGAAAACAAGTAGCTTAACATCCATGACAAACCTAACCAAATGAGGAATATAAAAAAGCAATACAATAAGAAACAAAAATAATACAAAAATTGACGAAGCAAGTGGCAAGTATAGAACACAATAACACAAACACGTTGAATACAAAAAGATCAAAGAATTTTAAAGTCAATACTCAGCACAAAATAAATAAAAGAAGCAAAGCAAGACAACAATCAGTACACCCAAAAGCAACTAAATTTAAGAATACATCAATAATAGCACAAACGAAAAAAGGGGGGAAAAAGAACATTTTAAAATATTGACATGAAGACAGGTAGAATAAGTAAAAGAAAACAATTATTAGCAAACTATCACAGCAAGTAGAACAAAAAGACAACAACACAAGGCACAAAACAAGAGAAGAAGAAGAACGCAGCATCAAATTTGCACAATATAATTATAATTTAATTGATTATTAAATTTAAACTATCTATTAATTAATTATAATTGATTTTTTAATTGGAATAGTTTATTCTCAACAATTTAATTAATAATTATAGACAATATATCGTCCAATCGAATTTTAATTAATCTAAATATTTAAATTATATTAAATTAGATATATTAACAAGTCAAACAAATGTCACAGAGACAATTTTGTAAAAAAATAAAAAAAAGTGGACATATTTGCTATATTTACTATTGAATGGGCACTTTTACATTTTAATTTATGGGAGTGGTTATTTATGCTCATGCCCCATACAATTTTATTACCACAAAAAAAATATATTTACAAAGAATACAAAAAGAATGAAGAATGTGCGAGAGAAGCAAGACAACGGGTAACCCAAAAGCAAGCAAAGCAAGAGAACAATCAGTACACCGAAAAGCAACTAAATTTAAGAATACATCAATAATAGAACAAACGAAAAAGGGAAAAAAAGAACATTTTAAATTATGGACATGAAGACATGTAGAATAAATAAAACAAAACGGTTAGTGGCAAACTATCAAAGCAAGTAGAACACAAAGAAAACAACAACACAAGGCACAAAACAAGAGAAGAAGAAGAATGCAGCATCAAATATGCACAATATAATTATAATTTTACTGATTATTAAATTTAATTGATTATTAAATTTAAACTACCTATTAATTAATTATAATTGATTATTTAATTGGAATAGGTTATTCTCAACAATTTAATTAATAATTATGGACAATATATCGTCCAATTGAATTTTAATTAATCGAAATATTTAAATTATATTTAATTAGATATATTAACAAGTTAAACAAATGTCACAGAGACAATTTTGTAAAAAAATAAATAAAGTGGGCATATTTGCTCTATTTACTATTGAGTGGACACTTTTACATTTTAATTTATGGGAGTGGTTATTTATGCTCATGCCCCATACAATTTTATTAGCACAAAAAATATATATACACAAAGAATACAAAAGGAATGAAGAATGAGCAAGAGAAGCAAGATAACGGGTAACCCAAAAGCAAATAGATTCAAGAGTACAGTATATAACAATCGAGATCTCAAGAAACACCCATAAACCAAAAAAATATCCATAGAAAAAAGAGAGAACATCATTAAATATAGACACGAAATATCTAGCAAACCATCAAAGCAAGTAGAATGCAGGTAAAATAACAACAACATAAAGTGCAAAAGAGGAGAGGAAGAAGTGAGTTTATAATTAGAAACAACCAATGCAAGTAAAGATTAAGTAAGCAAAAAATACAGCCGCAAAAAGCACGAAGCATGAGCACAATTAGTATACAAACATGGCAGGTTAAAATACCAGAATATGGCACCTAAAGGACGCAAGGAAACAAGGTGAAAAAAATAAATCAAGCATCCACAGCAGCAACATAAATAAGAACGAGGAATAAAAACAAGACAACACAACAATAAACAAGAACAACAAGGAATATAAAATTAAAAGTCCACTAAAGAATTTAAGATGTACAAAATACTGTAAAACAAATACAAAGAATACGAAAGAAGGAAGCAAGGAAAAAAAAGAGATATCACTTAACTCAAAATAAATAAATAAATAAAAGTAGCAAGAAAATATTCAGTACATTCCAAAGCAATTATATTGAACAATACAGCAACAATCGCACAAGTGCAAATAAGAAAAGATGGATAAAAATAATTGGCGAACAATTAATAATTGTAAACCATCAAAGCAATTTAAAATTCCCAGATAATAGACATATAGAACGAAAGAGTTGAAAATAAGCAAGGTCACAACAAGAAACAACTAATCAAAATAAAAAAAAGCAAAGGATGCAGGAGCAAAAAGCATGATAGAAATCAAGAGGAGTAAGAAGCACGAATGCAATGGGTAAATAAACGAAGCAAGTAAGAAGCCAAAATATAATGCGCACAAATGAAATAAGAAAGAAGTAGCTTAACATCCATGACGAACCTAACCAAATGAGAGATATAAAAAAATAATACAACAAGAAATAAAAACAACAAGCAATACAAAAATTGACGAAGCAAGTGGCAAGTATAGAACACAATAACACAAACACGTTGAATACAAAAAGATCAGAGAATTTAAAAGTTAATACTCAGCACAAAATAAATAAAAGAAGCAAAGCAAGACAACAATCAGTACACCCAAAAGCAACTAAATTCAAGAATACATCAATAATAGCACAAACAAAAAATGGGGAAAAAGAACATTTTAAAATATTGACATGAAGACAAGTAGAATAAGTAAAAAAAACAATTATTAGCAAACTATCACAGCAAGTAGAACACAAAGACAACGACAACACAAAGCACAAAACAAGAGAAGAAGAAGAACGCAGAAGTGTAATTAAGAAAAAGTAGCAAGAAAAGTAGCAAGAAAATATTCATTACATCCCAAAGCAATTATATTCAAGAATACAACAACCATCGCACATGTGTAATTAAGAAAAGATGGACAAAAATAATTGGCGAAATTAATAATAGCAAACCGTCAAAGCAATTAAAAATGCCCAGATAATAGACATATAGAACGAAAGAGTTGAAAAGAAGCAAGGTCACAATAAGAAACAACAAATCAAAGTAAAAATGCAAAGGATGCAGCAGCAAAAAGCATGATAGAAATCAAGAAGAGAAAGAAGCACGAATGCAATTTGTAAATAAAAGAAGCAAATAAGAAGCCAAAATACAGTGCGCACAAATGACATAAGAATACAAGTAGCTTAACATCCATGACGAACCTCACCAAATGAGGGATATAAAAAAGCAACACAACAAGAAACAAGAACAACAAGCAATACAAAAATTGACGAAGCAATTGGGAAGTATAGAACACAATAACACAAACACGTTGAATACAAAAAAGATCAAAGAATTTAAAAGCCAATACTCAGCACAAAATAAAGAAAAGAAGCAAAGCAAGACAACAATCAGTACACCCAAAAGCAACTAAATTCAAGAATACATCAATAATAGCACAAACGAAAAAGGGAAAAAAAAGTTTAAAAATATAGACATGAAGACAGGTAGAATAAGTAAAAGAAAACAATTAGTAGTTTGCTATCAAAGCTGGTAGAACACAAAGACAACAGGAACACAAGACACAAAATAAGAGAAGAAGAAGAACCCAGATAACAATTAAAGAGTTGGAATAGGTTAAACTACCTATTAATTATTAAATTTAAACTACCTATTAATTAATTATAATTGATTATTTAATTGGAATAGGTTATTCTCAACAATTTAATTAATAATTATAGACAATATATCATCCAATCGAATTTTAATTAATCGAAATATTTAAATTATATTTAATTAGATATATTAACAAGCCAAACAAATGTTACAGAGACAATTTGGAAAAAAAATAAATAAAGTGGGCATATTTGCTATATTTACTATTGAGTGGGCACTTTTACATTTTAATTTATGAGAGTGGTTATTTATGCTAATGCCACATACAATTTTATTACCATAAAAAACAATATATACAACAAAGAATACAAAAATAACGAAGAATGAGTGAGAGAAGCAAGACAACGAGTAACCCAAAAGCAAATAGATTCAAGAGTACAATATATAACAATCGAGATCTCAAGAAACAATCATAAACCAAAAAAATATCCATAGAAAAAAGGGAGAACATAAATAAATATAGACACGAAAATATCTAGCAAACAATCAAAGCAAGTAAATGCAGGGAAAAATAACAACATAAAGTGCAAAAGAGGAGAGGAAGAAATGAGGTTACAGTTAGAAACAACCAATGCAGGTAAAGATTAAGTAAGCGAAAAATGCAGCCACAAAAAGCACAAAGCATGAGCACAATTAGTATACAAACATGTCAGGTTAAAATGCCAGAATATGGCACCTAAAGGACGCAAGAAAACAAGGAGAAAAAAATAAATCAAACATCGACAGCAGCAACATAAATAATACGAGGAATAAAAACAGGACAACACAACAATAAACAAGAACAACACGAAATATAAAATTAACAGTCCACAAAAGCAATTAAGATGTACAAAATACTGTAAAACAAACACAAAGAATACGAAAGAAGGAAGCAAGGGAAAAAAAGAGATAGCACTTAACTCAAAATAAATAAATAAATATAAGTAGCAAGAAAATATTCAATATATCCCAAAGCAATTATATTCAAGAATACAACAACAATCGCACGTGTAAATATGAAAAGATTACAAAAATAATTAGCGAACAATTAATAATAGCAAACCATCAAAGCAATTAAAAATGCCCTGATAACAGGCATATAGAACAAAAGAGTTGAAAAGAAGCAAGGTCACAATCAGAAATAACCAATCAAAATAAAAAAAAGCAAAGGATGCAGCCGCAAAAAGCATGATAGAAATCAAGAAGGGAAAGAAGCACGAATGCAATTGGTAAATAAACGAAACAAGTAAGAAGCCAAAATACAGTGCGCAAATGACATAAGAAATCAAGTAGCTTAACATCCATGATGAACCTAACCAAATAAGGGATATATAAAAGCAATACAACGAGAAACAAGAACAACAAGCAATAAAAAAATTGACGAAGTAAGTGGGAAGTATAGAACACAATAACACAAACACGTTGAATACAAAAAGATCAAAGAAATTAAAAGCCAATACCTCAGCACAAAATAAAGAAAAGAAGCAAAGCAAGACAACAATCAGTACACCAAAAAGTAACTAAATTAAAGAATACATCAATAATAGCACAAACGAAAAAGGGGGGAAAAAGAATGTTTTAAAATATGGACATGAAGACAGGTAGAATAAGTAAAAGAAAATAGTTAGTAGCAAACTATCAAAGCAAGTAGAACACACAAACAACAGCAACACAAGACACAAAACAAAAGTAGAAGAAACAAGGTTACCATAAAAACCAACAATGATGCATGTAAGAAACTAAGAACGCAGCATCAAAATGCACAATATAATTATAATTTAATTAATTATTAAATTTTATTGATTATTAAATTATAATTGATTTTTTTTATTTGGAATAAGTTATTCTCAACAATTTAATTAATAATTAAAGACAATATATCGTCCTATCGAATTTTAATTAATCTAAATATTTAAATTATATTTAATTAGATATATTAACAAGTCAAACAAATGTCACAGAGACAATTTTGTAAAAAAAAAAATAAAGTGAGCATATTTGCTATATTTACTATTGAGTGGGCACTTTTACATTTTAATTTATGGGAGTGGTTATTTATGCTCATGACCCATACAATTTTATTACCACAAAAAAAAAAAAAAAATATATATATATATATATATATATATATATATATATATATATATATATATATATATATATATATATATATATATATATATATATATAAAGAATACAAAGAGAATGAAGAATGAGCGAGAGAAGCAAGACAACGGGTAACCCAAAAGCAAATAAATTCAAGAGTACAGTATATAACAATCGACATATCAAGAATCACCCATAAACCAAAAAAAATATTCATAGAAAAAAGAGAGAACATTCCTAAATATAGACACGAAAACATCTAGCAAACCATCAAAGCAAGTGGAATGCAAGTAAAATAACAACATAAAGCACAAAAGAGTTGAGAAAGAAGTGAGGTCACAATTAGAAATAACCAATGCAGGTAAAAATTAAGTAAGCTAAAAATGCAGCCGCAAAAAGCATGAAGCATGAACACAATTAGTATACAAACATAGCAGGTTAAAATGTCAGAATAGGGCACCTAAAGGACGCAAGAAAACAAGGAGAAAAAATAAATCAAAAATCGACAACAGCAACATAAATAAGAACAAGGAATAAAAACAAGACAACACAATAATAAACAAGAACAACAAGGAATATAAAATTAACAGTCCATAAAAGCAATTAAGATGTACAAAATATTGTAATACAAACACAAAGAATACGAAAGAATGAAGTAAGGGAAAAAAGAGATAGCACTTAACTCAAAATAAAAAAATAAAAAAAGTAGTAAGAAAATATTCATTACATCCCAAAGCAATTATATTCAAGAATACAACAACAATCGCACGTGTAATTAAGAAAAGATGGACAAAAATAATTGGCGAAATTAATAATAGCAAACTGTCAAAACAATTAAAAATGCCCAGATAACAGACATATAGAACGAAAGAGTTGAAAGAAGCAAGGTCACAATAAGAAACAACCAATCAAAGTAAAAAAAGCAAAGGATGCAGCAACAAAAAGCATGATAGAAATCAAGAAGAGAAAGAAGCACGAATGCAATTGGTAAATAAACGAAGCAAGTAAGAAGCCAAAATACAGTGCGCACAAATAACATAAGAAAACAAGTAGCTTAACATCCATGATGAATCTAACCAAATGAGGCATATAAAAAAGCAACACAACAAGAAACAATAACAACAAGCAATATAAAAATCGACGAAGCAAGTGGGAAGTATAGAACACAATAACACAAACACGTTGAATACAAAAAAATCAAAGAAATTAAAAGCCAATACTCAGCACAAAATAAAGAAAAGAAACAAAGCAAGACAACAATCAGTATACCCAAAAGCAACTAAATTCAAGAATACATCAATAATAACACAAACGAAATAGGTGGAAAAAAGAACGTTTTAAAATATGGACATGAAGACAGATAGAATAAGTAAAAGAAAACAGTTATTAGCAAACTATTAAAGCAAGTAAAACTGCTGGGCATGGGTCACTCTAAGACTGCTGGGCATGGGTCACTCTAAGACAGGCGGGAAGCGCACATGCCGGTGAGAAGTCAAGACAAGCGCGGCGGGTGCTCTGCGCTGGTGGCTGATCGCTGGTTGGCTGGGCGCTGTTGGCTGGGCACTGGTGGCCTAAATTGCCTAAATTGATTTTATGGATTGACCTAGTCAATTCTATATTTGGTATTTTTTTATCCTTATATATAATTGCTTATAATTATTTTTATTTGCCAATTATTGTTATATATTTGGATAATATGCATGTTTTCTGTGATTTACTGCCTTATTTGCCGTAATAGGAGCATGCTAGGTTGCGTATTTTATGTAAAAACCCTCGGTGATTAAATAACTAAGTGGGAGAGGGGATTCGTAATTAATTCCCGCGGCCTCCATTATTGGCTTGTAAGTGATGTGAGTAAACTTGCGTGCTGGCTTAGACCTTCCTCCCCATCGGATGAGTTTATTCACGGATCACTAGTACAGACTTCATTAATAATTATTATTTGTAATGTGATGCACATGAACTTGCATGTTGGCATAGACCTTCCTCCCCATTGGATGAGTTTATTTGTGGATCACTGTACAAACTTATAATTGATGACTGTAGGAAGTTATCCAAGCGCGTGTGTACTTCTCCATCTGTAAGGCACATAAGCTTGTCAAATAATAGTTTACACTTAGATGTAAATAATAAGTATCCTCCCCATTGGAGTCACTGCTTTTATTTGCATGGCTAAAGAGGAACCGACTATTAATTATTTTGTCATGAGGTTAGGTTGACAAATGAAATTAATGGGTAAAACCTTCTCTTGTAAATGTTCAGGTTTGTAAACGTCCACACTATCGTGGCTTGCAGACTCATGGTGCTTGAGATGTTGGTGAATTTTAATTTTATATTGTTTTGAGGGAATCAATATAAATGGATAAAATTCAAAGATTTGATCGGTGTATTTATTTGTGATTCTCTGAATTTTCAAATGGTTTTCCCTTGCTTATTGTTTACTAAAAGAAACATATTTACTTGTCCAAAATTAGATGATTAGAAAAGAATCTTGGTTTTAAATTTTACTGCTTAGGAAAATAAAATGTGTTCTCACTAAAGATGTCATATGAAATCTATTAAAGTCTCTAGTGGAGAGGTGAGAGGTTCATAGAAATATGATGGTCTCATGCAACTCTACAGATACTTGAGTAAGTTAGAAAGGCAAGAGATCATGGATAGCTTGATCAATGAATTGGGAATGCTTGGAGTAGAAATTGAAGGGGAAACCTAGATCAATTTATTCTCCATAATTTGCCTGGATGTTTTGAGCAAGTTCTACCTGAAATACGAGAAGTTGTATATGGTGGGGAACTTCTGACAAAACATGTAACGAAGGAAAGCCATTTTCATCAAGGTATGAACAAGGCTAGTATCTAATTCACCAGTCGTTGAAGCATGATTAGTGATGGCATCTACTGACACATTGTGTGTAGATACCGGAACCACTAAAAGCCTGCGACTAAGTGATGATGAGATTGTTATGTACATGGGTAATACTACGAGAGTAGTGGCTGTTGCAGTGGGAGTAGTTTATTTATCTTGTGATATGAATAAACGTTTGAATATGAGAAATTATCTTTACGCACGTTTTTCATAGAAAGAATTTAATTTCAATTTCTATGCATTTACGGATGGATACTCCATTTTATGTAAATGACATGGTCATAGTGATGAGGGATGGAGCTATAATCTGTTGTTGTACGTTGGTGGACAATTTGTACTCTTAAATCATGTTTATCCTGCGGATGCAACAAATAGTAATTAATAATGCGTCTTCTAATCCTAATAAGAGAAAGACTCTTATGGAAATGATTATATAGATGATGAATTATTTAGAATTACTAAATTCATTTTATGAGTATGCCCTAGAAACAACATGTCGTATAACGTTTGTCTATTTGTGGGATAGTCTAGAAAAATGGAGGGTGTTGATTTATTTATTCCAAAAGATCGAAGGGTGATTGTTAACACAAACACTAGATTTTAGAAAAGGGCTATGTAATAAATCACAAACCTATGTATAAATTGTTCTGAAGGAAGTGAGAGGGAAAACACAAAGTATTAGTATCAAGTGTACAAGAGGATATACCACAAGGTAAACTACAATGCGTGTCACGTCTGATGCACAATTGTGTGTAGTACCTTGTCGTAGTGGGAGGGTTGTTCTACAACCTGATAAGATATATGTTTTGGGAGAGTCGTGAGACTTGGTCCCCTAGTAAACATGGAATGGACCCACGGATACGACGAAGCACTACAAGATAGAAATGCCCAATCTTAGCAAAGTGCAATGGTTTCTGAAATAGAATTGATGGATTCTAAATTAAGTGTGGGAGCTTGTACGACCACTAAAAGCCATTGGAAGTAGTCATACAAAATAAAAGAGGATAATTCGGTAAGGTGAAAACCTTAGAAGCAAAGCTTGTTGCGAAAAGGTATAATCAGAAAGAAAAGGTTCGATTATGAGAAAACCTATTCGCCGATAGCTATGCCTACATTGATCCGGACTCTTTTATCTCCTGCTACTCATATGAAATATGAGGGATAACAAATAGATGTCAAGAAACCTTTCCTGATTGGAAGTCTTGAGGAAAACATCTATGTGAAGCAACCAGAGTGATTCATTGCAAAGGGCTAAGAGCATTATGATAGTAAGCTTAAAAGTGTCCATCGATGGACTAAAGCAAGCTTTAGAACATGAAACATCTGTTTTGATGAGGTAAATCCAGTGGCATGGATTTAATCAATGTTCAGATGGGGCTTGTGTATTGAAAAGAGTAACAGAAACGTGGTGGTATTTCTTATACTATACGTAGATAGTATCTTGCTCATTGGAGACAATGAAAGAGTATTGTCGGGCGTATGGGGTATGGTTAATAAGGCAGTAAGAAATGAAGGACTTAAGAAAAGCAAAATATATCCTTTTGATTACGGTAATACGGATCACAAGAAAAGATGTTATGCTTGTCTCAAGCTTCATGAATTGATACAATTCCTACTCGCTTAGCATGTGACTTTATCTAAGGAATTGTGTCTTGAGACACAAAAGAAGATAAAGGTGATGAAAGCGGTTCCTTATGCTTCGACGAATAAGGAAGCTTAATCCAAGGAATACTATGCACGAGAATGGATATCTGTTTTGCCGATGGTATTAACAGTGGGTATCAAAGGTAACCCAAAATAAGAATGTTGAACTGCGGTGACACATAATTTTGAAGTACCTGAAAAGGAATAGAAATTATATGTGAACTTACCGGACAGATTCACTGCTTCTTGCGAGTTACATAGATTCAGATTTTTCAAATCAGATAGGGACGATAGTAAATCCACCTCGAAGGTTATGTATTTAATTTTAGGAAGTAGAGCCATAATGTGGAGGAGTGTTATATAGAAATATATTTCAGACTCCGGACTCCATCATGGAAAGATGATAAATTGGAGCCTATGAGACAGCCAAAGTATCTGTATGACTCTAGAAACTTCATGATGGACTTTGAAGTGTTTCTAAGTTTGCCCAAGGTTATCACAATTTATTTTGTTGATAATTGGTGTAGTTGCAAACTTGAAGGAATCATAAGTCCATAAGGCAATTAAACACAAGGAGCGCAAGTACCACCTGTTACGAGAAATCGTATGATGAGGGGAAGGTTGTTGTCGCCTAGATTGCATCGGATGATAACCTAGTAAATCCATTTACAAGGACCTTAAGGCAAGAGCTTTTGATGGTCGTGTAGTGGGAGTGGGAATCAAATGTATGGCAGAAGACATGACAACATAGTCTTTTAGTATAAGTGGGAGATTGTTAGATTGTATACTAAAAGTCTTGTTTTAGTATGAACAATGTTATAACAATTTATTTGAAATAAGAATCATATGATCAAATGATTGCATCTTATAATTTATTTATATGTTCGATGCAGTAGTCCACTTACTTTATACTGTAGATAATATGTTGTGCGACAACACGCGAAAGATCATATTATCGGTTTCCTTATAAAGTATAAACAGATGCTCACAACCGAGATAGACGGGGACTCTCTATCGGGATGGTTGTAGTATGGTTTGGTATTAGCTTGTCTTGGCTATAGAATCACATTAGTGCACTTGTGTGTATTTAGCAGGACCGCTTGAGATCGTTCGACTTATACTGACTTATAGAAGAACTTGATCTCTGTTATTATGGATGTTCATGCTCTTAATCCCTATACAATAACCTCGACACGTAGGGCAGTATGTACTTCTTTGATTCATTAATGGGTGAGATTTACATGTAATTAAATCAATAAACTTGGTGAGTTGGGAAGTAGTGTTGTCTCTATGGTGTGCTGTTGATTGTAGAAGGAATCCGTGTCCGTCATAGGTTGATAATGTCCCCTTGAGGAGCTCATAAGGATTATCATGTAAACCCTCCAGGTGGATTTATTCCGGCATGATAATGAGGTTGAGTGGTACTACTCTCGGATGAGATATTAATTAATGGAGTTGTCAGTAACTTAATTAATAAATGGACATTGTATATCTTAAACATGGGGAGACTGTCGGGCTCATAATAAGAAGGAGCCCATAAAGTAATTATGAGATTAGAACGGTAGTGCAGTAATAATATTTTAGTGGTATATATTATTATTATTGGACTTAAGTATAAGCTTTGGGCTAAACTTGGATACTTAAGCCCAATGGAGGCCCAACTCTAATTTCTCCTCCTGGTCCCTGCTGTAGCCCATATATAAGTCATCTCAGCTGTCCGGAAACCCTAATCTATGAGATTAATCACGCCTAACACTGTGAGGAGGGTGAGGGAACAGAAGAATGAGAAGATCTCGAAGATCGCCGCCCACACGACGTCGAGATTGGACTTGGGAATACAGCAGAAGACTGGAAGGTTGTTTGCTGCTTTTGTTTGCCACCTTCTACGATTTTTATAAAATCGTAAAGAGCTCAAAATTAGACATGTGATATACTGATCGAAAGCCATGGAAGAGATGATCATTTTGGGGAATAGATCACTCAAATTCGATATCAGATGAGAGAGTTATGCCCAAAATGGTAAGGCTGCGCAGGCTAGTGGCGAGAATTCATCGTCTTCAACATACCCTGGTGAAAGGTAATACGTTTCTTGTTTTCATGCTTCTGCTATATATTAGAAACGTATGGAACCCTAATGAGTCATGTTAATCAAATGATCAAATGCCAATAAGGTATCCGTCAAACCAATCTGTAGTCGCTACCGCAATCCAATTATTGCAGATGATCCCCAACAGTTCTCAACATAAAAGGCTAGAGAATGAGATATTAATAAAGTTAATTTCAAGAATTTGAGTTTATCAATAAAAATAAACGACAGTAAATAGACTAAATAGATATTAATCATATTTAGAAAAGATAAAACAACAACAAAGCTAAATAATTATTTATTAATCTCCTGACCGTGCACTCCGTCTAGCTTCATCAAAGCAACTACGAAGACTTGGTTTAGAATTGATCATAATACCAAGTTTAAACTTTAAAAGCTAAAATTAAAAAAATGAAAGCAGAGTGTAGAGAAAAACCTAACCTGAGGAAGCCTTCAAAATCTATCTCTTCCATCATATGTGAAAGTGATTTTCCCAACTGTTATCTTATCTCCTCGTACAATATTAACCCTACCATTCTGATTCTTCATCGTAATGAACTAAAAATAGAAGTAAAGATTATTAAGGCCCAATATTTGTTGTATACCAAAGAAAAATTAAAATGATCTTAGATATCTTGCTCAATCTCATATTCACAATACTGTTCGTGATTCTAAAAAGTTAACAGAATTTATGCTAATTTTACATTGATATACTAATTAAAAAGCAATTCAATTAAACTATTTTTTATGCAAAAGAATGACCCATACGACATACCTCACTTGCAATTGTAACTCCAGAAACAATGGGTTCCAAAGTCAAGTAAATCAGACCACGCCTCCCTCTTCAGAATCTTCAAGTGTGCAAATACCACAACGAAAAATAAAGTTATAGAGAAAGGCGTACCCTGAATACAATACAATGAAAGAAGGAAGCAGATTTAATAAATCATGAGATTCGATCCTTGGATGTCAAAATGTAACATCTCTATAAGGAATAATAGTAGAAAAACATACTTGAAAACAAATAATCTAAATCATCAAGTATCACTCTCAGTACAACAACAATACATCCACTCTATGCATCTCTATATAAGCTAATCAGAAAAAAATTTTATTTTTAAAAAATTAACCACTATTCTTAAAAATAATAATAAATAATGAAATAATGAGCAGTCACCTGTTGACATTGCTCAACTTCCATACCATATAATCCCCGCTTTTGTTTACTACCAATTATCTAAGCCTCTTTACAACTTTGTGCCAACATTTTCGCTGTCACACATAAAATATTTATTAGGGTGGTTGGAACTTCACATACTTAAATTAAGTATGTATTATGAAATCATAAATGTCATCTCTTTAATGCAGTGATTCATATTAGTAAAAATTTAGAACAATACATGTAAATATATTAAGATCAAAATCTTACCTTATTGATAGTGAAGAGCCTAAGGAATTAATGGTTGGTGAACAACAAATAATGCATTCTTGAGTTGAAAATGGTAAGTTTTTGGCTGTAGATACAGATCCCCCTCGAACCCTCGACAAACTTCAGTCGATCCCCTTTTCTGGAATTCCGTGTAGTAGAACGATCCTTTTGTTCACCAGAATAACCACCACCACAGAAACATCACAAACACTGTGGAAGCGCCACCATGAAGCAGAGGCAGGAGGTGGGTCTGACGCCTTCGCCTTTTATGGAAGTGGATTTGAAGGTGGATGTAGCTATTTTTCATGGGATTTCGAATGAAAACTCTCTCAATCCTAATGTAGGAGAGAATGAAATGACTTAGATATGTTGTGGATTTGTAGCACTGAAGACCAAAAGGCAGTCGACACTTTCTTATTTTTCTGCAAAAACTGATAAAAATGTAAATGTTTCAGATTTCCAAAACGAATAAGCTTGCGTATCTCTAATTAATTTAGGTCCATTAATTAAGAGTAAGGCCAAGGGCATAATAAGAGAAAATAATTGAGGGTAATATGGGAATAAAATATTTTACATAGACATGGCACTTTTAATATATTAGGATTAAGATTTTTACTTTTAATATATTAATGTTAAGCAAGAAAATCCGCACTTTTTATAGGCTGTTTCCATATGATTATTACATTATTTTAACCTTATTTGTGGAGTTTATTACTTACTTTCATAATTGAATTGGGTGCGCACGGTCATTATGCCGTGAGAAGTACATGAGGTGTCAAAGATTAAATTCTTAATTATCACAAGGGATATGCAAAGTGAGTGATTTTGCAAACAATTTTGCGAACAATTGTGATTGCCACGTTATTCATGTTGTTGGGTAGTAGTTTATTGAAAAATTAAAAGAATTAGTAGAGCCCACACTTATTATGTGCATGCAAAAGTATTTTCTTAAGGCAGGACCATGAAGAATTGTAGCCCACCGCATTACAACCCACATCACACATCTGATTATAAGAAGTCGTGAACATCAGACATCATCACACAACTCCAGAATGCCGTGAGATCACCTCTACCACGCCGCTTTACACCTCTCATCTCTAACCTTTACCCGCCTTTCATCCATCATCACTCACACTCAGTCACTGTATTTGCTACTTGAGAAGGAGAATGGAGGAGGATCATCAAGACGGAAAAAGAAGGCGTAGAATTACGCCGGACGAAGGATTTTTCTTCTTTCTTTAATTTCCTATTTTTGATTCATAGACTCATGGGTATGAACAATTTTACCATGGTTGTTGCTTGTAATACCATGTGCTGGTTTTCTCTTGATAATTTTAGGGTTTGAAAGTTTATCATGTTCATTTGAGATTTTAGACATGTGAAGTTTTTTTGCAGAATGTTTATTTCTTATTGACATTTTATTTTAAACTTATATGATCATGTTTCTTAATTCATATGACATTATCATTGATTGTATGATTGAGTTTGAATGTGTTACAAGATTATATTTGTTATTTCGTACATTAAAAGGGATTGACCAATATATAACCTTTAATTGTTTGACCATCAATATAGGATACCTTATTATCTTTGAATGACAATTGTCAAGGAGTAATAGGGTAAGGAATCCCTAATCTAATTCCTTTAGTACCTAGAAAGGATAGATCTCTTGCACTAGCATATATGCAATTTTGCATGTGAATTGCCTATAAAGCGAATAAGGGATTGTGGGTATTTAATTTTCATAGTACCTAGAAAGGGAGGGAATAGGGGGTTATCTTATTAATTTGGTCCTAGGAATTTATGTTCTTTAAAACTGTTAAATCTTACTTGTCCATGAGTGGTTTAGAATGCTTAAGTGATCATTCCTATAAAATTCTGCATGATTTGATTCTCTTGTTTATTTGTCTTATTTCACATTATAAAGTGGATTTTTCTAAAACTATCTTATTCTTGTCTCTTGAAACACCTGTGATTGAGTGTGACTATTATTTTATTTATTTTATTTTATATTTATTTTTTTGCAATATTAGTTAATTAATTCCAATTCACAAAAGGTTACTTGTCTTAATTATTAGTGGTGTGAATTATTTAGTGCGTATCCTGTTTAACTCTAATCCCTTGGTTCGATATTTTATTTCTTGGTTACTCGTTGTACACAACGGTAGAGTATTCTTGCTATATAAACATGTAAGCAAAATTACAATCAAGAATACTAGGCAACGGCAATGGCGCCATTTTTTGGTATCATGAAAATATATTGGTGGAGTCTTTGCTTTGTACCATGGGGTACGATCCGCTCCTCCTGATCTCCGCTTGCTTGATTCCCCTTTTAAGGATTAGCACCCTCTGTGAGAAATCTTTTCCTATTACTGTTGGCAAATCTTCGCCTGATCCTTTAGGAAAGACTTCTTCCTTTGTTGTGCAGATACCGGCTCCTAAATTAATGTATGCCGCAAAATACTCTGCACGGTGCTCCTTATATATCATCCCTATGGTGATATATATAGAAAACGGACTTGTGGTCATGGGTAGATCAAAGCTTATAAAAAGCCTTTTCTAATGAACTTTGTATCTTTTTTCCTTGACTGTAAACTCCATTCCATCTTGTAAACATTCCCAAGGTTTGTGATCCTTGAGAAACTCCAATCCCAGCACTAGTTCTTGTGGGAATCTTCCAGCAACTCCCTCGATTATTAGCTCAAGATCACCAAGTTTGAGTTTTCATTGGTATCTCCCAGTTGTTGGTTGTTGAAGATAATATAAGACATCACAAGGAATAAAGTTTTCCTTTTAAGTGATATCGAATATTACTTCGACTCCTTTCTATCATTCTGGGCATTTTAGTTCACTCTTTGTTGTGAACTTTTCTGGATCCTGGATTACCTCCATGATTGGTTTCTTTCCCCATCTCTTACTGATCATTCTATCTTCTTGGAAGGAAATCCTCCTTTTCTCAAATCTGAGGCAGTCTTGCTTACTCCAGACTGGCTTGTATTTGATTTGCAAATCCATGTCGTGGATTGGCGGTAACTCTATTATTTCTGGCCTGGTTGCACATGCAACCCTTTCGAACACTTCTGGTATCTCAATATACTCCTTCATTTGGAATAAATCCGAATGATGAGTGTTGGATAGAGCATATGAGATATTGTAGGTGATAGAGTACAATCGGTTCCCTTCTTTCATCAAATCTTTATTCTTGAAATCTTGATAAAGGGTTAGTACTCTACTGAAATCTTTATCTGCCAAATTATAGGTAATCATGGGGTAGATGTAGGATACCACCTCCTGCATATAGGTTCCCTGAGATTCCACCCAAGCATGCCTCCCTCGTATTCTTGATTCTCTTATCAAATATTGCAATATTGATTGGTGTATCGATACCTTCTTTGAAAGTTGCTTTGATGAGGATTTGAATAGCTCCAATATGGATCTAGGACATAGTCTTAGTGACTTCTCTCTGGAGTTTACTGAGTTCCTTCTTGATCTCATCGATTGGAACTAGCTGCATTTCTATCATATTTCCTGTGAACTCCATATGAATGATAATCTCTCATTTGGTGATATGATGCTTTCTCTTTTTGAAGCTGAGAAACCATTCCAATCTTCCTACAGTGAATCCATCGTATAGATTGAGTCTTAGGTCCTTCATGATTCTCATAAGGGCTTTATGAGAAATGGATGTCTGGGAAAAGAATCCAGACATATCTTCTTACATATCCTGCCTGAAGCTTTCTTCTTCACTCTGACTCATCTTCGGAGGACTCGTCTTGACTGAAGAACTCTTCTTTATAGATGCTCTCGTCTGAGGGTATATCCTCAAATTGATATACATGTACCAGATATTGGAAGTAAACAGCTTTCTCCATTTCTAGAGTCGTTTCGAACAGTCGAACTCCTTGCTTCTGGTTCTCCGGGTAATCGGGTGAGATATGCCCTCTAGCTCCACAAGTGTAGTAGTTACAATCCTTGAATCTTTCATTAGCTCGTGTAGCTGCTCTTCGGAATGTATTTCTTGTGGGAGTTCTTCCGATACTTCTCTGGTTTGATCTTGAGGATGAGGCTTGACTTCTTGAACTTCATCTTGATGGTCCAGACCTTTGTCCTGATTTATAGCTTCAGGGCTTTTATTTGGGCCAAAAGGATCTTGGTCTTCTGGACCACCATCCTCCGCTTCTTTGTGTGTAAGGATGACCTTTCTTCATCCTTTTCTGTTTCCTTCGATTTCTTCCAATGATGGATGGAAGATCGTTACTCTTGCAGCATAAGGGTACTGTCTTGTTGATTCCCTTAATCTCTTGTAATTTTTGTGTAGTGATGCCTGATGACACCACTCCGCAATCTTGGCCTTAAGGAAAGACATCCTCCTTGCTATTGTATCTAGCTCGCATGGTTCTTATTCTTTGATAAGCATTTCTCTCTATGGGCTTGGAATCTTAGCAAATAACAGGTGGAATACTTCCTCCTCCTTGATCTTCGATTTCCATCTATACTTTGTGAAGAGTTTGATGTACTCATCTACGTGACAGATGTCAAGTTGTTCCAGGCTGTATTGAGCATTTCTATACTTCTTCTTCTTTTCTTCTTCCATTCCTTCGAGTAACCAACTCCGATGAAATGGATCTTGAAGATCTTGGCCATGCGATCAACAATATTGTCAAGATCTTCGCCTTCCATGACCTCCCACTAGACTTCGTCTGAGAGCACCTCTCATACGCTTTTTACTGATCCTTCCAGGCTCACAGTTAGGAATCTTATGAACCCTTCTTTATCTAGCTCTAGTGCTCCTCCTGCAATCTCCATTGCATTTGTGCATTCGTCGATCAAGGTCTCTCTGTTCTTGAAGTCTAAAGTGTTGAGGTTTAGGATCAACCCGTATGGATTTATCGATTCAAGGTGAGACCGACCATATGGGGTGTTGAGTAGATTAGATCCTCGAACTCGACTTGCTCTTTTTAACATTCCTATGGCCTTCATCTTATAATTTCCTTGGTTATAGGATGTCTCTTCTTGTCTTATTTCATGGATTCCGTATGTTCCAGAAGTTCCTTCATTTTGGCTCATATCATGAGGAGCCTGAAACTACTGTTGAGAGTTTGAAGTTTCTCTAACATTCATTTTTAGATCTATGATAGTTAGTCCTTGGAAGGACTCATATAGATCTTGTAAATCCTCAAGTTTCGCTCTTTCCATCCAGATATGTGGATTCTCCTCGAAGGATAGCGATCATCTTCTCACTTCCTGTCTTTGGTCTTGTGACCTCCGTCGTCTTTCCCTTTTGGTGTAAAAGGGGTTCTATTCCGAAGGTTGGTGGTAACATTCCTCCAGGCCTTCTTCCTGTCACCTTGGTTTCTAAGGACTCTACTTGTTTTATCAGCTTCTTGATGAGGTCAAGTTGTTTGTTTTGAAACGTCTCCACCTTATCCATCTTGAGGCTGATCTCAAATATCATCTTGGACATGTTTTGGCAATATTCTCCAAAGAATTTCATCGTCTTCTGTAATTCTCTAAGATCTTGGTTCATCTTAGAGTTATCCGCATCGATCTCTTTCCACTCTGTCAATTTGACCACCATAGTGATAGGGGGCTTAGAGATCCCCCTTAGACCTTGATTCAACCGCCTTCTCCATTATTCGTGTCTGGGAACAAGTCCATGGATCTCTGTGAAATTGTGGAGTTCCACTATGTTTCTTGACACTTCCTTGGAGTATCGTATCTCCTTCTGACGGCCTTCCTCCAGATGTTCTTCCTTGGTGTAATTGGCACGAGCTTCCGCTCGTTTCCATCCTCTTCTGAGACCTTTCCAAAATCGGTTGTTGGCCTCAACTTTTATTTCTGCTTGTTGTCTATACAAAATATTGTAGTATTGTTGTATAGAGCTAGTCATTTCATCATATCCAACGGGCCAGAAGGCGCTGTTGCTCCAGTTTTGAACAGGGTTCATGGTCCTTATTTCTTTGAAACTCTCCTCTCGTTAAGTGATATAAATTTATTATTTTTTCATTCATAAATAAATAAACCTAGGGCTCTGATACCATTTTGAAGCGTGAAGATTACGAAGAAAATTGGTATAAAATGAAATATGGAGGTTAATGTTTTAATTAAGATGTATAGTCAAGTAGTGTTGTGGAAGACATGTTGTTAAAAACATGTTGCAAAAGGCTTGGACCACTTAACCAACTTTAGGGACATTTTGGGAATTTTTTCAAATGTTGGCTATTTTTGTTAGTTTTTTGTTTCCTTGCTAGAATTGTTTTTTGCATTTGAATATGTGGCTATTTTTTCACATTACCCTTTTAGATATTATTAAAATATGATTATTGATAATTTAATATTTTTAAAATAATAAATAATAAATTAAAATATAATTATTTTAATGGGAGGATTACTACTAGGTATATTAAAAACTCCTTTATTACGATGAGATACAAACATACAAAAATATTACTACTAACTACATAAATATATAGTGACATTCTAATATTACCCTTACAATGTGCTGCACATAAATGTTTGTGTGCAACAAAGGATATGTGCAGCAAAAAAAATGTGTGCAGCAAAAATTATGTGGAGTAAAAAAAGTGTGTTGATGGGCGTTTTCTCAACACACAATTAATCCCCAAGTATGAAGGATATCAATTGTAGTTTCGAAGGTGACCAAGTTAAATATCGAATCCACGGGACGGATAAATATCAATTTAATTACGTTCTAGTAGATTATGACTATTTTGGAAATTAAATAGTTGGTTTATAAACTAAGTAATAATTGAAATAGCAATTAAATAACAAGAACAAGAAAATAGTAGTTGTGATCAAATAAGATAATAGGTTGTTCGTCAGGCCATCCAGTTTCCTTCGTTAAATTGTACTTTCGTGTCGATTTTCGACTCTGCCTTGTGGTTTATGGACGTATCGCTAGACCATGCAAATCTATTCTATAGACACAAATCTCTCCTCTAGACACACAGCCACCCTCCGAACGAGCAAACAGTGTGTTCCGAGCACTCGATCCATATATTTCAACACTGGATTCTTGATTGAGGTCGCACGAGCTTGCCTAATCTTATAGTCTCTGATCTCCCCGGTTATCTCCCTCTAAAACCTATTAGCGTTGAAGTGTCCATTCTCCACTCGAAAAATCTCTAGAGGCGTCTGAAAAAGAAGATTAAAATCCTCAGCCGTCCATCTCCTTCGGACTCCTCCTAACTGAAATGAGCACTGATACGGGTAGCCAAGTGGGTCCTTTTCCATCTCAAATGAGCAAACTACCTCCGCTGTAACGTGGAAGTAAGTCAGCTTCTTCAACTCCATAAATCTGTGGATCCCCACTCGATCGAACAACATCGTCATACCATCCCTAATGCTCATAAGTCTCATGGCCTCATCATCTTGGTATCTTGTCCGAGCTATCTTGTCTGAGACTTCTTCCCACTTTTCTTTAATCTCATCCCAGTTTTGCATTTGAATCTTAAAGTTTTTGGGTAAACGATCTAGTAACCTCAGCTTCCTCGTCACTGTGTCCACATTCGAAGGCCTATCTTGCCTCTTCTTCGATCTTGCTTCATCCACCTTACCTTTCCCTTTACTTAATCCTTGTCCCTTTCCTGAAAACAACTATTTCAAGACAACCAACAAGACAAAAACACAAGTATATGACTAGCATATCCTATACTCTACTCAAGACTTCAAGCATCCATGCTTAATCAACTCCAACTATCATCTCAACACCACTTGCTCATTCATCATGCTCAAAACATCATCAATCACACTCTCTTTAATCTTCAAATCATAAACAACAAGCATGCATCAACCAATTCAAGCCATTCAACATAAATTTCAACAATTGAACTTCATGAACAACTCAAACTATCAACAATTCAAACCTAATTAACATGCTCATTCCTCTAGATGCATCATATCCTTGATCAATCCACATAAAACTCAAGTTCTATCCATAATCAAGCAATCTCAAACCAATAAACATGAATTCATATGAATCAACTCCACAATATCAATTATCACCATGAATTTCAACCAAAATCAACATTAATCAACTTACCCACAACACATTTCTTGCAATAAACTTCAATCCTAAGGTAATTGAGTTGAAAGAACGTACCTTTAGTCTTGTCCATGGTTAAACATCGATAACTTGCACACAACACTCAAAAAACGCTACTGAAGCCCTAATTCGCGACGGAAATCGCCCAAATCCACGTCCAATTCAAGAATTAAGAGTGTAATGTTGTGTAATCGGTGCAAAATCAAGTGTAATTGATGAATTTGTGCAAGGGTGTTAAGGTTCGGGGAAGGTTTGAGGTTTGGTGAACAAAAAAAATGATCGAACCCTTCTAAAAACTCAACTTAAAATGCGTACCTGACTGGGTTCGACCTCGGGTTCGACCTGCGAAACAGGTCGAACCTCGAGTGACGAGGTCGAACCTACCTTCTGGACAAACTTACCATTTGGGTTTGACCTAGGTTCGACCTTCTGAACAGGTCGAACCACTCTTGTGACAGGTCGAACCTACCTTCTGGACAACTACTCCTCGTGGTTCGACCTGGGTTCGACCTTCTGAACAGGTCGAACCATGAATGTCGTTGTCGAACCTATCACCTGAAAACAGAGTGCTCTGAACGGAATGGTTCGACCTCAGGTTTGACCTTCTGATTAGGTCGAACCATAACGGCTCAGGTCAAACCACCCTACTGTAAGATTTAAGTCACCGGGTTCGATCTTGATTCGACCTGTTAGACAGGTCGAACCTAGAATGATCAGGTCGAACCACCTCACTGGATGATTTTCTGCATCAGTTCGACTTCCTCTGCTCGGTTCGACCTCCTGGCACTAGTCGAACCTCTCCTGGCTTTGGTCGAACACCCTTTTAAGCTTCCAAATTGAGTGTTCTTCAATCCCTATACACTTCAAACTTCAATACGAATCATTAGGTACCAACTAGAGCACAACTTCATCCAAAATTTGTTCCACAAAATATCATTCATGAGTAACTCCGTAAAAGAAAACACAACCAAAACCACTAAACATTAGGCAAGTTGTAAAAAATCGTCACATCAAAATTGATTAAAATTTTAATATGGCGCAAAAACCAACTCCCCTAACAAACATCACAAAGAAAAGATTATACTATCGGTGCTTATCAAGGTAAGTACATCACACCCCCCAAACTTAGTAGAAACTAAGTTTGCAAAGAGATGTAATTGCCGATAAGTAAGCACTTCAAATATAAAAATTTCTTACTCACACGAATGAAATAAAGCATTAAAACGGGAGGAAAAGCCCCCAACAGGCGCTCATGTTTAACGTTTGAGAGTCACGACGGTACCAAATCAGATCAAGGTATCCACAAAGATGACACAAACATCATCCGGCGACTTATAATGCTTCAAGCAATGTCCATTCGCCGCAAAAATGTCATCATCCTTGTCAATGAGCTCAAAACTTTCCCCTCCTAAGACTCGATGAATCATGAACGGTCCCGTCCACTTAGACTTCAACTTGCCTGCAAAAACTTGATGGGCATTTTCTCAACACACAATTAATCCCCAAGTATGAAGGATATCAATTGTAGTTTCGAAGGTGACCAAGTTAAATATCGAATTCACGGGACGGATAAATATTAATTTAATTACGTTCTAGTAGATTATGACTATTTTGGAAATTAAATAGTTGGTTTATAAACTAAGTAATAATTGAAATAGCAATTAAATAACAAGAATAAGAAAATAGTAGTTGTGATCAAATAAGATAATAGGTAGTTCGTCAGGCCATCCAGTTTCCTTCGTTAATTCGTACTTTCGTGTGTCGATTTCCGACTCTGCCTTGTGGTTTATGGACGCATCGCTAGACCATGCAAATCTATTCTATAGACACAAATAGATAAGATTTTGATACGTGTGAGTATCCTCAGAGCAAGATGTATACTTTACCCCCCTTTCTAAGTACTATCATAATCAATTATTTCCCATGCACTTAGTACTCTAACCCGATTTAATCTCCCTTTTTAGGTACTATAAAGTTATACTCTTTATCCTACTTGTTAACCCGAATTCAATTCAATTAACGAATATTCATATAAGACAGTTCTAATAAGACTTCGGAATCCCTTCACTTAGAATTATAACAATAAACCCTGCTCATTAGTGAACGCACTCAACCAATAACCATGTTATGCATTCAGACTCTAAACGATTATTGATGCACAAAACAACTATGAGTATGGATTAAAAATGTGCAATCTTATATAAACTAAACCACAAGTAGTGTTGTACAAAGTATACACACGAAATATAAATTAACTCATGAAACCTTCATAACCCTAGAACTACCGAAGTGGCTCTAGCCCATGATTGATCTAAGAACAATCATGGTTAGTTAGACCAATCTTACTTGAGTCTCCAGCTACACATCTATCACCACCCTCCAGATGGATCACCAATCTCTTCTCTTCACTCCTCTTATGATTCACGATCTTAAGCTCTTCGTGCTTCGACTTTGACTGCAAAAAGCATTAAACGAGAGTTAAAAAATAATACCTCATCTCCTTGCTTGAACTCCTTATACGAGATCTTTGAATCATGCCACCTTTTAATCCTTTCCTTGTAGATCTCTGAATTCTTGTACGCACAACTCCGAAACTCATCCAAAAGATTGATGTGAGTAATCCTCAACTCCTTCACATCCTTGAGAGTCAAGTTCAAGTTTTGCAAAGCCCAAAACGCTTTGTGTTGAATCTCTACAGGTAAGTGGCACGGCTTTCCATAGACAATCTGATATGGTGACATATCTAACACCGTCTTGTACGCGGTTCGAAACCCCCACACGACATCATCGAGCTTCAAAGCCCAATCCTTTCTATTGGTTCCGACCACCTTCTCCAGAATCTGTTTGACTTGACGGTTAGAGACCTTCGCTTGCCCATTTGCTTGAGGATGATAGGGTGTAGTAACCCTATGCTTAACACCATATCCTTTAAGCACCTTCTCAAGAAATCTATTTACGAAGTGCGTACCTCCATCACTAACAAGTGCTCTAGGGACTCCAAAACGGGCAAAGATATGCTTCTTCAAGAAAGATATAATAGTTTTCGAATCATTCAAGCGAGTAGGAATCGCTTCCACCCACTTAGAAACATAATCCACCGCAAGTAGAATGTAGAGAAATCCATTAGATGGGGGAAAAGGCCCCATAAAATCGATACCCCACACATCAAAAATCTCGACCACTATGCTTGGCTAAAGCGGCATCTCGTCTCTCCTACCGATGTTCCCCATGCGTTGACATCTATCACAAGACGCCACATAGGTCTCACAATTCTTGAACAACGTAGGCCAATAAAGAGCAGACTGAAGTACCTTGGCTGCTGTCTTTTGAGCGCCGAAGTGCCCCCCGTTAGGTTGTGCATAGCAAAACTCGAGAACACTCTCCATCTCCATCTCGGGCACACACCTACGGATGATAGAATCCGTGCAAATTTTGTACACAAACGGATCATACCATATGAAAGTCTCAACATCCCTTTTGAATTTAGCAAGTTGATATCGGTTGAGATCCCTTGGAATTTCTCCCACAACAATATAATTAACATAATCTACATACCATGGATCAACTCCCTGCGCAGCAACCACACACGCTCGCTCAGCCCCTTCAACAAACACGGCCATGATCTTTTCATCCGAAAACATTTCCTCAATATACTCGAAAGAATTATCACAATGTTCCCTAGTCTCCAACCTCGAAAGATGATCCGCTAGCACATTATCAGAACCTTTCTTATCCCGGATCTCCATGTCAAACTCTTGAAGTAGAAGAATCCACCTTATGATCCTAGGCTTCGTCTCCTTCTTCTCCATCAAGTACCGAATCGCTGAATGATCCGTGTACACAATAGTCTTCATGCCAACCAAATACTGACGAAACTTATCGAATGCGTACACAACAGCCAAAAACTCCTTTTCAGTCACCGTGTAATTCTTTTGTGCCGCATCAAAAGTCTTACTTGCGTAGTAAATGGCGCAGAACTTCTTTTCCTTCAGCTGCCCAAGCACCACTCCAAGTGCTACATCACTTGCATCACACATTAGTACAAACGGTTGAGTCCAATCCGGTGTGATCAAGATAGGTGCAGTGATAAGCGCCTCCTTCAAACTTGAAAAGTTGTTAAACATTTATCATCAAACACAAAAGGAACATCCTTTTCAAGTAAGTGAGATAAGGGCTTAGAGTATTTTGAGAAGTCTTTTATGAATCTCCTGTAAAAACCGGCATGTCCAAGGAAGGACCGCACTCCTCTTTCATTGGTCGGTGGTGGAAGCTTCTTAATCGCCACCACTTTAGCACGATCTACCTACAACCCTTTAGCCGAAACATGATGCCCAAGAACAATCACATCCTTCACCATGAAGTGGCACTTCTCCCAATTCAAGACAAGATTAGTCACTTGGCATCTCTTCAAAACAGTAGCTAGGTTAGACAAACAAATATCAAAGGAGGAACCAAAAATAGAAAAATCATCCATGAACACCTCCATGATCTTCTCTATCAACCCATCGAATATTGCCATCATGCATCTCTGAAAAGTAGCAGGCGCATTACATAACCCAAATGGCATTTTCCGAAAAGCAAAGGTCCCGTAGGGGCAAGTAAAAGTGGTCTTTTCTTGATCCTCGGGGGCAATCATGATTTGGTTGTACCCCGAGTATCCATCCAAGAAACAATAAAACTCATACCCTGCAAGACGATCTAACATTTGATCCATGAAAGGAAGAGGAAAATGATCCTTACACGTGTTCTCATTCAACTTCCTATAATCAACACATGTACGCCATCCCGTAGGAATCCTTGTGGCTATCGCTTCTCCATCCTCAGCTTTTACTACAGTCATACCCCCCTTTTTAGCAACTACATGCAATGGACTCACATGGGGACTATCACTAATAGGATATATGATTCTGGCATCCAACCACGTAAGGATTTGCTTCCTAATCACCTCTTGAATCGCGGGATTAACCCTCCGCTGATTCTGAACACTTGCCTTTGCCTCGTCTAACAATCTTATCCTATGCATACAATACGAAGGACTAATTCCTTTTAAATCCTCAAGAGACCAATCAATCGCATATTTATACTTCCTAAGAATGTTCAATAACTCCTCAAGTTGATCATCATCAAGAGAAGAAGATATAATTACCCTACTTGTTAACCCGAATTCAATTCAATTAACCCTGCTTGTTAACCCGAATTCAATTCAATTAACGAATATTCATATAAGACAGTTCTAATAAGACTTCGGAATCCCTTCACTTAGAATTATAACAATAAACCCTGTTCATTAGTGAACGCACTCAACCAATAACCATGTTATGCATTCAGACTCTACACAACAATTATTGATGCACAAAACAACTATGAGTATGGATTAAAAACGTGCAATCTTATATAAACTAAACCACAAGTAGTGTTGTACGGAGTATACACACGAAATACAAATTAACTCATGAAACCTTCATAACCCTAGAACTACCGAAGTGGTTCTAGCCCATGATTGATCTAAGAACAATCATGGTTAGTTGGACCAATCTTACTTGAGTCTCCAGCTACACCTCTGTCACCACCCTCCAGATGGATCACCAATCTCTTCTCTTCACTCCTCTTATGATTCACGATCTTAAGCTCTTCGTGCTTCGACTTGGACGTCTTCCTTGACTGCATGAGCCTCCTTTTATACTTGTAATCACGTCTCTAGGGCTTGGAATGGGCTTTTCAAGTGATCCCATGCATTTTGGCCTCGAAAATCCGGATAAGGTAAGTTTCCGCGTTTTGGTTCGACCTCGTCAACAGGTCGAATCACTGGCCAACAGGTCGAACCCCAGGTCGAACCCTGCTACTGGACACATTCTGCACTTGGTTCGACCAACTGTCAGGTCGAACCCCCAAAAGTCGTGGTCGAACCCCTCTTCTCGCGAACTGGTTCGACCATGGTTCGACCTGATGGACTGGTCGAACCCTCCTTCTGCTGCTTCGCAATGCTGGTTCGACCTGTATGAGAGGTCGAACCCTCCTCCATTAAGTCGAACCCTACTCTTTCCTTGGCGGTTCGCGTGGTCTCGACTTTGTCTCTTCGATTCTTGGCACTTCCACTCCGTTTTTGCTATGAAAACCACTTAAATAGCTCCACTAACACCTGATTCGTGCTAATTCACAATATATATAGGTTTTCCACCTATTTCCACCTCAAAACTCTCCAAAACTAGCACAAAACATGATGCCAAAAGAAATTAGCGACAGTTTACCGATGAATTAGCGACGTTTTATTAATTCTTTTTTTTTAAATCATCAAAAGAAATTTTCAACAATTTATAGACTTCCTTTTTTTATTTAAATTTTCTGAAAACAATTTAAATTAAATCTAATCTAAAGAAACCTAAATTCAATATAGAAAATCGAAATTAACATTTGTGACGGATTACTGATGGAATTAGCGACGGATAAAAATTCGTCGTTAATTCCGTTGTTATTTTAGAGGGATTACATCCCGGAATATTACCGATGATAAGTTTCCATCGCTAAATTAAAGAAAATTATTAAAAAATAAAATAATTTCAGTCTTTAATTTACCGTCGGATTTAATCTGTCGGTAAATATATAAAATTTTATTTAAAAATAAAATTATTTTAGTCTTTAATTTATCGATGGATTTAATTCATCGGTAAATATATAAAATTTTATTTAAAAATAAAATAATTTTAATCTTTAATTTACCGACGGATTATATCCATCGGTAAAGATATAAATTTTTATTTTTAAATAAATAATTTCAATCTTTAATTACCAATTAATTAATCCGTCGGTAAATATATAAAATTATATTTAAAAAAATATTTTCAGGCTGTATAATATAAAATTTTATAAAAACCGAGTGAAATATAGTGACGGTTATTTTCGTCGGTAAGTTAGATCTTTATTTACTCCAACCACTCCTCTTTCTCCCGTTAAAACATGTCACGCGAGTGAAATTAAATACACAAACCTAGCATGCAAATCTACCCCTCTTCTTTCCCGCCGTTGTACCCCATTTCCCTCAGTTGCCGCCACACCATCTACAATGGGAAATTCAGCACCGCTTCCATGCCGCGCATGGCAAACGCCGCATAATCGTACGCTAGTGCCGCCTCTTCCTCTGTGTCGCACGTCCCCACTCAAACCCTAATGCAATTCCTTGTCGAGTTGTATATCTTCGTGCATATTTTCCCCACTGTCGCCGCCTCACCCTCCTTTGCATCGCCTCCTCGCTCTCCTCCGGCGAGCACCCAATCCTCGACGCTCTGCCCGCCGCCGTCGCTCCTCATCGAGAACTTTGCTTGAACGGCAAGCAATGAGGATCAGAAGGATTCCAGCGAAACCGTGGAGAAGCTTTCAAAATCCATGGACAAATTCAATGTGTGAGTAATTTTTCTTTAATATTTGTTATTTTTATTTTTGAATATATAAATCTAACGGTAGGGGATTAATTAGAAACCCTAGTCGCCAAGCTCAACGTATGTTTATTTTTTGGGAAAAGGGAAATGATTCGTAATTTTTTTTATTTTTTTAGGTGGGAAATGGAAATATAAGTGGAAAAGTGTAAATACAATAGGTTTTGAATGTTATCTTCTCCTTGTTGCAATTGTGCTGATAATGCTTTTGCTACAACTGTTGACTATTTTTATCATCTCCATTAATTGTTAGATTGAATTTTTCTCATTATTAGCTCTCTCTTTACTTCTAAATTCAGTGCTTCTTACTATCTTTACTATGAATTTATATCGATTAGTATGATTACAAGGCTTATTAACTTTATAAAATCTGTAGAAGTTAGTGAGATAAAGCTTCAACCTCAACAACAAGGTACAAGTTCGTAGCATTGGGTTGATCCCGTTACTTGCTAATTTTATGGAGAATCGAAGAGGGAAAATAAGATATGTAACTCTGAAACTATTGAGATAGTTAGCAGAAGATGATGAAGAGGGGAAGGTGATCAATAACTCACTTTACTCATTACCAATTTTTTTAAATTAACATTAAATTCTCAAGATTTTGATTTAATTCACTTTATTTTAAATTCCTGCATACATGACACAATTACTAAGGTGGTCGACATTTCAATGACAATAAACATGTTGTCAAGTAATCACGTACCTGTTAGACATTCATCTGCTTCTCTCCTACTCGAGTTGACCAAGTGCCAATCTTTTGTTACAAGATTATGGCCATAGTTGGAGGTATTCTAAAAATTATCACGATTTTATACAGACAATCTGTGGATGCTTTAGCTTGAGAAACAGCTGATCGGATCTTGAAGAACTTGGGGAGCTTTCCGGAGAACATCAAGCTCATGGCAGAAAATGGGTATTATAAATCTATCTAATGTTTTAAATGAGTCTGCTTGCTGCAATTTTCTTGTAATTTTTTTCTAGATTATGCTAAGTTTGTTGCTTGTTATTTAACTTGTTTTGTATGTGGTGGAAGCGATCAAAATGGCACAGTCGTCAAACTAATATGAGTTGCTTAACTGTAATAAGCTGTAATGAGCTTGACTATAGGTATGAGATTAAGGAAGATAAATATTGTATGCCCTTTAAAAGATTTTTCTTGAAGAGTTCGTTAATTGTTAGAGCTTTTTGATTAAATAATAAATTATATTAGATAATAATGTATTATTGTATATTTGAGATTCCTTTTGATTTCATAATAATTTTTTTGATTAACTATGCTCTCCCCTTCTTTTTTCTATGTTTTTTGTTTTGAGATTCTTGTTATCAGAGAATAATGCATTATTGTATATTTGAGAATTATTCAAATTACCTGGCCAACTGTCCCTGACTCTTGAATTGTCTATGCCATCTATATTTATGTTGGTTGACATCTTTCTGAATAGAAAAATAGATTAATGTAAAAGATGCATCTTTTCTGTTCAGTTTGATTTATTGGCAAACTCAGGTGCTCATTTAATTTTCTTCGCATTATATATGTGTGTGTGTTTTAGTGGCTTTTAATAGTTTCATTAGATAACAGAAATCTAATTTGATCTCCACTTATGATTTTTAGCTATTGATTTTTTATTAATCTAATTAATGATGCAACTCTATAATTTTTCATAAGTCCTGCCATGTGTATTTTTTGACATTTGCCTATATATTTGTTTACATTTTTTTTTATTTTTTGTGCATGAACAAGACACATGAAGTTGCAAGAACTTCACTAAGCCCTTGAAGAAATTAAAGCTGATATTCGCATATATATTTAAATCTAATTAAATATTTGTATGTTTCAAAGATTTCTTTAGTAGAATTGGATATTTTGTGTTATATTTGGATACTATTTGAAATTATGTAGAGATTTTTTGAATTTTAATGTAATATTAAATGAGAATTTATAATAGGTGGTTTTTAAAAAATTTATTTATTTGAAAATTTATTTTTTTATAATTTTTTTCTTTTTTCCTTTTAAATTTACAGACAGAAAAAATCCGTCGCTAAAAGCACACTGTTATTACTAAATGACATAAGAAAACAAGTAGCTTAACATCCATGACAAACCTAACCAAATGAGGGATATAAAAAAGCAACTGATCAAGAAATAAGAACAACAAGCAATACAAAAATTGACGAAGCAAGTGAGAAGTATAGAACACAATAACACAAACACGTTGAATACAAAAAGATCAAAGAATTTAAAAGCCAATACTCAGCACAAAACAAAGAAAAGAAGCAAAGCAAGACAACAATCAGTACAACCAAAAGCAACTAAATTCAAGAATACATCAATATTAGCACAAACGAAAAAGTGGGGAAAAAGAACATTTTAAAATATGGACATGAAGACAGGTAGAATAAGTAAAAGAAAACTATTAATAGCAAACTATCAAAGCAAGTAGAACACAAAGACAACAACAACAAAAGGCACAAAACAAGAGAAGAAGAGAACGCAACATCAAACATTTTAATTATAATTTAATTGATTATTAATTTTAATTGATTATTAAATTTAAACTACCTATTAATTAATTATAATTGATTTTTTAATTGTAATAGGTTATTCTCAATAATTTAATTAATAATTATAGACAATATATCGTCCAATCGAATTTTAATTAATCTAAATATTTAAATTATATTTAATTAGTTATATTAACAAGTCAAACAAATGTCACAGAGACAATTTTGTAAAAAAATAAATAAAGTGGGCATATTTGCTATATTTACTATTGAGTGACACTTTTACATTTTAATTTATAGGAGTGGTTATTTATGCTCATGCCCCATACAATTTTATTACCACAAAAAAATATATATATACAAAGAACATAAAAAGTATGAAGAATGAGCGAGAGAAGCAAGACAACGGGTAACCCAAAAGTAAATAGATTCATGAGTATAGTATATAACAATCGAGATCTCAAGAAACACCCATAAACCAAAAAAATATCCATAGGAAAAAGAGAGATCACTAAATATTGACACGAAAACATCTAGCAAACCATCAAAGCGAGTAGAATGAATGTAAAATAACAACTACATAAAGCGCAAAAGAGGAGAGAAAGAAGCGAGGTCACAATTTGAAACAACCAATGCAGGTAAAGATTAAGTAAGCTAAAAATACAACCGCAAAAAGCACGAAGCATGAACACAATTAGTATACAAACATAGCAGGTTAAAATGCCAGAATAGGGCACCTAAAGAACGCAAGAAAACAAGGAGAAAAAAAATAAATCAAACATCGACAACAACAACATAAATAAGGAGGAATAAAAACAAGACAACACATCAATAAACAAGAACAATAAGGAATATAAAATTAACAGTCCACTAAATCAATTAAGATGTACAAAATACTGTAATACAAACACAAAGAATACGAAAGAAGGAAGCAAGAAAAAAAAAGAGATAGCACTTAACTCAAAATAAATAAATAAATAAAAGTTGCAAAAAAAATTTCAGTACATCCCAAAGCAATTATATTCAAGAATACAGCAACCATCGCACAAGTGTAAATAAGAAAAGATGGACAAAAATTATCAAAGGATGCAGCAACAAAAAGCATGATAGAAATCAAGAAGAAAAAGAAGCACGAATGCAATTGGTAAATAAATGAAGCAAGTAAGAAGCCAAAATACAGTGCGTACAAATGACATAAGAAAACAATTAGCTTAACATCCATGACGAACCTAACCAAATGAGGGATATAATAAAGCAACACAACAAGAAACAAGAACAACAAGCAATACAAAAATTGACGAAGCAAGTGGGAAGTACAGAACACAATAACACAAACACGTTGAATACAAAAAGATCAAAGAATTTAAAAGTCAATACTCAGCATAAAATAAAGAAAAGAAGCAAAGCAAGACAACAATCAGTACACCCAAAAGCAACTAAATTAAAGAAAACATCAATAATAGCACAAACGAAAAAGGGGCAAAAAAGAACATTTTAAAATATGGACATGAAGACAGGAAGAATAAGTAAAAGAAAACAGTTAGTAGCAAACTATCAAAGCAAGTAGAACACAAAGACGACAACAACACAAGGCACAACAAAACAATAGAAGAAGAAGAACGCAGCATCAAACAATATAATTATAATTTAATTGATTATTAATTTTAATTGATTATTAAATTTAAACTCCCTATTAATTAATTATAATTGATTTTTTAATTGGAATAGGTTATTCTCAACAATTTAATTAATAATTATAGACAATATATCGTCCAATCGAATTTTAATTAATCTAAATATTTAAATTATATTTAATTAGATATATTGACAAGTCAATCAAATGTCACAGAGATAATTTTGTAAAAAAATAAATAAAGTGGGCATATTTGCTATATTTACTATTGAGTGGGCACTTTTACATTTTAATTTATGGGAGTGGTTATTTATGCTCATGCTCCATACAATTTTATTACCACAAAAAAATATATATATATATAAAGAATACAAAAAGAATGAAGAGTGAACGAGAGAAGCAAGACAACGGGTAACCCAAAAGCAAATAGTTTCAGGAGTACAGTGTATAACAATCGAGATCTCAAGAAACACCCATAAACCAAAAAATATCCATAGAAAAAAGAGAGAACATAACTAAATATAGACACAAAAATATCTAGCAAACCATCAAAGCAAGTAGAATGCAGGTAAAATAACAACATAAAGTGCAAAAGGGGAGAGAAAGAAGCGAGATCACAATTAGAAACAACCAATGCAGGTAAAGATTAAGTAAGCTAAAAATGCAGCCGCAAAAAGCACGAAGCATGAACACAATTAGTATACAAACATAGCAGGTTAAAATGCTTGAATAGGGCACCTAAAGGACGCAAGAAAACAAGGAGAAAAATATAAATCAAACATCGACAACAGCAAGATAAATAAGAAGGAGGAATAAAAACAAGACAACACATCAATAAACAAGAACAACAAGGAATACAAAATTAGTAGTCTACTAAAGCAATTAAGATGTACAAAATACTATAATACAAAGACAAAGAATACGAAAGAAGGAAGCAAGGGAAAAAAAGAGATAGCACTTAACTCAAAATAAATAAATAAATAAAAGCAGCAAGAAAATATTCAGTACATCCCAAAGCAATTATATTCAAGTATACAGCAACCATCGCACAAGTACAAATAAGAAAAGATGGAGAAAAATAATTTGCGAACAATTAATAATAGCAAACCATCAAAGCAATTAAAAATGCCCAGATAACTAACATATAGAACGAAAGAGTTGAAAAGAAGCAAGGTCACAATCAGAAACAACCAATCAAAGTAAAAAAAGCAAAGGATGCAGCAGCAAAAAGCATGATAGAAATAAAAAAGAGAATGAAGAACGAATGCAATTGGTAAATAAACGAGCAAATAAGAAGCCAAAATACAGTGCGCACAAATGACATAAGAAAACAAGTAGCTTAACATCCATGACGAACCTAACCAAATGAGGGATATAAAAAACTAACACAATAAGAACAACAAGCAATACAAAAATTGACGAAGCAAGTGGGAAGAATAGAACACAATAACACAAACACGTTGAATACAAAAAGATCAAAGAATTTAAAAGCCAATACTCAGCACAAAACAAAGAAAAGAAGCAAAGCAAGACAACAATCAGTACAAGCAAAAGCAACTAAATTCAAGAATACATCAATATTAGCACAAACAAAAAAGTGAGAAAAATGAATATTTTAAAATATGGACATGAAGACAGGTAGAATAAGTAAAAGAAAACAGTTAACAGTAAACTATCAAAGCAATTAGAACACAAAGACAACAACAACAAAAGGCACAAAACAAGAGAAGAAGAAGAACGCATCATCAAATTTGCACAATATAATTATAATTTAATTGATTATTAATTTTAATTGATTATTAAATTTAAACTACCTATTAATTAATTATAATTAATTTTTTAATTGGAATAGCTTATTCTCAACAATTTAATTAATAATTATAGACAATATATCATCCCATCGAATTTTAATTAATCTAAATATTTAAATTATATTTAATTAGATATATTAACAAGTCAAACAAATGTCACAGAGAAAATTTTGTAAAAAAATAAATAAAGTGGGTATATTTACTATATTTACTATTGAGTGGGCACTTTTACATTTTAATTTACGGGAGTGGTTATTTATGCTCATGCCCCATACAATTTTATTACCACAAAAAAAATATACACACAAAGAACACAAAAAGTATGAAGAATGAGCGAGAGAAGCAAGACAAAGGGTAACCCAAAAGCAAATAGAATCAAGAGTACAGTATATAACAATTGAGATCTCAAAAATACCCATAAACAAAAAAATATCCGTAGAAAAAAGAGAGATCACTAAATATAGACACAAAAAAAACTAGAAAACCATCAAAGCAAGTAGAATGCATTTAAAATAACAACAACATAAAGCGCAAAAGAGGAGAGAAAGAAGCAAGGTCACTATTAGAAATAACCAATGCAGGTAAAGATCAAGTAAGCTAAAAATGCAGCCGCAAAAAGCACGAAGCATGAACACAATTAGTATACAAACATAGCAGTTAAAATGCCAGAATAGGTCACCTAAAGAATGCAAGAAAATAAGGAGAAAAAAATGAATCAAACATCGACAACAGCAACATAAATAAGAACGAGGAATAAAAACAAGACAACACATAAATAAACAAGAACAACAAGGAATATAAAATTAACAGTCCGCTAAAGCAATTAAGATGTACAAAATACCGTAATACAAACACAAAGAATACGAAAGAAGGAAGCAAGGGAAAAAAAGAGATAACATACAAAATTGACGAAGCAAGTGGGAAGTATAGAACACAATAACACAAACACGTTGAATACAAAAAGATCAAAAAATTTAAAAGCCAATACTCAGCACAAAATAAAGAAAAGAAGCAAAGCAAGAGAACATTCAGTACACCCCAAAAGCAACTAAATTCAAGAATACATCAATATTAGCACAAACAAAAAAGTGGAAAAAGGAACATTTTAAAATATGGACATAACACAGACAACAGCAACAAAAGACATAAAACAAGAGAAGAAGAAGAAGAAGAACGCATCATCAAATTTGCACAATATAATTATAATTTAATTGATTATTAATTTTAATTGATTATTAAATTTAAACTACCTATTAATTAATTATAATTGATTTTTTAATTGGAATATGTTATTCTAAACAATTTAATTAATAATTATAGACAATATATCATCAAATCGAATTTTAATTAATCTAAATATTTAAATTATATTTAATTAGTTATATTAACAAGTCAAACAAATGTCAAAGAGACAATTTTGTAAAAAAATAAATAAAGTGGGCATATTTGCTATATTTACTATTGAGAGGGCACTTTTACATTTTAATTTATGGGAGTGGTTATTTATGCTCATGCCCCATATAATTTTATTACAAAAAAAAAAAAAAAAATATATATATATATATATATATATATATATATATATATATATATATATATACACACAAAAAACACAAAAAGTATGAAGAATGAGCTAGAGAAGCAAGACAACGGGTAACCCAAAAGCAAATAGATTCAAGATAGTATATAACAATCGATCTCAAGAAACATCCATAAAACAAAATATATTCATAGAAAAAAAAGAGATCACTAAATATAGACACGAAAACATCTAGCAAACCATCAAAGCAAGTAGAATGCATGTAAAATAACAACATAAAGTTGAAAAGAGGAGAGAAAGAAGCGAGGTCAATTTTAGAAACAACCAATGCAGGTAAAGATTAAGTAAACTAAAAATGCAACCGCAAAAAGCACGAAGCATGTACACAATTAGTATTCAAACATAGCAGGTTAAAATGCCAGAATAGGGCACCTAAAGAACGCAAGAAAACAAGGAGAAAAAAAATAAATCAAACATCGATAACAGCAACATAAATAAGAACGAGGAAGCAAAGCAAGACAACAATCAGTACACCCAAAAGCAACTAAATTCAAGAATACATCAATAATAGCACAAACAAAAAAGGGGGAAAAAGAATATTTTAAAATATTGACATGAAGACAAGTAGAATAAGTAAAAAAAAATAATTATTAACAAACTATCACAGCAAGTAGAACACAAAGACAACAAAAACACAAGGCACAAAACAAGAGAAGAAGAAGAACGCAGCATCAAATTTGCACAATATAATTATAACTTAATTGATTATTAAATTTAAACTACCTATTAATTAATTATAATTGATTTTTTAATTGGAATAGTTTATTCTCAACAATTTAATTAATAATTATAGACAATATATCGTCCAATCAAATTTTAATTAATCAAAATATTTAATTTATATTAAATTAGATATATTAACAAGACAAACAAATGTCATAGAGATAATTTTGTAAAAAAATAAAAAAAGTAGGTATATTTGCTATATTTACTATTGAGTGGGCACTTTTACATTTTAATTTATGGGAGTGGTTATTTATGCTCATGCCCCATACAATTTTATTACCACAAAAAATATATATATATACAAAGAATACAAAAAGAATGAAGAATGTGCAAGAGAAGCAAGACAACGGGTAACCCAAAAGCAAATAGATTCAAGAGTACAGTATATAACATTTGAGATCTCAAAAACACCCATAAACAAAAAAATATCCATAGAAAAATGAGAGAACATAACTAAATATAGACAAGAAAACATCTAGCAAACCATTAAAGCAAGTAGAATGCAGGTAAAATAACAACATAAAGCGCTAAAGAGGAGAGAAAGAAGCGAGGTCACAATTAGAAACAACCAATGCAGGTAAAGATTAAATAAGCTAAAAATGAAGCTGCAAAAAGCACGAAGCATGAACACAATTAGTATATAAACATAGCTGGTTAAAATGCCAGAATAGGGCACCTAAAGGACTCAAAGAAAATAAGGAGAAAAAATAAGTCAAACATCGGCAACAACTACATAAATAAGAACGAGGAATAAAAACAAAACAACACATCAATAAACAAGAACAACAAGGAATATAAAATTAACAGTCCACTAAAGCAATTAAGATGTACAAAATACTGTAATACAAACATAAAGAATACGAAAGAAGGAAGCAAGGGAAAAAAAGAGATAGCACTTAACTCAAAATAAATAAATAAATAAAAGTAGCAAGAAAATATTCAGTACATCCCAAAGCAATTATATTCGAGACCATCAAAGCAGTTAAAAATGCCCAGATAACAGACATATAGAACGAAAGAGTTGAAAAGAAACAAGGTCACAATAAGAAACAACCAATCAAAGTAAAAAATGCAAAGGATGCAGCAGCAAAAAGCATGATAAAAATCAAGAAGAGAAAGAAGCACGAATGCAATTGGTAAATAAATGAGCAAGTAAGAAGCTAAAATACAATGCGCACAAATGACATAAGAATACAAGTAGCTTAACATCCATGACGAACCTTACCAAAAGAGGGATATAAAAAAGCAACACAACAAGAAACAAGAACAACAAGCAATACAAAAATTGACGAAGCAATTGAGAAGTATAGAACACAATAACACAAACACATTGAATACAAAAAAGATCAAACTATTTAAAAGCCAATACTCAGCACAAAATAAAGAAAAGAAGCAAAGCAAGACAACAATCAGTACACCCAAAAGCAACTAAATTCAAGAATACATCAATAATAGCACAAATGAAAAAGAGAAAAAAAATAACGTTTTAAAATATAGACATGAAGATAGGTAGAATAAGTAAAAGAAAACAGTTAGTAGTTTGCTATCAAAGCAGGTAGAACACAAAGACAAAAAGAACACAAGGCACAAAACAAGAGAAGAAGAAGAACGCAGCATCAAATTTGCACAATATAATTTTAATTTAATTGATTATTAATTTTAATTGATTATTAAATTTAAACTACCTATTAATTAATTGTAATTGATTTTTTAATTGGAATAGGTTATTCTCAACAATTAAATTAATAATTATAGACTAGATATCGTCCAATCGAGTCAAACAAATGTCACAGAGACAATTTTGTAAAAAAACAAATAAAGTGGCCATATTTGCTATATTTACTATTAAGTGGGCACTTTTACATTTTAATTTATAGGAGTGGATATTTATGCTCATGCCCCATACAATTTTATTACCACAAAAAAAAATATACATATCCATAGAAAAAAGAGAGAACATAACTAAATATAGACAAGAAAACATCTAGCAAACCATTAAAGCAAGTAGAATACAGGTAAAATAACAACAACATAAAGCGCTAAAGAGGAGAGAAAGAAACAAGGTCACAATTAGAAACAACCAATGTAGGTAAAGATTAAGTAAGCTAAAAATGAAGCTGCAAAAAGCACGAAGCATGAACACAATTAGTATATAAACATAGTAGGTTAAAACACATCAATAAACAAGAACAACAAGGAATATAAAATTAACAGTCCACTAAAGCAATTAAGATGTACAAATTATTGTAATACAAACACAAAGAATACGAAAGAAGGAAGCAAGGGAAAAAAAGAGATAGCACTTAACTCAAAATAAATAAATAAATAAATAAATAAAAGTAGCAAGAAAATATTCAGTACATCCCAGAGAAATTATATTCGAGACCATCAAAGCAATTAAAAATGCCCAGATAACAGACATATAGAACGAAAGAGTTGAAAAGAAACAAGGTCACAATAAGAAACAACCAATCAAAGTAAAAATGCAAAGGATGCAGCATCAAAAAGCATGATAGAAATCAAGAAGAGAAAGAAGCACGAATGCAATTGGTAAATAAATGAGCAACTAAGAAGCCAAAATACATTGCGCACAAATGACATAAGAATACAAGTAGCTTAACATCCATGACGAACCTTACCAAATGAGGGATATAAAAAAGCAACACAACAAGAAACAAGAACAACAAGCAATACAAAAATTGACAAAGCAATTGGGAAGTATAGAACACAATAACACAAACACGTTGAATACAAAAAAGATCAAAGAATTTAAAAGCCAATACTCAGCACAAAATAAAGAAAAGAAGCAAAGCAAGACAACAATCAGTACACCCAAAAGCAACTAAATTCAAGAATACATCAATAATAGCACAAACGAAAACAGTTAGTGGCAAACTATCAAAGCAAATAGAACACAAAGACAACAACAACACAAGGCACAAAACAAGAGAAGAAGAAGAACGCAGCATCAAATATGCACAATATAATTATAATTTAATTGATTATTAAATTTAATTGATTATTAAATTTAAACTACCTATTAATTAATTATAATTGATTTTTTTAATTGGAATAGGTTATTCTCAACAATTTAATTAATAATTATAGATAATATATCATCCAATCGAATTTTAATTAATCAAAATATTTAATTTATATTTAATTAGATATATTAACAAGTCAAACAAATGTTACAGAGACAATTTGGTAAAAAAATAAATAAAGTGGGCATATTTGCTATATTTACTATTGAGTGGGCACTTTTACATTTTAATTTATGGGAGTGGTTATTTATGCTAATGCCACATACAATTTTATTACCATAGCAAATAGATTCAAGAGTACAGTATATAACAATCGAGATCTCAAGAAATAACCATAAACCAAAAAAATATCCATAGAAAAAAGGGAGAACATAAATCAATATAGACATGAAAATATCTAGCAAACAATCAAAGCAAGTAAATGCAGGGAAAAATAACAACATAAAGTGCAAAAGAGGAGAGGAAGAAGTGAGGTTACAGTTAGAAACAACCAATGTAGGTAAAGATTAAGTAAGCGAAAAATGCAGCCGCAAAAAGCACAAAGCATGAGCACAATTAGTATACAAACATGTCAGGTTAAAATGCCAGAATATGGCACCTAAAGGACGCAAGAAAACAAGGAGAAAAAAATAAATCAAACATCGACAGCAGCAACATAAATAATACGAGGAATAAAAACAGGACAACACAACAATAAACAAGAACAACACGGAATATAAAATTAACAGTCCACAAAAGCAATTAAGATGTACAAAATACTGTAAAACAAACACAAAGAATACGAAAGAAGGAAGCAAGGGAAAAAAAGAGATAGCACTTAACTCAAAATAAATAAATAAATATAAGTAGCAAGAAAATATTCAATATATCCCAAAGCAATTATATTCAAGAATACAACAACAATCGCACGTGTAAATATGAAAAGATTACAAAAATAATTAGCGAACAATTAATAATAGCAAACCATCAAAGCAATTAAAAATGCCCTGATAACAGGCATATAGAACAAAAGAGTTGAAAAGAAGCAAGGTCACAATCAGAAACAACCAATCAAAATAAAAAAAAGCAAAGGATGCAACCGCAAAAAGCATGATAGAAATCAAGAAGGGAAAGAAGCACGAATGCAATTGGTAGATAAACGAAACAAGTAAGAAGCCAAAATACAGTGCGCACAAATGACATAAGAAATCAAGTAGCTTAACATCCATGATGAACCTAACCAAATAAGGGATATAAAAAAGCAATACAACGAAAAACAAGAACAACAAGCAATAAAAAAATTGACGAAGCAAGTGGGAAGTATAGAACACAATAACACAAACGCGTTTAATACAAAAAAATCAAAGAAATTAAAAGCCAATACCTCAGCACAAAATAAAGAAAAGAAGCAAAGCAAGACAACAATCAGTACACCAAAAAACAACTAAATTAAAGAATACATCAATAATAGCACAAACGAAAAAGGGGGGAAAAAGAATATTTTAAAATATGGACATGAAGACAGGTAGAATAAGTAAAAGAAAACAGTTAGTAGCAAACTATCATAGCAAGTAGAACACACAGACAACAGCAACACAAGGCACAAAACAAGAGAAGAAGAAGCAAGGTTACCATAAAAACCAACAATGCAGGTAAGAAACTAAGAACGCAGCATCAAAATGCACAATATAATTATAATTTAATTAATTATTAAATTTTATTAATTATTAAATTTTATTGATTATTAAATTATAATTGATTTTTTTATTTGGAATAAGTTATTCTCAACAATTTAATTAATAATTAAAGACAATATATCGTCCTATCGAATTTTAATTAATCTAAATATTTAAATTATATTTAATTAGATATATTAACAAGTCAAACAAATGTCATAGAGACAATTTTGTAAAAAAAAAATAAAGTGTGCATATTTGCTATATTTACTATTGAGTGGGCACTTTTACATTTTAATTTATGGGAGTGGTTATTTATGCTCATGACCCATACAATTTTATTACCACAAAAAAATATATATATAAAGAATACAAAGAGAATGAAGAATGAGCGAGAGAAGCAAGACAACGGGTAACCCAAAAGTAAATAAATTCAAGAGTACAGTATATAACAATCGACATCTCAAGAATCACCCATAAACCAAAAAAAAATATCCATAGAAAAAAGAGAGAACATTCCTAAATATGGACACGAAAACATCTAGCAAACCATCAAAGAAAGTGGAATGCAGGTAAAATAACAACATAAAGCGCAAAAGTGTTGAGAAAGAAGCGAGGTCATAATTAGAAATAACCAATGCAGGTAAAGATTAAGTAAGCTAAAAATACAGCCGCAAAAAGCATGAAGTATGAACACAAATAGTATACAAACATAGCAGGTTAAAATGCCAGAATAGGGCACCTAAAGGACGCAAGAAAACAAGGAGAAAAAAATAAATCAAAAATCGACAACAGCAACATAAATAAGAACGAGGAATAAAAACAAGACAACACAACAATAAACAAGAACAACAAGGAATATAAAATTAACAGTCCACAAAAGCAATTAAGATGTACAAAATACTGTAATACAAACACAAAGAATACGAAAGAAGGAAGTAAGGGAAAAAAAGAGATAGCACTTAACTCAAAATAAATAAATAAAAAAAAGTAGCAAGAAAATATTCATTACATCCCAAAGCAATTATATTTAAGAATACAACAATCGGACAAGTGTAATTAAGAAAAGATGGACAAAAATAATTGGCAAAATTAATAATAGCAAACCGTCAAAGCAATTAAAAATGCCCAGATAACAGACATATAGAATGAAAGAGTTGAAAAGAAGCAAGGTCACAATAAGAAACAACCAATCAAAGTAAAAAAAGCAAAGGATGCAGCATCAAAAAGCATGATAGAAATCAAGAAGAGAAAGAAGCACGAATGCAATTGGTAAATAAACGAAGCAAGTAAGAAGCCAAAATACAGTGCGCACAAATGACATAAGAAAACAAGTAGCTTAACATCCATGATGAATCTAACCAAATGAGGGATATAAAAAAGCAACACAACAAGAAACAAGAACAATAAGCAATACAAAAATCGACGAAGCAAGTGGGAAGTATAGAACACAATAACACAAACACGTTGAATACAAAAAAATCAAAGAAATTAAAAGTCAATACTCAGCACAAAATAAAGAAAAGAAACAAAGCAAGACAACAATCTGTACACCCAAATGCAACTAAATTCAAGAATACATCAATAATAACACAAACGAAATAGGTGGAAAAAAGAACGTTTTAAAATATGGACATGAAGACAGGTAGAATAAGTAAAAGAAAACAGTTATTAGCAAACTATTAAAGCAAGTAAAACACATAGACAACAGCAACACAAGGCACAAAACAAGAGAAGAAGAAGCAAGATTACAATAAAAACCAACGCAGCATCAAAATGCACAATATAATTATAATTTAATTGATTATTAAATTTAAACTACCAATTAATTAATTATAATTGATTTTTTTAATTGGATTAGGTTATTCTCAACAATTTAATTAATAATTATCGACAATATATTGTCCAACCGAATTTTAATTAATCTAAATATATAAATTATATTTAATTAGATATATTAACAAGTCAAACAAATGTCACAGAGACAATTTTGTAAAAAAAATAAATAAATTGGGCATATTTGCAATATTTACTATTGAGTGGGCACTTTTACATTTTAATTTATGGGAGTGGTTATTTATGCTCAGGCCCCATACAATTTTTGTTACCATAAAAAAAATATATATAAAAAGAATACAAAAATAATGAAGAATGAGCGAGAGAAGCAAGACAACAGGTAACCCAAAAGCAAATAGATTCAAGAGTACAATATATAACAATCGAGATCTCAAGAAATAACACTTAGTAATAATATAATATTTACTCTCTCTCCAATTCAAATAATGAATTTCAAGAAGCATAGAATACAGCTACATTGGCCATAAAGAGAAGAAAAATCATTACCTCATGCAATAAATTGTTTCCTTCACTAGACATGCAGAAGACCCAATTTATGCTTGAAGGAAGAGCTGGAACGGAAGAGTTACTCTAAAATAGAAACTTTATTAAATAAAAAATATACAAAGTTCATAATATGAGGTAAAAGGATTAAACAAATAGAAAACTGATCAATGCTTTGTCTATCAAACACTCTAGAACACACCAATCAGCTGAGTCATAAAGAAGAATGATATATACTCATATCATAATTTATCTAGCAATTTTTACGTTACCAGTTAGGCTCTACACAAGATTTTTGCTTGTTTTAAACGCACCCCTCATGTCCAAAGCATCACATATGGACATGTTTATTAGCTACAAACTTCTATTATTTTTTAAGGTAAAATAAACCTTTCAAGGTTGGTCATACTTCCATAATCCATTTGCACAAAATCCATCCAAAAACAAAAGTTTCAATTAGGGTCATAGACTCATATCACATTGCAATGAAGAAAAGAAGAGAAATTATCAGTCAAAAAGAGGGAAATGAAAAGGAAATTTTACATAATTGTTGTTTCCATGCATGTGTACCTTATTTATAGGCACCATAGACCCATTGGTTGGATGAGATATTTCATTCTGACCCCGTATTATAGTTCCATCCTTAATGGAAATCAAGCAGAGAGAAATATATATAAATTGGAAAATCATATGATCCTTCTAAGGTTTCACAAATGGCTCAATATGTTCTAAGGAACATTGTCTGCATAGTATGATTTAATTAGAACTTTGAGAAAAAATGATCTTGAGAAAAAACTTTTAGCACCATGAAGGTAAAAACCCATGAATTTTCTCTTGCTAGACCCAAATAAATTTCAAAATGTCCATTAGCACCTCATTTGCATTCTACCAATATTAACTGTGACCACCCTTTCAGTCTCCTGAAATTACTTCCACGACCAATATCATATTCTAAAAATAGCAAGGTAGCAGTTATAACAGATATTAGAAAGATAATTTGAAACGAGAGAGAACAACACATCATTTTAATGTGGTCCTCTAACTATGTGTCAGGCTTAACATATCCATCTCCTCTAACAATAAACACAAACCAGCATGTAGAATCTATAAGACAAGTAAAAGTTATGTACACACTATATGCATTGCATCTTTTTATGCAGTTCTGTAACAAGTTTTCCAGATTTAAAGAATGTTGCAAAGCAAATCTATTCACTTTGGGACTTTCACAAAACATATAAGCAACCACAAAACTAGATCGCATATACTTATATCATATTTAGAGTTTTGCCAAAAATTCACTGTTGTTATGTTTGTCAAAACAAATACAGTATGGTTGTATGGAAAAAGTTGAAAAATCTGTCAAAACAAATACAGTATGGCTGTATGGAAAAAGTTGAAAAATCTGACAAAATTGCACATTATTATTAAGAGAAATATACGTGTACCTATAATTGGGATCCCATTCTGAATCAGGCAGCGAGTTACTGGCTTCCAACTTTTCATATCCGCTAATACGGACAGTTTGCATATGTGATGAGGAGTAACCAGTGGTTACACTACTCCCTCCATGCTGTGGTCTCCATGTTGGTGCACTTAAGGTGGGATGTCTGTCAAAACAAATACAGTATGGCTGTATGAAAAAAATTGAAACTTCTGACAAAATTGCAACCAACGGGATAAAATGACAGTCCCCTAAAATGATATCCTTCGTCAAACGGGCAACCAACTGCAACATAAAAGAATCTGTGTCAAGCATTCAACAAAGATTTCAAAAGGCAAAACAACTCCTCACAAAATGACTGTTGAGTCCATATGCTAATAAACCCATATATGATATAGAAAATCGATTGTAAGAACGTACAAATAATGCAAGTAACTAGATTTCTAGACATGCTTGACCACATCACAATATCACTCAATCAAATGTACAAGTAGTATACTAAAACAATCTTCATCAGCCTATGTGAAGTTCTTAGAAGTTACAGCGGGATGTGTATCAAACTAGCATTACACACTCCTCAACATTACACAGACTAGAAATTTCATAGGCAAAGATAAATCAAACATCAAAACTCCAAAACAAGTAAAGGCAACACAACTGTTCAGCTTAGCAAAGTAGGAAGTGCATAATACATAACACATACACAGCGAATACAAAAAAAAGACGACGAAGCAAGGGTAATAATCGCTTCGAAGCTCGAGCAACAGGGGAGGCCGAGTACATGTTTTTGATGTGTATAGTTGACCACTCGGTGGTCGACTACAGCAATTCGATGCGGGCTTTGTGCATGGGCTCGATTCAAGTCTTGCAGTCGAGTCGAGTCCGGTCGAGTTCTGGCGCCATTTCTTCATATTTCGGCTCTCGACTCCGTTTTGCTTTATTTTCTCCTATTTTTCATACAATTAAAGCTCATTTTAAGACATTTATCAATTTATAGCACAAATCTCCATATTGAACATAAAATACCATCAAAAGTTACACAAAACGGATAAAATCATATGAAAATACACATAAAAAGATAACAAAATCTAGGTAAAAATAACGACGATCAAGCCCCCCACCAAACTTAAAGTGTTGCTCGTCCCCGAGCAACGAAAATGATAAACAAAGAGGAAAAATTTTCGTCTAAGAAAAGACCTAATGAATATAAGCAATAATACATCATAAGTAATAAGGACTACAAACTATGTCAAGTTACCCTACAACATTAAACTCATAACATGAAGAATTAACAAGTTCAATTCAAAGAGAATAAAGAGTAATATAGTCCCTTCCGGTCCAAGCCTCACATCAGATACCAAATTTCATTCAACACTCTATAAAGTGAGGTAAATCAACACTCATCAACCGATTGGCCCAATGCACCATAAGCTTGCTCGCGGACTACATTCACAAGCCACCATAGCTTCAATTAATGATCAAAAAGATCTTTATTTTTGGATGTAATGATAGGCTTTTTGGTAAGGGTAGGAAGAATATAGATAAACGTGACTTATCGAGTGTAAGTAATTGATGAGATGATCAACTTCTTCCATTCCTTCACTTATCTTTCTTCCTTTCTTTTCTTCTATAATCACAAGCACTTGATCATTATCATTCCTTGGATTTTTTTAGCTTCTTTTGATTGCAAGCTTCTTTTCTTTGAATTTTTATTCACTTGAGCATATTTTTGTTGATTCTACTCCTTTTTCTTGTTTCGAAGGTTGCATGTGCATTTTGCTTGAGCTCTTTTCATCCTTTCCTTTGCTTGTTTGTCATTTTCTTTCTTCTTTTGCGCAATTCTCACATCAAACCTTTCAAACCACCATCTTTTCAATCGCTCACACAAAGGGTATATGTATAAGGCTTAAGTGGGTAATCATGGCTTGAAATGTGTTTCAATCACAAGAAATATGCTTAAAAGTTCAAAGTGGCTAACTAGGGATGATGTATAAAGGTAAGGAAATATATGGCAATGACTTAAAATAAAAAGGATGGCCTAAAATCATTTCACAAACCTCCACTAGTTGGGCTCATTCTCGTTGTCCTTGAGCAAGTTCTAGCTTACCAAAGCTTAATCGATCCACTCATGAAGAAATAACCATGGATGCACGGTTGAGGCTCAAATGCTCACAAGCTTTTGCTCGAACCTTAAGGAACCTATTACACTTTCATTTATCTCGAAATTAAACAAGTTAAGTAAATCATGTCACAATTTTAAATAGTAGAAATTCTTAACATAACTCGTCATCACTTATCACAAATAACACATCATCACTCATATTCAAAAACGACTTACAACATCCCCAAAATAAACCACTAAACAACCCTATACAATTATAAAAATACAAACAAAACACACAAATAAGGACTCACCAAACAAGAAACAATACAAAAACATATAACACGCAAAAACGGAATCCATCCATCAAAAATTTAAAGCATGTCCTCAACATCTATAATCATGTAAGCTCAAGAATATCCCCATCACACTCAAATAGAAAAGTAAACTAAAATTCCAAAATAAAGCAAGTAAACCTCCCAAATAAATAACAAATGAAGTGGCATATCAATCCAAACAAATCCAAATCAAAGTAAAGTCTATGCTAAGCAAACAGAAATGATGAATCATAAAGTGAACTCCCTTAGATATCCGGAGGTGGAAATGGCTAGCAGGCTCATTGTTGAAATTTTCTGAACCTTCATGAACTCGGCTCGAGTATGCTACTCGACGTATGCTCTCGGCTTTAGCTCGACTCGAATCCAGAGTGGTCGAGTTGATATTTCAGGTGTCAGCACACGACCTTTGTACAGGTCTCCGCACACGATTTGAGTCCTAGCATCGATTCCAGCATGGTCGAGCAGGAGTCTCTAATGTTGGCGCTCGACTTCTTTACAGGGCCGAGCTCAGCTCAAGTTCCAATAGCTATTTTTGAAAATTTTTGAACTTCAAGCCCTGCTTTGCCCTGCGCGGTTGCTTCTGATACACCTCATATATGCTGAAAAACTCATCAAAAAAAATGAAGAAGCATGAACACAATCAGTAAACCAACAAAGCAAGAAAGAAACCAGAGTATAGAGTACACAAAGGACAAAAGAAAACAAGAAAAAGAAAATATATTAAACATTCAAACACTAAAACAAGTAAAAGATCCATAACAAATCCAATCAAAGCAACAGAACAAAGCAACACAATGATTAAAAATAACAACGAGCAATATAAAAGTTATAGTCCACTAGAGCAAGCAAGAAGTACATAATACGAAAGAAAGAACCGACTAAATATGAACAACTATTTCCAAGTAGAATAAGTAAGAAAACATCTTGCAAACTATTAAAGCAAATAGAACGCATAGATAAAAGCAGCATAAACAACAAAATAGCCATCAAAGCAAGTAGAATGCTTAACAGCAACATAAGAAGAGAAGAAATGAACTAGGTTACAATTAGAAACAACCAATGTAGTTAAGCACCCAAGAATTCCGCAGAAAAAAGCACGACGGTTGGTTTGATAGGTAGTATAAGATAAAGTGGTATAATGGATGTAAGTATTACTTATCTTGATATAAGTGGGTAATATGAAAAAGTGAATTTGTTTGGTAGAATATATAAAGATTGAGATTAATATTATGAAGGTGTTTGGTAGGTTGTAGTAATTATTAGTATAAAGTGTAAAATTACGTTTGTGCCCTCACTAAATTTGTGTATTATTATACTCTTTTTTTTCAATATTTTATATATTTCGTTCCAAATAAATTATATTAGAATTGTTTTTTAAAAAATATATATTATTATTTAAATCTCAAAAAATATATTCAATAAAATGTAATAATAATTAAATTTTTAAAGTAATTTGTTATTATTTGATTATGTCATAACTAATATTTATGCTCATCATAAAATGTAAATTTCAATTTGCATTGTTTTCTTGTTATTTTATAAATGTTTGCAATTAAATATTTATAAAAGTAATATAATCGTTCATACTGCAGCTAAGACTATAACATTAGTGATGCACCATGACTAAAGAATTTAAATAACCTCTAATACTTTATTTATTTCACTAACACTAACATACACAAAAATATCTCACACTAGACTTAGACTCAACCTTTTGTAATAAGTATTCACACTGCATTGTAATAGACCATTCACTGTACAGGCATAACAACATTATGCACAATTCAAATCACTCGAGGACAATACATTTTGGATTCAATTTTGTAGGGTAGGTGCATGATTTCAACCAAACCATCAGCACAATTCAGAGTAAGATGGTTTGGAAATGCAAATTTAAATAAAACATCAAAACCAACATTCATTACCAGTAGAACCAAGCAATTGTTACTCGCAAATTAGGGACAAAAACCACATTGAACAGAAAGAAAAAAAATTTCGAGCAAAATTCACTTCGAAATTGACAAAAACATAACAGGAGTAATTAATTCATCATATCAAATTCGATCATGTAACACACTTAAAAAAATATCCAACACACTACACTAACTTTAAAACATATCCCACCTAGCTTTAATGGACAAAATATGAAGTTAAAGAAAATCATGATGTTCAATCAACCAAAGATGGAAAAGTGGAATGAATGGAAGGGACTAAAAGTAATGCAAGAATTATTACAATATTAATCATAATACCAATTAGTACTCTTAATGTTTATAAAAGCCCACATAATGATAGATCATGCTTACTACTACAAATGAGACCAGCTGGAATATAGTTTACCAATGTAGTTAAAAATGCTGACTTAAGGATTAGAGAAATCACAAAATCCATCTAGCAGCGGAGAGGACCAGTATAAGCAGGTTTTTATAATAAACAACTGTCACACATTTTTGTTCTTGAAATGTAGCTATAGACTTCATAAAATAGAACAAAGAGAACATAAAATGCAGATAAGCAGTTGGTAGTAGAACAATTAAGTCTCATATCTGTTTTGGATCAGATACTTAATAGGTGTGATTAGTACTTGTGTATGTCTTGTGCTACCAACTTTTAGTGAATTAAATTGCTGTAAACTACTAAAAACTAATTAGGGCGTGGGAATATGGAATATAAAAACCATCAAAAGTAACCACCATGGAAAGCAAGGGGTAAAAACACAATTAATTAAGCAAGCCTATAAAAGTCTTTGGGATTAAACTTGGAAATAATCAAATTCTAAGAGTAATGACTGCTGTATAAAACTCAACAGAACAGAATCTTACGTTTATATCCCAGCTTCATTGTCTCTCTAATAAGTTTTGCACTGGTGGCCTGTATAATAGATGGATGCACATCATGCGCTAAAACTGCTTCACATCTCGTCCTACAACTTCAGATGAACTCAATATCTTTTTTCCATCTTTGGGCACCTATAAAAATGAAATTACTACATTCAAGTTTATACAGTATCTCAGTAGAAATTAAGAGATGATATAATGATATATATGTAATTATTTATGTACATGTGTCTTTCCATTAACCCTTAGAAGAACTTATTATTCATTAAAGAAGAGGAGTGCGGTCTCCCAGTGAGCACGGAAAGACCCACCATCAACCACAGGATCACTCCAAGTCCTAGATTTTGCCTTGGAAGCAGCGACCTCGACCAACGGTAGGCTGAGTCGATCCATAAAAAGGGGACCAAAGGGAAAACTCCGATTGGGCCATTCTCACAGCAAGAAATCACACCAGACAGGGATTGGGGCCTCTGAAATAAATCAGACGGCGGTGGAAGATAACTGGCTGAAAAGACGCGAATCTGCCCATAAGAGGAGTCGGCACGGCCAACAATAAACAGAGGAAGCCTCGGCGGTGGCGCTGTTCTGCAAGAGACACTCGTGAAGAGAGGGACAACGGGCAGACGTCGGAGGCAGGGAATCCGTCGATGGTGTGCTGTGGAAAGGAAGTACAAAGCTGCGCCTATTAGAGCATGAAGAGACCATGGAATTAGGAGTTAGGGCACCATCGTCTTCCCGTTGCGAAGAAGATTTTTGAATTTGAGACTGTTTCATCTTCCTTTTTACCGTTATCAGTGGAGCGGCCAATTTATTAATGCTCTCTTTGGGCAAAGCGTGTTTTACGGGACGACGACACGTGGCTACAAAGTATTGGATCCTTATTTCGTGTTTATGAACCCGCGGCCGACTTACGAACTCACGTTTTTAGACCAACTGCCGAGGAAAAGTCGTCAATTGAAGTGGCGAATTATATACAGAGGGTGTTGGGTGGTACGTTAGGGTATGAGTGCACCAACTTAACGAGGAAGGATAAGTATGTGATGATGGCTGGAAATGATAGACGTGTTACATCCAAGAAGGACAAGGAAAATGGAGATAATAAGTGAATTTATTGGGAGTATTTATTTTTTTTTTATGATTAATGTTGTTTTGATTTAAATATATATAGGAAACTATTAAAGAAAAAATATATTGAGTCGGCTGAATATTACTTTCTCAATATGTATATTGTTCGTCAAGTGAAACTAATAGTGTTTTGATTGTAAGATGTTGTACTTACTCCCTCCGTTCCGGGAAGTATTTCGCGTATTGGTGTGCGCGGAGTTTAAGAAATTTTTGTATTTTTATGTATAAAGTAAGAAAGAGAATATATATTTTAGTTGATTTAATGAAAAATATGTGTAAAGTTATTGAGAGATGTGGAAAAGTGTGTAAAGTTTTTGGAAGATGTGAAAAAGTAAGTATTATATTGGGATATGTGTAAAAAGTGAGTATTAGTATAATGTATTTTTTACCAAATTTAGTAAAAGTAAAGTGTGAAATACTTTGAGGGACGGATGAAAAAGGAAAGTGTGAAATACTTTGGGGGACGGAGGGAGTATATGTTTATTTCATATTGTAATGAAATGTTAATTTAGTAACTTATAATAATATGACAAGCGAGTAGGCTTTGCTTAGCATTGCCTCAAATACTTTCGAAAAAAAAAAAACATACTTACTCAATTTTTCTACATGAATCAACACGATTAGCTAGTCGGAGATCAATGGCCACGTGAGCTCAAGTTGAATTTCCTATTACACATTTCATGTTTCATGGGTGTTTCTAGGGGTGGAAAAACACAGTATACTGAAAATACTGAAATCGTACTGATACCGTACCGAAATTTTTGGTATGAAATTTTTTATACCGATCCCGATACCGAAATATCGGTATGCCAAAATTTTGGTACCCTAAAATGCATACCGTTGCCAAACCGTAATTCATACCGTACCGATATTTTGGTATATAACGTAAAATACCAAAATGCTGAAATTTTGTTATATGTCGAGAATTCAACATATTGAATCATACCGAGAATTATCAATATACCGAATCGTATTGAAAATTAGATACTCCCTCCGTCCCATATATTTTTACCCACTTTCCATTTTGGGGTGTCCCACGTATTTTTACCCATTCCATTTTTGGCAAAAATACATAATATTTTATTATCTACTTTTTACAATCCCAACAACTTTAATTACTTTTTTACACTTTATTCATCATTCCCAATAACTTTATTCACTTTTTCTTTTTAAATTACTAATTTTTCCCTACTTTCTCTTACATTATATATTAAAAAAATAAAACGTCTTAATCTCCGTGCCCGTACAAACGGGTAAAAATACCCAGGACGGAGGGAGTATTAAATTCTTAACTATTAAATTTACATATATCTTTTCAAAATAGTAATTGAATTGCAAGCCTGTTAATTATCTAAAATAATCCACCTCTTGAATAACTAGCAAAAACCCAAATTCTTCATATTCATAAAAAATAGCTAAAATATGATCTAACAATTGATGAAAAAATAATAGTAATAGTACATAATTAGTGTTTGGACAATTAAAAAAATTCTTACTTCCAAACAATGCACCCTGAACAAAACTCACCTCAAGTTTACTTATGTGCATATACAAAATTTGGATGGCTTAGAGCATTTTGAATAGATCCAGAAGCTGACGGCATTTGACTATTATATTGACAAAATTTCAGAGTTCTAAGTTTTTATGAGAGACAATCATCCAAATAAAAATAAAAAAGTGATTAAAGATAAAAGAAAAACCTAACAAATATTTATTGTACAAACAATATAACTCATCTAAATTATAGAGACCATAAGTATACATACGGATCTAACTGATTTAGTTTAGAGATCTAAATTCCAAAAATCTCACCAACTCAAATTCCAAAATTGAAAAACATCACACAGATACTTACGGCCGTAGATTTACAGGTTGGAAACTTGGAAGACAACAACAATCCCTATTTTAATTTTTAGGGAGAAGTCGAAAAGTACATCATTAAAAAAATTCTAGAAAATGTAAATCTAAAACGAGTGGGACAGAGGCGTGATAGAAGATGAAGCGAAGAGTGATCGTCCGGGAAGGTGAAGTGGTTTACGATTTGAAGTTTGAAAGAAAAGAAAAAGTGAAGACTGAAGTCACTGAAGTAAGGGTGCAGCGGCGTGAATTGGATTTAGGGTTGTACTGTGTACATTCCGTGTTCAATCCTAATGGATTGGGAAGTTTGGGACTTTGGAAGGTTAAATGGGCTAGGGTCCAAGAGAATATTATGCTTGGGCTTAGTTATTTTAATCCTAAAATAAAATTACAAAGATAAAATAAAATAATAGAAAATATATATATATATTTTTGGTATACCGAAATATCAAAATTTTTTATCGGTAGATATCGATACCGATACCGAACTGATTTTTTCGGTACGGCGACTATATCATATCGAAAATTTTGATATACCTAAATTTTGATATTTTTTGATATTTTTCGATACGACGAGCTCGGCATACCTAGTTTTTTATTTTTTTCCCCACCCCTAGGTGTTTCCCTATATAAAAAAATTATACAAATGACCATTAAACACTTGGGGCATGTATTGAATTTTGGCTTTTGATTATGACACGTGACAAGTATTTAATTTGTGTAATAGGAGATGAAATACCATTTTGTAACAGGTGATCCCATTTGAGGCGATCTAGCAAACCTGGTTAATTGGTTAATTGAAATAATTAATATAGTAAAAAAATTCAAAAAATGATGCGTTGATATTATATATATATATATATATATATATATATATATATATATATATATATATATATATATCATTTTATCATTTTTGTCATTAAAAAAAAATTATTCATTCTATTTTTTGATTAATATGATACACACAATAATATTACTATTATACTGAATTCACTATGCATCAGCTCATACTCAACACTAATACAACCACTCACTACATTTAAAATATTATTTCTTTTACTTCATTACACTTTAAAATACTATATTCCTTAATCCACATACAAAAAATAAACGGACAATTGTCAAGAGAACGGAAGGAGTATTAAGTATTAAATTCTATTTAATAGTGTATAGTGGGTATTTTTTTAATAGTTGTATAATTCGTTTACATTCAATTTTTTCAGTACATCTTGAGTGCATCGAGAAGAATTTGCTATAGGAGATATATTGATAATTTTATTTAATTAAAATATTTTATGATATATATATATATATATAAATATCTTATATATACTAATTACGAATACGCTACTATAAATAACTTTTTAAAAGTATGAGGTGTCGCGACGTGGTTAATTATCATATATTTTTTATTTTTTTATTTTAATATCACATATATAATCTTTCTATTTTTATTTATTTATTTATTTTTATTTATTTTATTATTATTATTATTATTCATGTATATCTTCAAATTAAATATACCTTTAATCATATTTTTTGATTGGTTAGGAATACTACTTTTATTTATAATAATAATAATAATAATAATTATTATTATTATTATTATTATTATTATTAGAGAATGACTAGGGTATGACCGGTCCTACCAAATTTTGGTGGAACCGGATCCCACATCACAGCACTAATAAATCTCGCGGGTCAATGAGTTTAGCCGGATCCTTTCCATATTTTTCTAATATATGATTTCTCGCTCATCTCTTCCCTCTCTCACTCTTCCTCGTTTCTTCATTAGAGTTGAAATATATCTCCTCATGTCCTTCGATTTTTTTCTGGACATTCTCCACCCAAAGAGATTCTCTTCCTGCTGCTAGAGCTTGTGGAGGAGAAAATGGCTGGGGCTCCGCGAGATCTGTCAGCGGCGAAATTCAGTTTTCAGTGGTGCTCTTCCTATGTGGGGTCTCGACGATATGAGTTTCCGCCATTGATTACGAAGAAATTGAGTTTCAAAAGGAATTATGGAAAGATGAACTGGATTTAAGATTTTTGTAGATGGAGAATTGCAGATGGATTTGAGATTTGGCAGGGTTGAAACCATCTATGGCAGCGTCGATCTCCATTAGTGGGTAAGAGGTCGCAACCCAATTTTGTTGCGAACCACCCCCAAGACCTTGCCAAACACTCCTTGTCGCGTCTCAGCCTTATGCTTGTCATTTAGATATCCAGTTTTGTTTCTAATAGGGATTTAAGTTTTTTCTTGAAATTGGGAATTTCAATGTGTTCATTTCTATGGTTACTAATTATAATTTACTTTGGTTGATTCCTTAGTTTTATTTGCCGAAGAGTACATGAATTGCAACATTTGACGAAGGTGGCGTTGTCTTCTCCCCAAGAGACGATGTGGTTGGTGGCGAGATAGTCGACCAGCGGGTAGGTTTTGGTCAGAAAGCATCCGGAACGGATTTGTGGGAGTCTAAGGATAACAGAATGACTTCACAGTTGTCCAGCATCAGAGCCATGGATATCAGGGTTTTGTTTTCAGAGGGTTTAATTTGCAGAAGAAGGTGAGGAGAGAGAGTATTTAGAGAGAGATGTTGTTTCACTCCACCTCGGGTCTGTGTACGTGTGTGTAGTGGTGAGAGAGGAGAAGAGGGGAATATGTCTCTCTCTCTCTAAAACTGTGAAATAAGGGCATTTCAAGACAAACCCATGACAATCCACCCGCTCTTTATTCATTACTATTACAATTGCTCTATCTTCCATTTTTATTTTTTATTTTTGTTTTTATTTTAAACTTCATTAAAATTTTGATAAACTAAGCTGATTAATGGATTATCATAACATTTTCTTTAAATCTAATGGATTACCATAGGTTGGTGGCGACTGTTTGTCCCTGTTAAGTGGCACTGCTATTTCTATCGTTTGATTCGTTTCTTATTTACCCCCTTTCTACAGGCTGAGACTGAGGAACTAGCTGTCAAAGTTCAAGGGCTTGTATGCTCATGACGAACTTGCATTAGCTGGGATATTAATGGAAAGCTCTGAGAAATTTAAGCTTGAAATTAATGAAATTTTATGTTTTATTTTTATTTTTATACAATTGCTAGTATGCATTATCAAGAATCAAATAGTTGTCAAATAAATTTAAGAGTCATCTAATTAATTTCAAAAAGTAATCTATTTAATTTCAAAGAGTAACATATGTCAGTATATTAAGAGTATCAAATTGAAGAGTAATCCAATAAATTTTAGAGTGATCTAATTAATTCCAAAGAGTAATCTATTTAATTCCAAAGAGCAACCTATATATATTAAGAATCTCAAATCAAAGAGTGGTCCAATAAATTTAAGAGTCACCTAATTAATTTCAAAGAGTGACATATATATATTAAGAGTGTTAAATCAAAGAGTAGTCCAATAAATTTAAGAGCGACCTAATTAATTTCAAAGAGTAACCTAATTAATTCCAAAAAGTAACCTATTTAATTTCAAAGAGTAACATATGTATATTAAGAGTCTCAAATCAAATAGTGGTCCAATAAACTTAAGAGTGACCTAATTAATTTCAAAGAGTAACCTAATTAATTCCAAAGAGTAATCTAATTATTTTCATAGAGTGATCTAAAAACGTACAAGAAGTAGAAGTGCCATTAGTACTCCAAACGCTATGCTGTTCATTCCAACTAGAAGGCCCACTCCAGACTTGTAGGACTGGGGAGTACAAGTGAGACTGTGGCACCATTTTTTCTAGGTATCTACATTCGAATTCTTATTTCATCTTCTAACGCCACGATCTAATAATTGTTTGCTTTGGTTTTGTTAATCACAATGATTCATTCATTTATTTCCTCAAAAGTATTCAACAATACAAAATGCAATAATTTCTCTTCTTTCTAATTAACAAAAGTGATTGTATTTGGCTGCATCTTGTGTACTAAAATTGTGTAATATCTTCAATGTGACCCATACAAGATAGATGAATAAATTTCTGTCAAAAAAATGAATAAATTAAAGAAAAAAGAAAAATACTTAATTTATTCCTTTCAAGGTATGATATATTTTATAATGTCAAAAAACGTGTAAAAAAATTGATAGAATTTTGAATTAGGTAGCAATTAATATAATGAAGAGAAGTTAATTTGCAGGTTGATTTTGTTGGAGATATCTCTGATTTACTATCAGCTCACCCACTGTCCCCACTGTTGTCCCTCCACCACTTCGACTCGGTGGACCCCATATTCCCCACCAAGGATCGCTTGGAATCCACGCGCCGCCTCATGACGGCGGCGACAGCCGACCAATCCAGGATGCTGCAGCAAACCATCTGCCATTTCCACCAAAAAAAACTGGACGTTCTCGATATCGTGGATCAAGTCATTGCCATCGCAAGAGTAACCTAAAAAATTGTTAGACGAATTAGAATAAAACATTCACAAATTAAAATAAAGAGTAATCCAAAAGAATTTTCATAGGAACATAATTTATTATAAAAAGTAAAACAATTCAAAGAAAAGAGTAATCTAGAAAATTGTTGATGAATAAAAATAAAACAGTAACAAATCAAAATAAAGAGTATTTCAAAAGATGATTCATAGTAACCTAATTTATTACAAAGAGTAACCCAATTAAAAAAAAGTAACCTAGAAAATTGTTGATGAATCAGAATATAACATTAACAAATCAAAATAAAGAGTAATCCAAAAAATTATTCATAGTAACCCAATTCATTATAAAAAAATAATCAAATTAATAGACTAAGATGACTTATCCAAACTCCAAAACAACAAATAAGTGGGAGGGGAAGAGACGTCGAACACTCAGTATTCATCAAATACCAGCTGGTTGCATTTACAAAACTGAAAAAAATGATATTTTGGAATGATATTTGAATCATAAAAAGAGTGGGATGACATAACACCAGAAGACAAACTATGTAAAATGCCCTGTCTCACCACTTCAGAAAAGGTCAGAATTTTTAATCCCCAAGTCCAGAAGCCAAAAGAACACCAGCATACAATTCTCTTTCCACTAGTTTCCAAGTTGCTATATTATTTTCTGTTCAAAAGCTAGTTGCATAAACAAAAGCCAACAATCGTCTTCGACGAAGATAGAGGGGGAATGTGTTATCTACAACTTTTCTTACACGTGTGGTGACAACAATACTTTTTAGCCTGAACCAATCTTCTTAATTGTCATTTTAAAAATTATCCAAAAATCATCCGACAATTCTAATATTGCTACGAGAGTATCCTTCTAATTAAAATCATCAGACACACAAACCGCAATCATCGTACACATGAATTAAAATATTATACGCCAGGCTAATGAAATGAAATGAATAAGATGAATGATAATGGACAACTACATTCTAAGCCTACACATCTCTCAAATCTAATCCCCAAATTGATAGAACCCAAATCTAATCTTCAATCACCTCAATCTCCTTCCTTCAAATATTCATGTCGATTCAAACTATAAACATAAAATAAGTCAACTCTTCATGGTGGTTATGGCTCTGCTTGCCCGCTGGAAAAATTGAGGGTGGATGTGCGTTTGGAAGGAGAAATAGAAGGTGCAGCGGCCACTGATTTTTGACCCAAGATGGTACTTCACGGAGACGATGATGGCAGCAGTGGCAGACGATGATGACAAGGTTTAGCATCGGAATAGGTGAGATCCCAAGTAAGGGGATCCGCCATTGATAGACCAATCTCTTAGCCAGAAGCTCGCCGGCAGCGGACGGATAGGGAATAAGGAACGGCGACGATCAAGGAACTTGGAAGTCAAATCTCCAATTCCGAGAGAAAGCCCAAACAGTGGGCTTGACGTGAGCGACGACCTATGCCGCAGCCAGTCGAAATTGCGATGTCCATCGAAAGGAGATGTAGCAGGAAAGAGGAATGGGAAGGACAGAAGAGAGAGAAAGTCGGTGAAAAGAAAATCCAATTTAAATGTAACCCATTTACTTTGAAAGATCCGGTTGTATCAGTTTTAAGAAAAAGACGGTCCTATTCTAGTCTTTGCCTTATTATTATTATCATCATCTTCTTTAAATCATGTAAATCTATAAATTAAAGACCACCTTTAATCATATTTTTTTGATTGATTAGGAATAGATAATCAATAAAACATAAATATATCCAATTATTATTATTATTATTATTATTATTATTATTATTATTATTATTCATGTACATTTACTACTTTTATTTTATTATTATAATAATATATTATTATAATAATAATAATAATTATTATTATTATTAATAGTATTCATGTATATCTTTAAATTATGTATATCTATAAATTAAATACCACTTTTAATTATATTTTTTTATGGGTTATAATAATTTATCTGCGTATTACGTGGGGAAATGTACTCGTATATATATATATATATATATATATATATATATATATATATATATATATATATATATATATATATATATATATATATATATATATATATATATATAAAATTTTTCATTTTATGAATAATTTCACATATATTTATTTGTTCCATAATTATCTTCATACTTTAAAAAAAATAAAAATAAAATAACACCCAACTAAAAACTATAAAATAATTTACAATTTTTTAATACCTTAATATATCAAACTATCCGTAAACGAGCAAGTGAAAAAAAAAAATCTCTCAAAATATAGCATAACAATTAACATTTTTATAGGACTGAGTAAAATATAAGTTAACATTTTTTAAATACTAGTGTATAGCACTTGCACGTTACATGTACGTTTTATTTAATATAAAAATTGTATAAATATTTTTTTAATAATTATCTAATATGATTTAATATTACAAATAATTAAGTTATGGGTTAAACTATGGATACAGTAAATAAAATAAAGTAAAGTTATTTTGAATCCAAATATATTTTATAATTCATGTGTAAGGACGTTATTTATACTCACTCTTTGTTCAATTTTTACATTACCTTTTTTTATAATTTACAAAGGATTCGTAAAGATATAAGTTGTACATGAGTATATTGTTATTTACTAAAAATAAGTTTGTTGAATGATTAACTTGAAAGTCTTATTTTTGTCTTTTTTATTATTTATTATTTTTATTTTTATAATATAAGAATCATTAAATTAATTTATATATGCTCCTCTGTTGATTAGATTTTTTGTTTCTTTAAGTAGTATTAATCATTTATAAAATGTTAAAAATTTATATTAGTATAGAAATAATGGGTCTATTAAGTGATTGATTGAAAAGAAAAACAAAATTGTCACAAAAATCTTAAAAGCATAAAATTTATTTACGAATACTCTATTTTATTTTGATCTTAAAAATTATATTAGTAAAAACATTACATATAAAAAACCGAATTTAAAGAATATGCATATTTGGTGTTTTCAACCAGTTAAAAATTATAAGAATATATATTGGTACATCAAAAAAATAAAATACTTACTTTAGAGCATAATTTTTTTATAATTATTATTTAACAGGTCATGTGAATTATAAACTATAGAAGTTTAAGAGACTAAATACATGAATTTTAGATAATTAGTAAAAATAAATAAATAATTTATAACCATATTAAATAAGGATTAGGATGTATAAAAGTGAAACTATTAGGAGTATAGTAAAACCATTAAGGATATTAATTGGTCGTTTGACTTACTCATAAGCAACGCTGCTTCTGCTTCTATATTTCCTCCGCAACATAAACATGCATCTTGGAATTTAGCTATGTATATCCCAACTTTAGATGACAAATTGAAATGGTGAATAAAATAAATCTATGCATTGAGAGAATAATATTTCAGCGATTCTGATATGAATAAATTATTAAAATTTACCATAAGTCCGTCTAGAATGTTATTTGATTTAGTTCCAAGTTCCAGCTGTCAAAATAAGAAAGGATTTAAAAATCAGTCATTGCAACAAGTCCTATTTGCAACCATAGGTCACAGTAAAAATCAACATATAAACACAAATTCAACCCACAATATATAAAGACCTGCTCAAGTAGTACAATGATAAATCAATGAAAAAATATCTCGATTTGTTCAACCAATTTTCAATTAATTTTCTTCAGCCAAATGCATATAGATGCATATATTATAGTACTTTAATAATTCACATGAATAATAAAAATTAAATAGTTAAACAGATCTAAGTAGAAAAGATGCACGAAAAAAAATAAAAAAGTAGTTAAACAGATTTAAGTAGAATTGAACTACATTAACATTTGAATTTTGGCTTTTATATGATCAAGTAAATCAAATACTTAAGTGGACGATTAATTCAATCTGTCGAAAACCACTATGTAATGACATTAAAAAGACCTTTTCATGACCCTTAGAATTCTAATTTATTATAAGAGAATGTTTAGAAAACATGGGTACATTGAATGTTGGGAATGAACGGTTTTAACTATTGCTTCATTATGTTAAAAGTTAATTAATATGGGGTGGCTGTTCACAGCCACGAAATTTCTAAACATACCCCAAATACTAAATAGACCCCAATAAAAATTAAAAAAATATATAAAATGTCTATTATATGTACCCCATTTATGACAACTATACCCCTTTAATTATCAAATCTAATAGTTCACTATTACTTTCTTATTTCTAACATAATTTTGTCTCGTAGTCTACAGAAGAAGGGAAGAAGATGAGATCATTCTATCTAAATATCAATTAACGTATCCAAACATGAACTAATCAAGATCAAATTGATAAAAAATATGATTTCAACATATATTAACAATTATTTCCTATCTGTATTCTTCATTTTTTAATACCACGATTACTTATCTAGCAATGTATAGAATACATTGATAATGGGGATAAAATCTTTTTGTTGTTCAAGAAAAAATAAAGAATAAATGGATTCAAATGCCCATATAAAATATTCTTGTTGTTCAAGAAAATAAAAATGGATGGAAAGGATTCAAATTCCCATTCATTCAGACTGCAAAGCTTTGAAGAGTAGTCATTGACTATGTTTAAAGTCATTTGAGACACGTCAGATCAAATAGATTGTGTAGCCATGAATAATAACTAGGGTAAAGGCTAAAGAGGGTTTTATGATCAACCCACAATCAAAGGGGTCATTGGTTCTGAATCTTCACCACTGGCGGCTTGTTATGATCTGATGAAGGAATTTGCTCGGTGGTGGAAGCGACAACTCCTTTAAATTTATATAATTTTAGGGTATGTTCAATTATATAAGGTTATTTATGTTATAATAATTAAGATATTTAAATTTAATACTTTTTGGGGGTGCATTTAGCCATTTTGGGGTACAAATAGCTGATCCCTAATATAAAAGGGTATTTAAGTCATATCATTTAAGAGTATTTTAATTTAATCTTTCTTGGGGTATGTTTAGAAATGTCGAGGTGCGAATAGCCATCCTCAATTAATATTTATCATTATGAAAAATGTTAGAAATTGGTAAATTAATTAGTTGATAATGATATATAATAGGGATATAATTATTTAAAAATTTTCTCATGCCCTTGTCACTTTTAATATACTAGTATTTTAGACGTGCGTCGCACATCGCAAACACATTATGTTCCGTAATATTTTGTTTGGGTTTTTTGGCATTTTTTCGTCAACGGGACAATGTCACAATTAATAAAGGCAAAAAAGTCACTTGCGAATGAACAATCATGTTGAATAGCTATCTGAGATTTTAAGCAAGAATAAGTGATACAAATAATTGCATGTTCAGAAGATTTGTGCTATTCGAAATTAATCATATTGGCAACTTAGCAACTATCAATATATAAGTTGGGAAAGATGCTCAGTTTATAACCTTGTCAGGAAGGTCCCACAGCTGAGAATACAGCCCCATTCAATACATTGGTGGAAGAAATTTCATTAGCCTTTGGAGCAACTAAGTTGCTGCTAATGGCTTGCAATTGCATTGCAGCAGACCATGATCTCAAAACACTCCACGACAAAGACCTGAATTGAGTGAAAGACCTCTGCTCTATAGCATTATGTCACCTGAATGATTGGTTTCTATGTGAAACTGTGGCGTTAGAATCCTTCTCAACAAGCATTGCAATGGCTGGATTGATCAAAGCCCCCTCAGCTCTTTGAATCTGACCTTCACCAATGTTCTTGAGTTGTTTTTATCACTGCCTAACACTTTTTTCGATCAAAGCTTTAACACTACTTTTAAAGAATTCGGAGATGTATTGATCCATGGGGGGGTTACTCAAGCTGTCCTAATGGTTGAAAACAATCACCCTGAATTCCTCCTGGCAGTAGAGGAATGTATCTGGAAGTTTCCAAATACACGGGATTGACAACAGCTCCTCCACCGGTGCAATCGTTAAATCCTGAACTTATTGGAGACTTGCTTCTGGAATCCCAATAGCTTCTCCGCCGGCGCCGGTGTTAAATCCTGTAACTTATCGGAGACTTGCCACTGGAAGGATTCGAGATAGATTTCTCGACCAGGGTATTCGTGGGTGCACGACTCCATGAAATGGACCTGATCATGACATCGACTCAGAATAAAAAATCCAAAGTTAAAAGAATATGAAGATGCTTCTTGATAAACTTATATTCTCCTATAGCTTGAGTGGCAGATATAAAATCTTTAACTGGACACACAATTGTTTACTTTTTAAAACACGCAGAAAGAAGAAGTTTAAGATGACAGCAAGCAATTTGTAGTTCATTAGGATTTATCATTAGGAGATTAAATGATAGTGGAATTAGTATTTAGTAGTTAACTGTTTCTTGTGGTTGGATTGTATGTCACCAAATCACAACAATGCTTATTGTATAAAATGTGAAATTTCTACTCGAACTATAAACCAATTAATCTAATAAGAGAATAATTTCACACCCTGAGAGTTGTAATCGTCATAGAAAAAATAAATGAGATTTTTCATGAACATTCAAGAATAAGAAGAATTTTAATAATAATCAATGAGAAAACTGATTTGAGATCAAGAGTTCCATAAGCAGTTATAATCTTTTGATCAGAGAACCCTTAGATACCCAAAACACCTTATATGGGTCGCACCGCAACGATGATTTCCCCACTTCTGAGCCCCCAATTCTTTTCTATCTTTTTCATTCGTCTATCTAAGTCAATAGCATTGCAACCAGATATCTCGACGCCGTGCTGTTTACGAATCTGTAATGCAAAAAATCAAATTTAAACACCAAATTCAATTTGTAAAATCGCCAAAAACATAATCCGAAAGAGCTAATTTTGCGAGCTAAAGGAGAAGAAGATTGTGCACCAAATACTCCAGTAGACATGCTTCCGACAATGGAACTCCCAATCTGCGCACTAAAAGGACTGGCACTACCAAAAGATTTTTGGATTTAAAGGATCGTTTGAGCCATTATTAGTCTACCCAAAAAATCAAGACTTTACCAACTAAACAACACGGGTTTCTTTTCAAGATTGCTTTTGGAGATGAAAGTGAAAGTCCAACTTCCAAACAAAGCATCCCGCCTAAAGTTCATCTCTAAGTCACCATCCTCTCTCCATTTCACTTACACATCCATTTACAAATTTAAAATTAAAATTTTGTTTATTCATACAAACAAATTGCAATGAATAACAATACTTTAAAACTTGAGGCAAGTCCAAAAAAGAATGAACTATAACAAACAAAAATTTGTTTGGAGCAAGTTTGTCTACTTCCACCTACATGCAAAAGAGTATCAACCTGGTCCACTTAATATTTAATACCTTTTCTGCCACTGGACATAAAAAAATCACAAAATAGAGTACTTAATTTCATATGTAACTCCAAAAATTGTAGCATGCAAGTCAAGAAATAAAGAAAATACAGATTATTAACACTTCCAATAAATTTAAGGTTGTAAAGAAGCACCTTTCGGGAAATTGTTAGATTGTATACTAAAAGTCTAGTTTTAGTATGAACAATGTTATAACAATTTATTTGAAATGAGAATCATATGATCAAATGACTGCGTCTTATAATTTATTTATATGTTCGATGCAATAGTCCACTTACTTTATACTGTAGATAATATGTTGTGCGATAACATACGGAAGATCATATTATCGGTTTCCTTATAAAGTATAAACAGATGCTCACAACCGAGATAGACAAGGACTCTCTATCGGGATGGTTGTAGTGTGGTTTGGTATTAGCTTGTCTTGGCTATATAATCACATTAGTGCACTTGTGTGTATTGAGCAGGACCGCTTGAGATCGTTTGACTTATACTGACTTATAAAAGAACTTGATCTCTATTATTATGGATGTTCGTGCTCTTAATCCCTATATAATAACCTCGACACGTAGGGTAGTATGTACTTCTTTGATTCATCAATGGGTGAGATTTACATGTAATTAAATCAACAAACTCGGTGAGTTGGGAAGTAGTGTTGTCTCTATGGTGTGCTGTTGATTATAGAAGGAATCTGTGTCAGTCATAGGTTGATGATGTCCCCTTGAGGAGCTCATAAGGATTATCATGTAAACCCTCCAGGTGGATTTGTTCTGGCATGATAATGAGGTTGAGTGGTACTACTCTCGGATGAGATATTAATTAATAGAGTTGTCAGTAACTTAATTAATTAATGGACATTGTATATCATAAACATGGGGAGACTGTCGGGCTCATAATAAGAAGGAGCCCATAACGTAATTATGGGATTAGAACGGTAGTGCAGTAATAATATTTTAGTGGTATATATTATTATTATTGGACTTAAGTATAAGCTTTGGGCTAAACTTGGATACTTAAGCCCAATGGAGGCCCAACTCTAATTTCTCCTCCTGGTCCCTGCTGTAGCCCATATATAAGTCATCTCAGCTGTCCGGAAACCTTAATCTATGAGATTAATCATGCCTAACACTGTGATGGGGTGAGGGAACGGTAGAATGAGAAGATCTCAAAGATCGTCGCCCACACGACGTCGAGATTGGACTTGGGAATACAGCAGAAGACTGGAAGGTTGTTTGCTGCTGCTGTCCACCATCTTCTATAATTTTTATAAAATCATACAGACCTCAGAATTGGATGTGTGATATACTGATGGAAAGCCACGGAAGAGAGAATCGTGTTGCGCATAGATCACTCAAATCTAATATCGAATGAGAGAGTTATGCCAAAAACGGTGAGATTACGCAGGCTGGTGGCGAGAATTCATCGTCTTCAACATACCCTGGTGAAAGGTAATACATTTCTTGTTTTCATGCTTCCGCTGTATGTTAGAAATGTATGGAGTCCTAACAGGTCATGTTAACCAAATGATCAAACGCCAACAATTGGTATCTGAGCTTCAGTTTCGTGGTGAAGCGTGAAACGTTAGGCTAGGGTTTATGTGATTTTATTTTTTTTGAAATTAGAATGACATGAGATTAGGTTTTGGAATAATTGCTTTATCCATGGAAACCCTCTATCTGTTGTCGATTGTATTCGGTGATTCACGACCACTATGAGAGATCAAAGTCATACACGATGGTAAGCGTGTGTTTTGGATGATGCGGAAAGCAAACGGAAGCAGTTCGATGGAGCCCGGTTGCGAGCGGCAGCGCGCACGGTAGAGGCAGGTGATGCTCGTTTGCAAGAAAAACCCACACGGTGACGCGAATCTGCTTGCGGGAAGTCGTGCGCTGGTAGTTTTCCCATCACATAGCTGCAAGGCGTACGACGGCGAGGGTGGCGATATTCAACCGCACATGGACGAAGGCTGTGTGTGCGGGTGGTTACATGACTTAGGGCCCAAGTCTTTCCTTCTTACCTAAGTCACATGTTTAATTGCCTAAATTGATTTTATGGGTTGACCTAGTCAATTCAATATTTGGTATTTTTTTATCCTTATATATAATTGCTTATAATTGTTTTATTTGCCAATTATTGTTATATATTTGGATAATATACATGTTCTCTGTGATTTACTGTCTTAAATAACTAAGTGTGAGAGGGGATTGATAATTAATTCCCGCGGCCTCCATTATTGGCTTGTAAGTGATCTGAGTAAACTTGCGTGTTGGCTTAGACCTTCCTCCCCATCGGATGAGTTTATTCACGGATCACTGGTACAGACTTCATTAATAATTATTATTTGTAATGTGATGCACATGAACTTGCGTATTGGCATAGACCTTCCTCCCCATTGGATGAGTTTATTTGTGGATCACTGTACAAACTTATAATTGATGACTGTAGGAAGTTATCCGAGCGCGTGTGTACTTCTCCATCTGTAAGGCACATAAGCTTGGGCCGCGGACTTGGAGTCAAATAATGGTTTACACTTAGATGTAAATAATAAGTATCCTCCCCATCGGAGTCACTGCTTTTATTTGCATGGCTAAAGAGGAACCGACTATTAATTATTTTGTCATGAGGTTAGGTTGACAAATGAAATTAATAGATAAAACATTCTTTTGTAAATGTTCGAGTTTGTAAACGTCCACACTATCATGGCTTGCAGACTCACGGTACTTGAGATGTTGGTGAATTTTAATTTTATATTGTTTTGAGGGAATCAATATAAATGGATAAAATTCAAATATTTGATCGGTGTATTTATTTATGATTCTCTGAATTTTCAAATGGTTTTTCCTTGCTTATTGTTTACTAAAAGAAACATATTTACTTGTCCAAAATTAGATGATTAGAAAAGAATCTTGGTTTTAAATTTTACTGCTTAGGAAAATAAAATGTGTTCTCACTAAAGATGTCATATGATGCCTATTAAAGTTTCTAGTGGAGAGGTGAGAGGTTCATAGAAATATGATGGTCTCATGCAACTCTACAGATACTTGAGTAAGTTAGAAAGGCAAGAGATCATGGATAGCTTGATGAATGAATTGGGAATGCTTGGAGTAGAAATTGAAGGGAAAACCTAGATCAATTTATTCTCCATAATTTGTCTGGACGTTTTGAGCAAGTTCTACCTGAAATACGAGCAGTTGTACATGGTGGGGAACTTCTGACAAAATATGTGGCGAAGGAAAGCCATTTTCATCAAGGTATGAACAAGGCTAGTATCTCATTCACCAGTCGTTGAAGCATGATTAGTGATGGCATCTACTGACACATTGTGTGTAGATACCAGAATCACTAAAAGTCTGCAACTAAGTGATGATGAGATTGTTATGTGCATGGGTAATACTACGAGAGTAGTGGCTGTTGCAGTGGGAGTAGTTTATTTAACTTGTGATATGAATAAATGTTTGAATATGAGAAATTGTCTTTACGCACGTTTTTCATAGAAAGAATTTAATTTTAATTTCTATGCATTTACGGATGGATACTCCATTTTATTTAAATGACATGGTCATAGTGATGAGGGATGGAGCTATAATCTGTTGTTGTACGTTGGTGGAAAATTTGTACTCTTAAATCATGTTTATCCCACGGATGCAACAAATAGTAATTAATAATGCGTCTTCTAATCCTAATAAGAGAAAGACTCTTATGGAAATGATTAGATAGATGATGAATTATTTAGAATTACTAAATTCATTTTTTGAGTATGCCCTAGAAACAACATGTCGTATAATGTTTGTCTGTTTGTGGGATAGTCTAGAAAAATGGAGGGTGTTGATTTATTTATTCCAAAAGATCGAAGGGTGATTGTTAACACAAACACTAGATTTTGGAAAAGGGCTATGTAATAAATCACAAACCTATGTATAAATTGTTCTGAAGGTAGTGAGAGGGAAAACACAAAGTATTAGTACCAAGTGTACAAGAGGATATACCACAAGGTAAACTGCAATGCGTGTCACGTCTGATGCACAATTGTGTGTTGTGCCTTGTCGTAGTGGGAGGATTGTTCTACAACCTGATAAGATATATGTTTTGGGAGAGTCGTGAGACTTGGTCCCCTAGTAAACATGGAATAGACCCACGGATACGACGAAGCACTACAAGATAGAAATGCCCAATCTTAGCAAAGTTCAATGGTTTCTGAAATAGAATTGATGGATTCTAAATTAAGTCTGGGAGCTTGTACGATCACTAAAGGCCATTGGAAGTAGTCATACAAAATAAAAGAGGATAATTCGGTAAGGTGAAAACCTTGGAAGCAAAGCTTATTGCAAAAAGGTATAATCAGAAAGAAAAGGTTCGATTATGAGAAAACCTATTCTCCGATAGCTATGCCTACATTGATCCGGACTCTTTTATCTGTTGTTGCTCATATGAAATATGAGGGATAACAAATAGATGTCAAGAAATCTTTCCTGATTGGAAGTCTTGAGGAAAACATCTATGTGAAGCAACCAGAGTGATTCATTGCAAAGGGCTAAGAGCATTATGATAGTAAGCTTAAAAGTGTCCATCGATGGACTAAAGCAAGCTTCAGAACATGAAACATCTGTTTTGATGAGGTAAATCCAGTGACATGGATTTAATCAATGTTCGGATGGGGCTTGTGTATTGAAAAGAGTGACGGAAACGTGGTGGTATTTCTTATACTATACGTAGATAGTATCTTGCTCATTGGAGTCAATGAAAGAGTATTGTCGGGCGTATGGGGTATGGTTAATAAGGCAGTAAGAAATGAAGGACTTAAGAAAAGCAAAATATATCCTTTTGATCACGGTAATACGGGTCACAAGAAAGGATGTTATGCTTGTCTCAAGCTTCATGAATTGATACAATTCCTACTCGTTTATCATGTGACTTTATCTAAGGAAATGTGTCTTGAGACACAAAAGAAGATAAAGGTGATGAAAGCGGTTTCTTATGCTTCGGCGAATAAGGAAGCTTAATCCAAGGAATGCTATGCACGAGAATGGATATCTGTTTTGCCGATTGCATTAACAGTGGGTATCAAAGGTAACCCGAAATAAGAATGTTAAACTGCGGTAACACATAATTTTGAAGTACCTAAAAAGGAATAGAAATTATATGTGAACTTACCGGACAGATTCACTGCTTCTTGCGAGTTACATAGATTCAGATTTTTCAAATCAAATAGGGACGATAGTAAATCCACCTCGAAGGTTATGTGTTTAATTTTAGGAAGTAGAGCCATAATGTGGAGGAGTGATATATAGAAATATATTTCAGACTCCGGACTCCATCATGGAAAGATGATAAATTGGAGCCTATGAGACAGCCAAAGTATTTGTATGACTCTAGAAACTTCATGATGGACTTTGAAGTGTTTATAAGTTTGCCCAAGGTTATCACAATTTATTTTGTTGATAATTGGTGCAGTTACAAACTTGAAGGAATCACAAGTCCATAAGGCAATTAAACACATGGAGCGCAAGTACCACCTATTACGAGAAATCGTATGATGAGGGGAAGGTTGTTGTCGCCTAGATTGCATCGGATGATAACCTAGTAAATCCATTTACAAGGACCTTAAGGCAAGAGCTTTTTATGGTCGTGTAGTGGGAGTGGGAATCAGATGTATGGCAGAAGACATGACAACATAGTCATTTAGTATAAGTGGGAGATTGTTAAATTGTATACTAAAAGTCTTATTTTAGTACGAACAATGTTATAACAATTTATTTGAAATGAGAATCATAAGATCAAATGATTGCATCTTATAATTATTTATATGTTCGATGCAATAGTCCACTTACTTTATACTGTAGATAATATGTTGTGCGACAACACGCGGAAGATCATATTATCAGTTTCCTTATAAAGTATAAACAGATGCTCACAACGGAGATAGACGGGGACTCTCTATCGGGATGATTGTAGTATGGTTTGATATTAGCTTGTCTTGGCTATTGAATCACATTAGTGCACTTGTGTGTATTTAGCAGGACTGCTTGATATCGTTCGACTTATACTGACTTATAGAAGAACTTGATCTCTGTTATTATGGATGTTCATGCTCTTAATCCCTATACAATAACCTCGACACGTAGGGCAGTATGTACTTCTTTGATTCATCAATGGGTGAGATTTACATGTAATTAAATCAACAAACTTGGTGAGTTGGGAAGTAGTGTTGTCTCTATGGTGTGCTGTTGATTATAGAAGGAATCCGTGTCCGTCATAGGTTGATGATGTCCCCTTGAGGAGCTCATAAGGATTATCATGTAAACCCTCCAGGTGGATTTATTCCGGCATGATAATGAGGTTGAGTGGTACTACTCTCGGATGAGATATTAATTAATGGAGTTGTCAGTAACTTAATTAATTAATGGACATTGTATATCTTAAACATGGGGAGACTGTCAGACTCATAATAAGAAGGAGCCCATAACGTAATTATGGGATTAGAACGGTAGTGCAGTAATAATATTTTAGTGGTATATATTATTATTATTGGACTTAAGTATAAGCTTTGGGCTAAACTTGGATACTTAAGCCCAATGGAGGCCCAACTCTAATTCTCCTCCTGGTCCCTGCTGTAGCCCATATATAAGTCATCTCAACTGTCCGGAAACCCTAATCTATGAGATTAATCACGCCTAACACTGTGAGGAGGGTGAAGGAATAGCAGAATGAGAAGATCTCGAAGATCGTCGCCCACACGACGTCGAGATTGGACTTGGGAATATAGCAGAAGACTGGAAGGTTATTTGCTGCTCTTGTCCGCCACCTTCTATAATTTTTATAAAATCGTATAGACCTCAAAATTAGACGTGTGATATACTGATGGAAATCCATGGAAGATAGGATCATTTTGGGAAATAGATCACTCAAATTGGATATCGGATGAGAGAGTAATGCCCAAAACGGTGAGGCTGCGCAGGCTGGTGGCGAGAATTCATCGTCTTCAACATACCCTGGTGAAAGGTAATACGTTTCTTGTTTTCATGCTTCCGCTGTATATTAGAAACGTATGGAACCCTAATGAGTCATGTTAACCAAATGATCAAACGTTAAAAAGGTATCCGTCAAACCAATCTGTAGTCACTACCGCAATCCAATTATTGCATATGATCCCCAACAGTTCTCAACATAAAAGGCTAGAGAATGAGATATTAATAGAGTTAATTTCAAGAATTTGAGGTTATCAATAAAAATAAATGACAGTAAATAGACTAAATAGATATTAATCATATTTAGAAAAGATAAAACAACAACAAAGCTAAATAATTGTTTATTAATCTCCTGACCGTGCACTCCGTCTAGCTTCATCAAAGCAACTACGAAGACTTGGTTTAGAATTGATCATAATACCAAGTTTAAACTTTAAAAGCTAAAATTAAAAAATAAAAGCAGAGTGTAGAGAAAAACCTAACCTGAGGAAGCCTTCAAAATCTATCTCTTCCATCATATGTGAAAGTGATTTTCCCAACTGTTATCTTATCTCCTCGTACAATATTAACCCTACAATTCTGATTCTTCATCGTAATGAACTAAAAATATAAGTAAAGATTATTAAGGCCCAATATTTGTTGTATACCAAAGAAAAATTAAAATGATCTTAGATATCTTGCTCAATCTCATATTCACAATACTGTTTGTGATTCCGAAAAGTTAACAGAATTGATGCTAATTTTACATTGATATACTAATTAAAAAGCTATTCAATTAAATCATTTTTTATGCAAAAGAATGACCCATACGACATACCTCACTTGCAATTGTAACTCCAGTAACAATGGATTCCAAAGTCAAGTAAGTCAGACCACACCTCCCTCTTCAGAATCTTCAAGTGTGCAAATACCACAGCGAAAAATAAAGTTATGGAGAAAGGCGTACCCTAAATACAATACAATGAAAGAAGGAAGCAGGTTTAATAAATCATGAGATTCGATCCTTGGATGTCAAAATGTAACATCTCTATAAGGAGTAGTAGTAGAAAAACATACTTGAAAACAAATAATCTAAATCATCAAGTATTACTCTCAGCACAACAACAATACATCCACTCTATGCATCTCCATATAAGCTAATCAGAAAAAAGTTTATTTTTAAAAAAATCCACCACTATTCTTAAAAATAATAATAAACAATGAAATAATGAGCAGTCACCTGTTGACATTGCTCAACATTCATACCATATAATCCCAGCTTTTGTTTACTACCAATTATCTAAGCCTCTTTACAACTTTGTGCCAACATTTTCCCTGTCACACATAAAATATTTATTAGGGTGGTTGGAACTTCACATACTTAAATTAAGTATGTATTATGAAATCATAAATGTCATCTCTTTAATGCAGTGATTCATATTAGTAAAAATTTAGAACGATACATGTAAATATATTAAGATCAAGATCTTACCTTACTGATAGTGAAGAGCCTAATGAATTAATGGTTGGTGAATAACAAATAATGCATTCTTGAGTTGAAAATGGTAAGTTTGTGGCTGTAGATACAGATCCCCCTCGAACCCTCGACAAACTTCAGTCGATCCCCTTTTCTGGAATTTCGTGTAGTAGAACGATCCTTTTGTTCACCAGAATAACCACCACCACAGAAACATCACAAACACTTTGGAAGCACCACCATGAAGCAGAGGCAGGAGGTGGGTCTGACGCCTTCGCCTCTTATGGAAGTGGATTTGAAGGCGGATGTAGCTATTTTTCATGGGATTTCGAATGAAAACTCTCTCAATTCCTAATGCAGGAGAGAATGAAATGACTTAGATATGTTGTGGATTTTTAGCACTGAAGACCAAAATGCAGTCGACACTTTCTTATTTTTCTGCAAAAACTGATAAAAATGCAAAAGTTTTAGATTTCCAAAATGAATAAGCTTGCGTATCTCTAATTAATTTAGGTCCATTAATTAAGAGTAAGGCCAAGGACATAATAAGAGAAAATAATTGAGGGTAATATGGGAATAAAATATTTTACATAGACATGGCACTTTTAATATATTAGGATTAAGATTTTTACTTCTAATATATTAATGTTAAGCACGAAAATCCGTACTTTTTATAGGCCGTTTTCATATGATTATTATATTATTTTAACCTTATTTGTGGAGTTTATTACTTACTTTCATAATTTCTATAACTTCATAGATATTGAGATTTTGTAGAATTTAAGCCTAATATGAGGTGAAATTTATAGAGTTTTAAAAGGGGATAATAGGAGCATAATTGAATTGGGTACGCACGGTCATTATGCCGTGAGAAGTACATGAGGTGTCAAAGATTAAATTCTTAATTATCACAAGGGATATGCAAAATGAGTGATTTTGCAAACAATTTTGCGAACAATTGTGATTGCCACGTTATTCATGTTGTTGGGTAGTAGTTTATTGAAAAATTAAAAGAATTAGTAGAGCCCACACTTATTATGTGCATGCAAAAGTATTTTCTTAAGGCAGGCCCATGAAGAATTGTAGCCCACCGCATTACAACCCACATTACACATCTGATTATAAGAAGTAGTGAACATCAGACATCATCACACAACTCCAGAATGCCGTGAGATCACCTCTGTCACGCTACTTTTTGCCTCTCATCTCTAACCTTCACCCGCCTTTCATCCATCATCACTCACACTCAGTCACGGTATTTGCTACTTGAGAAGGAGAATGGAGGAGGATCATCAAGACGGAAAGGGAAGGCGGAGAATTACGCCGGACAAAGGGTTTTTTTTTTCTTTAATTTTCTATTTTTGATTCATAGACTCATGGGTATGAACAATTTTACCATGGTTGTTGCTTGTAATACCATGTGCTGGTTTTCTCTTGATAATTTTAGGGTTTGAAAATTTATCATGTTCATTTGAGATTTTAGACATGTGAAGTTTTTTTGCAAAATGTTTATTTCTTATTGACATTTTATTTTAAACTTATATGATCATGTTTCTTAATTCTTATGACATTATCATTGATTGTATGATTGAGTTTGAATGTGTTATAAGATTATATTTGTTATTTCGTAGCATTAAAAGGGATTGACCAATATATAACCTTTAATTGTTTGACCATCAATATAGGATACTTTATTATCTTTGAATGACAATTGTCAAGGAGAAATAGGGTAAGGAAGCCCTAATCCAATCCCTTTAGTACCTAGAAAGGATAGATCTCTTGCACTAGCCTATATGGAATTTTGCATGTGAATTGCCTATAAAGCGAATAAAGGATTGTGGGTGTTTAATTTCCTTAGTACCTAGAAAGGGAATAGGGGGTTATCTTATTAATTTGGTCCTAGGAATTTATGTTCTTTAAAACTATTAAATCTTACTTATCCATGAGTGGTTTAGAATGCTTAAGTGATCATTCCTATAAAATTCTGCATGATTTGATTCTCTTGTTTATTTGTCTTATTTCACATTATAAACTAGATTTTTCTAAAACTATCTTATTCTTGTCTCTTGAAACACCTGTGATTGAGTGTGGCTATTATTTTATTTATTTTATTTTATATTTATTTTTTTGCAATATTAGTTAATTAATTCCAATTCACAAAAGGTTACTTGTCTTAATTATTAGTGGTGTGAATTATTTAGTGCGTATCCTGTTTAACTTTAATCCCTTGGTTCGATATTTTATTTCTTGGTCATTCATTGTACACAACGGTAGAGTATTCTTGCTATATAAACACATAAGCAAAATTATGATCAAGAATACTCGGCAACAGCAATGGCGCCATTTTTTGGTATCATAAAAATATATTGGTGGAGTCTTTACTTTGTACCATGGGATACGATCCGCTCCTCCTGATCTCTGCTTGCTTGATTCCTCTTTTAAGGATTAGCACCTTCTGTGAGAAATCTTTTCCTAGTACTGTTGGAAAATCTTCGCCTGATCCTTTAGGAAAGACTCCTTCATTTGATGTGCAGATACCGGCTCCTAAATTAATGTATGCCGCAAAATACTCTGCACGGTGCTCCTTATATATCATCTCTACGGTGATATATATAGAAAATGGACTTGTGGTCATGGGTAGATCAGAACTTATAAAAAGCCTTTTCTAATGAACTTTGTATCTTTTTTCCTTGACTGTAAACTACATTCCATCTTGTAAACATTCCTAAGGTTTGTGATCCTTGAGAAACTCCAATCCCAGCACTAGTTCTTGTGGGAATCTTCCTGCAACTCCCTCGATTATTAGCTCAAGATCACTAAGTTTGAGTTGCCATTGGTATCTCCCAGTTGTTGGTTGTTGAAGATAATATAAGACATCACAAGGAATAAAGTTTTCCTTTTAAGTGATATCGAATATTACTTCGACTCCTTTCCATCATTCTGGGCATTTTAGTTCTCTTTGTTGTGAACTTTTCTTGGGGTCCTGGATTACCTCCACGATTGGTTTCTTTCCCCATCTCTTACTGATCATTCTATCTTCTTGGAAAGAAATCCTCCTTTTCTCGAATCTGAGGTTGTCTTGCTTACTCCAGACTGGCTTGTATTTGATTTGTAAATCCATGTCGTGGATTGGCGGTAACTCCATTATTTCTGGCCTGGTTGCACATGCAACCCTTTCGAACACTTCTAGTATCTCAATATACTCCTTCATTTGGAATAAATCCGAATGATGAGTGTTGGATAGAGCATATGAGATATTGTAGGTGATAGAGTACAGTCGGTTCCCTTCTTTCATCAAATCTTTATTCTTGAAATCTTGATAAAGGGTTAGTACTCTACTGAAATCTTTATCTGCCAAATTATAGGTAATCATGGGGTAGATGTAGGATACCACCTCCTGCATACAGGTTCCCTGAGATTCCACCCAAGCATGCCTCCCTCGTATTCTTGATTCTCTTATCAAATATTGCAATATTGATTAGTGTATCGATACCTTCTTTGAAAGTTGCTTTGATGAGGATCTGAATAGCTCCAATATGGATCCAGGACATAGTCTTAGTGACTTCTCTCTGGAGTTTACTGAGTTCCTTCTTGATCTCATCGATTGGAACTAGCTGCATTTCTATCATATTTCCTGTGAACTCCATAGGAATGATAATCTCTCATTTGGTGATGTGATGCTTTCTCTTTTTGAAGCTGAGAAACCTTTCCAATCTTCCTACAGTGAATCCAACGTATAGATTGAGTCTTAGGTCCTCCTTCATGATTCTCATAAGGGCTTTATGAGAAATGAATGTCTGGGAAAAAAATCCAGACATATCTTCTTGTATATCCTGCCTGAAGCTTTCTTCTTCACTCCGACTCATCTTCGGAGAACTCGTCTTAACTGAAGAACTCTTCTTCATAGATGCTCTCGTCTGAAGGTATATCCTCAAATTGATATACCTGTACCAGATATTGGAAGTAAATAGCTTTCTCCATTTCTAGAGTCGTTTCGAACAGTCGCACTCCTTGCTTCTGGTTCTCCGGGCAATCGGGTGAGATATGCCCTCTAGCTCCACAAGTGTAGCAGTTACAATCCTTGAATCTTGCATTAGCTCGTGTAGCTACTCTTCGGAATGTATTTCTTGTGGGAGTTCTTCCAATACTTCTCTGGTTTGATCTTGAGAATGAGGCTTGACTTCTTGATCTTCATCTTGATGGTCCAGACCTTTGTCCTGATTTATAGCTTCGGGGCTTTTATTTGGACCAAAAGGATCTTGGTCTTCTGGACCACCATCCTCCGCTTCTTTGTGTGTAAGGATGACCTTTCTTCATCCTTTTCTGTTTCCTTGGATTTCTTCCAATGATGGTTGGAAGATCGTTACTCTTGCAACATAAGGGTACTGTCTTGTTGATTTCCCTTAATCTCTTGTAATTTTTGTGTAGTGATGCCTGATGACACCACTCCGCAATCTTGGCCTTAAGGAAAGACATCCTCCTTGCTATTGAATCTAGCTCGCATGGTTCGTATTCTTTGATAAGCATTTCTCTCTATGGGCTTGGAATCTTAGCAAATAACAAGTGGAATACTTCCTCCTCCTTGATCTTCGATTTCCATCTATACTTTGTGAAGAGTTTGATGTACTCATCTACATGACAGATGTCAAGTTGTTCCAGGCTGTATTGAGTATTTCTATACTTCTTCTTCTTTTCTTCTTCCATTCCTTCGAGTAACCAACTCCGATGAAATGGATCTTGAAGATCTTGGCCATGCGATCAACAATATTGCCAAGATCTTCGCCTTCCATAACCTCCCACTTGACTTCGTCTGAGAGTACCTCTCATACGCTTTTTACTAATCCTTCCAGGCTCATAGTTAGGAATCTTATGAACCCTTCTTTATCCAGCTCTAGTGCTCCTCCTGCAATCTCCATTGCATTTGTGCATTCATCGATCAAGGTCTCTCTGTTCTTGAAGTCTAAAGTGTTGAGGTTTAGGATCAACCCGTATGGATTTATCGGTTCAAGGTGAGACCGACCATATGGGGTGTTGAGTAGATTAGATCCTCGAACTCGACTTGCTCTTTTTAACATTCCTATGGCCTTCATCTTATAATTTCCTTGGTTATAGGATGTCTCTTCTTATCTTATTTCATGGATTCCGTGTGTTCCAGAAGTTTCTTCATTTTGGCTCATATCATGAGGAGCCTGAAACTGCTGTTGAGAGTTTGAAGTTTCTCTAACATTCATTTTTAGATCTATGATAGTTAGTCCTTGGAAGGACTCATATAGATCTTGTAAATCCTCAAGATTCGCTCTTTCCATCCAGATATGTGGATTCTCCTCGAAGGATAGCGATCATCTTCTCACTTTCTGTCTTTGGTCTTGTGACCTCCGTCGTCTTTCCCTTTTGGTGTAAAAGGGGTTCTATTCCGAAGGTTGGTGGTAACATTCCTCCAGGCCTTCTTCCTGTCACCTTGGTTTCTAAGGACTCTACTTGTTTTATCAGCTTCTTGATGAGGTCAAGTTGTTTGTTTTGAAACGTCTCCACCTTATCCATCTTGAGGCTGATCTCAAATATCATCTTGGACATGTTTTGGCAATATTCTCCAAAGAATTTCATCGTCTTCTGTAATTCTCTAAGATCTTGGTTCATCTTAGAGTTATCCGCCTCGATCTCTTTCCACTCTGTCAATTTGACCACCATAGTGATAGGGGGCTTAGAGATCCCCCTTAGACCTTGATTCGACCGCCTTCTCCATTATTCGTGTCTGGGAACACGTCCATGGATCTTTGTGAAATTGTGGAGTTCAACTATGTTTCTTGACACTTCCTTGGAGTATCGTATCTCCTTCTGACGGCCTTCCTCAAGATGTTCTTCCTTGGTGTAATTGGCACGAGCTTCCGCTCGTTTCCATCCTCTTCTGAGACCTTTCCAAAATCGGTTGTTGGCCTCAACTTTCATTTCTGCTTGTTGTCTATACAAAATATTGTAGTATTGTTGTATAGAGCTAGTCATTTCATCATATCCAACGGGCCAGAAGGCGCTGTTGCTCCAGTTTTGAACAGGGTTCATGGTCCTTATTTCTTTGAAACTCTCCTCTCGTTAAGTGATATAAATTTATTATAATTTTTCATTCATAAATAAATAAACCTAGGGCTCTGATACCATTTTGAAGCGTGAAGATTACGAAGAAAATTGGTATAAAATGAAATATGGAGGTTAATGTTTTAATTAAGATGTATAGTCAAGTAGTGTTGTGGAAGACATGTTGTTAAAAACATGTTGCAAAAGGCTTGGACCACTTAACCAACTTTAGGGACATTTTGGGAATTTTTTCAAATGTTGGCTATTTTTGTTAGTTTTTTGTTTCCTTGCTAGAATTGTTTTTTGCATTTGAATATGTGGCTATTTTTTCACATTACCCTTTTAGATATTATTAAAATATGATTATTGATAATTTAATATTTTTAAAATAATAAATAATAAATTAAAATATAATTATTTTAATGGGAGGATTACTATTAGGTACATTAAAAACTCCTTTATTACGATGAGATACAAACATACAAAAATATTACTACTAACTACATAAATATATAGTGATATTTTAATATTACCCTTACAATGTGCTGCACATAAATGTTTGTGTGCAGCAAAAGTTCGTGTGCAACAAAGGATATGTGCAGCAAAAAAAGTGTGTGCAGCAAAAATTATGTGGAGTAAAAAAAATGTGTGCAACAAAAAAATTATATACTCATACTCTCTGGCGGCGGCGGTCCGGCGAAGTTCCGACAAAATTCCGGCGGAGGTCCAGCGGTGGGTGGGTGAGGGGTTTAGGGTTTTTGGATTTAAAGTGTATGGGACACTACAAGAAATAGCTGGAATATCGACGAAAATATTCCGTCGATAATTACCGACAGTTTACCGATGGATTAGCGACGTTTTAATAATTCTTTTTTTAAATCATCAAAAGAAATTTTCAACAATTTATAGACTTCCTTTTTTTTATTTAAATTTTCTGAAAACAATTTAAATTAAAACTAATCTAAAGAAACCTAAATTCAATATAGAAAATCGAAATTAACATTTGTGACGGATTACTGATGGAATTAGCAACGGATAAAAAATCATCGTTAATTCCGTCATTATTTTAGAGGGATTATATCCCGGAATATTATCGATGATAAGTTTCCGTCGCTAAATAAAAGAAAATTATTAAAAAATAAAATAATTTCAGTCTTTAATTTATCGACGGATTTAATCTGTCGGTAAATATATGAAATTTTATTTAAAAATAAAATTATTTTAGTCATTAATTTATCGATGGATTTAATTCATCGGTAAATATATAAAATTTTATTTAAAAATAAAATAATTTTAATCTTTAATTTACCGACGGATTATATCCATCGGTAAAGATATAAAATTTTATTTTAAAATAAATAATTTCAATCTTTAATTACCAATTAATTAATCCGTCGGTAAATATATAAAATTATATTTAAAAAAATATTTTCAGGCTGTATAATATAAAATTTTATAAAAACTGAGTGAAATATAGTGACGGTTATTTCCGTCGGTAAGTTAGATCTTTATTTACTCCAACCACTCCTCTTACTCCCGTTAAAACATGTCACGTGAGTGAAATTAAATACACAAACCTAGCATGCAAATCTACCCCTCTTCTTTCCCGCCGTTGTACCTCATTTCCCTCAGTTGCCGCCACACCATCTACAACGGGAAATTCAGCACCGCTTTCATGCCGCGCATGGCAAATGCCGCATAATCGTACGCTAGTGCCGCCTCTTCCTCCGTGTCGCACGTCCCCACTCAAACCCTAATGCAATTCCTTATCGAGTTGCATATCTTCGCGCATATTTCCCCACTGTCGCCGCCTCACCCCCCTTTGCATCGCCTCCTTGCTCTCCTCCGGCGAGCACCCGATCCTCGACGCTCTGCCCGCCGCCATTGCTCCTCATCGAGAACTTCGCTTGAACGGCAGACAATGTGGATCAGAAGGATTCCAGCGAAACCGTGGAGAAGCTTCCAGAATCCATGGACAAATTCAATGTGTGAGTAATTTTTCTTTAATATTTGTTATTTTTATTTTTGAATATATAAATCTAACGGTGGGGGATTAATTAAAAAACTAGTCGCCAAGCTCAACGTATGTTTCTTTTTTGGGAAAAGGGAATGATTTGTATTTTTTTTTTATTTTTTTAGGTGGGAAATGGAAATGTAAGTGAAAAAGTGTAAATACAATAGGTTTTGAATGTTATCTTCTCCTTGTTGCAATTGTGCTGATAATGCTTTTGCTACAACTGTTGACTATTTTTATCATCTCCATTAATTGTTAGATTGAATTTTTCTCATTATTAGCTCTCTCTTTACTTCTAAATTCAGTGCTTCTTACTATCTTTACTATGAATTTATATCGATTAGTATGATTACATGGCTTATTAACTTTATAAAATCTATAGAAGTTAGTGAGATAAAACTTCAACCTCAACAACAAGGTACAAGTTCGTAGCATTGGGTTGATCCCGTTACTTGCTAATTTTCTGGAGAATCGAAGAGGAAAAATAAGATATGCAACTCTGAAACTATTGAAATAGTTAGCAGAGGATGATGAAGAGGGGAAGGTGATCAATAGCTCACTTTACTCATTACCAATTTATTTAAATTAACATTAAATTCTCAAGATTTTAATTTAATTCACTTTATTTTAAATTCCTGCATACATGACACAATTACTAAGGTGGTCGACATTTCAATGACAATAAACGTGTTGTCAAGTAATCACGTACCTGTTAGACATTCATCTGCTTCTCTCCTACTCGAGTTGACCAAGTGCCAATCTTTTGTTACAAGATTATGGCCATAGCTGGAGGTATTCTAAAAATTATCATGATTTCATATAGACAATCTGTGGATGCTTTAGCTTGAGAAACAACTGATCGGATCTTGAAGAACTTGGGGAGCTTTCCGGAGAACATCAAGCTCATGGCAGAAAATGGGTATTATAAATCTATCTAATGTTTTAAATGAGTCTGCTTGCTGCAATTTTCTTGTAATTTTTTTCTGGATTATGCTAAGTTCGTTGATTGTTATTTAACTTGTTTTGTATGTTGTGGAAGTGATCAAAATGGCACAGTCGTCAAACTAATGTGAGTTGCTTAACTGTAATAAGCTGTAATGAGCTTGACTATAGGTATGAGATTAAGGAAGATAAATATTGTATGCCCTTTAAAAGATTTTTCTTGAAGAGTTCGTTGATTGTTAGAGCTTTTTGATTAAATAATAAATTATATTAGATAATAATGCATTATTGTATATTTGAGATTCCTTTTGATTTCATAATAATTTTTTTGATTAACTATGCTCTCCCCTTCTTTTTTCTATGTTTTTTGTTTTGAGATTCTTGTTATCAGAGAATAATGCATTATTGTATATTTGAGAATTCTTCAAATTACCTGGCCAACTGTCCCTGACTCTTGAACTGTCTATGCCATCTATATTTATGTTGGTTGACATCTTTCTGAATAGATTAATGTAAAAGATGCATCTTTTCTGTTCAGTTTGATTTATTGGCAAACTCAGGTGCTCATTTAATTTTTTTCGCATTATATATGTATGTGTTTTAGTGGCTTTTAATAGTTTCATTAGATAACAGAAATCTAATTTGATCTCCACTTATGATTTTTAGCTATTGATTTTTTATTAACATTATTAATGATGCAACTCTATAATTTTTCATAAGTGCTGCCATGTGTATTTTTTTACATTTGCCTATATATTTGTTTACGTTTTTTTTTTATTTTTTGTGCATGAACAAGACACATGAAGTTGCAAGAACTTCACTTAGCCCTTGAAGAAATTAAAGCTGACATTCGCATATATATTTAAATCTAATTAAATATTTGTATTTTTCAAAGATTTCTTTAGTAGAATTGGATATTTTGTGTTATATTTGGATACTATTTGAAATTATGTAGAGATTTTATGAATTTTAATGTAATATTAAATGAGAATTTATAATAGGTGGTTTTTAAAAAATTTATTTATTTGAAAATTTATTTTTTTATAATTTTTTTTATTTTTCCTTTTAAATTTACCGACGGAAAAAATCCGTCGCTAAAAGCTCACTATTATTACTAAATGACATAAGAAAATAAGTAGCTTAACATCCATGACGAACCTAACCAAATGAGGGATATAAAAAAGCAACATATCAAGAAACAAGAACAACAAGCAATACAAAAATTGACGAAGCAAGTGGGAAGTATAGAACACAATAACACAAACACGTTGAATACAAAAAGATCAAAGAATTTAAAAACCAATACTCAGCACAAAACAAAGAAAAGAAACAAAGCAAGACAATAATTAGTACAACCAAAAGCAACTAAACTCAAGAATACATCAATTTTAGCACAAACAAAAAAGTGGGAAAAAAGAACATTTTAAAATATGGACATGAAGACTGGTAGAATAAGTAAAAGAAAATAGTTAATAGCAAACTATTAAAGCAAGTAGAACACAAAGACAACAGCAACAAAAGGCACAAAACAAGAGAAGAAGAGAACGCATCATCAAACAATATAATTATAATTTAATTGATTATTAATTTTAATGGATTATTAAATTTAAACTACCTATTAATTAATTATAATTAATTTTTTAATTGGAATAGGTTATTCTCAACAATTTAATTAATAATTATAGACAATATATCGTCCAATCGAATTTTAATTAATCTAAATATTTAAATTATATTTAATTAGTTATATTAACAAGTCAAACAAATGTCACAGAGAAAATTTTGTAAAAAAATAAATAAAGTGGGCATATTTGCTATATTTACTATTGAGTGGCACTTTTACATTTTAATTTAAGGGAGTGGTTATTTATGCTCATGCCCCATACAATTTTATTACCACAAAAAAATATATATATATACAAAGAACACAAAAAGTATGAAGAGTGAGCGAGAGAAGCAAGACAACGGGTAACCCAAAAGTAAATAGATTCAAGAGTACAATATATAACAATCGAGATCTCAAGAAACACCCATAAACCAAAAAAATATCCATAGGAAAAAAAGAGATCACTAAATATAGACACGAAAACATCTAGCAAACCATCAAAGCAAGTAGAATGCATGTAAAATAACAACTACATAAAGCGCAAAAGAGGAAAGAAAGAAGCGAGGTCACAATTAGAAACAACCAATGCAGGTAAAGATTAAGTAAGCTAAAAATACAACCGCAAAAAGCACGAAGCATGAACACAATTAGTATACAAACATAGCAGGTTATAATGCCAGAATTGGGCACCTAAAGGACGCAAGAAAACAAGGAGAAAAAAATAAATTAAACATCAACAACAGCAACATAAATAAGAAGGAGGAATAAAAACAAGACAACACATCAATAAACAAGAATAACAAGGAATATAAAATTAGCAGTCTACTAAAGCAATTAAGATGTACAAAATACTGTAATACAAAGACAAAGAATACGGAAGAAGGAAGCAAGAGAAAAAAAAGAGATAGCACTTAACTCAAAATAAATAAATAAATAAAAGTAGCAAGAAAATATTCAGTACATCCCAAAACAATTATATTCAAGTATACAGCAACCATCGCACAAGTACAAATAAGAAAAGATGGAGAAAAATAATTTGCGAACAATTAATAATAGCAAACCATCAAAGCAATTAAAAAGGCCCAGATAACTAACATATAGAACGAAAGAGTTGAAAAGAAGGTCACAATCAGAAACAACCAATCCAAGTAAAAAAAGCAAAGGATGCAGCAGCAAAAAGCATGATAGAAATCAAGAAGAGAAAGAAGAACGAATGCAATTGGTAAATAAACGAGCAAGTAAGAAGCCAAAATACAGTGCGCACAAATGACATAAGAAAACAAGTAGCTTAACATCCATGACGAACCTAACCAAATGAGGGATATAAAAAACCAACACAATAAGAACAACAAGCAATACAAAAATTGACAAAGCAAGTAGGAAGAATATAACACAATAACACAAACACGTTGAATACAAAAAGATCAAAGAATTTAAAAGCCAATACTCAGCACAAAACAAAGAAAAGAAGCAAAGTAAGACAACAATCAGAACAAGCAAAAGCAACTAAATTCAAGAATACATCAATATTAGCACAAACGAAAAAGTGGGAAAAATGAACATTTTAAAATATGGACATGAAGACAGGTAGAATAAGTAAAAGAAAACAGTTAACAGCAAACTATCAAAGCAATTAGAACACAAAGACAACAACATCAAAAGGCACAAAATAAGAGACGAAGAAGAACGCAGCATCAAATTTGCACAATATAATTATAATTTAATTGATTATTAATTTTAATTGATTATTAAATTTAAACTACCTATTAATTAATTATAATTAATTTTTTAATTGGAATAGGTTATTCTCAACAATTTAATTAATAATTATAGACAACATATCGTCCAATCGAATTTTAATTAATCTAAATATTTAAATTATATTTAATTAGATATATTAACAAGTCAAACAAATGTCACAGAGATAATTTTGTAAAAAAATAAATAAAGTGGGTATATTTACTATATTTACTATTGAGTGGACACTTTTACATTTTAATTTATGGGAGTGGTTATTTATGCTCATGCCCCATACAATTTTATTACCACAAAAAAATACACACAAAGAACACAAAAAGTATGAAGAATGAGCGAGAGAAGTAAGACAACGGGTAACCCAAAAGCAAATAGAATCAAGAGTACAATATATAACAATCGAGATCTCAAAAACACCCATAAAAGCAAGTAGAATGCATGTAAAATAACAACAACATAAAGCGCAAAAGAGGAGAGAAAGAAGCAAGGTCACAATTAGAAATAACCAATGTAGGTAAAGATTAAGTAAGCTAAAAATGCAGCCACAAAAAGCACGAAGTATGAACACAATTAGTATACAAACATAGCAGGTTAAAATGCCAGAATAGGGCACCTAAAGAATGCAAGAAAATAAGGAGAAAAAAAATATATCAAACATCGACAACAGCAACATAAATAAGAACGAGGAATAAAAACAAGACAACACATAAATAAACAAGAACAACAAGGAATATAAAATTAACAGTCCGCTAAAGCAATTAAGATGTACAAAATACTATAATACAAGCACAAAGAATACGAAAGAAGGAAGCAAGGGAAAAAAATAGATAGCACTTAACTCAAAATAAATAAATAAATAAAAGTAGCAAGAAAATATTCAGTACATCCCAAAGCAATTATATTCAAGAATACATCAACCATCGCACAAGTGTAAATAAGATAAAATGGATAAAAATAATTGGCGAACAATTAATAATAGCAAACCATCAAAGCAATTAAAAATGCCTAGATAACAAACATATAAAATGAAAGCCAATTAATAATAGCAAACCATCAAAGCAATTAAAAATGCCCAGATAACATACAAAAATTGACGAAGCAAGTGGGAAGTATAGAACACAATAACACAAACACATTGAATACAGAAAGATCAAAAAATTTAAAAGCCATTACTCAGCACAAAATAAAGAAAAGAAGCAAAGCAAGAGAACAATCAATACACCCAAAAGCAACTAAATTCAAGAATACATCAATATTAGCACAAACAAAAAAGTGGAAAAAAAGAACATTTTAAAATATGGACATAACACAGACAATAGCAACAAAAGGCACAAAACAAGAGAAGAAGAAGAACGCATCATCAAATTTGCACAATATAATTATAATTTAATTGATTATTAATTTTAATTGATTATTAAATTTAAACTACCTATTAATTAATTATAATTGATTTTTTAATTGGAATAGGTTATTCTCAACAATTTAATTAATAATTATAGACAACATATCGTCCAATCGAATTTTAATTAATCTAAATATTTAAATTATATTTAATTAGTTATATTAACAAGTCAAACAAATGTCAAAGAGACAATTTTGTAACAACGGGTAACCCAAAATCAAATAGATTCAAGAGTACAGTATATAACAATCGAGATCTCAAGAAACACCCATAAACCAAAAAATATTTATAGAAAAAAGAGAGAACATCATTAAATATAGATACGAAAATATCTAGCAAACCATCAAAGCAAGTAGAATGCAGGTAAAATAACGACAACATAAAGTGCAAAAGAGGAGAGAAAGAAGTGAGTTTATAATTAGAAACAACCAATGCAAGTAAAGATTAAGTAAGCAAAAAATGCAACCGCAAAAAGCACAAAGCATGAGCACAATTAGTATACAAACATGTCAGGTTAAAATATCAGAATATGGCACCTAAAGGACGCAAGGAAACAAGGTGAAAAAAATAAATCAAACATCCACAACAGCAACATAAATAAGAACGAGGAATAAAAACAAGACAACACAACAATAAACAAGAACAACAAGGAATATAAAATTAACAGCCCACTAAAGAATTTAAGATGTATAAAATACTGTAAAACAAATACAAAGAATACAATGAAATTAAGGCTTTTACCAACGGAATATTCCTTTGGAGAAAAAATAAATTTTTTTTTGTAGTGGAATGTGTTTACGAAATAAAAATGACTTTTATGAAATAATATACCTCTCCATTCCATTTAAATTGTACCCATCATCTGACATACTCCCTCCGTCCGCCTTTAAGGATGCCATTTTCTTTTTGCACGTGAATTAGGAGTATTATTATTTAATGTGTAGTGGGTAGTTGTATTAGTAGAGGTGTGAGTCCCATATTTTATTTGTATTAGTGGATGTGTGTGATCCCATATGTATAAAAAAGAAAATGAGACCTTGGGGCGGCGGGCGCCCAAAATGGAAAAATAATACCCTTGAAAGCGGATAGAGGGAGTAAGTATTAAGAAAAATGATAACTTTAAGGTATTATAATATTTTTAAGTAATAAATAAATGATGATATTTTTTAATAATAAATAAATGATAAAATATGATAAATGTGTTAGGTATGAATAAGTAATTTTCTTTTTTGTAAATAAAAGGAAAGATGATTTTATTTGACTTTTTAATTTTTTTAGAAATGTTCAAACTTTTATGAAATAATGCAAAATAAAAAGTATGTAATCTAAAAGAATACAGAGGAAGTATGTAAATAAACTATAGTCTATATTCATCAAACAAATAATTTTATAAATCATTCGAATTATATATAAAAAAAATGATACTCATATCCACTCCTATATACTCTATATAAAAAGTAATTTCATTAAAGAAGAGTTAACTGATATCACACAATAATTTTTTTTTGGGTGATTTGCTACAGTGGACAAATAGATTTTAAAATTTTCTTTTGTATCCAAATTTTTAGTGTGTGTTTAAAAATGTCCAAAATGATGGAAAAATCGCAACTTGATATTAATATGATATACTATTAACTTGAAATAATTACTATTAGGTACATACTTAATACATATTATTACTATGAGATATATCAATTTTAAAAAAATTATTCCTAGATTCAAAAAATTAGGATCAATTATCCAATATACCTTCAACTTAATGTGACCTAACAACTTTTATGCTGTACATAGATAACATTATTTTTGCTGCACATAAAATTTACGACTTTTTTTGCTGCACATAACACAAATTTTTTTTCCTACACATAATATTTATTGTTGGACGTATTATTTTTGCTGCATATAAATATTTTTACTGTGCATAAAATTTTTTACATAACATTTGCTGCACATAACGTAAATGATTGTGTGGCGTAATTTTTGTGTGCAGCATATTGTAAAGGTAAAGTTGGAATATCACTATATATTTATGTAATTAGTAGTAATATTCTTTAAAGTTTATATCTTAGTAATTAAGGAGATTCTAATGTACATAACAGTAAGTACCCCTATTAACTTTTGAAAAATTATTATCAAGTCAAATTTTTTACTTGACTCGATACTAATACTTTGACTCGATTGTGATTAAAAAAAGTCATAATCGAGTCAAAGTATATGTATCGAATCAAGTAAAAAACTTGATTCGATAATAATTTTTTTAAAAATTAATATCATGTCAACATCGAGTCAAATATTTTTTTATCATTTTAAATATTTTTAAATACATATAAAATAAAATTTTAAAATTTATTTACCCTGTCATCACTTATTTCTAATTTTTTTGCTACAAATAAAATGTATTTTAATATTCCCTCTATTCCACAATAAGTGTCCTATTTTTTGTTTTTGTCCATCCCACAATAAGTGTCACCACCCAAAAAAGAAAACTTCACATTAATCAACAACCTCAAAAGTTATCTTAATTTCAAAAATATCACTCCACCTAATACACATAACATACTTTATAATTTATTTATTACTTAAAAATACCACAATATCCCTAAAAGGTCATTAAAGTTGGTCAAAATCAACTTTTCTTAATTCCGTGTCTACAATAACGATGACAATAATTATAGGACGGAGAGAGTAGTATATATAATGTAATACTTATATCAATTTTTTTGCTAAAAAAATATATTTTTATAATATAGTATAATGTACCACGTTATTCTTATGCGGGAAACTTTTGTAACATCATCAACCTCATAATAACCCATTAATTCAACTAATATATTAAAAAAAAAGTACAGTAATATAAGCCAGCGAAGAAAAAAAATAACAAAAGAATGGAGAGGGAGTGGATATTCACACCCCAAAAATATCAAATACACCCCCAAAAATATTTAAATTAAAATATTTTTAATTAAAAAGAGTTAATTACCCTTTGTAATAAATATTAGTTACTAAATATTACTTAAACGCATATCAAGTTGTTAATTAATTATGTTAGACAATGTCTCTCAATTTTATGTTCCTCAACATAAGACTATAGAATTCTAAGCTCAAACCTTACTCCAAACAAAGGAATCTCCACCACCCGTATCCATCATCTCTTCTATAGCTCCTGATAATCTCAAGTCAAAACCAGTAGGTGTGTAATCTGGAATTTCCAGAGTGGGTACTAAATGCGCATGATAATATATACTTCCTGGTTTAGTAGAGGCTCCAAAGGATAGAATTGTGGCTCCAAGGTCGGCTTCCTCAACCCGTAAGAGGAGAATCGAGGATAAAAAATCTACTATTGCAGTGATGCTTCGTTGATTTGGTTACCAGCGACACTCGAATCAAGCTATAGGCTACATCACGGTTCGATGAAATGATAAGACCAGCCGATGCCGCCGAAGCGGCGGCGACGGCGAACGCCCGCTCCTTCCCCCGAGGAAGTTCAGGAAGCAGCAAACGTTCACTGAGCCGAGGAATGTGTGGAGATCTAATAAGAAGGTGAAGGGTTTCAATGCAGCAAAGGTAAAAGGAGGGTATTCGGTTGGGATTGTGGGTTATCTTGCTTTTGTTCCTTTTAAACATATGGCTAAGCCTAGGGACGGTGATCGATTTGTCATCGAGAGCATCACTCCCAAGAATATCGTTGTCGCAAAAGTTGGACAAATACCTCCTGGTTTATCGGTTGGAGCCATCCACAACGGTTAATCTAAATGGAAGAACCAAACCGTGCATGATAATTCAATATGATGATATGAAATCTCAAAATTTTGAAGGGTTTAAATTGGGATGATTTTATTTGATAAGACAGATGATTCTATCTTGTGATACGAACAAATCCAACTTAACCCAAGATGCTCTATCTGGCTAAGTGGTCTCTCTCACAGTTTCGCTCAACTTCCCTGCCTTCTTCAGCATCTCATCCCTTATTTATATATCTCCATCTCTATAATTTTGTATTTCGTTAATATTGTCGAAATGAATAACTTTATCTGACATAGGTGACAACTTTTTTGTTTTTTAATAGGAAAAGGTTTTTCATGTGCTTCGGACACTAAAGAATTAAGAGAAAAAATGGAGAGATGAAGTTGAATGTTTTGTGATGTTAGCGGTGAAGTTGAATGTTTAATGTTGTTAGTGTTAGAGGAGTATCTTTAACGTGAGATTAGAGTTTAGTGATTTTGGAAAATTTAAGTTAAAAATTTAGTAATATATTATAAAGGGTGTGAATATCAGTGTTGTACTTAGTTGACTTTTGTCCTTTAATTTTGTGATTGTTTTTTATTTTCATTAAATATTATTTTATTTAAAGTAATATGTACTTTCCAACGGTCCAACCAGCTATCCCTAAGATAAGGCCAATTGCTAAAAATACTCAAAATGAAAAACTAAAAAGCTTTGTCAACAATCAATTAACTTATAACATATTTTAACTTATTTACATATTTGGGACCAAAATACCCTCAAGGGTGGTCTAAGTGGTCCAACTAGTCAAAGACCTTTTACAACACTACCTTTCAAGGTCTTTTACAACATATTTTGACAACACACCCTTTTACAACATGACCTTCATACCTCATTTTATACTCAGTTTTTTTATATTCTCATGCTTCAAAATGGTATCAGAGCATATAAAGAGCCCAAATCCTCTATTGCGTGACATGTGTTAAAAGTCTCGAAGCGCAGCTCTCCGTAGGGGACGACCCATCACCTAAGCGAACCCATGTTGTGGTTTTTCAAACTAATAGGTACCTTTTGATAGAATGACCTTAAGTGTATTTGGTACGGCCCATCACCTAAGGTGAACCTGTGGTGCTCTGGGTAGGCTTTTCTTTCTTGCATGAGTGTTTTGTTTTCAGCTACAATAGGTAGCTAGATGAGTCTTCTCCTCTTTAAGTGTTATGAGAGTGTAATAAATATTTCCATTTCATAAATAAATAATCTTGGGTTATTGCCCGAAGCATGCAACCTTCCATTTTCTTCTGCAACTTTAATTTCCATACTTTCCGGCCAAGAGTAGTAGCAACATCTAGTACATTCGATGTAGAAAATGAACCAGGATTGTGTGCTGAGGTCCACTGAAGGAATGGGATTAAACCATCGCACTGTGGAGCATGTGGTTGGCTGTGAGGAGCAACTGTAAAACCCACCGGATACCTGGCGGATTTACTATATAAAGGTACTGTTATTATTTTAAGTCGGTTAATTACAAGATTAATATTGTTTAACGGAAGCATGCTGGGCCTGATATGGTCGTAATGGTTTATGTTTATTTTGAGAAAAAGAAGATGTTGAAAACGGGAGTTAAACAGGTGTATTTGGAGGTTTAAATAATATTTTATAAAAAATAAAAAATGAAGGGCATTTTGGTCTATGCAACTTAAATTGGTCAAAAAAGAATAAAAGTTAATTTTATGCTGGCAAAGATTTGCACTGCAAATTTATAAGTATTTTTGCATTTTTCCCTATAAGATATTAATTTATCATTTTGAAAGACCATTCTAAACAGTTTTTTTATGATAAAAGAATCTCACACATGATCCACTACATCAGGACTGGCCCTTATAGTTTAGGGAAAAAAAAGCCCCCAAAGTTTTAATTTTTTTAAATTAATAAATTTCATCACTACAAGAAAACTGTCAAATTCTAAAAGAAAAATTCTAACGAAAAGCAAATTCATTGGAAATTTTAGAATTTCAACGAATTTTCCAATGAAATTTTAAACCGTTGGAAAATTTCAGCGAAAATTTCCATGAAAATTTAAATTGTTGGAAATTTCCAAAGAAAATTCCTATAAAATTTATAACTGTTGGAAAGTTCCAACGAAAATTCATTAAAAATTTAAACCGTTGAAAAATTCCAATGCTAATTCCAATAGTTTGATAAACCATTGGAAATTTTCAATAGAAATTCTAATTAAACTTAAGTCGTAGGATAATTCCAATGAAAATTCCATCAAAAAAGAGACTTTAATAAATTTAAATGTCAATTTATAACATAAATTATATATTAGATAAGTCAGTAAATGATAAGATGATATATATACTCAAGAGGTCAAGGGTTCAAATTCGAATAAATATCTTTTTTATCGTTGGAAAATTCCAACGGAGTTGAAAGATTGTTGGAATTCATTCCAATGGTAATTCTGGAAAAAATATTTGAATCACTTTTAGATAAAAAATAATTCCAACAAAAAAATGTCGTTGGATTCACCGTTGGATTTTAGAAACCGTTGGAAGTGTTGTTGGAAAAATGACATTCCAACGGTCACTTTTCCAACAGAAAAAATTTGTTGGGATATCTGTTGGAATCGAATTCCAATGGTATTTTTACAAATTCCAACGATTTTTTGCTGTTGGAATTCGGTAATTTTCTTGTAGTGCATAATAAAAATATTTTATAAACAAAGTAATACACTTTATGCTCATATTACATAACATTTATGTTTCCATATTATTATAGTTATAATTTACAGAATGCAATTAAACGACCACTACAAAAAAACTATTTTTTATCAACAAAATATTCCATTGGTAAAAACCTTAGTTTAATTGCTAAAATGGTTTACCAAAGGATTAATAACGAAATCCTTTGGTAATTTTCTGTTGGTAAAGTGGTGGTTGATAAATTTTTAGTTACGAAAATTCAATTTCATAGGTAAATAATTCTTATTGGTAATCTATTGCTAGTAATTCCACAGGAAATTTATATAATAATTCTGTTGATAATTCGTTGGTAATTACCAACGCATTTTATTCAATTGGTATAAGCATAAAAATATTCGTTGGTATTCCATTGCTAAAAGAAAATTATACTTTTTGTTGGCAATTCGTTGGTAATTATCAGAATAAAAATCATTGCTAAAAATGAGTTTTTTGTAGCGGACGATAGACGATTGTGACTGTGTGGTTTCTCAGTTTTTTAAGGTAAAAATATTGAATTATTGATTCAAGAAAAATATACTCCCTCCGTCCCAACTTAAACTTCACACATTCCGTTTGGTTCGTAATAAATTTAACTTCACACTTCCATAAAAGGAAAAAATAACTAATTAATATCCCCGTTGTTATACTTTAATTTTAAATTTGTCATCAGTACCTTTTTAACACACATAACATACTTTATCATTTATTTATTAGCCAAAAATACCAAACTACCCTCAAAACTAAGCCAAAAAGTGACTTTTTTTAAACTTTGTATCTACTGTAAAGTGACGATGAATTTGAGATGGAGGGAGTACTTATTAAGTTATTTTTCAACATTAAAGTGATATGTGTATCATCATATTTAATAAGCTCAAAGACATATTTAATAAGTGAGTATATATGTGTGTGTGCGTGTGTGGCCCCTCTATCCACAGACACTTTTTTAACACATAAACCCATTTCTTAGAGCGCGTTTACATTTGATGTTAACCCATGTTTAGGTAGGTTAACCCATGAAAATTTCTGTTCACTATTTTGTTTAATTTTGGAAGGTTATCATTTGGGCCCGGGTTAATTCAATAAAAAATACTGTTCACTCCACTTAAAAATTCCAGAAAAGGTCTTGGGTTTATTATACCTTCGTGGGTTTAGTTGATAAATTTACTTATCTATCGCCATTTTTTCTTCAAAATGGGTTGTAGTCACTCCAACCCTAGCGCCGCTCTCATGTTCTACCTTCTTCCATTCAAGCTGGGGGAGAGGCGAAATCCTATTGCAAGCGAGGTGTCGTTCGTGTTCCACCCTCCATTCCACAGTTAGAAGGTGAAATCTCAAGTTTACATTGACTGTAGCAGGCAGACGACCGTCGCAATCACCTCTCTATTCTCCAGGGTCTTGTGTAAGTTTAGGGTTTTTCCTTTCTATCTAGAGTGTTTTTTATATTGTGTGATTTTTCGTCTATTACATACTCTTTATTGGGATTTAGAGTTTTTTTTCTAAAAATTCCTTTCTATCTAGAGTGTTTTTTATATAGTGTGATTTTTCGTCTATTACATACTCTTTATTGGGATTTAGAGTTTTTTTTCTAAAAATTTCATCCTTCTCAATTTTGAATCCCTAATTTTATTATATTTTATTTTTTTTTGCAAAATTGGTGCTAGAGTATCTTCCTATCATGGATCCTAGCCAATCCAAAGACTTAGGTCGTCATCAGAAGATTTTCTTTGTGTTGAATGAGATAACAAATATGTGTATTGTTGGCGTTCGATCGTTTGGTTAATGTGAACCGTTTGGGTTCCATGCAATTCTATATCAGCGGAAGTAAGAGTATAGAATTGTATTACCTTTCACCAGGGTATGTTGAAAAAGAACAACTGCAGAAAATAACCTCTTGATCTTCTACTGTATTCCCAGTCCAGTCTTGACGTAGTGTGGGCGACGATCTTCAAGATCTCCTCAACCTGCTTCCTCCCTTCTATCACACGTGTTTTAGGCATTAGATTAGGGTTCCGCATAAATTGAGGTGACTTATTTATAGGCTACATCAGGGACCAGGAGGAGAAATTAGAGTCGGGCCTCCATTGGGCTTAAGTATCCAAGTTTAGCCCAAAACTTATACTTAAGTCCAATAATAATAATACAGTCTACTAAAATATTATTACTGCACTGCCGCTCCAATCTCATAATCACATTATGGGCTCCTTCTTATTTTGGGCCCGACAATCTCCCAATGTTTAAGATATACAATGCCCATTAATTAATTAAGTTACTGACAACTCCATTAATTAATATCTCATCCGAGAGTAGCACCACTCAACCTTGTTATCATGCTGGAATAAATCCACCTACAGGGTTTACATAATAATCCTTATGATCTCCTCAAGGGGACATCATCAAATAGGACACGGATTCCTTCTATAATCAACAGCACACCAATACACCATAGAGACAGCACTATTTCTCAACTCACCGAATTTGTTGATTTAATATTTAAATCTCACCCATTGATGAATTGATAAGTAGAAATTCATATATTTTAGGGTCCAATTTGATACCTCTTTGAGCGTATAATTGATATTATTTGCACAAATCTTATTAATTCTAATTATTATTGACTAAAAGGAGCTTAAGAGGTATTATGTTGTGTTTTGATAGGAAAATGATAAAAAAATGCAAAGTTGGGGTGAAAGGTGAATTTGTGCATCATGCAAGAAAATAGAGGATCTCATTCTATGATTTTTTTTGTGTTTGTTTAGTGATGAGTGTGTAAATTCACAAGTTTGGCATCATGTTTTGTGCTAGTTTTGGAGAGTTTTGAGGTGGAAATAGGTGGAAAACCTATATATATTGTGAATTAGCATGAATTAGGTGTTAGTGGAGCTATTTAAGTGATTTTCATAGCAAAATCGAAGTGGAAGTGCCAAGAATCGAAGAGACGAAGTCGAGACCACACGAACCGCCAAGGTGAGAGGTGGGTTCGACCTGTTGGAGGAGGATTCGACCTCTCCTACAGGTCGAATCAGCATTGCAAAGTGTGCAGAAGGAGGGTTCGACCACGACTCAAATGGTTCGACCTGCTCATCAGGTCGAACCATGGTCGAACCAGTTCGCGAGAAGTGTGATTCGAACCAGGAGCAGAAATTGTCCAGTGGTGCGGTTCGACTTGTGGTTCGACCTGCGGCTAGTGGTTCGACCTGTTTACTGAGGTCGAACCGTCATGCGGGAACTTACCTTATCCGGATTTTAGAGGCCAAAACGTGTGTGATCACTTGAAAAGCCCATTCCAAGCCCTAGAGACGTGATTACAAGTATAAAAGGAGGCTCATGCAGTCAAGGAACACGTCCAATTATATATACCAATCACCAACAACACAATACAAGAGAGTTTTAGAGAGCGTGAAGCACAAGAGGAGATTAGGAGGAGCTGTGACAGAGGTTCCGCTGGAGATTCAAGTAAGATTAGTCCATCTAACCATGATTGTTCCTAGATCAATCATGGGCTAGAGCCACTTCGGTAGTTCTAGGGTTATGAAGGTTTCATGAGTTGATTTGTATTTCGTGTGTATACTCCGTACAACACTACTTGTGGTTTAGTTTATATAAGATTGTGCGTTTTTAATCCATACTCATAGTTGTCTTGTGCATCAATAATCGTTGTGTAGAGTCTGAATGCATAACATGGTTATTGATTGAGTGCATTCACTAATGAGCAGGGTTTATTGTTATAATTTTAAGTGAAGGGATTCCGAGGATTTATTAGAACCGTCTTATATTAATATTTGTTAATTGAATTGAATTCGAGTTAACAAGTAGGATTAAGAGTATAAATTTACAGTACCTAAAAAGGGAGATCAAATCGGGTTAGAGTATTAAGTGCATGGGAAATAATTGATTATGATAGTACCTAGAAAGGGAGGTAAAATATACGTCTTGCTCTGAGGATACTCACACGTGTCAAAAGCTTATCTATTTGTGTCTATGATTGTCGTTATTTTTACCTAGATTTTAGTGCCTTTTTGTGTGTATTTTTCGTATTGTTTTATCCGTATTTTTGTGTATTTTGGTGGTGTTATGTGTTTTCATGGGAATGTGTGAGAATGATCTTAAACATATGTATAACAGGTGAACATGGAGTAAAAATGAAGACGGGAGATCAAACAAGGAAGAAGGAACAAAAGTGCAAGAACACGACTGGCCGTGCTCGTAACACGACTCGTGTTGCAGCACACGGCCCATGTACCAGACACGGGCCTGTAAGCGACGGCCGTACGGCGACATCTATTCGTCCAACACGGCCACCCTTTGGTCGTGCGACACAGCTCGACTCGTGTTGCAGCACACGGCCCGTGTACCAAACACGGGCCTGTAAGCGATGGCCATACGGGAGCATCCGTTCATGCAACACGGGCACCTTATGGCCGTGTTGCGCCACACGACTCGTGTCGTGTCAGGGATCAGAAAAAATTAGAATTCTTCTAGAAGATCTCCATGGGGTATAAATACCAATCCATTCAATATTTTGAGAGGAGATCCGATTTTCCACCTTTCCCACACACCTCACACACCTTTCCTTTGATTTTACACCATATTCTTCATCCCATTCATCCATCTTTGGATCTACATCATTTCTCCATAATTTCTACCATCCAAATCAAGTGAAGAAGCAAGGAAGATTGGGTGATCACCAAAGGAAGAAGGGAGATTCAATTGGATCCATTTCCAAGGGAGTTTTCATTCCAATTTTGTGTTAATCCTTTAGTTTACCATGATTTATAAGAATTCTAATGTCTATGTTATGGATCTTATGAAGATTGTAGGCTAATCTCCCTTGTGAGATTAGCAACATGAAGGTTGTTGGTTAATTTGTGGATCTATGTAATTAAATTCATATGTTGATGGGGATATTTGATTTTCTATCATTGGTGTTACATATCTTGAGATCTATGATGTTTTGTGTGTTTGATTGTTCTAATTATATGATTAGATTGAGAAATCAATTATGTGCTCAGGATAGTCAAGTGAATCATTATATCAAACACCTCATGTGCATTATAAATTGTAAAGTGATTGAGAAGTCCTTTATTATTTAGAACCCTTTGATAGAACATGTGATTAGTTAGATTGAGAAGTCAATTAATTATATGAAGGGATTCTTTAATTGAACTTAGTACCTAGTTGGAATAGTTTAATTGAGAACCAACCTTTGAGCTATTTTGAGATTGTGCAAATGATCTACATCCTATTCATTTCGAGAGGAAGTTTAGGTGGTATATGTGTTGGCCCTTAGTCTTAACCCTTGATACATATGAGTTTAATGCACGAGTCCATGAGTTACCACTTCATTAGTGTTGTTAATCTCACTTCTACTCAATTTGGAAAACCATTCATTTATCATTTTATCTTGTCATTTGATATTTGCTTGTCTACTTTCATTGGTTTTCATTTAATTACTTGTTTAATCAACCATCCATCTATGATTCGTTTCTATAAAATCGTGATAAACGTGATCTCGCTTAAGTGCTAGCATCGACCTCCCTGTGGTTCGATAAATTCTTGAATTGGTCAACCCCACTACAAGTTATGGCTAATCAAATGGCGCCGTTGCCGGGGAGGTAACGGTTGCTAGTAGCTTAAAGAAGGAACGTTTAGAGCGATCTTACTAGAGACATTTTTTTCTTGTATTTATTATTTGTCTTTGCTTTGAAAATCTTGTTCTAACTTCTTTTATCTTGAAGGTGTATACAAACAAGATCAAAAGGGGAACAAGTTGAACCTATTGACTTAGAAATTGAACACACTTTTCGAAGAAGAAGAAAGGAAAACAATACCAAAAAGAGTGATCAAATGGAAAACAATCAAGATGAACGTGGCAATGTTAGGAATGATGGAGGCGGAATGCAAAATTTGCAAGATCAAGCCAATGCCAATCTTCCTCAACAAGCTTATCAAAAATTTGGGGAGTTTAATAATCAAGCTTTAATTCAACAAATGGTGCAACAAGCTATGATTCAACAAGGGTTTCAACAAGCTTATGCTCCTCCACAAAAAGCATATATACCACCACCTCCGGTGCAACATGGAATTCACAATGATCAAAGGGTAATTCGGGATTTCTTCATGCCAAGGACAATACCACAAATGATGGGACCACCAATTCATGACAACAACTTTGAATTTAAAATGGGCTTGATTTCATTGGTGAGAGAGCAACAATTTAGTGGAGCTCCGAATGAAGATCCTAATGCTCATCTAGCTCAATTCGTTGAGATTGCTAACACAGTGAAGATGAATGGGGTGAGCGAGGATTGCATCAAAATGAGATTATTTTCGTTTTCTTTGAGAGATAGAGCTCGAACATGGCTCTCCACTCTTACTCCCGGTACGTGCAACACATGGGACGAACTTGCACAAATGTTCTTGAACAAGTATTTCCCACCTTCCAAGACACTTCAAATGAAGAGATTGATTACTCAATTCAAGCAATTGCCTCAAGAAAACTTTTACGAAGCGTGGGAAAGATTTTCGAAAAATCAACAAGTGGGGTTTTTCTACCAAGGTTTGGTAAATGGTCAAAGAGTGCTTGTTGATGCTTCGGCAGGTGGATCCGTACTTGGAGTAATTCCGGAAAGGGCCATAAAAATTTTTGAAGAGATTGCTACAAATGTGTACCAATGGCCATCGGAGAGGGTAAGTGGATGCTATGGATTTGAAAGTTTTGATCAAGGGCAACAATATAATGTGAAGAGTGTAAGTGTTGAACCAAGTATGCCAAGCATGGAAAAGATAGTGGCGGAAGTCATTAAACAAATGAGCTTGAATCAAAGTGTGAACAATCAAGGAGCGAATATGGTTGAGGGGCTACAAGTCGAGCAAGGTGTGCTACCTCCGAATGTTGTGAATGGTGAACAATGGGCCAACTCTATGCCACGTGTTGAGGATGTGTCGTACATGCAAGGAAGAAACTACCAAGGAAATTACCAAAATAATTTCCAATGTAGTTTCAACCAAAGTCAAGGAAACTATCCACCAAGGCAAGGAGGTTTCAATGGTCAAAGTAGTGGAAGCTCATACCCACAATAACAACAAAGACATGGTAACTTTTCCTACTCTAATCCGAGCAATGCGGTTGCGTATCCTCCGGGATATCAACTGGGGGCTAAGGCACCAAACAATGAGGGAAGAGCATCAACCGATGAGCTACTTGAACAATTGATTGTATCAAACAAATCTAGAGATGAAGCTAATGAAAGAAGATTCAAAGCTATTGAGGAAAATAATGAAAGAAGATGCAAAGCTTTGGAGTACAATGTTGGACAAATGGCAAGTTCATTGAGTGCTCAACAAAAAGGAAAGTTTCCGGCCACAATCGAACTTAATCCAAAGGCTCAATGTTTGTTGGTTGATATGAAAGAGGAACGAAAGGTTGAAGAAGGGTTGGTGGAAAGCAAGGTTGTTGGAGAAATGGAAGAAGTATGTAAGAAAGAAGAGAAGGGGCCTAAATGGATACCCAAGTGGAAGAGGGTGCAAGAGGAAAAGAAAGTAGAGGAGAAGGTCAAAGAAGAAGAGTACAAACGTGACTATTGGGGTATCCCGATCACTCCATTCCCTATCCACAAATGTTTGTAAAGAAGGAGAAGAAGAAGGAATTTGAGGAGTATGTCATGTCGCTCAAGAAGAAGTATGAAGAGAAAAAGAAAGAGGAGCAACCCGAAACGAGTAAGTCGATGCAAAAAGAGGGACCTACGAAGGTTGGTGATCCGGGGAAGTTCATAATTCCTTGTGATTTTGAAGGAAAAAGCACCCTTGATGCATTGTGTGACTTGGGGGCAAGTGTCAACGTGATGTCTCATACCACGTTTAAAGACCTTGAAATTGGAGAGCTAAAGCCTACGACTATCCGTCTTGAAGTGGTGAATGGCGAGGTTGTGAAGCCACTTGGGATTGTGGAAGAAGTTGAGGTCAAAGTGAAGGGGCTAGCTTTTCCAGTTGATTTCATGGTGTTGGAAGTAAAGGCAGACCCTCGAGTTCCACTCATTTTGGCAAGACCATTTCTAGCCACCGGAAGAGCAAAGATTGATGTTGGGAGAGAAGAGCTTTCTTTGAGCTCAAATGGAGAGAATGCCACATTCTTGTGCAAGAAAGATAAAGGGATCAAGCCTCATCATACAAGGCCTCCGGATGATTTCGATGATCATGATTCTCTTCTATTTGACAATTTAAATTCATTTCTTCATGATTATATGAAATTTTCAAATGCTAATTTGTCTTCTTGTGATGTTAATAGGATGAAAACATCGGAGCTCGATTGGAAACTTGATAAAGGAGAAAGAGGAAGTCCACTAGAATCACTTCTCAATGACGATTTGATGCTTGTAAGCAAGAATGGTGAGGTTGAGCTAGTGGACAAGAAGAAGGCCAAGCTAATGTTCAAAGTGAGGATGCGAGGAGAAAGTGGGATGGACCATTCGTTGGTCCAATGATCGTGAAATTCCGTCCGGCTTGAAGACGTTAAACTTAGCGCTAAATGGGAGGCAACCCATTCTTTTGTTATTTTGATGCTTTTTGTTGATTTTGGTCTTGTAGGTGGATTGTCCTTGTGAGAAAAATGCATGTTGAAGAAAGGAGAAGTGCTTCATGGATTTGAGTAAAAATGTCACCATTTGTTGCAAACTTAATCGACTCTTGTCTCGAGTCAAGTTTGGGAGGAATGTGCATGGGGAACATAGCTTGAGTCGTGTGGATGTGTTTACTTCTCCACAAGAAGATCATCAATGGAAACTACAAGGGTAAGTCCTACCACTTTTTGCAAACTTAATTCTCACCTCTTAGTTCGATTTAAGTTTGGGGGGAGAGTGCGTGGTGTGACTCACCACTTAAGTGTGTTTGATATGATGATATATTGATGATGATAGGTCTTCTTGTAAAATTCACACCCAATTTTAAAATTTTTCTCATAAGTTTGGTTGGATTTTGGTATTATTGGTTGTGTTGAAGTGCATGTGAATCTATATTTTTAATGCAATTGTGGAGCTAATGGTGTTGTATGAGTTTTGAGTATGAATGAAGGGTATTGGAAGCACGAATGGAGCTTGGAGCGAACGATTTCCTTACCAAATGCCTATTGAGGGATTACTCTATACCTTATCACTTTTAATTGATTTTGATTTGGATTGAATAGATTAGCATGCTACTTCATGTGTTATGTTTTTGAGATGTTTATTTTCGTAAATTAGGATTTCCTTTTCAATCAAAGGTTAGGATGATTGTGAGCTTACATTGTTATGGATGATTGAATATGTGCTTCATTTTCTAATGATGGTGATTTTTATTCTTGCATGATTTTTATTTTTGTTTTGTTTCTTGTTTGTTGAGTCTTTATTTTGTATTTTGTGTGTATTTTTATATTTGTCTTGGTATGTTTGGTGGTTTGTTTAGGGAGGTTGTGTGTCATTTTTGAATATGAGTGATGATATGTTGTAGTGATAAGTGATGACAAGTTATGATTAAGAATCTCTACATTTTCGAATTGTGACATGTTTTACTTAACTTGTTCAATTTTGAGATGAATGTGGTGCAATAAGTTTCTTAAGGTCCGAGCACAAGCTAGTGAGCATTTGAGCCTCAACCGTGCATACATGGTTTTTCCTTCATGAGTGGATCGATTGAGTTTTGATAAGCTAGAACTTGCTCAAAGACTTTAGGAATGAATCAGATTAGTGGAGATCGATGAAATGATCTAAGGCCATCCTTGTCATGTATAGCCATTGCCAAATATTTCCTTACCTTTAAAATCATCCCTAGTCAACCACTTTGAGCCTATAAGCCTATTTATTGTGAAGATAGCACATTACAAGCTTTAATTACCCAAATGAGCCTAAGATATATACCTTTTGTGTGAGTAATAAAGAAGATGGTGGCTAGAAAGATGTGATGAGATAACAAAAGAGAAAGAGGAAATGGTAAATAAGTAAGAAAAAGGATGAAAAGAGCACAAGAAGGAATGGACATGCAACTTCAAAACAAGAAAATGAGCAAAGCAACAATAATATGCTCAAGTACTTAAGAATCAAAGAAAAGAGGCATGAATCTATAAGAAGCTCAAGAAATCCAAGGAAGTGATGATTAGTGCTTGTGATCAATAAAGAAAGAAAGGAAGAAAAAGAATGTGAAGGGATGGAAGAAAGTAGCTACCTCTTCGATTACTTACACTCGTTTAGTCACTTTTATCTAAATTATTCATACCCTACCAAAGAGCCCATAATTACATCCTTAATTAAAGACCTTTTTGATCATTGATTAAAATTTTAGTGGTTTGTGAATAGAGTCTACGAGCAAGTGTATGGTGATTCGAACCAATTGATTGAGGAGTGTTGATTTACCTTATTTAAAGAGTGTCGAGTGATGAGTGTGTAAATTCACAAGTTTGGCGCTATGTTTTGTGCTAGTTTTGGAGAGTTTTGATGTGGAAATAGGTGGAAAACCTATATATATTGTGAATTAGCATGAATCAGGTGTTAGTGGAGCTATTTGAGTGTTTTCTTAGCAAAAACGGAGTGAAAGAGCCAAGAATCGAAGAGACAGAGTCGAAACCATACGAACCGCCCAAGAATTAGGTGGGTTCGACCTGGTTGGAGGAGGGTTCGACCTCTCCAGCAGGTCGAACCAACATTGCTGAACTTACAGAAGAGGATTCGACCACGACTCGAGTGGTTCGACCTGTCCATCAGGTCGAACCATGGTCGAACCAGTTCGCAGGAAAGAGGATTCGACCACGACGTTTGAGTTCGACTTGCCAGTTGGTCGAATCGGGAGCGGGAGTTGTCCAGTGATGAGGTTCGACCTGGGGTTCGACCAAGGCCTTAGTGGTTCGACCTGTCCAGAAGGTCGAACCTGTGCAAAATTCTTTCAGTAGCGGGGTTCGACCTGGGGTTCGACCTGTGGCCAGTTGTTCGACCTGTTTGACGTGGTCGAACCTATGCGCGAGAACTTACCTTATCCGGATTTTCGAGGCCGAAACGCGTGAGATCACTTAGAAAGCCCATTCCAAGCCCTAGAGACGTGATTACAAGTATAAAAAGAGGCTCATACAGAGAATGAAGAGAGCTTTTGATCATCAATCATAAGAGAGACAAGAGTAGAGGTGGTGATCCATCTAGAGGGCTGTGACAGAGGTTCGCTGAAGGTTCAAGTAAGAATGATCAATCTAACCATGATTGTTCCTAGATCAATCATGGGCTAGAACCACCTTGGTAGTTCTAGGGTTATGAATGTTTCATGATGTAATTCGTATTTCGTGTGTAAAACTCCGTACAACACTACCTGTGGTTTGTTTTATATAAGGTTGCATATTTAATCCATACTCATAGTCGTTTTGTGCATCAATGATCGTTGTGTAGAGTCTGAATACGTAACATGGTTATTGATTGAGTGCGTTCACTACTGAGAAGGGTTTATTGTTATAATTCTAAGTGAAGGGATTCCGAAGTCTTATTAGAACTCTTATATGAATATTCATGAAATGAATTAAATTCGAGTTGATGAATAGGATGAAGAGTATAACTTTATAGTACCTAAAAAGGGAGATCAAATCGGGTTAGATTCTAGACGTAGAAGATAATTGATTATGATAGTACCTAGAAAGGGGGGTGAAGTATATCTCTTGCTCCGAGGCTATTCACACGTGTTACACACATGTTTACTTGTGTCTATAGAGTAGATATGCATGGTTTAGTGATGCGTCCACAAACCACAGGGCAGAGTCGGACACCATCACATGAAAATACGAATTGCTAGTGAAACTGGATGACCCGACGAACTACCTATTATTCTTATTGATCACAACTCACTTTTCTCTACTCTTACTATTTCTTTTGCTATTTCGATTAGAAGTTATTATCCATTAAACCTTTACAATTACCAAACATAGTCTAAGATATACTAGAAGATAACAAAATTGATATTTAACCATCCCGTGGGTTCGATATTGTAACTTGGTCATCTTCGCGACTACAATTGATATCCTTATACTTGAGGATTAATTTGTGTGCTGAGAAAACCCCTATCAAGTTCTTGGCGCCGTTGCCGGGGACGGTGTAAAATATTTTTTTTGTAATATTTCTAGTTTATTAGGACTATTTACCTTGTTTTGTTGTTTTCTTTCTTATTCGTTTTAGGTGTATGCTCACAAGATCAAAGAAAGGTAATCTTGAACCGTATAATCCTGAGATTGGAGCATCATCAAGAAAGAAGAAGAAGAAAAAGAGCAAGGCAAAGACAATTGACCCAACTGAAGCTCTGAATTTTGGAGTCGAGGTTGAAGAGCAGATTTCGCAAACGATTGAGGCTACAACTGAAGTTAATTTGGAAGTAGAAACAGTCAACATGGCAGCGAATCCGGATAATCTAGCCATCCGAGAGGTTTTCAGAAATAATGGGGCTGGAAATTATGAGCTTTTAGGAGCAAGGGGAACTAACACAACGTTCGATCTTCATCCCGCTCTTATTAGCATGATAGAAAGAAACTCCTTTTCAGGAGGGTCTTTCAAGGATCCGCAGCAGCATCTGAATAAGTTCTTGGGCTATGCAAGTACTCAAAAAGACGTAGGAGAACATGAAGATGCTAGGAAGATCCTTTTGTTCAAATTCTCGCTTACCGAAAAGGCGAGGGATTGGTACGATACTATTAACGCAGCTGAGTGCACCACGTGGGAGCAATTGAAGTTAAGGTTCTTGGAAAGGTATATGCCACCTTCGAAGGTGTTTAAGATGAAACAAGATATTAACCAATTTGCTATCAGTGGATGTGAGAAATTTCATGAAGCGTGGGATAGATTCAAGGACATGCTCAGGAAGTGCCCTCAACATGGGTTATCTAAAGCCCAATATAACAGTATATTCTATAATAGATTGGACTGTGAATCAAGAGTGCTACTTGATGCTTCTTCTAATGGAGCATTGCTTACAAAGTCATCCGTTGAGGCCGAGAGATTGTTTGAAGACATATCGATGAATTTGAGGGATTGGCCTACTGATAGAGTTAGAGGTATTTATGTTCTTGGAAAGGTAGCTCAGGTTGAACAAGCAATGGTGAAAACAAATAGAGAGGATGAGATCGTTTCGAGCTTGTCCTATGTCAACAAGCTACTTGAGTCTCAACAAAAGCAGATCAGCGAGATATCTCAACGAGTGCCAATCATGCAGCAAGAGATGATGAATAATGGAACCATCCAAGAAGAATTGGAGGAAGCAAATTATGCCATGGGTCAAAGTATTCAAGGAACGAGGTACCCAAATCAAGGAAACCGGAATTACCAAGGGAACTATCGAGGGAACTTTAATAATCGTGGTCCCTCTGGTAGTTATCAACAGCAACCAATGAGGCCTGAATTTTCATGGAGCAATACGAACAATGCAGTGCAACTTCCGATGGGTGTTGATCCGGGAGAAAAGGTGGAAGAAGGGAAGCCTGGTTTTGAGGATACTGTGAACCGGTACATGGTAAAGAATGATGAAAGAGTGAACCGCCTTGAGGCAAAACTTGAGAAAAAGATTGATGATCACCACAGAGATTTGTCCACTCAAGTAAAAGATCTCACGTTGTTGATGGGTACAATTGCAGAGAATGTGAACACATTGACTCAAACTGTAGGAAAAGGGAAGTTTCCGTCTCAGAGTATAGAGAATTCGAAGTCGTGTAATGCCATCACACTGAGGTCGGGAACGCAGTACGAGGGACCGATGAGGCCGGAATCAAAGTTAGAATTTTCTAAGCCTCGGTTCGACCAAAATTCAGAGGGTTCGACCTGGCATACAAGTCGAACCATGGTCGAACCTCATCAACAAAAGCACTCTGTTTTGTCACAGGAACGGTTCGACCAACACTCAGAGGGTTCGACCTGGCATACAGGTCGAACCATGGTCGAACCTCATCGGCAGGAGCACTCTATTTTGATGCAGGAACGGTTCAACCATGATCGAAATGGTTCAACCAACCCTTCAGGTCGAACCCAGGTCGAACCGGAGGATAGAGATTATACAGTGAAGCAGTTCGACCTCGGGGGCAATTGTTCGACCTCCAATGCTGGTCGAACCCAAGTCGAACCTCCGGAGCAGAATGAGATCAGTCTTCCAGGAGAGAGGTTCGACCAATACAATCCTGGTTCGACCTCTCAAACTGGTCGAACCCTAGTCGAACCTCTTCAAGATGTTTTGATTGATGCACTTGATGTTCCTTTTGATGTTGATGCAACTCTTGTGGTACGGAATGAGCAAAGTAAAGACATAATAGATGAAAAAAAATGGGAAAGAGCTAAGTGATTAAGAGCCGAAAAGGAGAAATCAGGAGAAGGTTGATCGTGATGAATGGGGGATTCCCAAAACAAAGATACCTCCACCGTTTCCCTACAAGCTAGTGAAGAAGGGATTGGAAGAGAAGTTCAAGAAGTTTTCAGAGATAATGAACAAGATAAGCTTGAACATCCCTTTTTCAGAGACAATCATGGAGATGCCATATTATTCTCGATTCCTTAAAGACATATTAATGAAGAAGCGAAGCTTAACCGGAGTTGAAACGATAAACTTATCTGAGAATTGTAGCTCAATTATTTAAAAGAAGTTGCCACCAAAGATGAAAGATCCGGGGAGCTTTACTATTCTATGTGAGATCGGGAAGGGGCCAGCACGGCGAGATTGTTGGACAATTGGATCGTTTGGATCAACGTGATGCGTTTAGGATATCAGGCAAACATATACAGCGAAAGTAATAAAATCATGTTTACCGTACTTCTGGGTTGATGTAGAGGATGAACCGTTGCAGAGAACCACCTCTCAATCTTCTGCAGTATGTCCCAAGTTGAATCCTGTTGTTGTGTGGGCAACAATCCGCAGGATTCTCTCAATCTGCTCCTGTTCTTTCTAACTGTCAAATGAGGCACTGACTTAGGGTTAACAAGAGCTGAGATAACTTATTTATAAGGGCTACTGCAGGGACCAGGAGGAGAAATTGGGCTGGGCCTCAATTGAATTTAATTAACCAAGCTTAGCCCAAAGCTTTTAATTAAATCCAATAATAATAATATAGTCCACTAAAATATTATTATTGCACTACCCATCCAATCCCAAATTATGTTCTGGGCTCCTTCTTATTATAAGCCCGATAGTCTCTCCATGTTTAAGATATTCAATGTCCATTAATTAATTAAGTTACTGACAACTCTAATTAATTAATATCTCGTCCGAGAGTAGTACCACTCAACCTTTTTATCATGCCGGAAATTAATCCACTTGCAAGATTTACATGATAAACCTTATGAGCTCCTCAAGTGGATATCATCAACCTATGACGGACATGGATTCCTTCTACAATCAACAGCACACCATAGATACAGCACTACTTCCCAACTCACCGAGTTTGTTGATTTAATACTTATAAATCTCACCCATTGATGAATCAAAGAAATACATACTGCCCTACGTGTCGAGGTTATTGTATAGGGATTAAGAGCACGAACTTCCATAATAACAGAGATCAAGTTCTACTATATAGTCAGTATAAGAAGAACGATCTCAGGCGGTCCTGCTCAATACACACAAGTGCACTAATGTGATTCTATAGCCAAGACAAGCTAATACCAAACCACACTACAACCATACCGATAGAGAGTCCCCGTCTATCTCAGTTGTGAGCATCTGTTTATACTTTATAAGGAAACCGATAATATGATCTTCTGCGTGTTGTCGCACAACATATTATCTACAGTATAAAGTAAATGGACTATTGCGTCTTGCATATAAAATAAATTATAAGACGCAATCATTTGATCAATGATTCTCATTTCAAATATTGTTATAAGATTGTTCATACTAAAGCTAGACTTTTAGTATACAATCCAACAATCTCCCACTTATACTAAAAGACTATGCTGTCATGTCTTCTGCCAAACATCTGATTCCTATTCCCACTACACAACCATTAAAAGCTCTCGCCTTAAGGTCCTTGTAAATGGATTTACTAGGTCATCATCCGATGCAATCTAGGCGACAACAACCTTCCCCTCATCATATGATTTCTCGTAGCAGGTGGTACTTGCGCTCCATGTGTTTAATTGCCTTATGGACTCGTGATTCCTTCAAGTTTGCAACTGCACCAATATCATCAATATAAATTGTGATATCCTTGGGCAAACTTAAAAACACTTCGAAGTCCATCTTGAAGTTTCTAGAGTCATATAGATACTTTGGCTGCCTCATAGGCTCCAATTTATCATCTTTCCATGATGGAGTCCTGAGTCTGAAATATATTTCTATATAACACTCCTCCACATTATGACTCTACTTCCTAAAATTAAACACATAACCTTTGAGGAGAATTTACTACCGTCCAATCTGACTAAAAAATCTGAATCTTCGTAATCCACAAGAAGCAGTGAATCTGCTCAGTAAGTCTATATATGATTTCCAGTCCTTCTCAGACACTTCATATATGTCTTACCACAGTTCATCATTCTTGTTCCGGATTACGTTGATACCCACTGTTCTGCATCCAGCAAAATAGATATCCAACTTCATTCATAGCATTCCTTAGATTAAGCTTCCTTATTAGCCGAAGCATAAGGAACCGCTTTCATCCTCTTTATCTTCTTCTTGTGTCTCAAAGACACATTCACTTAGATAAATTTACATGCTAAACGAGTATGGACTGTCTCATTTTATGAAACTTGAGATAAGCATAATATCCTTTCTTGTGATCCGTATTACCGTGATCAAAAGGATATATTTTGCCTTTCTTAAGTCCTTCATCTCTACCGCTTTATTAACCGTACCCATACGTCCGATAATACTCTTTCATTGTCTCCAATGAGCAAGATACTATCTACGTATAGTACAAAAAACACCACCACGTTTCCGTCACTCTTTACAATACACAAGATACATCCGTTGATTGATTTAAATCCGTGCCACTGGATTACCTAATCAAAACAGATGCTTCACGATCTCAAAGCTTGCTTTAGTCCATCGCTGGACACTTTTAAGCTTAATATCAAAATGCTATTAGTACTTTGCAATGAATCACTCTGGTTGCTTCACATAGATGTTTTCCTCAAGACTTCCAATCAAGAAAGCTGTCTTGACATCTATTTGCTGTTCCTCATAATTCAATATGAGCAGCAAAATTTAAAAGAATCCGGATCAACTAAGCATAGCTACAAGCGAACAGGTTTTCTCATAATCGAACCATTTCTTTCTGAGTACACCTTTTCGCAACAAGCTTTGCTTCCAAGGTTTTCACCTTACCGTATGATCCTCTTTTATTTCATCATTCATTACAACTTACTAAGATTCCGCATTTTAATCTTGTAGTGCTAAGTCGTATCCGTGGGATAATACCATATTTACTAGGGATCAAGTCTCACGACTCTCCCAAAACATATATTTATGGGTTGTCACACAACCCTCCCACTACGACAAGGCACTACATGTAATTGTGTATCAGACGTGACACGCGTTGCAGTTTACCTTGTGGTATGTCCTCTTGTATATTTGGTACTTACACTTAGTGTTTTCCTCTCACTTCCTTTAGAACAACTTATACATGGGTTTGTGATTTATTACATAGTCCTTTTCCAAAAATCTAGTTATTGAGTTAACAATTACCCTTCGATCTTTTGGACTATATAAATCACTATCCATTTTTCTAGAATATCCCATATACAGACAAACGTTTCACGAATTACTGTATCTAGGGCATATCCATAAAATGAATTTAATTATTCCAAATAATCCATCATCTATCTAATCATAACCATAAGAGCCTTATACCTTCTACCCACCACACCATTCAGCTGGGGCATGCCCGGTGTAGTCAACTTGAGATTTAATCTCAACTTCTGATTATAAGTTCCTAACTATCCTAAGAGGTTTTCATCATCACGATTGAATCGTAATGATATGATATATTTTCCATGACTCTTCACTGTACCAGCCTTACAATTCTTGAATTAATCCAAGAACTTAGACATGCAGTGCATCAAATAAATATATCGGTTTTCAGAATAATTTTCGAATATTCATAACCACCTCTCGTCTGGATAATATTAGGTTCGCTTGAATCAGAATGAACTAATTCCAACATATATATCTTTGGCTCTACACCCCACAGCCTTCAAAAAGCAGTTAATCATTTTTACTTCCAAGCAGGACTCGCAAGTCCGATAGTTTCCACTTCAGATAAACCTTACGGTCTATCGGCTATCAACTTTTGAATCCTACTCTAGTAAAATGAATTAGTCATAGAGGCCAAATGTATGTTTAGTTCATTTTCGAAGGTTCCTTTCTCTTACTAATATTAGAAGATGCATTATTAATAATTATTTATTGCATCTATGGGATGTACATGATTCAAGAATATACATATTATCCACCAACGTACTTTAACGGATTATAGCCTCATTCCTCATTACTATGACCATGTCATTTAAATGAAATGAAGTATCCATCCATTAATGCATATAAACCGAAATCAAATTCTTTCTATGAAACGTACGCAAAGGCAATTTCTCATAATCAATCGTTTATTCTTATCATGAGATAAATAAACAACTCCCACTGCAATAGCCACTACCCTTGTAGTTTTACCCATGTTTTAACAATCTTATCCTTACTAAGTGATAAACATTTAGTGATTCCAGTATCTACTCACTTCGAGTCAGTAGATGCCATCACTAATCATGTTTAAACCATTAGTAAATAAGATATTAAACTTGTTCATATCATGATGAAAATGGCTTTCCTTTGCCACTTGTTTTGTCAGAAGTTTCCCACCATTTATATCCTCTTGTAATTCAGGTGGAACTTACTCAAAACATCTAGGCAATTATGGAGAATAAAATTGACTTAGGTTTCCCCTTCAACTTCTATTCCATGTATTTTCAATTCATTCATCAAATTCTATCATGATCTTGCGCCTTTTAAATTACTCAAGTATCTGAAGAGTTACATGAGACTACCATATTTCTATGAACCTCTCATCTCTTCACTAGAGACTTTAATAGGCATCATGAGACGTCCTTTGTGAGAACACACATGTATTTTCTTAAGCAGTAATTTTCAAAACCAAGATTATTTTCTAATCAACTAATTTGGACAAGTAAATATAATGTCTTATAGTAAGCAATTAGTGAGACTAAAACTATTCGAAATACAGAGAATCACGATTAAATTTACTGATCAAAACTTTGAATTTTATCCTTTTATATTGTTTCCCTCAAAATAATATAAAATAAAATTCACCGACATCTCAAGCATCGTGAGTCTGCAAGCCACGTTAGTGTGGACATTTACAAACCCGAACATTTACAAGAGAAGGTTTTACCCATTAATTTCATTTGTCAACCTAACTTTATGACAAAATAATTAATAGTCGGTTACTCTTTAGCCATGCAAATAATAGCAGTGACTCCGTTGGGGATGATACTAATTATTTACACCTAAGTGTACACCATTATTTGATCCCAAGTCCACTGCGCGAGCTTATGTGCCTTACAGTTGGAGAAGTACACACGCGCTCGGGTAGCTTCCTACAATCATCAATTATAAGTTTGTACCAGTGTACTGCACACAAACTCATCCGTTAGGGAGGAAGGCCTATGCCAACACGCAAGTTTATGTGCCACATTACAAACAATAATTATTTATGAAGTCTGTACCAGTGATCCGTGAATAAACTCATCCGTTAGGGAGGAAGGCCTATGCCAACACGCAAGTTTACTCACATTACTTACAAACCAATAATGGAGGCCGCGGGAATTAATTACCAATCCCCTCTCCCACTTAGTTATTTAACACCGAGGGTTTTAAACATGCATATAATATTTCATAAATAAAATATACATCTTAGCATGCTTCTATTAACAGCAATTTAAATAAATAAATCACATAGAACATGCCTTTCATATATAACAATTAATTGTCAAGCTAAAACAATTAAATCAGTTATATATCATAATTAATTGCATGAAATATTGGATCAATTAAATAGGCCCAACTGACCCAAACTTTATTAGCATAAAATGAGCAACCAATTAATAAAATAACTAAGCCCATTTACCCTGCCAATATCTGCATTAAGGTCTAGCCCAATATTTAAACCAGGCCCAACATTAACCCACAATTAATTAAAATCAGGATTAGCCCAGCAGCCCATTACCATTTAATTAAATTTTGGGCCCAGCAGCCCAAAACCATTTAATTAAAAATGAGCAGCCCACAATCTTAATTACTGAAATGGGCCCTAAAATGAAACAATCAGCCGATCCAGCCCTTCAGCATTTTAATTAAAAAAAAAGGGCAAAGGCCAAAAACATAAAACAGGCCCAGCAGAGACACCTCATACATCAAGCCAGCAGGCCCATTAACCATTAATTAAAATTGATGGAGCAGCCAACAAGAAAGAAATGGCCCAGAAGCAATTTTTAAAAATTTGGGCCCAACAGACCCTAGCCCAAACACCAATTAATACAATAATTCAAAAAATTGGGCCCTGTCTGGAAAGCCCAAATCAACAAAAGATGCCCTAATCTCCTGCCAGCCGCTAACAGGGATCCAACCGGAGTGAAGCACCGGCGCTGCTGCTCTCGGCAATCATGCCGTCAGCCCGCCGGTATCGCTGGGTCAGTAGAGTGCTGTCGCCAATTTCCTCCGATCCGCTGCACCTCAGTGCTGCCAGTCGCCAGCGCCGCACGGCGAAATCCCGAGTTGACCCGCTGAAAGCCACCGTCGACTTGCCCACAGCCCACCTGCGTCGGAAACCGCAACCTAGCGCCGCTGCAGCCGGAAGTCACTCTCCAGCCCAATCATCAAAGCAGTGCTGACAGCCGCTGCATTCGCCGGCAGTCGCGCCAGCCACCCAGAGTCGGGCCTCCAGCGTCGCACGGCCATCCAACAAGCCCACCTTCAACAGCGCCGCCTCGATTTTTTACCATGCCGATCTCCTCCGATACGACCGGGATCAGGTAGGATTCTATCAGATCCCTTCTGACTCGCCCTGAACTCCGAGCGACGAGCTCGGAACCGGCTGTCCAGATCAGTAGTGATGCCGTCGTTCCCCACCGTGAAACGCCTGGGAGATTTACCGCCATCTGGGATCTGTTCCGCCACAGCCAGCCTTCACCGAGCAGTCGCCACGGCTTCATTTTCAAGCCTCCACGCGCCGTCGGCTGACTCCTGCCTTCCAGTCATCACGCGACGACACCACACATGGGATTACCATCAGCCCTGTCGTCCGACAGTCTTCGACACGCCGCCAGTGCAGCCGGCCTCTCACCGTTCAACGTGCAGACGTGTGTGTGCGTGATAGAAAGCAGAAAGCAGATAGGGTTTTTCTCGATGTGTGTGTTATGTGTCCATTAATTAACAGACAATTATCAATCACACATTCCAATACTCATGCCATGTTGAAAAACAATAACAGTATAAAACCCCCGAGATCATCTACAGATTATTTCTCATAAACAAATAATTCCTTTTAAACATGCTATTAATCATACCAGAAACACAAATAGCACATTAACCCCTTAGCGTATCACGTTTCACCACGAAACCAACGCTCTGATACCAATTGTTGGACAATTGGATCGTTTGGATCAACGTGATGCGTTTAGGATATCAGGCAAACATATACAGCGGAAGCAATAAAATCATGTTTACCGTACTTTTGGGTTGATGTAGAGGATGAACCGTTGCAGAGAACCACCTCTCAATCTTCTGCAGTATGTCCCAAGTTGAATCCTGCTGTTGTGTGGGCAACAATCCGCAGGATTCTCTCAATCTGTTCCTGTTCTTTCTAACTGTCAAATGAGGCACTGACTTAGGGTTAACAGGAACTGAGATAACTTATTTATAAGGGCTACTGCAGGGACCAGGAGGAGAAATTGGGCTGGGCCTCAATTGAATTTAATTAACCAAGCTTAGCCCAAAGCTTTTAATTAAATCCAATAATAATAATATAGTCCACTAAAATATTATTATTGTACTACCCATCCAATCCCAAATTATGTTCTGGGCTCCTTCTTATTATAAGCCCGATAGTCTCCCCATGTTTAATATATTCAATGTCCATTAATTAATTAAGTTACTGACAACTCTAATTAATTAATATCTCGTCCGAGAGTAGTACCACTCAACCTTTTTATCATGCCGGAAATTAATCCACTTGCAAGATTTACATGATAAACCTTATGAGCTCCTCAAGGGGACATCATCAACCTATGACGGACATGGATTCCTTCTACAATCAACAGCACACCATAGATACAGCACTACTTCCCAACTCATCGAGTTTGTTGATTTAATACTTATAAATCTCACCCATTGATGAATCAAAGAAATACATACTGCCCTACGTGTCGAGGTTATTGTATAGGGATTAAGAGCACGAACTTCCATAATAACAGAGATCAAGTTCTACTATATAGTCAGTATAAGAAGAACGATCTCAGGCGGTCCTGCTCAATACACACAAGTGCACTAATGTGATTCTATAGCCAAGACAAGCTAATACCAAACCACACTACAACCATACCGATAGAGAGTCCCCGTCTATCTCAGTTGTGAGCATCTGTTTATACTTTATAAGGAAACCGATAATATGATCTTCTGCGTGTTGTCGCACAACATATTATCTACAGTATAAAGTAAATGGACTATTGCGTCATGCATATAAAATAAATTATAAGACGCAATCATTTGATCAATGATTCTCATTTCAAATATTGTTATAACATTGTTCATACTAAAGCTAGACTTTTAGTATACAATCCAACAGAGCTTTGTGCGATCTAGGGGCAAGCATCAATTTGATGCCGTTGTCCATCTTTCAGAAGCTTGGTTTGGGGGAGCTGACTCCGACAACTGTTGCTCTCCAATTGGCGGATAGCTCAATGACGTTTCCGAAAGGTAGTGTTGAAGATGTTCTTGTAAAGGTGGAGAAGCTAGTCTTTCCCGTGGATTTTCTTGTACTAGAAATGGATGATGACAAGGATAATGTTCCTTTAATCTTGGGGAGGCCATTCCTTGCTACGGCTGGAGCTATGATAGATGTTCGGAAGAGAGAACTGAAGTTGCGAATGGACAAAGAAGAAGTACTTTTCAACTTGGACAAAGCAATAAAGATGCCAATAGAGTCCCAGTGTTATAGTATTGACGTGGTGGAGGAGATTTTGAAGGAGGATATGTCTCTGATCTTGTCAAAGGATCCTCTTGAGACATGTTTGATGGAGTCTCTTACTTATCCCACTACGGAGCTTGACGGACTTTCTAACGAGGTATGTATTGAATTTCTTGAAAACTTACTTGCTTTGGGTGATGACAGGTTTGCATTGGAAAGAAAGAAGGTGGAAGAAGTCAAATGGACTAGGAAGTACTTGCCTTTGGATAACGAAAACACTCCAGTGGAAGAAAGAAAAGAGGAGTTGAAACCTTTGCCGGAACACTTGAAGTACGCTTTTCTTGGTGATAATGCACAATATCCGGTAATTGTATCTTCTTCCCTTAATGAGGATCAACTTGAGGAGTTATTAGATGTCTTAAGGAAGTACAAGTCTGCAATAGGGTGGTCACTTGATGATTTGAAAGGTATTAGTCCTTCGTATTGTATGCATCGGATTAGGTTGTTGGATGAAGCCAAGGCGAGTGTTCAAAATCAGCGTAGGGTGAATCCCGCAATTCAAGAGGTGATAAAGAAGCAAATCCTTACGTGGTTGGATGCTGGAATTATATATCCTATTAGTGATAGTCCCCATGTGAGTCCATTGCATGTAGTTGCTAAAAAGGGGGGCATGACTGTAGTAAAAACTGAGGATGGAGAAGCTATAGCCACGAGGATTCCTACGGGATGGCGTACATGTGTGGATTACAGGAAATTAAATGAGAACATGTGTAAGGACCATTTTTCTCTTCCTTTTTTGGATCAAATGTTGGATCGTCTTGCAGGGTATGAGTTTTATTGTTTATTGGATGGATACTCGGGGTACAATCAAATCATGATTTCTCCCGAGGATCAAGAAAAGACCACTTTTACTTGCCCCTATGGGACCTTTGCTTTTAGGAAGATGCCGTTTGGATTGTGTAATGCGCCTGCTACTTTTCAGATATGCATGATGGCGATTTTTGATGGTTTGATAGAGAAGATCATGGAAGTATTCATGGACGATTTTTCAGTTTTTGGTTCTTCTTTTGATATTTGTTTGTCTAACATTGCTATTGTTTTGAAGAGGTGTCAAGAAACTAATCTTGTCTTGAATTGGGAGAAGTGTCACTTCATGGTGAAGGATGGGATTGTTCTTGGGCATCATGTTTCCGCCAAGGGATTACAAGTAGATCGTGCTAAAGTGGTGGCAATTGAGAAGCTTCCACCACCGACCAATGAAAGAGGAGTGCGGTCCTTCCTTGGACACGCCAGTTTTTACAGGAGATTCATTAAAGACTTCTCAAAATACTCTAAGCCCTTATCTCATTTACTTGAAAAGGATATTCCTTTTGTGTTTAATGATGAGTGTCTAACAGCTTTTCAAGTTTTGAAGGAGGCGCTTATTACTGCCCCTATCTTGATCACACCGGACTGGACTCAACCGTTTGTACTTATGTGTGATGCAAGTGATGTAGCACTGGGTGTGGTTCTCGGACAGCTAAGGGAGAAGAAGTTCTGCGCCATTTACTACGCGAGTAAGACTTTTGATGCGACACAGAAGAATTACACGGTGACTGAAAATGAGTTTTTGGTTGTTGTGTATGCATTCGATAAGTTTCGTCAGTATTTGGTTGGCATGAAGACGATTGTGTATACGGATCATTCAGCGATTCGGTATTTGATGGAGAAGAAGGAGACGAAGCCTAGGATTATAAGGTGGATTATACTACTTCAGGAGTTTGATATGGAGATTCGGGATAAGAAAGGAACAGAAAATGTGTTGGCAGACCACTTGTCAAGGTTGGAGACTAGAAAGCATTGTGATAATTCTTTTGAGTATATTGAAGAAATGTTCCCTGATGAGAAGATCATGGTTGTGGCTGTTGAAGGAACTGAGCGAGCGTGTGTGGTCGCAGCGCAAGGTATGGATCCATGGTACGCGGATTATGTTAATTACATTGTCATTGGAGAAATTCCAAGGGATCTCAACCGATATCAACTTGCGAAATTTCGGAGGGAAGTTGAGACATTTATATGGTATGATCCGTTTGTTTACAAGATTTGTACAGATTCTATTGTCCAAAGATGTGTACCCGAGATGGAAATGGAGAGTGTGCTTGAGTTCTGCCATGCACAACCAAATGGGGGGCATTTCGGAGCGCAAAAGACTGCAGCTAAGGTACTTCAATCCGCTCTTTATTGGCCTACATTATTTAGGGATAGTGAGAGTTATGTGGCGTCTTGCGATAGATGTCAGTGCATGGGAAATATAGGTAGGAGAGATGAGATGCCAATGCAGCCTAGCATAGTGGTGGAGATATTTGATGTATGGGGAATCGATTTTATGGGGCCTTTTCCCCCGTCGAATGGGTTTCTCTACATTCTTCTTGCGGTGGATTATGTTTCAAAGTGGGTGGAAGCGATTCCTACTCGTGTTAATGACTCGAAAATTATTTTATCTTTCTTGAAGAAGCATATTTTTGCCCGTTATGGAGTTCCTAGAGCACTAGTTAGTGATGGAGGTTCCCACTTCGTCAATAAATTTCTTGAGAAGGTGCTTAAGGATTATGGTGTTAAGCATAGGGTTACTACACCCTATCATCCGCAAGCGAATGGGCAAGCAGAGGTCTCCAACCGTCAAGTCAAGCAGATTCTGGAGAAAGTGGTAGGAACTAATAGAAAGGATTGGGCTATGAAGCTTGATGATGTGTTATGGGCGTTCCGGACTGCTTACAAGACGGTGTTAGATATGTCACCGTATCAAATTTTCTATGGGAAGCCATGCCACTTACCTGTAGAGATTCAACACAAAGCGTTTTGGGCTTTGCGACGCTTGAACTTGACCCTTAAGGATGTGAAGGAGTTGAAGATAACTCACATGAATCAATTGGATGAATTTAGGAGTCGTGCTTACAAGAATTCAGATATTTATAAGGAAAGAATGAAAAGGTGGCACGATTCTAAGATCTCATACAAGGAGTTCAAGCAAGGAGATGAGGTACTACTTTTTAACTCTCGATTGAAGCTTTTTGCAGGCAAGTTGAAGTCTAAGTGGACGGGACCATTCATGATTCATCGAGCCTTAGGAGGGGGGAGTTTTGAGCTTATTGACAAAGATGGAGACGTTATCGCGGCGAATGGGCATCGATTGAGGCATTATAGGTCGCCGGATGATGCGTGTGTCATTTTTGATGATACCTTGATCTGATTTGGTACCGTCGTGACTCTCCGACGTTAAACATGAGCGCTTGTTGAGAGCTTACTCTTCTGTTTTATTGTTTTATTTCTTTTGTGTGAGTAAGAAATTTTTATATTTACGATGCTTACTAATCGGCAATTACATCTCTTTTCAAACTTAGTTTCGACTTATGTTTTTACTAAGTTTGGGGGGGTGTGATGTTATTACCTCATTGAAGCATTAAGAGTATAATCTTTTCTTTGTATTGTTTGTTAGGGGAGTTAGTTTTTGCGGCCATATTGAAATTTTAATCGATTTTGATGTGATGATTTTTTACAACTTACCTAATGTTTAGTGGTTTTTGGTTGTGTTTTCTTTTACGGAGTTACTCATGAATGATGTTTTGTGGAACAATTTTTGAAGTTGTGCTCTAGATTGTACCTAATGAAGTTGTGTTAAGCTTGAAGTGTGTAGTGAATGAAGAACACTCAGTTTTGAAAATCAGGAGGAGGGTTCGACCAACACTAAGAGTGGTTCGACCAGTGCCAGAGGTCGAACAAAAGCAGAGGAAGTCGAACCAACGTCGAAAGTTGTCCAGTGAGGGGATTCGACCTAAGCCATAGTTGTTCGACCTGTTCAGAAGGTCGAACCAGTCAGTTCAAAGCACTCTGTTTTCCAGAAGAGGGGTTCGACCAATTCAAGGATGGTTCGACCTGATCAGCAAGTCAAACCCAGGTCGAACCGAGAAGATCATTTGTCCAGAAGAGAGGTTCGACCTCGTCATCCATGGTTCGACCTGTTCAGGAGGTCGAACCTGAGGTCGAACCAAGCCAGGTACGCGATTTAAGTTCGATTTTTCAGAGGGGTTCGATCATTTTTTCGGAACACCAAACCTCGAACCCTCTTCGAACCTCTACACCCTTGCACAAATTCTTCAATTACACTTGATTTCACACCGATTACACAACACTATACCTTGAATTTTCGATTCAGTCGCGGATTTGGGCGGATTTCGTCGCGAGTTAGGGCTGAAATCATGATTTTTGGTTGTTGTGTGTTCTCGATCGGTTGTTCACTATGGGCAAGTCAAAAGGTATGTTTTTCCAACTCAATTACTCTATGATTGAAGGTTTAGGTAAGAAATTCGATGTGAATAAGAGGATTGATGTTGAGTATGGTTGAATTTCATGGTGAATGTTGATATTGTGACTTGTTTCATATGAATTCTTGTTTCTTGGTTGTTGGTTGTTTGATTATTGATAGAACTTGAATTTTTATGTGGATTGATCAAGGATATAGAATATATAATAGAATGAGCATGTTGATTTGGTTTGAAATTGATGAAATTGAAGTAGTTCATTGAGAGAAACATGTTGAATTTTTGATTGAATTGCTTGAATTGCTTAATGCATGCTTGTTGGTTATGTTTTGAAGATTAAGGAAGGTGTGATTGAAGATGTTTTGAGCATGTTGAATAAGCAAGTGGTGTTGAGATGATAGTTTGTGTGAATATGCATTGATGCTTGAAGTCTTGAGTAGAGTATGTGATGTGCTAGTAAAATACTTGCTTTCTTGTCTTGTTGGTTGGATTGAAGTATTTGTTTTCAGGAAAGGGACAAGGATCAAGTAAAGGTAAAGGAAAGGCAGAGGAGGAAAGATCGAAGAAGAGGCATGACAGGCCTTCGAATTTGGACAAAGTGATAAGGAAACTGAGGCTACAAGATCGTTTACCCGATAACTTCAAGATTCAGATGCAAGATTGGGATGAGATCAAAGAGAAGTGGGAAGAAGTTTCAGACAAGATAGCTCGCACTCGATACCAAGATGATGAAGCGATGAGGATAATGAGAATAGGGGATGATATATTTTGGATGTTTGATCAAGTAGGAATCCGAAGATTCATTGAGTTGAAGAGGCCGACGTACTTCCATATTACAGCGGAAGTGGTTTGCTCATTTGAGATGGAGAAGGACCCGCTTGGGTACCCATATCAGTGTACATTTCAGCTTGGCGGAGTGAGTAGGAGATGGACGTCTGAGGATTTCAATAAGCTGTTTGAGACGCCTTTAGAGATCCCTCGTTTAGAAAATGCTGCATTCAGTGCAAAACAGTTTTGGAGGGAGATCACCGGGGAGATTCGTGATTATAAGACCAGACAGGCTCGTGCTTCCGCAATAAAGAACCCAATCTTGAGGTACATGGACCGCGTCCTGAGCAACATGTTATTCGCCCGCTCAGAGGGGAGTGTTGTGTCTAGAGGAGAGCTTTATGTCCTGTGGTGTATGCTAAACGGGGTGAAGTTCAATGTTGGAGCTTACTTTATTGCACAGCTAAATCGATTCAAGACCATTGGATTTCAAAAGGTGAATATAGGAGGGTTATTGACGATTGTGGCTAAGCATTACAACTTGGATCTCACCGGCTTTACACCAGTAGAAGGAGAACCCGATTTGATGATGAGCACGTGAGTGAAGGAAGGTTTTGCCCATTTTAGAAATGGAGATTGGTTTTTCACGAGGGGTCTCAAGCCTTTCGAATTTATGTTCCCCTTCGACGTGAGCAACTTGACAACTATTCGGGAAGCAAGGAATAAGTTAATGAATTCTCTTGGACATACCGCCTTATCCATGGCAGTGAAGTCGGGTGGTGATTAGAGAGCGGTAGCGCAGATGTGTGCTGAGGAGAGGATGGTTGAGTTACAGCAGATCGTTGATCAAGGAGAGTTCCGTCCACCTCAGCCACAGTAGCCTGAAGAGGAGGATCAGGTAGATGAGCAGCCAGAGATGGAAATTCCGGAAGAAGAGCAGCATGATGCGCCTCAGCATGCTCCGGTACCGCAGCAGCGGCGAGCAGTTCCAGGTACTCGGGAGCAGCTTCGCTTGATTCATGAGCAGCTGATCGCGGTGGTAGCTGCACATCAGGAGATGAACAAGCAGCTCGCGCTCGCTAACGCCAACTACGCCACGCTGAATGAAAGGTACTCTGCATTGGAAGAGCGTGTTGGTAGAGTTAGTAGTCGAGTGAATATGATGGATATGCACATTACCAGTCTGTGCCGAGCTGTGGAAAATAGGATGGATGAGGATGACGATGATGATGAGGATGATGATGCTCCTAGGGAGTAGTTTCAGGTTTTCCTTTGGCTTCGCCGATTCATCTTATTTCCCATTCTTCTTTTTATTTTTACAGATTGGGGTGTGATTCATGTGTGAGTGGCATGTACTTGATATAGTTGATCTTGTATCATTGTTTTGTATATGGGTTATTGATTCTGTGCATTCATGTGTTTACGTGTTTATTTTCATTGGAAAGAGCATGAATAATTTGTTAAGTATGTGGAATTCATGAGGAATTGATTTTGATTATGTGCTATGAGGAGTATTAGGAATTGATTACCTATGAGAGGATTTGAGCCTTTATCATGATTAATCATGATAGTTTATTTTTGAGAGAATCATTCGTATGAACGTATTCTAGAACTTGGCTTGGAGTCTTGTGTGAAACTTACAATTGATGAAATATTAGGATATGATCTTAGGCCATTTTTGATTAATTGAGTCACTTAGCCAAATTTTACCTTTCCTAATGATTTTATAAATCTTTGGTAGCCCTGTTTGAGCCTTTTAAAAGCTTTTTCTTTGGCGAGCCAAATATAAGAGCCTTAATTACCTTATTTGAGCTTTGAAAATACCCTATTCATTGGTAGAGAGAGTAAGGTGAATAAGTGTGGAAGAAGAAAAGGAAGATGGAATGAGGTTTAGTAAGAAAAGTGCATGGTTAAATCTTGTTAGGGGTAGTGCCTGAAATTGGTACCCCGAATTGCTTATACATGGGGCTTGAAGTTTTTAAGAAGCAGCCGAACGATGTTCGAGAAGGGTAGTGCCTACAACTGGTACTCGAGCAATCAAAAGAAGAATGATGTTGATGAAAGTAAGAGAAGGAATATTGAAAATTGCAAGTGCAAGAGAAGAATTGGAGGAGAATATGAAGCCGAATGAGAAATCAAGAACCTCCAAGGTAACTCTCTACTAGTGTCTTAAGTCACTATGACCAAATTTTCCTACCCTTTCCAAAGAGCCAACATTACAACCTAGAAACAAGTCCTTTGTGATCATAGTATTAATCTAATGTAAGTTGATTTTTGAGACCTTTGCCAAGCTCATGGTTACGCGTGAATATGAATTGATATGAGTGTTTATACTAGCCTATAGTGCCTCACGCACGAGCGAAAGAGAGTAAAGACTTATCTTGTCAGCGAGATTACTTAGTACTCCGAATGGTGTGTGATTGGATTTATTTTACATGAGTGAAATATATGATGCAAGTAATTCTTGTTTGATTCAATGAAGTGGCATGTGTAATATGTGTTGTACTAGATCTTGTTGAATTATACACGACTCCTGTGGTTTAAATTGGTTGCCTCGGGACGAGCAACATGCAAGTTTGGGGGTTTGATGAGTGTGTAAATTCACAAGTTTGGCGCTATGTTTTGTGCTAGTTTTGGAGAGTTTTGATGTGGAAATAGGTGGAAAACCTATATATATTGTGAATTAGCATGAATCAGGTGTTAGTGGAGCTATTTGAGTGTTTTCTTAGCAAAAACAGAGTGAAAGAGCCAAGAATCGAAGAGACAGAGTCGAAGCTATGCGAACCACCCAAGAATTAGGTGGGTTCGACCTGGTTGGAGGAGGGTTCGACCTCTCCAGCAGGTCGAACCAACATTGCTGAACTTACAGAAGAGGATTCGACCACGACTCGAGTGGTTCGACCTATCCATCAGGTCGAACCATGGTCGAACCAGTTCGCAGGAAAGAGGATTCGACCACGACGTTTGAGTTCGACTTGCCAGTTGGTCGAATCGGGAGCGGGAGTTGTCCAGTGATGAGGTTCGACCTGGGGTTCGACCAAGGCTTTAGTGGTTCGACCTGTCCAGAAGGTCAAACCTGTGCAGAATTCTTCCAGTAGCGGGGTTCGACCTGGGGTTCAATCTATGGCCAGTTGTTCGACCTGTTTGACGTGGTCGAACCTATGCGCGAGAACTTACCTTATCCGAATTTTCGAGGCCGAAATGCGTGAGATCACTTAGAAAGCCTATTCCAAGCCCTAGAGACGTGATTACAAGTATAAAAGGAGGCTCATACAGAGAATGAAGAGAGCTTTTGATCATCAATCATAAGAGAGACAAGAGTAGAGGTGGTGATCCATCCGGAGGGCTGTGACAGAGGTTCGCTGAAGGTTCAAGTAAGAATGATCAATCTAACCATGATTGTTCCTAGATCAATCATGGGCTAGAACCACCTTGGTAGTTCTAGGGTTATGAAAGTTTCATGATGTAATTCTTATTTCGTGTGTAAAACTCCGTACAACACTACCTGTGGTTTGTTTTATATAAGATTGCATATTTAATCCATACTCATAGTCGTTTTGTGCATCAATGATCGTTGTGTAGAGTCTGAATACGTAACATGGTTATTGATTGAGTGCGTTCACTACTGAGCAGGGTTTATTGTTATAATTCTAAGTGAAGGGATTCCGAAGTCTTATTAGAACTGTCTTATATGAATATTCATGAAATGAATTAAATTCGGGTTGATGAATAGGATGAAGAGTATAACTTTATATTACCTAAAAAGAGAGATCAAATCGGGTTAGATTCTAGACGTAGAAGATAATTGATTATGATAGTACCTAGAAAGGGGGGTGAAGTATATCTCTTGCTCCGAGGCTATTCACACGTGTTACACGCATGTTTACTTGTGTCTATAGAGTAGATATGCATGGTTTAGTGATGCGTCCATAAACCACAGGGCAGAGTCGGACACCATCACATGAAAATACGAATTGCTAGTGAAACTGGATGACCCGACGAACTACCTATTATTCTTATTGATCATAACTCACTTTTCTCTACTCTTACTATTTCTTTTGCTATTTCGATTAGAAGTTATTATCCATTAAACCTTTACAATTACCAAACATAGTCTAAGATATACTAGAAGATAACAAAATTGATATTTAACCGTCCCGTGGGTTCGATATTGTAACTTGGTCATCTTCGCGACTACAATTGATATCCTTATACTTGAGGATTAATTTGTGTGTTGAGAAAACCCCTATCATCGAGTGACATTGATAAACTTATGTGAGGTTTAGACTAAAAGGGACTATATTGCTCCTTATTCTCTTTTGATTGAACTTGTTAATTTCTCATATCATAAATCTAATGTTGTAGTATAGCTTAGCATAATTTGTAATTCTTGTTGCTAATGATGTGTTATTACTTGTGTTCGTTTAGTCTTTTTACTAGGTGAAAACTTCTCCCTCGGTTTATCATTTTCATTGTTCGGGGACGAACAATACTTTAAGTTTGGGGATGTGATTGTCGTTATTTTCACCTAGATTTTAGTGCCTTTTTGTGTGTATTTTTTGTATTGTTTTATCCGTATTTTCGTGTATTTTGGTGGTGTTATGTGTTTTCATGGGAATGTGTGAGAATGATCTTAAACATATGTATAACAAGTGAACATGGAGTAAAAATGAAGACGGGAGATCAAACAAGGAAGAAGGAATAAAAGTGCAAGAACACGGCTGACCGTGCTCGTAACACGACTCGTGTTGCAGCACACGGCCCGTGTACCAGACACGGGCCTGTAAGCGACAGCCGTGCGACGACATCTATTCATCCAACACGGCCACCCTTTGGCCGTGCGACACAGCTCGACTCGTGTTGCAGCACACGGCCCGTATACCAAACACGGGCCTGTAAGCGATGGCCATACGGGAGCATCCGTTCACGCAACATGGGCTCCTTATGGCCGTGTTGCGCCACACGACTAGTGTCGTGTCAGGGATCAGAAAAAAAATCAGAATTCTTCTAGAAGATCTCCATGGTGTATAAATATCAATCCATTCAACATTTTGAGAGGAGATCCGATTTTCCACCTTTACCACACACCTCACACACCTTTCCTTTGATTTTACACCATATTCTTCATCCCATTCATCCATCTTTGGATCTACATCATTTCTCCATAATTTCTACCATCCAAATCAAGTGAAGAAGCAAGGAAGATTGGGTGATCACCAAAGGAAGAAGGGAGATTCAATTGGATCCATTTCCAAGGGAGTTTTCATTCCAATTTTGTGTTAATCCTTTAGTTTACCATGATTTGTAAGAATTCTAATGTCTATGTTATGGATCTTATGAAGATTGTATGCTAATCTCCCTTGTGAGATTAGCAACATGAAGGTTGTTGGTTAATTTGTAGATCTATGTAATTAAATTCATATGTTGATGGGGATATTTGATTTTCTATCATTGGTGCTTACATATCTTGAGATCTATGATGTTTTGTGTGTTTGATTGTTCTAATTATATGATTAGATTGAGAAATCAATTATGTGCTTAGGATAGTCAAGTGAATCATTATATCAAACATCTCATGTGCATTATAAATTGTAAAGTGATTGAGAAGTCCTTTATTATTTAGAACCCTTTGATAGAACATGTAATTAGCTAGATTGAGAAGTCAATTAATTATATAAAGGGATTCTTTAATTGAACTTAGTACCTAGTTGGAATAGTTTAATTGAGAACCAACCTTTGAGCTATTTTGAGATTGTGCAAATGATCTACATCCTATTCATTTCGAGAGGAAGTTTAGGTGGTATATGTGTTGGCCCTTAGTCTTAACCCTTGATACATATGAGTTTAATGCATGAGTCCATGAGTTACCACTTCATTAGTGTTGTTAATCTCACTTCTACTCAATTTGGAAAACCACTCATTCATCATTTTATCTTGTCATTTGATATTTGCTTGTCTACTTTCATTGGTTTTCATTTAATTACTTGTTTTATCAACCATCCATCTATGATTCGTTTCTATAAAATCGTGATAAACGTGATCTCGCTTAAGTGCTAGCATCGACCTCCCTGTGATTCGTTAAATTCTTGAATTGGTCAACCTGACTACAAGTTATGGCTAATCAGTCTATAGAATAGATTTGCATGGTCTAGCGATGCGTCCATAAACCACAAGGCAGAGTCGGACATCGACACACGAAAGTATGAATTAACGAATGAAACTGGATGGCCTGACGAACTACCTATCATATTATTTGATCACAACTACTATTCTCTTGTTTTTGTTATTTATTTGCTATTTTAATCGTTATTTAGTTTACAAACCAACAATTACAATTCTCAACTTAGTCATAATTGCTAGAAAATAACTGAATTAATATTTATCCGTCCCGTGGATTCGATATTTAACTTGGTCACCTTCGAAACTACAATTGATATCCTTCATACTTGGGGATTTAAATTGTGTGTTGAGAAAACATCCATCAATTTTTTGGCGCCGTTGCCGGGGATGGCTTAAAATATCTTTTTGTTATTTCTAGTTTATTAGGGCTATTTTTCTTGTTTTGCTATTTTAATTCTAGTTCTTTTTAGGTGCATGCTCACGAGATCAAAGAAAGGTGAACTTGAACCCTATAATCCTGAAATTGGAGCATCGTCAAGAAAGAAGAAGAAAAAGAAGAGCAAGGCAAAGACTATTGATCCAACTGAAGCTCTGAATTTTGGAGTTGAAGTTGACGAGTAGAATTCGCAGACGATTGAAGCTACAACTGAAGTTAATTCGGGAGTAAGGACAGTCAACATGGCAGCGAAACTGGATAATCTAGCCATCCGAGAGGTTTTCAAAAATAATGGGGCTGGAAATTTTGGGCTTCTAGGAATGAGGGGAACTAATTCAGCTTTCGATCTTCATCCCGCTCTTATTAGCATGATAGAAAGGAACTCCTTTTCAGGAGGGTCTTTCGAGGATCCGCAGCAGCATCTGAACAAGTTCTTGGGCTATGCAAGTACTCAAAAAGGCGCAGGAGAACATGAAGATGCTAGGAAGATCCTTTTGTTCAAATTCTCGCTTACTGAAAAGGCGAGAGATTGGTACGACACTATCAACGCAGCTGAGTGCACCACTTGGGAGCAACTGAAGTTAAGGTTCTTGGAGAGGTACATGCCACCTTCAAAGGTGTTTAAGATGAAGCAAGACATTAACCAATTTGCTATGGGTGGAGGTGAGAAATTTCATGAAGCATGGGATAGATTCAAGGACATGCTTAGGAAGTGTCCTCAACATGGGCTATCTAAAGCTCAATATATCAGTATATTCTACAATGGATTGATTGTGATTCACGAGTGTTATTGGATGCTTCTTCTAAAGGAGCATTGCTTACAAAGTCATCCGTAGAGGCCGAGAAGTTGTTTGAAGATATTTCGATGAATTCGAGGGATTGGCCAACTGATAGAGTTAGAGGTACTTATGTCCTTGGGAAGGTAGCTCAGGTTGAACAAGCAATGGTGAAAACAAGTAGAGAGGATGAGATCGTCTCTAGCTTGTCCAATATCAACAAGCTACTTGAATCCCAACAGAAGCAAATCAGCGAATTATCTCAGCGCGTACCAATCATGCAGCAGGAGTTGAAGAATGATGGACCAATCCAAGAGGAGTTGGAAGAGGCACACTATGCCATGGGTCAAAGTATTCAAGGGACTAGGTATCCAGATCAAGGAAACTGGAACTACCAAGGGAACTATCGAGGAAACTTTAATAATCGTGGTCCCCCCGGTGGTTATCAACAGCCTAGGAGGCTGGAGTTCTCATGGAGCAATCCGAATAATGCGATTCAACCTCCGATGGGTGTTGATCCGGGTGCTAAGGTGGAAGAAGGGAAACCGGGTCTTGAGGATACTGTGAACAGGTATATGGCCAAGAATGATGAAAGAGTGAACCGCCTTGAGGCCAAACTTGAAAAGAAAATCGATGCAAACCATGAGGTTATATCTAAGCAGGTGAAGGACCTTACATTGCTAATGGGGGAGATGGTAGGAAGTGTTAACAAGCTTACTCAAACTATTGAAAAGGGGAAGTTCCCGTCTCAAAGTATTGAGAATCCAAGGTCCTGCAACGCCATCACATTGAGGTCGGGAACACAGTACGAGGGACCTATGAGGACGGAATCAAATTTGGATATGTCTAGGGCAAGATTCGACCATGGTTCGACCAACATTGAAGGTCGAACCATACAGGAAAAGTCGAACCAATGCACTGGACACGATCAGGAAGCATCGCAGCATCGGTTCGACCAAACTGCAGATGGTTCGACCTGGCATACAGGCCGAACCATGGTCGAACCTGACAATTCGGAGCATTCTATTTTTCCAGAACACCGATTCGACCAAATCAATGATGGTTTGACCTATCCAACAGGTCAAACCCAGGTCGAACCGCACAACTTAGAGCACTCTGTTTTGTCGCAGCAACGGTTCGACCACGACGGTCATGGTTTGACCTATCACATAGGTCGAACCTTAGTCTAACCGGAGGGCAGAAGGAGTACAGTAGGTCAGTTCGACCTAGGTGCCCATGGTTCGACCTACTCAACAGGTCGAACCCAGGTCGAACCTCAAATTAAAAAAGAGAGCCATTGTCCAGAAGGTAGGTTCGACCATTACGTGCCTGGTTCAACCTGTTCCACAGGTCGAACCCTGGTCGAACCCCTCCAGAAATTGCCTGTTGCTACTCCGAACACTCTCGATGATGTTGATGCTACTCCAGTGGTTCGGAATGAGCAAAGTACAGAGATAATAGCTGAGAAAAAGTGGGAGAGAGCCAAGCAATTGAGAGCCGAAAAGGAGAAAGCGGAGAAGGTTGATCGTGATGAATGGGGGATTCCCAAAACAAAGATACCTCCGTCGTTTCCTTACAAGCCTGTGAAGAAGGGATTGGAAGAGAAGTTCAAGAAGTTTTCAGAGATAATGAACAAGATAAGCTTGAGCATTCCTTTCTCAAGAGGCAATCATGGAGATGTCGTACTATGCCCGATTTCTTAAAGACATTTTGTTGAAGAAGAGGAGTTTAACTAAAATTGAAACGGTGAATTTATCTGAGAATTGTAGCTCAATCATTTAAAGAAAGCTGCCGCAAAAGATGAAGGATCTGGGGAGCTTCACTATTCTATGTGAGACCGGAAAGGGGCCGGCACGGCGAGCTTTGTGCGATCAAGGGGCAAGCATCAATTTGATGCCGTTGTCCATCTTTCAGAGGCTTGGTTTGGGGGAGTTGACCCCTACAACAGTGGTTCTCCAATTGGCGGATAGGTTGATGACGTTTCCAAAAGGTATAATTGAAGACGTTCTCGTCAAAGTGGAGAAGCTAGTCTTTCCTGTGGACTTTCTTGTGCTAGAGATGGAAGAAGACAAGGATAATATCCCTTTAATCTTGGGGAGACCTTTCCTTGCTACTGCTGGAGCTATGATTTATGTTCAAAAAGGAGAGCTTAGATTGCGGATGAACAAAGAAGAAGTTATTTTCAACTTGGACAAAGCAATGAAGATGCCCATGGAGTCGCAGTGTTATAGTATTGACGTAGTGGAGGAGATTTTGAAGGAGGATATATCTCTGATCCTGTCAAATGATCCTCTTGAGACATGTTTGATGGAGTCTCTTACTTATCCCACTACGGAGCTTGACGGACTCTCCAATGAGGTATGTATTGAATTTCTTGAAAACTTACTTGCTTTGGGTGATGACAGGTTTGAATCGGAAAGAACTAATGTGGAAGAAGTCAAGTGGACAAGGAAGTACTTGCCTTTGGATAACGAGAGCTCTCCGATGGAAGTGAGGAAAGAGGAGTTGAAACTTTTGCCGGAACACATGAAGTACGCCTTTCTTGGCGATAATGAAAAATATCCGATAATTGTATCTTCTTCTCTTGATGAAAATCAACTTGAGGAGTTATTGAATGTTCTTAGGAAGTATAAGTCTGCGATTGGTTGGTCTCTTGAGGATTTGAAAGGAATTAGTCCTTCGTATTGCATGCATAGGATAAGACGAGGCCAAGGCAAGTGTTCAGAATCAACGGAGGGTTAATCCCATGATTCAAGAGGTGATTAGGAAGCAAATCCTTGCGTGTTTGGATGCTGGAATCATATATCCTATTAGTGATAGTCCCCATGTGAGTCCATTGCATGTAGTTGCTAAAAAGGGAGAATGACTGTAGTAAAAGCTGAGGATGGAGAAGCGATAGCCACAAGGATTCCTACGGGATGGCATACTATTTTCTTGTTTGCCTATTTTTATAGCACTCACGAGCAAGAATACTCGATCATTGTAGTAGTATATCCCAAGAAAAATTATCAATCCACAAAGGAGTTATGTTCGGACTAGCAAAATACGTGAGCTCATGTTCATATCGTTTTTGTAAAGATGATCAGGGGTTTTGAGATGATTAACAACTAAAGCAAGTAACAAGTAAATAAGAATAGCAAATAAGAGAAATGACAAGTAAAGAAAATGGGTGCTAAAGTTCAAGTGTGAAAAACATGGGATTAGAAACATCCAAGCATACTCAATTCATATTATCATGCAAACGGAATTCAACTCAATTGATGTAGACTAAGGGTGATCACGATTGTATCCTAAGCTCCCTTTCGGGTTACAAAGGTTGTTGATCTATTTTAGACTCCCAAAAGCACTTAAGATCAAAGCCCAACATTAACCCCTTCCATCTAGGTACTAGTTAGATTAAACTCTCCCTTTTTGTGTACTAAGGCCAACGAATGGATTGGTTCCCCTCATTGAATTCAAATATCCTTTCGGTCAAACCCAAACTCAATGTCTATTCATGTCTTCCTAATACTATAGAGGGTCGTTTCCGTCTCACTCCAAGCAATACATACATGAACATCATGATAGCATTTAATTACCACAAATAATCCATTGATCAACAATTCATTAAACCAATAAACATTCATGAATAACAAACCATGCCATCACAACATCAAGACAATTAAACTCCATGAATAGAAATCAACATCAATTAAATCAAAAACCAATTTAATCCACATGATAATATAAATCTAATATGCTCTTCATATTCCTAATCCCACTAGAGGGATTAGCCTAACATGATAAAAGTAATGAAACAAATAAATGATTCATTACAAATACCCATAGTCTTAGATCTAAAGAAATACAAAATGAATGGATTCTTCCCTATCAATTTCTTGAAGAGAATCTTCTATTCTTCTTGATCTCCACCTCTAGCTCTTGATTTCTTGAGATCTCTCGCACCCAATGGAAGGGATGAAGTTTTGATGGAGAATTAATGGAGATGATGAAGATGGATCAAAATGGATGAAGGTGGATGAAGATAATGGTGGAAAATGGAAGAAATTGAGTGTGATGTGTGTGTAGATGATAGGATTTCGGATCTCCTGCCAATTGTTGAATAAAGGGGTATTTATACCCCTATGGAGGCTTCTAGAAGGATCTGGAAATTTCTGCAGGAAAATACACAGCATGAGTCGTGCTCTGCAACACTGCCACGAGGTGGCCGTGTTGTGTCTTCTGATGCTGCCGCACGGCCTCGCCTTACAGGGCCGTGTTGATGACACGACTCGTGTTGGCAGCACGAGCCGTGTCATCAACACGGCCCTGTAAGGCGAGGCCGTGCGGCAGCATCAGAAGACACAACACGGCCACCTCGTGGCCGTATTGCAGAGCACGACTCGTGCTGTGTATTTTCCTGCTCATTCACACATATTTCAATAAAAATACAAAACACAACCAAATAACATATAAAATACGGATAAAATAATACGAAAACACATATAAAAAGACACTAAAATCTAGGTGAAAATAGCTCTAATCACATACATGTGTAGATTATAGGAAGTTGAATGAGAACACGTGTAAAGATCATTTTCCTCTTCCTTTCATGGATAAAATGTTAGATCGTCTTGCAGGGTATGAGTTTTATTGTTTCTTGGATGGATACTCTGGGTACAACCAAATCATGATTGCCCCCGAGGATCAAGAAAAGACCACTTTTACTTGCCCCTACGGGACCTTTGCTTTTCGAAAAATACCATTTGGGTTATGTAATGCGCCTGCTACTTTTCAGAGATGCATGATGGCAACATTCAATGGGTTGATAGAGAAGATCATGGAGGTGTTCATGGATGATTTTTCTGTTTTTGGTTCCTCCTTTGATATTTGTTTGTCTAACCTTGCTACTGTTTTGAAGAGATGTCAAGTGACTAATCTTGTTTTGAATTGGGAGAAGTGCCACTTCATGGTGAAGGGTGGGATTGTTCTTGGGCATCATGTTTCAGCCAAAGGATTGCAGGTCGATCGTGCTAAAGTGGTGGCAATTGAGAAGCTTCCACCACCGACCAATGAAAGAGGAGTGTGGTCCTTCCTTGGACACGCCGGTTTTTACAGGAGATTCATAAAAGACTTCTCAAAATACTCCAAGCCCTTATCTCACTTACTTGAAAAGGATGTTCCTTTTGTGTTTGATGAAGAATGTCTAACAGCTTTTCAAGTTTTGAAGGAGGCGCTTATCACTGCACCTATCTTGATCACACCGGATTGGACTCAATCGTTTGTACTAATGTGTGATGCAAGTGATGTAGCACTTGGAGTGGTGCTTGGGCAGCTGAAGGAAAAGAAGTTCTGCGCCATTTACTACGTGAGTAAGACTTTCGATGCGGCACAAAAGAATTACACGGTGACTGAAAAGTAGATTTTGGCTATTGTGTACGCATTCGATAAGTTTCATCAGTATTTGGTTGGCATGAAGACTATTGTGTACACGGTTCATTCAGCGATTTGGTACTTGATGGAGAAGAAGGAGACGAAACCTAGGATCATAAGGTGGATTCTTCTACTCCAAGAGTTTGACATGGAGATCCGGGATAAGAAAGGTTCTGATAATGTGTTGGCGGATCACCTTTCGAGGTTGGAGACTAGGGAACATTGTGATAATTCTTTCGAATATATTGAGGAAATGTTCCCGGATGAAAAGATCATGGCCGTTTTTGTTGAAGAGGCTGAGCGAGCGTGTGTGGTTGCTGCGCAGAGAGTTGATCCATGGTATGCGGATTATGTGAATTATATTGCTGTGGGAGAAATTCCAAGGGATCTCAACCGATATCAACTTGCTAAATTCAAGAGAGATGTTGAGACTTTCATATGGTATGATCCGTTTGTGTACAAGATTTGCACGGATTCTATCATCCGTAGGTGTGTGCCCGAGATGGAGATGGAGAGTGTTCTCGAGTTTTGCCATGCACAACCTAACGGGGGGCACTTCGGCGCTCAAAAGACAGCAGCCAAGGTACTTCAGTCTGCTCTTATTGGCCTACGTTGTTCAAGGATTGTGAGACCTATATAGCGTCTTGCGATAGATGTCAACGCATGGGGAACATCGGTAGGAGAGACGAGATGCTGCTTCAGCCGAGCATAGTGGTCGAGATTTTTGATGTGTGGGGTATTAATTTTAATGGGCCTTTTCCCCCATCTAATGGATTTCTCTACATTCTACTTGCGATGGATTATTTTTCTAAGTGGGTGGAAGCGATTCCTACTCGCTTGAATGATTCGAAAACTGTTATATCTTTCTTGAAGAAGCATATCTTTGCCCTCTTTGGAGTCCCTAGAGCACTTGTTAGTGATGGAGGTACACACTTCGTTAATAAATTTCTTGAGAAGGTGCTTAAAGGATATGGTGTTAAGCATAGGATTACTACACCCTATCATCCTCAAGCAAATGGGCAAGCGGAGGTCTCTAACCGTCAAGTCAAACAGATTCTGGAGAAAGTGGTCGGAACCAATAGAAAGGATTGGGCTTTGAAGCTCGATGATGTCGTGTGGGGGTTCTGGACCGCGTATAAGACGGTATTAGATATGTCACCGTATCAAACTATCTATGGAAAGTCGTGCCACTTACCTGTAGAGATTCAACACAAAGCGTTTTGGGCTTTGAGAAGCTTGAACTTGACACTCAATGATGTGAGGGAGTTGAGGATTACTCACATCAATCTTTTGGAAGAGTTTCGGAGTCGTGCGTATAAGAATACAGAGATCTACAAGGAAAGGATTAAGAGGTGGCATGATTCGAAGATCTCGTACAAGGAGTTCAAGCAAGGAGACGAGGTATTACTCTTTAACTCTCGTTTAAAGCTTTTTGCAAGCAAGTTGAAGTCGAAGTGGACGGGACCGTTCATGATTCATCGAGCCTTAGGAGGGGGAGTTTTGAGCTTATTGATAAGGATGGAGACATTTTTGCGGCAAATAGACATCGCTTGAAGCATTATAGGTCGCCGGATGATGTTTGTGTCATCTTTTTGGATACCTTGATCTGAGTTGGTACCGTCGTGACTCTCCGACATTAAATATGAGCGCCTGTTGGGGGATTTCTCTCCCTTTTTATTGTTTTATTTCATTCGTGTGTGTAAGAAATTTTTATATTTGAAGTGCTTACTTATCGACAATTACATCTCTTTGCAAACTTAGTTTTGACTATAGTTTCTACTAAGTTTGGGGGGGTGTGATGTACTTACCTCAATAAGTACCAATAGTATAATCTTTTCTTTGTGATGTTTGTTAGGGGAGTTGGTTTTTGCGCCATATTTAAAATTTTAATCGATTTTGATGTGATGATTTTTTTACAACTTGCCTAATGTTTAGTGGGTTTTGGTTATGTTTTCTTTTACGAAGTTACTCATGAATAACATTTTGTGGAACAATTTTTAATGAAGTTGTGCTCTAGTTGGTACCTAATGATTCGTATTGAAGTTTGAAGTGTGTAGGGATTGAAGAACACTCAGTTTTGAAGCTTAGAAGGGTGGTTCGACCAAAGCTAGGGTAGGTTCGACCAGTGCCAGGAGGTCGAACCGAGCAGAGAAAGTCGAACCGACGCAGAAAATCGTCCAGTGAGGTGGTTCGATCTCATCATTAACAGGTCGAATCAAGGTCAAACTCGGTGACCTAAAACTTACAGTAGGTTGGTTCAACCTAAGCCGTTATGGTTCGACCTGTTCAGAAGGTCGAACCCAAGGTCGAACCGGTCCGTTCAGAGCACTCTATTTTTCAGTTGATAGGTTCGACCAAAACAAGAATGGTTCGACCTGTTCAGAAGGTCGAACCCAGGTCGAACCAAGAGGAGCAGTTGTGCAGAAGGTAGGTTCGACCTGTTCTGCAGGTCGAACCCGAGGTCGAACCAAGTCAGGTACGCGATTTAAGTTTAATCTTTCAGAAAGGTTCGATCACTTTTTAATTTCATCGAACCTCGAACCCTCTCCGAACCTCTACACCTTTGCACAAATTCTTCAATTGCACTTGATTTTGCATCAATTACACAACACTACACTCTTGATTCTTGAATTGGGCGCGGATTTGGGTGATTTTCATCGTGAATTAGGTCTTTAGTCGAGCGTTTTGAGTGTTGTGTGCCAATTTTTGATTGTTAACCATGGGCAAGACTAAAGGTACATTTTTTTAACTCAATTATCCTAGGATTCAAGTTTATTGCAAGAAATGTGTTGTGGGTAAGTTGATTGATGTTGATCTTGGTTGAATTTCATGGTGATAATGGATATTGTTGAGTTGATTCATATGAATTCATGTTTATTGGTTTGAGATTGCTTGATTATGGATAGAACTTGAGTTTTTATTGTGGATTGATCAAGGATATAATGCATCTAGAAGAATGAGCATGTTAATTAGGTTTGAATTGTTAATTGGAGTTGTTCATGAAGTTCAGTTGTTGAAATTCTTGTTGAATGGCTTGAATTGGTTGATGCATGCTTGTTGTTTATGATTTGAAGATTAAAGAGAGTGTGATTGAAGATGTTTTGAGCATGTTAAATAAGCAAGTGGTGTTGAGATTAGTTGGAGTTGATTAAGCATGGATGCTTGAAGTCTTGAGTAGAGTATTGGATATGCTAGTCAAATACTTGTGTTCTTGTCTTGTTGGTTGTATTGAAGTATTTGTTTTCAGGAAAGGGACAGGGATCAAGTAAAGGTAAAGGTAAGGCAGAGGAAGCAAGATCGAAGAAGAGGCATGACAGGCCTTCGAATGTTGATACTGTGACAAAGAAGCTGAGGCTACAAGATCGTTTACCCAAAAATTTCAAGATTCAAATGCAAAATTGGGATGAGATCAAAGAAAAGTGGGAAGAAGTCTCAGACAAGATAGCTCGTACTCGATACCAAGATGATGAGGCGATGAGGACAATGAGAATCGGGGATGACATCTTCTGGATGTTCGATCAAGTGGGTATCCGGAGGTTTATGGAATTAAAGAGGCCATACTTCCATGTTACAGCGGAAGTATTTTGCTCATTTTATATGGTGAAGGACCCGCTTGGGTACCCGTATCTGTGTACGTTTCAGCTAGGTGGAGCGAGAAGGAGATGGATGTCTGAGGATTTTAATGAGCTGTTTGAGACGCCTTTGGGGATCCCTCGTTTGGAGAATGCTGCGTTCAACGCTAATAGGTTTTGGAGGGAGATCATAGGGGAGATTGGAGATTACAAGATCAAACAGGCTCGTGCTTCCTCAATAAAGAATCCAGTTTTGAGGTACATGGACCGTGTCTTGAGCAACACATTGTTCGCCCGCTCAGAGGGGAGTGTTGTGTCTAGAGGAGAGCTTTACGCCTTGTGGTGTATGCTAATAGGGTGCAGTTCAATGTTGGAGCTTATTTCATTGTACAACTACATTGATTCAGGACCATTGGGTTTCAAAAGGTGAATATTGGAGGGGTTACTGACGATCGTGGCTGAGCATTATAACTTGGATTTCACCGGCATCACACCAGTTAGAGGAAAGCCCTATTTGGCAATATTTACATGCATGAAGGGAGGATTTGCCCATTTCAGAAATGGAGATTGGTTCTTCACGAGGGGACTCAAGCCCTTCGATTTCATGTTCCCCTTCGACGTGAGCAACTTGACAACCATTCGGGTGGCGAGGAACAAGTTGATGGATTCTCTAGGACACAACGCCTTATCCGTGACAGTGAAGTCGGGTGGTGATTAGAGGACTGTATCGCAGATGGTGCGGATGGTAGGATGGCGGAGTTACAGCAGATTGTTGATCAAGGAGAGTTCCGTCTACCACAGCAGCCCGAAGATGAGCATCTAGAGGAGGAGCAGCAGGATGAGGAGATGCTTTTGCAGCATAATGCACCTCAGCATGAGCCAGCACCGCAGCAGCAGCGGGCTATCCCAAATGATACACGGGAGCAGCTCCGCCTTATTCATGAGCAGCTAGTCGCAATCGTTGCTAGCCAGCAGGAGACGAACCGACAGCTCGCACTAGCCAACACCAACTATGCTACGCTGAATGAGAGGTACACTACCTTGAATGAGAAAGTTGGTAAGTTGGGTGATCGAGTTGATTACTTGGATAGACACATCGGTGATCTGCATCGAATTGTGGACCGGAGACTTGATGATGAGGATGATGATGCTCCGGAGGAGTAGTTTTTCAGGATTTCTTTGGTTTCCTCCAATTCATCTTGTCTCCATTCTTCTTTTTATCTTTACAGGTTGGGTTGTGATTCATGCGTGAGTGAAATGTATAAGTGATATCTTGTATGATTGATTGGGTATGAGCTTATTGATTTTGTGCATTCATATGTTCATATGTTAAGTTCTATTGATGAAAAGCATGTATAATTTGATAAGTATATTGAATTCCTGTGGAATTGATCTTAATTATGTGCTATGAGGATTACTTAGGATTCTATTTACCTATGTGAGGATTTGAGCCTTGATAATCATGCTTGATCATGATTATTTTATTCTTGAGAGGATCATTCATATGAACGTATTCTAGAACTTGCTTGGAGTCTTGTGTGAGACTTATGATTGATAAATTGCTAGGACATGATCTTAGGCCATTATTTTGTGATTAAGTTACTTAGCCAAATTTTATCCTTCCTAATGATCTTATTAACCTTTGGATGCCCCGTTGAGCCGTTAAAAGCTTTTTCTTTGGTAGCCGAAGTAAATAACCTTATAAACCTTTACGTGAGCCTTGATTAACCTATTCATTGGTAGAGAGAGTTGAGGTGAGTAAGTGTTACAAGAAGAAAAAGAAAGATAGAATATGGTTGGGTGAAAAGAACATGGTTAAATCTTGTTTAGGGGTAGTGCCCGAAACTGGTATCCCGATTGTTTTTATACATGGTGCATGAAGCTTAGCAGCTGATGGCCTATACATGAGAAGAAGGGTAGTGCCTAAAACAGGTACCCAAATTATCTAAAAAGATGATGTTGATGCACGGAAAATAAGGAAAATCCATGAGAAGAAGAGGAGAAGTTGGAGGAGATATTACAGCAAGAAGAAGAAATCGAGAACCTCCAAGGTAACTCTCTACTAGTGTCTTAAGTCACTTTACCTAAATTTTCCTACCTTTTTCCAAAGAACCAACATTACAACCCAAAAACAAGTCCTTTGTGATCCTAATGAAGCATTAATTATAAGTTGATTTTTGAGACCTTTTCCAAGCTTATGGTTACGCGTGAATATGGATTGATATGAGTGTTTATATTAATCTATATAGTGCCTCACGCACTTGAGTGAAAGAGAATAAATACTTATCTTGTGAGCTAGATAACTTAGTACTCCGAATGGTGTGTGATTGGATTGGTTTTGCATGAGTGATATATATGAAGCAATTAATACTTGTTTGATTTGATGAAGTTGCATGTGTGATATGTGTTGTACTTGATCTTGGTGAATTATACACGACTCTTGTGGTTTGATTTGGTTGCCTCGGGACGAGCAACATGTAAGTTTGGGGGTTTGATGAGTGTGTAAATTCACAAGTTTGGCATCATGTTTTGTGCTAGTTTTGGAGAGTTTTGAGGTGGAAATAGGTGAAAAACCTATATATATTGTGAATTAGCATGAATCAGGTGTTAGTGGAGCTATTTAAGTAGTTTTCATAGCAAAATCGGAGTGGAAGTACCAAGAATCGAAGAGACAAAGTCGAGACCACACGAACCGCCAAGGAGAGAGGTGGGTTCGACCTGTTGGAGGAGGGTTCGACCTCTCCTACAGGTCGAATCAGCATTGCAAAGTGTGCAGAAGGAGGGTTCGACCACGACTCAAATGGTTCGACCTGCTCATCAGGTCGAACCATGGTCGAACCAGTTCGCGAGAAGTGTGATTCGACCACGACGTTGGGGTTCAACCTAACAGTTGGTCGAACCAGGAGCAGAAATTGTCCAGTGGTGCGGTTCGACCTATGGTTCGACCTGCGGCCAGTGGTTCGACCTGTTTGCTAAGGTTGAACCGTCGTGCGGGAACTTACCTTATCCGGATTTTCGAGGCCAAAACGCGTATGATCACTTGAAAAGCCCATTCCAAGCCCTAGAGACGTGATTACAAGTATAAAAGGAAGCTCATGCAGTCAAGGAACACGTCCAATCATATATACCAATCACCAACAATACAATATAAGAGAGTTTTAGAGAGCGTGAAGCGCAAGAGGAGATTAGGAGGAGTTGTGACAGAGGTTCCGCTGGAAATTCAAGTAAGATTGGTCCATCTAAACATGATTGTTCCTAGATCAATCATGGACTAGAGCCACTTCGGTAGTTCTAGGGTTATGAAGGTTTCATGAGTTAATTTATATTTCATGTGTATACTCCGTACAACACTACTTGTGGTTTAGTTTATATAAGATTGTGCGTTTTTAATCCATACTCAAAGTTATTTTGTGCATCAATAATCGTTGTATAGAGTCTGAATGCATAACATGGTTATTGATTGAGTGCGTTCACTAATGAGCAGGGTTTATTGTTATAATTCTAAGTTAAGGGATTCCGAGGATTTATTAGAATCGTCTTATATGAATGTTTATTAATTGAATTGAATTCGGGTTAACAAGTAGGATTAAGAGTATAAATTTACAGTACCTAAAAAGGAAGATCAAATCAGGTTAGAGTACTAAGTGCACGGGAAATAATTGATTATGATAGTACCTAGAAAGGGAGGTAAAGTATAAGTCTTGCTCTGAGGATACTCACACGTGTCAAAAGCTTATCTATTTGTGTCTATAGAATAGATTTGCATGGTCTAGCGATGCATCCATAAACCACAAGGTAGAGTCGGACATCGACACATGAAAGTATGAATTAACGAATGAAACTGGATGGCCTGACGAACTACCTATCATCTTATTTGATCACAACTACTATTCTCTTATTTTTGTTATTTATTTTCTATTTTAATCGTTACTTAGTTTACAAACCAACAATTACAATTCTCAACATAGTCATAATTGCTAGAAAATAACTGAAGTAATATTTATCCGTCCCGTGGATTCGATATTTAACTTGGTCACCTTCGAAACTACAATTGATATCCTTCATACTTGGGGATTTAAATTGTGTGTTGAGAAAACATCCATCATTTAGAATCTCAAAGTGTTTGTGTGAGACGTGGTTAGAAAGCTATGGAAGAGATGATCGCGTGAGTGCAAGAATCACCTCAATTGGAGTTCGGATGAAGAAGTTATGCTCAAAACGGTGTTGTCGCACAGCGGCGGACTGGATTTTCGAAACCCACAAAAATTTGGCCCATTAGTCATAAGCCCACATTGAAAGAGCTTGGAATTAATTGGCAATTAATTATGATGATAATGTGGGCCCATGAGTAGGCTTATTATGATGTCATGTGTGAGATGGACATGCAAAATCGAATTGATATATGGGTATCAATTAAAATGCAAGATGAGAGTGGTGGGCCCATAATCCATGCATTAGCAATTTAGCCCATCCAGGCCCACATTGGCGAGAAGGCTTCATATGCCTAACACCCTCTGTAATGTTATATATGCATATGAGAATTATAGAACAGAGTATCATCACACACACCCCCTTCATCAACCTAATTTTCACCTTCACCAATATTCTTACATCCTTCTACCGGAGAGATGATCGGAGTTGCTACTTGGATGGGAGAGAGATTCCGACGGAAATCGTAATTGAAGAGACGAAGTCCTCCAAAAGGGTCTTTATTTTTTAATTATTTATTTTTGTTATTTTAGCACAATGATTAGGGTTATTACATTTTTGTGATTTGCCTTCGTAAATCCATGGGTAGTTTCTTTATTGGTAATGTTAGGGGTGTTAATACAGTTTTAACTATGTGATTTGATTGCCCTAGACTTGGATTTATTATACTGCAGAATGTTTATTTCCTTATTGAAGAGGATATTTTGAGACTTCAAATTAATGTGTTTTTTAGTTTTGATTCATTTAATTATTCTCGACGGTGTCACTGATTTACAGTTAATAGGATTATTTATTTCTGCATAATAATTGTTGTTTCCTGTGACAGCCTTAGGGGATTGGCCTATAATTCCTAAGAGTGTTAGATAATCAATTTGGAATATTAATTACTTGGTAAAATATCATTATTAGGTAATTGGTGCGGAGACAAAAGAGGTTAATAATTGCGTGACTAAAAAGGGAAGTCTAGTGCTCTAGTCATTAATGAAATTTAGCATGAAGTACCTATAAAGGGAGAGAGAGTTAATTCCTTATTGATCCTAAGATTTTCAGCTCAATATAAGTGTTAGATCCTACCCGATCAAGGTGATTTAACTAGGCTTAGTGATCATTTTATAAACGTCTGCAGGTAATTAATTTGGGTCTAGATAAATTAGTCACATAGTTAAGTTGTTAGCCCAAGCATTACCAATTCTCCATTCTTGAATTCTTAATCGTTTTCTCTGCGTGATTTAATTTCTTTGCTTAGTTTAATTATTTTAATTCAGATTTATTAGTTTAATTAATCATCATTTTAAAAACCCCCAGATTTATCTTGCATTTAAATTGTCATACATAGAATTAATTAATTAATTTGTAACTATCTCATGGGAATGATATTCACTTGGTCACGCGCACTACAACCGATCCCTTACACTTGAGGGTGAAAGAAAATAGCGATCAAGTTCTTGGTGCCGCATGCCGGGGATAGTTCATAGATTTAAATTTAATTCTATTGTGATTTATTTTCTTATAGGATGTTAAATTTTACTTGTTTTATTTTATTTTATTTGTGATCTAAACAATTCTGATCTTTTGAGTGAGAACATGTGTATGATCACTAGGTCGAGCAATCGAACCATTAAACCTAGAACTTGAAGCACTTGTTAGAGAAAACAGAATGAAAAGAAAGCAGCCAGCTACACCTATTCCTAGCTCAGATTCGGATAGTTTTCATTCGTAAGAAGAAGAATAGGTTGAAAAGCTTTCATAGATATTTGACGAACACTACACCAAAAATGCTGATAGACATCGGTTAAAAATTGGTGTCTATTTCACCAAGCAGCCGATGTTGAAGCCCCCGATGTTGAAAGTGAGCACTGATAGACATCGGTTTTTAGCCGATGTCTTTTCCTTTGTATAGACATCGGTTACACCCTTTGACATTGGTTATCCATTGATGTCTTTCAATGAAAAGACATCGGATAGGATAAAAAGACATCGGTTATAAGTCGATGTCTTACTCGGCAAAGACATCGGTGAAGACACATTAGACATCGGTTATTAACCAAAGTCTATCCACTTAAAGACATCGGTTGGCAACTATTTGACATCGTGAAGACACATTAGACATCGATTATTAACCAAAGTCTATCCACTTAAAGACATCGGTTGGCAACTATTTGACATCGGTTTTCAACAGATGTCTTTTATGAAAAGACATCAGCTTTGCACCAAAATACATCATTTTTCCACCGATATCTTTTCTAAAATAGACATCAGTTTGACATCAATAGACATCGATTTTTACATGATGTCTTTCATCTTTTTATTTTTATTTTTATTTTCATTTAATTTTATACATAATTTTATATTATTTTTAAATAAAGATTAGACACAATTATGCTATATAACTCAAAACTTACGAATTTTTTACAAGAAGTTCAAATACAACACAAAATCATCCATTAAATAAGTCAAGAATAACCTAACTAATTAAATCTAAAGTTTAATTATACATATCTTTTTGTTGTCTTATTGTATCATATAATATCTTTATCTTCATCTTCATAGTCATCAAGATCGGAGTTATTTCTCCAGCCACATTTGAGCGCCAGGTTGAACTCTATCAGCTAACAAGAATGACTCAAGTTCTTCTCAACGTCACTCAAGGTCCTGCAAATTTTTGCTAAACATAAACTTCATGCAAATACAAGAAGCCCTTTGAAATCTGGATTGCTCCACAAATCTAATTGAATTTTTGGTCAAAAACTAAAAAGATGCAGCATGCTAAATATGTTTTCTCTTATTCATTTTCTTGTGTGATGATAAACGTTAAAGGACTAATATATGTTCCTCACATGCTAAAAACAAAAAATTACCTCCAACACCTTTATTGCTTCCTCTCCAGAGAGTTCTTCACTTTGACGGTTATGCTTCACCACACCAATGCATAATATTCCTTGAAGATGCATTTCAATTTGAAGTATTAAGTGAATGCATGTGTATTAGACTCAATTAGTTGCTAAATATATGGAGGCATTTCAAACTAATGGTACCTTCAAGTATCAGCCATTCTGCATTCTTTAAAAAAGACCTAAGAAATTTAACTCCCAACTTTTCTTTACCAGCACTTGTAGATCATCACATTTTTACAGCAATAACTTATTGTTCGTGAAAGTATATAACGTACTAGAATAATTATCTCAAGTTGTACCAACCTAAAAAATCATTAATAAACCAACTTTAATGCAATGGTATTAAAAAAACAACAAACAAAAAATTGATGGCTACCACGACTGCAACTCAATCATTATCACCTTAGTGCAACCAAAAATTGCGGCACCTTCTAAAACAGATAATCTTCAGATTTAGACATCACATCGTCATCCATGTACTTAGCAATAATTTACCATATTTTATAAGAACTCTAATGTAATCGAACTTAGAGCTTCAAGAAGCTTTACGTTGATTAGCTCTTCTATGAACTGAACAATAAAAGTCTTGACATGATAAGGCACTTCTTAACTTGTTGCATGCTAATACTAGTATGTACATATGAGGTGGAGAACTTCATGACATTTCATAAGAACCTTCCTTTATAGAATTTAACAAGGTAGAGGTTGAACCTTAGGCCTAAAAAGTTTCAAATAAATTGTATGCATCACCTGTAGAGTGAAATTGAACACATAAGATGAAATTCATTGAAACATAAGTATAGCATCTCTTGCATTTTAGCCAATGATTAAAAGAAATAGAACAGATCAGTGATAAAAAATGAGACTTTCCCCAAGCACATTTCAGATGTCACCATCCTTAAAGTAAGATTAAGAAACTAGGTCAAGACAAATTTATGGAATCTAGATATCAACTTGCTACATCGTGAAAAATATCCTCCGTTGATGTTTGTTTATTATTGGAATCAAATAAACCCCAATATATTTTGACTCTTTAAATGTGTGATCAAAACAGACCATGAGGGATTAAACTCAAAGTGGAGAATTTCATATGATTTTATAAACATCACGCATAAAGGAATCATATCTTCTCTCATGAACAACAATCAACTTATAACAAAATTAAACACCTAAAAGCAAAAACTCTCATTTGGGCATTTTATCAAACATCTTGCATGCACTTTCAAAACATATAAGAATCACAACAGTTTGCAATGCAATTTATGCCCTTTTTTGCCAAGCAAAACCAACAACGTAAATCTCACTTCAATTCAATTATTTCTAGAAACATAAAGCAGAAGAAATATAAATTAGACTAATTAGACTAAGAAACTTAAAACTAGGCAGAACTGAATGCAACAAACCCAAATTGCAATGATTTATTCTAAAAGCTAATTATTCTACTAACCTCAACTGCTAATTTAATTAAGTATGAGTGATAAGAAATTCTTACCTTAGTTTGCTTCGAATGAAAACTTTCAAGTGCTTGAGAATTTTAGAGGTTGATTTCTCGAAGACCCAAAATGAATTGAGATATGATGAGAGTGTGATTGGTGAGGCAGCCTTGTGTCAGGAGTTAGAGAGTGTGAAATCACGTGTGTGAGTGCTGTGGTGAAAATGAGATAATGAAATTTCAGAATCATACCTGACATGAATTAAGTTAGCACATGAGCAAGAATGACGTGTTTAACTTGCAGGTTTTGACGTGGCCTTTGAGTGTGTGTAGCTCCAATAACTTAATCTACATTACACAATTTAAAATTGATATCATATGAAAGCATATGGAGTACATAATATTTCTTATAAATCAAGTACATCAGAAGGAAATTCCTTACATGCCTAAAATAAAGACGACATTGAGAATCATTTAAAAATTATACAGCTGTGATTAAATAACCAGAAACGTCAAAGGAAACATTGCTGGAGCCTTGGGTTATTGAAAAGTTCACATCTGTCCTATTCTACATTTATAAAATTTTTAATAGAAAATGAAATAATTTATATTTAGAAACCATTGACCCATTTACTTATTCAAGAATTGGTACAAAGTGTAATATGATTGTGGAATTCAGTTTACAACTTACACTCACACGGTTTAAGAACTTGCAGAAATTTTATTAGGACATATATTCTCCAAGTATTTATCTTACAATGAGTCTTATTGTTTACTTGCTAGTTCTTGAATTTTTATTCATTTACACTAATTTTCATGAACTGCAGAGTTACAAGGTAAGATCATTAAAATCTCAGATGAAACATAATGGATCAAATCATTTAAAAGATATCATATAAAGAATTTTTATATTCTGTTTTATGGTCATACCTTAATGACTAAACACAGCTTGTGCCCTTTAAACTTGAGATACAAGAAACTAGAAGAAAACAAATTAATGTTCCATGATAACAATATATCCATCAACTTTTTAATGGCTCCACAAATTAGAAGTTTTACAATTTTCATAATCCAAAAGGTAATACATTTAACAAAAAAAGATTTCAAAACAAACAGAGTCATGTAACTCTATCTTTGTTGTTAATATAACCATGTCACTCTTCATCTTTTTTTATAATCTCTTCTACGAATATCACCTACTCCTTCTAGCCTCTATAGAATCAACCAAATCATTACTTACTCACACACTCGAGCTAAAATATATTACAAGGTTGCGCTAGTATGATATAAGAGTAAAGATAAAAACAAGAAAAAAAATGGAAAAAAAAATAAAAAAATAAAAACTGCAACACCAACCACTCTTATATGGATCAAATGAGTGTCTTTATAGTTGAAGTAGTTGAATGAAAATGAATTAAAGTGAAAGAATAGTTGTAACAGATTTAAAGGATTTCAACTTAATCCTTCATGGTATGTAACTAATAAGTCTTTGTACATAATCAAATCACACATTCAACACAATCTAGTAATTTTTCTTGATAGTGAAGCCATAAAACTGAATCTATTTACATGTATTGACTCCATTCAAAGTTTGAGCTTAAGATTTCTCTTAAAGATTCAGACTCTAAGATAAACATGAAACCATACGTTAGTTTGAATGAAGATAACTGTAAATCATAACTTTTTTTTTCAGATATTCGAGTAAACTGAAAAAGCTTTTAACACTAAAACATTATTTTTCAACACCATCATAAGATTAATCAATCCTTAATTGGATATCTAAACCAAACGGATCTTGAATTTTAATTTTTAGAATAAAAAAATGCGGAACATATGTACTTGTATGGAAGCAGTGGGCAATTGAGATCAATCATTTCAGAAATTAAAAAAAGAAGCAAATTATGAACGCACCACCGATGAGCTTGAGTTCATCCTGAGCTTTCTCAGTCAGCTTTTGGACCTGTCCACATCTAAAAAAATTTCTTAGTCGCCTCCAAATCCTTCTCCTCCTTTCACACCTTCAGCCGATAGCGCGTGAAGCTCTCTACAGCTTTTCGGTATCCCTCGTCCTCCCACACTGCCTTGATCTTGTCTAGGGTAGTTTTTGGTCAGTAGTTCAAAATTTTAAAATTCAAACACGTAAAATCAATTGGTCTGGATTAACTTACCTCTGGGATGAAGTGACAGCGAATTCGACCCATTCTCTGTCGTCCACTTGAGAATGCGGTCACCCATGACGCTAGTGTACGGCCCTCCGCTGCTGGGATCATACACGAGGCTCTTCGGCTCGCTAGCTGTGACGAGGTGGATCCTCTCAGCGGCGATGAGGACATGGGTATGAGCCTGAAATTGGCGGCGCAGTGAAAAAGCCGGTGACGGCGAAGGCAACCACCACGGCGAGCAACGGAAGTGCCACCCGATGTAGAAAAATCTTTCCGGCATTCCCTTCACTCTCAAATCCTATTTGAATTGGGGTTCTAACTTTTTTGGGATGAATTTTGGAGATAGTGTTATTATATTATACCTAATAAAACACGTCAAAATTAAAAAGTATTTTTTGTATTTTTTATTTTTTAAATTATCTTTTTCTAAAAAAATTGAAATAGAAATTTGAATAGATAGATATCATAAAATAGATATTGGTTTCAAATTACTGATGTCTAATAGCGATATTAAGATAGAGATTAAAAATAGACATCAGGACCAAAAACATCGGTTTCAAAAACCGATGTCTAATCGAGTATAGACTTCGGATACAAAGACATCAGTTTGAAAAACTGATGTCTATCAGCATCTTTTTGGAGGAGTATGGATAAACATCGCTTGAAAGACATCGGTCAGTAAAAACCAATGTCTATCAGTGCATTTTCATAGAAAATCGATGTCTATCAGCGCACTTTTACGCTGATAGACATCGGTTTAGGCAAAGACATTGGTTTTTTAAGAAAAGACATCATATTTTATGAATAACCGATGTCTATTCGGTGATGTCTATCAACGAATTTGTTGTAGTGGAAGTTAACCTAACGGAGGAGATTGAGACTAGAGAGATGGCTGACGATCTGGCCCCGACCCCTATGAGGGACCAATATAAACTGAAGAACACTACTAATAATGGGCTGAATTGACCTACGATCACCGCAAAGAGTTTTGAGTTGCCTTTTGGATTGATCCGAATGGTAGAGAGACAATAGTTTAGTGGCAATCCTTTGGAGAATCCTAGTGAGCACCTGCAGATTTTTGATGAGTATGCAAGAACGCAGAAGTACAGGAATGTTCTGGAGGATACTATCAGGATGCATCTTTTCCCATTCTCACTTATGGTGAAAGCCAAGAAGTGGTACAACAATCTTCCTCAAGGATGTTGTACTACTTGGGAGTAACTTGCAGATAAGTTTCTGAATAAATACTTTCCTCCCTCTAAGAGTTTCTTGATAAAGAAGAAGATCACACAATTCAAACAAAGATCCTTGAAGAGTTTCTATGAGGCATGGGAGAGGTTCAACAAGCTGTTGCGCAGCTGTCCCAAACACGGATTTTCAAAGGATACTTATTTAGGCTTCTTCTATCAAGGCCTAAGAAGAGATTCAAGAGTGTTAGTGGATGCAACAACAGGTGGATCTATATTTAAGCAGTCTACAGAGGCAGCTGAAGAGATATTCAAGGAGATGGCTACAAAACTCTTATGAGTGGCCGGCAAAAAGAGTAGATGGAGACGCTTCTTTTGATAAAGTAGCACAAATAGAGAAACAAGCTGGAAATAATGAAGTATCAGCTCTCCATGATCGACTAGATGAATTTAATAATAAGATGGATCTCCTTGCTAAAGGGAACAGAGAGTAGGTAACAAAAGCTGGAGATGGGGAAGAACTCGAGGAGGCTTATTATGCTATGTTTCAAGGAGATAATAGAAACAGACATAATTTTAGTTAGAACAATCAGTTTGGGGGAAGGAATGACCAAGGGAACAACCGTTAGTTTCAGCAAGGTTGGAACCAAGAAAATTCAAACTTCAACAATCAGAGAAGGAGTGAAAATCTATCTTATTCTAATCCTAACAATGCAGCTGCACCACCTCCAGGAATTGATCCAGCTCAGAAACCTGCTGAAGGGAGATCATCAATGGAAGATAAGATGGATTTGATGCTCAAGTTAATAGTCACAAATTAGGAAACAGCTGAAGTGAGACATAAGGAGGTTTAAGCAAGGTACAAGGAAGTAGAAAGGAAACAAAAAGAAACAGATTTTACTATCAGTCAGTTGAATGCTGCAATGGCTAAGTTGCAACAGCAAGAAAAATTTCCTGCTCAAACTGAGTTGAATCCGAGAGAGCATCAATGTCATGCTATCACTTTGAGGAGTGGCACACAGTATGAAGGACCTAGTATGCCGGAAGAGGATTAGTATATAAAAATCACATCTGAAGGCATGCACACGCAATCGGGCATCTAGAAGTGATAACCGGGCATTAGAGAATGGAAATCGGGCATCGAGCGAGCCTTCTCCAAAACTGAGCGAGCCTTCTCCAAAACTGAGCGACCTGCCAAGCGGCTTGCTGGGCGTACGCCCAATATCGTGCTCAGTTCTGTTCAAGCACGCATGCTTGTGAGCCAAATTACCCATCCGGATGATTCAAATCCCATTCCAGTTGATTATGCTCTTCATGATACAATTGGTTTTCTGAGTGACATTGATCATCCGATTGCTACAGAAAAGAAGTGAGAATGAGCTAAGAGAGAAAGGAAAAAAAAGGATGAACTTGAGAGAAATAGTTTGGGGATTCCAAAAACAAAGTATCATATTCCTTTTCCTACCAGGCAGTTGAAAAAGGGTCTCGATGAGAAATTTTAGAAATTTGTGAAAATATTCAAGAAGATCAATATCAACATTCCTTTTGCTAAAGCAATTGAGCAGATGCCTCATTACGTAAAGTTTCTTAAGAAAATCATGTCCAAGAAGCATAGTATTGGGGATAAGGAGACAGTGAACTTGTCTGAAGAATGTAGTGCTATCATCCAAAGGAAGTTTCCAGCTAAGCTTAAAGATCCCGGTAGTTTCTCTATTCCTGTTCAAATTGGAAAGAATTCTATATGCAGAGCTTTGTGTGATTTGGGGGCTAGCATCAATTTGATGCCCCTAACTACATTCAAGAGCCTTGGTTTTGGGGAGGTGAGACCTACCTCGGTGACACTGCAGCTAGTTGACAGGTCTCTTATGCACCCGAGAGGAGTTGTTGATGATGTTCTAGTGAAGGTGGATAAATTCATCTTCCTAGTCGATTTCTTGGTGCTTGAGATGGAAGAGGATAACAATGTGCCTCTGATTTTGGGGAGACCGTTCCTAACCACTGCTAGAGCTCTGATTGATGTTGAAGATGGAAAGTTGAGGCTCAGAGTGAGAGATGATGAAGTTGTCTTTTCTCTTGACAATGCATTGAAGTGGCCAGCTGAAAAAGCAAACTGCAAGTCCGTTGATATTGTTGATGAGATCGTAGAGGAAAAATTGCCATTGTTCTTGTCTAAAGATCAATTGGAAACATGCATCAGCAATAATCTTTCTTTTCCTACTCTTGCTACTGATTTTGCATCTAATTTTTCATGTAATATTTTTGATGATGAATTTACAGGATTTTTGAATGCTTTGAATGCTTGTAGGGAAGATAAAAGAGTGGTGTCTAAAATTGAAGAAGGAAAGTGGACACCAAGGTTCTTACCACTAGAGAAGGAGGAGTCTGAAGCTGAAGAGAATAAGAACGTGGAATTGAAGCCTTTACCAGATCATCTAGCATATGCCTTTTTGGGGAAAAATCAAACATATCCGATAATTGTATTATATGCCTTAACTGAACTTGAACTTGATAAACTGCTTAGAGATCTTAGGGAGCATAAGTCCGCCATAGGATGCTCTTTGGAAGATTTGAAAGGTATAAGCCCATCTATTTTCATGCATAGGATCAGGTTAGAAGATGAAAAGAAAACCTCTGTGCAATATTAAAGGCGTTTAAATCCTGCGATGCAAGAAGTGGATAGGAAAGAGGTACTTAAGTGGTTGAAATCTGATATTATTATGCTATTAGTGATAGTCCTTATGTGAGTCCATTGCATGTGGTAGCTAAAAAGGGGGCATGACTATAGTACAGTCTGAGAATGGAGGGACTTTGGCTACTAGGATACCTACAGGTCGGCGTGTGTGTGTTGATTATATGACTAAATGAAAACACACGCAAAGATCATTTTCCTTTACCGTTCATGGATCTGATGCATGATAGACTTGCGGGCTATGAGTTTTATTATTTCTTAGATGGATACTCTGGTTAAAATCAGATAATGATTGCGCCAGAGGATCAGGATAAGACTACCTTTACTTGCCCGTATGGTACTTTTACATTTAAGAAGCTTCCATTTGGTTTGTGTAATGCTCCTGCTACTTTTCAAAGATGCATGATGTATATTTTTGAGAGAATTATGGAAGTATTCATGGATGATTTCTCTATTTTTGGATCTTCTTTTGATTCTTATCTTTCTAACCTTACTGTTGTTTTGGAGAGATGTCAAGAGTCTAACCTTATTTTGAAGTGGGAGAAATGTCATTTCATGGTAAGAGAAGGGATAGTTCTTGGCCATCATGTGTCTTCTAAAGGACTGCAGGTTGATCGAGCAAAGGTGGTAGCTATCGAAAAGTTTTCACCACCTATTAATGAGAAAGGGGTTAGATCTTTCCTTGGTCATGCGGGGTTCTACCGCATATTTATCAAGGATTTCTCCAAATATTCTAAACATTTATCTCATCTGCTTGAGAAAGATGTACCTTTTGACTTTGATGATACTTACTTACATGCTTTTCAGGTACTTAAAGAGGCTTTGATAACTGCTCCAATTCTGATCCCTCTGGATTGGACGCAACCTTTTGTGTTGATGTGTGATGCTAGTGATATGGCATTGGGGTTAGTGCTAGGACAGATTAGGGAGAAGAGATTCAGACATATATACTATGCCAGGAAGACCTTTGATGCATCTCAGAAGAACTACACAGTCACAGAAAAGGAGTTCCTTGCAGTGGTGTATGCCTTTGACAAGTTCCGCCCATATCTGGTAGGTATGAAGACAGTGGTGTACACGGATCACTCAGCTATTGGCTATTTGTTGGAGAAGGAGGATGCAAAGCTAAGAATAATCAGATGGATCTTACTTCTCCAAGAGTTTGATATTGAGATCAAAGATAAGAAGGGGAATGAGAATATGGTAGCTGATCTTCTCTCTAGACTTGAGCCGAGGGATCATTGTGATGAGAAGTACGAATTCATTAAGGAAGTCTTTCCAAATGACGACATACTTGTGGTAGACTACTTCGAGTTAGTGGAGATGGTAAAGGAGCCTCCAACACCATGGTATGTGGATATAATCAACTTTTTGGATAGTGGAGGTGAATTAAAGCCGTACAAGTTGAGTGAGTACCAGTATAAGAAGTTCTTTGTTGATGTCAAGAAGTATATATGGGATGATCCAATTCTCTACAAATTGTGATCGGATTATATCATACGTCGGGATATTCCTGAAGAATAGTGGGAGAGCATATTGAGTATGTGCCATGATTGACCAAATGGGGGACACTTAGTAGCGGAGAAGACTACAGCACGAGTTCTTCAATCAGGTTTTACTTGGCCTTTTTATTTAAGTGTTGTAGATTCTATGTAGAGAATTGTGATAGATGCCAGTGGATGGGGGGCATATCTAAAAGGGATGAAATGCCTTTGAAGAACTTGTATAAGGTGGAGCTATTTGATGTGTGGGCATAGATTTTATGGGTCCTTTTCCTTCGTCGAATGGATTCTTATATATCCTACTTGCTGTTGACTACGTCTCGAAGTTGGTGGAAGCAATTCCAACCAAGTTGAATGATGCAAGAACAGTTACTGCATTCTTGAGGAAGCACATATTTTCATGCTTTGGAGTGCCTAGAATTCTCATTAGTGATGGGGGAATTCATTTTCTAAATAAGCTAATGGAGAATCTTCTCAAGTCTTATGGAGTGAAACATAGAGTATACACACCTTACCATCCGCAGATGAATGGACAAGTTAAAGTGTCCAATCGTCAAATCAAGTAGATTCTGGAGAAAACTGTGAGTACTAGCCGCAAGGATTGGGCTAGTAAGTTGGATGATGCACTTTGGGCATTCAGAACTGCCTACAAGACTGCTTTAGGAATGTCATCGTTTCAATTGGTGTATGGAAAATCTTGCCACCTTCCGGTGGAAATTCATGCGGGTAGTAGTCGCTTTCTCCAGTTGAATGAGCTTGAAGAGTTTAGAGAGAAGGCGTATGAAAATTCCTGCATCTATAAAGAAAGGACCAAGAGATGGCATGACGCAAAGCTTCGAAGTAAGAACTTTCAAGTAGGGGATTTTATTCTCTTATTTAACTCTCGTTTGAGGCTTTTTGCAGGAAAATTGAAATTAAAGTGGATGGGTCATTATGAGTTGAGTAGAGTCTATGAGAGTGGAATGATTGAACTCAAGAAGAATGATGAGCTCTCTTTACGGTTAATGGGCATCGCTTGAAGCATTATCATCATCACGGTGAAGTGGAAGTTATGTTTGTCAATCTCTTGACTTGATTTGCACTGTTTCGTCGGTCTCAACAATGTTAAAAAGAGAGCGCTGAGTGGGAGGCAACCCACTATTTTATTTTGTTTTGTTTGTTGTGTCTTGTGTTAGGTGAATTATAATCAAGGTGCGTGCTTACACTTAAGGTAATAACATCATTTTAAACTTAGATTCAACTCATGTTTTCTTCTAAGTTTGGGGGGGTGTGATGTTCTTCCCTTGTTCCATCCGTACCCAGGTATCTTTTCTCTGCATTGTTTTAGTGTCTGTGTGCTTGGAGGTCGATTTTTTATAGAATTTTTGAATTTATTTCGATCTTTTCAATTTTTTTGCGATATCTAGGTGTATTGTGTGTTTTCGTTTATTTTTTTGTGTCTTTTGGTGCTTTGTCATTGATTTTCGTCTTTCCGATATTCTTATGAATCCTGTGATGATGAGTTTTGTATTTGAGTTTTATTAATTGAGAAGGGTATTGGAGTAGCAAAGTGAGTTCTATCTGAGGCCTACACCTGACCGAGTGGGAAAACTCGAGAAACTTGCAAGATGTGAAGGAGATTGAAATCAGGTGACTTCGTTCCTTAATCTAAATTTTTCTATGACTTTCAAATCCTTATGAGTGAGGAGCATGAGCTTTAAATTCTATGACCTGAATTTCTTGGGGATATTTGAGCTAATAATTCCTGGCTATGATATTGATTATGATTGATAAAGGGAACATGCTTTAATTCTTAAGTACATGAAGTTCTTGATATGCTTGTTATGATGTATGCGTAGCCTTGAAGAGTGCTCGTTCATTCTATGAAAAAGCCAAGTGAGATTTGTGCCTTTAAATCATGATACATTGATGCATAATATTTTATTCTTGAGCGTATCATTCTTGTGCGTCTATTCTAGAACTTGCCTTGAGTCTCATTGAATATTCGAGAATAGTCTAGTGAATTATGGAAATGATATTAGGCCATCTTTGATTTTTAACCCATATTTTTCCATACACTTTACCTGAATTCATTAAATCCTTAGTCAACCTGTTGAGCCTTGAAAAATCCATTCTTTGAATAGCCCATTGAGCTTAATCAGTATTTGATTTTTCCTTGTGTTACTTGGATCAATTGAGCAAGTGTTGAAGTGGTTAGAAGAAGAATGTGAATGAGTTGGAGTTGAAAATGATGATGAAAGAAGGAGAAGAGAAAGGATATAAAAATCCTATTGAGTCGAAAAAGAAAAAATGATGGAAAAAGAATAAGCTGAAAAGGAAAAATAAAAAGGAGTTGAAAAGAAAATATAAAAAGGGAGAGAAAAAAAATTATTGAGGTAGCGCACAAATTTAATACCTCTTGATGCTGAAAGAAGAGAAGAAAAAAATATTCTCCCATTAATATGATTGAAGAAAGAAATAAATAATTTGGAGTAGAGGAGGAGTTGTGCTTAAAATGAAAGTAATGAGGAAGAATGAAAGATCATGATGGACTGCAGCTTGATTGATCTGAGTTTGAGTCACTTATCCATAAATTTTCTACCTTGTCCAAAGAGCCTACGTTAGTACGTTACAACGAAATAAAAAGACCTTTTTAATTCATGATTTGCTAGCTACAAGTAAAAGGAGAGTTGAGACAATAGGCAAGCTTATGGTTACGCATGCACTTGAATTGAATTTGAGAGCACATATATATATTAACCCAAGGTGGTGTACACTTTATACACCTTGAGAGTGAGAGTTACATTATATATATCATGTGAGCAAAATAGATTGAGCACTTGAATTGACGAAGTAATTATCTTAATTTGCATGTTTTGAATGAATTGATGCTTTTGAACTTGAAGTTATGTTAATCGAGTTAAGATTGATTATGTCTTTGGAGGATTAGTTGATGTTATGATCATTTCCTTTAAACATGACTTTCCATCTCATTATTCTCTTGTTTTGTCGTTTCGTTATTCGAGGACGAACAACACCTTAAGTTTGGGGGGTTTAATGAGAGGGGAAATTCATGTATTTTCAGGTCTAATTTGATACCTCTTTGAGCGTATAATTGATATTATTTGCACAAATCTTATTAATTTTAATTATTATTGACTAAAAGGTGCTTGAGAGGTATTTTGTTGTACTTTGATAGGAAAAATGATCAAAAATGCAAAGTTGGGGTGAAAGGTGAATTTGTGCATCATGCAAGACAATAGAGGATCATTTTCTATAATTTTTTTGTGTTTGTATGGGAACTCAAAGTGGTTGTGTGATACGTGGTTGGAAAAAATATGGAAGAGAGGGTCGCTTGGGCAAAATAATCACCTCAATCGGAGTACGGGTGAAGAAGTTATGCTCAAAACGATTACGTCGAGCAGCTGCGGACTTGATTTTCAAAACCCACGAAAATTTGGCCCATTAGTCATAAGCCCACATTGAAAGAGCTTGGAATTAATTGGAAATTAATTATGATGATAATGTGGGCCCATGAGTAGGCTTATTATGATGTTATGTGTGAGATGGACACGCTTTGATATGTGGGTATCAATTAAAAGTCAAGATGAGAGTGGTGGGCCCATAATCCATGCAATAATCCATGCATTAGTAATTTAGCCCATCCAGGCCCATATTGGCGAGAAGGCTTCACATGCCTAACACCCTCTGTAATGTTATATATGCATACGAGAATTATAGAACAAAGTATCATCACGCACGCCCCCTTCATCAGCCCTAATTTTCACGTTCACCGATATTCTTCCATCCTTCCACCGGAGAGACAATCGGAGTTGCTACTTGAATTGGAGATGGAGATTCCGACGGAGATCGTAATTGAAGAGACGGAGTCCTCCAAAAGGGTTTTTTATTTTTTAATTATTTATTTTTATTATTTTAGCACAATAGTTAGGGTTTATTATATCTGTGTGATTTGTCTTTGTAAATACATGGGGGCCAAGTTTCTTTGTTGGTAATGTTAGGGCGTTAATACAGTTTTGACTATATGATTTGATTGCCCTAGATTTTGATTTATTATACTGCAGAATGTTTATTTCCTTATTGAAGAGGATATTTTGAGTCATCAAATTATTGTGTTTTTTAGTTTTGATTCCTTTAATTATTCTTGACGGTATCACTGATTGATAGTTAATAGAATTCTTTTTTCTGCATAATAATTGTTGTTTCCTGTTGCAGCCTTAGGGAATTGGCCTATAATTCTTAAGATTGTTAGATAATCAATTTGGAATATTAATTACTTGGTAAAACATCATTATTAGGTAATTGGTAAGGAGGCAAAAGGGATTAATAATTGCGTACCTAAAAAGAGAAGTCTAGTGCTCTAACCTTTAATAGAATTTAGCATGAAGAACCTATAGAGGGAGAGAGAGTTAATTCCTTATTGATCCTAAAATTTTCAGCTCATTATAAGTGTTAAATTCTACCCGATCAAGGTGATTTAACTAGGCTTAGTGATCCTCTTATAAACGTCTGCAGGTAATTAATTTGGGTCTAGATAAATTAGTCACATAGTTAAGCTGTTAGCCCGAGCATTACCAATTCTCCATTCTTGAATTCTTAATCATTTTCTCTGCGTGATTTAATTTCTTTGATTAGTTTAATTATTTTAATTCAATTTTATTAGTTTAAATAATAATCCTTTTAAAAACCCCGAGATTTGTCTTGCATTTAAATTGTCATACATAGAATTAATTATTTAATTTGTAACTATCTCGTGGGAAAGATATTCACTTGGTCACGCGCACTACAACCGATCCCTTACACTTGAGGGTGAAAGAAAATAGCGATCATGAATCAAAGAAATACATACTGGTTTACGTGTCGAGGTTATTATATAAGTCGAACAATCTCAAGCGTTCTTGCTAAATACACACAAAGCATACTAATGTGATTTTATAGTCAAGACAAACTAATACTAAATCACACTACAACCATCTCGATAGATAGTCCCCGTCCATCTCGATTGTGAGTACCTCTTTATACCTTATAAGGAAATCGATAATATGATCTTCCGCGTGTTGTCGCACAACATATTATCTACAATATAAAGTAAGTGGACTATTACATTGACATATAAATAAATTGTAAGATGCAATCATTTGATCATGTGATTCTTGTTTAGCGTGCAAATTTGCTAGATTTTAGTGTCTTGTTTGTGTGATTTTTGTGTATTTTTAATTTATTTTAAGTATTTTATTTCGTATTTTGTGTGATTGTATTTTTAGTGGAAAGTGTGTAAACTATATTATTTTTCATGTACGAATGGGATATTATTGAGGAAAAATCAGAAAAAGAGGAAACGGGAATTAAATCGGGATGAAGAAGAAAGAAAAATGAATAAAATGGCAAAGACAACATGTTTCCAGCATTTGACAATATTTAAGAAAGACGACAGAGAAAAGACAACATTTTTCCAAAAAGTTGTTGTCTATTCAGAAGAGTAAAAAAGGTCCAGAGAAGTTGAAATTTTGGGAAAATTCGATCACTATCTTGAAATTCGAATTGAATTTAATGCCAGAAGGGTTTTTATCCGCTGCTTCACGCTCACAATTGCCTTTAAAAAATAAAGTGGTTGCATGGATTCGAACCCATGACCTCCGCCTACCTCTCGCCCCTCCAACCGCTAAGCTACAGCCGGTCTTTGTTCATCAAACCGTACGGATTTATTATTAAATCAATTTTACTGAACCTATTTTTAAGCCAAAAAAAGCCTATTTCCAACATTAAGACCATGATCCAATTTTTGCCCTAATCTCTTGATCCACCACCATAAATACCTTCATTTTCCAAATTTTAAAAAAGAATTATCAATAAAATTTTATTTCATTTTTGGAGGCCATACACATTTTCTCTCTACTTTCTCCCTTCTTCATTTTTATTTTCTTTTGATCACTCCACAAACCCATCTTCTAATCTTTCACCCATCTAACATTGGTGTTGGAATTACTTGGAATTAAGAGAAAGAGGAGGAATTTCAAGAATAAATTGAGTATCTCCAACAAGTCAAATTGAAGGGGAGTTTTAATTCTTTTTGTAATTTTCTTTGAATTAGACACCATGGATTGTTGTAATGAATCATTTATTTATTTTGTTAATTTAATTATGCTAGGCTAATTCCTCTTGTGGGGTTAGAGACATGATTAGTGCATAATATTTATTTTATTATGCAAATTAAATATGGTTTAGACATGATTTGGTATTTGATTTCTTCTCATGGGTTTTGTGATGCATGAATTATATTTTGACATGGTTTGTTAATTATGGGTAGCATGTTAATTTAATGGATTGTTGGTTAATTTGTTGCTTATGTTAATTAAGTGTCATCATATTAATTCATGTGGATATTGCTTGGGGTGAGATGAAAACGACCCTGCAAAGTATTAGAAATAGCATGAGAGGACATTGGGTTTAGGTTTGACCGAGAGGATATTTGAACCCGGTGAGAGGAACCAATCCTTTCGTTAACCCTAGTACGCAAAAAGGGAGAATTAATTCTAATTAGTACATATTGAGGGAGAATTGGAATTTAATTAGTACCTAGATGGAAGAGGTTAGTGTTGGGCATCGATCCTAGGTGCATTTGGGAGTCTCTAGGAGATCTACAACCTTAGTAACCTAAGAGGGAGCTTTGGATACATTCGTGATCGCCTCTAATCCAATTTATATCTCGTCTATTCCTTTTGCATGATAAAATGAATCCTAAGGCACTTTGATTGTTTCTAGTCCCATTTCTTACTACTTGTCCTTCATCATCATTTCTCCATTTTATTTTCTCCTATTTTATCTTGATTTCTTTTATTTTATTTGATTTCTTGATTATCAACCTCTTCATTCGTCCTTATAAAAATGATAAAAACATGAGCTAACATTTTCTTTCAATCTAAACTTAAACTCCCTGTAGGTTTGATAATTTTATTTCTTGGGATATACTTCTACAACGACTGAGTATTCTTGCTCGTGAGTAAAAATATTCAAACAATTCTCATTTTAAATTCATTGTTTAAATATTGTTCATACCAAAAGCTAGACTTTTAGTATACAATCCAACATGTATGGGTTAAATGATAATAGTCTCAACTTTTATATGCATATGCGTTATTTCTTGTCATCCAACCAATGAGAACGCCTGCAACATCAGTATAGTATAATAGTTAAAATACCTAGACAGATACAGTACATGTGTGAATTAACCCGTTTCTCCGACCAAACTTGTACGAATCATTTGAGGATGAATAGAGAAACATTCTATCGTTTATGCCACATATTAGAAGTGAGTGGTGGTCTTGTGGCTACCCGAAATTATAGCGTAGCTGATAAGAGTGATAATTCACGTGATTGAGCTTTGATTTATGTGGAAATTGAGTACGATTTAGTCTATAATCGAGTCAAATCGGGGTTTTTATGGAAAAGTCATGTATCAGATGCTACCGAGGCTATTTGAGCATATTTATGCAGGAAAACAGGATCAAAAGTATTTAAAATCGGAAACACGATTTTTGAGGTGCTGTTCGACCTCAGGAGAAGCCGCTCGACCAGGACATGTTGGTCGAGCGAGGGTAGTTTTGGTCAAGCGAGACATTGGACAGAGCTTCAGCTTACAGAGAAGCCGCTTGACCGCCAGTCGACCTAGCCATTTTGGTTGAGCGTGGACACGCTGTTCTATTTTTGGTAATTCCGTACCTCCAGTGCATGTTTTGGCATATTTTCCAAGAAAAAATCCAATAAAGGTCCGTAAGGAGGGTTTACAAGTATCAAAAGGGAAGCAGATCACATCAAAAATAGAGTTAGATTCCAATCCATCCTACACCACATCCAAACCCTAACTCTATCCGCATGAGCTATAGAGAGAGATTCGTACAGCGAATCAAGTTAGAACCAAGTAAAGATTCAAGATGAAGCGAGAAGCAACGTCGCCTATATCTATGGTTTATTTTGTAATTTAATCTTTCTTGTAATTTTCAAGACTCTGGGTAAGATCTATTCAAACACCATGAACGTTCTTCGAAGCATCATAGGCTAGAACCGCTTTGGTAGTTCTAGGGTTTATGAAGGTTTTACTATTTAATTAAACTTCCATGTGTATACTCCGTACAACACTACTTGTGGATTTATTTTATATAAGACTATGCATTTTTAATTCATACTCAGAGTTGTTTTGTGCATCATTAACTGTTATATAGAGTCTGAAAATATACCTCGGTTATTGATTGAGTGTGTTTACTACTGAGCAGGATTCCATGTTATGATTCTAAGTGAGGGGACTCCGAACCTTCATTAAAACTATCTTATATAAATACTTATTAATTGAATTGAATTCGGATTAGTAAGTATGATAATGAGGATAATTTCATAGTACCTATAAAGGGAGATCATATTGGGTTAGAGTACTTAGTGCACGGAAATAATTGATATTGATAGTACCTATAAAAGGGGTAAAATTGTGTTCTTGCTCCGAGCTAATTTACACGTGATACACGCTTATCTGCTTGTGTCTATAGAGTAGATTTGCGTGGTTTAGTGATGCGTCCATATTTCACTAGGTAGAGTCAGATATTGATACACGAAAGGGAGATTAATTAGTGAAACTGTTTGGCCATAAGAGCTACCTATTTTCTCACTTGTTTAACTCTCGTTAATTCTCTACTATTTTCTATTTATTCGTTATTAATTATTCTAGTAATTAATTTAATAATCATTCTCCAAATAAATTGCCAAACAATAGTTTTAGTTAATTCAGCTAATAATAGATTGATAATCATCTATCCTTTGGGTTTGATAATATAACTTAGTCGCTTATCAAGCTACAATTGCATCCTTCATACTTGGGGATTAATTGTGTATTGAGAAAATACCCGTTATGTTTCTGGCTCTGTTTCCGGGGACGGTGGTCATTATCAAGTTTATTATTTCTAGTTTAATTGAAATTAATCCATACTTGTCTTTATTTTCTCACGCTGAATTTTTTGTAGGTGTATGCACAATAGATCAAAGGGAGCAACACTAGCACCTTTTGATCCGTAGATTGGAGCGTCATCGTTGAAGAATAAAGCAAAGAAGAAGAAGAAGAACGTGGAAGCAACCTAAACTCTTGATCTAGAAGTTGAAGTTGAAGTACCGAACTCGGAAATGATTGAAGCTGCAACTGAATACAAGTCAGAAATAGAAGCAGTCAACATGGCTCAAGAGAGAGAAAATCTGGACAATGTTTCCATCCATGAAGTCTTTAAGAACAACGGAGGAGGCAACTTGGGGCTGTTAAGAGCGCGTGGAGCCGATAAAATTCTTGGAGCGGTAAATGCCACCATTAAAGGTATTCAAGATGAAGCAAGATATTCATCAATTTGTTATCGGTCAAGGGGAGAAGTTCCATGAAGCTTGGGATAGATTCAAGGACATGCTCAGAAAGTGTCCACAACATGGAATGTCAAAACCTCAATACATCAGTGTATTCTACAATGCATTGGAATGTGATTCTCGTGTTCTACTAGATGCGCCATCGAGTGGAGCATTACTTGCGAAGACACCCGTTGAGACCGAAAAGATCTTTGAGGATATTTCAATGAATTCAAGAGATTGACCGACCGATAGACTGAGAGGCATTTATGTTCTTGGAAAGGTAGCGCAAGTTGAACACACTATGGTAAAGTCGAGTAGAGAAGATGAGATCATCTCAAGTTTGGCAAATATCAACAAGCTACTTGAGTCTCAGCAGAAGCAGTTAACAGAGTTGTCACAAAGAGTACCAATGATACAGCAGCAAGATGTTGGTGAAGGGAGATCGATCCAAGAGGAATTAAAAGAGGCAAACTATGCCATGGGACAAAGTATTCAAGGGACTAGGTACCAAAATCATGGAAACATGTATTACCAAGGGAATTATAATAATCGTGGTCCCCCGGGTAATTATCAACTACCAAGGAGGCTGGAATTTTCATGGAGCAATCCGAATGTAGTAATGCAGCCGCTTATTGGTGTTGATTCTGGTGCTAAGATCGAAGAAGAAAAACCTAGTTTGGAGGATACAGTGAACCGTTATGTGGCTAGGAATGATACAAGGGTAGATCGTTTGGAAGCAAAGATAGACTCAAATCATGATGAGTTGACCAAGCAGATGAAGGACCTTACGTTATTGACGATAGAGATGGCGGGGAAAGTTAACAAGCTTACATAAATAATTGAGAAGGGAAAGTTTTCCTCTCAAAGCGTAACGAACCCAAAATCTTGTAATGCCATCACTTTGAGGTCAGGAATGCAATATGAAGGCCCAATATTTCCAGTCGGCGAAAACAGAGGCAATGTGTCCCCACTTGACCACCTCTTGATAGTCCCTTGGTCGAGCAACGATCGAGCAACACTCTGAAAGGCTGAAAAATGACGTTCAATTTGCAGGGACCTTGCTCGACCAAGATGGAGTTGCTCGACTAGACTCTTCTGGTCGAGATGAGGTCGAGCGGCTACCTGTAGAGCTTAACAACCATATTCCGATTACAGGGTCCCTGCTCGACCAATTCCACCTCTCTCGAACAAACCTTTTTGGTCGAGCGGAGGTCGAGCAAGGTCATTCGATGTCTGTTTCCATACAAGACATTACACCTGCTGTTCAGAAAACTCATGTATCATCACAAAAGCAGAATACTGAGCAGAAAGTTGAGAAGAAGTGGAAAAGAGCCAAGAGATTGAGAGCTGAGAAGGACAAAAAGAAGGAGGTTGAGAGTGATGAGTGGGGTATCCCTAAGACAAAGATACCCCCCTCCCCGTTTCCTTTAAGGTTAGTGAAGAAGGGATTGGAAGAAAAGTTCAAGAGGTTTTCGGATATCATGAACAAAATTAACTTGAACATTCCATTCTCCGAAGCAATCATGGAGATGCTTTACTATGCCCAATTCTTAAAGGATATCATATTGAAGAAGAGGAGCTTGAACGGAGTAGAGATTGTTAATCTATTTGAGAACTACAGCTTGATCATTCTGAGGAAGCTGCCAGCAAAGTTGAAGGGCCCAGGAAGATTCATGATTCTATGCGAGATTGGAAAGGAGCCGGCACGAAAAGCTTTGTATGATCTTAGTTCAAGCATCAACTTGATGCCTTTATATATATTCAAGAAGCTAAGTTTGGAGGAGCTCGCTCCTACAATGGTGGCTCTATAATTGGCGGATAGGTCCATGACCTTTCCGAAGGGTGTTATTGAGGATGTACTTGTGAAAGTGGAGAAGCTTATCTTTCTTATGGATTTTCTCGTGCTAGAGATGGAAGATGACAAGGATAATTTCTATCTTATATTAGGAAGGCCATTCCTTGCTACTGCTGGAGCTATGATTGTTGTCCAGAAGGTGGAGCTTAGACTACGAATGGATAAAGAAGAGGCTTTATTCAACCTCAACAAAGCCATGAAGATGCCTATGGAGACACAGTGCTACAACATTGATGTGGTGGAGGAGATCGTGAAGGAAGATATGTCCTTGATCCTTTTTAAGGATCCTTTGGAGACATGCTTGGCTGAGTCTATTACTTTTCCCACCACGGAGCTAGATGAGCTCTTCAATGAGGTATGTATTTAATTTCTTGAAAATTTATTTGCTTTGAGTGATGATAGGTATGAACCAAAAAGAACCAAAATTGAAGAGGTCAAGTAGACTAGGCAATACCTACCATTAGATAGAGAAAGCACACCGAAGGAAGAAAAGAAAGAGGAGTTGAAGCCACTATCAGAACACTTGAAGTATGCCTATCTAGGTGACAATAAAACATATTTGGTAATTGTATCTTCTTCTCTTACTGATGATCAACTTGAAGAATTGTTAGAGGTGCTTAGGAAATATAAGTCTGCTATTGGATGGTATCTTGATGATTTGAAAGGAATTAATCCATCATATTGTATGTATAAGATAAGGTTGCTAGATGAAGCTAAGGGTTGTATTCAGAATCAGCGGAGGGTTAACCTCGTGATTCAAGAAGTGATTAGGAAGCAAATCTTAACGTTGTTAGATGCAGGGATTATTTATCCCATTAGTGATAGTCCCCATATGAGTCCATTGCATGTAGTAGATAAGAATGGGGGCATGAATATTGTGTAAGCTGAAGATGGAGAGACACTGGCCACTAGGATTCCTACAGGATGCCGTGTGTGTACGGATTACAGAAAACTGAATGAAAATACATGCAAAGACCACTTCCCTCTTCCTTTCATGGATCAAATGTTAGATCATCTTGCAGGATTTTATTATTTCTTAGACGGGTACTTAGGTTATAATCAAATCATGATTGCACCTGAAGTTCAAGAAAAGACCACCTTTACTTGCCCTTATGGAACCTTTTCTTTTAGGAAGATGGCTTTTGGATTGTGTAATGCGCCTGCTACTTTCCAAAGGTGCATGATGACCATATTTGATGGGTTGATAGAGAAAATCATGAAGGTGTTTATGGATGATTTTTCTGTGTTTGGTTCCTCCTTTGATATTTATTTGTCTAACCTATCTACTTTTTTGAAAAGATGTCAAGAAACTAATCTTGTCTTGAATTGGGAGAAGTGTCACTTCATGGTGAGAGATGAGATTATTCTTGGGCATCATATTTCGGTCAAAGGATTGCAGGTGGATAGAGCTAAGGTGGTGGCCTTTGAGAAGCTTCCACCACCTACTAATGAGAAGGGAGTGCGGTCCTTTCTTGGACACACCGAATTTTATAGGAGATTCATCAAAGACTTCTCAAAATACTCCAAGCCGTTGTCTTACTTACTTGAAAAGGATGTTCCTTTTAATTTTGATGATGAATGTCTAACAGCTTTTCAGGTTTTGAAAGAGGCACTTATCACGGTACCTATCTTGATCACATCGGATTGGACTCAGCCATTTGTGCTTATGTGTGATGCAAGTGATTGATTAGCCATAATATAGTGGGCATGACCAATTAAAGAAATTATCGAACCACAGGGAGGAAGGTACTAGAGTTTAAGCGATCTCGTATTTGTCATAGTTTTATAGAGATGATCAAGAAGGGAAGATAATCAAGAAATTACAATAAAATAAATGGATAGATAAATGGGAGATGGATGAATGAGCCAAGTAGATAGAGATGAGCCTAGCAATACTTAAAGCATGGAAAATCTAGGTATCATGTATCAAATTCATATGTGTCATGGATTGAAGACTAAGGGCCAACACTAAGATCACCTAAACTCCCTCTCGGAATGAATAGGATATGGATATCAAATAGCTCAATGGATTGGTTCTCACTTAAACAATTCCAACTAGGTACTAAGCTTAAATGAGAGCCCCTTCACACAATTAATCAATCTCTCGATCAAACTAATCGAATGTCCTACCAAAGGGTTCTAAACTATGAAGGATTTCTCAATCTCTTCACAATTTATAATGCAGATGAGGTGTTTGATGAAATGATTCACTCAATTATCCTAAGCATATCATTGATTTCTCAATCTAATCACATATTTAGAACAACTAAACACACAAATCATCAATACAAATCAAGCAATTAATAATCAATGATAGAAAATCATAGATCCAATCAACATATGAATTCAAATACACAAATCCCCAAAATTATCCAACACAATTCATATTGCTAATCTCACAAGGGAGATTAGCCTCTCATGGTCACAAGGAATCCAACATAGACATTAAAATCCTTACAAAACATGATAAACAATAGGTTTCAATTCAAAGTGTAGATGAAAACTCCCTTGGATGTCTCCAATGGTGATCTTCTTCTTCCCCTTGCAATTCACCTCTCTTCCTTGCTTCTCTAGCTACTTGGATGAAGGATTTGATGGTTGGATAATGGTAAATCCAAAGGATGAAGAATGGATGAAGGTGAAGGTGAAAAATGGAGGAAAAGGTGTGTGAGGTGTGTGTGGAAGAGTGGATTTCGGATCTGATCTCAAAATATTGAAGTGTTGGGTATTTATACCCCTTGGGAGGCTTCTAGAAGGATTCTGATGTGTTTCTGATGCTGCAGCAACACGACTCGTGTGCTGCAACACAACCACAGGGTGGCCGTGTAGGCATTTTTGATGTCAGAAAACGGCCAGGGCTTACAGGGCCGTGTTGCGTAACACGGGCTGCGCTGTCTCACCGTTTCGCGCATAACTTCCACATCCGATCTCTGATTTGAGTAATTCTTGCGCTCATGTGATCCTCTTTTCTTTGGATTTCTATCCATATAAAGATCTAACAAAACTTCCAATATTTGAGGGTGTAACAAGTCATGCAAATTAGCACAACCGTGTTGAGTAGGAACAGCTTGCGCGACGTCACCATTTTAATCATAACTTTCTCGTTTCGGCTCCAATTGAAGTGTTTCTCATACCAAAATAATCCTCTTTTCTATGGCTTTCCAACCATTATTACAATTCTAGTTTTGAGCTCCACAAGAGTACAGAAAAATTACACAAGTTGGGCGTGCATTTTTTCCGCATTTTGCTTGATTTGACTCATTCTCCCTCGTTTCAACTCCGAATTGAGATCCGCTTTTTCCTACATCTTCCTTATCACGTCTAGGATACATTTTTACCTAAAAATTATATGTTTAAGCTCATTCACACACATTTACAATAAAAACACAAAACACAACCAAATAGCACATAAAATACGGATAAAATCATACGAAAACACATATAAAAAGACACTAAAATTTAGGTAAAAATATCACTCATCAGTGATCTAGCACTTAGAGTGGTGCTAGGGCAGTTGAGAGAGAAAAAGTTCTGTGCCATCTACTATACGAGTAAGACTTTTGATGCAGCATAAAAGAACTACACTATCACTGAAAAGGAGTTTTTAGCTGTTATGTATGCATTCAATATGTTTCGAGAGTATTTGGTTGTCATGAATACTATAATGTATACGGATTATTCTATGATCCGGTACTTGATGGAGAAGAAGGAAGCGAATCCTAGGATCATTAGATGGATCCTTCTTCTACAAGAGTTTGATATGGAGATTCGGGATAAGAAAGGAACGGAGAATGTTTTAGCAGATCACCTATCAAGGTTGGAGATAATGGAGCATTGTGATGACTCTTTCGAATACATTGAAGAGATGTTCCCTGATGAAAAGATTATGGCAGTATTTGCTAAAGGAGTGGAGAAAGCTTGTGTAGTAGCTACTCAAGGAATGGATCCATGGTACGCTGATTATGTCAATTACATTGTATTCGGTGAAATTCCTAAAGGTCACAATAGGTATCAACTTTCCAATTTTAAGAGAGATGTTTAGACTTTCATATGGTATGATCCTTTTGTGTACAAGATTTGTATGGATTCTATCGTCTGTAGGTGTGTGCCTAAGATGGAGATGGAGAGTGTTCTTGATTTTTGTCTTGCACAACCTAATGGAGGGCACTTCGAAGCCAAAAATACTGCAGTGAAGGTACTTCAATCCGATTTGTATTGGCTTTCCTTATTTAGGGATTGTGAATCTTATGTAGCGACATGCTATAGATGTCAAAAGATGGAAAACATAAGTAACAGGGATGAGATGTCACTTCAGCCAAGTATTGATGTAGAGATCTTCGTAGTATAGGGAATTAATTTTATAGGGCATTTTCCCCTTCTAATGGATTTCTCTACATCTTTCTTGTTGTTGACTTTTTTTCTAAGTGGGTGGAAGCAATTCCAACTCGCATGAATGATGCAAAGATGGTGTTGTCATTCTTGAAGAAGTGTATTTTTGCACGCTATGTAGTTCCTAGAGCACTTGTGAGTGATGAAGGTACACACTTTATCAATAGGCTTATTTAAAGAGTTCTCAAGGAGTATGGTGTTAAGCATAGGGTTATTACACCCTATCATCCTCAAGCGAATGGGCCAGCCAAAGTCTCTAAACGCCAAGTGAAACATATCCTAGAGAAGGTAGTCGGAACTAATAAAATGAATTGGGCTATGAAGCTCGATGATGTTTTGTGGGGGTTCCAGACAGCATACAAGACTGTGCTAGACATGTCACCTTATCAAATTGTCTATGGAAAGCTGTACCACTTACTCGTAGAGATTCATCATAAGTCTTTTTGGGCCTTGAGAAGTTTGAACTTGTCTCTTAATTAGCAAAAAGAGTTGAGAATGACTCACATTAATCAATTGGATGAGTTCAGAAATCAAGCCTTAAGAACTCGGTGATCCACATGGAGAGAATGAAAAAGTAGCATGATTCAAAGATCATTTTCAAGGAGTTCAAATAAGGAGAAGAGGTACTACTCTTTAACTCTCATCTGAAACTTTTTGCAGAAAAATTAAAATCAAAGTGGACGGGACCGTTCATTATCCATAGAGCATGCGGAGGGGGGAGTTTTGAGTTAATATACAAAGATGGAGATATCATTGCAGCTAATGGGCATTGATTGAAGCACTTTAAGTCTTGGATGATGCTTGCGTCGTCTTTGAGGATACCTTGCATTAAAGTGGTACCGTCGTGACTCTCCGACTTTAAACATGAGCACCTGTTGGGGGCTTTCCCTCATATTTTATTGCTTTATTTATTTTGTGTGAGTAAGAAATTTTTATATTAAAGGTGCTTACTAATCGGCAATTACATCTCTTTGCAAACTTTGTTTTTACTATAGTTTGTACTATGTTTGGGGGGTGTGATGTTCTTACCTCATCGTAGCACCAAGAATATAATCTTTTCTTTGTAAACTTTGTTTGGGAGTTAATTTTTTGCGGTATATTGAAACTTTAACTGATTTTGATGTGTCAACTTTTTTGCAATTTTCTTAATGTTCAGTGAAGTTTTATTTTGTAGTGTGAGCGGCATGTTTTATATAATCTAAGTAGTGATTCTCTAGCTATTGTTTTGGCTTGATATGATACTTAATATTGTTTTAGTGTCTGAGTTTTGCAGGGGATGAAGGAAATCACAAAAAATGGAGCGTCGGAAGGCCGCTCGACCAAGATTATCGCCGCTCGACCAGTCACTGAGGTCGAGCGGAGGTCGAGTGCCATTTTCGGAAGCTGGTTCAGAGTTTTTAGATTATAAATTGGCCGCTTGACTTAGATTGTCGCTGCTTGACCAGTCACTGAGGTCGAGTGGAGGTCGAGCGAGAATGGCGATGGTTCAGCTTACAGAGGTCTCGCTCGTCCATTCCAAGGGCCGCTCAACCCGAGTGGGGAGAATTCTCGTGATATAAGGTCAATGAAGATTACTCGGACTTATTATCAACACGATCAAGCCATGGTGGGGATGAAAATTATCAATGACATCAGATGAATATTTAAGCAAGTAGGAATCAGTGAATTCATGGAATTGAAGAGAGAGACCTACTTCCACATCAACGCTAAGATGCTATCCACGTTAGAGGTGAATCGTGGAGAGCACTTTCTTCCAGAGAGTGTGTGGCTTCAGATTGGAGGACGATCGTAGTATATGTATGCGAATGAGTTCAATAGGGCTTTTGGATGCCCGGAGGGGATTTCGACACAGGAGCACGAGGGGTTTGATGCAGATGAGTTCAGGAGGATGATCACAAGACTGCAAGGAGCCTATAACCCTCATCAGTCACGGGCTACCTTCATTCGCAACTTGGTGATTGCTTACATGGACCGAATCCTTGGAAACACCCTATTGATCTAGCTGAGGGTGGTTGCATTCCGAGAGGAGAGTTGTATGTGCTTTGGTGTATGATGAACGTGGTCCATTTCAATCTGGGAGCATATCTATTTCAGCAGCTGCATTGGTTCACTACACACACATTTCAGAAGGTTAACATATGGGGGATGATCACATTGATAGTGGAGCTCTTTATTATTGAATTGTCAGGACATCGGCCGATCCTAGGAGACTGGATTTGATTATGTCAGCGTGTGTGAGATTGAACTTGGCTCGGAGGGAGGATGTTGTATGGATGTTCATCCGAGGGATTAACCCAATTTCTTTTAAGATGCCTTTCTTTCTTCTTGATCTTACCTCTGCTCAGATCAATGTGAACTTACTGATGAACACTCCTCCGCATATCGCGATCTCTACTACTTATTGTGCGAATGGAGATTGGCGAACATTGGCTTAGATGCATCTAGATGGGGTCTATCTAGATTTAGATTTGATTTTGATAGGATATTCGGAGGAGTATGAGGAGGATGAGCCGTATGAGCCACAACAGCTACAGCCACATCAGCCATTTCAGCAGCAGTAGATTCTTGAAGTATATATGGAGATGCCTGATGATTTTCCGGAGATGGGAGTTCCTCCGATGCAGCCACTGCCACCACAGCAGCAGCAGTATAATTTCTGGCAGTCTCAGGATCGCTTCTATTGAAAGCAGTTCAGGTTGATGCATGAGCATTTTAATACCTTGAACACAAATCAGCAGGAGACGAACTGTCAGCTATCTTGGGCGGACACGAATTATGCTGTGCTCAACCTCAGGCATGATGCCATGGAGAGGAGGTTAGCAGATTTAAACAAGAACTACGAGGCATTGGATAGGAAGATCGATACCTTGCAAAGGAATTTCGATGATTGGCGCAATGAGAATAGTGATGATCATGATGCTCCGGAGGAGTAGAGTATGCTAGTTTTTTTCCTTTATTTGTTTCCTCTCGCCTCCATTCTATTTTTTACTTTACAGGTTGGGTATTGAGTCAGTGGTTGAGTTGGGTTGTATGAGATTCATGCGTGAGTGGTATGTACCATATTGATTTGATTGATGGTGTTGATGGATATTTGTATACTTGATGTGGATATTGATGGATTGATTAAAGATGTATACTCTTTTACATGCATGTGCACTTTTATTTGATATATATTGATTTTGTTGATGAAAAGCATGTGTTTATTTGATTACTTGTAGTTTATGTAGAGATTGATGTTGATTGTATGCTTTGAAGAGTGCTTAGGAATCTATTACCCATGTCAGATTTTGAGCCTAATAATCATGCTACATCCATGTTGGATTGTATACTAAAAGTCTAGCTTTTTGTATGAACAATGTTATAACAATTTATTTGAAATGATAATCATATGTTCAAATGATTGCGTCTTATAATTTATTTATATGTTCGATGCAGTAGTCCACTTACTTTATATTGTAGATAATATGTTGTGCGACAACACGTGGAAGATCATATTATCGATTTTCTTATAGAGTATAAACAGATGCTCACAACCGAGATAGACGGGGACTCTCTATCGGGATGGTTGTAGTGTGATTTGATATTAGTTTGTCTTGACTATAGAATCACATTAGTGCACTTGTGTGTATTGAGCAGGACCGCTTGAGATCGTTTGCCTAATACTGACTTATGGAAGAACTTGATCTCAGTTATTATGGATGTTTATGCTCTTAATCCCTATACAATAACCTCGACACGTAAGGCAATATGTATCTTTTTTGATTCAAAAATGGGTAAGATTTACATGTAATTAAATCAACAAACTCGGTGAGTTGAGAAGTAGTGTTGTTTCTATGGTGTGTTGTTGATTATAGAATGAATCCGTGTCCGATATAGGTTGATGATGTCCCCTTGAGGAGCTCATAAGGATTAACATATAAACCCTGTAGGTGGATTTATTCCGACATGATAATGAGGTTGAGTGGTACTACTCTCGGATGAGATATTAATTAATGGAGTTGTCAGTAACTTAATTAATTAATGGGCATTGTATATCTTAAACATGGGGAGATTGTCGGGCTTATAATAAGAAGGAGCCCATAACATAATTATGAGATTAGAACAGTAGTGCAATAATAATATTTTAGTAGAATATATTATTATTATTGGACTTAAGTATAAGCTTTGGGCTAAACTTGGATACTTAAGCCCAATGGAGGCCCAACTCTAATTTCTCCTCCTGGTCCCTACTGTAGCCCATATATAAGTCATCTCAACTGTTCTAACCCTAAGATGAAACACACCTAACACGTGAAGAGGGTAGACAAAATAGCAGATTGAGAAAATCTCAAAGATCGTTGCTCACGCGACGTCGAGATTGGACTTGGGAATACAGCTGAAGACCGGAATTTGCTGCTACTGTTCGTCAACTTGCATGATTTTTATAAAATCGTATAGAACTCAAAATTTGATGTGTGATATACTAACAGAAAGTCATGGAAGAGATGATCGTTGTGTCATGTAGATCACTCAAATCCAATATCGGATGAGAGAGTTTTGCCCAAAACGGTGAGGCCGCACAGGCTGCTGGCTAGAATTCATCTTCTTCAACTTACCCTGGTGAAAGGTAATGTGTTTCTTGTTTTCTTGCTTCTGCTGACTGTTAGAAACGTATGGAACCCTAACGGTTCATGTTAACCAAATGATCAAACACCAACAATCCATGCATGATAGTTTATTCTTGTGAGTATCGTTCATATGTTCGTATTCTAGAACTTGGCTTGGAGTCTTGTGTGAGATTTATGATTGTTAGATAACAGGACATGATCTTAGGCCATTATTGTTTAATTGAGCCACTTAGCTAAATTTTACCATTCCTTATAATGTGTGTATCATTGGAAGCCCCGTTGAGAGTTGAGAGTGAATAAATTGCTAAGTGATGAATTTAAGAGGAAAAGAAAGGAAAAATTAGTGGTAGTAGAGAAGAAATTCATGGTTAAATCTTGTTTAGGGGGTAGTGCCTAAAATCGATACCCCGAATGCTTAGAAGGATAGTGCGCGAAATTGGTACCCGTGTGCTTGAAAAGAAGAAATATGTTGATTTCAAGTGAAGAATGAGAAAAAAAGAATTGAAAATATCATGAGTAAAGAACGAAGTAGAAGAATAAAGCTGTTTGATGAAAAGCAAAACTCCAAGGTAATTCTCTACTAGTGAATGAGTCACTTTATCAATATTCTCTTACTTTTATCAAAGAGCCAATATTACAACCCAAGAATGAGTCTTTTGTGATCCTTGTGTTGAAGCAATTATGAATTGATATTTGAGACCTTTGCCAAGCTTATGGTTACGCGAACTCATGAATTGATTATGAGCGTATATACTAACCCTTTTAAGTGTATATCTTTTACACTTGAGAGCGAGAGTAAACACTTACCTAGTGAGCTAGATGACTTTTCACTCGTAGAAGTATTGTGATTGATTGATATTTTTGCATGGATGAACGGTATGATGGATGCATGTTTTGATTTGATGGAATTGCATGTGTTATTATAAGTTGTGCATGTTATGAGAATCTTGTGAATCACACTCTCTTACCTTTGTTTTGATTTCATTACCTCGGGACGAGCAATGTGGAAGTTTGGGGTTTGATGAGAGTGATAATTCACATGTTTTGAGCTCTGATTTATGTAGAAATTGAGTACGATTTGGTCAATAATCAAGGCAAATTGGGTTGTTTATGGAAAAATCATGAATCAGATGCTACTGAGGCTATTTGAGAATATTTATGCAGAAAAATAAGTCAAAAGTGTTCAGAATTGGAAAACACAGTTTTTGAGGTGTCGATCGACCTCAGAATGAGCGCTCGACCAGGACATGTTGGTCGAGCGAGGGCAGTTTTAGTCGAGTGAGACATCAGACAGAGCTTCAGCTTACAGAGAAGCCGCTCGACCAAGCCATTTTGGTCGAATGGGGACACGCTATTCTTTTTTGGTAATTCCGTACCTCCAGTGCGTATTTTGGAGTATTTTCCAAGAAAAATCCTAGTAAAGGTCGGTAAGGAGGGTTTACAAGTATAAAAAGGGAATCAGATCACATTAAGAATAGAGTTAGATTCCACATCCATCCTACACTACATCCAAACCCTAACTACATCCGCAGGAGATGTAGAGAGAGATTCATACAGCGAATCAAGTGAAAACCAAGTGAAGATTTAAGACGGAGCAAGAAGCGACGATGCCCACATCTAGGATTTATTTCGCAAAATAATCTTTCTTGTAATGTTCAAGACTATGGGTAAGATCTATCCAAACACAATAAACGTTCTTTGAAGCGTCATGGGCTAGAACTACTTTGGTTGTTCTAGGATTTATAAAGGTTTTACTATTTAATTGAAATTTCATGTGTATACTCCGTACAACACTACTTGTAGATTTATTTTATATAAGACTATGCATTTTTAATTCATACTCAGAGTTGTTTTGTGCATCATTAACTGTTATATAGAGTCTGAATATATATCTTGGTTATTGATTGAGTGCATTCACTGTTGTGCAGAATTTCATGTTATGATTCTAATTGAGGGGACTCCGAAGCTTTATTAGAACTATCTTATATAAAATATACTTGTTAATTGAATTGAATTCGGGTTAGTAAGTAGGATAAAGTGGATAATTTCATAGTACTTATAAAGGGAGATCGTATCGGGTTAGAGTACTTAGTTCATGTGAAATAATTGATACTGATAGTACCTAGAAAGGGGGATAAAATTATGTTCTTGCTCCGAGGTAATTCACATGTGATACACGCTTATCTGCTTGTGTCTATCGAGTAGATTTATATGGTTTAGTGATGCGTCCATATTCCACAAGGCATAGTCAGATATTGATATACGGAAGGTAGATTAATTAGTGAAATTGTATGGCCCGAAGAGCTACCTATTTTCACACTTGTTTAACTCTCGTTAATTTTCTACTATTTTTTATTTATTCATTATTTAATTATTCTAGTAATTAAATTAATAATCATTCTCCAAATAAATTGCCAAACAATAGTTTTAGTTAATTCTGTTAATAATAGATTGATAATCATCCATCCTATGGGTTCAATAATATAACTTGGTCGCTTATCAAGATACAATCACATCCTTCATACTTGGGGATTAATTGTGTGTTGAGAAAACGCCCATCAATAGCTGAACAAGTTGTAACTTTTTATTTATAATTGCCCACCACACAAAGAATTGATTTGTTAAATTTAATCACAAGCGGTCAGGTCGAACTGTCAGCATTAACATTCACGAAGTTCTGAAAGCTGATCGGTGTCATTTTCTCCTAGATTTTAGTTTCTTTTATTATTTATTTTTTGTGTTTTTATTCATTTTGTATATCATTTGGTGGTGTAATATGAAGATATGAAGATTTGTGCTTTGAAATGATAAATGTGTGATTTTAATGAATAAGTGCCATATATGCACGATATTTGTAAATATTTAGAGAATTGGTGTTTTGGTGTAATTTGTATGATTTTCAGGTAAAAATGGATTCTAGATACGATAAAGAAGATGTGGGAAAAAACAGAGTTCAATTCGGAGTTGAAACGAGGTAAAACAAGTCAAAACAAAATGCTGAAAAAACACACGTCGAACTTGTGTAATTTTTCTGTATTCATGTGGAGTACAAAACTGGAGGTGTGATATATGGTTGGAAATCCAAGGAAGAGAGGATTGCGTGAGCACGAGAATCATTTGAATCGAAAATCGGATATAGAAGTTATGTACGAAACGGTGAGACAGCACTGTTGAAAACAACCCAAATCGAGTTGCAAGGTCCAACTCGACTTACAGCTCGAGTTGAGCTGTGAGTCGAGTAAGGTTAGCATGCATGTAGTGACCCAACTCGAGTTTCAAGGTACAACTCAACTTGCAACTCGAGTTGAGTTGAGGCCCGTGAAAATTCCAGTTTCTGATCGAGCCAAACGAGTTAATAGGCAATAGCTCGAGTTATCCAACTCGAGTCAAGTTGGGTCAGGACAAGTCGATCCGTAGGTCGTACGGAGCAGAGAAGGTGTCCAGAGAGCCAACTCGAGTTGCAAGCCCCAACTCGACTTACAACTAGAGTCGAGCTAGGTCCAAAAAATTGTCCTGTTTGCAGAGTCACACAACTCGACTTGACAGGCGAGAGCTCGAGTTGGCTACTCGAGTCGAGTTGGGTAAAAAAGGGAAAAATCCAGGAAAATTCCAAAAGCTTCTAGAAGGTCCCCAAGGGGTATAAATGCATAATTGGTGCGAAAATTAGAGGGGGGAATCATTTTGGAACAGTTTCCACACACAATAAACACCAAAGATCACACACATGTTCATCTCCATATCTTCCACCCTTCACTTCATCCATCAAAATCCACTTGATCTTCTCCAATCCATCCATAAATCCATCCATCCACCAATCTAAGAAGAGGAATTCATCAATGGTTGAAGATTTTAGCATTTTGGAAAGAAGGAAGGCCATCTTCACAAAAGGGAAGCCAAACTACTTTTCAATTGTTGATTTTCTTCATATTTTGGCTCAAATGGAGCAAGCCTTTAAATGTATTGATCTAAACACAATGTGTAGTGGCTAGTCCAATTGTAGGGCTAATCATATGAATGGTTGAGAAGAATGTTAGATATGTAGGATTTAAGATGTTGAATTGAGTTAATTTTGGACTTCCTTTTATGATAAATGAATCATGTTTCATTTCAATACTGATTAAATTCTCTTTTCATGGTATTATGATGGCCATTCCAATAGTATGATGAGTGGTTTAATTGAATCATATATTAAGATGAGCATGCATGTTAGTGTGAGGGGTGGTAAGTCATACCCTTCTTATGCTTAGAACATTCATAGGGGGACACTTAAAAAATTGAGTGAAAAGAACCAAACTTATGATCATAGTGTTGGCACTTGAATCATTTGGTTAACGTGACCCGTTAGGGATTCATACGTTTCTATCACAGCGGAAGCAATAAATCATAGAAACGATTACCGTTCACCAAGGTATGTTGATGAAGATTGATTCTCGTAGGCAGCCTGCGCAGTCCCACGAGAATGGCCATAACTTCCTCGTCTGATGTCGGAATTGAGTGATCTTTGCGTTCAGACGATCCTCTCTTCGACGGCTTTCCTTCAGTATATTGATCATCAAATTCTGAGCACTTTACGATTTTATATAAATTTCGTAAGGCGGCAGACAGCAGCAGCAACCTACCTTCTGATCTTCTGCCGTATGTCCCAAGTCCGATCTCGACGTCGTGTGGGCGACGATCTACGAGACCTCCTCAATCTGCTCTCAACCCTCATCACACGTGAATAATCAGTTAGATTAGATTAGAGTTCCAAATAAGCTGAGGTGACTTATATACATGGGCTACAGCAGGGACCAGGAGGAGAAATTGGGTTGGGCCTCCATTGGGCTTAAGTATCCAAGCTTAGCCCAAAGCTTATACTTAAGTCCAATAATAATAATATATTCCACTAAAATATTATTATTGCACTACCGTACCAATCCCAAAATTACGTTTTGGGCTCCTTCTTATTATGAGCCCGTTAGTCTCCCCATGTTTAAGATATACAATGTCCATTAATTAATTTAAGTTACTGACAACTCAATTAATTAATATCTCATCCAAGAGTAGTACCACTCAACCTCATTATCATGTCGGAATAAATTCCACCTGCAGGGTTTACATGATAATCCTTATGAGCTCCTCAAGGGGTCATCATCAACCTATGACGGACACGGATTCCTTCTACAATCAACAGCACACCATAGAGACAGCACTATTTCCCAACTCATCGAGTTTGTTGATTTAATTACATGTAAATCTCACCCATTGATGAATCAAAGAAATACATACTGCCCTACGTGTCGAGGTTATTGTATAGGGATTAAGAGCACGAACTTCCATAATAACTGAGATCAAGTTCTCCTATAAGTCAATATAAGTCGAACGATCTCAAGCGGTCCTACTCAATACACACAAGTGCACTAATGTGATTCTATAGCCAAGACAAGCTAATACCAAACCACACTACAACCATCCCGATAGAGAGTCCCCGTCTATCTCAGTTGTGAGCATCTGTTTATACTTTATAAGGAAACCGATAATATGATCTTTCGCGTGTTGTCGCACAACATATTATCTACAGTATAAAGTAAGTGGACTATTGCATCGAACATATGAATAAATTATAAGATGCAATCATTTGATCATATGATTCTCATTTCAAATTAATTGTTATAACATTGTTCATACAAAAAGCTAGACTTTTAGTATACAATCCAACACATAGTACCTTAAGGGTATTGAGAGTAAGAACGATCCTAGGATATTTAGACTTGTCAAAGAGTTGAGAACCTAATTGCCTTGGCCATAGGGATTATGGGTAAAAATGTGATAGCTTTTAGTCCATAATTAATGAAGTTAAATATTAAGAGTCATGCATATCTAGCTAGTTTCTTAATCATGAGTATGATTAGCCTTGCTCTCTTCTTAGATAAATTCTATCCACATTCCATTCATCTTGTTACTTTCTTGATAATTGATACTATTAGTTGTTAGTTGCTTGCACCATATTGATCACCGTCTTGATCTTAAAATTATTGACATTCAATGGCAGCCCCACAGCATAATTCCCAAATTATTGACATAATGAAGCGGGGATGAATATCCGAGATCATTTCCAACCTTAATTTGGGAATTATGCTGTGGGGCTGCCATTGAATGTCAATAATTTTGAGATCAAGACGGTGATCAATATGGTGCAAGCAAATCAATTTGGAGGTGGAGCAATGGAAGATCTAAATGCTCACTTATCTTAATTCACGGAGTTAGCTAATACCATCAAGATCAACGGAGTGAGTGACGATATTGTCAAGATGAAGCTCTTTTCCTTTTCATTAAAGGATAGAGCTAAGGCTTGGTTTCATACTATACCTCCGGGATCTTATAATACATGGAGAGAGTTGGCTCAAAGGTTCCTAAGCAAGTATTTCTCACCATCAAAAATGTTGTATCTAAAAGGTCAAATATTACAGTTTAAGCATATTCCTCTTGAAACTTTTAGTTAGGCTTGGGACCGGTTCAAAAAAATGCTAAGGAAGTGTCCACAACATGGATTTTTCGAAGATCAACAAGTAGGATTTTTCTATGCCGGTTTGAATAGAAGTAAAAGGATGCTTGTTGGTGCTTCGGCGAGAGGTTCTATATTGGGGCAAACTCCGAAAAGAGCTATTTCTATATATGAAGAGATTGCTTTGAATACGGGTCAATGGCCTATAGATAGAGTTGCGGGCATGTATGAAAGAGAAAGAATTGCTAAGATGGAAGAAGTGTGCTTGCAACAAGTAAAAAGGAGGAGGTGCCTAAGGAAGATATGACTGACAAGGCCATCACGGAGATACTTAAGAGGATGAATGCTAATTTGCAAGTTTCTCCAAACTCTACACCTATGGTAAATCAACAAATGCTTTCGAATCCTCAACAAGGTGTGCCTTTATCTTTGATGAATCAACAAGTGTTTCCTAATCCTCAACAAGGCATGTCTATGCCTAATATGGGTCAATCGTCTCAAAGTTGTCAAATGCCTACAACTATGCCTCAACGAGGTATGTCCCCTAATTTTGGAATTCAAGATACTTGGTGTCCACTGGAGATGTCACTTGAGGAAGTTGCCTCATGCAAGGTAGGAACTTTCAAGAAAATTATGATGGTAACTTTGGTAATCATGGAGGGGGATATCCACAAAGGCAAGGAGGATGGAGGCAAGGTAATTTTCAAAGAAATTTCAATCAACCTCGTAGGTATGAGAATTTGTCATATGGGAATCAAGGGAATGCCCTTACTCTTCCACCGGGCACTAATCCGGGAGAGAAAGCTCAAAATGGTGAAGGGAAGCCTACAATGGAAGATCAAATGGCCAAGATGTTTGATTTTATGAAACAAGAAAAAAAGTGAATGATAAAAGATTTCACTTTATAAAACAAGAGAAAGAGTTGAGTGATACGAGATTCAAAGCTTTGGAAATACAAATGAGTCAAATGGCAACCGAGCAAGGTGAAATGCATCGTAAGGGTAAGTTTCTCTCCACTACCATTACTAATACTAAGGAGCAATGTTTGTATGTTACCGTATGCAAAATGGAAAGTAAGGTCGAAAAAGGGTTGGTGTAAACAACAAACATTGTTTCAAAGGTTGAAGAAGTAGTTTGTGATGAAGTTGTGTCAAACGTGGAGGAGGAAATTATCATTGATGATGATTTGTCTTTTGATGATGAGAGGTTTATTGATGAATTTTTGTCTTCATTTGTTGATAAAAGTAAGTGTGACAAAGAGTTGTGGTTGGAACAAGATCATGAAATAGTTGAAGTTGATGCTTCATCAAAGGTTGAAGACCCCGGTAAATTTGTTCTTACTTGTAAAATTAGAAATGGGGGATATTTTAATGCTATATGTGATCTTGGTTCAAGCATTAATGTGATGCCTTTAGAAATGTTTGAAAAACTTGGCATTGGGAGGTTAAAGGAAACGGATGTAAAAATCGGAATAATGGATGGTTCAATGATAAAGTCACATGGAGTTGTGGAGGATATGCTTGTGAAAATAGAGAATTTTGTATTTTCGGTGGATTTTATGATAGTTGAGAAGCAAGCGAATCCTTTGATCCCATTAATTTTTGGAAGGCCGTTTTGGCGACCGAAAGAGCAAAATTTGATATGGATAAGAAGGAACTCACACTTTGTTTGAATGAAAAAGAATTAGTGTTATCAAGCAAGAATTTAAAAGGGGTAGATCTTCATTTGAAGCCACCCATTAAGCCTCCGGATGATCGAAATCGAGTGGTAAGTGAGATTTTAAAAGATGAAGAATTAACTAACTTTTTACTTGAATTTGCAGGAAATTTTTCATCAAAGAGGAACAAATTTGGGGAAAATCCACATGTTGATTGGAAGATTGATAAAGGGCCCCCCGGGATTTAAAAATGTGAGAAGAAGAGGCAATGGATCAAGTTCAAGTAGTAAAGGAGCAAGAAGTGTGGATAAGAATGTTGTTAAGGAAATGTTTAAAGTGAAGATGAGGCCCGATGGGGTCTTGGATTTCTCCAATGGTTAAGAGTTTAAATGCGTCTAGCTCGACGACATTAAATCGAACGCTTGATGGGAGGCAACCCATTTTAGTAAGTTTTCTTGTTTACTTTTATTTTTTCTTGTATTTTTGGTTTGTAGGTGGATTGTACTCATGAAGAAAGATATGTATGAAGAAGACTAGGTGTGCTTAATAAGGAATTGAGATGTATGTCACACCACTTTGTTCAAATTTAAATTTAACACTTGTGGAGGAGTGTGTGGTGGCCATACTTTAATATTGAAAGTGCACATATGTCATCACAAGGTAACTTCATGAAGATAATTGGAAACTACAAAGGTAAGTCCCACCACTTTTTGCAAACTTAATTCTCAACTTATTTCGATTCAAGTTTGGAGGGAGAGTGCGTGGTGTGACTCACCACTTGGGTGTGCTATAGATCATGATTAATGATTGATTGAGGGATTATCTTGTGTAAAACGGTCAATTTCAAATTTTTCTCATGAGTTTGGTTATAATTTTGGTTCGTTTTGTTGTGTTGAAGTGCATGATAGTCTTTATTTTTATTGCAATTATTGAGCTAATAATTTTTGATGAGTTGTTGAGTATAAATGAAGTATAGTGGAAGCATGAATTGAGCCCGAAGATCAAATCGAGAAAATATTGTGGATGCAAGGCGGAAGCTCATGCCAACCATTTCCATTCTCAAATGTTTAAGGGAGTTTACTCTACATCTTATCACTTTTAATTGCTTGACATGAATTGATATTGATTTTGATTGTATTGGATTAGCATGCTACTTCATGTGTTATGTTTATGGGAGGTTTACTTTCGTAATCTAGGATTTCATTTTCAATTAAGGATGGGATATTTGTTGAGTTTATTTGTTATGGATGATGAGGTGATATGATTTAATTTCTTATGGAGGATGATTTTGGTCATGTATGTTATGTGCTTTTGTTATATTTTTAGTTTGGTGAGTCTTTTCTTATGTGTTATGTTTGAATTTTATTTCTTGTATAGGTGTGTTTGGTGGTATGTTTTGGGAAGGTATTAAATGTTTCTGAATGTGAGCTATGATGCATTGTTTGTAGTAGGTGATGGCAAGCATGTTAAGGATATATACTAATTAAAATTGTGATATGGATTACATAATATGTTCAATTTTGAGAAGTATGAAGGATAATTATGTTTCTTTTTTATCCAAGCAAAAGCTTGTGAGAGTTGAGCCTCAACTGTGCATCCATGGTTAATTCTTGATGAGAGGACCGGTTGAACTTAGAAAAACTAGAATTTACTCATGGACTATAGGAACGAAGCCCGAATGGTTGAAATTTGTGATATGATCTTAGGCCATCCTTACTAAATGAAGTCATAGACATAAAAATTCCTTACCCAAACATCATCCCTAGTTAGCCATTTTGAGCCTATAAGCCTATTTTTTGTGATTTGAGCCCAACACAAGCCTTGAAAACCCACTTAAACTTTATATATATAACCCAAGTATGGGTAATTGAGGAGATGATGGTTTACAAGGTTTGATGGTGGAAATATGCAAGAAAACGAAGAAAATGGTGAATCAAGAAAATGATGAAAGAGCTAGAGTAAAAAGCATATGCAACTTCAACAAAAAGGAAAAAGGAGCAAAATCATAAAACATGCTCAAGGAAATTCAAAAGTCAAAGAAAAAAAGTATGCAAGTTAGAAGAAGCTCAATGAATCCATGGTATATTGATGTTTAGTGTTATGAATATTTGAAAAAGGAAGGAAGTTTGAAAGTGAAGATATTGGGGAGAAGAATCATCTCTTCGATTATCTACACATATAAAGTCACTCTTATCTAAATTTTTTTACCCTACCAAAGAGCCTAAACATTACATCCAAAGATAAAGACCTTTGTGATCATATTTTAAAACTAGGGTGTCTTGTGAACATAGTCTATGAGCAAGCCTATGGTTCATCGATTCCAACCGGTTGATGAGTGTTGTTTAAACCCTAATTCATAGAGTGTTGAGTGAATGAGATATCCTATGAAAGGCTTGGATCGAATGGAATGTGATTACTCTTTTGTTTTCTTGAAATTGAACTTGTTAATCTTCTATGTTATGAGTTTGATAGTGTAGGAGCACTTAATGTGATTTTGTAGTCTTTATGACTTGTGATGTGTTGTGGTTTATGTTCGTTAGGTTTTTTTTAGGTAAAAATTACTCCTTTTGTTTATCATTTTCGTTGTTCAAGGACGAACAACACTTTAAGTTTGGGGGGTTGATCGATGTCATTTTCACCTAAATTTTAGTGTCTTTTATTATGTATTTTTGTGTGTTTTTATTCATTTTGTATATCATTTGGTGGTGTTATATGAAGATATGGAGATTTGTGCTTTGAAATAATAAAGGTGTGATTTTAATGAATAAGTGCCATATATGCGTGATATTTGTAAATATTTAGGCATGATTTGTATGATGGAATGAAATTACACTAGAATGGAATGATCTCAGGAATGGAATAGAGATGGGAAAGGAATGACAAAAAATAATTATTATCATGATTGGTATTAATTAGGAATAAATGAGGTAATAGAAAATACATTCACTAACTTATTCAAATTTCATTTTATATAAATTTTAAATTAATTTAATTCTTAATAAATTTAATATATTTTAATAATTATTCTAATAAAAAATTATAAAATAAAAAAATTAAAAAATTATTATATTTAAAATTTAAATAAAAATACATATGTAATTTAAAAAAATATTTCTATAAATAAAATAAAATTTTATATTTAATATTATTTATGTGTATTGAATTTAAAAATAATATTAATTTATAATATTTTGTACATAATTTAATAAATATTATTTAAATAAAGATTTAATTAAATATATAATTTTTTTTAATTTTAAATTTCTTTCGTTTACTAATTTTTTATTTTTCTTATATTATTTTTATTATAATTATAATGAGTATTAAATTATAAGAATTTTTATTTTAAAATTTTAAATAATTTAATATTTTTAGTGAATAATTAAATATTACGTTTTTTAATAAGAAAATTATATGTTAAATAAAAAAATATTATTTTATTTTTTATTTTCGTAATTACACAAAAAGAGATGTGATATAAATAAAAATAAATTATTTATAATTATTAGTGTATCTTATGTTATATAAAAAATAAAAAATAAAAACAAAATTTTGATTCCAGAAAGTATGGAATACGTAAAGCCATGGGGGTGGGGAGAATGGTGATTTCCAATTTTGTGGAATACACATTCCTTATGGAATGAGTATTCCCATTATTAAAATCTTACCAAACGTAGGAATGGAATTAAATTGGGAATCCTGATTCCATTCCCAACTCATTCCAGTATACCAATCATGCTATTAGAGAATTGGTGTTTTGGAGTAATTTGTGTGATTTTCAGGTAAAATTTGATTCTAGACGCGATAAAAAAGATATGGGAAAAAACGGAGCTTAATTCGGAGTTGAAACGAGAGAAAACAAGCCAAAACAAAATACTGAAAAAAACACACGTCCAACTTGTGTAATTTTTCTGTATTCATGTGGTACACAAAACTGGAGGTGTATATATGATTGGAAAGCCAAGGAAGAGAGGATCGCGTGAGCGCAAAAAATATTCGAATTAGAGGTCGGATATAGAAGTTATGCACAAAACGGTGAGACTACGCTGTTGAATCGAGTTGCAAGGTCCAACTAGACTTGCAACTCGAGTCGAGCTGTGAGTCGAGCAAGGTCAGCATGCATGAAGTGACCCAACTTGAGTTGCAAGGTCCAACTCGACTTGCAACTCGAGTCGAGTTGAGGCCCGCAAAAATTCCAGTTTCTGATCGAGCCAACACGAGTTAACAGGCAACAGCTCGAGTTACCCAACTCGAGTCAAGCTGGGTCAGGACAAGTCGAGTTGTAGGTCGTGTGGAGCAGAAAAGGTGTCCAGAGAGCCAACTCGAGTTGCAAACCCCAACTCAACTTACAACTCGAGTCGAGCTAGGTCTGAAAAATTATCTAGTTTGCAGAGTCACACAACTCGACTTGACAGGTGAGAGCTCGAGTTGGCTACTCAAGTCAAGTTGGGTAAAAATGGAAAAAAGCCAGAAAAATTCCAGAAGCTTCTAGAAGGTCCCCAAGGGGTATAAATGCATAATTGGTGCAAAAATTAGAGGGGGGAATCATTTTGGAGCAGTTTCCAAACACACTAAACACCAATGATCACACACACGTTCATCTCCATCTCTTCCACCCTTCACTTTATCCATCAAAATCCACTTGATCTTCTCCAATCTATCCATAAATTCATCCATCCACCAATCTAAGAAGAAGAATTCATCAATGATTGAAGATTTTAGCATTTTGGAAAGAAGGAAGGCCATCTTCACAAAAAGAAAGCCAATCTACTTTTCAATTGTTGATTTTCTTCATATTTTGGCTCAAATGGAGCAAGCCTTTGAATGTATTGATCTAAACACAATGTGTAGTGGCTAGTCCTATAGTAGGGCTAATCATATGATTTGTTGAGAATAATGTTAAATATGTAGGATTTAAGATGTTGAATTGAGTTAATTTTGGACTTCCTTTTATGATTAATGAATCATGTTTCATTTCAATACTTGTGTGATTAAATTCTCTTTTCATGGTATTAGGATGGTCATTCCAATAGTTGATGAGTGTTAATTCACGAATCTTGCACCTGAATTTGTGCTATTATGGAGTGTTTGAAGGTTGAAATCAGTTGTAAACCGATATATATTGTGAAAAGACATGAATCAGGTGTTGTTGGAGCTATTTGAGTGGTTTTTTGAAGGAAATCGGAGTGGAAGAGTTGAAAACTGAAGAAAGGAAGTCGAAGACATCCGATTGGATGTAGCACGAGTGCGATTCGACCTGAAGAAGGTCAATTTGACCAGCCCTTCAGGTCGAATTGGCAGCACAACACGAGCAGAAGGTGGATTCGACCACGACATGGGAATTCGACCAGGGCATCAGGTCGAATTGAGGTCGAATCGATTAGTGGAAATGCCGATTAGACCTCGTCACTTCAATTAGACCAGGGTAGTTGGTCGAATCGAGCACCTGGGACTTACAGTGTGTTGATTCAACCTCCGATTCGACTTGTGATGGTCAAGTTGACCTGTTGCTGAGGTCAAATCGATGCTCGGGAACTTATCATATCCGTATTTTTACACTTTCAATGCGTGTGATCACTTAAAAAGTCCATGCCAAGCCCAGAAGACATGATTACAAGTATAAAAGAAGACTTATGCAGCATCATAGAGAGACAACTTGATCAAGAAAATAGAGAGACGTAGAGTTGAGAGGAGAGTCGATCGTCCATCATTCAGAGGGGCTGTGACAGAGGTTCCACTGGAGATTCAAGTAAGATTGGTCCAACTAACCATGATTGTTCTTAGATCAACCATGATTGCGCGTTTTTAATCCATACTCATGATCGTTTTGTGCATCAATAATTGTTGTGTAGAGTCTGAATACATAACTTGGTTATTGGTTGAGTGCGTTCACTGCTGAGCATGGTTTTATGTTATAATTCTAAGTGAAGGGATTCTGAAGTCTTATTAGAACTATCTTATATGAATACTTGTTAATTAAATAATATTCAGATTAATAAGTAGGATAAAGAGTATAACTTTATAGTACCTATAAAGGGAGATCAGATCGGGTTAGAGTACTAAGTGCACGGGAAAAAAATTGATTATGATAGTACCTAGAAAGGGGGTAAAGTATACGTCTTGCTCCGAAGATATTCACATGTGTCATACGCATATTTACTTGTGTCTATAGAGTGAATTTGCATGGTCTAGTGAGCGTTCATAAACAACAAGGCAGAGTCGGACACCGTCACATGAATGATGAATTAATAAGTGGGACTGGATTACCTAAAGAACTACCTACTATCTTACTTAATCACAACCTACTATCTCTTCTTCTTGTTATTTCTATTTGCTATTTCAATTAATAGTTGTTACTCGATTTCAATATCAAAACCATTATAATTACCAACATAGTCATAATTTACTAGAACATAATTAAATTGATATTTATCCATCCCTTGGGTTCGATATATAACTTGGTCACCTTCGAAACTACGATTGATATCCTTCATAATTGAGGATTAAATTGTGTGTTGAGAAAACGCCTTTCAATAGTATGATGAGTGGTTTAATTGAATCATATATTAAGATGAGCATGCATGTTAGTGTGAGGGGGGGGGTAAGCCATACCCTTCTTATGCTTAGAGCATTCATAGGGGGACACCTAAGAAATTAAGTGAAAAGAACCAAACTTATGATCATAGTACCTTAAGGGAATTGAGAGTAAGAATGATCCTAGGAGATTTAGACTTGTCAAAGAGTCAAGAACATAATTGTCTTGGCCATAGGGATTAGGGGTAAAAATGTGATTGCTTTTAGTCCATAATTAATGAAGTTCAACATTATGAGTCATGCATATCTAGCTAATTTCTTCATCATGAGTATGATTAGCCTTGCTCTCTTCTTAGATACATTCTATCCACATTCCATTCATCTTGTTACTTGCTTGATAATTGATGCAATTAGTTGTTAGTTGTTTCCTTAGTTAATTGATTAGAATCATAAATAGTATAAGCCAAATCTTCAATCTTGTCACTCTTACAAAGCATAATCAATGATAAATCCGGATACAACTATGAGTTTACTTTCCCTTGGGACGACATACTTATAAATTTTGTTACTTGGTCACACGTGTACAACAATGATAGAGTCTTTTACTCTAATTCATTTTGATACCAAAATGAGGCTAAGAACAAAAGATGTGATTAAACTCCATCCAATGTTGTTAGTACGACCGAATCCTAGAGATGTTGAGTGCACAAGCAATAAATGGAAATGTTTCAAGGTGACTTCTCTTTACATCACTAATTTGATCAATCTTATATGTTTTTTTTTATTTTACCTTCAATAAAATATTTAATCTTGCAGGGGTGTTTAGGTGCATTGGATGATTCATACGTCAATGTTATAGTCTCTGTGAGTGACAAAGGATGTTATCGGAATAGGCATGGTAATACTGCAGTTAACGTTCTAGCAGTTTGTGACATTAATGTGAATTCATTTACTTTTTGAATGGTTGGGAAGGAAGTGCTATTGACTCCTAGAGCTGTCAGAACAGGCCGGCGATGCAGGCCGACCCAAAACCCATCCCAACCTACCATTTGGTGGGCTTAGGTGAAATGGGCCTAGGCTGGTTGCGGGCAAAAAATATAAGGCCCAGCCCATTTATAGGCGGATTGCGGGTTATGACGGGCCAACCAACCTTTTTTTACGATGTCATTATAATTATCATTATTTGAAAATGAAATATCAAAATGATGGAAGCTCTTACAAAATATTATAATGTCATTTAGATAATTAAAATATAAATATAAACTCCACAAAATAGCCACATGAACAATTAAACATAAACGAAAATCATTAATCAAAAACATAAAGTTTACTAATGTATATATAAATAAAACAACGTAAGTCTAATTATCCTCAAATAACACAAATTAAATCACAAAAAGTTTATTAGTTCTAAAGGCCAATCATAAAACTCAAAACATAATTATAAAGTCTATTCAAAACTCATCCATCATAATATCATAATATAAAAATCTCAATCTTCATGTTGATCAATTATATCCTCGTCAATCTTCAAAGGATTGGATGTCTTAAATGTTTATCATTTGCATTTGCTTCTGATCCATATACATACATTTATATATTAAAATTTCAAAAATTAAAAAAAATAAAAATATGACTTAAAATTATTTACGAATTTTGTATACTAATCTACGGTACAAAATACTTAGAATATTCATCTTACGATTTAATTCATTATTTCAAAAAGGGAGCGGCTATTTGCACCCCCAAATCTACTAAAGAACCTCTAGTTCTAGATATACCCCATTAAAATTTAAAGTTCATATGTAAATTACTAAATACATCCCATTTAAGACAATTTTACCCTTTTAATTAACTAAATTCTAAAAACTAATTATGAAGAAATCCCCCTACATACGCAGTACTCATCTTCAAAATCTTGAAATCTTTTCCGATTCTGGCAATGCGCCTTCAATTAGAATTGGAAGAGGACGAGGACGTACTCGAGTGAGACAAGTAACGGGAGGTAACTTGACGAGTTTTGGGGCAGCGCCGTGATGGCACCCTGAAAATTTAACAAGGAAAATATTTAAAAAAAGATACAACATATGCAACCAACAACTCAATAAAATTATGCCTGTTGGGACAAACTGTGTGAACCAATTGCCATTGTCACAGACAACACTGTTGGCATTGCAATTGGAATCCCTCCAATTAGAAGGACAAGCAAGTTATTAATTCCAGGACGATATGGACGATATTGAATGGGATACATTACAATGATCTCAACGACCATTCTAACTGAAATTGAACATATGCCGGAATCGAAAAGAGATTTCAAGATTTTGAAGATGAATACTGCGTATGCAGGGGGATTTCTTCATTAATTAGTTTTTAGGGTTTAGTTAATTAAAAGGGTAAAATTATCTTAAATGGGGTGTATTTAGCAATTTATATATGAACTTCTAATTTTAATGGGCTATATCTAAAACTCGGGGTTAGTATAGTAGATATGAGGTGCAAATAGCCGTTCTCTTTTAAAAATAATTAAAAAAAAGGAACAACGAATATTTGAAACATTCATTAGCAAAAATAAATAAATAAATCATAGCGGGCCCAAATGGGCCAACCGCCCCCGTTTGGGTTTAGCCCGCCTAGGTCCGCCCCCCATTTAGGCCAGCCCGTTAGACTCGCCTCCAAACGGGCTACAAATTTTACAACCCAACTCACTTTTTATAAAGGCGGTACGGGCCGATGATGTGTATTTTCTCAACACACAATTTTAATCTCCAAGTATTAAGGATATCAATTACAACTTAAGCAAGCAACCAAGTTAAATATCGAACCCAAAAGACAGCGTATTATCAATTTAATTATTTATTAAATTAATTAAGACGAAAGATAATAAAAGTTTGAGAATTTAATTATTAATCTACTAACAAATTAATTAAAATAAAATAATCACTAGAAGAATACGAATGTGACTAAAGAATGGAGAATAGGTAGCCCTAGGGTAATCCGGTTTCACTCATTAATTTCCCTTTCGTGTATCAATATCTGAATCTACCTTGTGGAATATGGACACATCACTAAGCCATGAAAATCTACTCTATAGACACAAGTAAATATGTGTGTACCACGTGTGAATAACCTTGGAGCAACAGATATAATTTCACCCCCCTTTCTAGGTACTATCAGTATTAATTATTTCCCCCTAGGATTGGTACTCTAACCTGATATGATCTCCCTTTATAAGTACTATAAAATTAACCTCTTTATCCTGTTTATTAACCCGAATTCAATTCAATTAATAAACATTCATATATGACAGTTCTAATGAAGTTTCGGAGTCCCCTTACTTAAAATCATAACATGGAATCATGCTCAGCAATGAGCGTGCTCAATCAACAACCAAGATATATATAAAGACTCTAAATATCAGTTGAAGATGCACAAAATGACCATGAATATGAATTAAAAACGTATAATCATATATAAAATAATTCCACAAGTAGTGTTGTACGGAGTATACACAAGAAAGTTCAATTAATTCATAAAAACCTTCAAAACTATAGATCTACCAAAACGTTTCTAGCCCATGATGTTACAAAGAACAATCATGGGAATTAGATAGATCTTACCCATATGTCAAGAAAATACAAGATAAATTAGAAAACGATAAAAACCCTAGATGTGAGCATCATTGCATTCTTCTCAGTATTGAATATTCCTCTTAGTTCTCCTCTTGATTCCACAGACGAATCTTCATAATGATGGATGGATGGAGGAAAGGATTTGGATGATGGTTAGGGATGGTGTAGTATGATTGTGTGTCTTTCACATGAATAATGATGTATAATATATATATGTGTGAGAAGGAATGAAATAAGAAAATAAAAGATATGGGTGAATCATGGAGGATTATGTGATAAGGAGATTAATTGTGCTCCAAGAAATAGGAAATATGGGCTAATTTTCAAAAATTCTCGGAAATTCTCGCGGCTGCTGCACGACCTCACAATTTTGAGGATAACTTTCTCATCCAAACCCCGATTTGAGTGATTCTTACACCAAAACGATCCTCTCTTCCGTGACTTTCCAATCCTATATCGCACCATCAGTTACAAGCTCAAAAAATTACATAAAAATTATGGAAGTAGAGCGTGCGTTTTTCAGTATTCCTCTAACTTTGCACTTTTGATCATTTTTCACCTTTACTGGGCTTTTTCTTGGAAAATATGCACATACATACACTGGAGGTGTAAAATCCGATAAATCTACCTTCCGTGTTCTCGCTCGACTAGAATGGTCTTGGTCGAGCGAGGTCAACCTTAGTCGAGCGGCACCTCTGTAAGCTGAAACTCTGTATAGTATCTTGCTCGACCATTTTTGATGTTGTTCTACCAAATGATCTTGGTTGAGCGGCTCCTTCCATGGTCGAGCGGCATCTCGAAATTTGTGTTTTCCAATTCTGAGCACTTCTGACATGTTTTCCACCTAAAACACAATAAATCACCTCAATTGCACATCTTTCTCACATATATAGGATATAAGATACTTGTGCTAATATATGACAAAAATTCCCATAAAAAAGGTGTTAAATTGAATACTAAAACACGTTTATTTTCACTCTTATAAATTCCCCAAACTTATCTGTTACTCGTCCCGAGGCAACACAATAAAAATAAAGAGAGAGAGAGAGTAAGAAAGTTAGAGGGGAAACAAGGACTATGACCAATACGCCATTCACAATACAATTGTCCTCAACTTAGGTAATGCAACTCTTATTACATGTAATAGTCAATTCATAACATATAAGATAAGACAATCACAACCAATCAAATTCTCCATTGACATGTTCTCAGGGGAAGTATATATCATTCGCACTCAAGTGTAAAAGATGTACACTAATGGGTTAAGGTGTTTACGCTCAAATTCAATTCAAGTGCATGCATAACCATAAGCTTGCCAAAACTCTCAAACTCTCCACCACTAAAAGTATGATTCAATATTGGATAAAAAAGGACTTTTTTCTTTTGGATGTAATGTTGGCTCTTTGGTTAATGTAAGAAATATGTGGATAATGTGACTCAAAACTAGAATCAATTAAGTGCGCATATCATCATGATCTTTCATTCTTCTTACTCACTTCAATTAAGCACAACATCCTCCTCAACTCTTTTACTTTTTTCTTTTCAGGCACAATATTTTTTCTTTTTTTTCTCTTTTTTTTCTCTCGAGGTACCAGTTTTGGGCACTACCTCGCGCATCCTCCATAGGGTACTAGATTTAAGCACTACCCTAGAGTGTTTGATTCAATGGAGTACAAGATTTAAGCACTACCCCATATTTTCCTTACATGCACTTTCAAGCTCAATCCCTCCTTCAACACCAATTTCATTCCTTCCCAAGTTGTTATCAACCTCCATCAATATACTTTGAAAAGCCATTAATTCTCTTCTAGAAGGACAATCAAGGCTAAAATAATTCAGATGATCAAAGTGGTTATTTCTTGTAAGCTGCCAAAGAATGAGGTTTTTAGGTTCAACAGGACTAACTACGGATAAACATCATTCGGTAGGAAATTATTTAGCTTAATGACTCATAAATTCAAGGATGGCCTAAAATCATCTCCCATCATCTAACACACATGTAGTTTCAAGTAAGACAATAGGCAAGTTCTATAATACATACACAAGAATGATACTCACTAGAAAAGAAATATCATGTGATTATGTACATGAATAAGGCTCAATATCTCACATGGGTTTTTAACAAGTAATAGAGCACTTTTCATGATAAACAATATCCCTCAAGTATACATAGAACTTCATATCACAATATAACTCAAGTACACTTCCTTCATTAATTTCAAGAGCATATGAATTTCAGTCGCAATAAAAAATTATAAGCTCATGTGTCCACTACCAAAATCAGAAATTCAATCATTCTACCTCCATGAATTAAAAGCATACAAAAATTAGAATAAGGAAATGAGGACACCTGATTTTTCTTCAACGTATGTACGAGCTCCTCGAGTTGTTCAACTTGGTCATGTCAAACCTCAGTATAGAACTCGTTTTCTCCCTCTTTTACCTTTTTCTATCATCAAAGCTCAAATACACTCATCATTACATGATTCATCAATACTCCCTCCGTCCCCCGATGTATTTCACGTATTTGTGTGCGCGGAGTTTAAGAAAAATTTATTTTTTTAAGTATAAAGTAAGAAAGAGAAAATATATTTTAGTTAATTTAATGAAAAAGGTGTGTAAAGTTATTGGAATGTGTGAAAAAGTGAGTATTTTGTTGGGATATGTGTAAAAAGTAGGTATTATTATAGTGTATTCATTACCATTTTTAGTAAAAGTGAAGTGTGAAATACTTTGTGGGACGGATGGAAAAGGAAAGTGTGAAATACTTTGGGGGACGGAGGGAGTAATAAAATAGGAGACACTAGAAAAATAAAAAAGATAAAAAAATTAAAAAATCGATCACTAACACTAGAAACACACAAAAATACGAAACATTAGGTAAGTTGAAAAAATCGACATACCAACACTAGTTAAAATATTAATATGCCGCAAAAATTCAAATCCCTAACAAACAAACAACCAACGAAAGGAAAAATTATACCCTTTGATGCATATAAGATGAGGTAAGTACATCACACCCCCCAAACTTAGTAAAAACATAAGTCGAAACTAAATTTGAAAGAGATGTAATTGCCGAAGCATGAGCACTTCAAATATAATAACTCCTCACTCACACAAAAGAAATAATAAAGTAATAAAATGAAAGGACAAGCCCCCAATAGGCGCTCATGTTTAACGTCGGAGAGTCACGAAGGTATGCAGCCTTGTAGACTACTTGATCAGAGGGCAGACTTCTTGCATCCTCACCTTCAAGTGCTTCTTTTCCCTCTTCTTATCTACACTCAGCACCTAACCTTTCTTGGTTACAAAAATATGATCTTGAGAATTTTCTTCCTCCCATGACTGTCTAAACTCCTCCTTGTCAATTTTTCACTCAATTTCAGAATCATCTTTCCTATAAAAATCAAGATTAAACAAGTTAGAAACCACATCTATACTCTCAAATGATTGAATCTCCATAGGCATCTTCATTGCTTTATCAAGAGAGAAAACCACATCTTCATTATCCATCTGCAGTCTAAGCTTTTCTTTCTGAATATCTATCATGTTTCTAGCTGTCACTACAAGAAATTTGATAAATGGTGACGACAAAATTCGTCATGAAAATTGAATTTTTCATCATAAAAATTTTTTATAACAAAATTTATGCATCGCAAAGATCGTCACAGTATGTGCGTCGTATTAGGTATATGTAATAATATTTAAATTCGTCATCAATTGTTATGTTTTCATGACAAAAATACTCATCGTCACCTTATGTTATAGTCTAAAGTGACAAATAAATAATTACAATTATCATCTCATTTTCATCGCAGAATGTGTTAATTCGTTGCTATAAGTTGAATTTAATATGATGATAACATTTACTGTCCCTAAAAAGTTAGATTATTGTGACTATTTTCTCAATAATATCAATTTCATTAATTATTTATGACGTTTTTATTGTTACATTTAAATCAACTATTTTGTCATCTTTAAAATGTTTTGTCGTGAAATAGTTATACAATAATGACGAAATGAAAGCATTATACAATGACGACATAATTTGTCAGTAAAAAGTAAGATATTAAGACAAAATATTATGTGAAAATGGTGATAATGTATTTTCGTCATAAATTTATATTATTGGTGACGATATTAGTGACTCGATTTGTCGTTAAAGAGTAAGATATTAAGACAAAATATTTATTGTCATTAAAATGTATAGAAATGGTGACAGTTTATTTTTGTTGCGCATATATATTATTAGTGACTGATGAGTGATATTTTCACCTAGATTTTAGTGTCTTTTTATATGTGTTTTCGTATATTTTTATCCGTATTTTATGTGTTATTTGGTTGTATTTTGTGTTTTCATGGAAATGTGTGTGAATGAGCTTAAACCTACTATTTTCACTTTTTATTTGATGCTAAATAGGATAAGGAAGATGTAGGAAAAAGCGGAACTCAATTTGGAGTTGAAACGAGGGAGAACGAGCCAAAACAGTGAAGGAATCAGGGCAGCAGCAACACGACTGGCCGTGTCGGTGGCACGAGCCGTGTCGCAGTACACGACTCGTGTAGCTAACACGGGCCTGTCCAGAATGGTCGTGCGGCAACATCTATTCATCCAACACGACCACCACTTGGCCGTGTTGCGGAGCTCGACTCGTGTTGCAGCACACGACCCGTGTAGCCAATACGGGCCTGTAAGCGATGGCCGTGCGGGAGCATCAGTTCACGCAACACGGGCACCTCATGGCCGTGTTGCGCCACACGACTCGTGTCGTGTCTTGGATCAGAAAAAAATCAGAATCCTTCTAGAAGGCCCAAAAGGGTATAAATACCCCTCCATTCATATTTTATAAAAAAATCCGATTTCCACCCCTTCCACACACACCTCACACACCATTTCTTCCATTTTCCACCATCATCTTCATCCATTCTTCATCCACCCATCTACACTTGATCCCCTCCATCAAATCCACCATCCAAGTGATCAAGGAAGCAAGGGAGAGTGAGATCACAAGAAGAAGAAGGAGATCTCCATTGAAGCACTTCAAAGGGGGAATCTAATTCTAATTTTTGTGCATTTCTTTATAGATTGATCATGTTTTGTAAGGATCTTAATGTCTATGTTAATTTTCTTATGGATATGAGAGGCTAATCTCCTTTGTGAGATTAGCTCCATGATTGGTGTTGGATAATTTAGTTTTTTTATGCAAATTGATTTTAATCTTGAATGGGCTTTGTGTTATTTCTATCATTGATTGTTGATTGCTTGATGTATATGATGATTTGTGTGATTAATTGTCATGGGCATGTGATTAGATTGAGAAATCAATTATGTGTTTAGGATAGTTCATTGAATCATTTCATCATACACTTCATGTGCATTAATTTAGAATGAGATAGAGATATCCTTTTAGATTTAGAACCCTTTGATAGAACATTTGATTAGCTTAATCGAGAGGTTGGTTGATTAAATGAGGAGACCCAAACAATTAGTGAATTCATAGTACCTTAAAAGGGAATATTGCTTATGATTTAGTACCTAATTAGGGAACTCATAGAGTAATTAGTACCTAGTGGGAGGTGTTTGCTATTGTCTCGATCCTATGTGCGTTTGGGAGCCTTGTTGAGGGCCTACATCCTATCCATCTCGAGAGAGAGTTTAGGTGGAATTAGTGATCGCTTCTATACCTTGTCCATGAGAGATTAGAATTAATTGCATGATTACTTAATTATCTATGCCATGATTGTTGTTAATCTCATCCTTGCATCATTTGGAACCCTTTTATCTTTGCATTCATTTTATCTTTATTTCTTGCTTTAGCATAATTGCATTCATTTGCTCCTATCCTCTCTTCCGTCGTCCTTATAAAATCACGATAAACTTGAGATCGTTTAAACTCTAGTACCTTCCTCCCTGTGGTTCGATAATTTCTTTAATTGGTCATGCCCACTATAATATGGCTAATCAAATGGCGCCGTTGCCGGGGAGGTAACGGTCGCTAGTAGTTTGACGAAGGATTGTTTAGAGTGGTCTTAATAAGGATATTTTTTTTTTTTGCATCTTATATTTGCTTTGGAAAATTTTGTTCTAATTTTTCTTTCTTTTATAGGTGCATACCTTGAGAAGGAAGAAGAAGGAGAGCAACCCCAAAAATATGAGCTACATGGATACTCTTCGAGATATGGTGAATAGAAGTGTTCATTCCGTTATGAACACACAAGGAAATTTTCAAAGATTTCAAATGCCAAATGGTGAACCTAATTTGCAACCGGATTATGGAGTACAAGATATGCAATTCCTACAACAAGATTATGGAGATTTTGGAGTTCCTCATCAAATGAGTCATCAAGTATACCCTCAAGGTGTGGAAGATGTTTTTCAAGGAAATTTTTCTAGTCATCAAGAAGGAAATCAACCACATCTATGGGAAAATTTTCAAGACTCCAACACCTCTTATTCCACCCAAAGTGACCACATAGCAATGTTTGGAGAAAAGATGTTTGAAATGGTTATGGATCGCATAGAGAAGGAGAGTAAGTTTAATGAAATGTGGATGGATCGAATCGGAAATTGGTGTGACATGGTGACAAGTGCAATAGTAGCATTCGGTGCTAGATTGGATTCCATTGAGCACCAAGTTAGTCAAGTTGTATCCACCGTTGAGAACAACAAGCCTTCTTCCTCTATTAAGGATCGGAACAAGACTAGTTTGGGGGTTGATGAAGTTATAAAGGAAAGAAGAGAAAGGATGCCTAAGTGGATGAAAGCTAAAGAGTTGAAAGAAGAGTTGAAGGGGGAATTCGATAGATTTGTCGAGTCTCTTGAAGAGATGGTAGAGAAAGTCAAGATTCAAAATCAAAAAGAGATTCATGCCATTATGGAAGAAAGGAAACCTCCGGAAACTATGATCATGGATTCTACTCCCCACAAGCCAAAACCTTCTTATTCTATTGAAATTTCAAATTCTCTTAAGAACTTCCATGATTTCATTGATAAAAATTTATTTGGTGATTGTAGGAAAAAGGTTGCAAGAGGGCACCAACACTTGTCAATGCCCGAATTCTTACCGGGGGATGTGGTTGAAGTTCAAAATTCATATAAAGCCCCATGGAAAAAGTGGAACAAGTGGAAAGGGCCATTCCTTGTGAAGAACGCCTTCGGAGACCAATTACTTGAGCTATTTAATAAGAAGGGAACCGTTCTAGTGGTTGAACGGGAGAGCACAAGGCACTACTTCAAGAAGAAACCTATGATAGTGCCTAAGGACTATTCAAGACCACCATGAGCTAAAGACTATCGTCCGGCTTGAAGACGTTAAACTTAGCGCTAGATGGGAGGCAACCCATCATTATCTTTATTGCTTTATTTAATGCTTTCAATAAGGATTGTGGATTTGTTGTTTCTTGCATTTTGGCCTTGTAGGTGGATCGTGCTTGTGAGAAGAATGAGTTTTCAAGATACGATAAGTGCTTGATTTGAAGTGTGAAAGTAAGTCACACCACTTTTTGCAAACTTACCTCGAAACTCTTGTTTCAATTTAAGTTTGGGGGGATATGGCGTGGTGTGACATACTTTGTCTTGAAAGCATATACTTTTCGTATTTTTGAGCTAATTTTAAAATTTTTCTCATGAGCATTGGTTTGATTTTGGTATGATTGGTCGTGTTGAAGTGCATGATAGTCCATATTTTTAATGAAATTGTTGAGCTAATGGTTTTGTTGAGCATGTATGAAGGGTATTGGAAGCACGAATTGAGCTCGGAGCTAACAACTTCCACTATCAAATGCTTATTGAGGGAGTTCATTCAACACCCTACCACTTTTATGTGCTTAGCATAATTTGATTTGATTTGTATTGATGTGATTAGCATGCTACTTCATGTGTTATGTTTTTGGGATGTTTATTTTCGTAAGTTAGGATTTCCTTTTCAATAAAGGTTGGGATGATTGTGAGCTTAATTGATTATGGATGTTATGAATGTGTGCTTCATTGTTTTATGATGGTGATTTTTATTCTTGCATGTTATGTATTTTTGGTTATTTCTTGTTTGTTGAGTCTTTATTTTATGTTTCGTGTGCATTTTTATTCTTGTTTAGGGAGTGTTTGATGGATTGTTTTTGGAATGTCGTGAGTCATTTTTGAATATGAGTGATGATATGTTGTGGTAATAAGTGATGACAAGTTATGATTAAGAATCTCTACACTTTCGAATTGTGACATGTTTTATTTAACTTGTTCAATTTTGAGATGAATGTGGTGTAATAAGTTTCTTAAGGTCCAATGCATAAGCTTGTGAGTATTTGAACCTCAACCGTGCATACATGGTATTTTCTTCATGAGTGGATTGGTTGTGTTTGATAATCTAGAACTTGCTCAAGGACTATAGGAACGAGCCCGATTTGTGGAGATTAGTGACATGATCTAAGGCCATCCTTGTTATTATAGTCATTACCATATATTTCCTTACCATGAACATCATCCCTAGTCAACCACTTTGAGCCTTAAAGCCTATTTATTGTGATATAAGCACATTACAAGCCATGATTACCCACTTAAGCCTTACATATATACCATTTGTGTGGGTGATTGAGGAGATGGTAACTAGAAAGGTTTGATAAGGAAGAAAAAGAAAAAGGAAATGGTAAACAAGCAAGAAAAAGGATGAAAAAGAGCATAAAAAAAGAATGAACATGCAACCTCAAAACAAGAAAAATGAGTAAAGCAACAACAAGATGCTCAAGGAAATAAAAATTCAAAGAAAGGAAGCATGCATCATAAGAAGCTCAATCCAAAGGAATGTTGATGAGTAGTGCTTGTGAGTACCAAAGTTGAGAAAGGAAGAAAGAAAAGTGGAGAAGTTGAGGAAGTTGATCATCTCTTCGATTACTTACACTTGTTAGTCACTATTATCCATACTCTTCCTACCCTACCAAAGACTTTGGTGGTTTGTGAATGTAGTCCACGAGCAAGCTTATAGCGAGTCGAGCCAATCGATTGATGAGTGTTGATTTACCTACTTTAAAGAGTGTTGAGTGAAATTTATAACCTATGTGAGGCTTGGACTAAAAGGGACTATATTACACTTTTATTCTCTTTAGATTGAACTTGTTAATTCTTCATGTCATGAATCTAATGTTGTAGGATGACTTAGAATAAATTGTGATTCTTATTATTATTGATGTGTTGTTACTTATGTTCGTTTAGTCTTTTCCTAGGTGAAAATCACTCTCCTTGGTTTATCATTTCGTTGTGCGAGGACGCACAACACTTTAAGTTTGGGGGTGTGATGAGTGATATTTTCACCTAGATTTTAGTGTCTTTTTATATGTGTTTTCGTATATTTTTATCCGTATTTTATGTGTTATTTGGTTGTGTTTTGTGTTTTCATGGAAATGTGTGTGAATGAGCTTAAACCTACTATTTTCACTTTTTATTTGATGCTAAATAGGATAAGGAAGATGTAGGAAAAAGCGGAACTCAATTTGGAGTTGAAACGAGGGAGAACGAGCCAAAACAGTGAAGGAATCAGGGCAGCAGCAACACGACTGGCCGTGTCGGTGGCACGAGCCTGTCGCAGTACACGACTCGTGTAGCTAACACGGGCCTGTCCAGAATGGTCGTGCGGCAACATCTATTCATCCAACACGACCACCACTTGGCCGTGTTGCGGAGCTCGACTCGTGTTGCAGCACACGACCCGTGTAGCCAATACGGGCCTGTAAGCGATGGCCGTGCGGGAGCATCAGTTCACGCAACACGGGCACCTCATGGCCGTGTTGCGCCACACGACTCGTGTCGTGTCTTGGATCAGAAAAAAATCAGAATCCTTCTAGAAGGCCCAAAAGGGTATAAATACCCCTCCATTCATATTTTATAAAAAAATCCGATTTCCACCCCTTCCACACACACCTCACACACCATTTCTTCCATTTTCCACCATCATCTTCATCCATTCTTCATCCACCCATCTACACTTGATCCCCTCCATCAAATCCACCATCCAAGTGATCAAGGAAGCAAGGGAGAGTGAGATCACAAGAAGAAGAAGGAGATCTCCATTGAAGCACTTCAAAGGGGGAATCTAATTCTAATTTTTGTGCATTTCTTTATAGATTGATCATGTTTTGTAAGGATCTTAATGTCTATGTTAATTTTCTTATGGATATGAGAGGCTAATCTCCTTTGTGAGATTAGCTCCATGATTGGTGTTGGATAATTTAGTTTTTTTATGCAAATTGATTTTAATGTTGAATGGGCTTTGTGTTATTTCTATCATTGATTGTTGATTGCTTGATGTATATGATGATTTGTGTGATTAATTGTCATGGGCATGTGATTAGATTGAGAAATCAATTATGTGTTTAGGATAGTTCATTGAATCATTTCATCATACACTTCATGTGCATTAATTTAGAATGAGATAGAGATATCCTTCTAGATTTAGAACCCTTTGATAGAACATTTGATTAGCTTAATCGAGAGGTTGGTTGATTAAATGAGGAGACCCAAACAATTAGTGAATTCATAGTACCTTAAAAGGGAATATTGCTTATGATTTAGTACCTAATTAGGGAACTCATAGAGTAATTAGTACCTAGTGGGAGGTGTTTGCTATTGTCTCGATCCTATGTGCGTTTGGGAGCCTTGTTGAGGGCCTACATCCTATCCATCTCGAGAGAGAGGTTAGGTGGGATTAGTGATCGCTTCTATACCTTGTCCATGAGAGATTAGAATTAATTGCATGATTACTTAATTATCTATGCCATGATTGTTGTTAATCTCATCCTTGCATCATTTGGAACCCTTTTATCTTTGCATTCATTTTATCTTTATTTCTTGCTTTAGCATAATTGCATTCATTTGCTCCTATCCTCTCTTCCGTCGTCCTTATAAAATCACGATAAACTTGAGATCGCTTAAACTCTAGTACCTTCCTCCCTGTGGTTCGATAATTTCTTTAATTGGTCATGCCCACTATAATATGGCTAATCAGTGACGCTAAGGAAAATTATCATTAAAAATTTTAAATACAGTAACAAAAAATTTTGTCATTCTTAATAGTATATGATGACAAATTATATTTATCATATCATTAAGCTAACAAAAAATTTTGTCGCATTATAAATTAATATTTTTTTAATTAATATTTTTATGAGAAAATACATGCTCATTGGACTAATACAAATGAGTCATCACAAAATAAATATATTTATTAATCAATTTATTTATTTTTCAATATTGAATTAATAAATGAACAGAGTACGTTACACCCAAAATACAAAAGATCAGGGTATCATAAAAGTTATCCCCTTAGTGAGAACTATGGTTATGCCTTGTCTATGTACAAGCAAATAAACTTAATTGTATGAGCAATGTAAGAACTCAATGATCTGTAGTATATCACATAGTAGATCAACTGTTGATCAGAACTCTCTTAATTGACAAAAGGAGCGTCATTACTTGCTCTCAAAACACAATGGAGCGGCAGACAGAATAAAAAGGTAGGAGTCTGAAACCAGCTGCAATAGATCCAACCTTCCAGTTAGGCCATTCACAGGTATCCAAGTTTTAAATCTAGCAAAACACAAAGCTTCGAAATTTCAGTACAAAAGCATAAAGCATAAAATGAATTCCATAGTTGAAAAGAATAAGCTTAATATCCTATCTACTCAATTTCTAGAAAGCACGCACAAGATTATTGCAAGCATAGCAAAATACTCAAGCAAGAAATCCATATATATACACTAAAGAAAACTGCAAGCACAAGAGCAATGGACTACCCAAGCACATAAATAATTATAAGATTTCAAGTTAATAACTAACATTAAAAATAAAAGTTATACCTGTTATAGAAGTGACAACTTCAGCTGGTGGTTATTGGATTCTGCCAATTGATGGTAATTCTAGAGTTTGAGTTATTACTACCTGTGGAGTGTTGTCCTTTTCTATAGGATTATTTCCCATATCAGTTGTTTAAAGTGTCTTGCTCTTACTTATATCAGAAGATGACAGATTTCCTTTGTTAAGAAGCTCTTTAATATTTGATATGTTAATGAACATCTGTTTTTATCTAAGATTATGTACGACTCTAGGTTCAATAGATAAAACCTAAATGAAAGCAAACATAAGTTAGTTGCCAACTTCAAAATGCAAGCACAACTGGATAAATAATGAAGAAATGAATTATGTCCAAAACATACAACATAAAAGATTAAGAAAATAAAAAACAAATATAAATACATAATGTCGATCATTATTTTGAATCTGAAGTAAGCAACTCATGATTCTAATTTAGGCTACGTGGCAAGGAACGGCCACCCTAAAATAAAGGGGGTGTCATCCTTGTCATCTTTCATCTCAAGTACAAGAAAATCCACGGGAAAGACTAACTTATCCACTTTTACCAAAACATCTTCAATTAAACCCTTAGCAAATGTCATGGACCTATCCGCCAACTGAAGAGAAATTGTTGTTGTTGTAAACTCCCCTAAACCAAGCCTTTTAAATATGGACAAAGGCATCAAGTTGACGCTTGCCTCCAAATCACACAAGGCTTTATGTGTTGGCCCTTTCCCAATGTCACAACGAATAGTGAAGCTTCCTGGATCCTTCAACTTTGCAGGCAGCTTTCTCTGAATGGTCGAGCTGCAGTTCTAAGATAAATTCACCGTCTCCACTCTGTTCAAGCTTTTCTTCTTCGATATAACATCCTTGAGGAATCGGGCATAGTATGGCAACTCCATGATTGCTTCAGAGAAAGGGATGTTCAAACTTATTTTCTCATGATGTCTTGAAACCTTTTGAACTTTTTTTCCAATCCCTTCTTAAATAACCTCAAAGGAAATGGAGGAGGTACCTTGGTCTTTGGGATTCCCCACTCATCAAGTTCAACCTCCTCTAGCTTGTCCTTCTCGGCTCTCAATCTCTTCGATCTTTTTCATTTCTTTTCCATTATAAGCTCATTATTCTGCTCAAGTGATGGTACTGGAGTGCTCTGAATATTAGTTATAGCATTCTGTATAGAAACGGGAGTCGGATAGCCTTACTCAACCTCACCTCGACCAGAATGGTCTGGTCAAGCGAGGTGAAACTGGTTTAGAAAGGTTCCTGTAATCGGAATATGATTGTTCAGCTCTACAAGTAGTTTCTCGACCTCATCTCGACTTGAATGGTCTGGTTGAGCAACTCTATTTTGGTCGAGCAACTCCATTTTGTTGCTTGATCATTGCTTGGCCAAAAGGTTTATTCAAGCGGGGACACGCCGTCTCTATTTTTACCCGTTGGTATCATCGGCCCTTCATACTGTGTTTCTAACCTTAATGTGATCGCTTTATACTCTTTCGGGTTCGTTATACATTGAAAGGGGAACATTCTTATCTCTAACGTTTGCGTTAATTGGTTCATGTTTGATGAGCGTTTTCTCAACACACAAAATAATCCTCAAGTATAAGGATATCAATTGTAGTCTCGAAAGGTGACCAAGTGAATATCTAACTCAAGGGACGGCGTATTATCAATTTAATTATTTACTAAATTAATTAAGACAAGTGTGGCAATATAGTTTGAGGTATGGAATTATTAATCTACTAAGCAAGTAATTAAAATAACAAATAATATAAAATATCACTCGAAGAATACGTAGGTGGATCAAGTAGGAGAATATGTAGCTCTAGAATAATCCAGTTTTACTCATTAACTTCCCTTCCATGTGTCAATGTCCGACTCTGCCTTGTGGAATATGGACGCATCACTAAACCATGCATATCTACTCTATAGACACAAGTAAACATGCGTGTAACACGTGTGAATAACCTCGGAGCAAGAGATATAATTTCACCCCCCTTTCTAGGTACTATCAGTATCAATTATTTCCCCCTAGGATTGGTACTCTAACCCGATATGATCTCTCTTTATAGGTACTATGAAATTATCCTCTTTATCCTACTTATTAACCCGAATTCAATTCAATTAATAAGTATTCATATATGATAGTTCTAATGAAGCTTCGGAGTCCCCTCACTTAGAATCATAACATGGAATCTTGTTCAGCGGTGAACGCACTCAATCTACAACCAAGATATATATTCAGACTCTATATACCAATTGAAGATGCACAAAACGACCGTGAATATGGATTAAGAAAGCACAATCATATATAAAATAAATCCACAAATAGTGTTGTACGGAGTTTACACATAGAAGATTAATTAATTCATAAAACCATCAAAACTCCTAGATCTACCAAAAAGGCTCTAGCCCATGATGTTTCGAAGAACAATCATGGGTGTTGGATAGATCTTACCCGGATGTCCGGAAAATACAAGATAAATTAGGAAACGAATAAACCCTTGATATGGCGTCTTCATGCCCTTCTCCATCTTGAATCCTCCTCTTGGTTCTCCTCTTGATTCCACAAACGAATCTTCAAAGTGATGGATGGATGGAGGAAAGGAAGTGGATGATGGATGGGGGTAATCCCCCCTTGTGGGGTATTGTATGGTTGTGGCCTCTCCTCGGTGATTGGTGACGTTTTTCTTGACTGCATGAGCCTCCTTTTATACTTGTAATCACGTCTCTAGGGCCTGGAATGGGCTTTTCAAGTGATCCCATGCGTTTTGGCCTCGAAAATACGTAAATTCCCGCATGTGGTTCGACCTCATCAAACAGGTCGAACCACTTGCCACAGGTCGAACCACAGGTCGAACCCTGTTACTGGATTTGCGCAGTCTCTCCGTTTCGCGTATAACTTTCACATCCGACCTCCGAATTGAGTGATTTTTGCGTTCACGCGATCCTCTCTTCCTTGGCTTTCTATTCATATAAAGAAATCACAAAAACTCTAAGAATTGAATATGTAACAGGCCATGGAAAGTAGCACTGCAATTCTATTCGGCACAGCTCGCGCGGCGTCACCACTTTGCTCATAACTTCCTCGTTCGGACTCCGAATGGGATGTTCTTTACGCCAAAACGACCCTCTCTTCAGTGGCTTTCCAACCATGTATCACACTTCTCGTTCAGAGCTCCACATCAATACAGAATAATTACACAAGTTGGATGTGCGTTTATCAGCATTCTTGCACAAATTGCACCTTTTCTCAAACTTGGCTCTTTTGATCCTTTTTCCACCTAAAACACAATAAAACACCTCAAGTGCACCTTATTCTCATATATATCGAATATAAGACATTTGTGCTCATATAAGACTACAATATCAATCAAAAAGGTATTAAATTGGATATTAAAACACGCTTATTTTCACTCTCATCAAACCTCCAAACTTACCCGTTGCTCGTCCCGAGGCAACAAAATAAAAATAAAGAGAGAGAGAGAGTAAGAAAATTAGCGGGGAAACAAGGACTATGATCAATACCCCATTCAAAATACAATCGTCATCAACTTAGGTCATGCAACTCTTATTACGTGTAATAATCAATTCATAGCATACAAGTTAAGACAATCACCACCAATTCAAATGCTCCATCAAAATGTTCTCACGGGAAGTATATATCACTCACACTCAAGTGTAAAAGATGTACACTTATGGGTTAAGGTGTTTACGCTCAGATTCAATTCAAGTGCATGCGTAACCATAAGCTTGCCTATTGTCTCAACTCTCCTTTTACTTGTAGCTAGTAAATCATAGATCAAAAAGGTCTTTTATTAGGTTGTAATGTAGGCTCTTTGGAATAGGTGGGAAATATATGGATAAGTGACTCGAAACTCGGATCAATCAAGCTGCAGTCTTTCTCGATCTTTTATTCTTCCTCATCACTTCAATCAAGCACAACATTCTCTTCAAACTCTCCCATCTTTCTCCTTCAAGCACAACATATTTTCTTTTTCAACTTTTCCTAGTTCTTCAACTCCACCATTCTCCTTTTCTTCACCCTTTTTTTTCTCTTTTCTTTTCTCTTGAGGTACCAGTTTCGGGCACTACCTCTCACATCCTCCATAGGGTACTAGATTTAAGCACTACCCTAGGGTGTTTGATTCCATGGAGTACTAGATTTAAGCACTACTCCACGAATTTCTTCTTGATCCTTAAGATTTTTCTTTCATCATCCTTATCAACCCTCAAATCACCACTCTCTTCAATTAAGCTTTATTGGCTATCAAAAGAATGGATTTAACAAGGCTCAAACGGGCTGACTAGGGATTTAATGAATTCAGGTAAAGTATATGGGAAAATATGGGTTAAATATCAAAGATGGCCTAATATCATTTCCATAATCCGCTAGACTAATCTTGAATATTCAAGGAGACTCAAGGCAAGTTCTAGAATACACGCACAAGAACGATACTCACCAGAAAGAAATATATCATGTGATTATGTACATGATCAACGAGGCTCAAAATCTCACATGGGTTTTTAACAAGTAACAGAGCACTTTTCATGGTAAGCAATATCCCACAAGTACACATAGAACTTCATACCACAATATAACTCAAGTACACTTCCTTCATCAATTTCAAGAGCATATGAATTTCAAAGATAATTTTAACAATATAAGCTCACATGGATCACCACCTTAAACACAATCCTTCACTCCATTAATTAAAAGCACATATAAAAATTAGAAAAATGGAACGAGGGCACCTGATTTTTCTTCAACGTACGAGCTCCTCGAGTTGAAGCCTCAATGTTGAACTCGTCTTGCCACCTAGTTACCCTTTTCTATCATCAAAGCTCAAGCATACTCATCATCACAAGATTCATCAATAATAAAATAGGAGAACTATAAGAAAGAATTAATTGACTATGTAATCGACTCCACACACTAGAAACACCACTGAACACTAGGCAAATTGCAAAAAATCGACACATCAAAACCGATTAAAGTTTCAATATACCGCAAAAAATCAACTCCCCTAGCAAACATTACAAAGAAAAGATTATACTCTTGGTGCTTCAATGAGGTAAGTACATCACACCCCCCCAAACTTAGTAAAAACGTAAGTCGAAACTAAGTTTGAAAAGAGATGTAATTGCCGATTAGTAAGCACCTTAAATATAAAAATTTCTTACGCACACAAAAGAAATAATAAAGCACTAAAATGGAAGGGCAAGTCCCCAACAGGCGCTCATGTTTAACGTCGAAGAGTCACGACGGATTACCACTTTGAACTACTGGATCACAGGACGGTCTTGTCGCATCCTCACCTTCAAGTATTTTCTTTCCCTCTTCTTGTCTACACTCAACACCTCACCTTTCTTGGTCACAAAAATATGATCATTGAAATTTCCTTCCTCCCATAGCTGTCTAGATACCCCCTTGTCAATCTTCCACTTAAATTCAGAATCATCTGCCTTAGAAAAATCAAGATTAAACAAGTTAGAAACCACATATATGCTTTCGCACGATTGAGTCTCCATGGGCATCTTCATTACATGATCAAGAGAGAAAATCACATCTTCATTATCCATTTGCAGTCTAAGCTTTCCTTCCATAACATCTATCATAGCTCCAGCTGTGGCAAGGAATGGTCGTCCCAAAATAAGGGGAATATCACCCTTATAATCTTCCATGTCAAGTACAAGAAAATCCACGGGAAAAACTAACTTATCCACTCTCACTAAAACATCTTCAATTAAACCCTTCGGACAAGTCATGGATCTATCCGCCAATTGAAGAACAATATTCGTGGGAGTTAACTCCCCCAAACCAAGCCTTTTAAATATGGACAAAGGCATCAAGTTAACGCTTGCCCCCAAATCACACAAGGCTTTATTTGCCTACCCTTTTCCAATGTCACAAAGAATGGTGAAGCTTCCCAGATCCTTTAACTTTGCAAGCAGCTTCCTTTGAAGGATCGAGCTGCAATTCTCTGATAGGTTCACCGTCTCCACTCTGTTCAAGCTTCTCTTCTTTGATATAATGTTCTTGAGGAATCGGGCATAGTATGGCATCTCCATGATTGCTTCAGAGAAAGGAATGTCCAAGCTTACTTTTCTCATGACATCGTGAAATCTCTTGAACTTTTCTTCCAATCCCTTCTCGGCCAATCTCGAAGGAAACGGAGGAGGTATCTTGGCCTTTGGTCTTCCCCATTCATCACATTCAACCTCCTTCGCTTTATCCTTCTCGGCTCGCAATCTCTTTGCTTCTTCCCACTTCTTCTCCATTGTAAGCTCAGTATTCTGCTCATGTAATGGTACTGGAGTAACATCAACATCATGCGGAACATTTGACGCAGAAATGGGCAACTTCTGGATGGGTTCGACCAGGGTTCGACCTGTGGAACAGGTCGAACCAAGCACGTACTGGTCGAACCTACCTTCTGGACAACGGCTCTTTTTTTGAATTTGAGGTTCGACCTGGGTTCAACCTATTTGAGAGGTCGAACCAGGTACGTAATGGTCCAACCTATCTCCTGGAAAACTGCTCTTTTTCTGCTCTTGAGGTTCGACTAGGGTTCGACCAGTGTTAGAGGTCGAACCACTGCCCCGTAGGTCGAACTGCCTAACTGTATAGTTTATATCCTCCGGTTCGACCTGGGTTTGACCTGCTGGGTTGGTCGAACCATTACGGTCGTGGTCGAACCGTTGCTGCGACAAAACAGAGCACTCCGGATGAAGAGGTTCGACCATGGTTCGACCTACAAAACAGGTCGAACCCTCTGGGTTTTGGTCGAACCGGTGTTCTGGAAAAACAGAGTGCTCCGCATGGTGAGGTTCGACCATGGTTCGACCTAAATGCCAGGTCGAACCTTCTGGATGTTGGTCGAACCGAGGATTAGCTATGTCAAAATTTGATCTCGGCCTCGTCGTTCCCTCGTACTGCATTCTAGATCTTAACATGATGGCTTTATCTTCCAATTTTTGTGCCAATAGATTCACGTTCGTGGTCATCTGCCCCATCATCAAGGTAAGCTCCTTCAACTGCTTAGATAAATCTACATGCTCAACATTCATGGTATCCTCAAGACAATCAATCCTTGCATCATTCTCAGCCATGTATCGATTGAAGGTATCTTCAACACTCTTCACTTCGTGCTGCCACATACTAGGTCCCCTTTGTGTCAACTCTGTGATTTGCCTTTGCTGGGACTCTAGTAGCTTGTTGATGTTAGCTAGACTAGAGACGATCTCATCATCCCTATTCGGCTTCACCACTTGATGTTCAACCTGCGCTGCCTCGCCAAGTACATATGATCCTCTATCTCTCACTACAGGCCAGTCACGTGTATTCATAGAGATGTCTTCAAACAACTTTTCTGCTTCAAGTGCTGTCTTTGATAACAGCGCTCCTCCTGATGATGCATCAATAAAAATACGTGACTCACAATCCAATCCATAGTAGAAGATGCTTATGTATTCAGCCTTAGACATTCCATGCTGTGGACACCTCCTGAGCATGTCTTTAAACCTGTCCCACGCCTCATCAAATTTCTCACCCTGATTCATAACAAATCGAGTGATCTCTTGCTTTATTCTTAAGATCCTTGAGGGTGGCATGTATCTTTCCAAGAACTTCTGCTGCAGTTGGTCCCATGTAGTGCAATCTGTGGCATCAAGAGTCTCATACCAAGCTTTCGCCTTATCAATCAATGAGAACTTTAATAGGGCAATCCGCCTAGCATGATCATGAGCTCCAGCTCCTTTTTGAGTGTTTGCATAACCAAGAAATCTTCGGAGATGTTGATATGGATCTTCAAACCAATCTCCAGAAAAGGGATTCTTTTCCACCATGCTAATAAGAGCGGGATTTATTTCAAAATCATCATCTTCCCCCCTTGCTCCTATCAACCCCATGTTGACATTCTCAAAGTTCGTGAAAATTTCACGTATAGCAACATTATCCGGATTCTGCCTTGCTCCGGCCATGTTCAGCTCAATGTGTTATTTGCTCCTTTCCTTCCTCTCCTTTTTTTCAAGTGCACAAGTAACTCGAAAAAATTCAAGGTTAGATAGAATTAAATAATCATAAATAAAAGAAAAAAATATCTTAATCAAACTAGAAATAATAAAATCAATAATAACAGCCGTCCCCGGCAACGGCGCCAAGAACTTGATGAGCGTTTTCTCAACACACAAAATAATCCTCAAGTATAAGGATATCAATTGTAGTCTCGAAAGGTGACCAAGTGAATATCGAACCCAAGGGACGGCGTATTATCAATTTAATTATTTACTAAATTAATTAAGACAAGTGTGGCAATATAGTTTGAGGTATGGAATTATTAATCTACTAAGCAAGTAATTAAAATAACAAATAATATAAAATATCACTCGAAGAATACGTAGGTGGATCAAGTAGGAGAATAGGTAGCTCTAGGATAATCCAGTTTTACTCATTAACTTCCCTTCCATGTGTCAATGTCCGACTATGCCTTGTGGAATATGGACGCATCACTAAACCATGCATATCTACTCTATAGACACAAGTAAACATGCGTGTAACACGTGTGAATAACCTCGGAGCAAGAGATATAATTTCACCCCCCTTTCTAGGTACTATCAGTATCAATTATTTACCCCTAGGATTGGTACTCTAACCCGATATGATCTCCCTTTATAGGTACTATGAAATTATCCTCTTTATCCTACTTATTAACCCGAATTCAATTCAATTAATAAGTATTCATATATGATAGTTCTAATGAAGCTTCGGAGTCCCCTCACTTAGAATCATAACATGGAATCATGTTCAGCGGTGAACGCACTCAATCTACAATCAAGATATATATTCAGACTCTATATACCAATTGAAGATGCACAAAACGACCGTGAATATGGATTAAGAAAGCACAATCATATATAAAATAAATCCACAAGTAGTGTTGTACGGAGTTTACACATAGAAGATCAATTAATTCATAAAACCATCAAAACTCCTAGATCTACCAAAAAGGCTCTAGCCCATGATATTTCGAAGAACAATCATGGGTGTTGGATAGATCTTACCCGGATGTCCGGAAAATACAAGATAAATTAGGAAACGAATAAACCCTTGATATGGCGTCTTCATGCCCTTCTCCATCTTGAATCCTCCTCTTGGTTCTCCTCTTGATTCCACAAACGAATCTTCAAAGTGATGGATGGATGGAGGAAAGGAAGTGGATGATGGATGGGGGTAATCCCCCTTGTGGGGTATTGTATGGTTGTGGCCTCTCCTCGGTGATTGGTGACGTTTTTCTTGACTGCATGAGCCTCCTTTTATACTTGTAATCACGTCTCTAGGGCTTGGAATGGGCTTTTCAAGTGATCCCACGCATTTTGGCCTCGAAAATACGTAAGTTCCCGCATGTAGATTCGACCTCGTCAAACAGGTCGAACCACTTGCCACAGGTCGAACCACAGGTCGAACCCTGTTACTGGATTTGCGCAGTCTCTCCGTTTCGCGTATAACTTTCACATCCGACCTCCGAATTGAGTGATTTTTGCGTTCACGCGATTTTATCTTCCTTGGTTTTCTATCCATATAAATAAATCACAAAAACTCCAAGAATTGTATATGTAACAGTCCATGGAAAGTAGCACTGCAATTCTGTTCGGCACAGCTCGCGCGGCGTCACCACTTTGCTCATAACTTCCTCGTTCGGACTCCGAATGGGATGTTCTTTACGCCAAAATGACCCTCTCTTCAGTGGCTTTCCAACCATGTATCACACTTCCCATTCAGAGCTCCACATCAATACAGAATAATTACACAAATTGGATGTGCGTTTATCAGCATTCTTGCACAAATTGCACCTTTTCTCAAACTTGGCTCTTTTGATCATTTTTCCACCTAAAACACAATAAAACACCTCAAGTGCACCTTATTCTCATATATATCGAATATAAGACATTTGTGCTCATATAAGACTACAATATCAATCAAAAAGGTATTAAATTGGATATTAAAACACGCTTATTTTCACTCTCATCAATGTTCCCGGCCATCTGTCCCATTACTACGGTAAGGTCCTTCAACTACTTAGATAAATCTGCATGATTAGCATTTATACTCACTTTGATGCGGTCAACCCTTACATCATTCCTTGCCATGTATCGATTGAAGGTATCTTGAACACTCTTCACTTCGTCCTGTTGCATACTAGGCCCCCTTTGTGTCAACTCTGTAATCTGCTTCTACTGGGACTCTAGTAGCTTATTGATGTTAGCTAGACTAGAGATGATCTCATCATCCATATTCGGCTTTGCAACTTGCTGTTCAACTTGTGCTATCTTACCAAGCACATATGTGCCTCTTACTCTTTTCGTAGGTCAGTCACGTGAATTCAAAGAGATGTCTTCAAATAACTTTTCTACTTCAAGTGCTGTCTTAGAAAATAGTGCTCCTCCTGATGATGCATCAATAAGAATACGCGACTCACAATCCAATCCATAGTAAAAGATGCTTATATAATGAGCCTTAGACATCTCATGTTGTGGGAACCGCCTGAGAATGTCTTTAAACATGTCCCACGCCTCATGAAATTTCTCACCCAGATTCATAATGAATTGGGTAATCTCTTGCTTCATTCTAAATCCTTTAGAGGGTGGCATGTATCTCTCTAAGAACTTTTGCCGCAGTTGGTCCCATGTAGTATAATATGTGGCGTCAAGAGTCTCGTACCATTCCTCTGCTCTATCAATTAAAGAGAACTTGAATAGGGCGATCCGCCTAGCATTGTCATTAGCTCCAGCACCCTTTTGAGTATTTGCATAACCAAGAAATCTTTTGAGATGCTGATATAAATTTTTAAAGGAACTTCCAGAAAAGAGATTCTTCTCCACCATGTTGATAAGAGCGGGATGTATCTCAAAATCATCATCTTCTTCCCTTACTCCTATCAATCCCATGTTTCTAATCCCATTGTTCGTGAAAATTTCACGTATGGCAATATTATCCAGATTCTGCCTTGCTCCGGCCATGTTTAGCTCAGTGTGTTATTCCTTCCTCTTCTTTTTCCTAGTGTACTAGTACCTCATAAAATTCAAGGTTAGGTAGAAATAAATAATCAAAAATAAAAGTCTTAATCAAACTAGAAATAATAAAATCAATAATAACAGTTGTCCCCTGCAACAACGCCAAAAACTTGATGAGCGTTTTCTCAATACACAATTCTAATCCCCAAGTAATAAGGATATCAATTGCAAATTAAACAAGCGACCAAGTTAAATATCAAACCCAAAGGACGGCGTATTATCAATTTAATTATTTACTAAATTAATTAAAATGAAAGACAATAAAAGTTTGAGGATTTAATTATTAATCTACTAACAAATTAATTAAAATAACAATTAAAATAAAATAAACACTAGAAGAATACGAATGTGACTCAAGAAAGGAGAATAGGTAGCCCTAGGGTAATCCAGTTTCACTCATTGATGAGAGTGTAAATTCACGTATTTTAAGCTCTGATTTTTGTGATAATGATATGTGATTTGATCTTAAGTCAAGAAAAATCTAGATATGTAGTGGAAAGTCACAAATCAGGTGCATTTGAGGCCATTTGAGCGAATTTTTGAAGGAAAATAGGATAGAAGTGCACGGAATTGGAAGAGGGGCATGAAAGTGCCTGGTTCAACCAGAACACAAGTGATTCGACCACCGGTTTGGGTCAAACTAGCAACCTAAAAACGTGTTACAACACGGTTCGACCACGACATTGTGGTTCGACCAGGCACGATGGTCAAAACGTGGTCGAACCAAAAGCCTTAAGTTTTTAAGTGAGGATTCAGCCATGATGTTTTTGGTTCGATTGATGGTTCGAGTTGAACCGGCCACCTGCAGGTTCGTTATAGGCCAGTTCGACCAAGGCATTATTGGTTCGACCAAGGGCTTTGGTCGAACCGATGTGCGGGAAGCTTCTGGATCTATATTTTTACGCCTTCAGTATGTGTTTTCACTCAAAAAGCCCTTTAAAGGTCAATTGGAGGAGCTAAAGTTTTAAAAGAAAGACCCTACGCAGCAGAAAAAGACACCATTCACCGCCTTCATTCTACACAACATCCGAAACCCTACCATCATCCACGAAGCTGTGGAGAGAGATTCGTCTATCGAATTAAGTGAGAACCAAGTGAAGATTCAAGAAGGAGAGAGACGCGACGGCGCCCGCATCTAGGGTTTACTTTGTTTCTTAATTTATCTTGTAATTTTCAGGAATATGGGTAAGATCTATCCAACCACCATGATTGTTCGTCGATCAATCATGGGCTTGAACCGCTTTGATAGTTCTAGGGTTTATGAAGGTTTTATGAGTTAATTGAACTTCCCTGTGTATATTCTATACAAAACTACTTGTGGTTTATTTTATATAAGACTATGCCTTTTTAATTTATACTCAAAGTTGTTTTGTGCATCATTAATTGTTATGTAGAGTCTGAATAAATATCTTGATTATTGATTGAGTTTGTTCACTGCTGAACAGAATTACATGTTATGATTCTAAGTGAGGGGACTCCGAAGTCTCATTAGAACTATCTTATATAAACTTGTTAATTGAATTTTATTCTGGTTAATAAGTAGAACAAAGAGAATAACTTCATAGTACCTATAAAGGGAGATCATATAGGATTAGAGTACTTAGTGCAAGGGAAATAATTGGTACTAATAGTACCTAGAAAGGGGGGTGAATTATATCTCTTACTCTAAGGATATTCACACGTGTCACACGCTTATTTACTTGTATCTATAGAGTAGATTTGCATGGTTTAGTGATGCATCCATACTCCACAAGGTAGAGTCAGACATTAATACACGGAAGGGAAGTTCATGAGTAAAACTGGATGGCCCGAAAAACCACCTAATTTCTCACTTATTCACTTTTATTTAATCTCTAGTGCTTGTTTATTTTAATTGCTATTTTAATTATTTGTTCATTACTTACTTAATTCATCACAATTATATTGTCAACCTAGTCTTAATAAGTTATATTATAATTAAATTGATAATAATACGTCCCTTGGGTTCGATAATCACTTGGTCGCTTATCAAAGCTACAATATCATCCTTCATACTTGGGGATTAATATTGTGTGTTGAGAAAACGCTCATCACTCATTAATTTTCCTTTCGTGTATCAATATCTGACTCTGCCTTGTGGAATATGGATGCATCACTAAACCATGCAAATCTATTCTATAGACATAAGTAAATATGCTTGAAACACGTGTGAATAACCTTAGAGCAAGAGATATAATTTCACCCCCCACTTTCTAGGTACTATCAATATCAATTATTTTCCCCTAGGATTGGTACTCTAACTCGATATGATCTCTCTTTGTATAAACTATAAAATTAACCTCTTTATCCTGCTTATCAACCTGAATTCAATTCAATTAAAAACATTCATATATAAAAGTTCTAATGAAGTTTCGAATCCCCTCACTTAGAATCATAACATGGAATCCTGTTCAGCAATGAACGCGCTCAATCAAAAACCAAGATATATATTCAGAATCTACATATCAGTTGAAGATTCATAAAATGACCGTGAATATGAATTAAAAATACATAATCATATATAAAATAATTCCAAAAGTAGTGTTATACGGAGTATACACATGAAAGTTCTATTAATTCATAAAAACATTTAAAACCCTAGATATACCAAAATATTTCTAGCCCATGACGTTACGAAGTGTCATGGGAATGGTAAGAAACTCACACAAGAGAGACTACACACGAACTCACATTACAGAATAGAAGAAAAGAAAAACAAGACGAGACACGATTTACGTGGTTCGGAGAGAAATCTCATACGTCCACGGGAGAGAGAGATCTTATTGCTACATTGATAGATGAGGTGATTACAATTATTAAAACTATGAATACAGCTTTATATACACTCATATGCCATCAACATTAAGTTATGGGACTAACGTGATGAGCAATCTTCTTAGCTAGCAAACTGATATCAAACGATTATGAAATGAGTTGCTGTAACTTCCATTCTGCAGCTAACGTGTGAGGCTGTAAATTCAAGCCATTAATCGCTGCAAATAGAGCTATACACCTACCCAAAATATCTTCAAAACTCCCTTAGTCATGCATGCATCGGTTGTATAATTGCATGTGTTGATAAGCTTAATTCCAAACTGCTGCTCCCCGTTGCACCTCATACACTCACGTACACTGACCATGCACGTGCTAAGATTGTAGAACACCTCACTAACAATACTCCACCATGTTTGAATGAGGTTTATCCCTTACAATTCTCCACCTTAAACCTTATTCAAACCATACCAACCCTCTTCTCCATTACTACTACACCTTGAGTAACACTTTTTAACCATTGCTCCACCTTGAGCAAGACATTTCATCATTGCTCTACCTTGAGCAACACCTCTAACATAACAACTTTGACATACCACCGAGTCACAACAAGTTCGAACCAATTTCCTAATGAATGTGTCAACACTTTGAAGTCGATTCTAACTCACTAGGATTACCCGATGCTTTCTCCCACTCGCTCGTTGTTTCCACTGTTAGATTGTATACTAAAAGTCTAGCTTTTGTATGAAAAATATTTTAACAATTTATTTGAAAATGAAAATCATATGATCAAACATTTTGCATATTATAATTTATTTATGTGTTTGTGCAAAAGTCCACTTACTTTATACTGTAGATAATATGTTGTGCGACAACACGCGGAAGATCATATTTTTAGTTTCCTTATAAAGTATAAATAGATGCTCACAATCGAGATAGACGGGGACAATCTATCGGGATGGTTGTAGTGTGATTTGGTATTAGTTTGTCTGACTATATAATCACATTAGTATGCTTTATGTGTATTGAGCAGGCCCACTAGAGATCGTTCGACTTATATTGTCTATATGGAAGAAATTAATCTCAGTTATTATGGATGTTCATGCTCTTAATTCCTATACAATAACCTCAACACATAAGCCAGTATGTATTTTTTTTATTCATCAATGGGTGAGATTTACATGTAATTTAATCAATAAACTCGGTGAGTTAGGAAGTAGTGATGTCTCTATGGTGTGCTATTGATTGTAGAAGGAATCCGTGTCCTATTTAGGTTGATGATATCCCCTTGAGGAGCTCATAAGGATTATCATGTAAATCTTGCAAGTGGATTAATTCCGGCATGATAATAAGGTTGAGTGGTACTACTCTCGGATGAGATATTAATTAATGGAGTTGTCAGTAACTTAATTAATTAATAGGCATTATATATCTTAAACATGGGGAGATTAACGGGCTCATAATAAGAAGGAGTCCATAATATAATTTGGGATTGGAGCGGCAGAACAGTAATAATATGTTAGTGATATATATTATTATTATTGGACTTAAGTATAAGTTTTGAGTTAAACTTGGATACTTAAGCCCAATGGAGGTCCGACTCTAATTTCTCCTCCTGGTCCCCGCTGTAGCCTATAAATAAGTCATCTCAGCTGTCCAGTAACCCTAGAAAAATTACGTCTGATCGTGAAAAGGGAAAGGGAACAGCAGATTGAGAAGATCTTGAAGATCGTCGCCCACACGACGTCAAGATTGAACTTGAGAATACAGCAGAAGATCAGGAGGTTGTTTTCTGCAGCTGTTCTTCATCAACATACCCTGGTGAGAGGTAATGCGAACTTTGAATACTTGCTTTCACTGATTTAGTTTGCATGGAACCCTAACGGTTCACATTAACCAATCGATTGAATGCCAACATCCACGTCACCCTTAACCTATGTAACGCCACTAAGTCCAAGTCACCACATCTCCTAGCTACCTCGTCGAATCACTACTTCCCCCAAACACCAATCACTTACCGAAAAACTTCATTTCTTACAAACTTGTTATGTTGACCTTATCTTTGAGAAAATCCAAGCTGTTGTAAGCATGATTTCACCCTATGGGAAACCCATGTCCTAACTCCACATTGGAGTACCATGCTGCAAATGTCCATTGCCCATTTTGCCATGATTAGATATTGCATACTCACTAGAATTGATTCTAATTATCCTTGCTGGAAGAAATTTTCTCAACCTTGTCGTGACGTTGACACATTCACCTCTAGTTGGAGTGAAAGGCACTACCATGTCAATCACCTTTTTGAAATTTTGAATTTCTTGCTGGATTTACCAAAGTTCTAAGAATTCCACGGAGACTACTGTACCCGTCACCTCAGGCCACCGCTACACACCACCATCGTAGATAATGACATCATTGCAGAATCGAGAATTACTTTGGAGTACCACCGCCATTTGGGTACTGCTCAATCACGCACGATCTTTAATTTCAGACATGAAATTCCATCGGTACTGGAAAACTTCCAGCCATCGATCAAATTCACAAATCCATTGCTGGTGAATGAAGTTGGTGTGGACTAAGAATCCTGCATGAATTAATTTCCCCGACTAAAACTGCAACATTGTTGTTCGAAGTGAAACATTGATGCGCTCGTCCAAAATCCCAACCGCCCTTTTCTGCGACATGCTTTGTCCCAAGAAGAAACTCTCTAGGTCCCGCCGCACTGCAGCTGAGATTGTTACCAAGATTGCAGCCAACATTCTCGTGATTCTTGTTTTGTTGCCACCAAGAATCACCATCTGCACAATTGAAGACCTGCTACTGACCGCCGAAGGAATTTATCACACGCTGCTCTCTTCATCAAGAGCCAGCATAGAAGAAATCCATCATCTACTCCCAACTGCAGCCTTTCCTTCTTCCAACCGTCGATGATTCTCCATCCGCATCTTGTAACCACCGCAACCAACGACCTATCATCGAAGATCCGAGCTCATCTACCGGATTATCAGAGCTCTCTGATTTTCCCAACTTTAAACTACTATCCCAAAGGATTACTTCTTCTCCCTCTTCCTGATCTGCAAGAAATGCCTTCTTTCTTGCATCTCACCATTTTCTTCATCTTCATTCCGAAATCTTTCGTGAACTTTCTTAACATCAAGTCCGAGTAGATACCATCTTGATATTCCTATTTTTGCCTCACTTCTTCCAACAGGCGGTGCCAATTGTCATGAGAATGGTAAGAAACTCACACAAGAAAGACTACACACGAACTCACATTGCGGAATAGAAGAAAAGAAAAATGAGATGAGACATGATTTACGTGGTTTGGAGAGAAATCTCCTACGTCCACGGGGGAGAGAGATCTTATTGCTACATTGATAGGTGAGGTGATTACAATGATTAAATATGTGAATACAGCTTTATATAGACACATATGCCATCAACATTAAGTTATGGGACTAACGTGATGAGCAATCTTCTTAGCTAACAAACTGATATCAAATGATTATGAAATGAGTTGATGTAACTTCCATTCTGCAGTGGACGTGTGAGGCTATAAATCCAAGCCATTAACCGCTGCAAACAGAGCTATACACCTGCCCAAAATATCTTCAAAACTCTCTTAGTCGAGAATGCACTGGTTGTATGATTGCATGTGTTGATAAGCTTAATTCCAAACTAATGCTCCCCGTTGTACCTCATACACACACGTACACTAACCATGCACGTGCTAAGGTTGTAGAACACCTCACTAACAACACTCTACCATGTTTGAATGAGATTTATACCTCACAATTCTCCACCTTAAAACTTATTCAAACCATAGCAACCCTCTTCTCGATTACTACTCCACCTTGAGTAGCACCTTTTAACCATTGCTCCACCCTGATCAAGACATTTCATCATTGATCAACCTTGAGCAACACCTTCAACATAACAACGTTGACATACCGCCGAGTCACAAAAAGTTTGAACCAATTTCCTAATGAATGTGTTAACACTTTGAAGTCGATTCAAACTCACTAGAATTACCCGATGCTTTCTTCCACTCGCTCGTTGTTTCCACGTCACTCTTAACCTATGTAACGCCACTGAGTTCAATTCACCACATCTCCTAGCTACCTCGTCGAATCACTACTTCCCCCGAACACTATTCACTTATTGAAAAACTTTATTTCTTACAAACTTGTTGAGTTGACCTTATCTTCGTGAAAATCCAAGTTGTTGCAAGCATGATTTCACCCCATGGGAAACCCATGTCCTGACTCCACATTGGAGTACCATGCTGCAAATATCCATTGCCCATCTTGCCATGATCAAATACTGCATACTCACTAGAATTGATTCTAAATATCCTTGCTGGAAGAAATTCTCTCAACCATGTCATGCTATTGACACATTCACCTCTCGTTGGAGTGAAAGGCACTACCATGTCAATCACCTTTTTGAAATTTTGAATTTCTTGTTGGATTTACCAAAGTTTCAAGAATTCCATCAGAGACTACTGTACCCGTCACCTCAAGCCTCCACTACACGCCACCATCATGGATAATGATGTCGTTGCGGAATCGAGAATCGAGAATCTCGCCGGAGTACAACTGCCATTTGGGTACTATTCAATCACGCGCAATCTTCAATTTCAGACATGAAATTCTGCCGGTACTGAAATAACTTTCTCATCTGAACTCCGATTTGAGTGATTCTTGCACCAAAATGATCCTCTCTTTCGTGGCTTTTCAACCATATATCACATCATCAATTATGAGCTCCACACAAATACAAAAAAAATTATGGAAGTTGACCATGCATTTTTCAGCAGTCCTCTAACTTTGCACTTTTGGTCCTTTTTCCACCTTTACTGGGCTTTTTCTTGGAAAATACGCACATACACGCATTAGAGGTGTAAAATTCGATAATCTACTGTCCATGTCCTTGCTCGACCAGAATGGTCTTGCTCGAGCGATAATCTAGTGGCATGTATGTAAGCTAAAACTCTATACAGTATCTTGCTCGACCATTTCTGATGTTGCTCAGCCAAATGATCTTGGTTGAGCGACTCCTCCCTTGGTCGAGTGGCACCTCGAACCGTGTTTTCCAATTCTGAGCACTTATGACCTATTTTTCACCTAAAACATAATAAAACACCTCAAACGCACCTTTTTCTCACATATATCGAATATAAGACGCTTGTGCTATTATATGACAATAATTTCCATAAAAAGGTGTTAAATTGAAACTAAAACACGTTTATTTTCACTCTTATATGTCGACCTTGCGGGCCTAACCCATTTTGACGGCTCTAATGACTCCCAAGTGTTACGAAGTGCTTTGTTGAAGAATCCATGTTTTCGTGTACCCCAAGGTCTTCACTGTTAATCTCAACCCAACGTTATGTTGAGTATCATTTCATTTTGCATCTTTTACTTAATCATTTAACCAATTGTGCAGAGAATTTTTATTTATGTTATGGAGGATATGCTAATGGAAATGGATTTCCGTCCCTTTATCATGGTGTCTAATACCATTTGAATGAGTGGGGTGTCGGAAGACAGCTTCCTAGGAATAAGGAAGAGTACTTCAACATGAAGCATTTACGGGCGCGCAACATGATCAAGAGAGCATTTAGGGTTCTTAAAGGTCCATGGGCATTTCTTCGTAGCCCATCATTCTATTCAATTAAAGTTCACAACCGTATTATCATGGCATGCTGTCTCCTACATAATTTCATCCGAAGAAACAACGATTTAGATCCTTTTGAGGTTGAATTTCAAGAAAATTTGGAAAATGATGATGCTGATGACACACTTCACCAAGTAGAGAGTACTCAATCATGGAGGAATTGGAGAGATGATTTATCATTATCTATGTTTAATGAGTGGGGAAGATAATCACTAAATGTCATTTTTTGAAAATTTTATATTCTTGGCGAAAGTTTGTTTTACTATAACTGGTTGTAAGCAAATGTTCATTTATTGTGTGCCTTGCCTATGTTGTTAATGATAAGATCTTGAGTTTGATGGGCTTATAGGTTCTTTATATATAATTCAATTTTTTGATGAATTTTAGGTTTATTTAATCTTTGCAGCACATGGATGTCAATAACACTACTCAAGGTGAAAGTAGTGCCACCACTTCAAATGGAGTGTAACATCATGTTTGGTCACATCATGAGGAGAATGCCCTTTATCACAGCTATGGGAGAGATAATTAAAGATGGGTGAAGTGTCAGAACGGTTTCAAAAATGGTTATCTTGGAATTCTGGAGCAGGCTTTAGGGAGGTTGATACCAAGTTGTGATCTCCGTGCTTCCCCGCATATATCTTCTAAGATGCATAGTTGGAAGAAAGACTATGACCATCAGCACACTATGATGGGCATCTCCGGATTTTCTTGGAATCCTAGGATTGGACAAATTATAATAGAAAAAAAGTCAATTTGGCCAGAATATACGAAGGTAGCCTTCTTATTATTGAACTCTCTTTATTAAGTTATTGATGTGTAATAAGTATTCTGATGTTACCAAGTTCTTTTTCTTATCTGTAGACGAATGCTCATGGGGCCAAAATGAGACACAAGTTGTATCCCTTCTTTGACAAATGGGGAGATATGTTTAGAAAAGATCATGCAACAGGAGAGCACGCTGATGATTGTTACGAAGCTAATGGTGTCCAACTCAATGAGATCAATCCAGTTGTGAAGCTACTAGAGGTTCTACATAGTTGATCTCTACAACCCATCCATTCAACGCTGCACTCAACACAATCAATACCATTAAGACATTTAAACATTAGTAATATGATAATATCTAACAGAATATCTCTAGCTGAAAATGATTAGATTAAGCCATTGTCATTACACTTTTGCAAAAACAAAATTTACCAAACTCAGTAGATTACCAATACATTCCAAAACCTAACTTAAATACATTCATTCACACCTACTAGCAGAATGTTGTGAAGGAGTTGAATTAAGCCCTTTAAGTTTCATGACTATGGACCCAAAAGCTTCATATTATTGTCATTATTGGATATAATAGCAAAGAAACATATAGCAAACATGCTGCATCTGATTGGCTTACTTGTTTTTCCATCTAAATGGGCAGGGAGGGCCATCTCACGTTGTTTAAACTCATCAATAGATGCTTTTAGACTTGTTCATTACGCCTTATCTCCTCGATGATTGTAGTAAATCAAATCTTGTTAGTTTCAAGTTCATTGATACTTCGCTGTTTTTCTCAATGGTGTTGCACTCAATGCAATCATCACCATCAAGCCATTCAAAGAACTCGCAACTAAACGACTGCAATATGTAATTAAAATAAGCATAGCTTGTTTGTATATGTAATATTATCATACAAAGACAGCAAGTTAATAAATAAATGACTTGTAGAGGACTAACATGTTGGCGTTGACAATGTATAAATCTACGACCATAGCTTTTGGGAACTCTTGAAACAAATTGGATAACTGTTTCACCACAGTGACATACTCTATTGGAAAATACAGTTAACTCTTGAGTTGATATGTCAACATTAGAGGAGCTCGGTGTAATAATCATGACAATAAATAAATTGACAAAAGTTGAACATGTATTCATATATCAGATATTCAAACGAAGTCATAGAATATGCAAAAGATTCTCCTTACATATGACAACCAAAATTGAAAAAAAAAACTCTAACAAATCCAATTGAAGACAAACTGATAAATAAATATCAAATCAAACCAGAGAAGTGAACAATTGATAACATGAGGCTTACTTTCTTTGTCTGATTGATCGTATGCTTTAAAAAATGAAATCAATTTACTTCAGTCTAAATTTTCCAATTATTCGCGTGTCCATTACCTGATACAGCAGCCACAATTACCTAACATGTATGTACGAGATCAATGGGTCTTTCTCAGTAATTCGGCGACAACAACGAAAAAAATTCTTCTCTATACATTGAGAATTTGGGGTCAGAGAAAAATTTGATAACTTCAGACAGATGCGTTTGGTACCTGATAAGGTACGAATGAACAATTGAAGAAAATATCTAAGGGTAAATAAGTAAATTTAATAAAACCAAACCCATCAAGTAAATGTGATATACCATAAGTAAGAGTTTATTTAACCCACTAAGTAAATTGAATTATCGTGGATTAAATTTCAATTTGTCATAGGCAATCTAAATTAAAAGAGGAAAGCCACTTAATACATCAACCAAAATTATATATATATATATATATATATATATCTCATCCCACTTTTATAATTATACCCTTTAATTTTAAATTAACTCAACACTCATTTACTTCGTACACCAACACACATTACTCACCATAAACCCACCTTAACTTCACAACAACCACATACACCCACTTCATAAACTGCCAACTATCGATCAACCAAATGAGAGAAGAAGGGAAAAATAGAAACTTTAGTTGATACGTCAATTAATTGGTAAATCTTTGTTCTACTAATATTATTTGTGTATGATTTGTCCATTTGAATTCAAATTTTGCTATTTGATTTGAAATGTCCTTCACCAATAAATGACAAAACATGCAGCCAATTATATGTATATTTGTCTTTTATTATTTAGATATACGAATTGGGTGTCCGAGAATAAATTATGGAATCTGATGAGTGTAATCAAGGTTCAAAAGTTGATTCTGAACGTTTTCGTAGTTAAACTTGATTAAATATACACATTTTCTTCATTCACTATTGATCTACTTGAAATTGATTTCATTAATGATGGAGTTAATGGATTATTTGTCCCATAAGTCACTTAATTATTGCTTTGATATTATATGTAAGTTTGTCAATAATTACATTGGCCCTTCATTTTGTGTCGTTTCTTACTTTTAGTGTACTAACGATCTGCTTCTTAATTCTTTCTTCTATCTTATTAGAACTTATAATTTAAAGGAATAAAATGTTGAAACCCTTTCTATTGTGATTGATGATCAAGTATGCTTGTTTGTATAACTATCAATTTGATGATGAAAATGTATTTGTAGGTGTTATATATAAACAACGTAATAGCCCAACTACATCTAACAGAAGGCAGTGCGTATTAGAACATCAACAAGAAAAAATGTATAGACAACAGGACTAGTTACACCCCATTTTGTGTGGGTTATAGAATTGGAACCAATACGTAATCATGTACCGTATAATGAGGATATCACTGAATATGACGGTAGAGAGCATGGTGATGGAAATGGGAATAGGAACGAGAATTAGGATGAGCATGTAGATGAAGATGAGATGGAAAAAGAGGAAGATGATGCGGATGGTGAAGAATTGCTTCTCAACTTCAAGCAGCATGTGGCTTACACAATCTCAAAGGGCTTTGAGCGAGAAATCATTAAAGTCCACAGTCATATGAGTAAGTTTCCAGAATGGGAGTACGTGTCGATTAAGAAGAACAAACCATAGAGATCAATTTTTAAGAGTGCTTGCTTTTGGGTAACAAAAATGATTTCATATCGTAGCCCAAACAAAACTCTAATCCTAGCATTCATTTAACGGTGGAACCCCGAGACGAATTTATTTCATATATCCTTTTTGGAGATGACCATCACTCTCGTACATTATCTGATATGTTTCCCTATCATTGAAGCTAGTTTTGACTCAGCGTACGTATGACTTCCAACCATATATCAAACGACTATTTTGGAGTTTCACACAAATATAAAAAAATTATTGAAAGTGGCCGTCTGTTTTCTTGCATGTTGCATAAGTTTACCCTTCATTCCAACTTTGCATTTTTTATCTATTATCCTATCTAAACACAACAAAATACCCCTCCACCTTTTAGTCAATAATCATTCAAAGTATTATGATTTGTGCAAATAATAGCAATTAACACATTTGAAAAGATATCAAATCGGACAAAAGAATACATGAATTTTCACTCTCATCACATGCTTAATTGAATTGGATAAGCTCAATTCAAGTGTGAACACAACCTTTTTTTAAAATAAAATATCTCATAAGTGGAATTTCCTCCATCTATAAATAAGGGTCTTCAATCTTCATTTCAATCGTCCTGAAAATCCTGTAAAAACCCTGAGAACCCTAAAGAGACTTGGAATCTCTACGAAGATCAAATACTTTAGAGCTGTTTGCACCGTTCTTCAAGTTCTTCAACAAAGATCAATCCAGAAGCGACGTTCGATCCGAGATCAAGGTGCTAATTTTCTCGAATTCAATATTTATTCAAATCAAATTCATCCAGCAGTCTTCGTGAAATCAATGGTGTTCACCAAATTGAACAGCGTTCTTCACAAGAATTCTTTAAGTCAACGTTAGGCTTGATGCTCTGGATCAATTTTTAAAGCTTCAAGCCCGAGCACAGACAAGCTTTAGAGCTTAATTGAATTGGATAAGCCCAATTCAAGTGCGAACATAATCTTTTCTATAATAAAATATCTCATAAGTAGATAATTCCTCCACCTATAAATAAGGGTCTTAAATCTTTATTTCAATCATCTTGAAAATCTTGAAAAAATCCTGAGAACCCTAAAGAGACTTGGAATCTCTACGAAGATCAAAGGCTTTAGAGCTTTTTGCACCGTTCTTCAAGTTCTTCAACAAAGATCAATCCATAAGCGACGTTCGATCCGAGATCAAGGTGCTAATTTCCTTGAATTCAATATTTATTCAAATCAAATTCATCCAGCAGTCTTCGTGAAATCAATAGTGTTCACCGAATTGAACATCATTCTTCACAAGAAATCTTCAAGTCAACGTAAGGCTCGATGCTCTGGATCAACGTTTTAAAGCTTCAAGCCCGAACACAGACAAGCTTTAGAGCTTAATTTAATTGGATAAGCCAAATTCAAGTGTGAGCACAATCTTTTCTAAAATAAAATATCTCATAAGTAGATATTTCCTCCACCTATAAATAATGGTTTTCAATCTTCATTTCAATCATCTTGAAAATCTTGAAAAAACCCTTAGAACCCTAAAGAGACTTGGAATCTCTACGAAGATCAAAGGCTGTAGAGCTGTTTGCACTGTTCTTCAAGTTCTTCAATAAAGATCAATCCATAAGCGATGTTCGATCCAAGATCAAGGTGTTAATTCCCTCAAATTCAACGTTTATTCAAATGAAAATCATTCAACAGTCTTCGTGAAATCAACGGTGTTTACCGAATTGAACAGCGTTCTTCATAAGAAATCTTTAAGTCAACGTTAGGCTCGACACTTTTGAATCAACATTTTAAAGCTTCAAGCCGGAGCACAGACAAGCTTCATTCGAAGATTCGGCTTCAAAAGTTGAAAGTCAACCAAAGCCAATCAATAGAGGAATTAAAGGATAAATGGGAACTGTTTCTATATTTCTTAAGTTCAGTCCATTTTATAATATCTCTGTAATTTTCTTTGTGTTTATTATTTAATAAATATATTTTTTTTGTTACAGTGTTATTTAATGTAGAAGGAATTTGTGTCTTAATAAATTAGGATGATGATATCCTCATATGAATTATCATGTAAAACATGCAGGTACCATGATAATAAAGTTGAGTGATACTACTCTTGTAAATAGAGATTAATTAATTGAGTTATCAGTAACTCATTTAATTAGTGGGAATTGAATATCTTAAATATGGGGAAATGAATGAACTGGTTATAATAAGAAGGGGACCATAACATAATATGAGATCAGGGTAGTAGTACAATAACAATTCTTTAGTAAACTGAATGATTATTATTGAGCTTAAGTTATAAGTTTTGCGCTAAATTTGAATGTCTAAGCCTAATGTGAAATCTTACATAATTTCTCTTCATGGTCCTTATTGTAGCATATAATAAGTCATCTCAGCACTCCAAAATCATAACATACGATTTTCACTAATAGAATAATGAAAAAGAGAAAAATTCCTACGACGTCTAAAATTTCGAAACCCAAATTTCGTTTATAATGGATCATCGCCCACACAACGTCTAGAAGAATACGTACAACAAAATATCATGAGGTCATTCTTTGTTTCTTCTGATCACCTTCTCCACGTAGTCTACAATGAAAGGTAAAATTTTCTGTCTATTCTACTGGGTTAAATGTGCATGGATCCCGAACGGGATATGCGGACCATAAGATCAATCACGCATCAGAAATAATATTTTTAAAAAGTGATAATTGCTAGACAAAAGCAATAACAATTTTGGTAATATTAAAAGATTTATTATTGGAGTTTTTCTATCATCTGGATGTATGTTAACATCCACCCTGTATTTGAAAACGGGTCATGTAAATAAGGAATAAAAAATTCGAAACTCCCTCATCTACTCTCACAATTCTCATCTGTAGGTTGTCTCCCATTCTATCCTCTCGTCCCTCGACTTCCTCACTCTGCCGTCCTCCATCGTTGCCTCTCTCTCTTTGTAGTCTACCCTGTTCTCTCTCTCGCTGCATCCCTTACTTCTTTGTCCATCCTATCATCTCTCTCGGTGTCGCTACCTATCACTGGCCTCTCTAACTTCACTGTCCTCCATCATTACCTTCCTCACTCTGCCGTCCTACAATAACTCCGTTATTTTCACCTCGTTGTCTCATAAATTGAAAATATGTGAAATTAGGGTAATTCAGTCATGAAAACCATTTTTGAGTAAGAGATTAATCAAATCCACTATTTCCACTAGGGAAATTACTAATAAAATAAATTACATTCACTTGAAACTTCCTCTTCAACAGTTCTAGCATGGTGAAAGGACATTGAGAAAATGGAGTTTGCATCAATATAGAGGCCCCATTTCATGACTCTTCAACATCAAATTAAATAAGAAAAAACAAATATGTTACTGCAACACTCATCTTACCATTCTTATTTGATAAAAGTGCTATATTAAAAACAACTCAATACGAGAATAATTTCACACGATGTACAGCACATAAGAAGCACTTAATCACCTTTTTTATAAAAGAATTATCAAATTCAGTCTCAGAAGACAGCGATCCGAAACATATGCTAGAGTCCAATTTGAATTTGGTATATATCCGAATTTGTTTCACCAGCAGGCTCCTCATTTTCCTTTGAAAGAATGCCAACTGAAAGTTTACACACTCTTGAGACAAATAATGATAGTGGATAATACTCTCTCCATCCTAAGTTAAATTTTATAATCTTCGTTTCTATCCCTCCCATATTAACTTTCACCACCCATAAAAGGAAACATCACATCAATTCTCAACCCTAAAAGTACATATTAATTACAAATTTACCACTTCCACATAACACATATATTATCTAGAAATAATACATTACCCTCCAAAACTCAATAAAATTGATCAAAAAATAGTTTTTCTTAAACTAGTACTATGTGGTCTACATAGAGGCACATAATAAGTTAGGGCGAGGGAGTATAATATCCTAGATATGACAAGGAGAGGCTATAGAGAGGATTAACAAATTCAATTATAGTAGGGAATATGGGTAAGTAAACTTACATTACTTGATCCTATATGATCTGTACTACAAAAATGAATCACTCAAATATAACAACTTCTAGAATTTATGTGTAAGCTTGTTAAATCTTCAAGAAAAGTATTTCTGACTTGTGATGATAAGGCAATGATTTTAAGCTATAATTTGTAAGGAGGGGTCTAATAACAAGACATAATTCTCAACTATATATTGTATAGTTTTCCAAAGGAAAAATATATCTCTAGATTTGATCGTTAGCATACAATTACACTAGTAAAACAACATTCACTATCACATGATGAAATTCAACAAATGCTAATTTAAGGTGATATCGGACAAGAACCCTAGAAAACATAACCTTCTAAATTTCAATTTTGAAATTCCAATCTTGAAAGTTATTCCAATTTTGAAATTCCAATCTTGAAAGTTACGCTCTTATTAATTATTTCAATCTCTAAATTTGAATGCCTCCTCAATTCAATTTCTTCTTTATAAAAAGGTTGTTTGCATGTAATAATGATAAACTGAATTAAATATTTAGTAATAAAAATTTGATTTCTCATTAAGTATAAAAAGAGTTTGTCTTCTTCGAGTTATCTCTAATGTCAGTTGGTATTTAGAGCCAATGCTTCTCTTTCGAAAATGACTAACAACATAGAACCTACGCTTGTTATGCATGTAATCAGAGAAATGCAATGTTTGACTACAATAGTATAGATATTAATTACTAGCTCATTTGAACAAGTGAAGAGTGAAGAAATTTAATGACAACCAACAACCTGACAAAATAATAATAATAATAATAATAATAATAATAATAATAATAATAATAATAATAATCTATACAGTATTAATAACTTTATACTCCTTTCATCAAGGTTCACATTTTCTTATAAAATTACTTGCCTTTAAATATTTAATTTACTTTTTAATTTTTCTAGATATACCCGCACGACATATAGAATCTTGGCAATGTCTCATGTGCACCCAAGTCCAATCTGACTCTAATACTCCCTCCGTCCCAGACTAAGGGGCTATTTTACCATTTTCATTGTCTCACTTAAAGATGGCCGTTTCTATTTTAGGAATGTGAAGGCCCCACCACTAACACTTCAATTAATGGATTAATTAGGTGGAAGGGTAGAAAGGTAATTCACAAATTCCATATACCCACTATACATTGAACAATAAAACTCTTTAAACTACATGAACAAAATTATTTGACCCTCTTAGCCTGGGACGGAGAGAGTATTATTTTCTTGTGTATTAAATTTTTATCTTTTAATGTAAGAAGGTACTCCCTCCGTCCCCTTCAAGATGGTCTTTTTTTTTTTTGCGCATCCTGTCTAAAGAGTCCCCTTTCATTTTTTACACACATGAGACCCACACACATTCACTAATACAATTAAAATATGAGACCGGCACTCCCACTAATACAACTACTCACTCTACATTGAATAATAATACTCCCTCAGTCCCCCTGAAACGTAACCATTTATTTTTTGCATGTGGATTAAGGAGTATAATAATTTAATGTATTTTGAGGTGAGAGAAATAATATTTTAAAGTATAGTAGGTAGTTGTATTAGTGTTGAGTGTGGGGTCATGTATGGTCACATCAATCTAAAAATGGAAATTAATACTTTGTAATGGGACATACCAAAATGGCAAAATGGATATGTATCAATGGGAAGGAGGGAGTACTCCTTAATTCATGTGCAAAAAGTAAAATACTCTCTCTAGGTGGGATGAAGGAGTATATTGTTAATTTTTTTAAAAAAAATTATTCAGGTATTAATATTTTTAATAATTTGCAACTTACTCTTTAGAATGACTAATATTCTTATGCACCTAGGTGCACCTCACGATACAGTGCATCCACCTTCAGAAACGTATATAATTATGAACAAAAATATATACAATTATAATGAACAAAGATGTATACACTTTGTTAGTGAATTTTTTATTAATTTTTTTAATGAAAAATTGAGTGTAAAAAATATATATAATTATTAAATAACATGTATACACAATTGAATAAAAAGTTATACACATATGGATGCTAGTTTTTTTTAATTAAAAATTGAGTGTCAAAAAAGTATACAATTATTAAGAAACATGCATACAGTATAAAATAAAAAGTTATACAAATATGAATGCACCTTACCACCTAGGTGCACCGGTTATCAACTTCTTTAGAATATTACTCTTATTAGTTAACATTGAATATTTTAGAATAAAATAGGATATCCATACCAACTCTAGAATCTTTTACAATAGATTGGAATAATTAGTAATGTATTAAAATTTTGTATATATTAAATTTTGGAAAATTTTTGTCTAAAGGCTCAATTTTTATATAAGTCTCACTTTGAATTACTGAGTGTCAAAAAAATATACAATTATTAAGAAATATGCATACAGTATAAAATAAAAAGTTATACAAATATGAATGCACTTTACCACTTAGGTGCACCGGTTATCAACTTCTTTAGAATATTACTCTTATTAATTAACATTGAATATTTTTAGAATAAAATAGGATATCCATACCAACTCTAGAATCTTTTACAATAGATTGGAATAATTAGTAATGTATTAAAATTTTGTATATATTAAATTTTGGAAAATTTTTGTCTAAAGGCTCAATTTTTATATAAGTCTCACTTTGAGTTACATTTTCATATATAAAGTTTAATTTATTTTTTTTTTTGTAATTTAAGGCTTGTCATAATTTTTTTTCTTCGAATTCAATATCTATTATAAATTGATACAAAATGTCACTTTAAATAATATATATTCGATATCATATTTGAGGGGTAATATAATTTTTTTTTATAGCTTGAAGTAAGAAAATAAATTTTATTGTATATCTTAAAATGAGGAAACAAATTAAAATTTAAAAATTGAGTCTTAAATTAAAAAAAATTAACCTTAAATGGAAACACTTATAAAATCAAGTTTTAAATTATATACTTAAACTAAAAATTAAGTTTTGGATGAAATTTTTCTATTAAAATTAGTTTTTTCAATAAAATTATACTCCTTTAATTTACACATGTCCATCATGTCCAATGCACTGCTAAGTAGTAATAATATCATAAGGAAATGGAATCAATTAATCCATAAGCATGATTTTGCCACTAGTATGATCGTACTATGTATAAATGGAATCAATTAATTAAATTAAACAGAAGTAGAAGTTTCTATGATCCAAATTTAAGGTATCGTTTCTTCTTCACAAAAGGAAAGTGAAGATAAAGATAAACCATTTGACAAGCAATCCCTTGCTTCTCCTCCCAAAATAGAAACAATTATCAAATTCTTGCATTGTTAACCAAGAAAAGAAGATACCCCCCATAGTATCCTCAATCTTTCCCTCTTTAAATCTCTTTAAATCCTACTCCAAAGTGTTACCAAAAACTCAATATCCCTCCAAACATGGCACCCGAATCAACCAAGATCGATGGGGACAAACAAAAGAGCCTCGATCAAGAGGTCAGAGAGCTGATCTCTGCCCTCACGAGTCGCCTAGGATCCCACAAACTGGGAGGGTCGTCGTCAGGCGCCAATGACGACGAAGAACAAGGAGTGAGGATCATCACTCTAGCAGGGACCAACCTCGGAGCCTCCATGCGTGGAGACTTGGACGAGAAGGTCCCTGCCCCTCAGCAACCGGAGCAAGAAGACTCTGCTTCTTACGTTGTTAATAGCAACTTCCAAGCTATCAACAACTCCATCATGCTTGGTGGGAGCTACAAGACCAATGATCCAGGTGTCCATTTGGACATCACTGACTACGTCGATCCGAATGAAGACCACAAGAAAGGAAAGAAGGGGAAGAAGAGTAAGAGAGAAAGTCATCATGTTGAAACTTCTGAACACCATGGTAGTGACACTGATGATCACACCAGTTGAAATTGAATCAGAGGAGCACCACATTTACTTATAAATAAACCAATGCTGCTTCTGCTTGTTAATTTCCTTAAATTTATTTCCTCTGCATAATATTGTCATCAGTTATGCCTTGTTTGGTTTGAATTTGATACTTGCTGTAATAATACACTCCCTGATATTGTTGATTAGTTATTTCTACACAACATTTAGTTTTTAACTCAAAGACAATAAAGAAACATGCACATAAAAAGTGAGTTAGAGCTCTTCCCTATGTATGTATCCAATGATTTACGCGGCAGGTCTGTTCTAAATCCATACGACGAGAAGGCGACGTCTAACCTAAGAAGTTGTGGATTCAACAAGATAAACTATGCATTCGCGTCGATCTTGTTTGTACAATTTAGCAATTAATAGATGGAAGAACCCCCTAAAAAACATGTTAGGAATTTCTTGTTACATATTGATGTACCATGAACTTATAACACATCTTCCAATTCTTACATGTAATTAATTCATGTAAGAAGTGAGGCTAATTAACTTAAACTCTAAACTTTATGACTAGGGAATTCTATCTCTTGCTCCTTAATCTCTTGAATGATCTCTGGGGCTAGCTTTTCCTGGTGCTGCATTTCCTTGTCCTTTCCCCACAGCATGATGTACAATCCAGCTATAACAGTAACTGATCCAATCAAACTGTTTGAGGAAATTGAGGTAGTTAATGTAAGAGTTAGGATTCAAGAAATCTGAGTGGATGTTATTAATTATTAACATGATCACCTTCCTAGATGAAGCTGTTCATGCATAAGTGGAACATCAAATATTGCTGCCATTATCTGTACAAGGGGACTGAAAGCTGCGGTGAACACAGGGCCTCGTTTCTTGACACACCACGCCATTCCAACGAAGCACAGTCCCGATCCAATCATCCCCTGCATATACATTATCTTGCGAAGGATACAGATTCTTCCAACCGAGCATATATATAACTAACTGCTAAATGCATGCCTATTCATGTAACTTACTGCATAGAGAACGATCAAGATATCAGATCTTTTCGTGAAGATCCAGATTGAGAGCTTCCTGTAGGTTGAAACGGTTAATATGGCGGATTGAACAGCACTGAAGAGAGCCATGATAGCAGTGGAAGAGTAGAGACAAGGGTATCTCTTTCCAATACGTGTCTGAAGGAGGAACCATGAAGACCAGAATAGTGTTCCAGCTAACAAGGCAACTGAACCAATAGCCCATCTCTCTCTTCCCAATCTTGAGTCATGCTGTTCAATGGAGCGCGAATCGGAGAAGTGAAATAAAGGCAGTCCTTTGTAGACAACTAACAAGATGGCACCTCCAACACAGAATGCTGCACCCATGATCTTACCTCTTCCAGTGTTGCTCCTTACGTTGACTCTCTCTAAACTGCACAAGTGAATGAGATGTTGTTTGAGCAGAAAATTCGAAACAGAATGAATGATAGATCAATTGTGTGCACACACCCGAAAGGTAAGGCCATCAGAAATGTCAACACAGGAACCATGTTGAGGAAGGCACATGAGAATGTTGCAGATGTATATTCTATCCCCATAAGGAAGAGATATTGTGTCACAGAAGCCCTGCATATATAAAATCATCATAACATGAGTTAAATCTGCACATAACACCATTGTGAAACGGGAGATCCCACTTCCGACTGACCCGATTATCGCACTCACAAAAAGGTGACACAATATGGTGCATGTGAGCTTAGGCCTACTTCTCCTGCAAGATTGATCAGATCATCTTCAATCAGACGATAACATATTGCGTAAAAAACGTCGAGAAGCCAAACAGGGCATAGAGTTTTAAACCTTTCCAAGAAGAAAGCTAAGGGAGATAAAAAGATTGCAGAAATGGCCTGTCGATACGTTATGAAAACAAGATGGTTAATCCCATGAGTGACAATCTTCTTGAGAAGAATGTTGCTAATAGCAAAGGCTAAATCAATGGCCACCATTGCTATAACAGGATACCATTTCTCAAGGCCCTTCATCTTTTTCTAGAGTCGAGTCGAGTCGAGCAGAGAAGCTCCCTTAAGATGTGTCCACTCAAAGACTAAACAGACTACAGTGTTATATAAGACTTGTTTTCTAGTCCATCATGTGCTTTTTGATCTGCCAACTTGCATTAGTTTAATGCATATTCTCAAACTTTGTGTTCATAATGCTGATACTTTACAAGTTAATCTAGAATAAATGAATGTACGATTCTTGATCAACAGAAACCTGCACTGATGAATATATGATATCAAATTAATCAATCAAAGAAGCAAAAAGTAGTCTTGGTGAGAATCAAAAGTGTGGCTTTTCTTTTTATTTTTTTAATATTTTTTTATTTTAGAATTTTGATCACATGGGTCAGACTGAAATAGTTCTAAGCCATTAGAGTGGAATTATATCCGAGTGGGAAGATAAATGGTTCTCACAGTTTCAGCATCCAATTCTTGTTTGAAATGATATTTGAATTGAGAGAGATTGGAGGTGTAGAACATAATATAATATCATGTCATCCTGCATCTTACATTCCTGTTCATTCATCAACTAATTATTCTATAAAGCAAGATTAGTCCACGCTTGTAATAAACATATATAATAGAGTTGAAGCATCTCAAAAATTCTTTTTGGGTAAACTATTTGCAGAGAGAAATATTATACAAAACAAAAATGGAAAGATATTGTAAATAATGGAATCCACTAACTGTAAAGCAAGCACCCAGGGTGCAGTAATTTATAATTTCACGTGCACTATTAATTTTAAGAGTTATTTAAGAATGTATAGGGGGTTAATAGGATAAAATTTAGGATGCAGTGAATAGTTATTACTTTTGAATTAACATAGTATGTGCAGTACGGCCGACCATATATTAATACATCATGAAAATAAGGAAAAAAAAAGTAAAGGTGATATCTTTTGTATAAAGTCACACATTGAGGTGGGCAGGGGACTCCGTAAGCAGTCTCAAACATGCCTCGATATGTTGTCGACGCAAAAATTTAACAATTCAAAAGATGCTTAGTGATAGAAAAAAGTGACAAAATTGTTAGCGTAACTCATCCTCAAGCCATACGCCCAGTTTATCCATCCTTATAAAGAAATCTGCTTTAATCAGGTACCGCAAACTGACATCCATTCTATACAAATTCATATGTCAATATTTACATAACACTGAACAAAATGGGTAATGATAAGTGTAAAAGTGTACAGACAGGCAAACAAATTATTATAACTCGGAATTGGATTTTTTAAAAGCATTGAATTTGGCCATTAATGTGTATGCTTCCTACATCGTGTACGGCAAACATAACATTCTCACTACAAGAAAGCGGAAGTTTAGCGGCGATTTTTTAGCGATAAAATATTTTTCATCGCTAATATGAGTCGTTTAGCGATGAAAGTTAAAGTTTCGTGTGCGGGCTAAGTCAACAGGTAATGAACAGTTACATAGACATGAGATGGCCCGCATTCAGTAGGCGACACTGGTGTAGTGTCACCTTTCTTTCAAATAAACATACTGCAGACCATTTCCTTCAAAAAAAATTTCAATGATCTTCAGCATCTTTACGAAATTTCCCTCTACCCACGCTGCAGCATTATAGGTATCATTGGCATGGTGTGTGTCTAATGTCCATGATCGACCCAAAATTCCAATCCGAATTTTTGTACTTGATGTCTCGGTTGGCCTCCCTCTCGACTTTGAATGTCATGTATGTATCAACATCAAAGAATTTTTTATCATCTTGATAATATCGCAGGCTGGGAAAACACTAGATCAAGTATGTGGTCATACCCTCTAGGCAGAGTGCCGTATGGACCAACATCATGATGCTGGGAGTGATAAGAGTGGTGCGACTGGTCTGACCGGTGAGAATGGTGAGATCTTTGTGTCACATCTATCTTTGTCCTGTGCTGCGAGGAATGAGTAGAAGACACTAGAGAATGCTGAGAGAGCATTGACAATGACTCTTGAACTTCTACACCAATCGTCTCAATGGGGACAACATAGTGAGATTTCCCCACATCAAATGGCCATTCTGCCTTCCAATAAGATCCTCCTACAAAGTCAAACTGGGAAACACTGGGGACAATCCCATCCTGGACACTTGTATCGTCTACTCGGTCTCGGTACCTAAAATGTAGCATCGTAGGTTACTGCAACTGGTAGCTCCATGAGCAAAGGGTCGGATCTAGTATCATTGTCCTCATCATCTGATTCTGCAGGTGTCAACTATCTCCTACTTTTTTTTTTCTAACCGTAGGTTCCCCCCTCCCCCAGCAAAATAAACCCTAAAACCTTAATATTATGACCACGTCAGTATAGAGCACCATACTCTACCTCAAGCAGTGGGGGCGAATCACACACGACAGGATTCTGAAAGGTCGCAGTAACATTAAAAGAGTAGACATAAGAAATCATGTGTATGAATTATATTAGCGTACCGAATCAAAAAATCTGTTGATATTAATTTTGACTTCTTTATACTTCCAACGAAGATAGAGGAGTCTCAGCGTATGAAGGTGATCTCCCTGTGTAAATGGTGCGACAAACGAAGGGATGCGTTCGCAAGCCCAGACCTAATTTATAAAACATGCAACCCTTAACAAGTTAATTATGTGAATTAATCAACCTACTCAACATAAACTAAGTAAAAAAACTTCAAACATCTCTTACCATTAAAGTAAAAGTATAATCATAGAAATTATACCGATAACCAGCTGCTTTCATACCTTCTGGTATACGTGTTAAAATAGTATCCAAGTAGTGGATCAAATGGAGGTAAGATAGTCGTCCCCTTGGGAATGCATCCTAAGCTCTACTGTCCACAACCAAACACCAAATCCAAGGATCTACGTACACCTTCAACAGATCTTGTCCAAGCAAGAAATAGTAAACAAGTAGAATCTTCGCAACCTGGACAGTGTCCTCTCCTTCGTAAACAAAACTATTCTTCAAATAAACTATGATGATTTTCTTGTTTATATCCCACCTTGTACTTGCTCTATCACATAGAGGTTGTTACTCTTTAAACTAAAACTCACATTAGGGTCAAAATCACCTCTATCCTCGAACCCTAGACCCATAACCCGTATAAAGTCTTCCACACTAAATCTGAGTAACTGCCCGTACACCCTAAACCACCGATTGCACTTGTCCGATCTACTAACCTCATGACTCATCAAAATATGGAGACGCAAATATGTCCCATAAACACGCTATGATCAAATAAGATTCAACAATTTTAAAGAACATAAATTCCTAGGATCACATTATAAGATAACTCTCTATTCCCTTTGTAGGTATTTCATGCTAAATTATATCTTAGATTAGAGCACTATACTTCCCTTTATATGTATTAAGAAAATTTAATACCCACAACATCCTTTGCTCGCTTTCTAGGTGATTCATATGCAAACTTTTATTATAGACTAGTGTAAGAGATCTACCATTTTTGGGTACTAAAGGAATTGAATCTAGGGCTTAATTCCTTAACATATTTCTCTATTAACAATGATCATGCAAAGATAATAAGGTATCTTATATTAATGGCTAAACAATCAAAGGCTATAGTGCAATCCCGATAGGACATAAAAGAACGGGAGTCAGCCCCCTTCAATTATTACGAAATAACAAATATAATCATGCAACACATTCAAATCTCAATCATATATTAATAAATGATAATATCATGAATATATAATCTATAAGAGAATTAAGAAACATAATCATAAAATTCTAAAATAGAACTTCAACAAAAAATAAATATTCTACAAAAATCATCATCAAAATGTCTAAAACCTCAAATCAGCATGATAAATTTCAAAATCCTAAAATATCAAGAGGAAATTAGCTCATGGTGTTACAAGAAATAACCATGGACGTCTTCTCTTTTCGTCTTGATGACCTTCCTCCATTCTCCATCAGTCCATCTCAAGTAGCAATACCGTGATTGAGTATGAGGGGTGATGAATGAAAGGTGGGTGAAGGATAGAGGTGAAGGGCGGAAATGGCGTGAGATCGAAGAGGGACTCTATCCGGTGAATAATGTTCTGTTGTGTATCGGTGATTATGGGAACGAAGAGTATATATCTACTGGATGAAGGCATGGCCGTGCGAAGTAAATGCGTGAAGTGGATATCTCACGGCAATGTGGGCTTCTTGCGTGGGCTCCTACAGTGGCATGCATTATAAAATCAACCATGGCCCACAAATTTTCCAACTTAACTCAATGCATATTTCACAAGTGAATGGCCCACATACAATTATCAACAAAATTTCTGCATGAATTACCATGATGACGTGGCAAAAGTATGTGCTGGGTACCTTCACTTCAATACACGACACCACTCTTGGCCAAAAACAGAACACTTCAATCCACCACTCCAACTCACGGCAGAACATTTGTGTAGCTTCGAACCTCGCTTCTTATTCAAATTATTAACTCCAATTTACAGTGATTCTTGTGTGCATCAACTATTTTATTAATTTCACTTTAAGATAGGTTTGGAATCAGCAAAATCTCAACCGTATTTGTGAAGTAATATAAATTATAAAAATAAGCAATAAGCCCCAAGAATAAAATTAAATTCATGCCATAATCATATAAAAACGACTCGTGAAAAATACGACTTTTCGTGTTGAACATTAATTACCCAAAATACTCCTTCTCTTTCTTACTTCATTATAACAAAAGGTTGTATTTCTTAAACTCCATGCCATTAAATACGTGCATGTATTTTTGGGATGGAAGGAGTAATAAATTTATTCATTATATTATAAATATTCCATTAGAATAATAAAATTTTAAATTTTTTTTATTAAACTTAAACAATTTTTTATATATAATATAATTAAATGCGTCACTATATTAATTACTCCCTCCGTCCCACGTATTTTTATCCACTTTCCATTTTGGGATGTCTCACGTATTTTTATTCATTCCATTAAAGGTAAAAATACATAATATTTTATTACATATTTTTTACAATCCCAACAACTTTAATTACTTCAATTCATCATTTCCAACAACTTTATTTACTTTTTCTTTTTAAATTACTAATTTATCCCTACTTTTTCTTACATTATATATTAAAAAAATATTACGTCTTAATCTATGTGCCCGTATAAATTGGTAAAAGTACATGGGATGGAGGGAGTATAATTTTAATTTTATTTTTAACCAATAAAACTTAAAATTTAAAACTATCACATTTCGTATTTCTTTTTTTTAAGGTTATTTAAATTATCAAATTTTTACATGTTATTAAAATAAATTTTAAATTTTAAAAAAATAGAAAGAAATTAATTTATTTCAAAAGATTATATAAAATGTCTTATGTGTAACACATTTAAAATTTTAATTAAATGAAACCGGTTTATAAGTTTAAGTAAATATTTTTTTATATTATAAAATTTAGAGTTGATATTAGGTGCAGCCGGGTGCAAGGGTGCACTCATATGTATAAAACATTTTATTCTATTTTATATACATGTTATTCTATTTTGTATACATGTTTCTTAATAATTGTATACTTTTTTCACACTAAATTTTTAATTAAAAAACTAGCATCCATATGTGTATAACTTTTTTATTCAATAGTATATACTACATGTTTTTTAATAATTATATTTTTTTACACTTAATTTTCATTAAAAATAACAATTAAATTGTATACATTTTTTTTCATAATTGTATATGTTTTTGTTTATATTTGTATATGTTTTTGATAGGGTGCACCCAGGTGCACAATATAATTAGCCATAAATTTATTTAAATTTAATAAGGGAGGATTACTACTAGGTACACAAAAAAACCCTAAATTACTATGAGATACAAACATACAAAAGTATTACTACTAGGTACAAAAATATATAGTGATATTCCAATATTACCCCTATTAATGTGCTGCACATAAATATTGTGTGTAGCAAAAGTTCATGTGCAGCAAAAAAAGTGTGTGCAGGAAAAAAAAAGTGTGTGCAGCAAAAAAATGTGGTGGTCCGGCGGCGGCGGTCCGGCAGCTTTTCCGGCGGCGGCAGTTTTTCAGGCGACCAGTTTTTTTTTCTTTTTTTTTTTTGGACGAACTGTTTTTCAGGCGACCTGCTGCCGGAGCTCCGGCGGCGGCGGCGCAGCAGCTTTCCGGCGACCATTTTTTTTTTTTTTTTTTTTTTTTGACGAACAGATTTTCCGGCGACAGGCCGCCGGAGCTCCGCCGGCGGCGGCGGCGGTCCGGCAGCGACAGCGGTGGTCCGGTGGGGGGTGGAGGTTGGGGTTAGTGTTTTAAAGGTATATGGGTTTAGGGGTATATTTGGTATTTTACTTTAATATTTTGTATTAAATAATAATTATTTTAAATTAATGTATCTAGTAGTAATTAGGGGTACAAAGTGTGTACCTATCAGTAATTATTTCATTTAATAATTTAAAAATATTTATTATATTTAATTAAAAATTAAATCTGCATTGAATATTTATTTAGACTTTAATACTGTATTTTAACAATAATTATTTGATGTAGAATGTTTAATTTTAAACAAAAGTATTTTTTTTAGAAATTTTAATTAATTAATTATAATATTATACATGTAATAAATATTTTTATTTAATAACATCAAAAAAATCATAATTAAAAAATAAAAATACATTAAATGTTATCAAATTATAAAACTTTAATTAAAATAATAATTGTGCTTTAAAGACTCTTGATTAATCAAATAAATATAATTTATGGCTAATTATATTGTGCACCGGGTGCACCCTAACATAGGGTGCCCTCACTTTTAAAAACGTATACAAATAAAAACATATACAATTATGAACAAAAATGTATACAATTTAATTGTTAGTTTTTTTAATGAAAAATTGAGTGTAAAAAAAATATACAATTATTAAAAAAACATATAAGTATACACTATTGAATAAAAAGTTATACACATATGGATGCTAGTTTTTTTAATGAAAAATTTAGTGTGAAAAAAATATACAGTTATTAATAAATACATATACAAAATAGAATAACTTGTGTACAAAATAGAATAAAAAATTATACACATATGGGTGCACTTGCATCCAGGTGCACCTAATATCAACTTATAATTTAATCAGAGTGTGCTCTTGCACCGGGATGCACCTAATACCAACTCATAATTTAATCAATCATTTTTTATAAGTGATCGGATTTTACCCGAATACATAATTCTATCAATATATTAAATCTTATCAATTAATTGAATTAATCAATAATTGAATTTGGGTTGCACATTTTTATCTATTCGATCGGATTTATCAAATTTTTTACCCTTATCAATTAATCAAAAATAGAATTCATTCATATTGGGCTACTTGAAGGAAATAACTTTCATTACGATCATCGAAAATCAGCCAGTACTGATTGATATAAAAAGTCTTATAAAGTGAACCAACGATGCTCAAGAGAAGCACTATTACATTTAGCAAAAGAAGCAAGAGAATGAGCTATAATATTGCGTGAGCGGGGTTGCCAAAAAGCTCTTTTGAAATTTTCTTGAGAAGTGTAGAGAAGGATATCTTCAAGAATAGGAAGACAAGAGGTTGGACAATTACAATCTTTCCTTGTTGCGAAAATAACAGAAGCTGCATCTCCGATAATGGCAAAGCACTGCATGTTTAGTTCATTAGCGAGGGATAGAGCAGCCCTCATGGCTAAGAATTCAGCTGTTTCTGCACAAGTAATTCCTGGAAAAACTTTAGCATAACCATACAAGAATGATCCGTTGCCATTTTCAATGAATACTTCGATAGAGGCTTTGGCAAGGCGAGTGGAGATTGCTCCATCAAAGTAAACCTTTACACCTGAAGTAGGAGGAGAAAGTTCATCCAGGTTGAGTGAACTAAGAGACCTTTCCGGCCATTCTCTTGCATTCTAAAAATCACGCAAAGTAGCAGTAAAGGAAAAGACCAGAGAATAACAATACATGCCCTCATTGTCAAATACCTTTTTGTTTCTATGCCACTATAATGAGTTGCAGATCATAGCAAATATTTCCAAAATATTTATGTCCCCAATGCCCAGGATATCTCGAAACCATATATCACATAGTGGCTGTTTAAACTGGAATAGAATTTGATGAAGGCCAGCGAGGTGCCAGATTTGTTGCGAGTAAGAGCATGTGAAAAAGATATGTGCAAGTGTAGCATGACTCTGATCGCAGAAGGGGCAGACGTGATTGATGCTTACTCCCCTTCATTGGAGATTAGCTGGAGAAGATAAAGAATTTGTACAGCATCTCCAAAGAAAATAATGTACCCTACCAGGAATGCGTAGTTTCCAGAGACGATTCCAAATGGGATCTGGGCCATTACTTGAAGAGCTCGGGGAGTTTGACCCCAAAAGACTTGGATTGTTAATAATAAGATGATATGCAGATTTTACAGAGTGTCTCCCATTTTTTGAATATTGCTAAATCCAAGAGTCCGGACTTGCATGGTTTCGAAGAGGGAGTGAGAGAATTAGCTCAGCTTCAGTGTGGTCTAATACATTCTTTACCAGTTCAGTGTTTCAAGATCTAGAGCGAGGGTCAATGAGGTGCGACACTAATGCACTGAGGGTAATATTTTGCTTTTAGAACACGAGCTAGAAGAGACTCAGGAAAAGTGTGTAATCTCCATGCTTGTTTGCTGAGTATCGCTAAGTTAAATGCTTTGAGGTTACGAAATCCAAGACCACCATGACTCTTGCTTTTACAAAGATTCTCCCAAGAAGACCACTGAATTTTTTTAGTACCCCACCAAAAGTCACGAATCAGTGTATCAATATCACAAAGAAATCTGTCAGTGAGTTTGAAGCAAACCATGGCATAAGAAGGAATAGCCTGAATAACTTATTTCACTAGTATTTCTTTTCCTCCTTGAGATAGTTGCTTTTCTTTTTAGCCATCAACTCGTAATTTGATCTTGTCTCTGATAGAATTGAATACTTCTCTTTTGTTTCGCCCAACTACAGAAGGAAGGCCAAGATATTTTTGGTGGTTTTGAACTTATGGCATGCAAAGAATATCACAAATTTCCGTAGCAATAATGGGGGTCAGTGTTTGGACTAAACATCACTCCAGATTTATCCAGGTTGATTTGTTGGCAAGAAATCTTTTCATACATTTTTATTGCGCGGGCCAAGGCTCTAGCTTCTTCTTGGGTTGCTTGTCCAAATAAGAGGGTATCATCTGCAAAGAACAGATGAGAGATGCTTGGTGCATTTCTAGCAAATTTGATTCCGTGAATGCTTCCACAAATTTGTATATCCTGCAGAATGCAAGAGAAAATCTCCGAACAGATGATAAAGAGGTAAGAGGATAAAGGATCTTCTTGTCTTAGCCCTCTTTGAGGAATGAGTTTTCCGAACACATCTCCATTAAGGAGGAACGAAAGAGACGTTGTTGAAATGCATACCTTAAACATGTTGATGAAATGGTCAGGCAAGTTCATCTTCTTCAAAATAGCACAAACAAATGACCACTCAACCCGATCAAACGCCTTACTCATGTCAAGCTTCACTGGCATCAGACCTAAATTTCATGTTGTCATGTTCTTTAAAGAGTGATGGGTTTCATAAGCTACCAAGATATTGTCAGTAATTAGGCGGCCCGGGACAAAAGCAGATTGTGAATCAGAGATAAGATATGGCAGAACAACACGAAGCCTGTTAGCAAGCACTTTTGAAGCTAATTTGTATATAACATTGCACAAGTTGGTGGGACGAAATTGGTTTATAAGATCAGAATTTTTATCTTTGGGATTAAGACAATGAAAGTATCATTAACAACAGGGGATAAGCATTCATCATTGAGAAACTTGAGAATGAAATGAGTGACATCAGACCTAACAATATGCCAAAATTTACGATAGAAAATAGGACTCATACCGTCAGGGTCAGGAGATTTGAAGGGGTGCATTTGCTTGAGTGATTTGAGGACCTCATCTTTGGCTGGGCAGAATTTGGCCAGATTCTGGTTTAACAGAAAATGGCAATTGACTAATTACGTGAAAAGAAGTAATGTTAATTTACATAAATAACCTCTTAGACTAAATGCAGTTATTTTATTATATCAATGTGAATCTTCTCTCTTATTAATCATTTTTGCGTTTATCATGATTTTATTCCTTTCTACAGTATTAACTAATAACTACTTCCCATAATTTACGGAATAATAAATTGGGTTCATCGTACTTTTTAATTTAATGACGTAAATTTTATAAAATTCTAAAATGGTTTTTTTATTTAACAATTAAGGATGACATGAGATTAATTTAATCTATTGTCAAATTATATTTTTATAAATCTAATTATATTATTTAGATTGCGTATATTTTATAACATAATATAACAATACTTTTAAAGAAATATATATTAGATTCTTATATTTAATTAAACGTATCAATATAATAAAATAAAATAAAATAAATAGTAAAAATTAGCTGAGATTTGTATAAATTTGAACCCAATATGCTATAGTGGCCTTTCCTTAGGCTAGTGTTGCGTGAGAAAGAAATTATCATCGCTATAAAATGTTATCACTACTTCTATAAAATATTATCACTTTTCATTTATATTATAAATTGTTCATAAAATAATATTATCACTTTTTATTACTTGAGTATCATTTTTTATTATAAAAGTTATCACTTTTTATCTGTTTCACATAAACCCTTACTTGAAACGGTCCCACACAAGTCTTTGTTTTTTACTATTTTATTATTTTATTTATATGATAAATTTATGATTCCAACTAAGATGTACATGTGCATTGGACGATTTTAACCGTTAAAATAATTTTTAATTTAATCTCCATTATTATTAAATAAAATAATAAAATTATTTTTTTTAAGTTAAAAAATTACCCACTACCATTTAACCTATAAATAAATACAGGGTGCACCCCAAAATCACTCTAAATTTATACTAATTTGAATGTCATCGTAAATTTATATGTGTATAAATTTATTCAATAATATATATATATATATATATATATATATATATATATATATATATATATATATATATATATATTTCTTATTAATTGTACAATATTTTTATAATCAACATTTTATTAATAAAACTAATAGAAAATTCCTTAACAAAGTGTATATATTTTTATTTAGTAGTGTATATGTTTTTATTCATAGGTGTATAAATTTCAAAAGTGAGTACGTTGTGCACCCAGGTGCACAAAATAAAAGTTGGTCTCTTGTGTCCACACCGCACAAGGTGTATAAAGGTACAATATTTTGTTGTAAAGAGTATATACTTTAAGTAATAAGGGTACAACATTTTGTGTTAAAGGTTTATACATACATAAAAACCTTATTAATCCTTTACTTTTTTTTATCGATAAAAGTAATTTATTAAAACAAAGAAACAGAAAGTACAAGACACTAGAGGTGCCTACTTACAATGTATGTCTACCTCAAAGGCACATAACCTCAAATACCTTTAAAGGTGTTACAGACCCAGAACTAGAGCTAAATTTATTCCCATGAATTATTATTATTTATTGATAATATACTAAATATACTTAAGCCCAAATAAATATAAATAAAAATTAAATTCAATGTTGTGATTATAAAATTTAGTGAGGATAATTTTCATTTTTTCTAAACAAGTAAGAGTGGAGTACAATAATAATAATTATATATATATATATATATGGGGTATATTTTGGATTTGAGGTACAGTTGTACTCCTTGTTCCATTGTAAATCCAGTCATGATAATGGTGCAATGAGCTATTTCATTAATAATTTATAATATAAATAAAAAGTAATAATATTTAATAGCGAAAGTGATAATAATTTTATTATTAATTATTCATTTCACGTAATATCTTATGTGAGACAATTTTACACAAGACTTATTCATTAAAAAATATACTTCAAAATACATATAAAATATTAATGGCTAATTATACTGTGCACCTGGATGCACCCTAAGATATGGTGCACCTACTTTCAAAAACGTATACAAATATAAAAAAAAATATACAATTATGAACAAAAATATATACAATTTAATTGTTAGTTTTTTTAATGAAAAATTGAGTGTAAAAAAATATACAATTATTAAAAAATATGTATATACTATTGAATAAAAAGTTATACACATATGATGCTGATTTTTTTAATGAAAAATTTAGTGTGAAAAAATTATACAATTATTAAGAAACGTGTATACAAATAGAATAATATGTATACAAAATAGAATAAAAAATTATACACATATGGGTACACCCTTGCACCCGGGTGCACCTAATATCAACTCAATATTAATTAGTAAAATTAGTAAATGTTATTTTACTGAAAACGGTTACATCAAGTACTTACGTACGATGCGCATACAAGTTCAAACCTATCTATCCAACCTACTTAGGCCAGAGGCCTAAGGTGAATAAAAACAATACATCATGAATTCATATACAAAGATGTTATCTGAATCTTGATCCTATCTGCAATATAGTTCGGTGACAGCATCCTCGTGCTAAAGTGTAGAGTATTTCTCTCCATCCAAATGTTATAGATCATAGTAGCAAAAGTGATGTAGAGTAGCTTCCTTGCCTTGTTGCTTCTTCGAGTGTCCGTGTAAATTTTACGGAAAGCAACCGTAACTGAGTTGATTCTTCCTCTTCTCCATCCTATCCATCTCTTGACATTATCCCATATGTATGTGGTATAAGGGCACTGAAAGAAGAGATGCGATGTAGTTTCTCTATCAAATCAAAACCCACATCGTGTATCTTCTCCTGTGCACCATACCCTGTTCTTCGTGGATAATCTTTCCCGATGTACCATCCATATTCTGAAGCTGAATTTTCTTACAATCCATTTGAGCCAAATCTATTTGTATACAAAGTTGGTATCATCTATGTGCTTGCTCCTCAAGAATGCATACATTCGACTGGCTCTGAACCTTCCATTCTCACAATAATTCTGCAAAACACTCAGTACTCCTTCCTCTTCTTCATCCTTTCTTTCAATCACATTTCTAGCGGCGATCATTGTTCTCCATAGATAAGAGGAATTAGTTTTGGGGGGACGATCGCCCAATGGGTGGATGTTAGATAAACACTGTGGACCCATTTCACCCAAAGTGATGAAGCCTCCTAGTGAATGTCCCACACAGCTGCTGCTAATAAGGCTCTATTCCAAGCAAAGATGTCTTTCAACCCTAGCCCTCCTGCATTCTTAGGTTGTATTGTTGGATTATATACTAAAAGTCAAGCTTTTTGTATGAACAATGTTTTAACAATTTTTCTGAAATGATAATCATATGATCAAATGATTGCATCTTATAATTTATTTATATGTACGATGCAATAGTCCATTTACTTTATGTTGTAGAAAATATGTTGTGCGACAACACGTGGAAGATCATATTATCGGTTTCCTTATAAAGTATAAACAGATGCTCACAACCGAGATAGACGAGGACTCTGTATCGGGATGGTTGTAGTGTGGTTTGGTATTAGCTTATCTTGGCTATAGAATCACATTAGTGCACTTTGTGTGTATTGAGCAGGACCGCTTGATATCGTTCGACTTATACTGACTTATAGGAGAACTTGATCTCTGTTATTATGGATGTTCGTACTCTTAATCCTTATACAATAACCTCGACACATAGGTCAGTATGTATTTCTTTTATTCATCAATGGGTGAGATTAACATGTATTAAATCAACAAACTCGGTGAGTTGGGAAGTAGTGTTGTCTCTATAGTATGTTGTTGATTATAGAAGGAATCCGTGTCCATTATAGGTTGATGATGTCCCCTTGAGGAGCTTATAAGGATTATGTAAACACAGCTGGTGGATTTATTCCGGCATGATAATGAGGTTGAGTGGTACTACTCTTGGATGAGATATTAATTAATGGAGTTGTCAGTAACTTAATTAATTAATGGCCATTGTATATCTTAAACATAGGGAGACTAACGAGCTCATAATAAGAAGGAGCTCATAACGTAATTATGGGATTAGAACGGTAGTGCAGTAATAATATTTTAGTGGTATATATTATTATTATTGGACTTAAGTATAAGCTTTGGGCTAAGCTTGGATACTTAAGCCCAATGGAGGCCTAACTCTAATTTCTCCTCCCGATCCGTGCTGTAGCCCATATATAAGTCATCTCAGCTATCCGGAAATCCTAATTTGAGAGATTAATCACGCCTAACACTATAAAAAGGGTGAAGGAATAGCAGATTGAGAAAACAAATATGTTACTGCAACACTCATCTTACCATTCTTATTTGATAAAAGTGCTATATTAAAAACAACTCAATACGAGAATAATTTCACACGATGTACAGCACATAAGAAGCACTTAATCACCTTTTTTATAAAAGAATTATCAAATTCAGTCTCAGAAGACAGCGATCCGAAACATATGCTAGAGTCCAATTTGAATTTGGTATATATCCGAATTTGTTTCACCAGCAGGCTCCTCATTTTCCTTTGAAAGAATGCCAACTGAAAGTTTACACACTCTTGAGACAAATAATGATAGTGGATAATACTCTCTCCATCCTAAGTTAAATTTTATAATCTTCGTTTCTATCCCTCCCATATTAACTTTCACCACCCATAAAAGGAAACATCACATCAATTCTCAACCCTAAAAGTACATATTAATTACAAATTTACCACTTCCACATAACACATATATTATCTAGAAATAATACATTACCCTCCAAAACTCAATAAAATTGATCAAAAAATAGTTTTTCTTAAACTAGTACTATGTGGTCTACATAGAGGCACATAATAAGTTAGGGCGAGGGAGTATAATATCCTAGATATGACAAGGAGAGGCTATAGAGAGGATTAACAAATTCAATTATAGTAGGGAATATGGGTAAGTAAACTTACATTACTTGATCCTATATGATCTGTACTACAAAAATGAATCACTCAAATATAACAACTTCTAGAATTTATGTGTAAGCTTGTTAAATCTTCAAGAAAAGTATTTCTGACTTGTGATGATAAGGCAATGATTTTAAGCTATAATTTGTAAGGAGGGGTCTAATAACAAGACATAATTCTCAACTATATATTGTATAGTTTTCCAAAGGAAAAATATATCTCTAGATTTGATCGTTAGCATACAATTACACTAGTAAAACAACATTCACTATCACATGATGAAATTCAACAAATGCTAATTTAAGGTGATATCGGACAAGAACCCTAGAAAACATAACCTTCTAAATTTCAATTTTGAAATTCCAATCTTGAAAGTTATTCCAATTTTGAAATTCCAATCTTGAAAGTTACGCTCTTATTAATTATTTCAATCTCTAAATTTGAATGCCTCCTCAATTCAATTTCTTCTTTATAAAAAGGTTGTTTGCATGTAATAATGATAAACTGAATTAAATATTTAGTAATAAAAATTTGATTTCTCATTAAGTATAAAAAGAGTTTGTCTTCTTCGAGTTATCTCTAATGTCAGTTGGTATTTAGAGCCAATGCTTCTCTTTCGAAAATGACTAACAACATAGAACCTACGCTTGTTATGCATGTAATCAGAGAAATGCAATGTTTGACTACAATAGTATAGATATTAATTACTAGCTCATTTGAACAAGTGAAGAGTGAAGAAATTTAATGACAACCAACAACCTGACAAAATAATAATAATAATAATAATAATAATAATAATAATAATAATAATAATAATAATAATAATCTATACAGTATTAATAACTTTATACTCCTTTCATCAAGGTTCACATTTTCTTATAAAATTACTTGCCTTTAAATATTTAATTTACTTTTTAATTTTTCTAGATATACCCGCACGACATATAGAATCTTGGCAATGTCTCATGTGCACCCAAGTCCAATCTGACTCTAATACTCCCTCCGTCCCAGACTAAGGGGCTATTTTACCATTTTCATTGTCTCACTTAAAGATGGCCGTTTCTATTTTAGGAATGTGAAGGCCCCACCACTAACACTTCAATTAATGGATTAATTAGGTGGAAGGGTAGAAAGGTAATTCACAAATTCCATATACCCACTATACATTGAACAATAAAACTCTTTAAACTACATGAACAAAATTATTTGACCCTCTTAGCCTGGGACGGAGAGAGTATTATTTTCTTGTGTATTAAATTTTTATCTTTTAATGTAAGAAGGTACTCCCTCCGTCCCCTTCAAGATGGTCTTTTTTTTTTTTGCGCATCCTGTCTAAAGAGTCCCCTTTCATTTTTTACACACATGAGACCCACACACATTCACTAATACAATTAAAATATGAGACCGGCACTCCCACTAATACAACTACTCACTCTACATTGAATAATAATACTCCCTCAGTCCCCCTGAAACGTAACCATTTATTTTTTGCATGTGGATTAAGGAGTATAATAATTTAATGTATTTTGAGGTGAGAGAAATAATATTTTAAAGTATAGTAGGTAGTTGTATTAGTGTTGAGTGTGGGGTCATGTATGGTCACATCAATCTAAAAATGGAAATTAATACTTTGTAATGGGACATACCAAAATGGCAAAATGGATATGTATCAATGGGAAGGAGGGAGTACTCCTTAATTCATGTGCAAAAAGTAAAATACTCTCTCTAGGTGGGATGAAGGAGTATATTGTTAATTTTTTTAAAAAAAATTATTCAGGTATTAATATTTTTAATAATTTGCAACTTACTCTTTAGAATGACTAATATTCTTATGCACCTAGGTGCACCTCACGATACAGTGCATCCACCTTCAGAAACGTATATAATTATGAACAAAAATATATACAATTATAATGAACAAAGATGTATACACTTTGTTAGTGAATTTTTTATTAATTTTTTTAATGAAAAATTGAGTGTAAAAAATATATATAATTATTAAATAACATGTATACACAATTGAATAAAAAGTTATACACATATGGATGCTAGTTTTTTTTAATTAAAAATTGAGTGTCAAAAAAGTATACAATTATTAAGAAACATGCATACAGTATAAAATAAAAAGTTATACAAATATGAATGCACCTTACCACCTAGGTGCACCGGTTATCAACTTCTTTAGAATATTACTCTTATTAGTTAACATTGAATATTTTAGAATAAAATAGGATATCCATACCAACTCTAGAATCTTTTACAATAGATTGGAATAATTAGTAATGTATTAAAATTTTGTATATATTAAATTTTGGAAAATTTTTGTCTAAAGGCTCAATTTTTATATAAGTCTCACTTTGAATTACTGAGTGTCAAAAAAATATACAATTATTAAGAAATATGCATACAGTATAAAATAAAAAGTTATACAAATATGAATGCACTTTACCACTTAGGTGCACCGGTTATCAACTTCTTTAGAATATTACTCTTATTAATTAACATTGAATATTTTTAGAATAAAATAGGATATCCATACCAACTCTAGAATCTTTTACAATAGATTGGAATAATTAGTAATGTATTAAAATTTTGTATATATTAAATTTTGGAAAATTTTTGTCTAAAGGCTCAATTTTTATATAAGTCTCACTTTGAGTTACATTTTCATATATAAAGTTTAATTTATTTTTTTTTTTGTAATTTAAGGCTTGTCATAATTTTTTTTCTTCGAATTCAATATCTATTATAAATTGATACAAAATGTCACTTTAAATAATATATATTCGATATCATATTTGAGGGGTAATATAATTTTTTTTTATAGCTTGAAGTAAGAAAATAAATTTTATTGTATATCTTAAAATGAGGAAACAAATTAAAATTTAAAAATTGAGTCTTAAATTAAAAAAAATTAACCTTAAATGGAAACACTTATAAAATCAAGTTTTAAATTATATACTTAAACTAAAAATTAAGTTTTGGATGAAATTTTTCTATTAAAATTAGTTTTTTCAATAAAATTATACTCCTTTAATTTACACATGTCCATCATGTCCAATGCACTGCTAAGTAGTAATAATATCATAAGGAAATGGAATCAATTAATCCATAAGCATGATTTTGCCACTAGTATGATCGTACTATGTATAAATGGAATCAATTAATTAAATTAAACAGAAGTAGAAGTTTCTATGATCCAAATTTAAGGTATCGTTTCTTCTTCACAAAAGGAAAGTGAAGATAAAGATAAACCATTTGACAAGCAATCCCTTGCTTCTCCTCCCAAAATAGAAACAATTATCAAATTCTTGCATTGTTAACCAAGAAAAGAAGATACCCCCCATAGTATCCTCAATCTTTCCCTCTTTAAATCTCTTTAAATCCTACTCCAAAGTGTTACCAAAAACTCAATATCCCTCCAAACATGGCACCCGAATCAACCAAGATCGATGGGGACAAACAAAAGAGCCTCGATCAAGAGGTCAGAGAGCTGATCTCTGCCCTCACGAGTCGCCTAGGATCCCACAAACTGGGAGGGTCGTCGTCAGGCGCCAATGACGACGAAGAACAAGGAGTGAGGATCATCACTCTAGCAGGGACCAACCTCGGAGCCTCCATGCGTGGAGACTTGGACGAGAAGGTCCCTGCCCCTCAGCAACCGGAGCAAGAAGACTCTGCTTCTTACGTTGTTAATAGCAACTTCCAAGCTATCAACAACTCCATCATGCTTGGTGGGAGCTACAAGACCAATGATCCAGGTGTCCATTTGGACATCACTGACTACGTCGATCCGAATGAAGACCACAAGAAAGGAAAGAAGGGGAAGAAGAGTAAGAGAGAAAGTCATCATGTTGAAACTTCTGAACACCATGGTAGTGACACTGATGATCACACCAGTTGAAATTGAATCAGAGGAGCACCACATTTACTTATAAATAAACCAATGCTGCTTCTGCTTGTTAATTTCCTTAAATTTATTTCCTCTGCATAATATTGTCATCAGTTATGCCTTGTTTGGTTTGAATTTGATACTTGCTGTAATAATACACTCCCTGATATTGTTGATTAGTTATTTCTACACAACATTTAGTTTTTAACTCAAAGACAATAAAGAAACATGCACATAAAAAGTGAGTTAGAGCTCTTCCCTATGTATGTATCCAATGATTTACGCGGCAGGTCTGTTCTAAATCCATACGACGAGAAGGCGACGTCTAACCTAAGAAGTTGTGGATTCAACAAGATAAACTATGCATTCGCGTCGATCTTGTTTGTACAATTTAGCAATTAATAGATGGAAGAACCCCCTAAAAAACATGTTAGGAATTTCTTGTTACATATTGATGTACCATGAACTTATAACACATCTTCCAATTCTTACATGTAATTAATTCATGTAAGAAGTGAGGCTAATTAACTTAAACTCTAAACTTTATGACTAGGGAATTCTATCTCTTGCTCCTTAATCTCTTGAATGATCTCTGGGGCTAGCTTTTCCTGGTGCTGCATTTCCTTGTCCTTTCCCCACAGCATGATGTACAATCCAGCTATAACAGTAACTGATCCAATCAAACTGTTTGAGGAAATTGAGGTAGTTAATGTAAGAGTTAGGATTCAAGAAATCTGAGTGGATGTTATTAATTATTAACATGATCACCTTCCTAGATGAAGCTGTTCATGCATAAGTGGAACATCAAATATTGCTGCCATTATCTGTACAAGGGGACTGAAAGCTGCGGTGAACACAGGGCCTCGTTTCTTGACACACCACGCCATTCCAACGAAGCACAGTCCCGATCCAATCATCCCCTGCATATACATTATCTTGCGAAGGATACAGATTCTTCCAACCGAGCATATATATAACTAACTGCTAAATGCATGCCTATTCATGTAACTTACTGCATAGAGAACGATCAAGATATCAGATCTTTTCGTGAAGATCCAGATTGAGAGCTTCCTGTAGGTTGAAACGGTTAATATGGCGGATTGAACAGCACTGAAGAGAGCCATGATAGCAGTGGAAGAGTAGAGACAAGGGTATCTCTTTCCAATACGTGTCTGAAGGAGGAACCATGAAGACCAGAATAGTGTTCCAGCTAACAAGGCAACTGAACCAATAGCCCATCTCTCTCTTCCCAATCTTGAGTCATGCTGTTCAATGGAGCGCGAATCGGAGAAGTGAAATAAAGGCAGTCCTTTGTAGACAACTAACAAGATGGCACCTCCAACACAGAATGCTGCACCCATGATCTTACCTCTTCCAGTGTTGCTCCTTACGTTGACTCTCTCTAAACTGCACAAGTGAATGAGATGTTGTTTGAGCAGAAAATTCGAAACAGAATGAATGATAGATCAATTGTGTGCACACACCCGAAAGGTAAGGCCATCAGAAATGTCAACACAGGAACCATGTTGAGGAAGGCACATGAGAATGTTGCAGATGTATATTCTATCCCCATAAGGAAGAGATATTGTGTCACAGAAGCCCTGCATATATAAAATCATCATAACATGAGTTAAATCTGCACATAACACCATTGTGAAACGGGAGATCCCACTTCCGACTGACCCGATTATCGCACTCACAAAAAGGTGACACAATATGGTGCATGTGAGCTTAGGCCTACTTCTCCTGCAAGATTGATCAGATCATCTTCAATCAGACGATAACATATTGCGTAAAAAACGTCGAGAAGCCAAACAGGGCATAGAGTTTTAAACCTTTCCAAGAAGAAAGCTAAGGGAGATAAAAAGATTGCAGAAATGGCCTGTCGATACGTTATGAAAACAAGATGGTTAATCCCATGAGTGACAATCTTCTTGAGAAGAATGTTGCTAATAGCAAAGGCTAAATCAATGGCCACCATTGCTATAACAGGATACCATTTCTCAAGGCCCTTCATCTTTTTCTAGAGTCGAGTCGAGTCGAGCAGAGAAGCTCCCTTAAGATGTGTCCACTCAAAGACTAAACAGACTACAGTGTTATATAAGACTTGTTTTCTAGTCCATCATGTGCTTTTTGATCTGCCAACTTGCATTAGTTTAATGCATATTCTCAAACTTTGTGTTCATAATGCTGATACTTTACAAGTTAATCTAGAATAAATGAATGTACGATTCTTGATCAACAGAAACCTGCACTGATGAATATATGATATCAAATTAATCAATCAAAGAAGCAAAAAGTAGTCTTGGTGAGAATCAAAAGTGTGGCTTTTCTTTTTATTTTTTTAATATTTTTTTATTTTAGAATTTTGATCACATGGGTCAGACTGAAATAGTTCTAAGCCATTAGAGTGGAATTATATCCGAGTGGGAAGATAAATGGTTCTCACAGTTTCAGCATCCAATTCTTGTTTGAAATGATATTTGAATTGAGAGAGATTGGAGGTGTAGAACATAATATAATATCATGTCATCCTGCATCTTACATTCCTGTTCATTCATCAACTAATTATTCTATAAAGCAAGATTAGTCCACGCTTGTAATAAACATATATAATAGAGTTGAAGCATCTCAAAAATTCTTTTTGGGTAAACTATTTGCAGAGAGAAATATTATACAAAACAAAAATGGAAAGATATTGTAAATAATGGAATCCACTAACTGTAAAGCAAGCACCCAGGGTGCAGTAATTTATAATTTCACGTGCACTATTAATTTTAAGAGTTATTTAAGAATGTATAGGGGGTTAATAGGATAAAATTTAGGATGCAGTGAATAGTTATTACTTTTGAATTAACATAGTATGTGCAGTACGGCCGACCATATATTAATACATCATGAAAATAAGGAAAAAAAAAGTAAAGGTGATATCTTTTGTATAAAGTCACACATTGAGGTGGGCAGGGGACTCCGTAAGCAGTCTCAAACATGCCTCGATATGTTGTCGACGCAAAAATTTAACAATTCAAAAGATGCTTAGTGATAGAAAAAAGTGACAAAATTGTTAGCGTAACTCATCCTCAAGCCATACGCCCAGTTTATCCATCCTTATAAAGAAATCTGCTTTAATCAGGTACCGCAAACTGACATCCATTCTATACAAATTCATATGTCAATATTTACATAACACTGAACAAAATGGGTAATGATAAGTGTAAAAGTGTACAGACAGGCAAACAAATTATTATAACTCGGAATTGGATTTTTTAAAAGCATTGAATTTGGCCATTAATGTGTATGCTTCCTACATCGTGTACGGCAAACATAACATTCTCACTACAAGAAAGCGGAAGTTTAGCGGCGATTTTTTAGCGATAAAATATTTTTCATCGCTAATATGAGTCGTTTAGCGATGAAAGTTAAAGTTTCGTGTGCGGGCTAAGTCAACAGGTAATGAACAGTTACATAGACATGAGATGGCCCGCATTCAGTAGGCGACACTGGTGTAGTGTCACCTTTCTTTCAAATAAACATACTGCAGACCATTTCCTTCAAAAAAAATTTCAATGATCTTCAGCATCTTTACGAAATTTCCCTCTACCCACGCTGCAGCATTATAGGTATCATTGGCATGGTGTGTGTCTAATGTCCATGATCGACCCAAAATTCCAATCCGAATTTTTGTACTTGATGTCTCGGTTGGCCTCCCTCTCGACTTTGAATGTCATGTATGTATCAACATCAAAGAATTTTTTATCATCTTGATAATATCGCAGGCTGGGAAAACACTAGATCAAGTATGTGGTCATACCCTCTAGGCAGAGTGCCGTATGGACCAACATCATGATGCTGGGAGTGATAAGAGTGGTGCGACTGGTCTGACCGGTGAGAATGGTGAGATCTTTGTGTCACATCTATCTTTGTCCTGTGCTGCGAGGAATGAGTAGAAGACACTAGAGAATGCTGAGAGAGCATTGACAATGACTCTTGAACTTCTACACCAATCGTCTCAATGGGGACAACATAGTGAGATTTCCCCACATCAAATGGCCATTCTGCCTTCCAATAAGATCCTCCTACAAAGTCAAACTGGGAAACACTGGGGACAATCCCATCCTGGACACTTGTATCGTCTACTCGGTCTCGGTACCTAAAATGTAGCATCGTAGGTTACTGCAACTGGTAGCTCCATGAGCAAAGGGTCGGATCTAGTATCATTGTCCTCATCATCTGATTCTGCAGGTGTCAACTATCTCCTACTTTTTTTTTTCTAACCGTAGGTTCCCCCCTCCCCCAGCAAAATAAACCCTAAAACCTTAATATTATGACCACGTCAGTATAGAGCACCATACTCTACCTCAAGCAGTGGGGGCGAATCACACACGACAGGATTCTGAAAGGTCGCAGTAACATTAAAAGAGTAGACATAAGAAATCATGTGTATGAATTATATTAGCGTACCGAATCAAAAAATCTGTTGATATTAATTTTGACTTCTTTATACTTCCAACGAAGATAGAGGAGTCTCAGCGTATGAAGGTGATCTCCCTGTGTAAATGGTGCGACAAACGAAGGGATGCGTTCGCAAGCCCAGACCTAATTTATAAAACATGCAACCCTTAACAAGTTAATTATGTGAATTAATCAACCTACTCAACATAAACTAAGTAAAAAAACTTCAAACATCTCTTACCATTAAAGTAAAAGTATAATCATAGAAATTATACCGATAACCAGCTGCTTTCATACCTTCTGGTATACGTGTTAAAATAGTATCCAAGTAGTGGATCAAATGGAGGTAAGATAGTCGTCCCCTTGGGAATGCATCCTAAGCTCTACTGTCCACAACCAAACACCAAATCCAAGGATCTACGTACACCTTCAACAGATCTTGTCCAAGCAAGAAATAGTAAACAAGTAGAATCTTCGCAACCTGGACAGTGTCCTCTCCTTCGTAAACAAAACTATTCTTCAAATAAACTATGATGATTTTCTTGTTTATATCCCACCTTGTACTTGCTCTATCACATAGAGGTTGTTACTCTTTAAACTAAAACTCACATTAGGGTCAAAATCACCTCTATCCTCGAACCCTAGACCCATAACCCGTATAAAGTCTTCCACACTAAATCTGAGTAACTGCCCGTACACCCTAAACCACCGATTGCACTTGTCCGATCTACTAACCTCATGACTCATCAAAATATGGAGACGCAAATATGTCCCATAAACACGCTATGATCAAATAAGATTCAACAATTTTAAAGAACATAAATTCCTAGGATCACATTATAAGATAACTCTCTATTCCCTTTGTAGGTATTTCATGCTAAATTATATCTTAGATTAGAGCACTATACTTCCCTTTATATGTATTAAGAAAATTTAATACCCACAACATCCTTTGCTCGCTTTCTAGGTGATTCATATGCAAACTTTTATTATAGACTAGTGTAAGAGATCTACCATTTTTGGGTACTAAAGGAATTGAATCTAGGGCTTAATTCCTTAACATATTTCTCTATTAACAATGATCATGCAAAGATAATAAGGTATCTTATATTAATGGCTAAACAATCAAAGGCTATAGTGCAATCCCGATAGGACATAAAAGAACGGGAGTCAGCCCCCTTCAATTATTACGAAATAACAAATATAATCATGCAACACATTCAAATCTCAATCATATATTAATAAATGATAATATCATGAATATATAATCTATAAGAGAATTAAGAAACATAATCATAAAATTCTAAAATAGAACTTCAACAAAAAATAAATATTCTACAAAAATCATCATCAAAATGTCTAAAACCTCAAATCAGCATGATAAATTTCAAAATCCTAAAATATCAAGAGGAAATTAGCTCATGGTGTTACAAGAAATAACCATGGACGTCTTCTCTTTTCGTCTTGATGACCTTCCTCCATTCTCCATCAGTCCATCTCAAGTAGCAATACCGTGATTGAGTATGAGGGGTGATGAATGAAAGGTGGGTGAAGGATAGAGGTGAAGGGCGGAAATGGCGTGAGATCGAAGAGGGACTCTATCCGGTGAATAATGTTCTGTTGTGTATCGGTGATTATGGGAACGAAGAGTATATATCTACTGGATGAAGGCATGGCCGTGCGAAGTAAATGCGTGAAGTGGATATCTCACGGCAATGTGGGCTTCTTGCGTGGGCTCCTACAGTGGCATGCATTATAAAATCAACCATGGCCCACAAATTTTCCAACTTAACTCAATGCATATTTCACAAGTGAATGGCCCACATACAATTATCAACAAAATTTCTGCATGAATTACCATGATGACGTGGCAAAAGTATGTGCTGGGTACCTTCACTTCAATACACGACACCACTCTTGGCCAAAAACAGAACACTTCAATCCACCACTCCAACTCACGGCAGAACATTTGTGTAGCTTCGAACCTCGCTTCTTATTCAAATTATTAACTCCAATTTACAGTGATTCTTGTGTGCATCAACTATTTTATTAATTTCACTTTAAGATAGGTTTGGAATCAGCAAAATCTCAACCGTATTTGTGAAGTAATATAAATTATAAAAATAAGCAATAAGCCCCAAGAATAAAATTAAATTCATGCCATAATCATATAAAAACGACTCGTGAAAAATACGACTTTTCGTGTTGAACATTAATTACCCAAAATACTCCTTCTCTTTCTTACTTCATTATAACAAAAGGTTGTATTTCTTAAACTCCATGCCATTAAATACGTGCATGTATTTTTGGGATGGAAGGAGTAATAAATTTATTCATTATATTATAAATATTCCATTAGAATAATAAAATTTTAAATTTTTTTTATTAAACTTAAACAATTTTTTATATATAATATAATTAAATGCGTCACTATATTAATTACTCCCTCCGTCCCACGTATTTTTATCCACTTTCCATTTTGGGATGTCTCACGTATTTTTATTCATTCCATTAAAGGTAAAAATACATAATATTTTATTACATATTTTTTACAATCCCAACAACTTTAATTACTTCAATTCATCATTTCCAACAACTTTATTTACTTTTTCTTTTTAAATTACTAATTTATCCCTACTTTTTCTTACATTATATATTAAAAAAATATTACGTCTTAATCTATGTGCCCGTATAAATTGGTAAAAGTACATGGGATGGAGGGAGTATAATTTTAATTTTATTTTTAACCAATAAAACTTAAAATTTAAAACTATCACATTTCGTATTTCTTTTTTTTAAGGTTATTTAAATTATCAAATTTTTACATGTTATTAAAATAAATTTTAAATTTTAAAAAAATAGAAAGAAATTAATTTATTTCAAAAGATTATATAAAATGTCTTATGTGTAACACATTTAAAATTTTAATTAAATGAAACCGGTTTATAAGTTTAAGTAAATATTTTTTTATATTATAAAATTTAGAGTTGATATTAGGTGCAGCCGGGTGCAAGGGTGCACTCATATGTATAAAACATTTTATTCTATTTTATATACATGTTATTCTATTTTGTATACATGTTTCTTAATAATTGTATACTTTTTTCACACTAAATTTTTAATTAAAAAACTAGCATCCATATGTGTATAACTTTTTTATTCAATAGTATATACTACATGTTTTTTAATAATTATATTTTTTTACACTTAATTTTCATTAAAAATAACAATTAAATTGTATACATTTTTTTTCATAATTGTATATGTTTTTGTTTATATTTGTATATGTTTTTGATAGGGTGCACCCAGGTGCACAATATAATTAGCCATAAATTTATTTAAATTTAATAAGGGAGGATTACTACTAGGTACACAAAAAAACCCTAAATTACTATGAGATACAAACATACAAAAGTATTACTACTAGGTACAAAAATATATAGTGATATTCCAATATTACCCCTATTAATGTGCTGCACATAAATATTGTGTGTAGCAAAAGTTCATGTGCAGCAAAAAAAGTGTGTGCAGGAAAAAAAAAGTGTGTGCAGCAAAAAAATGTGGTGGTCCGGCGGCGGCGGTCCGGCAGCTTTTCCGGCGGCGGCAGTTTTTCAGGCGACCAGTTTTTTTTTCTTTTTTTTTTTTGGACGAACTGTTTTTCAGGCGACCTGCTGCCGGAGCTCCGGCGGCGGCGGCGCAGCAGCTTTCCGGCGACCATTTTTTTTTTTTTTTTTTTTTTTTTTGACGAACAGATTTTCCGGCGACAGGCCGCCGGAGCTCCGCCGGCGGCGGCGGCGGTCCGGCAGCGACAGCGGTGGTCCGGTGGTGGGTGGAGGTTGGGGTTAGTGTTTTAAAGGTATATGGGTTTAGGGGTATATTTGGTATTTTACTTTAATATTTTGTATTAAATAATAATTATTTTAAATTAATGTATCTAGTAGTAATTAGGGGTACAAAGTGTGTACCTATCAGTAATTATTTCATTTAATAATTTAAAAATATTTATTATATTTAATTAAAAATTAAATCTGCATTGAATATTTATTTAGACTTTAATACTGTATTTTAACAATAATTATTTGATGTAGAATGTTTAATTTTAAACAAAAGTATTTTTTTTAGAAATTTTAATTAATTAATTATAATATTATACATGTAATAAATATTTTTATTTAATAACATCAAAAAAATCATAATTAAAAAATAAAAATACATTAAATGTTATCAAATTATAAAACTTTAATTAAAATAATAATTGTGCTTTAAAGACTCTTGATTAATCAAATAAATATAATTTATGGCTAATTATATTGTGCACCGGGTGCACCCTAACATAGGGTGCCCTCACTTTTAAAAACGTATACAAATAAAAACATATACAATTATGAACAAAAATGTATACAATTTAATTGTTAGTTTTTTTAATGAAAAATTGAGTGTAAAAAAAATATACAATTATTAAAAAAACATATAAGTATACACTATTGAATAAAAAGTTATACACATATGGATGCTAGTTTTTTTAATGAAAAATTTAGTGTGAAAAAAATATACAGTCATTAATAAATACATATACAAAATAGAATAACTTGTGTACAAAATAGAATAAAAAATTATACACATATGGGTGCACTTGCATCCAGGTGCACCTAATATCAACTTATAATTTAATCAGAGTGTGCTCTTGCACCGGGATGCACCTAATACCAACTCATAATTTAATCAATCATTTTTTATAAGTGATCGGATTTTACCCGAATACATAATTCTATCAATATATTAAATCTTATCAATTAATTGAATTAATCAATAATTGAATTTGGGTTGCACATTTTTATCTATTCGATCGGATTTATCAAATTTTTTACCCTTATCAATTAATCAAAAATAGAATTCATTCATATTGGGCTACTTGAAGGAAATAACTTTCATTACGATCATCGAAAATCAGCCAGTACTGATTGATATAAAAAGTCTTATAAAGTGAACCAACGATGCTCAAGAGAAGCACTATTACATTTAGCAAAAGAAGCAAGAGAATGAGCTATAATATTGCGTGAGCGGGGTTGCCAAAAAGCTCTTTTGAAATTTTCTTGAGAAGTGTAGAGAAGGATATCTTCAAGAATAGGAAGACAAGAGGTTGGACAATTACAATCTTTCCTTGTTGCGAAAATAACAGAAGCTGCATCTCCGATAATGGCAAAGCACTGCATGTTTAGTTCATTAGCGAGGGATAGAGCAGCCCTCATGGCTAAGAATTCAGCTGTTTCTGCACAAGTAATTCCTGGAAAAACTTTAGCATAACCATACAAGAATGATCCGTTGCCATTTTCAATGAATACTTCGATAGAGGCTTTGGCAAGGCGAGTGGAGATTGCTCCATCAAAGTAAACCTTTACACCTGAAGTAGGAGGAGAAAGTTCATCCAGGTTGAGTGAACTAAGAGACCTTTCCGGCCATTCTCTTGCATTCTAAAAATCACGCAAAGTAGCAGTAAAGGAAAAGACCAGAGAATAACAATACATGCCCTCATTGTCAAATACCTTTTTGTTTCTATGCCACTATAATGAGTTGCAGATCATAGCAAATATTTCCAAAATATTTATGTCCCCAATGCCCAGGATATCTCGAAACCATATATCACATAGTGGCTGTTTAAACTGGAATAGAATTTGATGAAGGCCAGCGAGGTGCCAGATTTGTTGCGAGTAAGAGCATGTGAAAAAGATATGTGCAAGTGTAGCATGACTCTGATCGCAGAAGGGGCAGACGTGATTGATGCTTACTCCCCTTCATTGGAGATTAGCTGGAGAAGATAAAGAATTTGTACAGCATCTCCAAAGAAAATAATGTACCCTACCAGGAATGCGTAGTTTCCAGAGACGATTCCAAATGGGATCTGGGCCATTACTTGAAGAGCTCGGGGAGTTTGACCCCAAAAGACTTGGATTGTTAATAATAAGATGATATGCAGATTTTACAGAGTGTCTCCCATTTTTTGAATATTGCTAAATCCAAGAGTCCGGACTTGCATGGTTTCGAAGAGGGAGTGAGAGAATTAGCTCAGCTTCAGTGTGGTCTAATACATTCTTTACCAGTTCAGTGTTTCAAGATCTAGAGCGAGGGTCAATGAGGTGCGACACTAATGCACTGAGGGTAATATTTTGCTTTTAGAACACGAGCTAGAAGAGACTCAGGAAAAGTGTGTAATCTCCATGCTTGTTTGCTGAGTATCGCTAAGTTAAATGCTTTGAGGTTACGAAATCCAAGACCACCATGACTCTTGCTTTTACAAAGATTCTCCCAAGAAGACCACTGAATTTTTTTAGTACCCCACCAAAAGTCACGAATCAGTGTATCAATATCACAAAGAAATCTGTCAGTGAGTTTGAAGCAAACCATGGCATAAGAAGGAATAGCCTGAATAACTTATTTCACTAGTATTTCTTTTCCTCCTTGAGATAGTTGCTTTTCTTTTTAGCCATCAACTCGTAATTTGATCTTGTCTCTGATAGAATTGAATACTTCTCTTTTGTTTCGCCCAACTACAGAAGGAAGGCCAAGATATTTTTGGTGGTTTTGAACTTATGGCATGCAAAGAATATCACAAATTTCCGTAGCAATAATGGGGGTCAGTGTTTGGACTAAACATCACTCCAGATTTATCCAGGTTGATTTGTTGGCAAGAAATCTTTTCATACATTTTTATTGCGCGGGCCAAGGCTCTAGCTTCTTCTTGGGTTGCTTGTCCAAATAAGAGGGTATCATCTGCAAAGAACAGATGAGAGATGCTTGGTGCATTTCTAGCAAATTTGATTCCGTGAATGCTTCCACAAATTTGTATATCCTGCAGAATGCAAGAGAAAATCTCCGAACAGATGATAAAGAGGTAAGAGGATAAAGGATCTTCTTGTCTTAGCCCTCTTTGAGGAATGAGTTTTCCGAACACATCTCCATTAAGGAGGAACGAAAGAGACGTTGTTGAAATGCATACCTTAAACATGTTGATGAAATGGTCAGGCAAGTTCATCTTCTTCAAAATAGCACAAACAAATGACCACTCAACCCGATCAAACGCCTTACTCATGTCAAGCTTCACTGGCATCAGACCTAAATTTCATGTTGTCATGTTCTTTAAAGAGTGATGGGTTTCATAAGCTACCAAGATATTGTCAGTAATTAGGCGGCCCGGGACAAAAGCAGATTGTGAATCAGAGATAAGATATGGCAGAACAACACGAAGCCTGTTAGCAAGCACTTTTGAAGCTAATTTGTATATAACATTGCACAAGTTGGTGGGACGAAATTGGTTTATAAGATCAGAATTTTTATCTTTGGGATTAAGACAATGAAAGTATCATTAACAACAGGGGATAAGCATTCATCATTGAGAAACTTGAGAATGAAATGAGTGACATCAGACCTAACAATATGCCAAAATTTACGATAGAAAATAGGACTCATACCGTCAGGGTCAGGAGATTTGAAGGGGTGCATTTGCTTGAGTGATTTGAGGACCTCATCTTTGGCTGGGCAGAATTTGGCCAGATTCTGGTTTAACAGAAAATGGCAATTGACTAATTACGTGAAAAGAAGTAATGTTAATTTACATAAATAACCTCTTAGACTAAATGCAGTTATTTTATTATATCAATGTGAATCTTCTCTCTTATTAATCATTTTTGCGTTTATCATGATTTTATTCCTTTCTACAGTATTAACTAATAACTACTTCCCATAATTTACGGAATAATAAATTGGGTTCATCGTACTTTTTAATTTAATGACGTAAATTTTATAAAATTCTAAAATGGTTTTTTTATTTAACAATTAAGGATGACATGAGATTAATTTAATCTATTGTCAAATTATATTTTTATAAATCTAATTATATTATTTAGATTGCGTATATTTTATAACATAATATAACAATACTTTTAAAGAAATATATATTAGATTCTTATATTTAATTAAACGTATCAATATAATAAAATAAAATAAAATAAATAGTAAAAATTAGCTGAGATTTGTATAAATTTGAACCCAATATGCTATAGTGGCCTTTCCTTAGGCTAGTGTTGCGTGAGAAAGAAATTATCATCGCTATAAAATGTTATCACTACTTCTATAAAATATTATCACTTTTCATTTATATTATAAATTGTTCATAAAATAATATTATCACTTTTTATTACTTGAGTATCATTTTTTATTATAAAAGTTATCACTTTTTATCTGTTTCACATAAACCCTTACTTGAAACGGTCCCACACAAGTCTTTGTTTTTTACTATTTTATTATTTTATTTATATGATAAATTTATGATTCCAACTAAGATGTACATGTGCATTGGACGATTTTAACCGTTAAAATAATTTTTAATTTAATCTCCATTATTATTAAATAAAATAATAAAATTATTTTTTTTAAGTTAAAAAATTACCCACTACCATTTAACCTATAAATAAATACAGGGTGCACCCCAAAATCACTCTAAATTTATACTAATTTGAATGTCATCGTAAATTTATATGTGTATAAATTTATTCAATAATATATATATATATATATATATATATATATATATATATATATATATATATATTTCTTATTAATTGTACAATATTTTTATAATCAACATTTTATTAATAAAACTAATAGAAAATTCCTTAACAAAGTGTATATATTTTTATTTAGTAGTGTATATGTTTTTATTCATAGGTGTATAAATTTCAAAAGTGAGTACGTTGTGCACCCAGGTGCACAAAATAAAAGTTGGTCTCTTGTGTCCACACCGCACAAGGTGTATAAAGGTACAATATTTTGTTGTAAAGAGTATATACTTTAAGTAATAAGGGTACAACATTTTGTGTTAAAGGTTTATACATACATAAAAACCTTATTAATCCTTTACTTTTTTTTATCGATAAAAGTAATTTATTAAAACAAAGAAACAGAAAGTACAAGACACTAGAGGTGCCTACTTACAATGTATGTCTACCTCAAAGGCACATAACCTCAAATACCTTTAAAGGTGTTACAGACCCAGAACTAGAGCTAAATTTATTCCCATGAATTATTATTATTTATTGATAATATACTAAATATACTTAAGCCCAAATAAATATAAATAAAAATTAAATTCAATGTTGTGATTATAAAATTTAGTGAGGATAATTTTCATTTTTTCTAAACAAGTAAGAGTGGAGTACAATAATAATAATTATATGTATATATATATATGGGGTATATTTTGGATTTGAGGTACAGTTGTACTCCTTGTTCCATTGTAAATCCAGTCATGATAATGGTGCAATGAGCTATTTCATTAATAATTTATAATATAAATAAAAAGTAATAATATTTAATAGCGAAAGTGATAATAATTTTATTATTAATTATTCATTTCACGTAATATCTTATGTGAGACAATTTTACACAAGACTTATTCATTAAAAAATATACTTCAAAATACATATAAAATATTAATGGCTAATTATACTGTGCACCTGGATGCACCCTAAGATATGGTGCACCTACTTTCAAAAACGTATACAAATATAAAAAAAAATATACAATTATGAACAAAAATATATACAATTTAATTGTTAGTTTTTTTAATGAAAAATTGAGTGTAAAAAAATATACAATTATTAAAAAATATGTATATACTATTGAATAAAAAGTTATACACATATGATGCTGATTTTTTTAATGAAAAATTTAGTGTGAAAAAATTATACAATTATTAAGAAACGTGTATACAAATAGAATAATATGTATACAAAATAGAATAAAAAATTATACACATATGGGTACACCCTTGCACCCGGGTGCACCTAATATCAACTCAATATTAATTAGTAAAATTAGTAAATGTTATTTTACTGAAAACGGTTACATCAAGTACTTACGTACGATGCGCATACAAGTTCAAACCTATCTATCCAACCTACTTAGGCCAGAGGCCTAAGGTGAATAAAAACAATACATCATGAATTCATATACAAAGATGTTATCTGAATCTTGATCCTATCTGCAATATAGTTCGGTGACAGCATCCTCGTGCTAAAGTGTAGAGTATTTCTCTCCATCCAAATGTTATAGATCATAGTAGCAAAAGTGATGTAGAGTAGCTTCCTTGCCTTGTTGCTTCTTCGAGTGTCCGTGTAAATTTTACGGAAAGCAACCGTAACTGAGTTGATTCTTCCTCTTCTCCATCCTATCCATCTCTTGACATTATCCCATATGTATGTGGTATAAGGGCACTGAAAGAAGAGATGCGATGTAGTTTCTCTATCAAATCAAAACCCACATCGTGTATCTTCTCCTGTGCACCATACCCTGTTCTTCGTGGATAATCTTTCCCGATGTACCATCCATATTCTGAAGCTGAATTTTCTTACAATCCATTTGAGCCAAATCTATTTGTATACAAAGTTGGTATCATCTATGTGCTTGCTCCTCAAGAATGCATACATTCGACTGGCTCTGAACCTTCCATTCTCACAATAATTCTGCAAAACACTCAGTACTCCTTCCTCTTCTTCATCCTTTCTTTCAATCACATTTCTAGCGGCGATCATTGTTCTCCATAGATAAGAGGAATTAGTTTTGGGGGGACGATCGCCCAATGGGTGGATGTTAGATAAACACTGTGGACCCATTTCACCCAAAGTGATGAAGCCTCCTAGTGAATGTCCCACACAGCTGCTGCTAATAAGGCTCTATTCCAAGCAAAGATGTCTTTCAACCCTAGCCCTCCTGCATTCTTAGGTTGTATTGTTGGATTATATACTAAAAGTCAAGCTTTTTGTATGAACAATGTTTTAACAATTTTTCTGAAATGATAATCATATGATCAAATGATTGCATCTTATAATTTATTTATATGTACGATGCAATAGTCCATTTACTTTATGTTGTAGAAAATATGTTGTGCGACAACACGTGGAAGATCATATTATCGGTTTCCTTATAAAGTATAAACAGATGCTCACAACCGAGATAGACGAGGACTCTGTATCGGGATGGTTGTAGTGTGGTTTGGTATTAGCTTATCTTGGCTATAGAATCACATTAGTGCACTTTGTGTGTATTGAGCAGGACCGCTTGATATCGTTCGACTTATACTGACTTATAGGAGAACTTGATCTCTGTTATTATGGATGTTCGTACTCTTAATCCTTATACAATAACCTCGACACATAGGTCAGTATGTATTTCTTTTATTCATCAATGGGTGAGATTAACATGTATTAAATCAACAAACTCGGTGAGTTGGGAAGTAGTGTTGTCTCTATAGTATGTTGTTGATTATAGAAGGAATCCGTGTCCATTATAGGTTGATGATGTCCCCTTGAGGAGCTTATAAGGATTATGTAAACACAGCTGGTGGATTTATTCCGGCATGATAATGAGGTTGAGTGGTACTACTCTTGGATGAGATATTAATTAATGGAGTTGTCAGTAACTTAATTAATTAATGGCCATTGTATATCTTAAACATAGGGAGACTAACGAGCTCATAATAAGAAGGAGCTCATAACGTAATTATGGGATTAGAACGGTAGTGCAGTAATAATATTTTAGTGGTATATATTATTATTATTGGACTTAAGTATAAGCTTTGGGCTAAGCTTGGATACTTAAGCCCAATGGAGGCCTAACTCTAATTTCTCCTCCCGATCCGTGCTGTAGCCCATATATAAGTCATCTCAGCTATCCGGAAATCCTAATTTGAGAGATTAATCACGCCTAACACTATAAAAAGGGTGAAGGAATAGCAGATTGAGAAAATCTTGAGGATCGTCGCCCACACGACGTCGAGATTGGACTTGGAAATACAGCAGAAGACTGGAAGGTTATTTGCTGCTGTTGTCTACCATCTTCTATGATTTTTATAAAATTGTACAGCAATCAGAATAGGCCATGTAATATACTGACGGAAAGCTACGGAAGAGAGAATTGTTTTAGCATATAGATCACTCAAATCCGACATGGGATGAGAGAGTAATGCCCAAAATGGTGAGACTGCACAGGTTGGTGGCGAGAATTCATCGTCTTCAACATACCCTGGTGAAAGGTAATACGTTTCTTGTTTACTTGCTTTCGCTGCTTGTTAGAAACGTATGGAACCCTAACAATTTATGTTAACCAAATGATCGAATGCCAACAATTGGTATCAGTGCTTTAGTTTCGTGGTGAAGCATGAAACGTTAGGCAAGGGTTTATGTATTTTGTGTATGATTAAGGTTATAGAACTTGGTTTCTTGGTAAACACCCTAACTGTACATGAGAGCACACGATCACCACACTGCGTTGTTACTTGATGGTCGACGATTTCACAAACCTGATGCCTTGTGGTGAAAGGGTTTTGAATTTTTTTCGTATTATATACCCTATTCATTCAATTATTAGTGGACGACTACCGACGATGGTGAAAGTGGTGGTGGCGTCACTATGAACATCGGATGGAACGCAAGACGAGATGGCAAGTGGACGGCGCACTTGGCCAGATGGTGAGAAAAGCTGTGTGCTAGGTGGCCGTGCGCTGATGTCGCTGCGCAACTTATGAGTTCTCGATTCTAGCAGTGAATGGTGTTACTAGGGTTACGCATGATCGTCAAGCATGATAGCATGGAAGTTGCTGACGAGCAGGCGGCGAGTTCACTGGAGGTCTGATGGCTGGCAATCGACGGTGGGGCCTGGTGTTGGGCAACGGCAATGGTTTAGAGTAGGGCTGGCGTAGTTTTGATCGGCTTGATGTTGTTGACAATTGGATCGTGCGGTTCAACGTGATCCGTTAGGATTTCAGATAAACGATAACAGCGGAAGCAATTAAAATTGTTTACCGTACTTTTGGGTTGGTGTAGAGGATGATCTGTAGAGAACTACCTCTGATCTTCTACTGTATGTCCCAAGTGTGATCCTGCTGTTGTGTGGGCAACAGTCTTCAGGATCTCTCAATCTGCTTCTTCCCTTGTCTCACCAAAAGAGGCGCAGGAAAAACTTAGGGTTCCAAGAAGCTGAGTTCACTTATATATACTGGGTTACAGCAGGGATCAGGAGGAGAATTGGAGTTGGGCCTCCATTGGATTAAATATCCAAGCTTAGCCCAAAGCTTATATTTAACCCAATAATAATAATAAAGTCCACTAAATTATTATTACTGCACTACCCACTCCAACCCAAAATTACGTTTTGGGCTCCTTCTTATTATGAGCCCGAAGTCTCCCCATGTTTAAGATATACAATGTCCATTAATTAATTAAGTTACTGACAACTCAAATTAATTAATATCGCATCCAAGAGTAGTACCACTCAACCTTATAAACACTTCAAAGTCCATCATGAAGTCTCTAGAGTCATATAGATATTTTGGCTGCCTCATAGGCTCCAATTTATCATCTTTCCACGATGGAGTCTGGAGTCTGAAATATATTTTTATATAACACTCCTCCAAATTATGACTCTACTTCCTAAAATTAAATATATAACCTTTGAGGTGAATTTACTTCCGTCCAATCTGACCAAAAAAATCCGAATCTATGTAATCCACAAGAAGCAGTGAATCTGCTGAGTGAGTTTATATATGATTTCAGTCCTTCTCAGGCACTTCATATATGTCTTACCACAGTTCATCATTCTTGTTCCGGGTTACATTGATACCCTCTGTTCATGCATCTAGCAAAACAGATATCCAACTTCGTTCATAGCATTCCTTAGATTAAGCTTTCTTATTCGCCGAAGTAAAAGGAACCGCTTTCATCTTCTTTATCTTCTTTTTGTGTCTTAAGACACAGTCACTAAGATAAATTCACATACTAAACGAGTATGGACTGTATCATTTTATGAAACTTGAGATAAGCATAACATCCTTTCTTGTGATCCGTATTACCGTGATCAAAAGGATATATTTTGCCTTTCTTAAGTCCATCTCTATCGCTTTATTAACCATACTCATACGCCCGATAATACTCTTTCATTGTCTCCAATGAGCAAGATACTATCTACGTATAGTACAAGAAACACCACCACGTTTCTGTCACTCTTTACAACACACAAGACTCATCCACTCATTGATTTAAATCCATGCCACTGGATTACCTAATCAAAACAGATGCTTCACGATCTCAAAGCTTGCTTTAGTCCATCGCTGGACAGTTTTAAGCTTACTATCAAAATGCTATTGGTACTTTGCAATGAATCACTCTGGTTGTTTCATATAGATGTTTTCCTCAAGACTTCCAATCAGGAAAGCTGTCTTGACATCTATCTGTTGTTCCTCATATTTCAATATGAGCAGCAATGAATAAAAGAATCAGGATCAACTTAAGCATAGCTACCAGTGAATATGTTCCCTCATAATCGAACCATTTCTTTCTGAGTACACTTTTTCGCAGCAAGCTTTGCTTCCAAGGTTTTCACCTTTCCGTATGATCCTCTTTTATTTTCTATGACCACTTCCAATGGCTTTTACACTATTTAGTGGTCTTTCAAGTTCCCAGATTTCCGTAGATTCTATTTAAACATTCATTGCAACTTACTAAGATTCCGCATTTTCATCTTGTAGTGCTACGTCGTATCCATGGGACAATACCATGTTCATTAGGGATCAAGTCTCACGACTCTCCCAAAACATATATTTTATGGGTTGTCAAACAACCCTCCCACTACGACAAGGCACAACATGTAATTGTGTATCAGACGTGACACGCGTTGCAGTTTACCTTGTGGTATATCCTCTTGTACACTTGGTACTAATACATTGTGTTTTCCTCTCAGTTCCTTTAGAACAACTCATACATGGGTTTGTGATTTATTACATAGTCCTTTTCCAAAAATCTAGTTATTGTGTTAACAATTACCCTTCAATCTTTTGGACTAAATAAATCACCCTCTAATTTTCTAGGATATCCCATATACAGACAAACATTTCACGAATTACTGTATCTAGGGCATATCCATAAAATGAATTTAATTATTCCAAATAATTCATCATTTATCTAATCATAACCATAAGAGCCTTATACCTTCTACCCACCACACCATTCAGCTGGGGCATGCCCGGTGTAGTCAACTTGAGATTTAATCTCAACTTCTGATTATTAGTTCCTAACTATCCTAAGAGGTTTTCATCATCACGATTGAATCGTAATGATATGATATATTTTCCATGACGCTTCACTGTACCAGCCTTACAATTCTTGAATTAATTCAAGAACTTAGACATGCAGTGCATCAAATAAATATGTCGATTTCCAGAATAATCTTTGAATATTCATAACCACCTCTCGCCTAGATATTTTTAGGTTCGCTTGAATCAGAATGAACTAATTCCAACATATATATCTTTGTCTCTAAACCCCACAGCCTTTAAAAGGCAGTTTATCATTTTTACTTCCAAGCAAAACTCACAAGTCTGATAGTTTCCACTTCAGATAAACCTTACGGTCTATCGGCTATCAACTTTCGAATCCTACTTAAGTAAGATGAACTAATCTTAGACGCCAAATGTATGTTTAGTTCATCTTTGAATGTTCATTTCTCTTACTAATATTAGAAGATGCATTATTAATTACTATTTGTTGCATCTGTGGGATGTGCATGATTCAAGAGTATACATATTATTCACCAACGTACTTTAACAGATCATAGCCTCATTCCTCATTACTATGACCATGTCATTTAAATGAAATGAAGTATCCATCCGTTAAAGCATAGAAACTGAAATCAAATTCTTTCTATGAAACGTACATAAAGACAATTTCTCATAATCAATCGTTTATTCTTATCATGAGATAAATAAATAACTCCCACTGCAATAGCTACTACATTTGTAGTTTTACCCATGTCATAACTATCTTATCCTTACTCAGTGATAAATATTTAGTGATTCCAGTATCTATGCACTTCGTGTCAGTAGATGCCATCACTAATCATATTTAAACAACTAGTGAATAAGATATTAAGTTTGTTCACTTTATGATGAAAATGGCTTTCATTTCCCACATGTTTTGTCAGAAGTTTCCCATCATATACATCCTCTTGTAATTCAGGTGGAACTTACTCAAAACATCTAGGCAATTATGGAGAATAAAATTGACTTAGGTTTTTCCTTCAACTTCTATTCCATAATTTTCCAATTCATTCATCAAATTCTATCATGATCTTGCGCCTTTTTAAATTACTCAAGTATCCGAAGAGTTACTTGAGACCATCATATTTCTATGAACCTCTCATCTCTTCACTAGAAACTTTAATAGGCATCATGAGATATCCTTTGTGAGAACACACATGTATTTTCTTAAGCAGTAAAATTCAAAACCAAGATTCTTTTCTAATCATTTAATTTGGACGAGTAAATATAATGTCTTTTAGTTAACAATTAGTGAAATAAAACCATTCGAAATTTAGAGAATCACAAATAAATATTCCGATCAAATCTTCGAATTTTATTCTTTTATATTGATTCCCTCAAAACAATATAAAAATAAAATTCACCGACATCTCAAGCACCGTGAGTCTGCAAGCCACGTTAGTGTGGACGTTTACAAACCCGAACATTTACAAGAGAAGGTTTTACCCATTAATTTCATTTGTCAACCTAACTTTATGAAAAAATAATTAATAGTTGGTTCCTCTTTAGCCATGCAAATAATAGCAGTGACTCCGTTGGGGAGGATACTAATTATTTATACCTAAGTGTACACCATTATTTGATCCCAAGTCCACTGCGCGAGCTTGTGTGCCTTACAGTTGGAGAAGTACACACGCTCTCTAATAGCTTCCTACAATCATCAATTATTAGTTTGCACTAGTGAACCGCACACAAACTCATCCGTTAGGGAGGAAGGCCAATGCCAACACGCAAGTTTGTGTGCCACATTACAAATAATAATTATTTAATGAAGTCAGTACCAGTGATCCGTGAATAAACTCATCCGTTAGGGAGGAAGCATATTGCCAACACGCAAGTTTACTCACATCACTTACAAACCAATAATGGAGGCCGCGGGAATTAATTTACCAATCTCCTCTCCCACTTAGTTATTTAAAACACCGATGGTTTTTAACATGCATATAATATTTAGAAATAAAATATACATAATAGCATGTTTCTATTAACAGCAATTTAAATAAATAAATCACATAGAACATGTCTTTCACATATATAACAATAATTGACAATTAAATCAATTAATCAGTTATATAACATTAATTAATTGCATAAAATGTTGGATCAAATAAATGGGTCTAGTCTACCCAAGCATCAATAGCATAAAATGAGCAGCCCATTAATTAATTAATTATACCCATTTACCCTGCCAATTTCTGCATGAATTAGCCCAATCCAAAATATGGCCCAATATTATTCCCACAATTAATTAAAACAGCAGCCCAAAACATTTTAATTAAAATTGAGCCCAATAGCCCAAAACCAAATTAAAAATAGATCAGCCATAAGTGCAAGCCCAAGCAGCAGATAAGTCCAGCAATAAAAAATTCCGAGCCCATCATCCATAAAATAGCCCCAACAGCCCATTTGCATTTAATTAAATATGGGCCCAATGGAGACAACCCATAACCAAATTAAAAAGGGTTAAGGCCCAGCAAGATCATCATATGCTGCCCTAAAACTACCGCCGCTCCTCACACAGCCAGTAAACGACCGGCGAAGATTGACGCCGCTGCTGCCGCAGCCCACCATCCAGCGACGATTCAGTGTGCCCGACAACAACCACCAGCATCAGCTGCACCTTGAAGTTGCAGTCCAGCTCCTCCGTCCTGCAATCAGTTGTCGCCAGTGCAACCTGGTGTCGCAGCTGCCAGAAACCGCCCCCCAATCGACCGGAATCGCGCTACTCTTGGCAAATAATACAGAATTATTCAAATCCTAATACATGCTTTCTATCATGCGATTATAACCAGATCATATCAAATAATCATATAATCACAATAACCCCAACCTTACGGTTCATGTTTCACCACGAAACCAACGCTCTGATACCAATTGTTGGCAATTGGATCGTGCGGTTCAACGTGATCCGTTAGGATTTCAGATAAACGATAACAGCGGAAGCAATTAAAATTGTTTACCGTACTTTTGGGTTGGTGTAGAGGATGATCTGTAGAGAACTACCTCTGATCTTCTACTGTATGTCCCAAGTGTGATCCTACTGTTGTGTGGGCAACAGTCTGCAGGATCTCTCAATCTGCTTCTTCCCTTGTCTCACCAAAAGAGGCGCAGGAAAAAACTTAGGGTTCCAAGAAGTTGAGTTCACTTATATATACTGGGCTACAGCAGGGATCAGGAGGAGAATTGGAGTTGGGCCTCCATTGGATTAAATATCCAAGCTTAGCCCAAAGCTTATATTTAACCCAATAATAATAATAAAGTCCACTAAATTATTATTACTGCACTACCCACTCCAACCCAAAATTACGTTTTGGGCTCCTTCTTATTATGAGCCCGAAGTCTCCCCATGTTTAAGATATACAATGTCCATTAATTAATTAAGTTACTGACAACTCAAATTAATTAATATCGCATCCGAGAGTAGTACCACTCAACCTTATTATCATGCCGAAAATTAATCCACTTGTAAGATTTACATGATAAACCTTATGAGCTCCTCAAGGGGACTGATGAGTGTGTAAATTCACAAGTTTGGCGCTATGTTTTGTGCTAGTTTTGGAGAGTTTTGATGTGGAAATAGGTGGAAAACCTATATATATTGTGAATTAGCATGAATCAAGTGTTAGTGGAGCTATTTGAGTGTTTTCTTAGCAAAAACGGAGTGAAAGAGCCAAGAATCGAAGAGACGGAGTCGAAGCCACGCGAACCGCCCAAGAATTAGGTAGGTTTGACCTAGTTAGAGGAGGGTTCGACCTCTCCAGCAGGTCGAACCAACGTTGCTGAACTTACAGAAGAGGATTCGACCACGACTCGAGTGGTTCGACCTGTCCATCAGGTCGAACCATGGTCGAACCAGTTCACAGGAAAGAGGATTCGACCACGACGTTTGAGTTCGACTTGCCAGTTGGTCGAATCGGGAGCGGGAGTTGTCCAGTGTTGAGGTTCGACCTGGGGTTCGACCAAGGCCTAAGTGGTTCGACCTGTCCAGAAGGTCGAACCTGTGCAGAATTCTTCCAGTAGCGGGGTTCGACCTGGGGTTCGACCTTTGGCCAGTTGTTCGACCTGTTTGACATGGTCGAACCTATGCGCGAGAACTTACCTTATCCGGATTTTCGAGTCCAAAACGCGTGAGATCACTTAGAAAGCCCATTCCAAGCCCTAGAGACGTGATTACAAGTATAAAAGGAGGCTCATACAGAGAATGAAAAGAGCTTTTGATCATCAATCATAAGAGAGACAAGAGTAGAGGTGGTGATCCATCCGGAGGGCTGTGACAGAGGTTCGCTGAAGGTTCAAGTAAGAATGATCAATCTAACCATGATTGTTCCTAGATCAATCATGGGCTAGAACCACCTTGGTAGTTCTAGGGTTATGAAAGTTTCATGATGTAATTCGTATTTCGTGTGTAAAACTCCGTACAACACTACCTGTGGTTTGTTTTATATAAGATTGCATATTTAATCCATACTCATAGTCGTTTTGTGCATCAATGATCGTTGTGTAGAGTCTGAATACATAACATGGTTATTGATTGAGTGCATTCACTACTGAGCAGGGTTTATTGTTATAATTCTAAGTGAAGGGATTCCGAAGTATTATTAGAACTGTCTTATATGAATATTCATGAATTGAATTAAATTCGGGTTGATGAATAGGATGAAGAGTATAACTTTATAGTACCTAAAAAGGGAGATCAAATCGGGTTAGATTCTAGACATAGAAGATAATTGATTATGATAGTACCTAGAAAGGGGGGTGAAGTATATCTCTTGCTCCGAGGTTATTCACACGTGTTACACGCATGTTTACTTGTGTCTATAGAGTAGATATGCATGGTTTAGTGATGCGTCCACAAACCACAGGGCAGAGTCGGACATCATCACATAAAAATACGAATTGCTAGTGAAACTGGATGACCCGACGAACTACCTATTATTTTTATTGATCACAACTCACTTTTCTCTACTCTTGCTATTTCTTTTTGCTATTTCGATTAGAAGTTATTATCCATTAAACATTTACAATTACCAAACATAGTCTAAAATATACTAGAAGATAACAAAATTGATATTTAACCGTCCCTTGGGTTCGATATTGTAACTTGGTCATCTTCGCGACTACAATTGATATCCTTATACTTGAGGATTAATTTGTGTGTTGAGAAAACCCCTATCAGGGACATCATCAACCTAGATCGGACATGGATTACTTCTACAATCAACAGCACACCATAGATACAGCACTATTTCTCAACTCACCGAGTTTGTTGATTTAATACTTATAAATCTCACCCATTGAAGAATCAAAGAAATACATACTGCCCTACGTGTCGAGGTTATTGTATAGGGATTAAGAGCACGAACTTCCATAATAACAGAGATCAAGTTCTACTATCTAGTCAGTATAAGAAGAACGATCTCAGGCGATCCTACTCAATACACACGAGTGCACTAATGTGATTCTATAGCCAAGACAAGCTAATACCGAACCACACTACAACCATACCAATAGAAAGTCCCCGTCTGTCTCAGTTGTGAGTATCTGTTTATGCTTTATAAGGAAACCGATAATATGATCTTCCGCGTGTTGTCGCACAACATATTATCTACAATATAAAGTAAATGGACTATTGCATCATGCATATAAAATAAATTATAAGATGCAATCATTTGATCATATGATTCTCATTTCAAATATTGTTATAACATTGTTCATACTAAAGCTAGGCTTTTAGTATACAATCCAACAGATGTGACTTTCGATCGTGTCAGGGTGTAGACTGATCGGGTCTGCACATTTTTTCGATCAGGTCTCCATATCAATCCAAGCGAGTCTTCCTTGATGCTGGGCAAGCTCGACGCCGGTAGCATGGATGATTGCGGTTTTCAGCAATAGACGGCGGCGCAAGAGGCACGACAGATGGTGCAATTCACGGCTGGGTGACGACATTGGTTCCTCCGGTGTTGCCATGAACAGAAAATCATGAGCTTAGTGGCGTGTGGGACAAGCCCTAGCTATTCCGAGCGGGCCTGAGGTGTTTCCGGGCGCGCCTGCAGCTGTTTCGCGCAGGTTAGCCATTCTTTTCATGACGAGTTATTATTTTGGCTGGGTCTATAACTTCGCGGCAAACGGCTGCACGATCAGACCACGGGTGTACGACTCAAGGCAGAAGACTCGACATTGCATGGGCACAAATTGTGCTGCTGGAAATTGCTACTAACAGCACGGCACCGGTAGCTGATGGCGACTGGTGAAAGCTGATCAGTGCAGGCAGAACAAACTGCCAGAGAGGACAGCACGAGTGGAGGGCTTATGGCATGACTAGTTAGCACATCCTGGCAGTGAGGCTGGCACGATCAGCTTTCGGAAGTTGGCGTGTGCGGGAGATGGAGTTAGCTGAGTGATGAGTGTGTAAATTCACAAGTTTGGCGCTATGTTTTGTGCTAGTTTTGGAGAGTTTTGATGTGAAAATAGGTGGAAAACCTATATATATTGTGAATTAGCATGAATCAGGTGTTAGTGGAGCTATTTGAGTGTTTTCTTAGCAAAAACGGAGTGAAAGAGCCAAGAATCGAAGAGACGGAGTCGAAGCCACGCGAACCGCCCAAGAATTAGGTGGGTTCGACCTGGCTGGAGGAGGGTTCGACCTCTCTAGCAGGTCGAACCAACATTGCTGAACGTACAGAGATGGATTCGACCACGACTCGGTTGGTTAGACCTGGCCATCAGGTCGAACCATGGTCGAACCAGTTTGCAAGAAGGAGGATTCGACCACGACATTGGAATTCGACTTGCCAGTTGGTCGAATCGGGAGCGGGAGTTGTCCAGTGCTGAGGTTCGACCTGGGGTTCGACCAAGGCCTAAGTGGTTCGACCTGTCCAGAAGGTCGAACCTGTGCATAATTCTTCCAGTAGCGGGGTTCGACCTGGGGTTCGACCTGTGGCCAGGGGTTCGACCTGTTTGACGTGGTCGAACCTGCGTGCGAGAACTTACCTTATCCGGATTTTCGAGGCCGAAACGCATGAGATCACTTAGAAAGCTCATTCCAAGCCCTAGAGACGTGATTACAAGTATAAAAGGAGGCTCATACAGAGAATAAAAGGAGCTTTTGATCGTCAATCGTAAGAGAGACAAGAGTAGAGGTGGTGATCCATCCGGAGGGCTGTGACAGAGGTTCGCTGAAGGTTCAAGTAAGAATGATCAATCTAACCATGATTGTTCCTAAATCAATCATGGGCTAGAACCACCTTGGTAGTTCTAGGGTTATGAAAGTTTCATGATGTAATTCGTGTTTCGTGTGTAAAACTCCGTACAACACTACATGTGGTTTGTTTTATATAAGATTGCATATTTAATCCATACTCATAGTCGTTTTGTGCATCAATGATCGTTGTGTAGAGTCTGAATACATAACATGGTTATTGATTGAGTGCGTTCACTACTGAGCAGGGTTTATTGTTATAATTCTAAGTGAAGGGATTCCGAAGTATTATTATAATTGTCTTATATGAATATTCATGAATTGAATTAAATTCGGGTTGATGAATAGGATGAAGAGTATAACTTTATAGTACCTAAAAAGGGAGATCAAATCGGGTTAGATTCTAGACGTAGAAGATAATTGATTATGATAGTACCTAGAAAGGGGGGTGAAGCATATCTCTTGCTCCGATGTTATTCATACGTGTCAAGCGCATATTTACTTGAGTCTATAGAGTAAACTTGCATGGTCTAGTGATGCGTCCACAAACCACAGGGCAGAGTCGGACACCATCACATGAAAATACGAATTGCTAGTGAAACTGGATGACCCAACGAACTACCTATCATTCTTATTGATCACAACTCACTTCTCTCTACTCTTTGCTATTTCTTTTGTTACTTCGATTAGAAGTTATTATCCATTAAACCTATTCAACTACCAAACATAGTCTAAATATACTAAAGGAATACAAAATTGATATTTATCCATCCCGTGAGTTCGATATTGTAACTTGGTCATCTTCGCGACTACAATTGATATCCTTATACTTGAGGATTAATTTGTGTGTTGAGAAAACCCCTATCAAGTTCTTGGCGCCGTTGCCGGGGATGGCGTAAAATATTTTTTTTGTATTATTTCTAGTTTATTAGGACTATTTACCTTGTTTTTTTGTTTTCTTTCTTATTCGTTTTAGGTGTATGATCACAAGATCAAAGAAAGGTAATCTTGAACCGTATAATCATGAGATTGGAGCATCATCAAGAAAGAAGAAGAAGAAGAAGAGCAAGGCAAAGACAATAGACCCAACTGAAGCTCTGAATTTTGGAGTTGAGGTTGACGAGCAGATTTCGCAAGCGATTGAGGCTACAACTGAAGTCAATTTGGAAGTAGAAACAGTCAACATGGCAGCGAATCCGGATAATCTAGCCATCCGAGAGGTTTTCAGAAATAATGGGGCTGGAAATTATGAGCTTTTAGGAGCAAGGGGAACTAACACAGCGTTCGATCTTCATCCCGCTCTTATTAGCATGATAGAAAGAAACTCCTTTTCAGGAGGGTCTTTCGAGGATCCGCAGCAGCATCTGAACAAGTTCTTGGGCTATGCAAGTACTCAAAAAGACGTAGGGGAACATGAAGATGCTAGGAAGATCTTTTTGTTCAAATTCTCGCTTACTGAAAAGGAGAGGGATTGGTACGATACTATTAATGCAGCTGAGTGCACCACGTGGGAGCAATTGAAGTTAAGGTTCTTGGAGAGGTATATGCCACCTTCGAAGGTGTTTAAGATGAAGCAAGATATTAACCAATTTGCTATCAGTGGAGGTGAGAAATTTCATGAAGCGTGGGATAGATTCAAGGACATGCTTAGGAAGTGTCCTCAACATGGGTTATCTAAAGCCCAATATATCAGTATATTCTATAATGGATTGGACTGTGAATCAAGAGTGCTTCTTGATGCTTCTTCTAATGGAGCATTGCTTATAAAGTTATCCGTTGAGGCCGAGAGATTGTTTGAAGACATATCGATAAATTCGAGGGATTGGCCTACTGATAGAGTTAGAGGTACGTATGTTCTTGGAAAGGTAGCTCAGGTTGAACAAGCAATGGTGAAAACTAAGAGAGAGGATGAGATCGTTTCGAGCTTGTCCAATATCAACAAGCTACTTGAGTCTCAACAGAAGCAGATCAGTGAGATATCTCAACGAGTGTCAATCATGCAGCAAGAGATGATGAATAATGGAACCATCCAAGACGAATTGGAGGAAGCAAATTATGCCATGGGTCAAAGTATTCAAGGAACGAGGTACCCAAATCAAGGAAACCGGAACTACCAAGGGAACTATCGAGGGAATTTTAATAATCGTGGTCCATCTGGTAGTTATCAACAGCAACCAAGGAGGCCTGAATTTTCATGGAGCAATATGAACAATGCAGTGCAACTTCCGATGGGTGTTGATCCGGGAGAAAAGGTGGAAGAAGGGAAGCCTGGTTTCGAGGATACTGTGAACCGGTACATGGTAAAGAATGATGAAAGAGTGAACCGCCTTGAGGCAAAGCTTGAGAAAAATATTGATGATCACCACAGAGATTTGTCCACTCAAGTGAAAGATCTCACATTGTTGATGGGTACAATTGCAGATAATGTGAACATATTGACTCAAACTGTAGGAAAAGGGAAGTTTTCATCTCAGAGTATAGAGAATCCGAAGTCGTGTAATGCCATCACACTGAGGTCGGGAACGCAGTACGAGGGACCGATGAGGCCAGAATCAAAGTTGGAATTTTCTAAGCCTCGGTTCGACCAGAATTCAAAGGGTTCGACCTGGCATTCAGGTCAAACCCAGGTTGAACCTCATCGTCCAGAGCACTCTGTTTTGACACAGGAGCGGTTCGACCAACACGCAGAGGGTTCGACCAACTTTTCAGGTCGAACCCAGGTCGAACCTCATCGGCCAAAGCACTCTGTTTTGATGCAGGAATGGTTCGACCATGATCAAAATGGTTCGACCAACTCTTCAGGTTGAACCCAGGTCGAACCGAAGGATAGAGATTATACAGTGAAGAGGTTCGACCAAGGGGGCAGTGGTTCGACCTCCAATGCTGGTCGAACCCAAGTCGAACCTCCGGAGCAGAATGAGATCAGTCTTCCAGGAGAGAGGTTCGACCAATACACTCCTGGTTCGACCTCTTAACCTGGTCGAACCCTAGTCGAACCTCGCCGAAATGTTTTGTTTGATGCACCTGTTGTTCCTTTTGATGTTGATGCAACTCCAGTGGTACGGAATGAGCAAAGTACAGACATAATAGCTGAGAAAAAATGGGAAAGAGCTAAGCGATTAAGAGCCGAAAAGGAGAAAGCGGAGAAGGTTGATCGTGATGAATGGGGGATTCCCAAAACAAAGATACCTCCACCGTTTCCCTACAAGCTAGTGAAGAAGGGGTTGGAAGAAAAGTTCAAGAAGTTTTCAGAGATAATGAATAAGATAAGCTTGAACATCCCTTTTTCAGAGGCAATCATGGAGATGCCATATTATTCTCGATTCCTTAAAGACATATTGATGAAGAAGCGAAGCTTAACCGGAGTTGAAACAGTAAACTTATCTGAGAATTGTAGCTCAATTATTCAAAAGAAGTTGCCACCAAAGATGAAAGATCCGGGGAGCTTTACTATTCTATGTGAGATCGGGAAGGGGCCAGCACGGCGAGCTTTGTGCGATCTAGGGGCAAGCATCAATTTGATGCCGTTGTTCATCTTTCAGAAGCTTGGTTTGGGGGAGCTGACCCCGACAACTGTTGCTCTCCAATTGACAGATAGATCAATGACGTTTCCGAAAGGTATTGTTGAAGATGTTCTTGTAAAGGTGGAGAAGCTAGTCTTTCCTGTGGATTTCCTTGTACTAGAAATGGATGATGACAAGGATAATGTTCCTTTAATCTTGGGGAGGCCATTCCTTGCTACAGCTGGAGCTATGATAGATATTCGGAAGGGAGAACTGAAGTTGAGAATGGACAAAGAAGAAGTTCTTTTCAATTTGGACAAAGCAATGAAAATGCCAATGGAGTTCCAGTGTTATAGTATTGACGTGGTGGAGGAGATTGTGAAGGAGGATATGTCTCTGATCTTGTCAAAGGATCCTCTTGAGACATGTTTGATGGAGTCTCTTACTTATCCCACTTCGGAGCTTGACGGACTTTCTAACGAGGTATGTATTGAATTTCTTGAAAACTTACTTGCTTTGGGTGATGACAGGTTTGCTTTGGAAAGAAATAAAGTAGAAGAAGTCAAATGGACCAGGAAGTACTTGCCTTTGGATAACGAAAACACTCCAGTGGAGAAAAGAAAAGAGGAGTTGAAACCATTGCCGGACCACTTGAAGTATGCTTTTCTTGGAGATAATGCACAATATCCGGTAATTGTATCTTCTTCCCTTAATGATGATCAACTTGAGGAGTTATTAGATGTCTTGAGGAAGTACAAGTCTGCAATAGGGTGGTCACTTGATGATTTGAAAGGTATTAGTCCTTCATATTGTATGCATTGGATTAGGTTGTTGGATGAAGCCAAAGCTAGTGTTCAGAATCAGCGTAGGGTGAATCCCGCAATTCAAGAGGTGATAAGGAAGCAAATTCTTACGTGGTTGGATGCTGGAATTATATATCCTATTAGTGATAGTCCCCATGTGAGTCCATTGCATGTAGTTGCTAAGAAGGGGGGCATGACTGTAGTGAAAGCTGAGGATGGAGAAGCTATAGCCACGAGAATTCCTACGGGATGGCGTACATGTGTGGATTACAGGAAATTAAATGAGAACACGTGTAAGGACCATTTCCCTCTTCCGTTTATGGATCAAATGTTGGATCGTCTTGCAGGGTATGAGTTTTATTGTTTCTTGGATGGATATTCGGGGTATAATCAAATCATGATTGCTCCCAAGGATCAAGAAAAGACCACTTTTACTTGCCCCTACGGGACCTTTGCTTTTAGGAAGATGCCGTTTGGATTGTGTAATGCGCCTGCTACTTTTCAGAGATGTATGATGGCGATTTTTGATGGTTTGATAGAGAAGATCATGGAAGTATTCATGGACGATTTTTCAGTCTTTGGTTCTTCTTTTGATATGTGTTTGTCTAACCTTGCTATTGTTTTGAAGAGGTGTCAAGAAACTAATCTTGTCTTGAATTGGGAGAAGTGCCACTTCATGGTGAAGGATGGGATTGTTCTTGGGCATCATGTTTCAGCCAAGGGATTATAGGTAGACCGTGCTAAAGTGGTGGCAATTGAGAAGCTTCCACCACCGACCAATGAAAGAGAAGTGCGGTCCTTCCTTGGACACGCCGGTTTTTACAGGAGATTCATTAAAGACTTCTCAAAATACTCTAAGCCCTTATCTCATTTACTTGAAAAGGATATTCCTTTTGTGTTTAATGATGAGTGTCTAACAGCTTTTCAAGTTTTGAAGGAGGCGCTTATTACTGCCCCTATCTTGATCACACCGGACTGGACTCAACCGTTTGTACTTATGTGTGATGCAAGTGATGTAGCATTGGGTGTGGTGCTTGGGCAGCTAAGGGAGAAGAAGTTCTGCGCCATTTACTACGCGAGTAAGACTTTCGATGCGGCACAGAAGAATTACACAGTAACTGAAAAGGAGTTTTTGGCTGTTGTGTATGCATTCGATAAGTTTCGTCAGTATTTGGTTGGCATGAAGACGATTGTGTATACGGATCACTCAGCGATTCGTTATTTGATGGAGAAGAAGGAGACAAAGCCTAGGATCATAAGGTGGATCCTACTACTGCAGGAGTTTGACTTGGAGATCCGGGATAAGAAAGGAACAGAAAATGTGTTGGCAGATCACTTGTCAAGGTTGGAGACTAGGGAGCATTGTGATAATTCTTTCGAGTATATTGAAGAGATGTTCCCTGATGAGAAGATCATGGCTGTGGCTGTTGAAGGTACCGAGCGAGCGTGTGTGGTTGCAGCGCAAGGTATGGATCCATGGTACGCGGATTATGTTAATTACATTGTCATTGGTGAAATTCCAAGGGATCTCAACCGATATCAACTTGCGAAATTTCGTAGGGAAGTTGAGACATTTATATGGTATGATCCGTTTGTTTATAAGATTTGTACAGATTCTATTGTCTGAAGATGTGTACCCAAGATGGAAATGGAAAGTGTGCTTGAGTTCTGCCATGTACAACCGAATGGAGGGCATTTCGGAGCGCAAAAGACTGCAGCTAAGGTACTTCAATCCGCTCTTTATTGGCCTATATTGTTTAGAGATAGTGAGAGCTATGTGGCGTCTTGCGATAGATGTCAGCGCATGGGTAATATAGGTAGGAGAGATGAGATGCCATTGCAGCCTAGCATAGTCGTGGAGATATTTGATGTATGGGGGATCGATTTTATGGGGCCTTTTCCCCCGTCGAATGGGTTTCTCTACATTCTTCTTGCGGTGGATTATGTTTCGAAGTGGGTGGAAGCAATTCCTACTCGTGTTAATGATTCGAAAGTTGTTTTATCTTTCCTGAAGAAACATATTTTTGCCCGTTATGGAGTTCCGAGAGCATTAGTTAGTGATGGAGGTTCTCATTTCGTCAATAAATTTCTGGAGAAGGTGCTTAAGGATTATGGTGTTAAGCATAGGGTTACTACACCCTATCATCCGCAAGCGAATGGGCAGGCAGAGGTCTCCAACCGTCAAGTAAAGCAGATTCTGGAGAAAGTGGTAGGAACTAATAGAAAGGATTGGGCTATGAAGCTTGATGATGTGTTATGGGGGTTCCGGACCGCTTACAAGACGGTGTTAGATATGTCACCGTATCAAATTGTCTATGGGAAGCCGTGCCACTTACCTGTAGAAATTCAACACAAAGCGTTTTGGGCTTTGCGTCACTTGAACTTGACCCTTAAGGATGTAAAGGAGTTGAGGATAACTCACATGAATCAATTGGATGAGTTTAGGAGTCGTGCTTACAAGAATTCAGAGATTTATAAGGAAAGAATGAAGAGGTGGCATGATTCTAAGATTTCATACAAGGAGTTCAAGCAAGGAGATGAGGTACTACTTTTTAACTCTCGTTTGAAGCTTTTTGCAGGCAAGTTGAAGTCTAAGTGGACGGGGCCATTCATGATTCATCGAGCCTTAGGAGGGGGGAGTTATGAGCTTATTGACAAAGATGGAGACGTTATCATGGCGAATGGGCATCGATTGAAGCATTATAGGTCGCCAGATGATGCGTGTGTCATTTTTGATGATACCTTGTTCTGATTTGGTACCGTCGTGACTCTACGACGTTAAACATGAGCGCTTGTTGAGAGCTTACTCTTCCGTTTTATTGCTTTATTTCTTTTGTGTGAGTAAGAAATTTTTATAGTTAAGATGCTTACTAATCGGCAATTACATCTCTTTTCAAACTTAGTTTCGACTTACGTTTTTACTAAGTTTGGGGGGGTGTGATGTTATTACCTCATTGAAGCATTGAGAGTATAATCTTTTCTTTGTATTGTTGGTTAGGGGAGTTGGTTTTTGCGGCCATATTGAAATTTTAATCGATTTTGATGTGACGATTTTTTACAACTTGCCTAATGTTCAGTGGTTTTTGGTTGTGTTTTCTTTTACGGAGATACTCATGAATGATATTATGTGGAACAATTTCAGAAGTTGTGCTTTAGATTGTACCTAATGAAGTTGTGTTGAAGTTTGAAGTATGTAGTGAATGAAGAACACTCAGTTTTGGAAATCAGGAGGAAGGTTCGACCAAGTCTAGGAGAGGTTCGACCAGAGCCAGAGGTCGAACAAAAGCAGAGGAAGTCGAACCGGCGTTGAAAGTTGTCCAGAAAGGAGGTTCGACCTAAGCCATAGTGGTTCGACCTGATCAGGAGGTCGAACCTATGGTCGAACCTGTCAGTCGGAAGCACTCTGTTTTCCAGAAGAGGGGTTCGACCAATTCAAGGAAGGTTCGACCTGTTTAGCAAGTCGAACCCCTGGTCGAACTGAGAAGATCGTTTGTCCAGAAGAGAGGTTCGACCTCGCCATCCATGGTTCGACCTGTTCAGGTGGTCGAACCCGAGGTCGAACCAAGCCAGGTACGCGATTTAAGTTCGATTTTTCAGAGGGGTTCGATCACTTTTTCAAAACACCAAACCTCGAACCCTCTTCGAACCTCTACACCCTTGCACAAATTCTTCAATTACACTTGATTTCACACTGATTACACAACACTACACCTTGAATTATCGATTCGGTCGCGGATTTGGGCGGATTTCGTCGCGAGTTAGGGCTGAAATCACAATTTTTGGTTGTTGTGTGTTCTCGATCAGTTGTTCACCATGGGCAAGTCACAAGGTATGTTTTTCCAACTCAATTACTCTAGGATTGAAGGTTTAGGTAAGAAATTCGATGTGAATGAGAGGATTGATGTTGAGTATGGTTGAATTTCATGGTGAATGTTGATATTTTGATTTGTTTCATATGAATTCTTGTTTCTTGGTTTTTGGTTGATTGATTATTGATAGAACTTGGATTTTTATGTGGATTAATCAAGGATAGAACATATCATAGAATGAGCATGTTGATTTGGTTTGAAATTGATGAAATTGAAGTAGTTCATTGAGGGAAACATGTTGAATTTTTTATTGAATTGCTTGAATTGCTTAATGCATGCTTGTTGGTTATGTTTTGATGATTAAGGAAGGTGTAATTGAAGATGTTTTGAGAATGTTGAATAAGCAAGTGGTGTTGAGATGATAGTTTGCTTGAATATGCATTGATGCTTGAAGTCTTGAGTAGAGTATGTGATGTGCTAGTATAATACTTGCTTTCTTGTCTTGTTTGTTGGATTGAAGTATTTGTTTTCAGGAAAGGGACAAGTATCAAGTAAAGAAAAAGGAAAGGCAGAGGAGGAGAGATCAAAGAAGAGGCATGACAGGCCTTCAAATTTGGACAAAGTAACAAGAAAACTGAGGCTACAAGATCGTTTACCTGATAACTTCAAGATTAGGATGCAAGATTGGGATGAGATTAAAGAGAAGTGGGAAGAAGTTTCAGACAAGATAGCTCGCACTCGATACCAAGATGATGAAGCGATGAGAATAATGAGAATAGGGGATGATGTATTTTGGATGTTTGATCAAGTAGGGATCCGACGATTCATGGAGTTGAAGAGGCCGACGTACTTCCATGTTACAGCGGAAGTAGTTTGCTCGTTTGAGATGGAGAAGGACCCGCTTGGATACCCCTATCGGTGTACGTTTCAGCTTGGTGGAGTGAGTAGGAGATGGACGTCTGAGGATTTCAACGAGCTGTTTGAGACTCCTTTGGAGATCCCTCGTTTAGAAAATGCTGCATTCAGTGTAAAGCGATTTTGGAGGGAGATCACTGGGGAGATTTGTGATTATAAGACCAGACAGGCTCGTGCTTCCACAATAAAGAACCCTGTCTTGAGGTACATGGACCGCATCCTGAGCAACACGTTATTCGCCCGCTCGGAGGGGAGTGTTGTGTCTAGAGGAGAGCTATATGCCCTGTGGTGTATGCTGAATGGAGTGAAGTTCAATGTTGGAGCCTATTTTATTGCGCAGCTGAATCGATTCAAGACCATTGGTTTTCAAAAGGTGAATATTGGAGGGTTATTGACGATCTTGGCTGAGCATTACAACTTGGATCTCACCGGCATTACACCAGTAGAAGGAGAACCTGATTTGATTATGAGCACGTGCGCGAAGGGAGGGTTTGCCCATTTTAGAAATGGAGATTGGTTTTTCACGAGAGGTCTCAAGCCTTTCGAATTTATGTTCCCCTTCGACGTGAGCAACTTGACAACTATTCGGGAAGCAAGGAATAAGCTAATGAATTCTCTTGGACACACCGCTTTATCCGTGGCAGCGAAGTCGGGTGGTGATTGGAGAGCGGTAGCACAGATGTGTGCTGAGTGGAGGATGGCTGAGTTACAGCAGATCGTTGATCAAGGAGAGTTCCGTCCACCTCAGCCACAGCAGCCTGAAGAGGAGGATCAGGTAGATGAGCAGCCGGAGATGGAGATTCCGAAAGGAGAGCAGCATGATGCGCCTCAGCATGCTCCGGTACCGCAGCAGCGGCGAGCAGTTCCAGGTACTCGGGAGCAGCTTCGCTTGATTAATGAGCAGCTGATCGCGATGGTAGCTGCACAGCAAGAGACGAACAGGCAACTCGCGCTCGCTAACGCCAACTACGCCACGCTGAACGAAAGGTACTCTGCCTTGGATGAGCGTGTTGGTAGAGTGAGTAGTCGAGTGGATATGATGGATAAGCACATTACCAGTCTGTGTCGGGCTGTGGAAAATAGAATGGATGAGGATGACGATGATGATGAGGATGATGATGCTCCTAGGGAGTAGTTTCAGGTTTTCTTTTGGCTTCTCCGATTCATCTTATCTCTCATTCTTCTTTTTATTTTTACAGATTGGGGTGTGATTCATGTGTGAGTGGCATGTACCTGATATAGTTGATCTTGTATCGTTGTTTTGTATATGGGTTATTGATTCTGTGCATTCATATGTTTACGTGTTTATTTTCATTTGGAAAGAGCATGAATAATTTGTTAAGTATATGGAATTCATGAGGAATTGATTTTGATTATGTGCTATGAGAAGTATTTGGAATTGATTACCTATGTGAGGATTTGAGCCTTTATCATGATTAATCATGATAGTTTATTCTTGAGAGAATCATTCGTATGAACGTATTCTAGAACTTGGCTTGGAGTCTTGTGTGAAACTTACAATTGATGAAATATTAGGATATGATCTTAGGCCATTTTTGATTAATTGAGTCACTTAGCCAAATTTTACCTTTCCTAATGATTTTATAAATCTTTGGTAGCCCTGTTTGAGCATTTTAAAAGCTTTTTCTTTGGCAAGACAAATATAAGAGCCTTAATTACCTTATTCGAGCTTTGAAAATACCCTATTCATTGGTAGAGAGAATAAGGTGAATAAGTGTGGAAGAAACAAAGGGAAGATGGAATGAGGTTCAGTAAGAAAAGTGCATGGTTAAATCTTGTTAGGGATAGTGCCTGAAATTGGTATCCCGAATTGCTTATACATGGGGCTTGAAGTTTTTAAGAAGCAGTCGAACGATGTTCGAGAAGGGTAGTGCCTATAACTGGTACCTGAGTAATTAAAAGAAGAATGATGTTGATGCAAGAAAGAGAAGGAAAATTGAAAATTGCAAGTGCAAGAGAAGAATTGGAGGAGAATATGAAGCCGAATGAGACATCAAGAACCTCTAAGGTAACTCTCTACTAGTGTATTAAGTTACTATGACCAAATTTTCCTACCCTTTCCAAAGAGCCAACATTACAACCTAGAAACAAGTCCTTTGTGATCCTAGTATTAATCTAATGTGAGTTGATTTTTGAGACCTTTGCCAAGCTTATGGTTACGCGTGAATATGAATTGATATGAGTGTTTATACTAGCCTATAGTGCCTCACGCACGAGCGAAAGAGAGTAAAGACTTATCTTGTCAGTGAGATTACTTAGTACTCCGAATGGTGTGTGATTGGATTGATTTTACATGAGTGACATATTTGATGCAAGTAATTCTTGTTTGATTCAATGAAGTGGCATGTGTAATATGTGTTGTACTAGATCTTGTTGAATTATACACGACTCCTGTGGTTTAAATTGGTTGCCTCGGGACGAGCAACATGTAAGTTTGGGGGTTTGATGAGTGTGTAAATTCACAAGTTTGGCGCTATGTTTTGTGCTAGTTTTGGAGAGTTTTGATGTGGAAATAGGTTGAAAACCTATATATATTGTGAATTAGCATGAATCGGGTGTTAGTGGAGCTATTTGAGTGTTTTCTTAGCAAAAACGGAGTGAAAGAGCCAAGAATCGAAGAGACGGAGTCGAAGCTGTTGGATTGTATACTAAAAGTCTAGCTTTAGTATGAACAATGTCATAACAATATTTGAAATGAGAATCATTGATCAAATGATTGCATCTTATAATTTATTTTATATGCATGATGCAATAGTCCATTTACTTTATACTGTAGATAATATGTTGTGCGACAACACGCGGAAGATCATATTATCGGTTTCCTTATAAAGTATAAACAGATGCTCACAACTGAGATAGACGGGGACTCTCTATCGGTATGGTTGTAGTGTGGTTTGGTATTAGCTTATCTTGGCTATAGAATCACATTAGTGCACTTGTGTGTATTGAGCAGGACCGCCTGAGATCGTTCTTCTTATACTGACTATATAGTAGAACTTGATCTCTGTTATTATGGAAGTTCGTGCTCTTAATCCCTATACAATAACCTCGACACGTAGGGCAGTATATATTTCTTTGATTCATCAATGGGTGAGATTTATAAGTATTAAATCAACAAACTCGGTGAGTTGGGAAGTAGTGTTGTATCTATAGTGTGCTGTTCATTGTAGAAGGAATCCATGTCCGTCATAGGTTGATGATGTCCCCTTGAGGAGCTCATAAGGTTTATCATATAAATCTTGCAAGTGGATTAATTTCCGGCATGATAATAAGGTTGAGTGGTACTACTCTCGGATGAGATATTAATTAATTTGAGTTGTCAGTAACTTAATTAATTAATGGACATTGAATATCTTAAACATGGGGAGACTATCGGGCTTATAATAAGAAGGAGCCCAGAACATAATTTTGGGATTGGACGGGTAGTGCAGTAATAATATTTTAGTGGACTATATTATTATTATTTGATTTAATTAAAAGCTTTGGGCTAAGCTTGGTTAATTAAATTCAATTGAGGCCCAGCCCAATTTCTCCTCCTGGTCCCTGCTGTAGCCCAATATATAAGTGAACTCAGCTTCCTGGAACCCTAAGATTATTCCTGCGCCTCTTTTGGGGAGAGAAGGGAAGAGAAGCAGATTGAGAGATCCTGCAGACTGTTGCCCACACAACAGCAGGATCACACTTGGGACATACAGTAGAAGATCAGAGGTAGTTCTCTGCAGTTCATCCTCTACACCAACCCAGAAGTACGGTAAACGGTTTAATTGATTCCGCTGCTTATTGTTTATCTTTTATCCTAACGATCATGTTTGAACCACACGATCCAATTGCCAACAATTGGTATCAGAGCTTTGGTTTCTTGGTGAAACGTGATTTGTTAGGCTGCTTTTGTGATTATTTGATTAATTGATTTAATCTGGATTAATCGCATGTTTATTAATGATCTGTATGAATGTGTTTATGTGAAGACAACATTTACTTTGTATTCACATAGTGCTTTGTGATCTACTGTGTTATGTGCTGTAGTGTATTTGTTTCTTTCATTGAATACATAGTACATAATTTTGGTCACACAAACACATTAATACGTCTGTCAACTGTCATCTTCCCATCCACCCCCCCTGCTCGATGGATATTTGTCGTGGCGGCGCGTGGACGCTGGAGGTGGCGGCAGGGTCTGAAAGGCGCGGACCATGACGGCTGGTGGTTGCGACCGAACCAGTTTTGTCGCTGCGGCGCTGGAAAGACGAACGGCTTCGACTGGGGGCATGGACTGGTTTGATTGTCGACGACGAGAGATGGAAGCGGCGCGACTGGACGGACCAGAACAGAAGGTCCCGGGTGAGTTCACGCCGATCCTGGTCGGATCGGAGATTATCGATGACACTCGAGACCGGTGAGCGGCGCTGATGATCCCGATCGACAAAGAGCTCCGGCTGGGCGGATCGAGATAGGTCGAGACAGATCCAGGCGGATCGGGACTGGTCGACGAAGGATCTGGCGGCGCTGGTGGTGGCACTCGGCTGACCGGCGATGGCTGTGGAGCGACTGCCTGCGGGGTTGGTGTAACAAGCGCGGCGGCGCTGGTCTGATTCGTGCCTCGCCGGTGACGCGCTGATCTTCAAGCGCGTCTGTGTGCGTGGTCACGGCGGCAGCGGCGCCTGGCTGCTGGGCGTTGCGCTCGATGCGGACAGTTGGCGCCATTCTGGTGGGCTGTGGCAGGCAGCGGCGGCGGATAGTGCTCGACTGGCGAGGCGTGGTCGCGGTAGGCGGGTGCAGTTAAGAGGTCTTCGGCGGTGGGCTAACGGCAAAATTTATGGTGGACTGTTGGCGGCGGCGCCGGCGGCAGTGACAGCGGCGCCTGGTTGCGCCGGATATCGCCTGAGAAGATGAGGAGCTTCGGCGGCTGGTAGATTAGGGCAGCAAGCAAATGGGCTGGGCCATTTTTTAATTGCTGGCCAATGGATTTTGGGCCTGTGTACAGTTGGGCCCATTTTATTTGAGCTGGCAATGGGCTTGTTGTGTTGGGTGTCTTAGCTAGGCCTTGTTTTAATTTGTTTTGGGCTTGGTTTGCTGGGCCCAAATTTTAATTAAAATGGATATGGGCTGTTGGACCTTAAATCCCAATTCAGTAATTAATAGTGGGCTGCTCATTTTTTTTTAATTTGGTTTTGGGCTTTTGGGCCCAATTTTAATTAAAATGGTAATGGGCTGCTGGGCCAATATTATTTGCTGGTTTTAATTAATTGTGAGTAATGGGCCAAGCATAATAAATTAATTTTATTAATGGACTAATTTTGTGCTAGTGGGCTTGGTGGACTTAATTTAATTTTGGGTTAAGATTATGGGCCATGGATAATGAGCTTGATTAATTATTTAATTTGTTTCTCATTTTGTGCTTATTTGTTGTTCTTGGGCCCAAATTGATTGATCCACTAATTATGCAATTAATTAATGTTATATAACTGATTAATTGATTTAATTGTCAATTATTGTTGTATATGTGACAGGCATGTTCTATGTGATTTATTTATTTAAATTGTTGTTAATAGAAGCATGTCTAAGTTGTATATTTTATTCTGGAATATTATATGCATGTTAAAACCCTCGGTAATTAAATAACTAAGTGGGAGAGGGGATTGGTAATAAATTTCTGCGGCCTCCATTATTGGTTTGTTAGCGATGTGAATAGACTTGCGCGTCGGCATTAGAGCCTTCCTCCCCATCGGATGAGTTTATTCATGGATTGCTGGAACAGACTTCATTAAATAATTACGTTTGTAATGTGATGCATATGAACTTGCGTGTTGGCTTAGACCTTCCTCCCTATCGGATGAGTTTATATGCGGTTCACTGGTACAAACTTGTAATTGATGACTGTAGGAAGTTATCCGAGCGCGTGTGTACTTCTCCATCTGTAAGGCACACAAGCTTGGGCCGCGGACTTGGGGTCAAATAATGGTGTACACTTAGATGTAAATAATAAGTATCCTCCCCATCGGAGTCACTGCTTTTATTTGCATGGCTAAAGAGGAACCGACTATTAATTATTTTGTCATAAAGTTAGGTTGACAAATGAAATTAATGGGTAAAACCTTCTCTTGTAAATGTTCGGGTTTGTAAACGTCCACACTATCGTGGCTTGCAGACTCACGGTGCTTGAGATGTCGGTGAATTTTATTTTATATTGTTTTGAGGGAATCAATATAAAAGAATAAAATTCGAAGATTTGATCGGTAAATTTATTTGTGATTCTCTGAATTTCGAATGGTTTTATTTCACTAATTGTTAACTAAAAGACATTATATTTACTTGTCCAAATTAAATGATTAGAAAAGAATCTTGGTTTTGAAAATTACTGCTTAAGAAAATACATGTGTATTCTCACAAAGGACGTCTCATGATGCCTATTAAAGTCTCTAATGAAGAGATGAGAGGTTCATAGAAATATGATGGTCTCATGTAACTCTTCGGATACTTGAGTAAGTTAAAAGGCAGAAGATCATGGTTGTATTGATGAATGAATTGGAAAAGCTTGGAATAGAAATTGAAAGGGAAACCTGAATCAATTTATTCTTCACAATTTGCCTGGATGTTTTGTGCAAGTTCTACCTGAAATACAAAAGGTTGTATATGGTGGGAAACTTCTATACAAAACATGGGGCAAAAGAAAGCCAATTTTCATCATGATGTGAACAAATTTAACATCTCATTTACTAATGGTTTAAACATGATTAGTGATGGCATCTACTGATACGAAGTATGTAGATACTGGAATCACTAAATGTTTATCACTGAGTAAGGATAAGAAAGTTAATAATATGGGTAAAACTACAAAGGTAGTGACTATTGCAGTGGGAGTTGTTTATTTATCTCATGATAAGAATAAACGATTGATTATGAGAAATTATCTTTACGTACGTTTCATAGAAAGAATTTAATTTTGGTTTCTATGCATTAACGGATGGATACTTCATTTCATTTAAATGGCATGGTCATAGTAATGAGGAATGAGGCTATAATCCGATAAAGTACGTTGGTGGATAAAAAGTATACTCTTGAATCATATACATTCCACAGATGCAATAAATAGTAATTAAATAAGGCATCTTCTAATATAAGTAAGAGAAAGGAACCTTCGGAGATGAACTAAACATACATTTGGCGTCTAAGACTAATTCATTTTACTTAAGTAGGATTCAAAAGTTGATAGCCGATAGACCGTAAGGTTTATCTGAAGTGGAAACTATCGGACTTGCGAGTCTTGCTTGGAAGTAAAAATGATTAACTGCCTTTTCAAGGCTGTGGGGTGTAGAGCCAAAGATATATATGTTGGAATTAGTTCATTTTGATTCAAGCGAACCTAATATTATCCAGGCGAGAGGTGGTTATGAATATTCAAAGATTATTCTGGAAACCAATATATTTATATGATGCACTGCATGTCTAAATTCTTTGATTAATTCAAGAATTGTAAGGCTGGCACAGTGAAGCGTCATGGAAAATATATTAAGTCATTACGATTCAATTATGATGGCGAATACCTCTTGGGATAGTTAGGAGCTATTGATCAGAAGTTGAGATTAAATCTCAAGTTGACTACACCGGGTATGCCCCAAACTGAATGGTGTGGTGGATAGAAGGAATAAGGCTCTTATGGTTATGATTAGATAGATGATGAATTATTTGGAATAATTAAAATTCATTTTATGGATATGCCCTAGAAACAGTAATTCGTAAAACATTAGTATGTTTGTGGGACATCCTGGAAAAATGAAGGTTGATTTATTTAGCCCAAAAGATCAAAGGGTGACTGTTAAATACAATCACTAGTTTTTTGGAAAAGGACTATGTAATAAATCACAAGCCCATGTATAAGTTGTTCTAAAGGAAGTGAGAGGAAAACACTAAGTATAAGTACCAAGTGTACAAGAAGATATACCACAAGGTAAACTGCAACACGTGTCACGTCTGATACACAATTACATGTAGTGCCTTGTCGTAGTGGGAGGGTTGTATGACAACCCATAAATATATGTTTTGGGAGAGTCGTGAGACTTGATCCCTAGTAAATATGGTATTGTCCCACGGATACGACATAGCACTACAAGATTAAAATGCGGAATCTTAGTAAGTTGTAATGTATGTTGAAATAGAATCTACGGATTCTATATTAAGTCTGGAGCTTGAAGGATCACTAAAATGGTGTAAAAGCCATTGCAAGTGGTCATAGGAAATAAAAGAGGATCATACAGAAAGGTGAAAATCTTGGAAGCAAAGCTTGTTGCGAAAAGGTGTACTCAGAAAGAAATGGTTCGATTATGAGGAAACATGTTCGCTGGTGGCTATGCTTAAATTGATTCGGATTCTTTTATTCATTGCTGCTCATATTAAATTATGAGGAACAGCAAATAGATGTCAAGACAGCTTTCCTGATTGGAAGTCTTGAGGAAAACATCTATGTGAAGCAACCAGAGTGATTCATTGCAAAATACTAATAGCATTTTAATAGTAAGCTTAATATTGTCCAGCGATGGACTAAAGCAAGCTTTAAGATCATGAAGCATCTGTTTTGATTAGGTAATCCAGTGGCATGGATTTAAATCAATGAGCGGATGAGTCTTGTGTGTTGTAAAGAGTGACGGAAACGTGGTGGTGTTTCTTGTACTATACGTAGATAGTATCTTGCTCATTGGAGACAATGAAAGAGTATTATCGGGCGTATGGGTACGGTTAATAAAGCGGTAGTGATGAAGGACTTAAGAAAGGCAAAATACATCCTTTTGATCACGGTAATACGGATCACAAGAAAGGATGTTATGCTTATCTCAAGTTTCATAAAATGATACAGTCCATACTCGTTTAGCATGTAAATTTATCTAAGTGAATGTGTCTTTGAGACACAAGAAGAAGAAATAGTAGATGAAAGCGGTTCCTTATGCTTCGGCGAATAAGGAAGCTTAATCTAAAGAATGCTATGAACGAAGTTGGATATCTGTGTTGCTGAACACATGAACAGAAGATATCAACGTAACCCGGAACAAGAATGATGAACTGTAGTAAGACATATATAAAGTGCCTGAGAAGGACTGGAAATTATATGTGGATTTACTAGACAGATTCACTGCTTCTTGTGGATTACGTAGATTCAGATTTTTTAGTCAGATTGGACGGCAGTAAATTCTCCTCAAAGGTTATGTGTTTAATCTTAGGAAGTAGAGTCATAATGTGGAGGAGTGTTATATAGAAATATATTTCAGACTCCGGACTCCATCATGGAAAGATGATGAATTGGGGCCTATGAGGCAGCCAAAGTATCTATATGACTCTAGAGACTTCATGATGGACTTTGAAGTGTTTCTAAGTTTGCCCAAGGTAATCACAATTTACATTGATGATATTGGTGCAGTTGCAAAATTGAAGAAATCACAAGTCCATAAGGCAATTAAACACATGGAGCGCGAGTACCACCTGTTACGAGAAATCGTATGATGAGGGGAAGGTTGTTGTCGCCTAGATTGCATCGGATGATGACCTAGTAAACCATTTACAAGGACCTTAAGGCGAGAGCTTTTAATGATCGTGTAAGTGGGAGTAGGAATCAGATGTATGGCAGAAGACATGGCAGCATAGTCTTTTAGTATAAGTGGGAGATTGTTGGATTGTATACTAAAAGTCTAGCTTTAGTATGAACAATGTCATAACAATATTTGAAATGAGAATCATTGATCAAATGATTGCATCTTATAATTTATTTTATATGCATGATGCAATAGTCCATTTACTTTATACTGTAGATAATATGTTGTGCGACAACACGCGGAAGATCATATTATCAGTTTCCTTATAAAGTATAAACAGATGCTCACAACTGAGATAGACGGGGACTCTCTATCGGTATGGTTGTAGTGTGGTTTGGTATTAGCTTGTCTTGGCTATAGAATCACATTAGTGCACTTGTGTGTATTGAGCAGGACCGCCTGAGATCGTTCTTCTTATACTGACTATACAGTAGAACTTGATCTCTGTTATTATGGAAGTTCGTGCTCTTAATCCCTATACAATAACCTCGACATGTAGGGCAGTATATATTTCTTTGATTCATCAATGGGTGAGATTTATAAGTATTAAATCAACAAACTCGGTGAGTTGGGAAGTAGTGCTGTATCTATGGTGTGCTGTTGATTGTAGAAGGAATCCATGTCCGTCATAGGTTGATGATGTCCCCTTGAGGAGCTCATAAGATTTATCATGTAAATCTTGCAAGTGGATTAATTTCCGGCATGATAATAAGGTTGAGTGGTACTACTCTCGGATGAGATATTAATTAATTTGAGTTGTCAGTAACTTAATTAATTAATGGACATTGAATATCTTAAACATGGGGAGACTATCGGGCTTATAATAAGAAGGAGCCCAGAACATAATTTTGGGATTGGACGGGTAGTGCAGTAATAATATTTTAGTGGACTATATTATTATTATTGGATTTAATTAAAAGCTTTGGGCTAAGCTTGGTTAATTAAATTCAATTGAGGCCCAGCCCAATTTCTCCTCCTGGTCCCTGCTGTAGCCCAATATATAAGTGAACTCAGCTTCCTGGAACCCTAAGATTATTCCTGCGCCTCTTTTGGGGAGAGAAGGGAAGAGAAGCAGATTGAGAGATCCTGCAGACTGTTGCCCACACAACAGCAGGATCACACTTGGGACATACAGTAGAAGATCAGAGGTAGTTCTCTGCAGTTCATCCTCTACACCAACCCAGAAGTATGGTAAACGGTTTAATTGCTTCCGCTGCTTATTGTTTATCTTTTATCCTAACGATCACGTTTGAACCACACGATTCAATTGCCAACAGAAGCCACGCGAACCGCCCAAGAATTAGGTGGGTTCGACCTGGCTGGAGGAGGGTTCGACCTCTCCAGCAGGTCGAACCAACGTTGCTGAACGTACAGAGATGGATTCGACCACGACTCGGTTGGTTCGACCTGGCCATCAGGTCGAACCATGGTCGAACCAATTTGCAAGAAGGAGGATTCGACCACGACGTTGGAGTTCAACTTGCCAGTTGGTCGAATCGGGAGCGGGAGTTGTCCAGTACTGAGGTTCGACCTGGGGTTCGACCAAGGCCTAAGTGGTTCGACCTGTCCAGAAGGTCGAACCTGTGCAGAATTCTTCCAGTAGCGGGGTTCGACCTAGGGTTCGACCTGTGGCCAAGGGTTCGACCTGTTTGACGTGGTCGAACCTGCGTGCGAGAACTTACCTTATCTGGATTTTCGAGGCCGAAACGCGTGAGATCACTTAGAAAGCCCATTCCAAGCCCTAGAGACGTGATTACAAGTATAAAAGGAGGCTCATACAGAGAATAAAAGGAGCTTTTGATCGTCAATCGTAAGAGAGACAAGAGTAGAGGTGGTGATCCATCCGGAGGGCTGTGACAGAGGTTCACTGAAGGTTCAAGTAAGAATGATCAATCTAACCATGATTGTTCCTAAATCAATCATGGGCTAGAACCACCTTGGTAGTTCTAGGGTTATGAAAGTTTCATGATGTAATTCGTATTTCGTGTGTAAAACTCCGTACAACACTACTTGTGGTTTGTTTTATATAAGATTGCATATTTAATCCATACTCATAGTCGTTTTGTGCATCAATGATCGTTGTGTAGAGTCTGAATACATAACATGGTTATTGATTGAGTGCGTTCACTACTGAGCAGGGTTTATTGTTATAATTCTAAGTGAAGGGATTCCGAAGTATTATTAGAACTGTCTTATATGAATATTCATGAATTGAATTAAATTCGGGTTGATGAATAGGATGAAGAGTATAACTTTATAGTACCTAAAAAGGGAGATCAAATCGGGTTAGATTCTAGACGTAGAAGATAATTGATTATGATAGTACCTAGAAAGGGGGGTGAAGCATATCTCTTGCTCCGATGTTATTCACACGTGTCAAGCGCATATTTACTTGAGTCTATAGAGTAAACTTGCATGGTCTAGTGATGCGTCCACAAACCACAGGGCAGAGTCGGACACCATCACATAAAAATACAAATTGCTAGTGAAACTGGATGACCCAACGAACTACCTATCATTCTTATTGATCACAACTCACTTATCTCTACTCTTTGCTATTTCTTTTGTTATTTCGATTAGAAGTTATTATCCATTAAACATATTCAACTACCAAACATAGTCTAAATATACTAGAGGAATACAAAATTGATATTTATCTGTCCCGTGGGTTCGATATTGTAACTTGGTCATCTTCGCGACTACAATTGATATCCTTATACTTGAGGATTAATTTGTGTGTTGAGAAAACCCCTATCACTGAGCGAACAGCACATGTTGCCGTTTGGGTAGTGCACGATGTTGGGCAAAGCATCGGGTGAGTAGAAAGTTGCGCTCGTTCAGCACCGTGCATGGGTGTGAATCGCATTGGGTTTGCACGGTGAATGGGCGGCTAGGTGTGAGGATGTCGGGCAGGGTGCCGGAGTTGTGGAGTAGGTTGGTAGATAAGGAATTGGAGAAATTTTCTACGTAAGATTCTTCCAGAATTTCATTTAGGTTAATGAAAAATTGAGTGTAAAAAATATACAATTATTAAAAGATATGTATACACTATTGAATAAAAAGTTATACACATAGGATGCTAATTTTTTTAATAAAAAATTTAGTGTGAAAAAATTATACAATTATTAAGAAACGCGTATACAAATATAATAATATGTATACAAAATAAAATAAAAAGTTATACACATATGGGTGCACCCTTGCACCGCACCCGGGTGCACCTAATATCAACTCAATATTAATTAGTGAAATTGGTAAATATTATTTCACTGGAAATGGTTACATCAAGTACTTACGTACGATGCGCATACAAGTTCAAACATATCTATCCAACCTACCCAGGCCAGAGGCCTAAGGTGAATAAAAATAATACATCATGAATTCATATACAAAGATTTTATCTAAATCTTGATCCTATCTGCAATGTGGTTCGGTGACAGCATCCTCGTGTCAAAGTGTAGAGCATTTCTCTCCATCCAAATGTCATAGATCATAGTAGCAAAAGTGATGTAGAGTACCTTCCCTGCCTTGTTGCTTCTTCGAGTGTCCATATAAATTTTACGGAAAACAACCGTAATTGAGTTGATTCTTCTCCATCCTATCCATCTCTTGACATCATCTCATATGTATGTGGTATAAGGGTACTGAAAGAAGAGATGCGATGTAGTTTCTCTATCAAAGCAAAACCCACATCGTGTATCTTCTCCTGTGCATCATACCCTATCTTTCGTGGATAATCTTTCCCGATGTACCATCCATATTCTGAAGCTGTATTTTCTTACAATCCATTTATGCCAAATCTATTTGTATACAAAGCTAGTATCATCTATGTGCTTGCTCTGTTGGCAATTGGATCGTGTGGCTCAACGTGATCCGTTTAGGACTTCAGGCAAACAATCACAGCGGAAGCAAAAATAATGTTTACCGTACTTCTGGGTTGATGTAGAGGATGAATCGCTGCAGTGAACTACCTCTGATCTTCTACTGGATGTCCCAAGTGTGATCCTGCTGTTATGTGGGCAACAGTCTGCAGGATCTCTCAATCTGCTTCTTTCCCTTCTCACGTCAAAAGAGGCACAGGAAAATCTTAGGGTTCCAAGAGGCTGAGTTCACTTATATACTGGGCTACAGCAGGGATCAGGAGGAGAATTGGAGTTGGGCCTCCATTTGATTAAATATCCAAGCTTAGCCCAAAGCTTATATTTAATCTAATAATAATAATAAAGTCCACTAAATTATTATTACTGCACTACCCACTCCAACCCAAAATTACGTTTTGGGCTCCTTCTTATTATGAGCCTGAAGTTTCCCCATGTTTAAGATATACAATGTCCATTAATTAATTAAGTTACTGACAACTCAAATTAATTAATATCTTATCCGAGAGTAGTACCACTCAACCTTATTATCATGCCGGAGATTAATCCACTTGCAAGATATACATGATAAACCTTATGAGCTCCTCAAGGGGACATCATCAACCTATGTCGGACATGGATTCCTTCTACAATCAACAGCACACCATAGATACAACACTATTTCCCAACTCACCAAGTTTGTTGATTTAATACTTATAAATCTCACCCATTGATGAATCAAAGAAATACATACTGCCCTACGTGTCGAGGTTATTGTATAGGGATTAAGAGTCAAGACAAACTAATACTAAATCACACTACAACCATGCCAATAGAGAGTCCTCGTCTATCTCGGTTGTGAGCATCTGTTTATACTTTATAAGGAAACCGATAATATGATCTTCCGCGTGTTGTCGCACAACATATTATCTACAGTATAAAGTAAATGGACTATTGCACCGTGCATATAAATAAATTATAAGATGCAATCATTTGATCATATGATTCTCTTTTCAAATATTGTTATAAAATTGTTCATACTAAAGCTAGACTTTTAGTATACAACCCAACAATCTCCCATTTATACTAAAAGACTATGCTGTCATGTCTTCTGCCATACATCTGATTCCTACTCCAACTACACGACCATTAAAAACTCTTGCCTTAAGGTCCTTGTAAATGGATTTAATAGGTCATCATCCGATGCAATCTAGGCGACAACAACCTTCCCCTCATCATAGGATTTCTCGTAACAGGTAGTACTCGCGCTCCATGTGTTTAATTGCCTTATGGACTCGTGATTCCTTCAAGTTTGCAACTACACCATTATCATCAATGTAAATTGTGATAACCTTGGGCAAACTTAGAAACACTTCAAAGTCCATCATGAAGTCTCTAGAGTCATATAGATACTTTGGCTGCCTCATAGGCTCCAATTTATCATCTTTCCACGATGGAGTCTGGAGTCTGAAATATATTTCTATATAACACTCCTCCAGATTATGACTCTACTTCCTAAAATTAAACACATAACCTTTGAGGTGGATTTACTGCCGTCCAATCTGACTAAAAAAAATCCGAATCTCCGTAATCCACAAGAAGTAGTGAATCTGCCCAGTAAGTTTATATATGATTTCAGTCCTTCTCAGGCACTTCATATATGTCTTACCACAGTTCATCATTCTTGTTCCGGGTTACATTGATACTCTCTGTTCATGCATCTAGCAAAACAGATATCCAACTTCGTTCATAGCATTTCTTAGATTAAGTTTCCTTATACGCCGAAGCATAAGGAACTGCTTCCATCTCCTTTATCTTCTTTTGTGTCTCAAGACACATTCACTAAGATAAATTCACATGCTAAACGAGTATGGATTGCATCATTTTACAAAACTAGAAATAAGCATAACATCCTTTCTTGTGATCCATATTACCGTGATCAAAAGGATATGTTTTACTTTTATTTTCGTCTTTCATCTCTACTGCTTTCTTATCCATACCCATACGCCCGACAATATTCTTTTACTATCTCCAATGAGCAAGATATTATCTATGTATAGTACAAGAAACACCACCACGTTTTCGTCACTCTTTATAACACACAAGACTCATCTGTTTATTGATTTAAATCCATGCCACTGGATTACCTAATCAAAACAGATGCTTCACGATCTCAAGGCTTGCTTTTAGCCCATCGCTGGACACTTTCAAGCTTACTATCAAAATGCTATTAACACTTTGCAATGAATCACTCTGGTTGCTTCACATAGATGTTTTCCTCAAGACTTCCAATCAGGAAAGCTGTCTTGAAATCTATTTGTTGTTCCTCATAATTCAATATGTGAAGCAATAAATAAAAGAATCCGGATCAACATAAGCATAGCTACCAGCGAACCTTTTCGCAACAAGCTTTACTTCCAAGGTTTTCACCTTACCGTATGATCCTCTTTTATTTCCTATGACCACTTCCAATGGCTTTTACACTATTTAGTGGTCTATCAAGTTCCCAAACTTAATTTAGAATTCATAGATTCTATTTCAACATTCATTGCAACTTACTAAGATTTCGCATTTTAATCTTGTAGTGCAACGTCGTATCCCTGGGATAATACCATGTTTACTAGGGATCAATTCTTACGACTTTCCCAAAACATGTATCTCACTGGTTGTCGAATAACCCTCCCACTGCGACAAGGCACTACATGTAATTGTGTATCAGACGTGACACGTGTTGCAGTTTACCTTGTGGTATATCCTCTTGTACACTTGGTACTTATACTTTGTGTTTTCTTCTCACTACCTTTAGAACAACTCATACATGGGTTTATGATTTATTACATAGTCCTTTTTCAAAAAAACTGGTGTTTGTGTTGACAATCACCCTTCGATTTTTTGAACTAAATAAATCACCCTTAATTTTTCTAGGATGTCCCACAAACAGACAAAACATTTTACGAATTACTGTATCTAGGGCATATCCATAAAATGAATTTAATTATTCCAAATAATCCATCATCTATCTAATCATAACCATAAGAGATTTACACCTATCCACCACACCATTCAGCTGGGGCTCACCTGGTGTAAACTACTTGAGATTTAATCTCAACTTCTGATCAATAGCTACTAACTATCTCAAGAGGTATTTGCCATCATGATTAAATCGTAATGACTTAATATATTTTCCATGACGCTTCACTGTACCAGCCTTGCAATTCTTGAATTAATCAAAGAACTTAGACATGCAATGCATCAAATAAATATATTGGTATCTAGAATAATCATCGAATATTCATAACCATCTCTCGCCTGGATAATATTAGGTTCGCTTGAATCAGAGTGAACTAATTCCAACATATATATCTTTGGCTCTACACCCCACAGCCTTGAAAAGGCAGTTAATCATTTTTACTTCCAAGCAAGACTCGCAAGTCTGATAGTTTCCACTTCAGATAAACCTTACGGTCTATCGGCTATCAACTTTTGAATCCTATTCAAGTAAAATGAACTAATCTTATACGCCAAATGTATGTTTAGTTCATCTTTGAAGGTTCCTTTCTCTTACTAATATTAGAAGATGCATTATTAATTACTATTTGTTGCATCTGTGGGATGTACATGATTCAAGAGTATACACATTATCCACCAACGTACTATTACAGATTATAACCTCATTCCTCATCACTATGACCATGTCATTTAAATAAAATGAAGTATCCATCCGATAATGCATAGAAATCGAAATCAAATTCTTTCTATGAAACGTACGTAAAGATAATTTCTCATAATCAATCGTTTATTCTTATCATGAGATAAATAAACAACTCCCACTGCAATAGTCACTACCTTTGTAGTTTTTACCCATGTTATAACCATCTTATCCTTACTAAGTGATAAACATTTAGTGATTCCAGTATCTACACAGTTCGTGTCAGTAAATGCCATCATTAATCATGTTTAAACCACTAGTAAATAAGATATTAAATTTGTTCACATCATGATGAAAATGGCTTTTCTTTACCACATGTTTTGTCAGAAGTTTCCCACCATTTACATCCTCTTGTAATTCAGGTGGAACTCACTCAAAACATCTAGGTAATTATGGAGAATAAAATTGACTTAGGTTTCCCTTTCAACTTCTATTCCATATATTTCTAATTCATTCATCAAATTCTATCATGACCTATCACCTTTTAAATTACTCAAGTATCTGAAGAGTTACATGAGATCATCATATTTTTATGAACCTCTCATCTCTTCACTAGAGACTTTAGAAAAATATCATGAGACGTCCTTTGTGAGAACACACTTGTATTTTCTTAAGCAGTAAAATTCAAAACCAAGATTCTTTTCTAATCATCTCATTTAGACAAGTAAATATTATTTCTTTTAGTTAACAACTAGTGAAATAAAACCATTTGAAATTCAGAGAATCACAAATTAATTTACCGATCAAAACTTCAAATTTTATCCTTTTATATTGATTCCCTCAAAATAATATAAAAATAAAATTCACCGACATCTCAAGCACCGTGAGTCTGCAAGCCACGTTAGTGTGGACGTTTACAAACCCGAATATTTATAAGAGAAGGTTTTACCCATTAATTTCATTTGTCAACCTAACTTTATGACAAAATAATTAATAGTCGGTTCCTCTTTAGCCATGCAAATAATAGCAGTGACTCCGTTAGGGAGGATACTAATTATTTACATCTAAGTGTGCACCATTATTTGATTCCAAGTCCACTGCCCAAGCTTATGTGCCTTACTGTTGGAGAAGTACACACGCGCTCAGATAACTTTCTACAACCATCAATTATATAAGTTTGTACTAGTGAACCGCATATAAGCTCATCCGTTAGGGAGGAAGGCAATATAGCCAACGCGCAAGTCCATATGCATCACATTACAAATAATAATTATTTAAAGAAGTTTGTACCAGTGATCCGTGAATAAACTCATCCGCTAGGGAGGAAGGCTCTATTGCCAACGCGCAAGTTTACTCACATCACTTACAAACCAATAATGGAGGCCGTGGGAATTAATTTACCAACCCCCTCTCCCACTTAGTTATTTAAAATACCAAGGGTTTTTAACATGCATATAATATTCCATAATAAAATATACAATCTAGCATGCTTCTATATCAATTAATTTAATAATTAAACCACATAGAACATGCTTCCATATATAATAATTAATTGTCAATTAAAACAATTAAACCAATTATATATATCAAGAATTAGAGCATTAAAGGATCAGCAATTGGGCCCAGCAAGCCCAACAGCAGGAATAATCACAATAACATGAGCAGCCCATAATTTAATTATGCAAGCCCAAAAAAAATCACTCCTGCAAGTCCCAACTGAACCAGCCCAAAACTTCAGCAAGCCCACAAAAGCCAACCCAATACTTAGCCAAAACAAATAAATCAGGCCCAAAGTATAAAAGGGCCAAGGGCCTGCCTACCCCATCCTTGTGCCCTAACACCCTCACAGCCGCACAAGCAGCATCGAGTCTGCACCAGAGCTACCAGCCGCTGCTTCCACCGGCGGCCGTGCCAGTCACCCATATTCGCCGACGAAAAACGTATCCCTCTAGTGCACCGCACATCCAGAAAGCTAAAGTCGAGTGCTTCTCCTCCGATGCCGCAATCTTCATCATCCGCGACCTGCCATCGCACGGCAGACACCACCTGACTCCTACTCCCGGCGAGCGCCCCGATAGCTGCCGACAGCGCCTTGCACTATTGGAGGTGCCCGCTGCTTTCGGGGTGGTGCAGTCAGTCACCGGATGAGATCTGCCACCGATTGCGCCGCCCAAGGCCACTACCGCCCAGAACGGTATCGATCGGGATCCGCCATCACCAGCTTCGTCAGCTCCGCCAGAGCCGCCACCTGCCGCCGCTCGCCGCCGCTTGACGATAACACAGGCGCTCAATCAAACAACAGATCTGTCGACTCCAGCAACTTCTCCCTCATTGCCACCACCCGACACTGTCACCCGAACGCCCGCCGTGAGGCTCGCCCAGAAATGGGTTCGCCATTGACCAGACGTGCACCGGTCTATCGATCACAACCGATCTGCTATGCACTCGTCCGCTGTCCAGGTTTGAGGCCACTCGACGTCTCTCCAGTCACATCCCATCGCTGACCTCGCCGCCTCCAGCCGTGCAACAGAGATCCAGCAGCCATGACGCCGAGCGCCATCGAGCGCTCCTTTACGCCCGCGCTGACATCATCGCAATCATCGTTCACGTTTTTCTCAGATCGTTGATGGAGTTTCACGGTAGATTCATTGTCCATGGACCACGATCACAACGTTCTCACGATGGAATAGTCGTGTGTATGAATCGTGTTCAATTATGTACAATTATCAACCAATACAGCCAAATGAAAAATCGACAAAAGCACATATGATATACACACATATATAATCTATAATCTCATGCTTTTCCATCGACAATAAACACATGTATTGGAATAAAACCCTACCTAACGTGTCACGTTTCACCACTAAACCAACGCTCTGATACCAATTGTTGGCAATTGGATAGTGTGGCTCAACGTGATCCGTTTAGGAGTACAGGCAAACAATCACAGCGGAAGCAAAAATAATGTTTACCGTACTTCTGGGTTGAAGTAGAGGATGAATCGCTGCAGAGAACTACCTCTGATCTTCTACTGTTTATCCCAAGTGTGATCTTGCTGTTGTGTGGGCAACAGTCTGCAGGATCTCTCAATCTGTTTCTTTCCTTTCTCACGTCAAAAGAGGCGCAGGAAAATCTTAGGGTTCCAAGAGGCTGAGTTCACTTATATACTGGGCTACAGCAGGGATCAGGAGGAGAATTGGAGTTGGGCCTCCATTGGATTAAATATCCAAGCTTAGCCCAAAGCTTATATTTAATCCAATAATAATAATAAAGTCCACTAAATTATTATTACTGCACTACCCACTCCAACCCAAAATTACATTTTTTGCTCCTTCTTATTATGAGCCCGAAGTTTCCCCATGTTTAAGATATACAATGCCCATTAATTAATTAAGTTACTGACAACTCAAATTAATTAATATCTTATCCGAGAGTAGTATCACTCAACCTTATTATCATGCCGGAGATTAATCCACTTGCAAGATTTACATGATAAACCTTATGAGCTCCTCAAGGGGACATCATCAACCTATGTCGGACATGGATTCCTTCTACAATCAACAGCACACCATAGATACAGCACTATTTCCCAACTCACCGAGTTTGTTGATTTAATACTTATAAATCTCACTCATTGATGAATCAAATAAATACATACTGCCCTACGTGTCGAGGTTATTGTATAGGGATTAAGAGCACAAACTTCCATAATAACATAGATCAAGTTCTACTATATAGTCAGTATAAGACGAACGATCTCAGGCGATCCTACTCAATATGCACAAAGCATACTAATGTGATTTTATAGTCAAGACAAACTAATATCAAATCACACTACAACCATACCGATAGAGAGTCCCCGTCTATCTCGGTTGTGAGCATCTGTTTATACTTTATAAGGAAACCGATAATATGATTTTCCGCGTGTTGTTGCACAACATATTATCTACAGTATAAAGTAAATGGACTATTGCACCATGCAATAAATAAATTATAAGATGCAATCATTTGATCATATAATTCTCTTTTCAAATATTGTTATAAAATTGTTCATACTAAAGCTAGACTTTTAGTATACAACCCAACATGCTCCTCAAGAATGCATACATTCGACTGGCTCTAAACCTTCCATTCTCACAATAATTCTACAAAACACTCACTACTCCTTCCTCTTCTTCATCCTCTCTTTCAATCACATTTCTAGCGGCGATCATTGTTCTACATAGATAAGAGGAATTAGCTGTGGGGGGGATGATCGTCCAATGGGTGGATGTTAGATAAACACTGTGGACCTATTTCACCCAAAGTGATGAAGCCTCCTGGTGAATGTCTCACACAGCTTCTGCTAAGAAGGTTATATTCCAAGCAAAGATGTCTTTCAACCCTAGCCCTCCTGCATTCTTAGGTTGTATAATGTCCTTCCATCTTACCGGACTCACCTTTGTACTCCACAAGAATCTACGAATGAATGCCTTCACTTTATTCACTTCCACCACAGGGATCTTAACAATACCACACAAAATGATAAAATACCATAAATACCGGATGTAATAAGTTCTAATCGACCCGTGAAGGACGAAAATTTTGAAGACCATCTCTGAATCATACTATTAATATCATTCAATGAAGGCATGAAATCCTCCACTCCTATTCTTCTACTACAAATAGGAATATCAAGATATTTAAAAGGAGTGGTACCTCTATTGAATGGGAGAATCCGAACAATTTGATCAGTGATGTGATTTGTGACTCTTGTTAAAATGAGATTGGACTTTTGGGGATTAACAATCAAACCAGAAGTCCTCCCAAATTTGTCCAAAAGTTGATGAATAGTAGTGGCCGTTTTAGTGTTACCATACCCCAGAATCAGAAGATCATCAGTAAAAATCAAATGAGAGACATCTACCTTCTTACATATTTTGGAATGGTATCTGTAATCTGGATTGTCCACATCTCTTTTCATCAACCGACTAAAGTACTCCATACAAATGACGAAGAGAAGCGAAGATATAGGATCACCCTGACGGAGACCTCTCTTTCCTTTGAAGAACCCTTCCGGTTTGTCATTGATAAGTAGGGAGTACGAGGTAGTGGTCACACATTGTTGTATCCAATTACAAAACAAAGGAGAAAATCTCAACCTATCCAGCAATTCAAAGAGAAAATCCCAATGTACAGAGTCATACGCCTTGGAGATATCAACCTTGACTGCCATCCTGGGGGAGAGCCCATTCCTCCTACCATATCCCCTGAAGATCTCCTCTGCTAGGAAAACACAATCTTTCATTTTTCTCCCCTTGATGAATCCAAACTGAGCTGGATTAATCAAGGAAGGAAGACAATCACGAAGACGTTTGGCTAATATCTTCGAGATGATCTTATAGATGGTGTTGCAGCAAGATATAGGCCTGTAGTCTTGGACTCCTGGTTCATGGGTCTTTTTCGGAATCAAAGATATGAAAGTAGCATTGATTTGCTTCAGAAGTTTATCTTTCCGAAAAAACTCTTGAACCGCAGTCACCACATCACTACCAACAACGCTCCAAACACTCTGAATGAAAGCAGATATGTACCCATCTGGACCTGGAGATTTATCCTTATTAATGGACCGTAGTGCTTATTTGATCTCCACTTCTTCAACTCTAACCTCCAACCTACTTGCTTCCTCTAAGCTCACCCTCTGTCCCAAGTCTATAACTTCTTGCTCCACTCTGTCTGTTGCTGATCCTTCCTCACCTAGAAGTGATTGATAATGAGAGAAGAAGATATCAATCATTTCTTGGTAGGATGTTATAGGGCCCTGATCAATGAAGATTCTGTAAATGTCATTCCTCAAACCATTGCTGCGAATAAGAGAGTAAAAATACTTGGTTGATCGGTCCTGATACTTAATGTGATTATTTTTTAGAACCTGCAATAAGAAATCAGCTTCACAATCTTCCAAGTGCTTCTGTTTGTTAATCTCCACTCCAAGTTCTGATTGAAGCTCTGGACAACTCGAATCCATCATGAAACGAGATTGGAGATTACTCAAATGCTCTCTTCCTCTGTTCACCCTTTCTGAAATGTGACTGAAATTCTGATGATGAATCTCCTTCAAGTGTTTTTTTAATAACTTCAGCTTCTGGCATAGGGAGAACTGTCTAGTACCTGCAAAAAAGACCTGCCAATGATAAGAAATAAGAGAAATAAAATTATCATGGTTAGTCCAAAAATTACAGAATCTGAACGGCTTTATAGTGTGGGGGTTAGGATTTTGGAAGGAAGTAATAGAAGGACAGTGATCGGATTGAGTTCCTTGTGCTAAGAATGTGGAATGAACCTCCCAACCCATACTTCTCCAAATCTTACACGTTATCACTCTATCTAGCTTAGAACACACTGTGTCGTTAGTCCAAGTGTAAAAGCGTCCTGAGGATCGGGTATCAATTCCCATCAAAGAGCAGGTTTCATGAAATTCTCTAGTCCCCGGGTTTAGATATTGCTTGTTCTTTCACCGTCAAAATGAACACAATTGAAATTGGCCCCCCCCCCCCCCCCAAGATCCAAGGAAGAGTATTGGAGTAGAATAAGGAATGGAGGTGTTGCCACAACACTCTACTGTCAACATATCTGTTGTGTGCATAGATGATGGATAGGGCAATTTTTTTTGTAATTGTTAGGCACTGAACATTTGCAGTAATGGCTTGCTCGAAGAAGACGAAATCAATTAAAGACACCCTCAAAGGATTCCAAAGGAGTAAATTTCTTCCTCCATTACATAGATCAAAATTGTGTCTAAACTCAATGTTAATTAGTTAAGTATGAAATATAATGAAATAACTATTTTTTAAAAATAACAGATTAGTACTATTTATATTATTTGATTCATAATTATTTAAGTTTTAATTACATATTTTAATTTGTTTAACATAATTTTAATTTTAAAACGAGTTGATTTTTTTTGTCTAAGCTACACAAAGTATATAAGGGTTTAATATTTTGTTCTAAATGGTATATATTTTAATTAATAAAGGTATAATTTTTCATCGAAAAGCTCAGTTGAAATATAAATAGTATAAATATTTGATTAAATCGTATTTTACCTATATAATACTCCCTTTATCCCAAAGAAAGGTATATACTTTCTTATTTTGGTCCATCCAAAACAAAATATACATTTTCTTTTGGTATTTGGACAAAATAATTTTTATATCTATATGATCACATACTATACTAATACAACTATCCACGATAATATTATTTCTCTCATCTCACTACACATTAAAATATTATAACTATAAGTTGATATTAGATGTACCCGGGTGCATGGGTGCATCTATATGTGTATAACTATTTATCCTATTTTGTATACAAGTTATTCTATTTTGTATACGTATTTTTTAATTTTTGTATACTTTTTCACACTAAATTTTTCATTAAAAACTAGCATTCATATATGTATAAAATTTTATTCAATAGTGTATACATGTTTTTTAATAATTGTATATTTTTTACACTCAATTTTTCATTAAAAAAACTATTGTATACATTTTTCTTCATAATTGTATATGTTATTATTTATATTTGTATACGTTTTTTTGAAGGTTGATGCATCCTATCTTAGATGCACCGGATGTCTATAATCATTAATCAATGTGAAAAAAAAATGTAATTTAGAGTAAGTTTACAATGTTAATTGACAATATACCATAATAATTGCAGGAGTATTAAAGTAGGTGCCTCTTCCCCAGTTAATTTATCTTAGATTTTCGAGATTGCAAGCGTACATTGAAGAAATTGAATAATCATTATAAACGTAACTGTACTTAGAATTAGGAAAATAAAAATCATGCCTTCTTTATCTTCTCTCCGAATTATTTATGTACATTCAAAAAAATAGTTAATATATAATATAACAATGATTCATTATGAATTTTTGTTGTTAAGTTTTTAAAATGTAAAAATTTAGATTTTTTTTAAAATGCTCTTAATTGTTGAAATTGACATATTTCTTTAAAAAAAATCATTTAAATTAGCTCAACATGTATGTGAATTAATGAGATTGTATTTAATACTGGTTTAAGTTCATCATAGGATCACAAAAAACTTATTTAATTACTACTTAAAATATTATAAAAGCTGGTTCGCAATCTAGTTTATTTAACAAAATATTTTTCAAAATTTTAATTTAATTGAGATTTTATCAATTCAAGACCTGCAAAATTGATAAATTATCAATTCGAGACCTAATTAGGTATTTTTAAAAAATTACGTTCAAATTTATTTATATTTTAATGTATTGTTGGTTGAGAAATATAATATTTTAGTATATAGTAAATTATTATATTAATATTGTATGCGAACTCCATAAATATATATTAATTATTTTGTATAAGTCTCATCTACTCTGAAGATAAATGTAAATTTGATGGGACCATGAGTCATTTAAAATAAAAAGTAGTAAACATTATGATGGGAGGTGACTTTTTAAAAATAGCGGAACAGGAAATGTGAACGGTTCTCCAAAATTGAGTTAGTACGTAATAAAAAATATACTTTCTCTGTAAGGTTTACGTTTTTATTTTAGGTTGTCCCATGTTAAATTTACATTTTTTTGTCAAGTTGGACCCACACAAAATAATTAATTATTCTATGTAGGGCCCACACACAACATTAATATAATTATCCATTTTGCATTTTAAATATTATGTCTCTCACCTCACTACACATTAATATATTATATCTCTTAATTTTCATGTAAAAAGAAAACGTCAACATTTATACGGGACGAAGGGAATAAATAGGGAATAAATATAATTTGTGGAATTATTTCATAAGACATTCTCACAAAGTTTTTATTTATTTTCAAAGCAAAGATTTTTATATCTTATATGGATTGAAATCTATACTAACTCGATCCATTACAATAACGTATATGATTTTTTATTTTTTATTTACTGTGAGGATATCATTTGCTTCTTGAAATATAACAAAATAATACCATTTTAAACGATAATTGTACTATAAAGAGTAGTTATATAATTTAATTATATATAATTTTATATAAGGAAATTTATAGTGGGCATCCGGGTGCACCTAAAGATAGGATGCACCCATATACAAATATAAACAAAAACATATACAATTAAGAGTAAAAATGTATACAATTTAATTATTAATTTCTTTAATGAAAATTTGAGAGTAAAAAAATATACAATTATTAAAAAACATGTATATAATATTGAATAAAAAATTATACACATATGGATGTTAGTTTTTTTAATAAAAATTTAATGTGAAAAAAATATACAATTATTACAAAATACGTATACAAAATAGAATAAAAAATCATACATATAAGGATGCACCCTTGCACCTAGGTGCACCCAATATATACTCTTCATATAACTATTAACTATAGTAATTTAAAATAAAAATTTAAGCGAATATGTATATATATTCACTTTAATTATTTAGTATTAATTAAGTATATCATGTGTTAATTAATTAATTTTGTGAAAAATAATAATTAATTATTTATTTATTTAACGAGCAACAGAAAGTATATTAAAAAGAATAATATATTTCTATGAAATAATAAATTTAAAAAAGTATGATTTACTTTTGGCAAAAATTTGTGTGCATCCGGGCGCACGGCACACTCTATGCACTTTTAGAATTTTGTATTAAATTATATATTCTTTAATATAGAAATGTGTAACATAGAAGTTATTATAAAATGAAGCTAGAACATACTTAATTAAATAAAAAAAAATTTAAAATTAATTTCATATAAAAAGTGAAATAAGTACATTTACTTTTTATTTTTTATTTGTTGTTATTATTAGGAGTAGAAAGACACGGCATACCAAAAATACCGATTAAGTATTGAAATTTTCGATATGCTATTTTACATACCCATGTCAATACCAAAATTTCAATATACTAAAAATTTAGTATACCGAAATTTTGATATCTAAAAATGCATACCATTGCCAAACCGCCGTAATTTATATGGTATCGATATTTTCGATAAATACCGATTTTACCGAAAATACCAAAAATTCACCAAGATACCGAAAATTTACAGAAATGCAAAAAATTCAAAAGATGTTGAGTTCGTTTTTCTTCAACTTAAATGATAAACTGATTGATAATAAAAGTTGATAATAATAAAAAAAAAAAAGTGAGTCAAAACTCAAGAATTATTCAGTTTACATGAACGGTGAACCCACTACTCTCAAATCTGAATCTTTTAAACCATTTTTCATCAACTTTCCTTCCTTCAAAATCATCCCAATAGAGAACACTCAACTCATTCTCTCCTTCGCTCTTCCTTCAAAATAGTCCCAAATAGAGAACAGTCAACTCACTCTCTCCTTCGCTCTTTGTTACCTTTATTTCTGGATCTGCACCACCACCGCCTCCTCGCCTCCTCACCTGCTGAAGCACCTCCTCCGGTGGTAGACATTGTCGGAAAGAATCTCTTGGTCGGAACCGACTACTACATATTGCCGATGATTCGCGGCAGAGGCGGCGGCCTCACACTAGGCACCACCGGCAACACAACCTGCCCGAGCTACTTCAACAGCTTGCCATGATAAATAGGGAGATGGGTGGGCAACAAAAATTTGAAGAATTGATTGTTGAGTAATGAGGTTGAGTAGTTAATAGAGGCGACTTGTGAGAGTGAGAGTGAGAGTGAGAGTGAGAGTGACATTGCAAGGGGAATTGTGATTTGGGAGGGATGACATCTAGGGTTTGGAATATTAAGTTAATTGGGCTAGACGGCTTGTTGGTTAATTGGGCTAGGTTATTGGTTAATAATTTTGGGCTTGCCTATTTAATTGATAAAGGCAGTAGGGGCCCATAGATAAAATCACATATAGACGGGTGTGATTTGCAATAAACTTCAAAACTTATTATCTCTTTTGTCAAATCTCAAAAGTTGAGATTAAATTACCATTGTAGTAAAAATTGTGGTTTTTTTTTTTTTTCGATTAGCCTTATATTTAATAAGAAATGTGTAAATATAAGTATTCCCTTGTGGTTTTTTTCGATTAGCTTTATATTTAATAAAAAATGTGTAAATATAAGTATTCTTTCCTTAGGCATCATTTTATACGGTTTTTTTTTTCACACGTCTATGTGAGACCACGGTCACCTAAGAATTGTTCAATTTTTATTTATCAATTAATATATATTTATTAATAAGTGTACATATTTTGAATATAAATGCAATAACTATGGTTAGTAATATTATTAACTTATTATTATGAATACATATTCAAAGGTGGAGATTAAAACCTATAATAATATTAATTTATGAATTATGTAAATAAATATTATATTACAGGATTAAAAATATAATTATGTTCTAATAATTAATTTTAAAAAATATAAATATAAATATAAACCAAGACAAAAGTAAATATAATCGAGAATATGTACAACTAAAAAAAATTCGAATATATATGTTTGAGTCGAGAGAACATTTATTACAATATTTGAACAAAATCTTCAATGTTCCACATGATATATATATTGTTGAAAAAGTGTTCATGATATTCATGTAGGACGGATTACGAGATTTATTAAAGTATCGTTCTTATATAATTAAAATATGTTTTTATTTTTAGAAAAATATGATGAATGATATATGAAAATATAATTTTAAAATTTTATAATATGATACATTATAAACCTATTTTAACTATCAATAAATGTATTTTATATATTTATATAATAATTATAGCAATAGGTTGACATGTCACAAAAGAATGCCCCAATAAACATATGTGATATCTATATCTCATTAAAGCGTATATGTTTTTTCATTTTGGTCCATTTTAATACAAAATATGTATTTCTCTTTTTGGTAAAATTGATCCACACATATTAATTAATTCTCTCTTCATGGGCTCACACGTCATACTAATACACTTACTCACTTTACATTACATATTAATTAATTCTCTCTTCATGGGCCCACACGTCAACTTAATACACTTACTCACTTTACATTAATGTATTATTTCTCTCACCTCAGTACACATACACATTAAAATATTATACTCCCTCCGTCCACTTTCAAGGGTATCATTTTCCATTTTGGGCGTCCGCCCCAAGGATCTCATTTCCTTTTTTATCCACACACCCACTAATACAATTAAAAAAAGGGACCCACACCTCCACTAATACAACTACCCACTACACATTAAATAACAATACTCTTTAATCTCCGTGCCCAAAAGCAAATGACACCCTTGAATCCAGACGGAGGGAGTACTCCTTAATCAACATGCAAAAAGCAAACGCCCACGTTTCAACGAGACGGAGGGAGTACTAAATACTATGCACTAGGAGAGCATATTAGGTGAGATCGTTTTACGTTTTTTCTTTAAATAATTCTTGCTATTTATTAAAAAAATGTAATCATTTATCATTTAAAACGTATTAAGACATGTACTTTTTATTTATATTAAAAATTATTCATAAAATAATTTATTATTAAAATAGGTACTTTTTATTTATATTAAGAATTGTTTATAAAATAATTTATTATACCATTATATTTTTTTCATAAATCAAGTATCATTAAAATGTTATTGGGAACTCATCTTGTAAAATGATCCGAATAAAAATTACCTCAAAGTATTGTTATTTGGTATATTTGAGGCGATCATCATTCTCATCCAAAAGTGATTAATGCTGAAAGATTTAATAACATCACAAAGCGTTTAATGACAGAATCTTATAGTGTAATCAACACTGAATAAGTGGAGATAGAATTTGTGATGTAATCGCAAAGTTATTGCTAAAAAAGGTAAGGAAAGTGACAACAATATGAGCTAATTGTGCATTGTGCAAAAGTGGTTTCGCCAAGAGCTCTGAGGTAAATTATAATAATTCATTCGACTAATATGAGCTAATTATTAATAACTAAAAAAGGTTTGTTTTAAGGAAATCTTTTAAATAGAAATTACACCTTTGTAGTCGAAAGTTGCTATTGAGCTAATTATTAATAACTAAAAAAGGTTTGTTTTAAGGAAATCTTTTAAATAGAAATTACTCCGATCTGTAGTCGAAAGTTGCTATGCTAAATGTTTGAATTTGAGCTCTTTTGAGCGTTGACAAATTTAGTATAAAATAGTATACTCCATGTTAGATGATAATACATTTTAAAAATGAAGTGTACTAAAAAGTTAGATTGAATGTGTTTTTTATTTTAGAAATGTGTCGCTTTTGTGAGAGAAATAAAAATAAAAAAAAGGGTGAGGTGGGATGGAGGAATATATAAAGATTTTCTTCTTTATATAAATGGTTTTGTACTAATATATAATTATTTTTATATATTCCAACCGTTTTTCGTCGTTGGAAATCGACATTTTTCTTGTAGTGGTTTAATTTGTTGACTCACCTGCCATCAGGGCGCCACGTCATCGTCCCGGCTGGAAATCGGCGATTCCGATGATGTCAATATTTTTTGACAAAAATAGGACGTGTTTGTCCCTATTTCTTCACCGGTGGGACTAAATTGACAAACTTATCTTTATTGGGACTAAAATAGACCACGAAAGAAGTTATGAGAGTGAATAGATTTTTATCTTGCTGACTCACATGCCATAAGGGCGCCATGTCAATGTGACGGCCGGAAATCGATGATTCTGGTTGTGATGTTGTTGTTTTTCGGTGATGTCATCTTTTTCCGGCGAAAATATGGTGTTTTTGGTCATATTTCTTCGCCGGTGGAACTAATTTGACAAACTTATCTTTCTTAGGACTAAAAAAAATCATGAAAAAAGTTATGGGACTAAAAAGGTTTTTATCCCCTATATATAGTTACTTGGACCGAGTAAGATATATATTTACTCTTTGTAGGTACATATAATATGTTAATGGATAATGTGTAGATTTTAGTTGTATTTTTTTTATCTTGGCAAAGACTTATGTGATACCATCTCACGTAAGCCATTAAGTGAGATAGATAAAAAGTGATAATATCATTATCTCTTTCGCTATGAAATATTATCACTTTTTATTATTTATTTATATTATAAAATATTCATGAAATAGTTCACTGCACCATTATCACTTTTTGTTTATCGAGTATCACTTTTTGTTAATGATGTTATTGTTGTGAAATATTTTACATGGATATTACTCCTTATATCATTAGAATAGGAAGATAGTTTATTTATCATTGTATCCTTTCTCTTCTCTATATAAAGATTGAGAACATTAGGATTATATACACATTCACATCAACGTCGTTAATAAAAATCTCTCTTTCTCCCTACTTCTGTATTCTTCTCTTCTTTTTATGTTTCTCTTATTATTCTCATCAAATACTTTACAACACGTTATCAGCACGCTCTACTCGAAAGATTATTATTGACGAAAATTCTAGAAAAGAATCGTGTTTTTTCTACAAGGTAATTTAATAATTTTTATGATTTAAATATTAGTATTCACGATTATCTCCCGTAAATTTTATATGATTAAATTAATGGATAAATTTTTGAAATTTACTAAACAAATTATTTGATTACACATAAAATTGGCTGCCTAATAATTTGATACTATCAATATATGGTTAAACAATTAAATTTATTTTATATGATTAAAGAATGAATTTTTATTCAATAATTAGGCTAATAGATGCTTTTATTAAATGTTAAATGAAAATAAGAAGGGTGAAGGAAGAGAAGAGTACAAGATGTTTAAATAGTGACTGAGTCAATGAAACAAGCCAAACAGACGGCTTAAAAAGGTCAAAACAAGCGAACTTATAAGTTAACCAAATTCATTTGATTTTTCTCATTGTTTTTTAATTGCAGGAATATTCATTAGCTCATGCGGATTATGCGTTGGAGGATTGAGCTTCGTTTGGAGACGGGTATTAGGCTTAGAGGTGGCCGGCTGGAAGAATTTTTTTTGCCTGGAGGCGAGCCTCATTTTGGTTTCACACTGCTTTCTAGAGTTGGAAACTCTTCTATGTTCACCTTGGAAGGGAGATCAGTGTATCTGTATAAATTGTCTTAGGGATCACATGGATAATGTCAGGATTCTGTACGATCGAGAAATCACTTGAGGAGTTAGGGATTTGATGACTTGTGGCCTCGAAGGCATCTACGGCTGCTTGGAAACCCTGTTCTAACACCCCAAACTGATTAATGAAAAATTGAATGGGCTGCAAATAGGTCATTTTTCCTTGGTCCATATCAATCTCTTGTGTAACCCTTGCAATAGCATTAATAGCTGCTTGGAGGAAATCCGAAGAGTCTTTCAGTCCAGCCCGTGGAGCGGGCTGTGTCGCAACTTCAGTACAAGTCTCGGAGCCATTAGATTTAGCATGAACCTCTTGTTGACTGGAATCATCAAGCTGCTCAACCGTGTCAACTGTGTGAACAGGTGGATTATAGGTCTTATCATGCTGCTCAGTCGTACCTATAGAGTTGGAAATGCACTTTCCTTTAGATAGGGTGGCAAGCTGTGCGGTTGGGAATGATGATGTACCACAAGTACCATCAGCATCCGAAGGCAAACCAGGTTCATGGGCCGAAAGTGTTGGATTGTATACTAAAAGTCTAGCTTTTTGTATGAACAATATTATAACAATTAATTTGAAATGAGAATCATATGATCAAATGATTGCATCTTATAATTTATTTATATGTTCGATGCAATAGTCCACTTACTTTATATTGTAGATAATATATTGTGCGACAACACGCGGAAGATCATATTATCGGTTTCCTTATAAAGTATAAACAGATGCTCACAACTGAGATAGACGGGGACTCTCTATCGGGATGGTTGTAGTGTGGTTTGGTATTAGCTTGTCTTGGCTATAGAATCACATTAGTGCACTTGTGTGTATTGAGCAGGACCGCTTGAGATCGTTCGACTTATACTGACTTATAGGAGAACTTGATCTCAGTTATTATGGAAGTCCGTGCTCTTAATCCCTATACAATAACCTCGACATGTAGGGCAGTATGTATTTCTTTGATTCATCAATGGGTGAGATTTACATGTAATTAAATCAACAAACTCGATGAGTTGGGAAGTAGTGCTGTCTCTATGGTGTGCTGTTGATTGTAGAAGGAATCCGTGTCCGTCATAGGTTGATGATGTCCCCTTGAGGAGCTCATAAGGATTATCATGTAAACCCTGCAGGTGGAATTTATTCCGGCATGATAATGAGGTTGAGTGGTACTACTCTTGGATGAGATATTAATTAATTGAGTTGTCAGTAACTTAAATTAATTAATGGACATTGTATATCTTAAACATGGGGAGACTAACGGGCTCATAATAAGAAGGAGCCCAAAACGTAATTTTGGGATTGGTACGGTAGTGCAGTAATAATATTTTAGTGGAATATATTATTATTATTGGACTTAAGTATAAGCTTTGGGCTAAGCTTGGATACTTAAGCCCAATGGAGGCCCAACCCAATTTCTCCTCCTGGTCCCTGCTGTAGCCCATGTATATAAGTCGCCTCAGTTTGTTCTAAACCTAACTCTGCGCCTAACATACGAGAGAGAGAGTGAACAGCAGATTGGGTAGGTCTCGTAGATCGTCGCCCACACGACGTCGAGATCGGACTTGGGACATACAGCAGAAGACCGGAAGGTCGTTTGCTGCTGCAGTTCGTCATGTTCCGAAATTCATATAAAATCGTACAGTTCTTCGATTTTAATGTATTATATACTGATGGAAAGCCGTCGAAGAGAGGATCGTCTAAGCGCAAAGACCACTCAATTCCGACATCAGAAGAGGAACTTATGGCTATTCTCGTGGGACTGCGCAGTCTGCCAGCGAGAATTCAACCTCTACATCAACCCTTGGTGAAAGGTAATGCGTTTCATGTTTACTTGCTTCCGCTGCTTGTTAGAAATACATGGAACCCTAACGGGTCATGTTAACCAAACGATCGAGCACCAACAATTGGTATCAGAGCTTCGGTTTCGTGGTGAAGCGTGACACGTTAGGCTAGGGTTTATGTGATTAATTTTTCGGAATTAGGATCACATGTTTAGGGTTTTGGTTTTATTGCGCAAACCATGAATATCCCTATGTGATATATACCCTGTATCATATCTATTCGTCTATGGTTGTGTGTGAGAGGATTCGACGAAAACTGTTCATCAATTTCACATGCAAGGAAGAAAAAGAGGGCAAAAATTGAATCACGTTTTTGAGAGAAAATCCAGCGCAGTGATATTGCAGAGGCAATAACCGGAGTTTCAACAGTCGGATTGAGCTGTAATTTGGTCAGCACGTTCAATCTTGTGGATGTACATTCTGAACGGTGGAGATCGAATTTGGAGCTTTTTCGTGCTAGGATTACGCTGAAAACAGAAGCAGATTTTTGGGCGATTCTGTTTTGCGCAGTCGAGGGAAAAGAGCCGTTTCTCACAAACTAACCGTGAGATCGAGCTGTAATTTGGTCAGCACGTTCATACCTTATGGATGTACATTCTGAATGGTGGAGATTGAATTTGGAACTTTTTCTTGCTGGGATTATGCTGAAAACAGAAGCAGATCTTTGGGCGATTCTATTTTGCGCAGTCGAGGGAAAAGAGCCGTTTCTCATAAAATAACCGTTGGATCGACCTGTAATTTGGACAACATATTCAGGACTTACAGTAATAGATTCTGGACGGTGGAGATTGGATTCTGAGGGTTTTGCAGTTTCAAACTACGAACGACAGTTGGTGTAGTTTGGTGTTGCGCGTTGGGCTGAACTTGGTTTCATGCAAGTAGGCCCTTGGACGAGCGACAGTCCGGGCGAGGGGCGCTCGTCAAGGCACTTGGAGCGCTCCCTGACACGATTGGCGGTGTGATATGGCGATGGACGTCTTGGGGCACAAGCAATCCAGCTTGTTGCGTAAGGCATCGATTCCACAGTAGGAGTGTCGGACAAGACATTAAAATTTAGAGGCGTTTTTATTCCTAATATATATAACTGTCATAATTGATTTAATTGTCTATTATTGTTATATATATATGGATGCCTGATCTCTATGATTTATTGTCTTATATAGAAGCATGCTAGATTGCGTATTATATTTGGTATATTATATGCATGTATTGCTAGAGTGTTGGATAAGACATCCAATTTTAGGAAAACTAATTCCTAATATATAACTGCCATAATAGATTGTATATTATTGTTATATATGGATGTCGAATTAATTCCTAATATATGACTGCTATAATTGATTTAATAATCTATTATTGTCATATATGGATGTCGAATTAATTCCTAATATATAACTGCTATAATTAATTGTCTATTATTGTTATATATGGATGTTGAATTAATTCCTAATATATAACTGACATAATTGATTTAATTATCTATTATTGTTGTATATGGTTGCTCGTCGATATCGATGATTTCGATAATCTAGACGATATCGACGATCGATATCGATAGTTTTGGAATGTTGATAATCTTGATATTTTTTGAATATTTGATAATCTAATCGATATCGATGATTTTGATAATCTGGACGACATCGACGGTCGATATCGATGGTTTCAAAAATTGGACAATCTGGAAATTTCAAAATTTTGATAGTGTGGAAGTCTTTGCTGATATTCGTGCCTGATGGCGAACAATCGAATTCGCTGATATATAACTGTTAATGATTGATTTAATTATTAATTATTGTTATATATGTATGCATGACTCTCTGGGATTTACTGCCTCATGTGCCATGATAGGAGCATGCTAGAATTGCGTATTTTATTTTATGAATATTATATGCATGTAAAAACCCTCAGTTTTAAATAACTAAGTGGGAGAGGGGATTGGTAATTAATTCCCGCGGCCTCCATTATTGGTTTGTTAGCAATGTGAATAAACTTGCGCGTCGGCATTAGAGCCTTCCTCCCCATCGGATGAGTTTATTCATGGATATTGCTGGAACAGGCTTCTTTAAAATTATGTTTGTAATGTGATGCACATGAACTTGCGCGTTGGCTTAGACCTTCCTCCCTATCGGATGAGTTCATGTGCGGATCACTGTACAGACTTATAATTGATGACTGTAGGAAGTTATCCGAGCGCGTGTGTACTTCTCCATCTGTAAGGCACATAAGCTTGGGCCGCGGACTTGGGGTCAAATAATGGTGTACACTTAGATGTGAATAATAAGTATCCTCCCCATCGGAGTCACTGCTTTTATTTGCATGGCTAAAGAGGAACCGACTATTAATTATTTTGTCATGAGGTTAGGTTGACAAATGAAATTAATGGGTAAAACCTTCTCTTGTAAATGTTCGGGTTTGTAAACGTCCACACTATCGTGGCTTGCAGACTCACGGTGCTTGAGATGTCGGTGAATTTTAATTTTATATTATTTTGAGGGAATCAATATAAAAGGATAAAATTCGAAGATTTGATCGGTGTATTTATTTATGATTCTCTGTAATTTCAAATGGTTTTATCTCGCTTATTGTTGACTAAAAGAAATTATATTTACTGGTCCAAAATTAGATGATTAGAAAAGGATCTTGGTTTTGAATTTTACTGCTTAAGAAAATACATGTGTGTTCTCACAATGGACGTCTCATGATGCCTATTAAAGTCTCTAGTGAAGAGATGAGAGGTTCATAGAAATATGATGGTCTCATGTAACTCTTCGGATACTTGAGTAAGTTAAAAGGCAGAAGATCATGATTTAATTTGATGAATGAATTGGGAAAGCATGGAGTATAAATTGAAGGGAAACCTAGATCAATTTAATTCTTTGTGAATTGCCTAGATGTTTTTGAGTAAGTTCCACCTGAATTACAATAGGATGTATATGGTGGAAAACTTCTGGCAAAACATGTGGCAAAGGAAAGCCATTTTCATCATAATGTGAACAAGTTTTATATCTTATTCACTAGTTGTTTAAAACATGATTAGTGATGGCATTTACTGACACGAAGTGTGTAGATACTGGAATCACTAAATGTTTATTACTAAGTGAGGATAAGATTGTTATGACATGGGTAAAACTACAAGAGTAGTGGCTATTGCAGTGGGAGTTGTTTATTTATCTTACGATATGAATAAACGTTTGATTTTATGAAATTGTCTTTACGTACATTTTCATAGAAAGAATTTGATTTCGGTTTCTATGCATTAATAGATGGATACTCCATTTCATTTAAATGACATGGTCATTAAAATGAATGATAGAGTTGTAATCTGTTATGGTACGTTGGTGAACAATTTGTACACTCTTAAATCATGTTTATTCCCTGGATGCGACAAATAGTAATTAATAATGAGTCTTCTAATCTAGTAAGAGAAAGGTACCTTCGGAAATGAATTTCCCACCTTAATGGTGTGACGAATAGAAGGAATAACACTCTTATGGTAGTGATTAGATAGATGATGAATTATTTGGAATTACTAAATTCATTTTATGGATATGCCCTAGGAACAGTAATTCGTAAGAATGTTTATCTGTTTGTGGGATATCCTAGAAAAATGAAGGATGATTTATTTAGTCCACAAGATCGAAGAGTGATTGTTAACATAAACACTAGATTTTTGGAAAAGGACTATGTAATAAATCAAATACCCATGTATAAGTTGTTCTAAAGGAAGTGAGAGGAAAACACGAAGTATTAGTACCAAGTGTACAAGAGGATATACCACAAGGTAAACTGCGATGCGTGTCACATCTGATATACAATTGCGTGTAGTGTCTTATCGTAGTGGGAAGGTTGTTCTAACACCTGATAGATATATGTTTTGGGAGAGTCGTGAGGCTTGGTCCCTAGTAAACATGGAGTTAACCCACGGATACGACGAAGCACTACAAGTTAGAAATGCCTAAATCTTAACAAATTGCAATAAATGTTGAAATAGAATCAATAGATTCTAAATAAGATCTGGATGATTGTAGAACCACGGATGGTGTGAAAACCATTGGAAGTGGTCATACAAAATAAAAGAGGATCATACGGTAAGGTGAAAACCTTATAAGTAAAGCTTGTTGGGAAAAGGTATACTCAGAAAGAAAGGGTTCGATTATGAGAAAACCTGTTCGCCAGTAGCTATGCTTATGTTGATCCGGACTCTTTTATCTGTTGCTACTCATATGAAATATGAGGGATAGCAAATAGATGTCGAGACAGCTTTCCTGATTGGAAGTCTTAAGGGAAACATCTATGTGAAGCAACCAGAGTGATTCATTGCAAAGAGCTAAGAGCATTGTGATAGTGAGCTTAAAAGTGTCCATTAATGGACTAAAACAAGCTTCAAGATCATGAAACATCCGTTTTGATGAGGTAATCCAGTGACATGGATCTAATCAATGATCGGATGGGTCTTGTGTATTGAAAAGAGTGATGTAAACGTGGTGGTATTACTTGTACTATACATAGATATTATCTTGCTCATTGGAGACAATGAAAGAGTATTATCGGGCGTATGGGGTATGGTTAATAAAGCGGTATAAGATGAAGGACTTAAGAGGAGCAAAAATATCCTTTTGATCACGGTAATACGGATCACAAGAAAGGATGTTATGCTTATCTCAAGCTTCATGAAATGATACAATCCTTACTCGTTTTAGCATATGACTTTATCTAAGGAAATGTGTCTTGAGACACAAAAGGAAGATAAAGGAGATGAAAGCAGTTCCTTATGCTTCGATAAATGAGGAAGCCTAATCTAAGGAATGCTATACATGAGTATGGATATCTGTTTTGCTAAATGCATGAACAGTGGGTATCAACGTAACCTGGAACAAGAATGATGAGCTGTGGTAAGACATATATAAAGTGCCTGAGAAGGACTGGAAATTATATGTAAGCTTACTGGACAGATTCACTGCTTCTTGTGGATTACGTAGATTCAGATTTTTTAGTCAGATTGGACGGCAGTAAATCCACCTCAAGGTTATGTGTTTAATTTTAGGAAGTTGAGTCATAATGTGGAGGAGTGTTATATAGAAATGTATTTCAGACTTCGGACTCCATATGGAAAGATGATAAATTGGAGCCTATGAGGCAACCAATGTATTTGTATGACTCTAGAAACTTCATGATGGACTTTGATGTGATTCTAAGTTTGCCCAAGGTTATCACAATTTATATTGATGATATTGGTGCAGTTGCAAACTTGAAGGAATCACAAGTCCATAAGGCAATTAAACACATGGAGCGCAAGTACCACCTGTTACGAGAAATCGTATGATGAGGGGAAGGTTGTTGTTGCCTAGATTGCATCGGATGATGACCTAGTAAATCCATTTACAAGGACATTCAGGCGAGAGCTTTTAATGGTCGTGTAGTGGGAGTGGGAATCAGATGTATGGCAGAAGACATGACAGCATAGTCTTTTAGTATAAGTGGGAGATTGTTGGATTGTATACTAAAAGTCTAGCTTTTTGTATGAACAATATTATAACAATTAATTTGAAATGAGAATCATATGATCAAATGATTGCATCTTATAATTTATTTATATGTTCGATGCAATAGTCCACTTACTTTATATTGTAGATAATATGTTGTGCGACAACACGCGGAAGATCATATTATCGGTTTCCTTATAAAGTATAAACAGATGCTCACAACTGAGATAGACGGGGACTCTCTATCGGGATGGTTGTAGTGTGGTTTGGTATTAGCTTGTCTTGGCTATAGAATCACATTAGTGCACTTGTGTGTATTGAGCAGGACCGCTTGAGATCGTTCGACTTATACTGACTTATAGGAGAACTTGATCTCAGTTATTATGGAAGTTCGAGCTCTTAATCCCTATACAATAACCTCGACACGTAGGGCAGTATGTATTTCTTTGATTCATCAATGGGTGAGATTTACATGTAATTAAATCAACAAACTCGATGAGTTGGGAAGTAGTGCTGTCTCTATGGTGTGCTGTTGATTGTAGAAGGAATCCGTGTCCGTCATAGGTTGATGATGTCCCCTTGAGGAGCTCATAAGGATTATCATGTAAACTCTGCAGGTGGAATTTATTCCGGCATGATAATGAGGTTGAGTGGTACTACTCTTGGATGAGATATTAATTAATTGAGTTGTCAGTAACTTAAATTAATTAATGGACATTGTATATCTTAAACATGGGGAGACTAACGGGCTCATAATAAGAAGGAGCCCAAAACGTAATTTTGGGATTGGTACGGTAGTGCAGTAATAATATTTTAGTGGAATATATTATTATTATTGGACTTAAGTATAAGCTTTGGGCTAAGCTTGGATACTTAAGCCCAATGGAGGCCCAACCCAATTTCTCCTCCTTGTCCCTGCTGTAGCCCATGTATATAAGTCACCTCAATTTGTTCTAAACCTAACTCTGCGCCTAACATACGAGAGAGAGAGTGAACAGCAGATTGAGTAGGTCTCGTAGATCGTCGCCCACACGACGTCGAGATCGGACTTGGGACATACAGCAGAAGACCGGAAGGTCGTTTGTTGCTGCAGTTTGTCATGTTCCAAAATTCATATAAAATCGTACATTTCTTCGATTTTGATGTATTATATACTGATGGAAAGCCGTCGAAGAGAGGATCGTCTGAGCGTAAAGACCACTCAATTTCGATATCAGAAGAGGAACTTATGGCTATTCTCGTGGGACTGCGCAGTCTGCCAGCGAGAATTCAACCTCTACATAAACCCTTGGTGAAAGGTAATGCGTTTCATGTTTACTTGCTTCCGCTGCTTGTTAGAAATACATGGAACCCTAACGGGTCACGTTAACCAAACGATCGAGCGCCAACAGAAAGGACAGCCACCAAATCCTGAGTGCCATCAAAACCAACTATACTCTTGCCCCTAGTTTCGACAGAATCTTGGGCCTTAGAATGCATCGCATTGTGGTCTGGAGTAGCAACGCACAAATTAATTTGATGATTCAAGTTGAGCTCAGGTTCAATGTCGTATAGAGAAGAAAACATGTTCGAACATCGAGGCAACGATCTAGACATCCCACCAGATGTAGGAGGAGTCTTACGATCAGGCTGAGCATGGACATTCTGATTAGTAAAACCTGAAGGAACTGGATTAGTAGTCACGGGTGGTTTCATAAGTCAAATTTTGCTCCTCTGTTTTGATAACCCATTAGGATCAACAGGTCGCTTCAAATTAGAATTGCAACCTTTCTTTTATTTCTATACACATATATACGTATGCATATATTAATTATGGAGTATGTTAGGCATGAATTGATCTAATAATAGTATTGAATCCTTCTGGTTGCATATATTTAGCATAGACTTAATAGATTGACTTGTAATATTTTTCAAAATTTTATAATTTGAGTGTATAAATTGCGGAATAAACTTGTTACCACATATTGATATTTTTATTATGATACAGACTATGCAATAATGCATAGGCATAATGAATTGATTTATGCATTATTTTTAGAAAATTTTTTTAGCACAAGTGTATTAGGTATGCCTACAATAATTGCATTTATTTTGGGCATATTATGTATTTGCAAAACATGAAAATTATATATAAGTTCCATGTGTTTAATGCATCAGTTTTAAATTGATTTTTAGAGATTAATATGGACCTACAATGTTGCGCTGATTTCTATGTGGTTTTTGATCGTTTGTGTTTTAATTCTTATTGTTGCATAAAAATTATCATTTGGAACTTGTGTTACAAGTGATGTAAATGGGTGACATATTTTCAAATTTCAAGTATTTGTTTTACTTAATATACCAGATTTGATTTGATTATAACTAATATGGAAAGATATGATTTCCAACATTAGAAGCATAATTTGATATATATATATATATATATATATATATATATATATATATATATATATATATATATATATATGTTATAACATTACTTATTCTTAAATAAAATAAAATAATTATAGTTCATTAAAAATATCCGATATTACTAAAAGAAAATATGTCGAGCTTACCTTTTTTATGTCAATAACTATTTAACCTGACTTTAGATGTTGAAATTCATTTCCTATGATTTAAGTGAAATTATTTCAAAAGTTGAATGTACTCTGCCCAGAAGGCTAAAGCACTGATATTTCTTCGTCATCATGTGAACCATGAACTAAAAAAGTGAGTAACCAATTCTAAAAAAATTAAAAAAAAAAGATCATCTTATTTAATGGTAATCCCTGAAGGATTGTTTTGATAAACAAACTATTAAAATTCTCCCTCGAACTCAATATGATTTCAAGATTTTAAATTTGTAACAGAATACAATTCCAGTTACTCTGTATTATCTCACAACTACACTCTGTAAGTAGAACATTATAGAATAAGAATTGATTGAAAACCACTATTTCCACCTTCCATGCTAACAATCAGGTACTCTAGTAGCAATACAGAGTGAAAGATTATACTTAGCATTCAAGAGCTTATTTATGCATTACTAGTAGGAGAAAAAGATGACAAATTTTTAATGAAAAATATTGTGATTGAAGCACTTGATTCATTCCAAAAAAACTATACTAGACGTGAAAATAGCAGAGAAAGAATAAGAAATAAGAAATAATTATAGTAGAAAAGTGAATTCACATTGGCCTTGTAGTGGTTGACAAAATTTTAATTGGTCTAAAGTTGTTGAGGCAGTTCAAGTTGGACTCCACAGGGCGATAGAGGTCAAAAATTTAAACAAACACTCCAGCAGAAGTAAATTTATCATAGATGTTGATGAGAGGATTGTTGGTCTTGTATATATGGCACACCAAATCATTTGGTTGTAGAATATCAAAATAAAAAAAGACGGTATTTGTGTAATAAAAACAGTGTAAATAAAAATATTTATTTGCCTAAAGAAAATAAAAATATTTACCTAGTCAATTATAACGATTTGGTACCCTAAGCTCGAAAACTAAGGAGACCAAGTGTGATTTCAACATTTGAGATTTTATTTAAAATGCTAGACAATTTAGCTATACTCCTCTGCATAAAAATATTTGTTTAACATGATTTATTTTCTAAGATTATTATGTTGTTGTTCTTAAACTTATTTTGTTAATATATCTTGTTAGATTATATTTATTAAATGATTTCGTTTAGATTATACATATTTTTTAAGTTGATATCTAGAATTGATATTTATACTATTGTGATATTGGTATTTAAAACCCAACATTTTTAAAATATGGAATGAGTAATTAGGTTATTTTGGGCAAATAGATTAGTCAGATAATTTAAATTCTTTTAATAATGAGATATGAAATTACACTTATGAAGTTTGTGTGGAAATTTAATGATATGATATTTACATACTAAAGTTTTAATTATTTCTCCTAATATGTTTTAGTGGTTCAATGAGAAAAATTTATCAAATTTTCATGTCATGACCAAAATATTTATTGGTGTATCCACTGAATAAATGCATTCTTATTCATAGTGCACTAATTCAAATGAACTTATATATGAAGAACTCAAATATTGAATATTTGAGTTCGTCAATTGGAATAGATATCGATAACATTGTAAAAGTGGAACATCCAATTTTTTATGTTTACACTCAGTGAATATTTTATTATAAAATTCAAACAATTAATATTTGGGGAAATTGGAATAACTAAACACAAATTTGGCTCATGCATATCATAATTATACTCCCTTTATAACTAGTGCTGCTCATGGCCAGAAGCCTTTAACAATTCCCATCTGCAAAATTTGAATGGTGCAATTAGTATTTTATATCACCACCATAGCATACTTCAATGGGTATTCTAATGATAATTATCCGTCAATTTCTATAAAGCCCAAAATAAGGGATCATTATATGTTAGTATGTAAACTGCATATTTAATGAAGATCATTTCATGATATTAGGGGGAGATTTAAGCCCAATATTTATGTGAATTCCGAGAAGTTCTATTTTGCACTAGATTGGCTGAACCAAAAGTTCAAAAGATTATTAGATTGCAATAGCAAGTTGACTATCAAACTATCATGATGAAGTGACAAAGTCCCTTATATTTGTAATAATAAATGCACCACTGGAAGTAGAGTTCCCCAAGGACATAATACTTTAAATAATTATTTATCAATACTAGAAGCGTAAAAGGTTTTATAATTTAAAAATTAAATATCCGCGAAAATTAAATTTTGCCAGTTGTTGTTTTTATCCCTTGAAGTGAAAAACTAATGTCTATATACTTAAAGTATATAATGAGCATATTTTGGACTAGAAGTCCCTCCATTTAGTATTTTTAAAGTACATGTTTTCTCATAATTGTATCAGGCTTGATATGCACTTATGATGAACTTGCTAGCAAGATTTAATGACTCTCTGACAAAGAGAAATTACATTAAATTAAGCATATCTTCAAGTATCTCGTAGATACAACATATATTGATTTATTTATAAAAAAACCAATATGACATTAGTATATTGATTTGAATGTTAATCAAATGATCCCCATAATGTTGAAATTGTCAAATTATGTAATAAGATTATTGATATAATAAATTTATAGCCCATGGGCATAATGAAAGATATGTTTCCTCAATCTTTTATAAGATAATAAATTATGTATTGCATAGATGAGTAATTAATATATTATACGTGACATGACAAATTTAAATGCTCTAAAAGAGTAGTGAAATATACACATAGTGTTTTGCTCATGTAAAAATTTATTTTACTTACTCCCAAATTATGTTTTAATATGTCTTGTAGTGTTATATTATGTAAACCCAAAAGAATGTCGTCTTCGGGGGGAGTGAAAATTTTAAATAAATTCTAAAATTTCGACCTTGAAGATCAGCAATTATACTATAGAATACTGCTGTTTTCAGGGGGAACGACAATTTCTAAACAATTCAGAAGATTAGGTCCTGAAGACCAATAGTTGTACTCTTTTTTCCTTTACTAAATTTTTCCCATTGGGTTTTCTTAATCTAAGGCTTTTGATGAGGCAACTAAAGCAACACATGAAAATTATAAGACTTGTACTCTTTTTTCCCTAACTAAGTTTTTCCTAAAATGTTTTCTTAGTTGAAGGTTTTTAATAAGACAAACAAGATTATTAGTTTCAGGGAAACAACAATTCTGAATGATCATGAAAATTGGGTCATGAAGCCCAAACTGTACTCATTAGAATAGGAAAATAGTTTATTTATCATTGTATCCTTTCTCTTTTCTATATAAATATTGAGAACATTAGGGTTATGTACACATTCACATCAACGCCGTTAATAAAAATCTCTCTTTTTCATCTTTACTTTCTTATCTGCACTCTCTTCTTTTTCTCCTTTTATATTATTAATCTATTTAGTATTCTTCTCTTCTTTTTATGTTTCTCTATTGTTCTCATTAAATACTTTACAACAGTAATAACTTTCTATATGTTTCACGTAAGGGCTTACGGGAAACGGTCTCACACTAGACTTGTCCTTTTATCTTTTTTTCATTAACTTTAATTTAAATTTGATAACAAATTTTGTAATATTATAAAATTTTTAGGGATATCGATTTTAGTGTGTATGATCTCATTTGCCAAAATAACAATTTTCATGTAAAACGGAGGGAGCATTATATTGTATAATTAATACTATTAATTTAAAATTATTTATCAAAAATAAAATTTAGGAATTGAGTAGGTGCCGATGCTATGTTTCTCCACGTTTCTTTTTGGAAAAATTTGTGTATGTAACGCTCTCACATTAATCTTATAATTAAAGTTTTTTTAAGTAATTTAATATTTTAAATATTATTTTATTTAATCTCTACAATTAATAATGTTAATAATGCATTTAATATTTTATTTTAAGTAATTTAATATTTAAAGTAATTAATATTTTTCTTGCTATTAATATTTTATTTTAGATAATTTTCATGAGAATTTAATTAATCTAATAAGAATATTTTATGTATTTTTTTATAAAAAATTTTTTATTTTATTCTAAAAAAATATTCTTATATATTTAAAATATATTAAAATTTTTATTTTTGTATATTTAGTCTCACCTATTATTAATGATCTCTATCTTTAATTAATATTTTATTAAAAAATATTTTATAGGTAGCGTCACCACATTTCTTCTTGAATATATATATATATATATATATATATATATATATATATATATATATATATATATATATATATATATATATATATATATATATATATTCAAGAAGATATAATAGCGTCACCATGTTCATTCATGAAAAAATTGTATATGTGGCGTTGTCATGTTAATCTTGCAATTAATATTTTATTTTGAGACACTCTCTTGTGAGACGGGTCGACCCATCACTAAAATATGCTTATTGTATAGATAAAGTATGCTTATTTGTAGTTAAAGTATATTAATAATAAATCATATTATAAAACGTTAAAATTATACTTTAATGTATAATCAAACATACTTTAGAAAATATATTTTAAAGAACATAAAATATACTTTATGTATACAACAAGCATACTTTAGTGATGGGTTGACCCGTCTCACAGGAGACTTTGTCTTTTATTTTAAGTAATTAAATATTTTACCTAATGTTTTATTTAGTTTCTCCTATTAATAACTTACTATTAATATTTAAAATAATAAATAATAATGAGTTTTATATTTTTATATTTAAATGATTTGGTTGTGTTATTAAAAAAGAAAAGTAATTAAATTAATAAAAAGAGAGTGATGCTCGATTATTAATTAATATATTACTAATAATAAATTTAATATTTTGTGATGTAATTGTAATAGAAAAAATAATTCTATCATGGCACATCACATTTTTTAAAAAAAATTATTTAATAGTTTTATATGTCAAGGCCCTTAACTGATAAAAAATAGTTTAGGCCCCAAATTGACAGTTTACTTATTTTTTAGGTCTTAGATTGAAATATCCCTACTATGGCACATCGAGTTTTAATATATTTTTATATTTAAATATTTTTTTAGGTTATTCAATAAAAAAAGTAAATAAATTAATTTATATAACTAAAAGATAAGAAGAGAGATGCTCGATTATTAATTAATTTACTAATAATAGGTTTAATAATTTTGTTATATAATTGTGATAGAAAAAATATTTCTATTATGATACATCGCTTCTTTTTTTTTTATTTTAAGGTCCCTAACTGATAGAAATAAAACATTTAGACCTCAAATTGATAATTCATTATTTTTTCAGGTTTTTGATTGAAAATATTGCTTTCTTTTATATTAATAGAATGTTTATCTTTTTATCATGGAGGTAAAAGATACATTTGATAATAAAGTAATACTATATATATATATATATATATATATATATATATATATATATATATATATATATATATATATATAATATACTAGTATGAATCCCGTGTATTACATGGGTTGTAAAGTTACCATTTTAAAAAATATAATTCAAGTTTAATATATCTATTTATTCAATTATAATAATCTAATATAAGTTTAGAGACACTCTCTTGTGAGACGGGTGTAAGACCGGTCGATCCATCGCTAAAATATACTTATTGTATAGATAAAGTATGCTTATTTATAATTAAAATATGTTAATAATAAATCATATTATAACACTCTAAAAGCATACTTTAATGCATAACCATGCATACTTTTGGAAACACACTTTAACAACCATTAAATATACTTTATCTATACAATAAACATACTTTAGTGATGGGTCGACCCGTCTCACAAATAACATGTTTCATTAGAGACTTTGTCATAAGTTTATATTGAATAGTAAAATTCAATTTATATACACTCAAATGTGAATTTTCTTTCATTGCTAAAAATTTAATTTCGTTGTTAAATTGATTTACCATAAAATTAAAAAAATTATTGAATTAGTTTTTCAAATTTTGTTATGATTGCTGTTGTTGAATAAATTAATCAAAATTTTTTAAAATATGTTAATTTAATCATTGAAGAAAATAATTTAGAATAAAGTTAATTAATAAAAAAATCAATATAAATCAATTCGATGAAATAAAAAGAAAAAAATTTAAAAAATTAATTTAAAAAATTATAAAGGATTTAAAAGAAAAATAGAATTAAAACAATGTTTTTTTAAAAAATTGTTTAAAAGAAATTTTGAAAAATATAAACATTCTGTATGAAATTAATCAATAGAAATTTTTTAAAATTAATAATAAAAAAATGGATACCTTTCTTTAGAACTGGAATAGAACTTGAAGAAAACTTTGTTCTTTACGTGGGTTTAATGAATAAATAAAGAGTTTTATTCATGAGCTATTCTCTTGTGAGACTGATATGAGACGGATTGTGAGACGGGTTGGCCGTTGTTAAAGTATGTTTCTTGTATAAATAAAGTATGTTTATTGGTAGTTAAATTATATTTGTAGTGAATCATACTATAACACTCTAAAATCATACTTTAATTCAGTATTCATTATACTTTAATAAAATATATTTTAACTAAAAATAATCATACATTATTTATATAGAAATGATACTTTAACAATTGGTCGACCCATCTCACATAATTACCGTCTCACCAGAGACTTTGTATTTTTATTTATAGGTGGAGAGTTTGTTATTTGCACAAAAATTCACATGAAAAACTAAAAATATTTTTTAAAAAGAATAAAAACCAAAAAAAAGTTTTAATGAAAACAAAAAATAATCAAAAGGAAATTTAAAAATATAAAAGAAACAATAAAAAGTAATCAATAAAAAAATTGATAATAAAAAGAAACGGAAAACTTCTTTAGAAAGTGAAGGTAGCTTTTGGTAGTCATAATTAGAGCTATCAAAATGGGTTGAGCTCACTGGGCCAACCGTCCCATAAAAGTCCGCCGCACTTCAAATCAACTAAAGTGTGGGCTAACCTGCACCGCCCCACCAACCCAACATCAACCCACTTTTATAAATTAAAATTTAAAAAAGTGACATATAACTTTTAAATTTTAATATTTAAATAATAAAAATATTATCACCCAACCCTACCCCTACCCACCCCCTCCCAAAATTTTTTTTTATATTTTTTTAGATTTTAATATTTAAATAATAAAAATATTATCACCCAACTCTACCCCTATCCACCCACCACCCCAAACCCACCCACCCACCCCTGATAAATTTTATTTTTTTAAAATTTTAGATTTTAATATTTAAATAATAAAAATATTATCATCCAACCCTACCCTACCCCTACCCCCAATTTTTTTTTAATTTTAGATTTTAATATTTAAATAATAAAAAAAATTGGGTGGGGGTGGGTAGGGGGTAGGGTTGGAGGTAAAGTTGGGTGATAATATTTTTATTATTTAAATATTAAAATCTAAAAAATAAATAAAAAATTTGGGGAGGGGGGTTGGGTGGGGTGTGTAGGGGGTAGGGTTGACTGTTAATATTTTTATTATTTAAATATTAAAATCTAAAATTTTAAAAAAAAAATTGGGGGTGGGTAGGGGTGGGTAGGGGGTAGGGTAGGGTGATAATATTTTATTATTTAAATATTAAAATCTAAAATATTTAAAAAAAAAAATTTTTTTGGGTGTGAGTGGGGGGTGGGTAGGTCATAGGTGGATAGGGGATAGAGTGTGTGGGCTAATCCGCAGCTCGCGCCCACCAGTGACCCGTCCCACCTGTAGCCCGTCCCACAAGTGGCATGCCTCACTTGGGCTCATTTTAAGGTAGGTTGTGGTGGGTTGTGGGCTAAACCGCCCTTCCAACCCATTCTAATAGCTCTAATCATAATAAATAATTTATGTGAATGAATGAATAAATAGTCTTATTATATAGGTGGAGAAGGATTAATTTTATTTATTATTTTTTTTATGTTTTTAAATAAGATTTGATTTAATTTTTATTTGATCTAATTCTCTTTAATGCTAAATTGTAAAAGTGTACGGTGTGCCCTTAGGGGCACAAGAGACCAACTTATATAAAAGCATATCTGAATTTCTATTTTTATTTTTAATCTTTATATATTTCTTCAATTTTACTATACTTAGAAACCATTCCATTTTAATCTTGACCATCTATTTAATACTTTTGATCTCAACCATTAACCCTATTTATGCCAATAATAGATTTTTTTTATATTTTTTAATTAATATATAAGTTTAGTAAATATTGGAAATATTTTTGACATATTTAACCAATTATCAATAAAATATTAATTTTCAATCAATATATATAAATAAATATTTAATTGATTTAATATAATTTAATTTACATAAGATTTATATTTTGGTAATTTATTTTTTCTTAATATTTCATTAATCTATTTAAATTATTCAATTTTAATTTAATTTTAGAGTTCATATTTTTGTGTTAAAATTATTTTAATTTTGATATATATTTTTAATGTAATATTTACTCTGAAATACTCACTTAATTTAATTTAATTATTTCAAAGATAAAATATCATCTTTATTTAATTGATCAAATTTTAGTACACTTTATAATTGTACGAGTATTAATAAATGATTTTGGAATGTATCTATTTAGCATGAAAAATTTTGCTAGATTTTATAGTCGTGTTCGTGTGTTTTTTTGCGTATTTTTATATTATTTTTAGTATTTTTGTATTTTTATAGTTCTTATTTTTAGAGAAAAGTGTGTGAGTCATGCTATTTTTCATATAGGAATAAAGTATTATTGAGATAAAAGAGTAAATGAGAAAACGTGAATCAAATCAGTGCAGAAAATATCTTAGTTCACTTGAATTTGAGACAAAGGATTTTGTATTTTGAATTTCAGAAAAATAAGCTCAAAAATGGATACACAACTAAAAAAGAAAGGCATAGGAAGAAACAGAGTCGATTTGAAGTTAAAACGAGCAAAAATGGGCTAAAAAACGTTGAGCGAGCTGAAAATTTTCAAGACAAAGTAGCGGCCCAACCACTTTATTTTGGACCAAGAATAGCCTATTTCTCCACTTAAGCCCATGATCCAATTTTTTACCCTACTTCATTTGATCTCCTACCACTATAAATACTTCATTTCCAAATTTTAGAGAGAGATAAGAATTCTAATTCATTTTGGAGGCCACACACACTTTTTCTCTATTCTCTCTTTTCCATTTTTATTTTTCTTTCATTCACTCCACAAACCCATCTTCTAATCTTTCACCAATCTCTCCTTGGTGTTTGAGATTACTTGGAATTAAGAGCAAGATGTTGGGGATTCAAGAAGAAATTGAAGAGTTCTCTAAAAGAAATTGCTAGGGAAGTTTTTAATTATTTTTATAATCTCCTTTGAATTTTAGCTTTCATGGATTATTGTAATGACTCATATTTTTGTGTTGTTATTAATTATGCTTGGGTAATCCCTCTTGTGGGATTAGAGACATGATTAGTGCTTAATGTTTATTTTATTATACAAATTAAATGTGGTTTGGACATGATTGGATATTTGATTTCTTCTCATGGATTTTACGATGCATAAATTATATGTTGGCATAGTATGTTAATTATAGGTAACATGTTAATTTAGATTATGTTTGGTTTGGGGTTATGTGGGATTTGAAAACCATGAATAGTGTGTTTTATATTTGTTTTGGGTTTTGAGTATGGTAGGTTTTAACTTTATGTCAAATCAATGTATTCATTTATTTAAAAAGTTAAATGAGAGAGGAGAGATAAAGAGAGAAAGTGTATTAATTGAGAGGAGAGAATGTAGTAGGTATATATAGGGGGTAATTTTTAAAATTTGGATGTGGGTTTTGAAAACCATAAACAAACATTGCCTTTAATGAATTGGTGGTTAATTTGTTTTTATGTTAATTAAGTGTCATTATATTATTAATGTGGATATTGCTTGGATGAGATGGAGACGACCCTCAAAAGTATTAGAAATCGTATGAGAGGATATCGGGTTTAGGTTTGACCGAGATTATATTTGAATCCGATGAGGGAACCAATCCATCGTTGGCCTTAGTACGCACCAAAGGGAGAATTACCTCTAGATAGCACCTTTAAGGGAGATTTAGAGACTAATTAGTGCCTAGATGGAAGGGGTTAGTATTGGGCTTCGATCCTAGGTGTGTTATTTGGGAGTCTCTAGGAGATCTGCAACCTTAGCAACCCGATAGAGAGCTTTGGATACTTTAGTGATCGCTTCTAGTCAAATACTTATCTTGTCTATTCCTTTTGTATGATAAAATGAATCCTAAGACACTTTAATTGTTTCTAGTTCCATTTCTTACTATTTTCCCTTCAACACCAATTCTCCATTTTATCTTCTCTTATTTTATCTTGATTTCTTTTATTTGATTTCTTGATTATCATCCTCTTCATTCGTCCTTATAAAAAAAATAAAAAACACGAGCTAACATGTTCTTTCAATCTAACCTTAATCTCCCTAGGGTTCAATATTTTTATTACTTGGGTATTTCTCTACAACGACCGGGTACACTTGCTCGTAAGTTGAAAAATACGCAAACAAGGTTTTGGCGCCGTTGCCGGGGAGTTTTAACGGATTGTTGGAATGCTTTGTTAATATTTTAATTGTTCTTACTAAGGACATTTTATCTTGTTTTGTTTCTTATATTTGCTTTGAAAATTTTTGGCGTCGTTGCTGGGGAATTTAGTTGTATTTGTGACTTTGAGTTTTATTGAGTTTTAGGATGTGGACATTTATTTTCTTTATGTTGTTGCTTTGATTTTTTTTTATGGTTGTGTTTGTAGGGACAAAGGCGTGGAGCCATGGTTATGGCCTTGAAGAGCAAATGAGTGGTGCAAATTAAGTTAACAAACATCTTCTCAACTTGAATTAGATGAATAGACTTCGTCTAATTTAAGTTTGGGGGATGTTGCCATCATTACTTGACTTTTTCTACAGTTTGAATCATATAACTTGCATCTAGAATCTCATACTTGAGCATATTGCACCGACGCACGTTTAGTCCTTACTCTTTTTTTGGCACATATTTTCTACTTTTTGTTGTTTTTGTTTCTTAGTTCTTTGTCGCTTTTCTTAAGGAGAAATTTTCTTGGCTTTCTTGTGTTTCATTGTGAGAAATTTTGAGGCTATTATGTTTAGCTGAAACTTGTGATGAGATTGATTTTTACTTGTAACTTGTTGAGCTATGGTTTATGCTTGTTATGTGTTTTCTTTTACTACTACAAGCCCGTGAGCTTTTGAGCCTTTAAAATCATAATATCAAATGATTTTTCCATTCTTGAGTGCATCATTATTTTGTATGCATTCTAGAACCTGTCATTGTGTCTTTTTGAGACTACGTTTGTGTGAAGATTGTTGGAAATGATTTAAGGCCATATTTTTTTTGACAAGTCACTTAGCCAAATCATCTGATAGCGAAACGTAAAGATAGGAAATGATCTCTTGAAGATAGCAGATTTAAATATAGATATGATCTTCTGTTATTAGATTAGTTTCTTTGTTGTAGATAATCATGCCTAAGTTATAGGACTTGTATATCTTTGTGTATTGAGAAATGTTATATATACCACACGTACATCTCAACTACAATTAAGTTGAGTATTCAAAAACTCTACATGGTATCAGCCTAATCATCATCGAAAACCACATTCCCTTTCTTTTTTCATCTCTCTCACGCCATGGCTGCCCAAGTGGAAACTCTCCCATTTGCCACCCTTCTTCACATGATCACCATCAAACTCTCTTCCTCTAGCTATCTTCTCTGGCAAAATTAAGTTCACTCCATCCTTGCTTGCCAAAATTTGTTGGGCCATGTCGACGGGTCTACTCCGATTCCACCCGCAATGATTTTGGCAGAAGGCCAAACTATTCCAAACCCAGATTTCTTGTCCTGAAAATCATTGGATCAACATCTTAATATTCTACTACTCTCTTCTTTAATAGAAGAATCAATGGCAGAAGTGATTGGTTGCACAACCGCTCGCGATGTGTGGCTATCTCTTGAGTCCGCCTTTAGTCATAGTTCGAAATCTCGCGAACTACGTATAAAGGATTATCTGCAGCAAATGAAAAAAGGCTCTTGATCGGTTACAAATTATGATCGCCAATTCAAGGCATTTTGTGATCAACTTGCAGCTATTGGCTGCCCCATTGACGAAATAGACAAATCTCATTGGTTTCTCCGCGGGTTGGGACCTTCATTCTCCAGTTTCTCAGCTACTCAAATGGCCATTTCCCCACTTCATCTTCTCCGTGATTTAATCTCCAGGGCCGAGAGTTTTGCAATCTTTCAAGAATCTCTAGATTCTTCAGGACCTTCTAATGTGGCTTTTACTGCAGCCCGTGCGTCTGCCATGTATGGAAATAACTCTCAACAATACCAATCTCCCTACTCAAATTCTAGAAGGGGCTGCAGAAATTCACAAACCCATGTTAAAGGTCATGGTTTCAAACGAACACCACGTTACTAAATATGTAGGGAGGAAGGCCACTATGTAACTTTTTGTACTGAGCGATACAAACGCACCACTCAGCCTTCTTCAGAAAATTTGGCACAAGCATTTAGTGCTACGTGTGCCATCTCACCTAACTCTGCTTCAGATTGGTATGTTGATACAGGTGCCTCGGCGCACATGGTCTCTAAACCCACCAAACTCGATTCTTATGAACCTTATGATGGATCTGATCACGTAGTGGTTGGTAACGGTACATCTATTCCTATCTCTCATACTGGAAAAATATTTTTATCTGACCATCTAAAACTTCTTGACGTATTGGTTGTTCTATATATCACTAAGAACTTACTCTCTATTAGCAAGTTAACATCCAACTTGCCTGTTGAAGTTCTTTTTACTGATGATATGTTCACCATTCAGAATCGTCAAACCAAGGAAATTCTAGCAAAAGACAGACGTGAAAATGGTCTCTATATTCTGGATCAATTTCAATCGGCTCTATTGACAACTCTGAATTCAAATTGTCCACAGGCATCTTTTGAATTATGGCACGCTCGTTTGGGACATATTTCATTTGAAGTTATTTCTTTATTAAAAAGATTAGAATATTTGCAAGTCACTTCTGTACTTCCGAAGCCAACATTATGTGCTTCATGTCAATCTGCTAAAAGTACCTGTTTATCTTTCATTGTTAATGAAAAATGTGCTTCTCAAGTTTTGGACTTGATTCATTGTGATTTGTGGGGACCTGCCCCAGTCATGTCAACCTTTGGCTATCGTTACTATGTCATTTTTGTGGATGATTATTCTTGTTTCACTTAGCTATATCCACTGCATAGTAAAGATGATTTTTTTGACGTGCTGTTAAAATTCACAACTTTGGTCACAAATCAATTTTCTCGTTGCATTAAGCGCTTTCAAAGTGATGGAGGAACTGAGTTCACAAATAAAATAGTATAGAAGCTTTTTACTACTCATGGGGTTCAACATACCATGTCATGTCCGTACACTCCTTCCCAAAATGGTCGTGCTGAACGAAAACATCGCCACATTACGGAAACTGGTCTGGCTATGATGTTTCATGCCCATGCTCCTGTTGGCACTCGATCATTTGGTTAACATGACCCATTAGAATATCATGCGTTTCTATCACAGCGGAATCAATAAATCATAGAAACGATTACCGTTCACCAAGGTATGTTGATGAAGATTGATTCTCGCAGGCAGCCTGCGCAGTCCCACGAGAATGGCCATAACTTCCTCGTCTGATGTTGGAATTGAATGATCTTTGTGTTCAGATGATCATCTCTTCGACGGCTTTCCATCAATATATTGATTATCAAATTCTAAGTACTTTACGATTTTATATCAATTTTGCAAGGTGGCAGACAACAGCAGCAAACTACCTTCCGGTCTTCTGCTGTATGTCCCAAGTCCGATCTCGACGTCGTGTGGGCGACGATCTATGAGACCTACTCAATCTGCTCTCAACCCTCATCACACGTGAATGATGAATTAGATTAGGGTTCCAGATAAGCTGAGGTGACTTATATACATGGGCTACAGCAGGGACCAGGAGGAGAAATTGGGTTGGGCCTCCATTGGGCTTAAGTATCCAAGCTTAGCCCAAAGCTTATACTTAAGTCCAATAATAATAATATATTCCACTAAAATATTATTACTGCACTGCCTTTCCAATCCTAAAATTATGTTTTGGGCTCCTTCTTATTATGAGCCCGTTAGTCTTCCCATGTTTAAGATATACAATGTCCATTAATTAATTTAAGTTACTGACAACTCAATTAATTAATATCTCATCCAAGAGTAGTACCACTCAACCTTATTATCATGCCGGAATAAATTCCACCTGCAGGATTTACATGATAATCCTTATGAGCTCCTCAAGGGGACATCATCAACCTATGACGGACACGGATTCCTTCTACAATCAACAACACACCATAGAGACAACACTATTTCCCAACTCATCGAGTTTGTTGATTTAATTACATGTAAATCTCACCCATTGATGAATCAAAGAAATACATACTGCCCTACGTGTCGAGGTTATTGTATAGGGATTAAGAGCACGAACTTCCATAATAACTGAGATCAAGTTCTCCTATAAGTCAGTATAAGTCGAACGATCTCAAGCGGTCCTGCTCAATACACACAAGTGCACTAATGTGATTCTATAGCCAAGACAAGCTAATACCAAACCACACTACAATCATCCCGATAGAGAGTCCCCGTCTATCTCGGTTTTGAGCATCTGTTTATACTTTATAAGGAAACCGATAATATGATCTTCCGCGTATTGTCGCACAACATATTATCTACAGTATAAAGTAAGTGGACTATTGCATCGAACATATAAATAAATTATAAGATGCAATCATTTGATCATATGATTCTCATTTCAAATTAATTGTTATAACATTATTCATACAAAAAGCTAGACTTTTAGTATACAATCCAACAATCTCCCACTTATACTAAAAGACTATGCTGTCATGTTTTCTGCCATACATCTGATTTCCACTCCCACTACACAACCATCAAAAGCTCTCGCCTTAAGGTCCTTGTAAATGGATTTACTAGGTCATCATCCGATGTAATCTAGGCGACAAAAGCCTTCCCCTCATCATACGATTTCTCGTAATAGGTGGTACTTGCACTCCATGTGTTTAATTGCCTTATGGGCTCGTGATTCCTTCAAGTTTGCAACTGCACCAATACCATCAATATAAATTGTGATATCCTTGGGCAAACTTAGAAACACTTCGAAGTCCATCTTGAAGTTTCTAGAGTCATACAGATACTTTGACTGCCTCATAGGCTCCAATTTATCATCTTTCCATGATGGAGTCCGGAGTCTGAAATATATTTCTATATAACACTCCTCCATATTATGACTCAACTTCCTAAAATTAAACGCATAACCTTTGAGGTAGATTTATTGTCGTCCCTATCTGATTTGAAAAATCTGAATCTATGTAACCCATAAGAATCAGTGAATCTGTTCGGTAAGCCCACATATAGTTTCTAGTCCTTTTCAGGTACATAAGTATATGTCTTACCACAGTTCATCATTCTTGTTCCGGGTTATGTTGATACCCACTGTTCATGCCATCGGCAAAACAGATATTCAATCTCGTGCATAGCATTCCTTAGATTAAGCTTCCTCATTTGCCGAAGCATAAAGAACCGCTTTCATCTTCTTTATCTACTTTTGTATCACAAGACACATTCACTTAGATAAATTCACATGCTAAACGAGTAAGGATCGTATCATTATATGAAACTTGAGATAAGCATAACATCCTTTCTTGTGATCCGTATTACCGTGATCAAAATGATATTTTTGCTCTTCTTAAGTCCTTCATCTCATATCGCTTTATCAACCATACCCATACGCCCGACAATACTCTTTCATTGTCTCCAATGAGCAAGATACTATCTATGTATACTACAAGAAATACCACCACATTTCCATCACTCTTTTCAATACACAAGACCCATCCGATCATTGATTAGATCCATGTCACTGGATTACCTCATCAAAATGGATGTTTCATGATCTTGAAGCTTGTTTTAGTCCATTAATGGACACTTTTAAGCTCACTATCACAATGCTCTTAGCTCTTTGCAATGAATCACTCTGGTTGCTTCACATAGATGTTTTCCTTAAGACTTCCAATCAGGAAAGCTGTCTCGACATCTATTTGTTATCCCTCATATTTCATATGAGTAGCAACAAATAAAAGATTCCGGATCAACTTAGGCATAGTTACTGGCGAACAAGTTTTCTCATAATCGAACCCTTTCTTTCTGAGTATACCTTTTCGCAACAAGCTTGCTTCCAAGGTTTTCACCTTATTCTATGATCCTCTTTTATTCTTGCATGCCCGCTTCCAATGGCTTTTACGCCATTTAGCGGTTCAACAAGCATCCAGACCTAATTTAAAATCCATCGATTCTATTTTAATATTCATTGCACTTACTAAGATTCCGTATTTTAATTTTGTAGTGCAACGTCGTATCCCTGGGATAATACCATGTTTACTACGGATCAAGTCTTACGACTTTCCCAAAACATGTATCTCACGGGTTGTCGAATAATCCTCCCACTGCGATCAGGCACTATATGTAATTGTGTATCAGACGTGACACGCATTGCAGTTTACCTTGTGGTATATCCTCTCGTACACTTGGTACTTATACTTTGTGTTTTCTTCTCACTACCTTTAGAATAACTCATACATGGGTTTGTGATTTATTACATAGTCCCTTTCCAAAAATCTAGTGTTTGTGTTAACAATCACCCTTCGATCTTTTAGACTAAATAAATCACCTTCATTTTTATAGCATATCCCACAAACAGACAAACATTCAAATGAATTACTATTTCTAGGGCTTATCCATAAAATGAATTAAGTAATTCCAAATAATTCATCATCTATCTAATCATTACCATAAGAGTCTTATTCCTTCTATCCACCACACCATTCAGGTGGGGCATGCCCGGTGTAGACCACTTGAGATTTAATCTCAACCTCTGATTAATAGTTCCTAATTATCCTAAGAGGTACTCGTAATGACGATTAAATCGTCATTACTTGATATATTTTCCATGATGCTTTACTGTACCAACCTTGTAATTCTTGAATAAATCAAAGAATTTAGACATGCAGTGCATCAAATAAATATATCGGTATCTAGAATAATCTTCGATTATTCATAACCACCTCTCGCCTAGATAATATTAGGCCCGCTTGAATCAGAATGAACCAATTCCAACATATATATCTTTGGCTCTACACCCCTTTACCTTGAAAAGGTAATTAATCATTTTTACTTCCAAGTAAGACTCACAAGTCCGATAGTTTCCACTTCAGATAAACCTTACGGTCCATCTGCTATCAACTTTTGAGTCATACTCAAGTAAAATGATCTAGTCTTAGACGCCAAATGCATGTTTAGTTCATCTCCGAAGGTTACTTTCTCTTACTAAGATCAGAAGATGCATTATTAATTACTATTTGTTGCATCTGTGGAATATACATGATTTAAGAGTATACAAATTGTCCATCAACGTACCATAACAGATTACAACTCTATCCTTCATTATAATGACCATGTCATTTAAATGAAATGGAGTATCCATCTATTAATGCATAGAAACCGAAATCAAATTCTTTCTATGAAAACGTAAGTAAAGACAATTTTACAAAATCAAACGTTTATTCATATCGTAAGATAAATAAACAACTCCCACTGCAATAGCCACTAGTCTTGTAGTTTTACCCATGTCATAACAATCTTATCCTCACTTAGTAATGAACATTCAGTGATTCCAGTATCTACACACTTCGTGTCAGTAAATGCCATCACTAATCATGTTTTAAACAACTAGTGAATAAGATATAAAACTTGTTCACATTATGATGAAAATGGCTTTCCTTTGCTACATGTTTTGCCAGAAGTTTTCCACCATATACATCCTATTGTAATTCAGGTGGAACTTACTCAAAAACATCTAGGCAATTCACGAAGAATTAAATTGATCTAGGTTTCCCTTCAATTTATACTCCATGCTTTCCCAATTCATTCATCAAATTAAATCATGATCTTCTGCCTTTTAACTTACTCAAGTATCCGAAGAGTTACATGAGACCATCATATTTCTATGAACCTCTCATCTCTTCACTAGAGACTTTAATAGGCATCATGAGACGTCCCTTGTGAGAACACACATGTATTTTCTTAAGCAGTAAAATTCAAAACTAAGATTCTTTTCTAATCATCTAATTTGACCAAGTAAATATAATTTCTTTTAGTTAATAATATGTGAGATAAAACCATTTGAAAATCAGAGAACCATAAATTAATTTACCGATCAAAACTTCGAATTTTATCCTTTTATATTGATTCCCTCAAAACAATATAAAAATAAAATTTACCGACAACTCAAGCACCGTGAGTCTGCAAGCCACGTTAGTGTGGACGTTTACAAACCCGAACATTTACAAGAGAAGGTTTTACCCATTAATTTCATTTGTCAACCTAACTTTATGACAAAATAATTAATAGTCAGTTCCTCTTTAGCCATGCAAATAATAGCAGTGACTCCGTTGGGGAGGATACTAATTATTTACACCTAAGTGTACACCATTATTTGATCCCAAGTCCACTGCGCGAGCTTGTGTGCCTTACAGTTGGAGAAGTACACAAACGCTCGGATAGCTTCCTACAATCATCAATTATAAGTTTGTACCAGTGAGCCCCACATAAACTCATCCGTTAGGGAGGAAGGCCTATTGCCAACACGCAAGTTCATGTGCCACATTACAAATAATAATTATGTAATGAAGTCTGTACCAGTGATCCGTGAATAAACTCATCCGTTAGGGAGGAAGGCCTATTGCCAACACGCAAGTTTACTCACATCACTTACAAACCAATAATGGAGGCAGCGGGAGTTTTTACCAATCCCCTCTCCCACTTAGTTATTTAAGACCGAGGGTTTTTACATGCATATAATATTTCAGAATAAAATATGCAATCTAGCATGCTCATACTTCCAAATATATAACAATAATTGACCAATAAAACAATTATAGCAGTTATATATAAGGAAATAAATTGCCAAAAATAAGTTGACTTGATCAACACTCCAACATACATACATATAATATACCAAATATAATACGCAATCTAGCATGCTTCTATTTAAGGCAATAAATCATAGAGAATCATGCATACATATATAACAATAATCAATTAATAAATCAATTATAACAGTTATATAACAGCGAATTCGATTGTTCGCCACCAATCACGAATGCGGACAACTGCGATGGGGATCGACCTCCCAGCAGCCTGCTCCACCACTCTGGCACCCTGCCCGATCATATTGTGAAGACTCACGCGGAACTTGATGCAGACCAGTCGAACTTGATGCAAACCCGCTCGAACCTGGTGCAGAGTCGATCAAACCTGATGCAAACCAATCGAACCTGATGTGAATCCGCTCGAACCTGGTGCAGCATTGATCGAACCTGATGCAGACCAATCGAACCTGATGCAGACCCGCTCGAACCTGGTGCAGCATCGATCGAACCTGATGCTAATCCATTCGAACCTGGTGCAGCATCGATCGAACCTGATGCAGACCAATCAAACCTGATGCAGACCCGCTCGAACCTGGTGCAGCATCGATCGAACCTGATGCAAACCAATCGAACCTGATGCAAATTAACTCGAACCTGGTGCAACATCGATCGAACCTGATACAGACCAATCGAACCTGATGCAGACCCGCTTGAACCAGGTACAGCATCGATTGAACCTGATGCAAACCAATCGAACCTGATGCAAATCTGCTCGAACTGTCGCTCGTCCAAGGGCCTAGTTGCACGGAACCAAGTTCAGCCCAACGCGCAACATCAAACTATACCAACTGTCGTTCAGGGTTCGCAAATATAAGAACCTAGGAATCCAATCTCCACCGTCCAGAATCTACGCCTGTAAGTTTTGAACATACTGTCCAAATTGCAGGTCGATCCAACGGTTAGATTGTGAGAAATAGCTCTTTTTCCTCGACTGCGTAGAACAGAATCGCCCAAAAACTGCTTCTTTTTCGGCGTATTCCCGACAACACAAAGCTTGAAATACGATCTTCACCGTTCAGAATGTACATCCACAAAATCTGAACGTGTTGACCAAAATTCAGCCTGATCCGACGGTTGGAACTCCGGTTATTGCCTCTGCAATATCACTGCGCTGAATTTTCTCTCAATTTCTTCCTTCCATGTGAAATTGACGAACTGTTTTCGTCGAATCCTCTCACACACAACCATCAATGAACAGATATGATATAGGGTATATTTCACATAGGGATATTCATGGTTTGCGCAGTAAAACCAAAACCCTAAACATGCGATCCTAATTTTGAAAAATTAATCACATAAACCCTAGCCTAACGTGTCACGCTTCACCACGAAACCTCGCTCTGATACCAATTGTTGGCGCTTGATCGTTTGGTTAACGTGTCCCGTTAGAATATCATGCGTTTCTATCACAGCGGAAGCAATAAATCATAGAAACGATTACCGTTCACCAATGTATGTTGATGAAGATTGATTCTCGCAGGCAGCCTGCGCAGTCTCACGAGAATGGCCATAACTTCCTCGTCTGATGTCGGAATTGAATGATCTTAGTGTTCAGACGATCCTCTCTTCGACGGCTTTCCATCAGTATATTGATCATCAAATTCTGAGTACTTTACGATTTTATATCGATTTCGCAAGGTGGCGGATAGCAGCAGCAAACTACCTTCCGGTCTTCTGCTGTATGTCCCAAGTCCGATCTCGACGTCGTGTGGGCGACGATCTACGAGACCTACTCAATCTGCTCTCAACCCTCATCACACGTGAATGATGAATTAGATTAGGGTTCCAGATAAGATGAGGTGACTTATATACATGGGCTACAGCAGGGACCAGGAGGAGAAATTGGGTTGGGCCTCCATTGGGCTTAAGTATCCAAGTTTAGCCTAAAGCTTATACTTAAGTCCAATAATAATAATATATTCCACTAAAATATTATTACTGCACTGCCTTTCCAATCCCAAAATTACGTTTTGAGCTCCTTCTTATTATGAGTCCGTTAGTCTCCCCATGTTTAAGATATACAATGTCCATTAATTAATTTAAATTACTGACAACTCAATTAATTAATATCTCATCCAAGAGTAGTACCACTCAACCTCATTATCATGCCGGAATAAATTTCACCTGCAGGATTTACATGATAATCCTTATGAGCTCCTCAAGGGGACATCATCAACCTATGACGGACACGGATTCCTTCTACAATCAACAACACACCATAGAGACAGCACTATTTTCCACCTCATCGAGTTTGTTGATTTAATTACATGTAAATCTCACCCATTGATGAATCAAAGAAATACATACTGCCCTACGTGTCGAGGTTATTGTATAGGGATTAAGAGCACGAACTTCCATAATAACTGAGATCAAGTTCTTCTATAAGTCAGTATAAGTCGAACGATCTCAAGCGGTCCTGCTCAATACACACAAGTGCACTAATGTGATTCTATAGCCAAGACAAGCTAATACCAAACCACACTACAACCATCCCGATATAGAGTCCCCGTCTATCTCGGTTGTGAGCATCTGTTTATACTTTATAAGAAAACCGATAATATGATCTTCCGCGAGTTGTCGCACAACATATTATCTACAGTATAAAGTAAGTGGACTATTGCATCGAACATATAAATAAATTATAAGATGCAATCATTTGATCATATGATTCTTATTTCAAATTAATTGTTATAACATTATTCATACAAAAAGCTAGACTTTTAGTATACAATCCAACAGCTCCTGCTTCATTCTGGTTTGATGCTTTTGCAGCCGCTGTTTATGTCATAAATCGCGTGCCTTCAAGCATCTTGAAAGGAGTATTACCTTATGATTTGCTTTATCACTGCCTTCCGTCTTATGGAAATTTTTATCTGTTTGGTTGTCGAGTTTATCCATGCTTGCGAGATTATGCGTCACACAAATTCTCTCCTCACAGTGTGCCGTGTATTTTTATTGGCTACAACAACACTTACAAGGATTTTCGGTGCATTGATCCTTCTACTAATCGAATATACACATCTCGACATGCTCAGTTTGATGAAGCAATATTCCCTTTCTCAAAGTTTCACGCTGCAGGTTCCCAAACAACTTTGGAAATTTTCAGCTTTGAGGATGAATGTACACGTGGTTCTGTAATTTTCACATCTGACCAACACTTGCACCAAAAAGTTACTCATCAACCTTCATTGCCTTCAGCACCAACCTTGACACCTGGTATGTGTTCTCTTTGCCCAGAAATTCATACAAATGTTGAATCTCCTATAGAGCATGATCTGCATCAGCTTTCATAACTACCAATTCCACCTGCGCCTCCAACACCCATTTCGGAAGAACTTGAGCCAGAACGACATCCTATGATCACTCGATCCAAATATGGAATTTATAAACCCCGTTACGTTGCGGATGTGGCCCAGTTCACTCTTTTTCCAGCCTTAATAACAGCGCAAGAACCCAAGGGCTTCAAGTCTGCAATAAAAAATCCGAAATGGGTGGTGGCCATGGATGAAGAAATAGCAGCTCTTCGTGCGAACAATACCTGGGATCTTGTGCCTCGATCAACAAATACAAACATTGTTGACTCAAAATAGGTATTCTGCACAAAATTCCTATCAGATGGCTCTATTGATCATCATAAAGCTTGTTTAGTGGCTCAAGGATACACTCAATTACCTGGGTTTGATTACTCTCATACATTCACTTTGGTAGTTAAAGCTTCAACAGTTCGTGTAGTTCTCGCCATTGTTGTACACCGCAACTGGCCTCTTTACCAACTTGACGTGAAAAATGTCTTTCTCAATTGTGTTTTAACTAAACCAATCTTCATGGCGCAGCCTCCAGGTTATGTTTATCCACTCTTTCCTAATCATGTTTGTCGATTAAAGAAATAATTATATGGGCTAAAACAAGCTCCTCTTGCCTGGTTTCAGCGATTATGTTCATTTCTCACCAAAGTTGGCTTTAATTGTAGTCGAGCATACACATCTTTATTTGTCTTTAAGCAGTGGTCTTCTGTTATTTATCTTCTAGTTTATGTGGATGACATAACTCTTATGGGAAATATGCCATCGTTGATTCAGAAATTCCTTGCTCGCTTGCATAGAGAATTTGCAATTCGTGACTTGGGAAAATTAACATATTTTTTGGGTCTTGAGGTCACGTACATGCATAATGGATTGTTTTTTAATCAAGCCAAATATGCTACTGATATTTTGAAGAAAGCTGACCTTCTTGTTGCAAAGCCAATAGCTACACCACTTGCCGCTGGACATGTCCCCACGTCAAATGGAAGTCCTTTTGCAGACACATCTCTCTATCGCTCTCTTGTAGGTGCTTTGCAGTACCTCATCATCACGCATCCAGATCTTTTATTTGCTGTCAATATGTTGAGTCAGTTTATGCAAAACCCAACTATTGATCATTTCTGTATGGTTAAAAGAATCCTATGTTATGTGAAAGGAACTCTTGATTTGGTTATCTTTCACCAGATCGTCGGATTACACTCTTTTAAGCTACTCTGACGTAGATTGGGCACGTTGCCTTGAAACACGGCGTTCTACTTATGGATACTCTATATTTCTTGGGAAAAATCTAGTATCATGGGGTGCGAAAAAGCAGCCAGCTGTCTCCCGGTCAAGTTGTGAATCCAAATATAGAGCCATGGCCAACACAGCAGTTGAAGTTATATAGGTCACCAACTTGCTGCGTGAACTTCATGCATTACCGCCCACTCATCAGACCTTACTTTGTGATAATAATAGTGCTGTGTTTCTCAGCCAAAACTCGATAGCTCACAAACAAGCTAAACATATCGACATAGATTATCAATTTGTTCGAGAGCTCGTCTCCATGGGAAAATTGTCAACTCAGTTCGTCCCTTCATCTCTTCAGATTGTTGATATTTTTATAAAAGGTTTAGCTCATTCACTCTTTGAATTCTTTCGTTCCAAGCTTCGCGCCGGTCCTCGACCCTTGTCTTGCTTGCGGGGGGTGATAGCGAAACGTAAAGATAGGAACTGATCTCTTGAAGATAGCATATATAAATATAGATATGATCTTCTGTTATTAGATTAGTTTCTTTATTATAGATAATCATGCCAAGTTATAGGACTTGTATATCTTTGTGTATTGAGAAATGTTATATATACCACACGTACATTTCAACTACAATTAAGTTGAGTATTCAAAAACTCTACATCATCTATCATACCAAATGACATTATTTTGTAGTTTTCCCCTTTAAGCGTTATTATCCTTATTTCTTTGGCAACCTACAAATTTAGCCATTTTATCCATTCTTATAGCCTAATTGACTTATCGATTAGTGTAGAATCAATGGGGATGAAGTTGTTGAATTGAGTTTAAAAGAGAGTTTGGAAAGAGAGAGTTGGTGAATGTGCAAGAAAAGAGGGTGAAAAGATGAAGAAAAAAAAAGAGGTTGTAAAAGAAAAATTGAGTAATGCTTGAATTTAAACAAGCATAAAAAAAAGAGCTCTACTAGAAAAAAGAAAAAGAGAGTTCTAGAAAAAGGGGAAAAAAAACTCAATAGTGCCAAAAGAGAAGAAAAGAAAAAGGATTTCTAGTGTGTTGGATGGATTATTACATTTTCATGAGGTGAAAATGAGAAAAAAAAAGAGAGGATGAGAGTTGAAGTGATCAATCAACTTAAACTCTCCACTAGTTTTTTAGCTTACCTTTCCTAAATATTTTCCTACCCAAAACCAAAGAGCCTATATTACAACCTTATAGAAAGACCTTTTTTATTCAATAATTAACATACATACAAGTGGTGGAGAGTTTAGACCTTTACTAATCATATGGTAATGTCATACATTTGAATTGATTTTGAAAGTATACACTTCTCTCATACACTTTTCTTTGAGTGTGAATGTGAAAAGCAAAATCCAGAGAGGAATAGTGGAAGTTACACTTGCTTGTATATTCTTTAAGCTTAATTTGTATGCATGTGAATTGAAGTCTTGTTACTTGGTTTGATTGAATTGAAGTAGTCTTGAAATGACTCAATTCTTATTGAAATCTTGATCAAATTCTTTCGTAAATTTTTCTCTAATGTCCTTTCTTTTCTTTCGTGTTCGGGGACAAACAATATTTTAAGTTTGGGTGTGTTGATTGATGTTAAATTCACTCGAAAATTGAATCAATTTCATGGCTTTATTTGAATAATTAAGAATGATTTTACTTGTTAAATCTATTAATTGCTAATTATTTGGAAAATTGGTATTTTTGTGATTTTTGTAGAAAATGGACGATTTTGAGAAAAATAGATTTTAGAAGTGAAGAGAAAGAAATGGGAGAAAACGACGCTCGATTTGGAGTTGAAATGAGCGAAAACGGGCCAACGTAATTTGTTGGTCCTTTTCAAGTCATGAAGCCCATAGAAGATGACTAATGAAAAGGCATACTTAAATTCATTATTTAAAAAGCCCATTCTCATTTTTTCCCATTTTTGGCCCATGAAACAAATTATCCCACACTGATTACTCACCACGATTTTCTCTCACTCTACTACTACATGAACCAAATTGTCCCACATGGAAAACTATTACAAATTCCTCACACCCTACTACTTATAATACCATCTTTCATGAAGCCACCACATACCATTCAAATTTCATAATTTAAATTTCATATTTTAGATTAGAATTTGGAGAGTTTTTTAAAGAGAGATCTCCATTAGTAGTGATTCCTCCCAGTTAATACTTTCCAAGAAGGTGGAGACATTGAGGAGAGGATGAACCTTGTGGATGTAGCACAACATTTTGTGAAATCTAATCCTACTTATTATCCTTTTATTTACTATGTTATGGATATTTGATTGATGCTTGAATTATGAATTAATTTGTGATATCATTTAAATTGTGTTCCCGATTTTGATTAGTTTCATTTATGGGTTGTGTTTGTCTTGTAATTATTTGGAATTTATGCCTTTGGTATTTGTATAATTTTGACTATGATTGTGTATTGTGTATCGACCTGTCTTGTCGTAATTACTTTCACCTTAGTTGATTTGAATGATTATCACATAAGAGTATTTTCCATTTATTAAATATGGATTAATGTGGGAAGAGTTGGAGACGACCTTTCATGTTTAGAATTGCATAAATGAACACTAGAGAGGTTAGATCGAAAGGTCAATCAATCTAGTGAGGAAAACCCAACCTTAGTGAATTCATAATAACTAGAAAGGGAATATTACCTATGATTTAGTATCTATTTAGGGAACTCGTACGTGTAATTAGTACCTATTGGGAGGTTTTCACTTTGGTCTGGATCATGTGCTTTTTGGGGCCTTTGTAAGGGCCTACATCCTCTTCATCTTGGGAGAATTTAGGTGGAAATCGTGATCGCTCTTACTATGATAACTTAAATTGGGAGACAATTAGATGTGTTACATGGTTGATCCATTTGAAGTGCATCATAAAAATTTTCTTTGCATTAAAAATTCCAAAAATATTGTAATTAGTTTCTTTTCATGCTTTTAATTTCTCTCCTTATCAGTCATCTCTAACTAATACAAGACTATAACTTGAAGGCCAAGAATCCTAAATTTTCATGGTTCGATAATTTAACTTGATTGCTCGTGCCTACAAATGACAAGAGTACACTTGCTCTTATACATTAAAAAATATTCAATCAGTATCATAATAAATTTTTTTGGTGTGATGGGTACGAGTAGCATTAAAATGATATATGAGAGAAATATATATATTATACAAAAGTTTATAAAAAGGTACACATTTAGTCGTTAGGGAACATAAGATATAGTTATATATGTTAAAGTATTTACAAGTAATAGTGTTGGAGAACATATATAGTACAAGTACGGATGACAACGAGACGGGTGTTCGGTACCCTATGAATATGTGGTATTTTTATAAATAAAGTGTAAGTGGGAGATTAGTTTTTATGATCTTTTACTATTTTAGGAATGTAAAGACTTTTAAGGGACAAACAAAAATAGAAAATGTGAAGACTTATTTGGGACGGATGGAGTAGTATAATTTTTATCATAATATTAATTTAAACATTAAAAAGTATAAATATAAAATTAATGAATATTAAATGGATACAGGTAACCAGCGTGTATTTATAAATGAATTTGGGACGGGAATGTGTATTATAATCAATTTTTCTAATGAGACGGGTATGAATACATGTAGTTAATATTTAAACAAATACGAGTATCCTTAAATAAATATTTTCCTTAAATGTTTGTTATTCCTAAGTACAAGTAAGAATCAATATTATGAAAAAAATATATGTACGTATTATACGATTTAGTTAATACATTATAAAATTATATCAACAAAAAAAATTACATTTATATAATATATATAAATAATTAGAATTTTATTTATAAAATATATAAATTCATATAAATGAATAAATAAATATGATAATTAACGTAAAAACAACAATTTAAATATAGAAAATAAATGGTTGTGTATTATAATTGGGTAGGTTTTAGGTGTGATCATCTCATAAATCCTAATTCGTGAGATGAATTATCTATTAATTAAATAAAATATATCTTAAATTTAATTAGAAATAGAAAAAGGGCCGTGTTTGGGCGTTTAATTAAACGCCAAGCAACCATCTCTATTTGGTGTATTTGCAGCACAACCTGTGATTTGGGCGTTTAATTAAACGCGAAGCAACAATCTCAATTTGTTGAATGTGCGGCACAACATGTGATTTATTAATTACCTTGCGTGAGACCATCTCACGTGAGATAATTTTATACTTTTTAAAATAGTTATTATTTTTATTATAAAATATTATCATTTTTGGTATAAAATGTTATAACTTTTCATTTGTACTATAAATTGTTCATGAAATAACATTATCACGTTTCACTAATTTAGTACTCCATCACTTTTCAGTATAAAAGTTATCACTTTCTGACCGTCTCACGTAAGCCCTTACGTGAGACGGTCTCACACAAGTCTTTGCCATTAACTATTAAATTTAAATTATTTTTTAATTATATTATAATTTTTATTATCAAATTATTATTTCTAATTAAAAAAGTTATCAATTATTTTTATTATTAGTAATCAATTATTATTAGATAGTTCAACTACCCTGTTATCACTTTATCTTGATCGGATATTACTTATCACTTTATATTAAAAATATTATCACTTTTTATTTATTTTAAAAATTATTTATAAAATATTTAATTAAACGGTTATCACTTTTTCTTTATCATGTATCACTTTTTATTAAAAATATTTTTATTTTTATTATTCTAGCGAATTATTCGTAAAATAATAATAATTCAATTTGACGGATATCACTTTTCTTTGATAAGAAATTATTTTTTATTAAATATATTATCACATTTTATGAATTCTATAAATTGTTTGTGAATTACACTTTCTTTTTAAAAAAAATATTATCACCTTTCTTTTAAAATATTATCACTTTTTTTACGTAAAAGTTTTATAAAATAATTCACAACACCAATATTATTTTTTATCAATTGAGTATCACTTTTAATTATTAAGGTTATCACATCTTATCACATTTTATAAATTTATAATATTTAAATTAAATGAATAATAAATTTTGAATTATTAAATTTTTAAATAATAAAAAATATAAATTATATAAGAAAATCATAGAAAAATGGGTAGGTCTTGCGTGAGACCGTCTCACGTGAGACCATTTTACACTTTTTAAAATAATTATCACTTTCGCTATAAAACGTTATCACTTTTGCTATAAAATGTTATCACTTTTCATTTATACTATAAATTGTTCATGAAATAACATTATCATTTCTCATTAATTTATTATCATTTTTTAGTATAAAAGTTATCACTTTCTCACCGTCTCACGTAAGCCCTTACGTGAGACGGTCTCGCACAAGTCTTTTCCTAGAAAAATATATATAGTCACAATTAATTTTTCTTTCATACTTAATTTTTAAAATTTTAAATTTAATATCAACTAAATAAGATCCTTTAAATTTATTTAGGCCCAATTAATTTTACTATTTTTCAAATTTCTAAATTCATAACAATCAAACAGGACCTTTAAAATTAATTAACTGAGTTAATGGATGATCCGTCTCGCATAAAAGAATCTGTGAGAAGGTCTCACTCAAATCTTTACCATTTAATATAATTCATTACGAATGAGTAAAATCTAGTTAAAACTAAAATTAATTCAGATGACAACACATCATTAATTATTTTTTAAATTTACACAAGAAAAAATTTAATAACGTAAAAAAATCAAAATATTAAAAATTACTAATAAAAAATAAAAAAACCTTATTTAAACAAAAAAATAAATAAATAGAAAAAATAATCTAAATTGAAATCATAAAAAAATTTCAATAAAAAAATAATAAAATAAACCATGAAAAAAAATTATTAAAGTAAAAAAAATAAAAAGTGACATACTAATAAAAATAAAAAATAAAATATCAAAATAAAAAAAATAATAAAAACAAAAGTTAATTGAAAGAGAATTTAAAAAATATAAAAGAAACAACAAAAATAAAAAAATAAAAAAATAACACATTCATATTCGATCTTGTTTGTCATTATGAATAAATAAAGAGTTGATATTTGGTGCACCCGCGTGCAAGGGTGCACCCATATGCGCAGTGGCGGACTTACATAGGGCCCGGGGGCACTGGGCCCCCCTGAGATTTTATAAATAATTAGTACTCCCTCCGTCCCAACTTCAACTTCACACTTTCCATTTTGGTCCGTCCCAAATTCAACTTCACACTTCCATAAAAGGAAAAAGCAACAAACTAATATCCCTCTAACATACTTTAATTTTAAAATTGTCATCACATTTTTAACACACATAACATACTTTATCATTTATTTATTACCCAAAAATATCATACTACCCTCAAAAGTAAGTCAAAAAATGACTTTTCTTAAACTCCGTATCTAGTAAATGTGAACTTGAATTTGGGACGGAGGGAGTATATATATGGTCCATATACAAATATGGCTCCATAGAATAATGACAAACACTCCACTCTCCTCTTGCACGCGCACAGGTTCGACTCGTGTAGTGTACATATTTTACTTTTATGCTTTTTATTTTAATATTTTTATTTCTTTTTGGTTTTTCCTCTTTTTATACACTTCTTCTGTTTATTCTTTTTACAGTGTTTGACCTTAAATTTTATCCCCTATAATTTTATTATATTCTTATTGTTTTACTAAATTATATTTTCTCTTCAATTATTAAATTCTTTTTAAATTTATTCATTTAAATTCTTATAAGAAATTAAAATATTTTCTCTTTAATTGACCTAATAAATTTTATAGATTTTTCTTATTCATGAGCACTCATATATCTTAGTGCCACTATAAGATAATTTACGTAAAAAAAAAACAAATGTGTACGTATTTGTGGTACGAAAAAACACTAATAAATCGCCCCCCCTGACTCAATTTCCTGCGTCCGCCACTGCATATGCGTATAACTTTTTATTCTATTTTGTATACATGTTATTTTATTTTGTATACGTATTTCTTAATAATTGTATACTTTTTTCACACTAATTTTTTCATTAAAAAAACTAGCATCCATATATGCATAACTTTTTATTCAATAGTGTATACATATTTTTTTAATAATTGTATATATTTTTACACTCAATTTTTCATTAAAAAAATTAATAATTAAATTTTATAAAATTTTGTTCATAATTGTATATGTTTTTATTTATATTTGTATATGTTTTTTAAAGTGGGTGCCTATAATTAGCCATAAATAAATGTAGGTAGAACGAATGAATAAAAAATATTATTTATTGGTGCAAAAGAGATAAACTTTCTAAATCTTAAAGTAAATATATGTACTTATCTATATTAATTTTTAATTAATAGTACTAATTAGTTTTGATATATATTTTTATAAATAAAATATATTTTTAAAATAAAGATATCACATAATAAAATCTGTGTGGGAAGACAAAACTAATATTATATTTAAAAATAATACTATTTCTAAATAAAAAAGGAACAAAATCGTAATGGATGGAGCAATATAATGGGAAGGGTTGAGCGTAGATGTTAAGCTGGGTAATTGTAATCACAGCCCAAATAATGTATGAAGGCCCAGTAAGTGTCTACCCTTGATTAGTTTGTCTCAGTCATTATTATCATCTCTAAAAATAATTGATTTTCATCTGCTCTTTTCCCATTTCCACCGCTACTTCAAGTATCAGCTTTTTTATCACGCGACCCTATTCATATCGATTGCCGGCGTCGCGCTGCCGTAGTTACCGGTGGATCAGCCGCGTTCTCCGACCTTATCGGTAGGTGACTCTCTGTGCCTGCGTTTAACCCTAATTCTCTATACCGATGCTTGTTGAATTTTTCTCTCTTTCGCGTTTCATTTTTTTTTTTTAAACTCTGAGTTTCGCGATGTACTTATCCAACCAGTGTTATTTATATAATGATTCCTCTATCGACGCAATTCACTCCAATGTTAATATTTTAGGAGGTTATTCTGCCATTACACTGTGTTTTCGCGTTTGGGATGCGTAGTGAAATCAACCTATGTATATATAAATTTTCATAACCTTTGCCTTGTATTTGATTAATTATTGCCGGATTTTTCTCAGTTTCTGTATGTGCTGACGAAGTATGTTCTGTCATCCTTTCTTTTCTAATTTCAGATTTAGATCATCGGTGACTCGCTATTGATTTTGCTTTGCTGAGGAGCAATGTTCGGAACCAATCGTAAGTTCTTATTCATCGTTCAGCAACTTTGTTTTGGTATTATTTGATCACTCTGTATTGCCTTAAGGTTACTCTTGCTTTTTTCATGTAACTAAAGCCTTATCTCCTGCATCCCAGATCTCTTCACTGCCTTGATTTATTCTTAACCGCCACATTGTAACTTAAACTTTGTAAATATTTGTCAGATAGGTAATTTGTGATGGTGTTCAATTTATTTCATTATTATGCCATAATAACAGTTATCGTGATGGATTGTTTTATTTTGGCTTTATTGGACTAACTTCTTTGTGGAATTTATTGAATGAATATTGAGGATGGAAACTCAGTTCCTGAGTTTAAGAGACATGCAGAAGATATAATAATAATACAAAGTTGGACCATCATCACCCTAGACTAGTTACACGAGTCTGATTCAGGATGTGATCATGTATTTTGAAAAAATTGTTTGCCAACTTTCATATGGAAGATCTCAATTATTTACCTCCAACTGACACATTTAGATGTTGGTGTTAGTTGTGTAAGTTTTGGAATAAATGACCTTTTTTTTTCTTACTATGAAAAATTAAAAAGACTTGCTTTTATAGATTATATGGTTTGACGGTATTCTAAAAACTTAATTTTCTATTATATCTTGGGTGGTTCAGTGGGCTGGGTGTGTGACTAAGATGACAACTTCCCCTATACTCCCACACACACACAGATGAATGTGTATTAACATGTGTATATACAATTAAGTTGTTAAAAGTCTCGAAAACAAGTATTAAATTTACGCTGGCGATAACCAATGAAATTATGATTATTTCCATTGGGATTTTTATTTTCCCCCCTGGAAACTAGCACCATTAATAACATATCCCTATAGTTACCATACCTACCTAATTCACTCCTATTTGATTTGAAATCTTTGCACATATGTTTACGTTTGTATTTATTGTGATAATAATGGCATAAATTATATTTGGAAATTTAAGGCTTAAAGGACGCTGCAAAAACAGAATCTCATATTCCAATGGAACAAATTTACTTTAATCTAATAAATGATTATATTGTTTTCCAAATTTCTTTATTGTGTATATAATATTGGTCTCAATATGTGTTGAATTTGTAGAAAGAACCAGTGTTATACTACTTTTTATAGAGGAATATTACATTAGAGAAATTAGAAATTTCCTTTTGAAATAGATTTTAAAATTAGAATGAAGTCTACCATGGATTTGAATTTTAGTCAATTCACCTTGATCAGAGTACAAGTCTGAAAATACAGCGTGCAGTTACTATATGCATGGATATTAAGGGTGATTGATTTAGGGTGTTGAATAGTAAAATTTATTTAAAAGAAACTACGCAGTCTGTTTCACTATTTTCTTCTCTTTGACTATTAAGAATTAAGATAGTACCAGCTGGCTTCAATTTTATGTTTGGACACATAAATTATATTTGCACTTGCATTTGAAAACATCAATCACTTAAATAGACTAGTATGTTATTTGATTTGTGGTATGGTGGATTTTGAAAATTGGTTTACGAAATCTTGGTTGGAAATTCTGATTAATGGTAAAGGTGTGTTAGTTTTGGGATTTTGCTAAGGTGAAAATTAAGTTCATAAGACTAAGGTGGTTGCATTACTCTATTGTTGTTGGTTGTGTATGTCATGATTACACAACCATATTTACTCTATTGTTGTAGATTGCATTACTCATATTTACATATTTTTAATTTTTAAAATATACTTATCTATGCGTATAATATCTCTTGTGTGTGTATATATAGCACCGGTGTATGTATCTCATGTATATAAATATATATATTATATGGATATTAAAGATGGGCGAGTAGGGTTGTTTGTTTTAAAGTTTAGGGAGGGAAAGTACACATAAAGCCAGTGTGACAGTTTTTTGATTATGAAATCCCAAATCCAGATTTGGAAACCCAAATCAGAGAGTTGATGTTGTAGAATTTGAACAAAGTCCAGAATTAAAGTGCTGAAATTGTACGACAAATAATGCTTAACAACAGATTGTCTAAGAACTTTTTGTGGGTGGGGGTGGGATCCATATCCTGAAATCTCTAAGTTGTACAAAAATTTCTAGCAATCATGTTTGCTTGATTGAATGAACATTGATCTAGAACATGCATATGTTTCAGAAATAACCTGTTATGCATTATATTTTTGCTGAGCCCTTGCAAAGTATAAACCCTATTCGTTAATGTCACAAAATAAGTGCGCAATTATTCTTTCATAATATATCATGATGGATGACTAAAGGATTAATCTTTTCTGTCATAAAACTTGCCTGCCAATGCTGATTTTTTCTGGTCTCTTGCAGCTTTTGGGCAATCAACAAGTAGCCCGTTCGGGTCTCAACCTGTTTTTGGGCAGACCAATAATGGTACGAGCAATCCTTTTGCTCCTAAACCTTTTGGTAGCACCAGCCCTTTTGGTACGCAGACTGGGGGTTCCATTTTCGGCGGCATGTCTACTGGAGTGTTTGGTGCTCAGTCTTCCTCTCCTTTAGGTTCCACTTCTGTCTTTGGTGCTTCATCATCACCTGCTTTTGGAAGTTCAACTCCAACATTTGGATCTTCCACGGGTTCAGCTTTTGGAAACTCATCTTCAGCATTTGGTGGTATGTAAATCTATCAGTATTAACACCAAGGAGCATACATTAATTGTTTATTCATCCAGCTTGTAGCATTAAAATCTCATTATTTATTTATTTTCTGTGGCATGCGAAACTAATTCCTTCTGATATAATATTGACATAGTTTAGTTAATTTTTGTATTAAAAACTATATGTTCTCTTGTCAAATGATAGAAATAAGTTGATGTTACTGTTAGATGTCCAGAATTGTAGCATAAAGAATTGTAGCAGGGAAAAATCCATCTCCATTTTCTTTCCTTTTCTTTGATGGGTATAAACATTGGATTGAAAGTTGAATTGATTCACCTCAATGATAGATGGGCTTAAGTGGGTAGGAGAAGGTGGTTTATGAAGACTATCAAAAGCTCAAATTGAAAATTATGATCTACTAATCTAATCCCCACATTTTATTTGTTTCTGCTATTCATTGTCTTTGAATTGATCTCGAAAGTACTTTACTTCTCCTCATCATATTTAATCTGGACCTTCTTCGTGTACGCCTGTCAGGCTGTCATCACTATTATTCTTAACCAAGAGTGATTTGCTGCTTGAAAGCATTGCTCATTTCTCCGTTGGGCATGGAGTTCTGATACATAGGAGCTCTATAACCAACATATAAAATATATATTAATAATCTATGCATTTGGTTTGTTGGCTAGGAAATGGAAAATAGTTATGACTTACTGGTGTATGTTCTTTTCGGGAATCTAGTGGTTTTTAAAATCCTTGTCCTAAGTGATGAAATGTTTGTTTTGGGTTTTTTGGCTGGTTTGGGTTTAACTTTACCTCAACATCAATAGACTGATATGTGCATGAGAGGGTTGGTAAGATGTATAAGGGGGTGTTATTATATTATTTTTTGATGTGAGATAATAGATGAGAGAGGAGAAAGAAAGAGATGAAAGAGTAATAATTGAGAAGAGTGAAGAGAGAATATATAGAGGGTGGGTGTGTTGATATTAATAGGATTTATACTCAGGCTCAGGGGTCTGCTCCTAGATTGTTGATTTTTTGCTATTCCAGTCTCATGTATCAAAGGCGCGCGCCTCTTCAACATCTTGTTTTTTTTTTTTTTTTTTTAGTTTTTTGAAATTGCTACTCAATTATTTAAGGGTTTACACATTTTTAAGATAAAAATGGACAGCCCACTTATAAAATGATATAAATAGAGAATTAGGGTTAGGGTTTTAGTATTTGAACTTTCAAAACAAAGACAAAAAGGTAGGCTGCCTTGACCTCCACCGCCTACGTCCACCATCTGCCTCCTACTTGAACTTTATTTATGTGTATGTTTTATGTTATAATGGTATTATGAGTTATTATGTATCATTATGTGATGTTATGTGATTTTTATCTTAGTTTAGTTAGGTAATATGATTGTAAGTAGGATATATTTGTGTATATACATTGTAAATTCAGTTTTGGGCAAAATGTAGCTCAGGCGCGCTCCTCAGGCGCGCCTAGGGGTCCGTGCGCCTAGGTGCGCCTCTCGCTTTTAACAACTATGGACGATTTATAGGTATACGTAGATCCATAGATGTGGTTTATAAAACCCGGATTGCAAAATCCCAAAGTAGAGTGGTGTTTGGATTTCAAATTCCTAACACCGTATCTTAAATCCCAAAAACTTAACAAAATATCGCCTACCTTGTTTTTCTTATAAATAGAGCAAACTTGGGATTTTTAGTGAAATTCTTTTCAATCACAGCCAGTGGGTTGGATGGGTAGGAGATGGTGGCCTAGAAGGCTATGTAGTAACCTATTTAATTTGTTCCCGGTGTCCTCCTTTATGAATGTATCTTTTAAGCATAAGTCTAACTCTCAACCCCTTGTGTCATCACAACCATGCTCATTAAGGTTACCTCTTCCCAATTATTTTTATACCCACCTTGTGTTGGCTGCATCCAAGGAAATCTGGAAAGACATGCTCATATTTATATACTAATTAGATAATAGAATTAGTGGCTTTGAATATACTTGCATTCGAAATTTTTTAATTATTATTATAATTTATTGGAATACTGGGGCTATATTTGGTTTTGTTTTTCAATTTTGATCCGATTTGTTCTGAGAGGCTTTGAGTATTAACAGGGATCTGTTTATATGTTTTCTACTTAAGAAGGAAATTTGAGATAAAAGGTTATACCAAATTCAACCTTACTTTTTCTTTAATGTAAATCTTGTGAGCTGCAAGGAGGTTGCCCCAAGGATATCCTCTGAAATTATTCGTCCATGTGAAGATCTTTTTCAATAATGAGTTGCAGCTTAGTGTCTGTTTTCAAGTCATGTGAATTGCATTCTGGAATTGTACATGGAGTTCTTTGCTGAATGTGCAAGGATCTCTTGTTCAACTTTTTATTGACTCCTCTCTTTCTCTTAACTTCTTGCAATGATTATAACCACCTTTTCCGGTATATAGAGTCTCATTAGTGGAACCCTTGCACTATTATTGGATCTGTGGAATGGGTTTTGGACCTACGTTCATAACTTACTTGCCTTGTTTTTTGAGTATTTATTTTTGTTACTCAAAACACATTTAATTATTTCTTAAACCGTCTCTTTTGTAACTATTGGTTGTCCTCATACATATTTCTTAAAAGTGACTATCTCAATCTAACATAATATCCTTATTTTGAGTAATTTTTGTTGAAATCTAGGTTCCTCAGTGTTTGGACAGAAGCCAGCTTTTGGATCTAGTACTGCTCAATCAAGTCCATTTGGAAGCTCATTTCAGCAATCACAACCTGCTTTTGGGAGCAACTTATTTGGTTCATCAACTCCTTTTGGTGCTCCAAGTCAACCTTCATTTGGTTCATCAAGTAGTCCTGCATTCGGTGCACCCAGTACGCCAGCTTTTGGTGGACCTAGTACCCCTGCCTTTGGTTCTACAACAACCCCAGCATTTGGTAGCACAAGTGGTGGATTTGGTGTTTCTGGTTCACCTTTTGGAACAAGCAGTCCTGCATTTGGTGCTTCTTCCAGTCCAGCATTTGGGGCTTCTAGCACACCAGCTTTTGGTGCTACAGCTGCTCCTGCTTTTGGGGCAACAAATACTCCTGCTTTTGGTGCTGCATCCACTCCAGCTTTTGGTTCCTCAGCTACTACTGCATTCGGTGCTGCAAGTACTCCTTCTTTCAACTTTGGATCCACTCCAGCATTTGGACAAACAACTTCTGCTTTTGGAAGTAGTCCATTTGGCACAACATCATCATTTGGAGCTCAAAGTAGTTCATTCGGTAAGCAGCTTTCATTATTCAGATGATGTTATTTTTTCAGAGCCAAATCTCTTCGTAAGCTATGTTATTGTTCTTAATGATATTAGACTCCATAAATTATCTTTTTAATGTTATGAATGGACCATGTTTTTGTGTGAAAAAATTAGCTAAAGGCAAATATTTTCCTTGGTTTTTGTTTTAAAAGAAAATGTACAGAAAATATATTGATGAATATAATCATGAGTACTAATAATTAAATTATATAACTTTTGTTGGTCAATTACTTAAGAACTAGTCAAGTATTTGCCCTTATTGTCAATAGTTTTCAGAAAATTTGGTTTTCTATGTTATTCCTCTGAAAGTCTTGTAACAGATCATCTCAGTAAGGTTATAGGTTGTCTTGCAATTGTTTCAAGTATATCAGCTTTTGAATCATATGCTGTTTACAGTTGATTTTGTCTCATGCTTCGATACATATTCTTTTCAGGAGCACAGGCTACAACCCCCATATTTGGTAGCTCGGGCTTTGTCCAATCTGGTTTTGCAGGGCAACGAGGGGGAAGTAGAGTTTCTCCATACTCAGCAACACCTGAGACCGATGGTGCAACTGGTTCACAGCCAGCTGGCAAACTAGAATCTATTTCAGCCATGCCGGTCTATAAAGATAAAAGCCATGAAGAACTTAGATGGGAGGACTACAAATCAAACGATAAAGGTGATCTTCTAGTTCAGTTTGTGAGCTTGAGTCCCAAGTGATTTATTACATAATTTGTTTCTAAATATTTCTTTTCATGTTAAACAACAGGTGGGCCAGCTCCTGCTGGTCAGGCTACTGCTGCTATTGGCTTTGGAAACAATACTTCTACTGCATTTATTCAAACATCTGCAAATCCTTTTCCTACCTCTACACCTTCAATCCTGTTTGCTCAAACTTTTAGCCCATTTGTATCTACCCCTACCTCTACGTTTGGCCCTTCACCATTTCCAACGTCGAACACATCTAATATTTTTGGCACTACGCCATCATCAACACCCTCTTTATTTGGCCCCACTACTCAAGCATTTAGTGTCAATAACAACCCTCCATTTAGCTCTCCCAACTCTTCTGCTTTTGGGACACAGTCTATTTTTAGTTCCTCTTCCACACAGGGAACAACATCTTCATTTAGTACTGGCTTGAGTTTTGCTAACACTCAATCTTCCCCATTATTCCAGTCAACTACTCCCACACTTGGACAGAGTAGTTCTCCTTTCAGTCAGACCTCCACTACCTTTGGACAATCTGGATCATTTGCTCAATCAAATTTGTTTCCTACTCCCTCTACTGGATTTGGTTTATTCTCCAGTACTTCCTCGCTTATGAACAACAGCAACACTCCAGGGTTCGGACAAACTACAGTGAGTTGTTCATTTACTAATGACTATTGATTATCATATCCATTTGCTTAAGATTCCTGGGGCAATATTTTGCCACTTATCCTAATTCAAGAGTTAATTTAGGTAACACGAGAATTTAGATAAAGATAATAATGTTGAGCTTTAGCTCATAAGGTATGCTTTGATTGGGAAAGGATTCTTCATTGGTCTTCACCTATCCTGCCAAACTATTCCATATTCATTTGACGTATCTTAAAAAGATAGAGATGTCTTTCTGTTTGGCTTGTTTTATGTTTGGCTTTGGCATGTAATGTCTAATGAGGACCTTAAAGTGACTGTAGAAGTTATTATCACATATCTAAGTATGTACCGAGGATCTGGGAATTGTTGACTTGAGGTAGTCATCCAGCATGCCTCAAACTTATATACACGTGGAAAAGCATGATATGTGTTTGACTTGTAATCTGGCTAAGTAAATATATGAATATGAACTGAAGGATAGATTGTATTCTGGCTATTTAAATAAATGAGTATAAGCTGAACAATATTGTTTCATGATGTACAGAATTTTCTCTTTTCTTGCATTTTTGGTTTTATATCTTGTGCCTAAATATGCTAAATTTTAATATTGTTTTCTTGCTTTCTTTGTAGCCTTCGCTCAATTCACCATTTCAATCTGCTCAGCCAGCTCTGAATTCAGGTGGTTTTAACTTTAGCAACTTTGGCCAGTCACAGCCAGGTAAATCTACATGGACAGTTTTCTAGTCCAGCTGGCAATGTCATTTTGTGTACGTGGTGTTAGGTCTCTTATTTATAACGTCTCTCTTATATTTGCAGCTGGTACGAATGCCTTTAGTGGAACCCCTGGCATGTTAAACAATAATGCACTTGGACAAGCGTATGTCACTTTCTAGTTATTTTATTTTTCTGATCTAACTGCGAGTCTGAAATTAGTTATATAGATGGGAAGCGGAGCCCTTTGTTTATTTGTTCCAATAATATTCTTATTTCAATGGATTTTTTAGAGTTGTTACATGTTTTCATTAATCACAAAATTTTTTGCCTCTTATTTAGTCTTTGGAGGGAAAATTGACTTTTATATCTAGGCTCTAGTTGAATTGAATTAGTTTTAGGTTTTTCATAAACAAAACACAGACCAAAGAGAAACCAAGCACCCACCCACTCTAGTGCTGGACCACCAACTCAAGGGATAAATTATGTTGACAATGGAAAGGGTGTTAATGCTCATATTTAAGATTTATAGATGAAGATGAAGATATTAAAATTGATTTTGAGTGTGAAGGGGATGAATTGGAAGAGTTTAACAAAAATGATGCTCAATTTTAGCCTTTTAGGAGGATGAGGGTGATGGGGATGACAATGGATTAGTTTGTTAGTTGCCAATCATTTGAAACTTGATAGCTTTTTTAACTTCCGTTTTATTCGCTCATTTGTTTATATTTGTTGAAGATTTGAACTTTGAAGTTGATATGTAAGGATGTTCTTTTGTTATCATTTGATTTGTGAGTTATTATGTATCGTTATGTGATGTTATGTGATTTTCACCTTTATTTAGTTAGGTAATTATGCTGGTAGGATATACTTGTGCATATATGTTGTAGAAAAATATTTGACCAGGTTGTACAAGTGACGCCCCTTGCACCTTTGTGTGCCTCGCCTTTAACGACTATTGTTAGCAAATACATTTAAGCATAAATAAGAATCATGAAATCAATCAGTGAGTCGTGTCTTATTCCAACACTTTAGAATGTTAACTTTTGATAAAATTAAGAATGCAAATGCCATCATTGTATTTGTGTCATAATATTGCCTTTTTATTCCTGTATGTCAACTATAGTTATAAGGTAGTATTTATTTTTATTTTTAAATTTTACTATAGTAAGGATAGTGTCCAGTCTTGCAAATCTACTGATGTTCAAAGTTATATGATCCACATAATTTAGTTTACTGACTTCTCGTTTAATCTTCTTGTGTTTGACCCTTCTGCAATTACTTTACAGTTCAGGTACTCAGAACACTGTTGTTGCTGAAGCAGCCCCCATCATGAATCCTTTTGGGACTTTGCCAGCAATGCCCCAGATGTCGATTGGTCGCACAGGGACTTCTTCCATTCAGTATGGAATTTCCAGCATGCCAGTAAGTTTTCATACTTCTGAATATAGTTTAGATCTGTATGATGATGCCTTTGAGTTTTGGTCCTTAATCCTTTAAATGTGCTACTATAGTTATGGATTCATTCTATATTCCTACTGAAAGCATTCATTAACATGTACTACTTTCAAGCAGGTAGTTGACAAACCAGTGCCTATGAGAATATCATCACTTTTAACATCTCGACACATTTCCCAAAGGCGTCTTAAGTTGCCTGTTAGGAAATATCACCCTAGAACTGATGGTCCAAAGGTAATGATTCTCCTTTAATGATTACATGATTTCGTAGAAGTACAATATAATTGATTTCAGGATTTTGAATGTGTGTTTTCTCTTCATTTTTATCAATCAGGTGCCATTTTTTAATGATGACGAAGAAACACCCAGCACTCCCAAAGCAGATGCTCTTTTTGTTCCCAGGGAGAATCCAAGAGCTCTAGTAATTCGTCCATTGGAACAGTGGAAATCTAGATCCAGCGCAGATAAAACTAATGCCACTGCTACACCAGCCCATGAAAATGGTGAACACCCTATATCATTTTTCACCATATTGCTGAATCATATTCTTGGAATAAAAATATGAAAACGAGAAAAAAAAAACAATTTTTTTTGTTGGGGGGTGGGGGCTGCTAATAGAGCCAGTTTTTATGGCAATTAGTGTTGCAAGTAGCTGGAAACCAAACAAGGTCCTGCATGCCTAATTTGTTTCTGACCATTTTTTTCTAATTTGTTTCTGATTGTTTTTGGTTTGAGGTTCAAACCTGTTAATTCATTTTTTGTCATCTTGAACATGTGGTTTCACACCTTTCCTGAGGCTGTGTTTTCAAGTGTTAAAAAGCTATAATTAATAACTTTTTGGGGAAAAAGTGTTTCTCAAATCTCTCTATTTGAGAAGAACTTGCAAACACAGCGAGTATGTTTGAATAGTTAGAACTCGTTTTATTAGTGGATGATGTTTCTTTTGTCCTTGAATTATTATTATGCTTTTGTTTAATTCTACTAAATGTCTGCTAAAAGTGTTAACTATAAAGTTCGTCATAAATAGGTTAGGTTAATTTCTGGAGCAGTCGAACCATACTACTCATTTTACATCAAGTTATTCTCCTACCATCACTAAACTGCCTTTATGAGCCACTCAGCAATGGTATCTTCAGTGCATCTCTGTTTCGGGTGGTATGTTGAAATTAATAAAAAAACTGTAACAAACAATTTGTTATCATATGTTACAATAATGAAATACTCACGATGTAATATCTGTAATTCTGGATAATATTTATCAAGATCATGAGGAGGATTCAAAAATTTCAACACAATGTGTTTTGCTGGATGTAAAATATTTTTGTAAAGATGGGGCAGGTTTTTCATTCTCTGTGAAGTATGAAGAATATCCATGTCTATTTTGGTGATACACTGGGCTTCCTCAAAGTAACGGAGTTCAAGTCTCAAGGGAAGAATATTGTTACTGAAAAGTAAAAGGCTATGGATTTTTTGCTTCAATTAGATAGATACATAATGCCTATCTTCACTGTATTCAAGATAATTTTACCCTTAATTTCAATTTCTCCTTGTCTTACCCTTTGTGTTTTTGGGCTATTTGAACTGGATTGGTGGATCATAGTTATTTATCACTAAATAACATTTACCCAAAAGTGCTAATTTTTTATTGTGTTAATGAGCAGGGAAATCTCATCAAGATGCTTGGAATTCAATAAATGGGCACGCGTCCAACGACAAAGATGGTTAGTTTCATTTTTATAGAATTTGGAGCCATCGAAATTTTCTTGTCATTATACTTAAAATTTCAGTTGAACCTTGTTGGTTTCGTTTATAAATTTCCGTTTTCTATTGAGTGAACTCAGAAGACATGTTTGAATTTTCTGTTTTTGTTCAGAGTTACTCGGAAGGTCATTTTTTCTGAAATTATTATATTAGAAAAAACTCTTGTCATGTCCCATTACTCTATACTTTTAGACCATGCTCAAGTAAGGAGGAATGAGTATTAATAATGAAATTTTAGCTGTGACCTCGTTTTAGTTTAGTACATTCTTTAATTTTAGCTGTGACCTCGTTTTAGTTTAGTACATTCTTTAATCAGTTAAATCTACCCTGTCACATCTTTCAACTGCAACACTGCATAATTATATCTGCATGGAATTAGTAGCCTTTTAAGATACTAAAGAAATATACTGTACTTATGCATAATTATTTTTACTTGTTAATTTAGCTTTCATATCGAAATCAAGAGTTTTTAGATTTAGTTACTAGAAACAGATTAGGGATTATCTAGGAGTAAAGACTGACTACCGTAGTTGAATATGAAAAAGTTAGAACATAGTAATGTCAGACTGCATAGATAACATTGTAGTTATATATGAAAAGGTTTCAACATAGTAATGTGCATGTATGTTTACATAAAAATGTAGTTTATTAGTGTCGCTTGAAGCTTCTCATGTCTCTTTATTCAAATTGTGCAAATATTTTACTATACTGATTAAAAAATCTGATTGTACTGAAGCTGTGGAAGATCCAATGCAAAATGGCCAGTCTAAGGAACATGTTAATCCAGCGAAGGGAAAAGAAAAATCTAACGGGGTCCATGATGGTCTCTCTACAGAGAAAGATGACTCTTTCATCACTCTCACAGGGCACCGAGCTGGGGAAGCTGCCATTGTTTATGAACATGGACCTGGGATTGAGGCAATGATGCCGAAGCTCCGCCACTCTGATTATTACACGGAGCCACGAATTCAGGAGCTAGCCGCCAAGGAACGGGCTGAACCAGGCTTTTGCCGCCATGTGAAGGACTTTGTGGTTGGGAGACGGGGATATGGAAGCATCAAATTCTTTGGGGAGACGGATGTGTGGAGGCTTGAACTCGAGTCCCTTGTCCAATTCAACAACCGTGAGGTGATAGTTTATATGGATGAGAGCAAGAAACCTCCAGTTGGGAAAGGTCTCAACAAGCCTGCTGAGGTAACACTTCTTAATATAAAATGTTTCGATAAGAAGACTGGACAGCAGTACACGGAGGGACCAAGGATCGAGAAGTATAAAGAGATGCTGAAAAGAAAAGCTGAGGATCAAGGTGCTGAGTTCGTCTCGTATGATCCTGTGAAAGGAGAATGGAAGTTCAGAGTGAATCATTTCAGTAATTATAAGTTGGGGGACGACGAAGATCTCACTTGTCCTTCAAGCTGACACCCGAGGACGCAGCTACCTTTTGTCGTTCGTGTTAGATGTTAGAATGTTATTAGAACATGTATAAAAAGTTCAGTGTGATTATATTTTGTTAAGCTTACTGCTCAGTTGTGAGTTTTGTTTACTACGTTGATTGTTCTTGTTTGGAAAATCTGAATTGTGTTCGATGCATCATTTTCGCTTTGTCATCATATATTAATTTCTGGGTTCTCTCTTACTGTATAACCAGTTTCAATTTGCTGGGATATTCTATGCTCTATTACGCAAAACCAATGTCTTGTTTGAATGTCACTAGTTCTCTCAAGAGTAGTAGATATGAAAGATTATTTTGGTTTTGACTCAATAGTCATCATAATTATATTGTAGTTCGCGTTTCTGATATGATCACCAACTCTTTTTCTTATTAGAGAAGTTCGCTATTCTGTCCAAAAAAAAAAAGAAAGAGAAGTTCACCATTTTCCTTTTTGTTATTTGTTTATTTTATTTCAATTTAATTAGGATTTTTTTTTTGGTTTCTAAATTTAATCACAATTTATTTTCTTTTTCCAATTAAACATGTGAATTACATATTATACATATTAAAATATATACTCCCTCTGTTTCACACCACTTAAAAAAAAACTTTCATATCCACCAACAACTTAAAAAAAATTATTTTAATTAAAAAAATACCACTCACACTTAAAACATAGTATATCATATTTTATAATTTATGGATTTATTACTATTCAATACATATTATACTCTTATATTACTATTAGATACAATAAGATAAAATTATTACTGACAGATACAATGTACTATAATGAGATACCTAATATATCCCTACATCATCTTTCACGTGACACTATCCTAAATATCACCAACCCATCTTCTATATGACACTATTCTAACACCACCAACCTTCCCCTTTTTCCTTAAACACCCAACTAATCGAAATCCTCACTTAATCTTTTCACATAAATAAAATTAATTTTCACGTCCCCCAATTTCATTTTTTCAAAGTGCGACTCTGCGTGCAATTCCATTTTATCTCGCAAACTAATATGATACAAATATGTTATACATCGAAAAAAGATATAATGATTAGAATTTCAATACGATTAAATGAAAAGGTCACTAAAATTTTCAATTTGATTTTTGTTCAGGTTTTGCAAATTGGATTATGAGTTTTTAAAAGGATTTATAGGTTACGTATCATGTATTCTACATAATATATCAAAGCATGAATTCTGCATAATATATTCGTTGATAAGTTATAAATTGTCTTGAGGTTAAAAATATTTTCTTAATGTTTCACGAAATATTTAGAATATATTACAAATTCATTCATTGAAATGCTTTTGTATTCAAAATAAGTAACTATTCAAATTATTTAATGTTCAATGAGAATATATTCAAAATTAGTAGGTATTTAGAATATTTAATGTCCAGTAACGATGTATTCAGAAATTAAATACGCATAATATGAGGCTCAACGTGGAATGAGTTGAATTAATCCCAATGGATTTTTAGGATAAAAAGGTGGAACGAAATCTGTTTTTAATTTTAATATAAAATATCTTTACATTTTAATATATTATTGAACACAATTTAGAATATTTAGAAAATTTCAATAAAATCAGTAAGTATTTAGAATATTTAACGTTTAATAACAATGTATTCAGAAATATTTTTTCAATATTTACGAAATATTCAGGATGTATTCAATATATTTCAAATTCTTTCATGGAAACACTTTTGTATTAACAATTAGATATTCAGAATATTTAATGTTCAGTAACGATGTATTCAAAAATTGAATATGCATAATATGCGCACGCTTCGCATCAGCATGGAATGAGTTTAATTAATTCCAACGGATTTTTAGGAGAAAAATGTGGAATATAATATGTTTTTAATTTTAATATAAAATATATTTATATTTTAATATATTATTGAATACAATCTCATTAAGGATAAGAAGGATATTTCACTCATTCAAAATATATTGATTAGTAATATTTTTAGGATAATGTACTTATAAGTAATAATAATATATAAATTGTACATAATAGTAATGATCCCATAATTTATTTATTGCTTATAGTAAAAATACAACAATATACTTATAAAGTCAATAAAGTTGATATTTAATTTATTTGGAAAAAAAAGGATAATTTGATCCCATTAAAATACATCAAAGGTTTTCATTTATCCACAATAACTTTCACCTTGTAAAATAAAGTATCACATCAATCATATTATCTTAAAAACATTTTAATTCAAAGTTATCATTTGTCATCACAACCTAACATATATAATTTATTTATTATTTAAAAAACATAAACTACTCTTCAAAGACTATAAGTCAATAAAACTAATTAAAAATTAATTTTTTTTAATATTTTATCTATAACTGTGCAATCTTTCAAAGAATTGAGAAAAATATTAAATCATCGAACCATAACCAAAATTCGTAACATACGTATAATTATTGAATGAACACTAAATGAAAAAAAATAATTGCATATTAGCTCATGCAAAACTTGAAGAAAAAGTGTTGCTAAAAGAATACGTACGAGTATCCTCGTACGCTACTCTTATTGTCAGCGTGGATTCTCTGTCTGTTTCATTCGTAGCCGTCCCAACCCCTGCCAAGAAAGGCTTCTGGTCGAATATCCGAGCATCCTCCATACGAAACTGAACATTGTACACATTCCTCTCCATTACCAGCTCCTCCACCACCATCTTCGCCTCGTGCGTAATAGTCCGGACTGCCGTGTTCAGGCAGTCCGTTTTGTTGTCAGCTGTAAGCCGTTTACAGAAATTTTTATTACCCTCATTGCGCAGAGCAATGGTGGTCCCGTCAAGTCTGACGGGCCAAAACCGAGTGTTTACGTCTCTGGGGAATTCACTGCTCGAATCAGCCCAAATCCAGTTAGGACTGAGCCTCCAGAACTTGTCATAAGACTTAAGGCGAACATGTCCGTCGTGAAGCAAGTGCACCTCGTACGAACAACCCTCGTCGTTCCCGTCTCCAGACGAGAACTGCAGATACGGGAGACCATCCTGCCACATGGCGCGGAGGTACTTCCCGTTGTCGCCTTTCAACGCCATACGTGCGGGAAGCTTAACCAGCGAACTCCAATCCACGAACGTCAAAGCGTACGTGTAATAGCCGTCGCCTTTATCCTTGTCGTCCACGTAGATGAAGGATCTGTCGGTGCCGACGTGGCGGCCGGAGTGGACGTGGATGAGGTTGAAGAGGGTGCCATCGGTGGCGTCGAAAGTTGGCTTGAAGAGGGTGCATGAGAATTTGGAGGTGTCTTCTTGGGGTTGGTCGGATGCTGCCACCATTTCGTAGCTGTCGGCGGATTTTAGGGCCCAGTATTTGTTGGAGTGGTAGAATCGGAGGTGGATGAAATCGGGATTGGTTTTAGCAGGCTCGACTTCGATCTTGACGGGGGGTTAAATACGCTTTTTTCATTGGCGCCGATGTAGCCGTGGAGACGCTCTCCGCTGAGGTAACAGACGTAGGCTCCGTAGGATGATTTCAGCACTATCTGCTTCGGTAGCCTGCTTGCCATGCTGCACGTGCACGATACTCCTATACAAAAACAAGACTTTTGCACTTTTGTTCAGTAGGACACAAACTCTTCAGAATGGTCCTAATTCCCAAATAATTAACTTTTTTGCAAACTTTGTTCCATAAAACTTCACATTTGCATATTTAGTCCCATACAACTCTATTATTAGTTCCAAAAATTTAAATTCAAATTTTATTTTATTTTTTATTTATTTATTTATTTACTTATTTTTTTTTTAACGTTACCAAATTATTACTAAATTCAAAAAAGACATGCTAAAAAAAGAATACAATAAAACATGAATATATACTTACAATTCTTTTATTTTATTTATTTATTTATTTATTTACTTATTTATTATTATTTTATTTTTATTTGACAATTAAATTTTTGCAACCTTGGTCCGATAAAACTTCAACTTTACATATTTAGTTTTATATAGATGTATTATTGATCCAAAAATTTTAGATTCATATTTTATTTTATTTATTTACTTACTTTTTTATTTTTTTATTTTTAATATAACCAAATTTTTATTGTTTTTAAAAAAGGCATGTTCAAAATAATAATAATAATAATAATGATAATAATAATAAATAAATATGATATAAAGTAACACTATTAGTTATAAGAATTTAGATTCATATTTTATTTTATTTGTTTATTTACTCATTTATTATTTTATTTAATGTAACATTTTTATTATTTTTTAATACATGCTCAAAATAATAATAATGATAATAATATTAATTATTATTATTATTGTTATTATTATAAGTATTAAATAAATAAATAAATAAACATAAAATAAAATAAATAAACATAAAATATGAATTTAATTTATTGGGACCAATAGTGTAATTGAATGAGACTAAATATGCTAGATTGAAGTCTTATGGGACCAAGTCTGCAAAGAAATAATCATTTGAGATTAAAAGTAAAAGTATTGACTACTTTAAAGAAGTTATATGTCGGGACTAAAAATGCAAAATTCTCAAAAAACAATAATTATTAATTTCCTCAAATACACTTTATGAAACTAGTTTAATTACATGGAAAATATCAAAATTAGTTCTTCTATGTATTAAATTTAAGTCATTTTATAATTGCAATTTCTTATTTTCGTTCCTTTTTGTCCGATTTTAATAAATTCAGTCATTTCATCAGATTTAGTCATTTTATTATTGTCTAAAATTTGAATTAAAATTGGACGAATTCTAACATAAAAAATTATATTTGGACAAAAAAAATTAGATTAAATTTGAACAAAAGAACCTCATCAAATAAAAAAAAAGTACCAAAAATTGAGAATTATAAATAAAAATAATTAAAATTGGGATAGGCTATACTTAGAATACAAATTTTAATATTTTCTCTAATTATTTGGGTAATTTTCAAGCTTATTAAATCAAGTTTAGTGTTAAAAAATTCACCCATATATATATATATATATACTCCCTTTGTCCCGACGTAAGAGGATCATTTGTTTTTTGACACGTAGATTAAGGAGTATTATTATTTAATGTGTAGTGAATAATTGTATTAGTAGGAGCATGAGCCCCGTATTTTAATTTTATTAGAGGAGATGTGTGTATCTCATGTGTGTAAAAAAAAAAAGGAGACCCTTTGGATGAAACAACCAAAATGAAAAACCCTTAATCTGAGACGGAGGGAGTACTATTAAAAACAAACTCTATACAAAATATGTCTACAAATCCCATACATTCTCAATTCATCCATATATTTTAAAAATAACTCCTATATACACCTACAAATCACATACATTCTCAATTAATCCACCCATCATGTATTGTTTCTAATCAATTAATATTTTTTCAATCTATCTTTATACTCTCTCACCTTTTTTTTTCCTTTCTCAAATTAAAATCTTCTAATACATATCATCGATCACCAACATTTTATTTTATATATTAATGTGACATAAAGTTAAATACATAATTTTTTTTTACCATTTTCGTATATAATCTTTTATGTATCCTTGGAGTCTACACTTCTTTTTTAGGTATATTTTTTTGTCAGATTTTCTGTATTATTTTGGTACATCATCTTCTGTGTCACACTTGATTATTTTGGTATATCATCTTATGTGTCACACTTGGATGAATAACACGTAAGAGAGAGAAACTATACCCTAAAAAGGAAAGCATGAAATCTAGGGACAATGATTGGATTTCTTTCATTCTTACGTGTCAATTATATAACGTGTAACATAGAAAATGATGCACTAAATGACACTAAAGATCTGGTATGATTTTTTTCCTCTATCACATACTATGTGTTATATATTTAACAATATAACACTAAAGATGTTGCATCAAAATAACAGTTTATTGAAGTTTAAATCCACCAGATCAAAAGTTATAAAAACAAACTTATGATTTATTAGATCTACATGTATAATCCAAAATAAACATACCCTAATGATAAATTCAAAATGTATGAATAAAATAGAAAATTAACAAATGGAGTATAATATTATATATGAAATACAATGGTGAAATTATAATATTAATTCTTATAGAATGATCAGCATTAAATTCTAAAAATTAAACTCCAACGGTAAAGTAGTATATAAAAGATAGACAGAGAATTAAACTTACAGTACTTTCAGTGGATATATGAGACCAAGATCAATATGGAATTTGTAATATTGTAAATATATGAATCTTGTAGATATAAGTTGCTCCGGAACCAGCTCCTACTTATAGGATTAAAAAGCACTACAACCTCGTACGGACGATTTTAGTTTTTTGAATTGTTAATTCCATGCGCAATAATAAGTATACATGTCTTGTGACATACTCTACTACCCTACAATTATGTGTGAATTTTATATTTCACCTAATGGAGTTGGGCCAACTTTGTTGCACTTTAGTATCATTAAGGATATTTTGCATGCACACCAACCAATTATTTCATAATTTAGAAAATAGGAGAGTGCAAAAAAAAAAAAAAAACAATAATAAATAACAATTTAAAAGCGTGAAAAAAAAGTCTTCAATCTTCTTTTGTGCAAAATCGTAACTCCTCTGTGCAGGATCGAACAAATGTGCAATAACAAAGCCGAATTTACTTGTCTTGCGGGTCCCTACATCCACTCCTAATCAATATTAATAATAATCATCCAATCAAATTATTCAATAAATAAATTTTAAAATAAATAAAAAATGATATTCCTTCCATCAACTTTAAAGGTGGTCTGATTATTTTTTTTTAACGAGGATTAAAGTATATTATTATTTTATGTATACTAACTAATTGTATTAGTAGTAAGTGATGGTGCATATATTGAATGATGGATCATATATGATATATTTTTTTTTTAAAAATGAGAATTTGTACCTTTAGAGCAAACTCCTAAAATAGTAAAATTGGAGATGGACGAAAGGGAGTAATAATTTTATGAAATTGGTAACTAATTAAGTAAAAATAAAACATCTTATTGTAAGACAATGTGAGTGTCTACTTTTTAATTACTTGATGAGAATATTGTGATAAATGCTCCCTCATCCCACCTAAAAATTACATTGAGTGTTTATTTTAAAAATTGCCATTTTTTCTTTTAGTAAAAGGGATATATAATATTTTACTACTCACTACTAATACAATTAATCACTACACATAAAATAGTAATTTTTTCATCCACGTACAAAAAGCAAATGAGAACTTATGAATGAGATGGAGGGAATATGTTTTTGTAAAAAAATTTAAAAAAAAGTGAATAATTGTCTATATATATTTTTATGTATAAATATACATGTACAATGGTATTCTACTTAATTTAATTTTTTCCGTATATTTGCTAATTTCTTATGGATATTCTACCTAAAAAATAAGATAATATACTCACCTCGTCCCATTTTAGATGACACACTTTTTATTTTGGGTTGCCCCACAAAAGTTTGCTCATTCCTAAAAAAGCACAAAGTCAAACACAATCATCCTCCCCCATACACTTTATTTAAAAAAACCACCATTACCTAACACACTTAACATACTTTATCATTTATTTATTATCAAAAAATACCATAATACCCCTAAAAGTTATCACTTTTCTTAATCTCCGTGGCGAAAGAGGTATGCAAACTTTTGCGGGACAGAGGGAGTATATTTTTAAGGAATAGTAACTGTTAAGTACAAAATATAATAAATAATTACTACTCCCTCAGTCCGCTTCTAAGGTGTCATTTTACTATTTTTGCCTCCGGTTCAAAGGTATTCATTTCTCCTATTTAGTAAAAAAGTACACAATATGACCCAACACTTTCCTCTAATACAACTACCCACTTTACATATAATAATAAGAGTGAGGCTTGCGTGCACCCGGGCGCACGGAACACATTCCGTGCGCCTTTAGAAATTTTGTATTATGGGTAAGGGCACATTAATTTGGTCTAAAGGGTATACACTTTAATTACTAAAAGGTACACAATTTTGTTCTAAAGGGTATACACTTTTCATTAATATTTTTTTTTCTTTAGAAAATAAAGGGTACACATTTTTATACTAAAGGGTATACAATTTAACACAAAATTCTAAAGGCGCACGGAGTGTTGTTCGTGCGCCCAGATTTTTCTTTAGAAAATAAAGGGTACACATCTGTATACTAAAAGGTATACAATTTAGCACAAATTTCTAAAGGCGCACGGAAAGTGTTCCGTGCGCCCGGGTGCACAGGAGCTTTTGCCTAATAATAATACTCCTTAATCCACGTGCAAAAAGAAAATAGACACTTTAGAACCGGACGGAGAGAGTATTAGATACAAGCTCAAAATTTAATTAATATAAGATACAAAATTACAAAATAACATACCCTTTTTACCCCCAATTGCAAACGTATTTTCCCAAAGTTAAATTTATAAATCCCTTAATTAGTGGGATTTATTCATTTATCCAAGTTATTTTTTAGGAAAACAAGATATATTTATGAAATTCAATTTTTGCTGCGTATTCATACTAGATCCTGATTAATTAATAGCATTAAGCTATTAAATAATTAGAAAATAATTGTGTTTAAATGTATACTCCCTCAGTCCACCAAAAAGATCCACATTTTGCCATTTTGGGCGTCCGCACCAAAGGTCCACTGATGATAGTGAAAATAAGCGTGTTTTAATATCCAATTTAACACCTTTTTGATTGATATTGTAGTCTTATATGAGCACAAGTATCTTATATTCGATATATGTGAGAATTATGTGCACTTGAGGTGTTTTGTTGTGTTTTAGGTGGAAAAAGGATGAAAAGTGCAAAGTTGGAGAAAATGTGCAATTTGTGCAAGAATGCTGAAAACGCACATCCAACTTTCATAATTATTCTGTATTGTTGTGGAGCTCAAAACTGTTGGTGTGATATATGGTTAGAAAGCCACTGAAGAGAGGGTCGTTTTGGTATAAAGAACACCATCATTGAAGTTCGAATGTGGAAGTTATGAGCAAAGTGGTGACGCCGCGCGAGCTGTGCCGAATAGAATTGCAGTGCTACTTTCCATGGCCTGATACATATTCAATTCTTAGAGTTTTTGTGATTTCTTTATATGGATAGAAAGCCAAGGAATAGAGGATCGCGTGAGCATAAAAATCACTCAATTCGGAGGTCGGATGTGAAAGTTATACGCGAAATGGAGAGACTGCGCAAATCGGTTCGACCTGCTTGAGGTCGAACCGAGGTCGAACCATGCACCTGGGACTTCTAGTAGGTGGGTTCGACCTGTGGTTCGACCTGCGGTCAATGGTTCGACCTGTTTGCTGAGGTCGAACCATCGTGCGAAAACTTATCAAATTTATATTTTCAAGGCCTAAACGCGTGTGATCACTTGAAAAACCCATTCCAAGCCTAGGAGACGTGATTACAAGTATAAAAGGAGGTCTATACAGCCCCGAAAAGGGAAGGAACACAACACAACAACAAGAGAGGAGAAGAGAGGCCACAACATACAACACCCCACAAGGGGGGATCACCCCCTAACCATCATCCACATCTTTTCCTCCATCCATCCATCACTTTGAAGATTCGTTTGTGGAATCAAGAGGAGAATTCAAGACGGAGAAGGATGCGACGACGCCCACATCTAGGGTTTTATTTGTTTTCTAATTTATCTTATATTTTCCAGACATCCAGGTAAGATCTATCCAACACCTATGATTGTTCTTCGTAACATCATGGGCTAGAGCCTTTTTGGTAGAACTAGGGTTGTGAAGGTTTTATGAATTAATTGAACTTCCATGTGTACACTTCGTACAACACTACTTGTGGATTTATTTTATATATGATTGTGATTTCTTAATCCATACTCACGGTCGTTTTGTGCATCATTAACTGTTATGTAGAGTCTGAATACATATCTTGGTTATTGATTGAGTGCGTTCACTGCTGAGCAGGATTCCATGTTATGATTCTAAGTGAGGGGACACCGAAACTTCATTAGAACTATCATATATGAATACTTATTAATTGAATTTAATTCAGGTTAATAAGTAGGATAAAGAAGATAATTTCATAGTACCTATAAAGGGAGATCATATCGGGTTAGAGTACCAATCCTAGGGAGAAATAATTGATACTGATAGTACCTAGAAAGGGGGGTGAATTATATCTCTTGCTCCGAGGTTATTCACACGTGTTACACACATATTTACTTGTGTCTATACAGTAGATATGCATGGTTTAGTGATGCGTCCATATTCCACAAGGCAGAGTCGGACATTGACACATGGAAGGAAAGTTAATTAGTGAAACTGGATTATCCTAGAGATATCTATTCTCCTACTTGATCCACTTTCGTATCCTTCGAGTGATAGTTTATTTTATTTGTTATTTAATTTCCATCATATTAGTTGTTAGATAACCATTAAAACGTAATTGCCTTGTCTTAATTAATTTAGATAATAATTAAATTGATAATACGCCGTCCCTTGGGTTCGATATTCACTTGGTCACCTTTCGAGACTACAATTGATATCCTTCATACTTGGGGATTAATTGTGTGTTGAGAAAACGCGCATCAAATTCTTGGTGCCATTGTCGGGGACGGCTGTTATTATTGATTTTATTATTTCTAGTTGATTAAGATTTTTTTTCTTTTTCTTTTATTTGTGATTATTTATTTCTATCTAACCTTGAATTTTTTCGAGTTACTTGTGCGCTTGTAAAAGGAGAGGAAGGAAAAGAAGGAATAACACATTGATCTAAACATGGCCGGAGCAAGGCAGAATCAGGATAATGTTGCCATACGTGAAATTTTCACGAACTTTGAGAATGTCAACATGGGGTTGATAGGAGCAAGGGGGGAAGATGATGATTTTGAGATACATCCCGCTCTTATTAACATGGTAGAGAAGAATCCCTTTTCTGGAGGTTGTTTTGAAGATCCATATCAGCATCTCCGAAGATTTCTTGGTTATGCAAACACTCAAAAGGGCAGTGGAGCAAATGATAATGCTAGGCGGATCTCCTTATTCAAGTTCTCTTTAATTAATAAGGCGGATGCTTGGTATGAGACCCTTGATCCAGCCGATTGTAATACATGGGACCAACTGCAGCAGAAGTTCTTGGAGAGATACATGCCACCCTCAAGGATCTTAAGAATGAAGCAAGAGATCACTCGATTTGTTATGAATCAGGGTGAGAAATATTATGAGGCGTGGGACAGGTTTAAAGACATGCTCAGGAGGTGTCCACAGCATGGAATGCCGAAGACTGAATACATAAGCATCTTCTACTATGGATTGGATTGTGAGTCGCGTATTTTTATTGATGTATCATCAGGAGGAGCGCTGTTATCAAAGACAGCACTTGAAGAGGAAAAGTTGTTTGAAGACATCTCTATGAATTCACGTGACTGGCCAATAGAAAGATATAGAGGATCATATGTACTTGGCGAGGTAGCGCAGGTTGAATATCAAGTGAAGCCGAATAGGGATGATGAGATCGTCTCTAGTCTAGCTAACATCAACAAGCTACTAGAGTCTCAGCAGAGGCAGATTACAGAGTTGACACTAATGGGCCTAGTATGAAGCAGCACGAAGTGAAGAGTGTTGAAGATACCTTCAATCGATACATGGCTGAGAACGATGCAAGGGTTGACCACATTAAAGCTAGAATGAATGTTGATCGTGCAGATTTGTCTAAGCAGTTGAAGGAGCTTACCTTGATGATGGGCCAGATGACCACGAACGTGAATCAATTGACACAAAAATTAGAAGATAAAGCCATCACGTTAAGGTCAGGAACACAGTACGAGGGACCAATGATGCCGGAAGCAAAATTAGACATGACGAGGAGCCAGTTAGACTTCGGTTCGACCAACCATACAGGTCGAACTGAGAAGGAGAGGTCAAACTGGGCTTCTGAAAGTGTTCCAAGAGCAGCAGGCACTCGGTTCGACCTGGGGGACATTGATTCGACTAGGCCATCTGGTCGAACCCAGGTCAAACCACCCCATCTGGAGCACTCTGTTTTCATAAATTCTCGGTTCGGCCACGATTCTATCAGTTCGACCAGTCCATCAGGTCGAACCCAGATCGAACCAGCAATAAAAAATCTTCCAGAAGACCGGTTCGACCACAGCCTTATTGGTTCGTCCTGGATACCAAGTCGAACCCTGGTCGAACCGCATCAAGCGAAATATTCTGTTTTAGATCATCATCGATTCGACCACGTCACTCATAGTTCGACCACACCTACTGGTCGAACCCAGGTTGAACCGGAGGCCAAAGACCATGTAGAGAGCAGATTTGACTTGGGGGAAAGTGGTTCGACCTGGTCACAAGGTCGAACCTAGGTCGAATCACATAATCAGAGAGAGAATCAAGTTTCAGAAGAGTGGTTCGACCACTACGTGCCTGGACCCAAACTGAAAAATGAGAATGGACTTCCAGGAGCTTGGTTCGACCACTATGTACCTCGTGCGACCAGTACCCCTGGTCGAACCCAGGTCGAATCCTCTCAGAACGTACCTATTTCTACGCCGAATGCTCCGCATGACGTTGATGCTACTCCAGTACCATTACATGAGCAGAATACTGAGCTTACAATGGAGAAGGTGTGGGAAAGAGCAAAGAAGTTGAGAGCGGAGAAGCTTAGACTGCAGATGGATAATGAAGATGTGGTTCTCTCTTGATCATGCAATGAAGATGCCCATGGAGACTAAATCATGTAAGAGCATTGATATGGTTTCTAACTTGTTTAATCTTGATTTTTCTAAGATAGGTGATTCTGAATTTAAGTGGAAGGTTGATAAGGAGGAGTCTAGACAGCCATGGGAGGAAGAAAATTTCAATGATCATATTTTTGTGACCAAGAAAGGTGAGGTGTTGAGTGTAGACAAGAAGAGGGAAGAAAGTATTTGAAGGTGAGGATGTGAGAAGACCGTCCTCTACCGTCATGACTCTACGACGTTAAATATGAGCGCCTGTTGGGGGCTTGCCCTTCCGTTTTATTGCTTTATTTCTTTCGTGTGAGTAAGAAATTTTTATATTTAAGGTGCTTATTATTCGGCAATTACATCTTTGCAAACTTAGTTTCAACTTAAGTTTTTTACTAAGTTTGGGGGGGTGTGATGTACTTATCTCATTGAAGCACCAAGAATATAATCTTTTCTTTGTAATGTTTGCTAGGGGAGTTGATTTTTGCGGTATATTGAAACTTTAATCGGTTTTGATGTGTCGATTTTTTACAATTTGCCTAGTGTTCAGTGGTGTTTCTAGTGTGTGGAGTCGATTACATAGTCAATTAATTCTTTCGTATAGTTCTCCTATTTTATTATTGATGAATCCTGTGATGATGAGTATGCTTGAGCTTTGATGATAGAAAAGGGTAACTAGGTGGCAAGACGAGTTCTACTTTGAGGTTTTGACTCGAGGAGCTCGTGCGTACGTTGAAAAAAAATCAGGTGCCCTCGTTTCCTTTTTCTAATTTTTATATGTGCTTTTAATTCATGGAGTGGAAGGATTGAGTTTATGGTGGTGATCCATGTGAGCTTATATTGTTAAAATTATCTTTGAAATTCATATGCTCTTGAAATTGATGAAGAAAGTGTACTTGAGTTATATTGTGGTATGAAGTTCTATGTGTACTTGTGGGATATTGCTTACCATGAAAAGTGCTTTGTTACTCGTTAAAAACCCATGTGAGATTTTGAGCCTCGTTGATCATGATACATAACCACATGATATTTTATTTTCTAGTGAGTATCGTTCTTGTGTATGTATTCTAGAACTTGCCTCTTGTCTTACTTGAAACTACATGTGTGTTAGATGATGGGAGATGATTTTAGGCCATCTTTGAATTTATGAGTCACTTAGCCAAATAATTCCCTACCAAATAATTATATATCCGTAGTTAGCCCTGTTGAGCCTAAAAGCCTTATTTCTTTGGCAACCTACGAAGATAGCCACTTTGATATCCTATTTGAGCCTTAAATTCCTATATTTAGTGGAGAATTAAATGCTGTCAAAGTGTGTTAATGGTGCTTGATAACAATTTGGGAAGGAATGAAATTGGTGTTGAAATTAATAGTGATGGATTATGATAATGCATCTAAGAAGAAGCATGAAGTAATGCTTAAATCTAGTACTCCATGAAATCAAAAACCCTAGGGTAGTGCTTAAATCTAGTACCCTATGGAGGATGCGTGAGGTAGTGCCCGAAACTGGTACCTCGGGAAAAAAAGGATGTGCTTGAAGAAAAGAAAAAGAATGTTGAGCTTGAAGGAAAAGAGAGAAAAGAAAATTAGAAGAGCATGAAGCTGGATAGCCTTGAAGTGTAAGAATCTGCAGTATAAAAGATCTCCGGTTTTAATTCTCTACTAATTGAGTGATGGGTGTTTTTTCAACACACAATTAATCCCCAATTATAAAGGATATCAATTGTAGTTTCAAAGGTGACCAAGTTAAATATCGAATCCACGGGACGGATAAATATCAATTTAATTATGTTCTAGTAGATTATGACTATTTTGGAAATTAAATAGTTGGTTTATAAACTAAGTAATAATTGAAATATCAATTAAATAACAAGAACAAGAAAATAGTAGTTGTGATCAAATAAGATAATAGGTAGTTCGTCAGACCATCCAGTTTCCTTCGTTAAATCGTACTTTCGTGTGTCGATTTCTGACTCTACCTTGTAGTGTATGGACGCATCGCTAGACCATGCGAATCTATTCTATAGACACAAATAGATAAGCTTTTGACACGTGTGAGTATCCTCAGAGCAAGACGTATACTTTACCCCCCTTTCTAGGTACTATCATAATCAATTATTTCCCGTGCACTTAGTACTCTAACCCGATTTGATCTCCCTTTTTAGGTACTATAAAGTTATACTCTTTATCCTACTTGTTAACCCGAATTCAATTCAATAAACGAATATTCATATAAGACAGTTCTAATAAGACTTCGGAATCCCTTCACTTAGAATTATAACAACAAACCCTGCTCATTAGTGAACGCACTCAACCAATAACCATGTTATACATTCAGACTCTACACAACGATTATTGATGCACAAAACAACTATGAGTATGGATTAAAAATGTGCAATCTTATATAAACTAAACCACAAGTAGTGTTGTACGGAGTATACACACGAAATACAAATTAACTCATGAAACCTTCATAACCCTAGAACTACCGAAGTGGCTCTAGCCCATGATTGATCTAAGAACAATCATGGTTAGTTGGACCAATCTTACTTGAGTCTCTAGCTACACCTCTGTCACCATCCTCTAGATGGATCACCAATCTCTTCTCTTCACTCCTCTTATGATTCACGGTCTTAAGCTCTTCGTGCTTTGACTTGGACGTCTTCCTTGACTGCATGAGCTTCCTTTTATACTTGTAATCACGTCTCTAGGGCTTGGAATGGGTTTTTCAAGTGATCCCACGCGTTTTGGCCTCGAAAATCCAGATAAGATAAGTTTCCGCATTTTGGTTCGACCTCGTCAACAGGTCAAACCACTGGCCAACAGGTCGAACCCCAGGTCGAACCTTGCTACTGGACACATTCTGCACTTGGTTCGACCTCTTGTACAGGTTGAACCACTCCCTCACAGGTCGAACCACGCTAATGGATAATTTCTGCTCCTGGTTCGATCAACTGTCAGGTCGAACCCCCAACGTCGTGGTCGAACCCCTCTTCTCGTGAACTGGTTCGACCATGGTTTGACCTGATGAACAGGTCGAACCCCTTGAGTCGTGGTCGAACCCTCCTTCTGCTGCTTCGCAATGCTGGTTCGACCTGTAGGAGAGGTCGAACCCTCCTCCATCAGGTCGAACCCTACTTTTTCCTTGGCGGTTCGTGTGGTCTCGACTTCGTCTCTTCGATTCTTGGCACTTCCACTCCGTTTTTGCTATGAAAACCACTTAAATAACTCCACTAACACCTGATTCATGCTAATTCACAATATATATAGGTTTTCCACCTATTTCCACCTCAAAACTCTCCAAAACTAGCACAAAACATGATGCCAAACTTGTGAATTTACACACTCATCAAACCCCCAAACTTACATGTTGCTCGTCTCGAGGCAACCAAATCAAACCACAAGAGTCGTGTATAATTCACCAAGATCAAGTACAACACATATCACACATGCAACTTCATTCAATCAAACAAGTATTAATTGCTTCATATATATCACTCATGCAAAACCAATCCAATCACATACCATTCGGAGTACTAAGTAATTTCGCTCACAAAATAAGTATTTATTCTCTTTCACTCAAGTGCGTGAGGCACTATATAGGTTAATATAAACACTCATATCAATCCATATTCACGCGTAACCATAAGCTTGGCAAAGGTCTCAAAAATCAACTTATAATCAACTCTTCACTAGGATCACAAAGGACTTGTTTTTGGGTTGTAATGTTGGCTCTTTGGAAAAAGGTAGGAAAATTTGGACTTAGTGACTTAAGACACTAGTAGAGAGTTACCTTGGAGGTTCTCGATTTCTTCTTCTTACAACAAGTTCTCATCCAATGTCGTCTCTTGAACTTGTAAAATTCCTGAATTTTCCTTCTTTTCATGGCATCAACATCATCTTTTCGTTAGACAGCTCGGGTACCGGTTTCAGGCACTACCCTTCTCATGTATATAGGCCATCAGCTGCTAAGCTTCACACACCAAGTATAAACAATCGGGGTACCAGTTTCGGGCACTACCCCTAAACAAGATTTAACCATATTCTTTTCATCCAACCATATTCTATCTTCCTTTTCTTCTTGCAACACTTACTCACCTCCACTCTCTCTACCAATGATTAAGTTAATCAAGGCTCAAGTAAAGGTTTATAAGGTTATTTACTTCGGCTACCAAAGAAAAAGCTTAAACGGCTCAACAGGGCATCCAAAGGTTAATAAAATCATTAGGAAGGATAAATTTGGCTAAGTAACTTAATCACAAAATAATGGCCTAAGATCATATCCTAGCAATTTATCAATCATAAGTCTCACACAAGACTCCAAGCCAAGTTCTAGAATACGTTCATATGAATGATCCTCTCAAGAATAAAATAATCTTGATCAAGCATGATTAAAAAGCTCAAATCCTCACATAGGTAATCCTAGTACTCCTCATAGCACATAATTAAGATCAATTCCACAAGAACTTAATATACTTATCAACTAAACATGCTTTTCATCAATAGAAATTAACACATGAACATATGAATGCACAATAATCAATAAGCTTATACCAAATCAATCATACAAAATATCACTTATACATTCCACTCACGCATGAATCACACCCCAACCTAAATATAAAAGAAAAAATAAAGGAATCAAATCAAGATAAATCGGAGAAAACCAAAGAAAACCTAAAAAACTACTCCTCCGGTGCATCATCATCCTCATCATCAAGCCTCCTTTCCACAATACGGTGTAGATAACCGATGTGCCTATCCAAATAATCAACTCGATCACCCAACCTACCAACTTTCTCATTCAAGGCCGTATACTTCTCATTCAGCGTAGCATAGTTGGCGTTGTCGAGTGCTAGCTGTCGGTTTGTCTCCTGCTGGCTAGCAACGATCGCGACCAGCTGCTCATGAACAAGGCAGAGCTGCTCCCGTGTATCATTCGGGATAGCCCGCTGCTGATGCGGTGCTGGCTCATGCTGAGGTGCGTCGTGCTGCTCCTCTTCTGGAATCTCCATCTCTGGCTGCTCATCTACCCGATGCTCGATCTCGGGCTGCTGTGGCCACTGTAATGGATGGTGTGGTGGCGGATGGTACTCTCCATGTTCAACAATTTGCTGTAGCTCCTCCAACCCACCTTCGACACACAACCTAGCCACGGCTCTCCAATCCCCATTGATCTTCACAGTCACGGATAGAGCAGTGTGTCCTAGGGAGTTCATCAACAAGTTTCTCCCCTCCCGAACAGTGGTCATGTTGCTCATGTCAAAGGAAAACATAAAGTCGAATGGTTTTGGTCCTCTCGTGAAGAACCAATCACCATCTCTAAAGTGTGCAAATCCTCCCTTTACACATGTGAGCATCACCAAGTCGGGCTCTCCTCTAACAGGTGTAATGCCGGTGAAGTCCATGTTGTAGTGCTCAGCTACAATCGTCAGTAACCCTCCAATGTTCACCTTCTGAAATCCAATGGTCCTGAATCGATTCAGCTGCGCGATGAAATATGCTCCCACATTGAACTTCACCCCATTCATCATACACTATTAGGCATAAAGCTCTCCTCTAGACACACAGCCACCCTCCGAACGAGCAAACAGTGTGTTTTCGAGCATTCGATCCATATATTTCAACACTGGATTCTTGATCGAGGTCACATGAGCTGCCTAATCTTATAGTCTCTGATCTTTCCGGTTATCTCCCTCCAAAACCTATTAGCGTTGAAGTGTCCATTCTCCACTCGAGAAATCTCTAGAGGCATCTGAAAAAGCTGATTAAAATCCTCAGCCGTCCATCTCCTTCGGACTCCTCCTAACTGAAATGAGCACTGATACGGGTAGCCAAGTGGGTCCTTTTCCATCTCAAATGAGCAAACTACCTCCGCTGTAACGTGGAAGTAAGTCGGCTTCTTCAACTCCATAAATTTACGGATCCCCACTCGATCGAACAACGTCGTCATATCATCCCTAATGCTCATAAGTCTCATGGCCTCATCATCTTGGTATCTTGTCCGAGCTATCTTGTCTGAGACTTCTTCCCACTTTTCTTTAATCTCATCCCAGTTTTGCATTTGAATCTTAAAGTTTTCGGGTAAACGATCTTGTAACCTCAGCTTCCTCGTCACTGTGTCCACATTCGAAGGCCTGTCTTGCCTCTTCTTCGATCTTGCTTCATCCACCTTACCTTTCCCTTTACTTGATCCTTGTCCCTTTCCTGAAAACAACTATTTCAACACAACCAACAAGACAAAAACACAAGTATATGACTAGCATATCCTATACTCTACTCAAGACTTCAAGCATCCATGCTTAATCAACTCCAACTATCATCTCAACACCACTTGCTCATTCATCATGCTCAAAACGTCATCAATCACACTCTCTTTAATCTTCAAATCATAAACAACAAGCATGCATCAACCAATTCAAGCCATTCAACATAAATTTCAACAATTGAACTTCATGAACAACTCAAACTATCAACAATTCAAACCTAATTAACATGCTCATTCCTCTAGATGCATCATATCCTTGATCAATCCACATAAAACTCAAGTTCTATCCATAATCAAGCAATCTCAAACCAATAAACATGAATTCATATGAATCAACTCCACAATATCAATTTTCACCATGAATTTCAACAAAAACCAACATTAATCAACTTACCCACAACACATTTCTTGTAATAAACTTCAATCCTAAGGTAATTGAGTTGAAAGAATGTACCTTTAGTCTTGCCCATGGTTAAAAGTCGATAACTTGCACACAACACTCAAAAACGCGACTGAAGCCCTAATTCACGACGAAAATCACCCAAATCCGCGCCCAATTCAAGAATTAAGAGTGTAATGTTGTGTAATCGGTGCAAAATCAAGTGTAATTGATGAATTTGTGCAAGGGTGTTAAGGTTCGGGGAAGGTTCGAGGTTTGGTGAACAAGAAAAATGATCGAACCCTTCTAAAAATCCAACTTAAAACGCGTACCTGACTGGGTTCGACCTCGGGTTTGACCTGCGGAACAGGTCGAACCTCGAGTGACGAGGTTGAACCTACCTTTTGGACAAACTTACCTTTTGGGTTCGACCTAGGTTCGACCTAGGTTCGACCTTCGGAACAGGTCGAACCACTCTTGTGACAGGTCTAACCTACCTTCTGGACAACTACTCCTCGTGGTTCGACCTGGGTTCGACCTTATGAACAGGTCAAACCATGAATGTTGTGGTCGAACCTATCACCTGAAAATAGAGTGCTCTGAACGGACTAGTTCGACCTCAGATTCGACCTTCTAGTCAGGTCAAACCATAACGGCTCAGGTCGAACCACCCTACTGTAAGATTTATGTCACCGGGTTCGACCTTGGTTCGACCTATTAGACAGGTCAAACCTAGAATGATCAGGTCGAACCACCTCACTGGATGATTTTCTGCGTCAGTTCAACTTTCTCTGCTCGGTTCGACCTCCTGGCACTGGTCGAACCTCTCTTGGCTTTGGTCGAATCACCCTTTTAAGCTTCCAAACTGAGTGTTCTTCAATCCCTATACACTTCAAACTTCAATACGAATCATTAGGTACCAACTAGAGCACAACTTCATCCAAAATTTGTTCCACAAAATATCATTCATGAGTAACTCCGTAAAAGAAAACACAACCAAAACCCACTAAACATTAGGCAAGTTGTAAAAAATAGTCACATCAAAATCGATTAAATATGGCGCAAAAACCAACTCCCCTAACAAATATCACAAAGAAAAGATTATACTATCGGTGCTTATCAAGGTAAGTACATCACACCCCCAAACTTAGTAGAAACTATAGTTGAAACTAAGTTTGCAAAGAGATGTAATTGCCGATAAGTAAACACTTCAAATATAAAAATTTCTTACTCATACGAATGAAATAAAGCATTAAAACGGGAGGGAAAGCCCCCAACAGGCACTCATGTTTAACATCGAAGAGTCACGACGGTACCAAATCAGATCAAGGTATCCACAAAGATGACACAAACATCATCCGACGACTTGTAATGCTTTAAGCAATGTCCATTCGCCGCAAAAATGTCTCCATCCTTGTCAATAAGCTCAAAACTCCCCCCTCCTAAGACTCGATGAATCATGAACGGTCCCATTGATTAGTCATAATATAGTGGGCATGACCAATTAAAGAAATTATCGAACCACAAGGAGGAAGGTACTAGGGTCTAACCGATCTCGTGTTCACCATAGTATTATAGAGATGATCATAAAGGGAAGATAATCAATAAATGACAATAAAATAAATGGATAGATAAATGGGAGATGGATGAATGAGCCAAGTAGATAGAGATGAGATTAGCAATACTTAAAGCATGGAAAATCTAGGTATCATGCAATGAATTCATATGTGTCATGGGAAAAAAGTTAAGGGCCAACACTAAGATCACCTAAACTCCCTCTCGGAATGAATAGGATATGGAATGACATTCATTGGATTGGTTCTCACTCAAACAATTTCAACTAGGTACTAAGCTTGAAATGAGAGTCCCTTCACATAATCTATTGACTTCTCAATCTAATAAATGATATGTTCTATCAAAGGGTTCTAAACTATGAAGGACTTCTCAATCTCTTCACAATCTATAATGCACATGAAGTGTTTGATGAAATGATTCACTTAATTATCCTAAATATGAAATTGACTTCTCAATCTAATCACATGCTTAAAACAATTAAACACACAAATCATCATAAACCTCAAGATCTAAAGCATCAATGATAGAAAATCAATTAACTCAATCAACATAATCATTCAATTGCAAAATACCAAAAATTATCCAACACAATTCATATTGTTAATCTCACAAGGGAGATTAGCCTCTCATATCCATAAGAAAATTAACATAGACATTAAATTCCTTACAAAACATGATAAACAATAGGTTTCAAAACAAAGTTTGGATGAAAACTCCCTTGGATGTCTCCAATGGTGATCTTCTTCTTCCCCTTGCAATACACCTCTCTTCCTTGCTTCTCTACTACTTGGATGGAGGATGTGATGGTTGGATCAAGGTAGATCCAAAGGATGAAGAATGGATGAAGATGATGGTGTAAAATGGAGGAAATGGTGTGTGAGATGTGTGTAGGAGTGAAACCCTTCGAAGATCTGCTCAAATATTGAAGTATTGGGTATTTATACCCCTTGGGAAGCTTCTAGAAGAATTCTGATTTTTTTTGCAGAAAAAGCACCTACACGGCCCGTGTACGGTACACGGCCACAGGGGTGGCCGTGTAGGCGTTTAAGGTGTCCGAACTCGCCCAACTGTTACAGGGCCGAGTTCGGTACACGCCCCGTGTAGCTGCTGACTGTGCAGTCTCACCGTTTCGCGCATAACTTCCACATCCGATCTCCAATTTGAGTAATTCTTACGCTCGCGCGATCCTCTTTTCATTGGATTTCTATCCATATAAATATTTGACAAAACTTCCAACATTTGAAGGTGTAACAAGTCATGCAAAGTAGCACAACCGTGCTGAATAGGACTGCTTGCGCGATGTCACCATTTTAATCATAACTTTCTCGTTTGAGCTCCAATTGAAGTGTTTCTTATACCAAAACGATCCTATTTTCTGTGGCTTTTCAACCATGTATCACACTTCTAGTTTTGAGCTCCAAAAGAGTACAGAAAAAGTTCACAAGTTGGACGTACGTTTTTCAGCATTTTGCTTTGACTCATTCTCCCTCGTTTCAACTCCGAATTGAGATCCGCTTTTTCCTACGTCTTCCTTGTTGCGCCTAGAATCTCTCTTTTACCTGAAAATCATACATTTAAGCTCATTCACATACATCTCCACAAAAATACAAAACACAACCAAATATTACATAAATACGGATAAAATAATACGAAAACACATATAAAAAACACTAAAATCTAGGTGAAAATATCACTCATCAAGCAAGCAGAACACGAGAGTTAAAAAGTAATACCTCATCTCCTTGCTTGAACTCCTTATACGAGATCTCCGAATCATGCCACCTTTTAATCCTTTCCTTGTAGATCTCTGAATTCTTGTACGCACGACTCCGAAACTCATCCAAAAGATTGATGTGAGTAATCCTCAACTCCTTCACATCTCCTTGAGAGTCAAGTTCAAGCTTCGCAAAGCCCAAAACGCTTTGTGTTGAATCTCTACAGGTAAGTGGCACGGCTTTCCATAGACAATCTGATATGGTGACATATCTAACACCGTCTTGTATGCGGTTCGGAACCCCTACACGACATCATCGAGCTTCAAAGCCCAATCCTTTCTATTGGTTCCAACCACCTTCTCCAAAATCTGTTTGACTTGACGGTTAGAGACCTCCGCTTGCCCATTCGCTTGAGGATGATAGGGTGTAGTAACCCTATGCTTAACACCATACCCTTTAAGCACCTTCTCAAGAAATTTATTTACGAAGTGCGTACCTCCATCACTAACAAGTGCTCTAGGGACTCCAAAATGGGCAAAGATATGCTTCTTCAAGAAAGATATAACAGTTTTCAAATCATTCAAGCGAGTAGGAATCGCTTCAACCCACTTAGAAACATAATCCACCGCAAGTAGAATGTAGAGAAATCCATTAGATGGGAAAAAGACCCCATAAAATCGATACCCCACACATAAAAAATCTCGACCACTATGCTTGGCTAAAGCGGCATCTCGTCTCTCCTACCGATGTTCCCTATGCATTGACATCTATCGCAAGATGCCACATAGGTCTCACAATCCTTGAACAACGTAAGCCAATAAAGAGCAGACTGAAGTACCTTGGCTGCTGTCTTTTGAGCGCCGAAGTGCCCCCCGTTAGGTTGTGCATGGCAAAACTCGAGAATACTCTCCATCTCCATCTTGGGCACACACCTACGGATGATAGAATCCGTGCAAATTTTGTACACAAATGGATCATACCATATGAAAGTCTCAACATCCCTTTTGAATTTAGCAAGTTGATATCGGTTGAGATCCCTTGGAATTTCTCCCACAGCAATATAATTAACATAATCTGCATACCATGGATCAACTCCCTGCGCAGCAACCACACACGCTCGCTCAGCCCCTTCAACAAACACGGCCATGATCTTTTCATTCGTAAACATTTCCTCAATATACTCGAAAGAATTATCACAATGTTCCCTAGTCTCCAACCTCGAAAGATGATCCGCTAGCACATTATCAGAACCTTTCTTATCCCGGATCTCCATGTCAAACTCTTGAAGTAGAAGAATCCACCTTATGATCCTAGGCTTCGTCTCATTCTTCTCCATTAAGTACCGAATCGCTGAATGATCCGTGTACAAAATAGTCTTCATGCCAACCAAATACTGACGAAACTTATCGAATGCGTACACAACAGCCAAAAACTCCTTTTCAGTCATCGTGTAATTCTTTTGTGCCGTATCGAAAGTCTTACTTGCGTAGTAAATGGCGCAGAACTTCTTTTCCTTCAGCTGCCCAAGCACCACTCCAAGTGCTACATTATTTGCATCACACATTAGTACAAACGGTTGAGTCCAATCCGGTGTGATCAAGATAGTTGCAGTGATAAGCGCCTCCTTCAAAACTTGAAAAGCTGTTAAACATTTATCATCAAACACAAAAGGAACATCCTTTTCAAGTAAATGAGATAAGGGCTTAGAGTATTTTGAGAAGTCTTTTATGAATCTCCTGTAAAAACCGGCGTGTCCAAGGAAGGACCGCACTCCTCTTTCATTGGTCGGTGGTGGAAGCTTCTCAATCGCCACCACTTTAGCACGATCTACCTACAACCCTTTAGCCGAAACATGATTCCCAAGAATAATCACATCCTTCACCATGAAGTGGCACTTCTCCCAATTCAAGACAAGATTAGTCACTTGGCATCTCTTCAAAACAGTAGCTAGGTTAGACAAACAAATTTCAAAGGAGGAACCAAAAACAGAAAAATCATCCATGAACACCTCCATGATCTTCTCTATCAACCCATCGAATATTGCCATCATGCATCTCTGAAAAGTAACAGGCGCATTACATAACCCAAATGGCATTTTCCGAAAAGCAAAGGTCCCGTAGGGGCAAGTAAAAATGGTCTTTTCTTGATCCTCGGGGGCAATCATGATTTGGTTGTACCCCGAGTATCCATCCAAGAAATAATAAAACTCATACCCTGCAAGACGATCTAACATTTGATCCATGAAAGGAAGAGAAAAATGATCCTTACACGTGTTCTCATTCAACTTCCTATAATCAACACATGTACGCCATCCCGTAGGAATCCTTGTGGCTATCGCTTCTCCATCCTCAGCTTTTACTACAGTCATACCCTCCTTTTTAGCAACTACATGCAATGGACTCACATGGGGACTATCACTAATAGGATATATGATTCCGGCATCTAACCACGTAAGGATTTGCTTCCTAATTACCTCTTGAATTACGGGATTAACCCTCCGCTAATTCTGAACACTTGCCTTTGCCTCGTCTAACAATCTTATCCTATGCATACAATACGAAGGACTAATTCCTTTCAAATCCTTAAGAGACCAACCAATCGTAGATTTATACTTCCTAAGAACGTTCAATAACTCCTCAAATTGATCATCATCAAGAGAAGAAGATACAATTACTGGATATTTTTCATTGTCGCCATGAAAGGCGTACTTCAAGTGTTCTGGCAAAAGTTTCAACTCCTCTTTCCTCACTTCCATCGGAGGGCTCTCGTTATCCAACGGCAAGTACTTTCTCGTCCACTTGACTTCTTCCATCTTAGTTCTTTCCGATTCAAACCTGTCATCACCCAAAGCAAGTAAGTTTTCAAGAAATTCAATACATACCTCGTTGGAGAGTCCGTCAAGCTCCGTAGTGGGATAAGTAAGAGATTCCATCAAACATGTCTCAAGAGAATCCTTTGACAGGATCAGAGACATATCCTCTTTCACAATCTCCTCCACCACGTCAATACTATGACATTGCGACTCTATGGGCATCTTCATTGCTTTGTCTAAGTTGAAAAAAACTTCTTCTTTGTCCATCCGCAATCTAAGCTCTCCTTTCTGAACATCAATCATAGCTCCAGCAGTAGCAAGGAAAGGTCTCCCCAAGATTAAAGGGATATTATCTTTGTCTTCTTCCATCTCTAGCACAAGAAAGTCCACTGGAAAGACTAGCTTCTCCACTTTGACGAGAAAGTCTTCAATTATACCTTTTGGAAACGTCATCGACCTGTCCGCCAATTGAAGAACCACTGTTGTAGGAGTAAGCTCCACCAAACCAAGCCTCTGAAAGATGGACAAAGGCATCAAATTGATGCTCGCCCCTAGATCGCACAAAGCTCGCCGTGCCGGCCCCTTTCCGATTTCACATAGAATAGTGAAGCTCCCCGGATCCTTCATCTTTTATGGCAGTTTCTTCTGGATGATTGAGTTGCAATTCTCAAATAAATTCACTATTTCAATTCCGGTTAAGCTCTGCTTCTTCAACAATATGTCCTTTAGAAATCGGGCATAGTACGACATCTCCATGATTGCCTCTGAGAAAGGAATGTTCAAGCTTATTTTGTTTATTATCTCTGAAAACTTCTTGAACTTCTCTTCCAATCCCTTCTTCACAAGCTTGTAACGAAACGGCAGAGGTATCTTTGTTTTGGGAATCCCCCATTCATCACGATCAACCTTCTCCGCTTTCTCCTTTTTGGCTCTCAAACGCTTGGCTCTCTCCAATTTTTCTCAGCTATTATCTCAGTACTTTGTTCATTCCAAACCACTGGAGTAGCATCAACATCATCGAGAGTGTTCGGAGGGGCAACATGCAATTTCTGGTGGGGTTCGACCAGGGTTCGACCTGTGGAACAGGTCGAACCATGTACGTACTGGTCGAACCTACCTTCTGGACAACGGCTATCTTTTTGAATTTGAGGTTCGACCTAGGTTCAACTTGTGGGACAGGTCGAACCATGGGTACCTAGATCGAACCGGCCTACTGTACTCCTTCTGCCATCCGGTTCGACCAAGGTTTGACCTGTTTGATAGGTCGAACCATGACCGTCGTGGTCGAACCGTTGTTGTGACAAAACAGAGTGCTCCAAGTGGTGCGGTTCGACCTGGGTTCAACCTGTTGGATAGGTCAAACCAAGATTGGTTTGGTCGAACTGGTATTCTGGAAAAATAGAGTGCTCTGAGTTGTGGAGTTCGACCATAGTTCGACCTGTGGGACAAGTCGAACCATCAGCAGTTTGGTCGAACCGATGCTGCAATCTCTCCTGATCGTGTCCAGTGTGTTGGTTCGACCTCCCCTGTATGATTCTACCTTCAATGTGATGGCGTTGTAGGACCTTAGATTCTCAATACTTTGAGACGGGAACTTCCCCTTCTCAAGAGTATGAGTAATCTTGTTAACACTTCCTGCCATCTCCCCCATCAGTAACGTAAGGTCCTTCACCTACTTAGATATAACCTCATGGTTTGCATCGATTTTCTTTTCAAGTTTGGCCTCAAGACGGTTAACTCTTTCATCATTCTTGGCCATATACCTGTTCACAGTATCCTCAAGACCCAATTTCCCTTCTTCCACCTTAGCACCCGGATCAACACCCATCGGAGGTTGAATCGCATTATTCAGATTGCTCCACGAGAACTCCGGCCTCCTAGGCTGTTGATAACCACCCGGGGGACCACGATTATTAAAGTTTCCTCGATAGTTCCCTTGGTAATTCTGGTTTCCTTGATCTGGATACCTAGTCCCTTGAATACTTTGACCCATGGCATAGTGTGCCTCTTCCAACTCCTCTTGGATTGGTCCCTCATTCTTTAACTCCTGCTGCATGATTGGTACGTGCTGAGATAATTCACTGATTCGCTTCTGTTGGGATTCAAGTAGCTTGTTGATATTGGACAAGCTAGAGACGATCTCATCCTCTCTACTTGTTTTAACCATTGCTTGTTCAACCTTAGCTACCTTACCAAGGACAGAAGTACCTCTAACTCTATCAGTTGGCCAATCCCTCGAATTCATCAAAATATCTTCAAACAACTTCTCTGCCTCTACGGATGACTTCGTAAGCAATGCTCCATTAGAAGAAGAATCCAATAAAACTCGTGAATCACAGTCCAATCCATTGTAGAATATACTGATAAATTGAGCTTTAGATAGCCCATGTTGAGGACACTTCCTAAGCATGTCCTTGAATCTATCCCATGCTTCATGAAATTTTTCTCCTCCACCCATAGCGAATTGGTTAATGTCTTGCTTCATCTTAAATACCTTTGAAGGTGGCATATACCTCTCCAAGAACCTTAACTTCAGTTGCTCCCAAGTGGTGCACTCAGCTGCGTTAATAGTGTCGTACCAATCTCTCGCCTTCTCAGTAAGCGAGAATTTGAACAAGAGGATCTTCCTTGCATCTTCATGTTCTCCTGCGTCTTTTTGAGTACTTGCATAGCCCAAGAACTTGTTCAGATGCTGCTGCGGATCCTCGAAAGACCCTCCTGAAAAGGAGTTCCTTTCTATCATGCTAATAAGAGCGGGATGAAGATCGAACGCTGAATTAGTTCCCCTTGCTCCTAGAAGCCCAAAATTTCCAGCCCCATTGTTTCTGAAAACCTCTCGGATGGCTAGATTATCTGGATTCGCTGCCATGTTGACTGTCTCTACTCCCGAATTAACTTCAGTTGTAGCTTCAATCGTCTACGAAATCTGCTCGTCAACTTCAACTCCAAAATTCAGAGCTTCAATTGGATCAATAGTCTTTGCCTTGCTCTTCTTCTTCTTCTTCTTATTTTTTCTTGACGATGCTCCGATCTCAGGATTATAGGGTTCAAGTTCACCTTTCTTTGATCTCATGAGCATGCACCTAAAAAGAACTAATATTAAAACAACAAAACAAGAAAAATATCCTTAACAAACTAGATGGGTGTTTTCTCAACACACAATTTTAATCCCCAAGTATGAAGGATATCAATTGTAGTTTCGAAGGTGACCAAGTTAAATATCGAATCCACGGGACGGATAAATATCAATTTAATTACGTTCTAGTAGATTATGACTATTTTGGAAATTAAATAGTTGGTTTATAAACTAAGTAATAATTGAAATAGCAATTAAATAACAAGAACAAGAAAATAGTAGTTGTGATCAAATAAGATAATAGGTAGTTCGTCAGGCCATCCAGTTTCCTTCGTTAAATCGTACTTTCATGTGTCGATTTCCGACTCTGCCTTGTGGTTTATGGACGCATCGCTAGACCATGCGAATCTATTCTATAGACACAAATAGATAAGCTTTTGACATGTGTGAGTATCCTCAGAGCAAGACGTATACTTTACCCCCCTTTCTAGGTACTATCATAATCAATTATTTCCCGTGCACTTAGTACTCTAACCCGATTTGATCTCCCTTTTTAGGAACTATAATGTTATACTCTTTATCCTGCTTGTTAACCCGAATTCAATTCAATTAACGAATATTCATATAAGACAGTTCTAATAAGACTTCGGAATCCCTTCACTTAGAATTATAACAATAAACCCTGCTCATTAGTGAACGCACTCAACCAATAACCATGTTATGAATTCAGACTCTACACAATGATTATTTATGCACAAAACAGCTAAGAGTATGGATTAAAAACATGCAATCTTATATAAACTAAACCACAAGTAGTGTTGTACGGAGTATACACACGAAATACAAATTAACTCATGAAACCTTCATAACCCTAGAACTACCGAAGTGACTCTAGCCCATGATTGATCTAAGAGCAATCATGGTTAGTTGGACCAATCTTACTTGAGTCTCCAGCTACACCTCTGTCACCACCCTCCAGATGGATCACCAATCTCTTCTCTTCACTCCTCTTATGATTCACGATCTTAAGCTCTTCGTGCTTCGACTTTGACGTCTTCCTTGACTGCATGAGCCTCCTTTTATACTTGTAATCACGTCTCTAGGGCTTAGAATTGGCTTTTCAAGTGATCCCACGTGTTTTGGCCTCGAAAATCTGGATAAGGTAAGTTTTCGCGTTTTGGTTCGACCTCGTCAACAGGTCGAACCACTGGCCAACAGGTCGAATCCCAGGTCGAACCCTGCTACTGGACACATTCTGGACTTGGTTTGACATCTTGTACATGTCAAACCACTCCCTTACAGGTCGAACCTCAGGTCGAACCACGCTACTGGACAATTTCCGCTCCTGGTTCGACCAACTGTCAGGTCGAACCCCAACATCATGGTCGAACCCCTCTTCTCGCGAACTGGTTCGACCTGATGAATAGGTCGAACCCCTTGAGTCGTGATCGAACCCTCCTTCTGCTGCTTCGCAATGCTGGTTCGACTTGTAGGAGAGGTCGAACCCTTCTCTATCAGGTCGAACCCTACTTTTTCCTTGGCGGTTCGCGTGGTCTCGACTTCGTCTCTTCGATTCTTGGCACTTCCACTCCGTTTTTGCTATGAAAACCACTTAAATAGCTCCAGTAACACCTGATTCATGCTAATTCACAATATATATAGGTTTTCCACCTATTTCCACCTCAAAACTCTCCAAAACTAGCACAAAACATGATGCCAAACTGGTGAATTTACACACTCATCATTGAGTCACTTTATCCATATGTTTCCTACCCTTATCAAAGAGCCAACATTACATCCAAAAGAAAAGTCCTTTTTGATCCCATTGTCGTATCATAATTTTAGAGGTAGAAAGTTTGAGATGTTTGGCAAGCTTATGGTTACGCATGCACTTGAATTGAATTTGAGCGTAAACACTTTAACCCATAAGTGTACATATTTTACACTTGAGTGAGAGATCATATATATACTTCCCGTGAGAACATGTTGATGGAGCATTTGAATTGGTGATGATTGTCTTAACTTGTATGCTATGAATTGATTATTACATATAATGAGAGTTGCATGACCTAAGTTGAGGACAATTATGTTTTGAATGGGTATTGGTCATAGTCCTTATTTTCCCGCTAATTTTCATACTCTCTTTCTCTTTATCTTTATTTTGTTGCCTTGGGATGAGCAACAGGTAAGTTTGGGAGATTGATGAGAGTAAAAATAAGCGTGTTTTAATATCCAATTTAACACCTTTTTGATTGATATTGTAGTCTTATATGAGCACAAGTGTCTTATATTCGATATATGTGAGAATTATGTGCACTTGAGGTGTTTTGTTGTGTTTTAGGTGAAAAAAGGATGAAAAGTGCAAAGTTGGAGAAAAGGTGCAATTTGTGCAAGAATGCTGAAAACGCATATCCAACTTTTATAATTATTCTGTATTGTTGTGGAGCTCGAAACTATTTGTGTGATATATGATTGGAAAGCCACTAAAGAAAGGGTCGTTTTGGCATAAAGAACACCATCATTAAAGTCCGAACGAGGAAGTTATGAGCAAAGTGGTGACGCCGCGCAAGCTGTGCCGAACAGAATTGCAGTGCTACATTCCATGGCCTGTTACATATTCAATTCTTGGAGTTTTTATAATTTTTATATGGATAGAAATCCAAGGAAGAGAGGATCGTGTGAGCACAAAAATCACTCAATTTGGAGATATGTGAAAGTTATACGCGAAACGGAGAGACTGCGCAAATCGGTTCGACCTGCTTGAGGTCGAACCGAGGTCGAACCATGCACCTGGGACTTCCAGTAGGTGGGTTCGACCTGTGGTTCAACCTGCGGTCAATGGTTCGACCTGTTTGCTAAGGTCGAACCATCGTGCGGAAACTTACCAAATCCGTATTTTCGAGGCCTAAACGCGTGTGATCACTTGAAAAGCCCTTCCAAGCCTAAGAGACGTGATTACAAGTATAAAAGGAGGTCTATACAGCCCCGAAAAGGGAATGAACACAACACAACAACAAGAGAGGAGAAGAGAGGCCAAAACATACAACACCCCTCAAGGGGGGGTCACCCCCCAACCATCATCCACATCTTTTTCTCCATCCATCCATCACTTTGAAGATTCGTTTGTGGAATCAAGAGGAGAACCAAGAGGAGAATTCAAGACGGAGAAGGACTCGACGACGCCCATATCTAGGATTTTATTTGTTTCCTAATTTATCTTGTATTTTCCAGACATCCGGGTAAGATCTATCCAACACTCATGATTATTCTTCGTAACATCATGGGCTAGAGCCTTTTTGGTAGAACTAGGGTTGTGAAGGTTTTATGAATTAATTGAACTTCCATGTGTACACTCTGTACAACACTACTTGTGGATTTATTTTATATATGATTGTGCTTTCTTAATCCATACTCACGGTCGTTTTGTGCATCATTAACTATTATGTAGAGTCTGAATACATATCTTGGTTATTGATTGAGTGCGTTCACTGCTGAGCAGGATTCCATGTTATGATTCTAAGTGAGGGAACTCTGAAGCTTCATTAGAACTATCATATATGAATACTTATTAATTGAATTGAATTCGGGTTAATAAGTAGGATAAAGAAGATAATTTCATAGTACCTATAAAGGGAGAACATATCGGGTTAGAGTACCAATCCTAGAGGGAAATAATTGATACTGATAGTAACTAGAAAGGGGGGTGAATTATATCTCTTGTTCCGAGGTTATTCACACGTGTTACACGCATATTTACTTGTGTCTATAGAGTAGATATGCATGGTTTAGTGATGCATCCATATTCCATAAGACAGAGTCGGACATTGACACATGGAAGGGAAGTTAATTAGTGAAATTGGATTATCCTAGAGCTACCTATTCTCATACATGATCCACTTTCGTATCCTTCGAGTGATAGTTTATTTTATTTGTTATTTAATTTCCAGCATATTAGTTGTTAGATAACCATTAAAACGTAATTGCCTTGTCTTAATTAATTTAGATAATAATTAAATTGATAATACGTCGTCTCTTGGATTCGATATTCACTTGGTCACCTTTCGAGACTACAATTGATAACCTTCATACTAGGGGATTAATTGTGTATTGAGAAAATGCGCCATGATCGAACCAGTTCACGAGAAGATGGGTTCGACCACGATGTTGGGGGTTCGACCTGATGGTTGGCCGAACCAGGAGCGGAAATTATCCAGTGGTGTGGTTCGACCTGAGGTTTGACCAAAGAGGGAGTGGTTCAATCTGTACAAGAGGTCGAACCAAGTGCAGAATACTTCCAGTAGGTAGGTTCGACCTGTGGTTCGACCTGCGGCCAGTGGTTTGACTTGTTTGACGAGATCGAACCGTCGTGCGGGAACTTACCTTATCCGAATTTTCGAGGCCAAAAACTTGATGGGTGTTTTCTCAACACACAATTTTAATCCCCAAGTATGAAGGATATCAATTGTAGTTTCGAAGGTGACCAAGTTAAATATTGAATCCACGGGATGGATAAATATCACTTTAGTTATTTTCTAGCAATTATGACTATGTTGAGAATTATAATTGTTGGTTTTTAAACTAAGTAACAATTAAAATATCAAATAAATAACAAGAACAAGAGAATAGTAGTTGTGATCAAATAAGATGATAGGTAGTTCGTCAGGCCATCCAGTTTCCTTCGTTAATTCATACTTTCATGTGTCGATGTCCGACTCTGCCTTGTGGTTTATGGACGCATCACTAGACCATGCAAATCTATTCTATAGACACAAATAGATAAGCTTTTGACACATGTGAGTATCCTCAGAGCAAGACGTATACTTTACCTCCCTTTCTAGGTACTATCATAATCAATTATTTCCCGTGCTCTTAGTACTCTAACCCGATTTGATCTCCCTTTTTAGGTACTATAAAGTTATACTCTTAATCCTACTTGTTAACCCGAATTCAATTCAATTAACAAACATTCATATAAGACTGTTCTAATAAAACCTCGGAATCCCTTCACTTAGAATTATAACAATAAACCCTGCTCATTAGTGAACGCACTCAATCAATAACCACGTTATGCATTCAGACTCTACACAACGATCATTGATGCATAAAATAACTATGAGTATGGATTAAAAATGCACAATCTTATATAAAATAAATCACAAGTAGTGTTGTACGGAGTATGCACACGAAATACAAATCAACTCATGAAACCTTCATAACCCTAGAACTACCGAAGTGGCTCTATCCCATGATTGATCTAGGAACAATCATGGTTAAATGGAAACTCTCTTGTATTGTGTTGTTGGTGATGATATATGATTTATGATTGGACGTGTTCCATGACTGCATGAGCCTCTTTTTATACTTTTAATCACGTCTCTAGGGCTTGGAATGGGCTTTTTAAGTGATCCCTCGCGTTTTGGCCTCGAAAATCCGGATAAGGTAAGTTCCCACACGACGGTTCAACCTTGTCAAACAAGTCAAACCACTGGCCGCAGGTCGAACCACAGGTCGAACCTACCTACTGGAAGTATTCTGCACTTGGTTCGACCTCTTGTACAGATCGAACCACTCCCTCTTTGGTCGAACCTCAGGTCGAACCGCACTACTGGATAATTTTTGTTCCTGGTTCGGCCAACCGTCAGGTCGAACCCCCAACGTCGTGGTCGAATCCATCTTCTCGTGAACTGGTTCGATCATGGTTCGACCTGATAGACAGGTCGAACCCCTTGAGTCGTGGTCGAACCTTCCTTCTGCACACTTTGCAATGCTGGTTCGACCTGTATGAGAGGTCGAACCCTCCTCCAACAGGTCGAACCCACCTCACTCCTCGGTGGTTCGCGTGGTCTCGACTTTGTCTCTTCGATTCTTGGCACTTCCACTCCAATTTTGCTATGAAAACCACTTAAATAGCTCCACTAACACCTGATTCATGCTAATTCACAATATATATAGGTTTTCCACCTATTTCCACCTCAAAACTCTCCAAAACTAGCACAAAACATGATGCCAAACTTGTGAATTTACACACTCATCAAACCCCCAAACTTACATGTTGCTCGTCCCGAGGCAACCAAATCAAACCACAGGAGTCGTGTATAATTCACCAAGATCAAGTACAACACGTATCACACATGCAACTTCATTAAATCAAATAAGTATTAATTGCTTCATATATATCACTCATGCAAAACCAATCCAATCACACACCATTCGGAGTACTAAGTAATCTAGCTCACAAGATAAGTATTTATTCTCTTTCACTCAAGTGCGTGAGGCACTATATATGTTAATATAAACACTCATATCAATCCATATTCACGCGTAACTATAAGCTTGGCAAAGGTCTCAAAAATCAACTTATAATCAACTCTTCACTAGGATCACAAAGGACTTGCTTTTGGGTTGTATTGTTGGCTCTTTGGAAAAAGGTAGGAAAACTTGGACTTAGTGACTTAAGACACTAGTAGAGAGTTACCTTGGAGGTTCTCGATTTCTTCTTCTTACAGCAAGTTCTCCTCCAATGTCGTCTCTTGAACTTGAAAAATTCCTGAATTTTCCTTGATTTCATGGCATCAACATCATCTTTTCGTTGGACAGCTCGGGTACCGATTTTAGGCACTACCTTTCTTCTCATGTATAGGCCATCAGTTGCTAAGCTTCACACACCATGTATAAAAATAATTGGGGTACCAGTTTTGGGCACTACCCCTAAACAAGATTTAACCATATTCTTTTCATCCAACCATATTCTATCTTCCTTTTTCTTCTTGCAACACTTACTCACCTCAACTCTCTCTACCAATGAATAGGTTAATCAAGGCTCAAGTAAAGGTTTATAAGGTTATTTACTTCGGCTACCAAAGAAAAGGCTTTAACGGCTCAACAGGGCATTCAAAGGTTAATAAGATCATTAGGAAGGACAAAATTTGGCTAAGTAACTTAATCACAAAATAATGGCCTAAGATCATGTCCTAGCAATTTATCAATCATAAGTCTCACACAAGACTCCAAGCCAAGTTCTAGAATACGTTCATATGAATGATCCTCTCAAGAATAAAATATCATGATCAAGCATGATTATCAAGGCTCAAATCCTCACATAGGTAAATAGAATCCTAAGTACTCCTCATAACACACAATTAAGATCAATTCCACAAGAACTCTACATACTTATCAAATTATACATGATCTCTTTAATGAACATAAACATGTAAACACATGAATGCACATAAACATTAAGCTCATACCCAATCAATCATACAAGTATCTCTACAGCCCAACTCATGCATCATAGAAGGACGGAATTAAGATCACACTTTCCTGGCTTGGTTCGACCTTGGTTCGACCTATGGAAGAGGTCGAATCAACTTCATCGTGATCGAATCAACATTCTGAACACCTTCTCCTTCGGTTCGGCTTGGGTTCGACCTGCTGACCAGGTCGAACCATATCAGCTTAAATCGAACCACCCTTCTGTAAGTTTCATGTCACCAGTTCGACCTTGGTTCAACTTGCTGAACAGGTTGAACCAAGAACGTCGTGGTCAAACTGCCCTTCTGAAATTCTGCTATCACTGGTTCGACCTTAGTTTGACCTGTTGATCTGGTCGAACCATCTTACATGAGGTCGAACCACCTCTCTGGACAACTTTTGCACCACGATTCGACTTCCACTATTGGGTTCGACCTCCTGGCACTGGTCGAACCTACCCTGGCTTTGGTCGAACCACTCTTCTAAGCTTCAAAACTGAGTGTTCTTCAATCCCTACACACTTCAAACTTCAATACGAATCATTAGTTACCAACTAGAGCACAACTTCATCAAAAATTATTCCACAAAATATTATTCATGAGTAACTCCGTAAAAGAAAATACAACCAAAACCCACTAAACATTAGGCAAGTTGTAAAAAATCGTCACATCAAAATCGATTAAAATTTTAAATATGGCGCAAAAACCAACTCCCCTAACAAACATCACAAAGAAAAGGTTATATTATCAGTGCTTATTGAGGTAAGTATATCACACCTCCCCAAACTTAGTAGAAACTACAGTCGAAACTAAGTTTGCAAAGAGATGTAATTGTCGATAAGTAAGCACTTCGAATATAAAAATTTTTTACACACACGAATGAAATAAAATAATAAAACGGGAGGGAAAGCCCCCAACAGGTGCTCATATTTAACATCGGAGAGTCACGACGGTACCAACTTAGAAGACTACTTAATTAGAGGATGATCATGTCGCATCCTCACCTTCCAATACTTTCTCCCCCTCTTATCTTCCAAACTTACCACCTTACTATTCTTATGCACCATACGATCAGTAGAATCTCCTTTCTAAAACTTTCTCTTCTCATTCCTGTCAATCTTCCACTCAATTTTGGAATAACTCCTATCTCCATCAAGATCAAAGTCAGGAAAAAAACGAGAACAAGGATATTCAAATTTGTTGGTATCCGGTGGTAAGTTAGGAGGCTTCAAGTAGGCATCATCTTCTCTTCCTTTGTCTACAGTCAGCACGGCACCTTTCTCGCTCACAAAAATATGATCATTAGAATTACCTTCATCCCATGACCGTGTAGAGTCCTCCTGGTCAATCTTTCTCTTGAATTCCGAATCACCTGATGGATCTTTTTCATTGTCACCAAGATAAGCATACGTCAAGTGTTCCGGTAACGGTTTCAGCTCCTCTTTCTTTTCTTCCATCGGAGTGCTCTCTATCTCTAATGAAAAGTACTTCCTAGACCCTTTCGCTTCTTCAGCCTTAGCTTTCTCCAATGCATACCTAGCATCACCCAAAGCAAGTAAGTTCTCAAGATATTAAATACATACCTCGTTAGAAAGTCCGTCAAGCTCCGTAGTGGAATAAGTAAGAGACTCCATCAAACATGTCTCAAGAGGATCCTTTGACAGGATCAGAGACATATCTTCCTTCACAATCTCCTCCACTACGTCAATACTATAACACTTCGACTCCATGGGCATCTTCATTGCTTTGTCCAAGTTGAAAAGAACTTCTTCTTTGTCCATCCGCAATCTAAGCTCTCCTTTTTGAACATCAATCATAGCTCCAGCAGTAGCAAGGAAAGGTCTCCCCAAGATTAAAGGGATATTATCCTTGTCATCTTCCATCTCTAGCACAAGAAAGTCCACAGGAAAGACTAGCTTCTCCACTTTGACGAGAACGTCTTCAATTATACCTTTTGGAAACGTCATCGACCTGTCCGCCAATTGGAGAACCACTTTTGTAGGGGTCAACTCCCCCAAACCAAGCCTCTGAAAGATGGACAATGACATCAAATTGATACTTGCCCCTAGATCGCACAAAGCTCACCGTGCCGGCCCCTTTTCGATCTCACATAGAATAGTGAAGCTCCCCGGATCCTTCATCTTTTGTGGTAGCTTCCTTTGAATGATTGAGCTGCAATTCTAAGATAAATTCACCGTTTCAATTTCGATTAAGCTCCGTTCTTCAACAATGTCTTTTAGAAATTGGGCATAGTACGCCATCTCCATGATTGCCTCTGAGAAAGGAATGCTCAAGCTTATTTTGTTCATTATTTCTGAAAACTTCTTGAACTTCTCTTACAATCCCTTCTTCACAAGCTTGTAAGGAAACGGCGGAGGTATCTTTATTTTGGGAATCCCCCATTCATCACGATCAACCTTCTTCGCTTTCTCCTTTTCGGCTCTCAATCGCTTGGCTCTCTCCCACTTTTTCTCAGCTATTATGTCTGTACTTTGCTCATTCCGAACCACTGAAGTAGCATCAATATCATCGAGAGTGTTCGGAGTTACAACAGGCAATTTCTGGTGGAGGTCGACCAGGGTTCGACCTGTGGAACAGGTCGAACCAGGCACGTACTGGTCGAACCTACCTTCTGGACAATGGCTTTCTTTTTGAAATTGAGGTTCGACCTATTGAGTAGGTCAAACCACGGGCACCTAGGTCTAACCGGCCTACTGTACTCCTTCTGCCATCCGATTTGACCAAGGTTTGACCTGTTTGATAGGTCGAACCATGACCGTCGTGGTCGAACCATTGCTGCGACAAAATAGAGTGCTCCAAGTAGTGCGGTTCGACCTAGGTTCGACCTGTTGGATAGGTCGAACCATGATTGTCGTGGTTGAACTATTGCTGTGATAAAATAGTGTTCCGAATTGTGAGGTTCGACCATGGTTCGACCTGTGGAACAGGTCGAACCATCTGCAGTTTGGTCGAACCGATGCTGCAATGCCTCCTGATCGTGTCCAGTGCATTGGTTCGACCTTCCCTGTATGGTTCGACCTTCAATGTTGGTCGAACCATGGTCGAATCTCGCCCTAGACATGTCCAAATTTGATTCCGGCCTCATAGGTCCCTCGTACTGCATTCCCGACCTCAATGTGATGGCGTTGCAGGACCTTGGATTCTCAATACTTTGAGACGAGAACTTCCCTTTCTCAATAGTTTGAGTAAGCTTGTTAACACTTCCTGCCATCTCCCCCATCAGTAATGTAAGGTCCTTCACCTGCTTAGATATAACCTCATGGTTTGCATCGATTTTCTTTTCAAGTTTGGCCTCAAGGCGGTTCACTCTTTCATCATTCTTGGCCATATACCTGTTCACAGTATCCTCAAGACCTGGTTTCTCTTCTTCCACCTTAGAACCCGGATCAACACCCATTGGAGGTTGAATTGCATTATTTAGATTGTCCTATGAGAACTCCGGCCTCCTAGGCTATTGATAACCACCCAGGGGGCCACGATTATTAAAGTTTCCTCGATAGTTCCCTTGGTAGTTCCGGTTTCCTTGATCTGGTTACCTAGTCCCTTGAATACTTTGACCCATGGCATAGTGTGCCTCTTCCAACTCCTCTTGGATTGGTCCATCATTGTTCAACTCCTGCTGCATGATTGGTACGCGCTGAGATAATTCACTGATTTGCTTCTGTTGGGATTCAAGTAGCTTGTTGATATTGGACAAGGTAGAGACGATCTCATCCTCTCTACTTGTTTTAACCATTGCTTGTTCAACCTGAGCTACCTTCCCAAGGACATAAGTACCTCTAACTCTATCAGTTGGCCAATCCATCGAATTCATCGAAATATCTTCAAATAACTTCTCGGCATCTACGGATGACTTTGTAAGCAATGCTCCATTAGAAGAAGCATCCAATAACACTCGTGAATCACAGTCCAATCCATTGTAGAATATATTGATATATTGAGCTTTAGATAGCCCATGTTGAGGACACTTCCTAAGCATGTCCTTGAATCTATCCCATGCTTTATGAAATTTCTCACCTACACCGATAGCAGATTGGTTAATGTCTTGCTTCATCTTAAACACCTTTGAAGGTGGCATGTGCCTCTCCAAGAACCTTAACTGCAGTTGCTCCCAAGTGGTGCACTCAGCTGCGTTGATAGTGTCGTACCAATCTCTCGCCTTTTCAGTAAGTGAGAATTTGAACAAAAGGATCTTCCTAGCATCTTCATGTTCTCCTGCGTCTTTTTGAGTACTTGCATAGCCCAAGAACTTGTTCAGATACTGCTGCGGATCCTCGAAAGACCGTCCTGAAAAGGAGTTCCTTTCTATCATGCTAATAAGAGCGGGATGAAGATCGAAAGCTGAGTTAAAAACTTGATGGGCATTTTCTCAACACACAATTTTAATCCCCAAGTATGAAGGATATCAATTGTAGTTTCGAAGGTGACCAAGTTAAATATCGAATCCACGGGATATTACTTTTGTTATTTTCTAGCAATTATGACTATGTTGAGAATTATAATTGTAGGTTTGTGAACTAAGTAACAATTAAAATAGCAAATAAATAACAAGAACAAGAAAATAGTAGTTGTGATCAAATAAGATGATAGGTAGTTCGTCAGGCCATCCAGTTTCATTCATTAATTCATACTTTCGTGTGTCGATGTTCGACTCTGCCTTGTGGTCATTTTTTTTTTTAAAAACATGGGACCCACACACATCACTAATACAATAAATTTATGGGACCCATACACCCCACTAATACAACTACCAACTACACCTTAAATAATAATACTAATTAATCCACGTGCAAAAAGCAAATGTCCACCTTTGTGGCAGACGGAGGGAGTATTAACTAAATCTACACAATATGTGTATAAATCTGCACAATAAAATTAAAATACAAATTTAAATTTTCTTTGAATCTGAGTATATTTCGTGCATTAAAGTGTAGCCATATATTCTACATAATCTATTAAATGTTTTTCTTTGAATCTGAGTATGTTTCGTGCATTAAAGTGTAACCATATATTTTACCTAATCTATTAAATATTGCACAATTATGTATATTTCTGCACAATGAGTATATAAATCCGCACACAACACAAATATATTGTTGCACATGTTATATTGTCGCACAACATGGTTATATTGCTACACAACACAATAAAATATAGTGATACATTCTGTATAATTCATTAAATATTTTTCACAATTTGGTACATATTTGAACAACCAATATATAAATCTACACAACGTAAGATATAAGACTAATAAAATCTTGCTTGTACGGAAAGTACAACTACTTCTTTGCGGCTTGTTGGATTGTATACTAAAAGTCTAGCTTTAGTATGAACAATGTTTTAACATTATTTGAAATGAGAATCATTGATCAAATGATTGCATCTTATAATTTACTTATATGTCGATGTAATAGTCCACTTACTTTATACTATAGATAATATGGTGTGCGACGTCACACGGAAGATCATATTATTGGCTTCTTATAAAGTATAAACAGATGCTCACAACCGAGATAGACGGGACAATCTATCAGGATGGTTGTAGTGTGATTTAATAATAGTTTGTCTTGACTATAGAATCACATTAGTGCACTTTGTGTGTATTGAGCAGGACCGCTTGAGATCTTTATATTGACTATATAGGAGAACTTGATCTCAGTTATTATGGATGTTCGTGCTCTAAATCCCTATACAATAACCTCGACACGTAATCCAATATATATTTTTTTGATTCATCAATGGATGAGATTTAAATATTAAATCAACAAACTCGGTGAGTTGGAAAATAGTGCTGTCTCTATGGTGTGCTGTTGATTGTAGAAGGAATCCGTGTCCTATTAAATAGACTGATGATGTCACCTTGAGGAGCTCATAAGGATTATCATGTAAACCTGCAGGTGAATTTATTCTGGTATGATAACAAGATTGAGTGGTACTACTCTCGAATGAGATATTAATTAATGGAGTTGTTAATAACTTAATTAATTAATGGGCATTGTATATCTTAAACATGGGGAGACTAACAGGCTCATAATAAGAAGGAGCCCATAACATAATTTGGGATTAGAGCGGCAGTGCAGTAATAATATTTTAGTGGACTATATTATTATTATTGGAACTAAGTATAAGTTTTGGGCTAAACTTGGATACTTAAGCCCAATGGAGGCCCGACTCTAATTTCTCCTCCTGGTCCCTGCTGTAGCATATAAATAAGTCATCTTAGCTTTAAGGAACCCTAATCTGATCGTGCATAACACGTGAGAAATAAGGAGGAACTAGATTGAGAGGATCTTGAAGATCGCCCATTGCACATGCGACGTCGAGATTGGACTTGGGAATACAACAAATGATCAAGAGGTTATTTTCTATAGCTGTTCTACCTCAACATACCCTGATGAAAGGTAATACGATTCTGTACTCTTGCTTCCGCTGATATAGAATCGTATGGAACCCTAACGATTCACATTAACCAAACGATCGAATACCAATAATTGGTATTAGAGCTTTATTTTTGTGGCTAAACGTGACACATTAGGCTAGGGTTTATGTGTCAAACATGGATTAGTGTTTAAAAATTATTATTTTTTGTTGAATACTCTATACGTTTGTCGGCTCACGATGGTAGTAGACAGTGAAAATCGCACGACATGTCGATCCCTGGCGTACGGCAGCGACGATGACAACGAGCATGCATGGGCAATGATGGGACTCAAGTGGTGGTGCGCGAATTAGGCTCGATGATCGATGGATATGCTGCTGCTCGAATCTAGCCACCGGCACGAGTCGAGCACTGGCTGAGGCTGGGTGGCGGCTGGGTAGCGTGCAACAGTGATGAGATCGACGAACAAGCAGAACGATGATCGTTGCAGACGGTACTGCTCGGATTGAGCCACTGACTCGAGTCAATTCCTGACGTTCATTGACAGACACAAGCAGTGGTGATACTGGCGGGGATGTATCGCGATGATGGAGTATGGTGATTCATCACGGCACGCGACATGAGCACAACTAGCAGGCGTGAGGGTCACCGGAAGCTAGCACACGAGTTGTGCCGAAGGGGGCATGATGTGACGAGGGCTATCGGTGCTACTACCGATAGTGGGCGGTACGACTGGAGGCGATCATGGACTCAACGACGACGTGTTTCGAGTCAAGGCAACCCGTGATGATGAACGACTTATGGCACAAGTAATCCTGCTTGTTGCGTAAGGAATCGGTTCAATAGCTAGAATGTCAGATAAGACTTTCTAATTTAAGTGGCGATTTAATTCGTGATATATAACTGTCATAATTGATTTAATTGTCTATTATCGTTATATATGATTGAATGTCGATATCGATGATTTCGATAATCTGGTCGATATTGACAATTTCGATAATCTGAATGGTATCGATGGTCGATATTGATAGTTTCGAAAATTTGATAATCTGGAAGTTTTCAAAAATTTAATAATCTGGATGTTACGAAAATTTGATAATTTGGAGATTTTTGAAAAATTGATAATCTGGAGGTCTTTTCCCACATTCGTGCCTGGTAGCCAACAATTGAATTCACTGATATATAACTATTTATAATTGATTTAATTATCTTATTATTGTTATATATGTATGCTTGATTCTCTGTGATTTACTACTTTATGTGCTGTAATAGTAGCATGCTAGGTTGTCTATTTTATTAATGAATATTATATGCATGTAAAAACCCTCGATGTTAAATAACTTAGTGGGAGAGGGGATCAGTAAATAATTCCCGCGGCCTCTATTATTGGTTTGTAAATGATATGAATAAACTTGCGTATTGGCTATATTGGCTTCCTCCCCATCGGATGAGTTTGTTCACAGATTGCTGGTACGAGCTTCTCTATGATGATTGAAGGAAGTTATCTGAGCACGTGTATACTTCTCCATCTGTAAGGCACACAAGCTTAGACAATGGACTTGAGATCAAATAATGGTGTACACTTAGGTGCAAATAATAAGTATCCTCCCCATCGGAGTCACTGTTGTTATTTGCATAACTAAAAAGAACCGACTATTAATTATTTTATCATAAAGTTAGGTTGACGAATGAAATTAATGGGTAAAACTTTCTCTTGTAAATGTTTGAGTTTGTATATGTCCACACTATCATGGCATGCAGACTTACGGTGCTTGAGATGTAGCTGAATTTTATTTTATATTATTTTGAGGGAATCGATATAAATGGATAAAGTCGAAGGATTTGATCAGTGTATTTATTTACGTGATTCTCTATATTTTTAAATGATTTTATCTCGCTTATTGTTTACTAAAAGAAATTATATTTACTGGTCCAAAATTAGATGATTAGAAAAGAATCTTGGTCTTGATTCTTACTACTTAGGAAAACATATGTGTTCTCACTAAGGATGTCTTGTGACGCCTATTAAAGTCTCTAGTGGAGAGATGAGAGGTTCATAGAAATATGGCCAATCTCATGGAACTATTCGAATACTTGAGTAAGTTAGAAAGGTAAGAGGTCATGGTTAACTTGATGAATGAATTGGAAATACTTGGAGTAGAAGTTGAAGGGGAAACCTAGGTCAATTTTATTCTCCATAGTTTGCCTAGATATTTTGATCAAGTTCCACCTGAATTAAAAGTGATTGTATTCAGTGGGAACTTCTGACAAAACATGTGGCAAAGGAAAGCCATTTTCATTATGATGTGAACAAGGTTTGTATCTCATTCACTAGTTTTTAAAGCATGATTAGTGATGGGATCTACTGACACATAGTGTGTAGATACCTGAATCACTAAAAGTATGTAACTAAGTGATGATGAGATTATTGAGTACATGGGCAAGATACAAAAGTAGTGACTGTTGCACCGGGAGTTGTTTATTTATTTATTGATAGGAATAAATATTTGAATTTTAGAAATTATCTTTAAGTACGTTTTCATAGAAAGAATTTGATTTCAGTTTATATGTTTCTACGGATGAATACTCTATTTCATTTGTGTGACATAGTCATTATAATGAAGGATGGAGGTATAATCTGTTGTAGTACGTTAGTGGAAAATTTGTACACTCTTAAATCATGCTTATCCCATGAATGCAATAAATTAAAATGATAACCAGTCTTCTAATCCTAATAAGAGAAAGGAACCTTTAGATATGAACCAAATATACCTTTAGCATCTGAAACTAGGTCATGATTGCTTTTTCAAAGAAAAGGAGTGTAGAGCCAAAGATATGTTAGAATTGGTTCATTCTGATTCATGTGGTCCTAAGATTATCCCTAAAAGAGGTGGTTAGATATTTTTCTGATGCACCGCAGGTCTGAACACTATGATTAATTTAAAAGTGCATGGCTCATGCGGTGAAGGATCATAAAAAATATATCAAGTTATTATGATTTAATCGTGGTGGCGAATATCTCTTAGGATAGTTTAGGAACTATTTATCAGAGGTTGGGATTGAATCCCAAGTTGTGTACAACGGGCATACCCCAGCTGAGTGGTGTGGAAGAAAGAAGGAATAAGACTCTTGTGGTAGTGGTTTGATAGATGATAAGTTATTTGGAATTACTAAATTCATTTTATGGGTGTGCCCTAGATATTACTGCTCATATTGAATTATGAGGTATATCAAATAGATGTCAAGACCGCTTTCGTGATTGGAAGTCTTGATGAAGCAACCAGAGTTATTCATTGCGAAGAGCTAAGAACATTTTGTGTGTAAGCTTCAAATTGTCCATCGATGGACTAAAGCAAACTTTAAGATCATGGAGCATCCTTTGTGATGAGGAAATTCAGCATATGGATTTAATCAATGTTTGGATGGGGCTTGTGTATTAAAAAAATGGAAACGTGGTGGTATTTCTTGTACTATACATAGATGGTATCTTGCTCATTGGAGACAATGAAAGAGTATTGTTGGGCGTATGTGTATGCTCATAAAGTAGTATGAAATGAAGGATTTAAGATAAGTAAAATATATTCTTGTGATCATGGTGATACGGATCATAAGATAGCATGTTATGCTTATCTCAAGCTTCATCGCATGATACAATCCTTACTCGTTTTAGCATGTGACTTTATTTAAGGAAATGTGTCTTATGACACAAAAGAAGATAGAGCTGATGAAGATGGTTCCTTATGCTTCGGTAAATAAGGAAGCTTAATATGTGTAATGCTATGCACGAGAATGAATATCTATATTGCCGAGGGCATCCTCAGTGGGTATCAAGGTAACCCGAAATAAGAATGTTGAATTTTGATAAGACATATATTTAAGTATCCGAAAAGGATTAGAAATTATATGTGGGCTTACCGAATAGATTCACTGCTTCTTGTGGGTTACATAGATTTAGATTTTTCAAATCAGACAAGGATGGTAGTAAATCCACCTCAAGGTTAGGTGTTTATTTTAGAAGTAGAGCCATAATATGGAGGAGTGTCATATAAAAATGTATTTCGAACTCCACCATGGAAAGATGATAAATTGGAGCCTTGCGGCAGCCAAAGTATCTATATGAGTCTAGAAACTTCGTAATGGACTTAGATATGATTCTAAGTTTGCCCAAATTTATCATAATTTATTGTGATAATAATGGTAAAGTTGCAAACTTGAAAGAATCAAGAGCCCATAAGACAATTAAACACATTAAGAGCAAGTACCACCTGTTACGAAAAATCGTATGATGAGGAGAAGGTTGTTGTCGCTAAGATTGCATCGGATGATAACCTAGTAAATCCTTTTACAAGGACCTTAAGGTGAAAGCTTTTGATGGTCATGTAGTGGGAGTGAGAATTAGATGTATGGTAGTTGACATGACATCATAGTCTTTTAGTATAAATGGGAGATTGTTGGATTGTATACTAAACATCTAGCTTTGACAATATTTGAAATGAGAATCATTGATCAAATGATTTCATCTTATAATTTATTTATATGTCGATGCAGTAGTCCACTTACTTTATACTATAGATAATATAGTGTGCGGCATCGCACGGAATATCATATTATCAGCTTCTTATAAAGTATAAATAGATGCTCACAATCGAGATAGACGGGGACAATCTATTGGGATGATTATAATATAATTTGGTATTAGTTTGTCTTGACTATAGAATCACATTACTGTACTTTGTATGTATTGAGCAGGACCACTTGAGATCGTTCGACTTATACTGACTATATAGGAGAACTTGATCTCAGTTATTATGGATGTTCGTGCTCTTAATCTCTATACAATAACCTCTACACGTAAGCCAGTATGTATTTCTTTGATTCATCAATGGGTGAGATTTAAATATTAAATCAACAAACTCGGTGAGTTGGGAAATAGTATTGTCTCTATAGTGTGCTGTTGATTGTAGAAGAAACCCATGTCCTATTAAATAGGCTGATGATGTCCCCTTGAGGAGCTCATAAGGATTATCATGTAAACCCTGCAGGTGAATTTATTCTGGCATCATAACAAGGTTGAGTGGTACTACTCTCGAATGAGATATTAATTAATGAAGTTGTTAATAACTTAATTAATTAATGGGCATTGTATATCTTAAACATGGAGAGACTAACAGACTCATAATAAGAAGGAGTCCATAACGTAATTTGGGATTAGAGCGACAGTGCAGTAATAATATTTTAGTGGACTATATTATTATTATTGGACTTAAGTATAAGTTTTGGGATAAACTTGGATACTTAAGCCCAATGGAGGCCCAAATCTAATTTCTCCTCCTGGTCCCTGCTGTAACATATAAATAAGTTATCTCAACTTTTTGGAACCTTAATCTGATCTCGCCTAACACGTGAGAAATAAGGGAGGAACTAGATTGAGAGGATCTTGAAGATCGTCTCCCACATGACGTCAAGATTAGACTTGGGAATATAGCAGAAGATCAAGAGGTTGTTTTCTACAGCTGTTCTTCCTCAACATACCCTGGTGAAAGATAATACGATTTTGTATTCTTACTTCCACTGATATAAAATCGCATGGAACCCTAACGGTTCACGTTAACCAAACGATCGAATGCCAATAATTGTGGTGGAGTTGTTTTGAGAAAGGGCAATGAAATAATTCTTACTTTAATTATTGTGGCATCGAGACAAAAAGTCTCTCAGTTTTCATCTGTCCAAATTTTAACGGTGAGCTACTCTTCTTCTCACAATGACCATCCTCCTCTATTGTCTTTCCCCGCTACGCGCAATAGCTTTCCGCTGTGAGTCAGTTCAAATCATTAGATTCTGAGGACAAACTTGTCGGATTCCGATGACAAGCTTGACGATGCCGTTAGTGTCGTTTCCCTTTGATGGCGGATGAAATTGAGAATCCCTTTCGTGCTCCAGTTTTGAAGAATCTCCAATCTATCTTGATTTTTCCATTTCTACAAAAATAATGTCAGAAGCATGAAAATCCTTTTCGTGCCCCAATTTTGAAGAATCTCCAATCTATCTTGATTTTTTTATTTCTGCAAAAATAATGTTAGAAGCATGAAAATCCGTGTCGTGCCCTAGTTTTGAAAAATCTCCAATCTATCTTGATTTTTCCATTTCTACATGCCCCAATTTTGAAGAATCTCCAATTTATCTTGATTTTTCCAATTCTGCAGAAATAATGTGGCGCTGTTTTGTTCTGATAAATCTAACCATATATGCCTTCTTTTTAGCATATTTTAGTTTATATCTAATTTAATGGGTTTAAGGTTATATTAGGCCTATTATTTTAATATTTTGTATCCAGCAGTAATATATCTGAATGAACGTATCTAATAGTAATAATAGGTAATGTTGTGTATTGGATAATAATTAATCCTATTTAACACAATCTTTAATTCGTTAGAATAATAACAACTCAAGTATCGCTACGCTGGTTTTATATCAGTGATATATAAAATAGTGAGTATTAATAATTAGTATGATATTATGAAATGAATGCCATCAATTTTTTTGCAAACTGAAGCGAAAAACCATGAGTGGGCCTGAATATCACCAAAATTAAGGCATCTGAAGAAAAGCCAAAGCCCAATATTATGATTGTAATATATTACTCAACATTGATTACTTAATGAGCTTCGAAACTCAATTCGTAACTTCACGTAAATGTTAGTAAACAAAATTCAAATATCTTTTTTTCTGCAAAATAATCTACTTAAATAAAAATGAATCTATTTCCCTCAATTCTCTTGTCTGAGCAATTCTTCTATTTATTAAGGGAATGATATTTCACTATACTTACAATTTTTTTGATTTATTTTTATTGAGTAAAAATAATTAATTTACAAAAATTATAGTATGAAGTAAAATTGAATTTAAGGAATTTTTAATTGGAATGAAATACACTCATTTCTTCTTCACTACTTTTCAGTTGCGATTTCGAAATTTAACAAATAAATAAGTTGTACTCCTTCCGGTTTAATAATTTTTGTACATTTTTTTTGTAATTTATAAATGAAGTTTGCAAAAATTACTGGACGAAGGAAAGTATATATACTTTATTACTCTTCTCACATCTTTTCTACCTTATTAGAAAGTTGATTATTTTAATTGCTCTCTATATTATGTAGGAATTCATGTGAGATCGTATATTATGTTCTAATATTGAATTTGTTTATCGGTTTTAATTAGGAGCATTATTCTGGTTCTTAACAGGAAAGCGATATTAACGAAAAAATTGTCATACTATCTCTTAATTCACTACATAAATAACACGATTAGAGATGGATTTTAAACCATCGCAATTAAAGATAGTCTTTGAGACAAAAGCAGCTCACATCGAGAACCGAGAGATTAATTCAATTTAGAAATGACTTTTGAGACGGATTTTATAGTGATAAACAGATGGATTTTTTAGAGATGATATTTGAAATGAACAATTTAAAGACAGATGGATTTTTTAGAGATGGTATTTGTTGAAATGAACAATTTAAAGACGGCTTTTAAGATGATATTTGAGATGAACCGGTCTGCTCACATTAAAAATCGACTTTTGAGACGAACCTTTTAGAGACAGTCTTTTATGTCTCTTAGGCTGTCTCTATTTATTGATTTTTATTTTTTATGTTTATGTATATAATACATAAACATGGTGAAGTGCATAATTTTATTAATTGAGTTAATGGAGCATGAGTTTATTTCTAGTTTAGTGTAGCAATATGTGCAAGACAAATACTAGTGTACAATAATTTTTAAGGTACAACAGATGACCCAAATTATGATCCATCATATATAAATAATTTTGACCCATTTTCCTCACTCTACCTCTTCTGCTTCTTCACACTCTCTCTCTCTTAATTTTCTCTCTTCCCTTATTTTTCACAATTTATTGCTTTTAGAGTTTGAGATATTAACATGTTTTTAGAACTAAATTAAATTCATTTATTCAATTCAAATTGACATTAGTTGACTTTTAGAATGACAATTTTAATGTACTCCCTCCGTCCCATTAACAAATTCATACTTTTTTTTTTGTCCGTCCCATAAATAAGTTCACGCCCCCAAATAAGGAAATACACACAATTCAATAACCCCACAATACACTTTAATTTCAAAATTGACACCCCTTTACAACTCACATAACTTACTTTATAATTTATTTATTACCTAAAAATACCAAACTACCCCCAAAAAGCAATTTTTTCTTAAACTCCGTATCTACAGTAACTGTGAACTTCTTTATGGAACAGAGGGAGTATATGATTGTATATATAATTGTATTATTTTTTTAAGTAGTGTATAAAACTAAAAAGATTAAAAAAATAAAAAACATAATACACTTATTATAAAAATTTGTACATTGTTGAATTACAAAATATAAAACATTTGATAACGAGGATTTGAAGCAATGCATGGCGATCCAATATGAATATCTGAAGCATACGTGTTGTGAGATATCTGATGATGCATATCTGAAGCATACTTTTGTCCCGAGGGATCCGATGATACAGATCTAAAGTGAGGGAGGGAGATCTATCATGGAACATGGAGCGTGAACTCTACTCTTATCGGTGTTCTGCCACGTGTCATTGGTGACATTGTAGAGGTCTGAATTCACGGTGGTGGTGTAGTCAAAGGAGGAGCTAATATTGGTCTAGGGGAGGAAGGTGGTGACGTGCAGGAGATCGAACATCTCGCCGTGGAGCTTATCTTCCTTAGTCGGTGAGGCCTTATGTGAGGATCGATGATAATGGTATTAGTGTGGCATTTCGTGGAGGAGGTGGCAGCACCGCCAATAAGAAGAGTGAAGAGTCAAAGATGAAGTAAGGAGGAGAACGGAAGAATGTGACCTTATTCTTTGGAGTGAGAAGAAATAAGTTTATTTGTTTTTTTTTTGGAATATATTCATGACCCGTTTTTCAATAATGAAACGGAGTGTATATTAAAACCTCATGTACAGTAGTACTACTCTATTTACAATATGTGTAATCAATAAAATTAATTATATATAATTAACCTGAAAAGATAATACATATATATGATAAATGTTAAACATTTATGAAAACGTTAGTTAGCTTAGATGGCTCATGCTCCTTGCTCCATTGGTCAGGACTCGGGTTCGAATTTTGAATCCCCATGCTTGGCGAAAATTGGTCAAGTAAACATATTTAAAATAAGTCATATTTACAATTTAAAATATTCAGCTAAAATAATCGGATATATGCACATGACAAGATGACTAGGCGGGTTGGGATGATCGTTCCGGAAATAACAATGGGCCAAAAGAATGCCTTGGATCAATCCATTATCTTCTATAATTATATTGCAACATTATGAGAATAGTAGAGATTGCAATATTTGATGTGTATTTTCTTTTAGTATAAAAGAGCAAGTGTACTCTTTTCGTTTGTAGGCACGAGCAACCAAATTAAATTATCAAACCATGGGAATTTAGGATTCATTGTCTACAAGTTATAATCTCGTATTAATTAAGGACGAACGAAAATGAAGAGAATAAAAACATGAAAAGAAACTAATTACAATCTTTTTGGGATTTTCAATGCTGGTAGTTTTCAGGATGTACTCAAATATGGATCAATCATGCAATACATTTAATTGCCTCCCAATTTAAGCTATCATAGTAAGAGATCACGATTTCCACCTAAACTTTCTCTCGAGATGAAGAGGATGTAGGCCCTTACAAAGGCCCTAAAATAGCACATAAGAGCGAGACCAAAGTGAACATCTCCCAATAGGTACTAATTACACGTACGGGTTCTCTAATTAGGAACTAAATAATATTCCTTTTTAGATATTATGAATTCACTAAGGTTAGTTCACCTCACTAAATTGATTGACCTTTTGATTTAACATCTTTAATGTCTATTTATATTTTTAAACATGAGAGATCATCTACAACTCTTCCCACATTAATCCACATAACCCGTATGATCAAATGACTCAATTAACTCCTAAGACACATACTTCAACTCTCCATCTAACTACATACCATAGATAATTAGCCACACAATTCAATTATATAGACTAAGCAATTAAGCATCAATAATTAATGAAACTAATCAAAGTCGGGAACATAATTAGACAATATCACAAATTAATTCATAATCTAAATATCTCTCAAACAACTAAAACATATAAAATAAAAAGATAACAAGTAGGATTATACTTCACCTAATGAAGTTTTAATTCATAAAGATCATAATCTCCTATGTTTCTTCACTTTCTTGGAAAATATATTAAAATTTTAAACTAATTAAAAAAAAAAAATTTCATGAAAAAAATTTGGATTCCTCCCAGTATCTCGACTAATGGAGATCTTACTTAAAAACTCTCAACTATTTAAAAGATAGTATGCTGAATATTGAATAATGGATGTGGAGGTTTTTCAAAAGGGCGTATTTATAATAGTAGGGTGTGAGGAATTTGGGATAAGTATTCAATGTGGGATAGTTTGGTTCATGGGCCAGAAATGGAATTTTTTAAGAAATTTTATTTTGGTTCTTTCTCGCTCGTTTTAACTTTAATTGAGTGACATTTTCGCCCATATTTTCCTCTTCACTTCTAATATTCATTTTTATAAAAATTACAATATTTTCTGTAAAAATCAACAAAAATACATTTTTCCAAATAATCAAGCAATTAGTAGTATTTTCATAAAAATAATGCTTAATTATTGAAATAAAGCAATAAAATTGATCAAAATTTAGAGAAATTTTCACACTAATCAGTATTCAAGTTAGGTCAAGTTAGATTATTTATGTCATTAAGTTCGGTCAAGTTTCATTATTAGTGGTTGATTCTCAAGTGCCTATTACGAAGATCACAATATTCAAGTTAGGTCAGTTGATTCTCAAGTGCCTATTTCTATTCTTGGAGGGTTTTTCCAAATTAAATAGTCGAATCTTGCATGCAAAAAATTAGAGCATTAATATTAATATCATTTAGCCGCATTCTTAGTGAATACTTGTCTGCAAGTTTAATTCTCTTGAGTGGATTCTTTTGAGTAGTGAACTTGTTTCTAATTTATATACTTAAGGTGAAGTTTCTTATCCTTACAGTTATGGACGGAGGTACACTGGGGCCGGAGGGCACTGGGCCCCCTCAAATTTATTTTAAAAAAAATTGGGGTATTTTAGTTATTTCACAATTAATTTATTAATTATATATATATATATATATATATATATTATATATTATAGTCCAAACATAATTTACTGAATTTAGCCCAATAATAAATATAGCCCAAACATAATAAATATATATTATGGCCCAATAATTTTAAATGAAAACATACATATATATTATCACCATATGAATTATGCAGAATTCACGACACAGACATCAGCACCACGCCACCACCTCTCCCCCCCTCTTTTCACCATTTTTGGCTGCTCCAAGCTGTTTTTTCTTTAATTTTCATTCCCGACTCCTCCATCAAAACCTCAAAATCTAAGGTAAATTCTTCCATAATAATTTAAATTCTATTAATATTTTACAAATTCTTCCCCCAATTTATTTTGGTTGATACACTAATATCAATCCCCAATACCTATGCCCTAATTTAAATGTAATTCTTTTATTTATAAGTATCAAACTTCTTAAATCCTAAGTGTAAATGAGAATTATTATATGATTTGTATTTTACTCAATTTATGATTTTAGGGTTAGAATTAAATTATAGTTAATAGTAGTTTGAACTTAGAGATTAGATATGTGTTGACTTTAGGGTTTGATTTAAATATAATTAATATCAAGTTATAACTACAGACATGTTTTGAGTATTTATATTTGGATAAAATTTTATTTGATTTATATACTATACTTAATACTTTAAATTTTACTTAATCTTTCATAAATCATGGAACGTTATTATAAAAAGACAACAAATATTGTGAAAACATCATCTTCATCAATCATGCCCCTACTCCTGCTGTTCAACTTCAAGCTTCCCAACAATCATCAAGTCAAGATAATAATATTGAAGTTGATTTGGAAAATCTTCCAAGTGATCTAGGACTACGACCTAATATGAGGAGTTATCCATCCAAGTTAAATGAACAGGTTCATAGATCTTACTTATTAAAATGTCCATGTTAACTGCGTGAGAATAATTTTTCTCAAACATTAGATGGAAAATAAAAATGCAAATTTGTTACATCTTGGTTTGATGATTCCATTTTCAGTGATTGGTTGGAGTATAACATTGTAAAAGATGTGGTATTTTGTTTATATTGTTATCTATTCTCTTAGAGTTGTGGTGAAAGTGGACATGATGCTTTTGTATATGAAGGGTTTAATTCTTGGCGTAAAAAAGAAAGAAGTGAAAGATCATATTGGGGGTCATAATAGCGATCATGGCACATGTAGAAAGGCTTGTTATGATTTGATGAATCAAAGTCAATACATTGAAGTGTATTTTTCTAAGGTATCAAAATAATCCCGGATTGATTACCGTTGTAGATTGAATGCATCAATTGTTTGTTTAAGTTATCTCATTACATAAGGATTGACTTTTCGAGGAAATGATGAATAAAAAAATCATTTAATCAAGAAAATTTTATTGAGCTTCTGAAAGTTATTGCCACATGTAATGAAAAAATCAATAAGGTTGTGTTGCATAATACTCCTGATAATCTCAAGCATACATTTCCTAATATTCAAAGCGATATCATAGCGCAGTCACATTTGAGACAACTAATGCTATTATTAAGAATTTGGATAATAATTTGTTCTCAATATTAGCTGATGAGTGTCGGGATGTATCAGTAAAAAAGAAAATGAGATTTGTTATACGTTATGTGAATGCAAATGGATGTGTTATTGAACGTTTCCTTGATCTTGTCCATGTTAGTGATACAACTGCAGCTTCACTTGAGAAAAATAATGAATAATTATTTTCCTCACATAGCTTGAGTATTTCTAGTTTGAGAGACAAAGGTTATGAGGTGGCTAGCAATATGAGAGGAGAGTTTAATAGATTAAAAAGTTTGCTAATAAGGAAGAATTCTACTGCTTACTATATTTAATGTTTTGTTCATCAACTCCAATTGGCACTTGTTGCTGTTGCCAAAAAACATACAAGTGTTGGTTCTTTTTTTAATTGTGTTACACGTTTGTGTAATACTATTTGGGGTTCTTATAAGCGTAGAGATATTCTTCGAGAGAAACAAATGGAAAAGATCATTGAAGGGATTGCAAATGATGAAATCAAGACTGGAAGAGGATTGAATCAAGAAATAACATTAAAACAACTTGGAGATACTCGTTGAAGCTCCCATTATGGTACTCTTATAAACTTGTTGCATTTATTTTTTTCAGTTGTTGATGTGCTTGAGTTTGTTTAGGAAAATGGCAACAATGAGTCACAAAGAGCTGATGCTATTAATTTGCTAGAGATTTATGAATCAATTTAAGTTTGTCTTTGTCTTACATCTAATGAGGAAAAATTTGAGAATCACACATGAACTATCCCAAGTTCTGCAAAGAAAGGATCAATACATTGTTAATGCAATGAATCTTGTAAAAGCATCAAAAGCTCGTTTACAAGCAATGAGAGATGATGGTTGGGAGACTTTATTAAATGATATTTTAGATTTTTGCAGCAAACACAACATACTTCTACCAAATATGGAAAATCTCTATGCACCTCGAGGAAGATCAACACGTAGAACAAAAAAAGTGACCAATCTTCATCATTACCAAGTTGAGTTATTTATTCAGTGATTGACATGCAAATATTAGAGCTAAATTCTCATTTTGATGAAGTAAACACTGAGTTGCTTTTGTGTATGACATGTTTTGATCCTAGAGACTCATTTGCTATGTTTAATATAAAAAAAACTTCTTCGCCTAGCAGAATTTTATCCATCTGATTTTTCTACAGTTGATTTATACGAACTTGATAGTCAACTTGAGAACTTTATTTATGATATCCGTTTGGATGAGAACTTCTCTGAAGTAAATGGAATTGGAGAACTTGCTCAGAAAATGGTCACCACAAGAAAGCATATTGTGTTTTCATTTATTTTTTTGTTAATTAAATTGTCATTGATCTTACCAGTTGCTACTGCTAAGGTGGAAAGAGCTTTTTCGGCAATGAAAATCATCAAGAGTTCGCTTTGCAATCGGATGAGCGATAAACTAATGAATGATTGTCTAATATCTTACATTGAAAAGGATGTTTTTTAAAATATTAGCAATGAAGCTATTATGCTTCAATTTCAAAATATGAAGAATAGGAGGGAAATTTAGTAGTTATGTTTAATTTTTTTATATTTTCGTGTTAAGATGTAATCGAATTATTTAATTTAGTTATGAACTTATTTTTAATTATTTGTTTTAAGGGATAGTTTCTACTAGGTGCATTAAAAACTTCTTTATTACTATGAGATACAAATATACAAAATATTACTATTAACTATAAAAATATATAGTGATATTTCAATATTACCCTTATAATGTGCTGCACATAAATGTTTGTGTGCAGTATAAAAGTTCGTGTGCAGCAAAAGTTATGTGCAGTAAAAATATGTGTGCAGCAAAAGTTATGTGCAGTAAAAAAGTACGTGTAATAAAAAAAATATGAATCGTAAGTGTTATGTGTAGTGAAAAAATTATATACTCCTTAACTCCGGTGGAGGGGTGGCCGGCGGAGGTCCAGCGGTCCGGCGGCGGCAGTGGGTGGGTGATGGGTTTAAAAGTATATGAGATTATAATGAATTAAGGTTATATTTGGTATTTTATATTAATATTTTGTATATGAGAGTAATTTTTTAAATTCATTGTATCTTTTAGTAATTTAGGGTATAAAGTGTGTACCTAAGAAAATTTTTCCTTGTTTTATCTTTATTTTAAAGTTTTTGAATATTATGTGCAAATGGCAGGTGCTACTCCCTCCATCCCACTCAAAGAAGGTATTTTTTCCATTTTGGTCGTCCCTCCCAAAGGGTCCACTTTTCTTTTTTTACACACATGGGACCCACACACTCTGTAATACAATTAAAATATGGGGCCCACACTTTCACTAATACAACTATCCACTACACATTAAATAATAATACTCATTAATCTATGTGCAAAAAAGCAAAAGCACATCTTACGCCGGGACGGAGGGAGTATATATTTTATTTTTGAAATTTAAACATGGTATTCTAATTAATTGGGCCCCTCATTGAAAATCCTAGCTCCGTCCCTGCTTATAGTAGCGAATTTGCTATCCACATAGTGATTTGCACTATATATCGATATCAGCTGCACTAGTTAGATCTCAGTTTTATTATTATTATTATTAGAGGCGGCTCTTTCCACCTCCAAAGCCGTCTCTAATAGACATGGACAAAAATCATCTCTAATTGAATTGGATCAGATCGAATCGAATCGGTTCTTGTAGTTTTTGTCTCTAAAATCGTCTATTTTTAGACAAAATTTTCACCTCTAAAATCATCTCTATTAGAGATAGAATTGAACCGTCTCAAACAGAGACACACAGAATCAAGGACTGAGCTGAATCATTTATTCTAATTATCGGTCTCTAAAACCATCTTGAATTTTCCATCTCTAAAACCGTCATCTCTATTGAGAATGATTCCGTCTGTACCAATTTATGACGAAAAAGACCATGATCTGTCTTAAAAACCATCTCAATTTTTATTTTTCCATATCTAATGTTGTTCCTAGTCACAAATTTCGATAAACAGAATTTTGAGAGTATTTTATTTTAAATTTTCATTATGGTTTTTTTTTCATTCCATTAATTTGTATTTGTGTGCGCCAATAAAAAAAATATAAGAAAAATATGAAATATTTTGAGTAATTTAATAAAAAAGGTGAATAAAGTAAGAAAAATATGAAATATTTTGAGTAATTTAATAAAAAAATGGTATATAAGTTGTTGGTTTGTGTTTAAATAGCGAATGAGAAATTTTGTACTATTATGGTATATAAGAGCGGCGTTAATATTATGTGGATTGATATATTTTAAAAAATATACTCCCTTAATCTCTTCTCAATCTTTACATATTTTTAATTTGAGTGCTATTTTAATCTTTATATTTTCTCTTTTCGATAGAAGGTACAAAAAAATAATTAATATATATTTATAGGACCAACACACAACAATAATATAATTATTCACTTTATATTAACTCACTACACATTAAAATATGTGCCAATAGAAAAATATACCCAACTCCCCATATACAAATATCATTACTAACAACTCAAAAAACTTCTTTCTTTTTTAACCAAAACCCTCCTAAAAGGATCATTATACCCCTCCCTAATATTAAAAAAAATTTCAAGACTAAACCCACTCACCCACACACTCCACTGCCGCCAGCCGCCATCCGTGTGGGTGAGTAACACCGTGACCCACATCCACCGCCTGTCGTCGTCGGCCGTGTGGGTGACCCACACCCTGACCCACACCTACTACAGGTCACCGCCAGCCGTGTGGGTGACCCATACCGTTACCCAGTCGTCACTGGCCGTGTGCCTGACCCAGACCGTGACCCACACTACTGCCGGTCGTGTGGGTGACCCACACAGGAATCAATGTCGATGGACCCATGTGGGTGATCAAACAGGGGACACATTGTGTATTGATTTTAAATAGTAAGGATAAAGATGTCCAAAAAAGTACAATTGAGTAAAAAAGATAGAAAACAAAGTGTTGGTAAATATATTGTATAGTGAATTTTGTAAATTATTTCAACTAGCGTTTAACCCGCATATTGCACGGGAAGACGTTATGACAATAATATTATTTTTTGTGGTAAATTTAAAGGATTTAAAATGAATGATTGTTTTTTATTGAAAATTTTATTTATGAAAGACTGCAGGTACAAAAAACGATTTTGGGTGCGGAGCATTCATTTTATACTCGTTGAATTAATTACTCCCTCTGTCACAACTTTAACTTCACACTTTCCGTTTTGGCCAATCCCAAATTCAACTTCACACTTCTATAAAAGGAAAAAATAACTAACTAATATCCTTTAACATATTTTAATTTCAAATTTGTCATCACATTTTTAACATACATAACATATTTTATCATTTATTTATTATCCAAAAATACCATATTACCCCAAAAAGTAAGTCAAAAAGTAATTTTTCTTAAACTCCGTATCTACAGTAAACGTGAAAATAAATTTGGGATGGAGAGAGTAATTATTAAGAGTTTTATCGCATGAAACCCCTGTTTATATGACCTGTAAATGAAGTTCCTATTATGAGGTAGGAATGTGAAAGTAAAAATAGAAAACTCTGATTAAATTAATTTAAAGGTGAAATAACGAAGCAAACTCCAAACAAAATATTAATATAGAGTAAACATAACAATGATATTCACAACTAACATAGTTTATCCATTAAATATGACAATCATGATAAGAGATCAATTGATGAATGTGAATATCACTGATTGATAAATACTTACTTCAAAATTAATTGATATTTCAAAAAATTTATTAAACTTCATCAATTTTATACGTTACTGGTTAAGCATAATTGAAAATAAACCTTACAAAAGATAAATCTTAACATAAATCCTATAATAAAAATTCAACAGTATCCATATATCTACCAAATCAAAGCAAAAAAAAGTAAAATTAATAAATAAAGAAAGTATATATTCTTCATTTTCATTACATGAAAATTTTTCTACTTTGTTAAAAAAATACAGCAATATCGGAATAGTATTCTATCGTCCCACAGAACGACATCTCAAATAAATAATCAGAACCAATATGATACGAACATATAAAAGCAACAATCATACATTTCTTAAAACTTCTAAAAAAATATAATTCTTACAAATACCAGATTCACTATCTTCATCATTTAATAATATTCCCTTCGTCCCACGTATTTATTCGCACTTTCCATTTTGGGGTGTCCCACGTATTTATTCACATTCCATTAATAATAAAATTATATTATACATCTCACCTACTTTTTACACTTTATTCATCAATCCCAATAACTTTATTCACTTTTTACACTTTATTCATCATTCTCAATAATTTTATTTACTTTTTCTCTTTAAATTATCAATTTTTCCATACTTTTTCTTATATTATATATTAAAAAAATACTTCTTAATCTCTGTATCAGTATAAACGTGAACAAATACGTGGGACAGAGGGAGTAGAATTTTCAGGTCAGCCTTAGTAGATGTTGATCTTGAAACAACAAAATATCACTAGCCATGACTAAAAATAGGTCTTCTCAAGAACAAACCAACATCTACTATAAAAGTAAATGTAAACCTTATAATGAGACGCGCAAAATGAAAATACATAAATATTATGATGAGGTAAAGGGATTATATTTTTTCTAATATAATGATTCCGAACTTATTCAATAACAAAACTTATTTTTAGTATTTTTTTAAAATGAAAACTTGAATCATATTCCCACCCTCCGCTAATATTTACTTCACACTATTAATTAATTTAATTTACATCTGTTCCAAAACTTATACACACTTCTAAAAATGGTAATCTATACAATATCAACACCCTTAATATACAACAATACTATAATATTATTACTCACTTTTACACTTAACCCAACAACCTTTATACATATTTTTCATTAAATTACCCACAATTTTTTTATTTTTACTTTATACATTCGAAAAATAACTTATAACAATTCTCATTCTCATATGAGTAGATCTTGTCGACATTTGTCTTTTTGCGTATTTTCATAAATCAAATTGTTGATCAACCTTTTTTGAAAGTCATTGGAATTCAGAAGCTATACTTCATTATAATGGTTTAAAAGGCCATTCAGATACAGGATATCCTGAAAAAGTGTGGAAAGAACTTTGCCGTCATATTTTTGTTGATGCGAGGCAATAATTTTTTTCATCTATCTGTTAATTATTTTCTCGTATGCACAATTTCGTATGAATAAGTAATCAGATGCATTCACATATAATAGTTGAGCACATCATGTACTCTCGTAACCACATGTTTATTCTTAGGTCAAACAACACATGCAAGTAATTATACATATAGCATCACACTTGTGATATACCTAAGATTTGGTAGTTTTACATTCCTTGCTGGTATATTGAAGGTAAGCAATCCATTTTTTTTTACTATTTTGTTTGAAATAAAAAATGGTGGATGTTAAGTTTGATTAGATTAACCCTAATGTAAAGATATCTTTACAGAAAATAAAATAAAATGTACATTTCAGTGTAATATATATAGAAATACGTACATGAATAAGCAGTTTGATTCTAATATAATACATTGTATTTATTATCTAGCAAGTTGAGTGCTACCACTTTTATTGTTAAATTTATATATTATTATTTTGGGTGTCTCACTCAAAGATTTATATTTTCTTTTTGGTAAGTGTAAACCATATACCAAAAATTTACCTTAAAAATTTTACAATAAGTAGTACATAATTTTTCATTAATTAAATTAAGTTAGAGATAAAAAGGTGAAAATACAACTAAAATCAACCCACTACAAATTAAAACCATACATATTGTGAAAAAGTACACTGAAAAACTATACATTAAAACAATTCCCATTTTTATAAAGTACATTATGAAGAGATTGAAATGTGCAAGTTAAATAAATCTCTAATATAAATTTTGCAAAACACAACAATTATGATAAAAATCCACATTCAACCAAAATAATTTGTAGCTGTGACACTGAACTTAAAAGAGATTGCCCTTGCCCAAATTTGATTAAATTCCATGAAACTGAACCTCACAAATCAATCATTTTAAAAATAAGTATCCAAAATCAGAGAGCCCAATATTTACCCTTCTACAATGAAGGGAACAGATTTCAAAGTGCAACATTGGAAGCAAATAAATAATTAAATAAATAACCAAAGTCAATAAATAAAGTTAGATAAATTATAATGGCGAAGTTGAGCTTTAATAACTTATAGGATCAAGAACCATCGGTGAAGGCAAACCAGTTTTGCGGATTCGCCATTGAATTTCAAGCAATTTTCCGTTTTTCATTATTCAAGAAAACAATAATAAATTAAGTTGAGTCCAACTAAGATTTTTCCCAAGTACATTGTTTTGTATTAATAATCAAAACCTTGAATTGAAATTGAAGCTCACCCTATAGAATGGGTTGTCACATATTGTCCATTACCATAAATCTTATGTATAGCATCGTTCTTACAACAACCGAAACAACACGTGATTTGTTATTCTAAAAGTAAATACATAATAAAAGATATCAGAAGACAGTCATAGGCTAGCTTAGAGTATTAACAGCTGAGGCAATAATATTGCATGCACTTAATATCATATTTTGCACCTTAAATTTTGCAACATCTTTGTCAATCGCATCTTCCATCTATCAATTAATAATTATTTTTGTATCACTTTTATCAAAATGCTCATGCTTCTATAAGAATACAAACACACATATGCCACATAGCCAACAAAAAAAAACTAAATTTAATTGGAAAAACAAAAATCAAGAGAAAGTTCTTGATGCTTGGTACCGTGACTAAGTTAAAACATGTCAACGTCAAGAAATATAAGCTTAATAATTTTGATTATGTATTATCGAGTTCTTCAAATGCAAAAATTTGTGTAAGCATTAATTTTCTTTTATCCTTAATTCTTCAAGCAATTCTCAAGTTTAAATCAAGAATAAATATTGAAAAAAAAAATTAAGACATTAACTATCAATGAAGGAATTTAATTAAATAAATAAAATTTACCTTTTACTTTTTATATTCATTCATAAATCTTTTCAAGTCAAGATTACAAAACCAATCTTGATGGTAAACCTGTCGATCAAGAATATATTCCCTATACTAAAACAATACTACATATAAAATGAGTTATCACATATTGTCCATTACCACATACCTTATGTGTATATATCGTTCTCATAACAACCGACAATACATGATTTGTTATTCTAAAAGTAAATATAGTAGAAAAGATATCAGAAGACAATCATAGGCTAGCTTAGAGTATTAACAACTGAGGTTATAACATTGCATGCACAAAATATCATATTTTGCATGGTTGTAGCTTGGATTTTGAAATATCTTTGGCAATCTCATCTTCCATAAATTAATTAATCTTTTTTTTATCTATTTTATCAAAATGCTCATACTTCTATAAAAACACAAACACACACATATGCCACATAGCCAACAAAAAAAATTAAATTTAATTGGGAAAACAAAAATCAAGAGAAAGTTCTTTTGCTTTGTACCGTGACTATGTTAAAATATGTCAACTTTAAGAAATATAAGTTTAATAATTTTGCTTATGTATTATCAAGTGCTTCAAATGTTAAAATTTGTGTAAGCAATCTTTATCCTCAATTAAGTAATTCTCAAGTTTAAATCAAGAATAAACACAGCAAAAATAAAAAAAATTAAAAAAATTAAGACATTATTCATCCATAAATATTTTCTAGTCAAGATTTCAAAACCAATCTTGATGGTAAACCTGTAGACCAATAAAATATTCCTTATACTGAAATAATACTACATATATACATACACAAAAAATGTAACAGATAAATATAAAGCTCATACATACAAAATCGAGGATCTACCAATCCTTCATGAAAGAAACGATGATGGCAATTTTAAGCCAGCTCAAGTACAGAAGAATTAAGTGATTTATCCTAACCACACACATAATAGAGATATTGGTAGATTATAAAAAAGATGCATAAAAATGAATCATTTAGAACTACTCGATAAAATATCTAAGCAAACTTCAAAATATAGACCTGTTAAGAAGAATAAATAATACTCCCCCCGTCTCACTAAACTCTTCACTGTTACTGTAGATATGGAGTTTAAGAAAAATTACTTTTTTTATCAACTTTATTATGTAGTATTTTTAAATAATAAATAAATATAGAGTAAGTATTGTGAGTTAGGTGAGAGTGGCATTTTTTGAAAATATAATATAGTTAGAGGTTATTTGTTTTGAATATTTTACTATTTTTGGAGGGTGAAGAGTGTAGCGGGACAAACAAATGAGGAAAGAGTGAAGAGCTTAGTGGGACAGAGGGAGTAGTAAAGAATAATTAGTATATGTGCTACATATTGATACTTGAATATGATTTTGCTAAAAATATACATTAAAGTATATTTTTATCACTATTCATGATACTAAAATATCCATTCTCACGTATCTCTCTATAAAAGATTCATGAAAAAGGAATTTCTCCATGTAAATTAAGCAAGTTATTAAAATTTTCAAGTAGAGAATAAATCTAATTATTAATCAAGTATACTTAAATAAATTATAGTATCCAAATCAAGTAATAACTCACCTATCCACCTGAACCAACAATCATTTTTCTACTATATCCTTCATAGATATTCTCAACTACACCAAAAATCCAACTTCTAAAAAACTTGAACTTAAATTATTAATTCTTTTATATTCTACTATCACTTGATAAATCTGAATAATAAGCAGACATAACTTTTCAAATTATTTGTCATTTATAACATGAATCTTTCACTCTGCAACCACGTCGTTACTTCGCAGTTGGCATATAGTGGACAAATCATCATCACCAGACCCATTTGAAAGCCCTACAAGAATAATAGTGAGCAATTTCTGCAAGAAAAATTATATCAAATTTGAATAACTTAAAAGCACATATCTATGAAAGATAAAATACAGTCACACATCACCAAAAAAATTGAATATACGATCACAACTTAACTGAGTAATCTGCAATAAATATAAAGCACATCATAACAATAAAACATGAAGAATAACTTGAGAACACTTATTTAAAATAAGCTTCAAAAAATAATTATATAGAATTATATTGTAGAGAAGAAAAAATTAATCCATCAGAAGAATCTGAAGATGAACAAATTGAGTTGTAAATAATCACACTTTTTGCTATCAGAGCCATGGACAATACATACACATTATGGTAATAAAGTGTTTCCATAATAATTCACTAACACACTATTATTGTATTGACTCCTCCACTCCTACATTAATCATTTACGGAGGAAATCGTAGGGGAGTATTTGATAAGAATTGTTATATAATTTATTCCTATGAACAAAATAAAATAAATATACTCCGTTAGTCCATATGCTATTGCACTTAATATTTTTCATTTCTTAAAATTATCAAGGTCAGTAGATACACATACCCTATTATTATCATGAATATTCTACCATCTTAATAAAATACACTAACCCCTTAAAAAAACTACTCCCTCTGTCCCGTCAAATGATGATCTTTTGCTTTTTTGCACGTACATTAAGGAGTATTATTATTTAATGTATGGTGGGTAGTTGTATTAGTGGGAGTGTGTGCCTCATATTTTTTTTTTTTTTTTTTGATACCGAGGTTCCGGGCTTACGCCCGACTAGTCCTCGAGGTAACAGTCCCGGCCCCTCAGAACTGCCTCCAAGTAAATCGCGGTAACCACACAATGGATCACAGGTTCCTAATATCTTTAACTACTGCGCACAAGGAGTCGATCCCCAAGTGATTGCTCCATGCTGGTGATTGCTCATGCTGACCCTTCCCCTAGCTCAGCCGCAGGTTCCCACCGAGCCGCAGGTTCCCACTGAGTTTCAGTCTCATATGTGTAAAAAAAAGGGGACCCTTCGGGTGGGACGACCAAAATAGAAAAAAGACCCTCTTTAAATGGGACGGAGGGAGTAAAACTTAAAAATTTCATGCTAGAGAAACTGTTAATTATATATTAATTTATATAAATTTTATTACTTTAAATATCTTTTCTAAAAAAAATAAGTGCCACATTAACCTCATTCTGTCTTATTTTTATTTAATTATCTTTTATTTTTTATTTGGATAATGTTTCGCGAAATATTTTACTCAACATTAATAAACCTTTATCTACATTAAAACAAAGAATATATTATTAATTAATAACCCGAGCGTTGCATGAGAAGATATTTTGACAATAATATTTGTATTTTTTTTGTAAATTTAAAAAATTTTGTTGCATGTTTGTTGGCTTGCGTAATTGTATATATATTAAAAAGGAATTAAGGAATTTTTTACAGGATTATGTTATCACAATACTATTCAAATTTTATTTAAAATTTTAGAATTATACTTGAATATATTTATTAGTTGTTGTTTGGAAATTTGAGGTTGTGATATTTACTCTCACCATCCGTCAGCTTTGCCAACTTTGGCGTCCACCTCCAAGCGTCTCATTTTTCTTTTTAAACACATGAAACCTACACACATCACTAATATCATTAATACAACTAAAAATATACACTCTCTGTCCGGTTCTAAGGTGTCCGTTTATTTTTTGCACATGAATTAAGCAATATTATTATTATATGTAGAGTGGATAGTTGTATTAGAGGAAGTGGTGTGCCATATTGTGTATTTTTTTACTAAATAAGGAAAATTGATACATTTGAAGCGGACGCCCAAAATAGTAAAATGGACACCTTAGAAGCGGACGGATGGAGTATATAAGAATCATACACTGCATTAATATAACTACTCACTATACACTAAATAATAATACTTCTTCATACACGTGCAAAAAATAAATGACAACCTTGCGATTGGACGAATGGAGTATAATTTTTTAATGATTCCAAAACTGATTCAATAACACGACTTATTTTTAGTGATTCCAAAATTGATTCAATAATAAAACTTTGTTAGAAAAAAGTATTTTACACTATATCATATTCTCTTAACAAAACTAATTCTAAGATGCATTTTTTTTCTTTTTACACCTTCACTTCTAATTTGTAGGTAGATAAAATTATGATTTTACCCTTATCGTGCATTGAATGGTAGAAAATATAATACAATTATTTACCTTTTATTTTTAAGTTGGTATTTTTATAATAAACATTTTTTAAAAATATCTATATATTTTTATTTTAATTTATATATTTTTGAGTTATACCCACGTCTAATTCAAATACAAATAATTTAAGTTTATTCGAATATAAAATATAACCTTGGTAGAGTCATAATTTTACAAATAGAATGAACAATATATCCTACCGATACATTTAAACCTTATGGAAATATTATGCCATAAACTATTGGACAAGAGTATACCAAAAACTATAAGGATAAAACGTATTTTTATCCTTGGAACAAACGTTATACCCTATCGATAAATGGTAAACCCTCAAGAAACATTATGTCATAAATCATTAGGTAAGAGTATACCAAAAACCATAGGATAAAATCATATTTTTACCTTTGGAATGAACGCTATAATCTACTGATAAATAGTAAACCCTCGAGGTACAGTATGACACAAACCACTAGGTAAGAGTATATATAAAACTACAAAGGTAAAATCATAATTTTATACTGGGAATGAACACTATACCCTAATGATAAATGATAAACCATCGAACTATAATATGTCCTAAACCAGTGGTTTAAAGTAAACCACAAACCATAGGGGTAAAGTCGTAATTTCACCATTTGAATAGAATTACTTTAAAAAAACAAAAAGAAAACTTTAAAAAATGTAGTTATTTACCGATTATATTGAGCTCAATATAATCTTTTCTTTTCTTTTTCAAACTTCAAATTTCATTATTATATGATAAATTAAACCAACTAAACAAATTATAGTATTCTGGTTTTGTTTTTATTATGTATTTCTCAATTTTTTTGTTTAAGCATAACTCTATTACTTGAATGGATAATGTATATGCTACATCATTAAGGATGGTATATATGCGGATAATGTAAATGCTACATCAATAAGGATGGTATTGGTATATATGTGCAACATCGGCTAAAAAAAACTATGAAATAATAATCTATAAGATTTATTCAACTCCCCAAAAAGGATTAATTACTCATAGATACACACTTTATATCTCTAATTACTATTAGATACATTGATTTAAAATATTAAAGTAAAATACCAAATATAACTCTAATCCATACACTTTTAAACCACAAACCTAAAATTCCACCCACCACAGGATCGCCGCCGGTCGCCGAAACTGCGCCGCTGCCAGAGCACTGACGACAGCCGGCCGGCGGCCGGAAAAGTCATCGGACCGCCGCCGCCGCCGGAGCTCTGCCGGACCTCCGCCGGGCTACCACACTTTTTTGCTGCACACACTTTTTTTACTGCACACACTTTGCTGCACACGAACTCTTGCTGCACACAACATTTATGTGCAGCACATTATAGGGGTAATATTGGAATATCACTATATATTTTTGTAGTTAGTAGTAATATTTTTGTATGTTTGTATCTCATAGTAATTAAGGGTTTTTTTTTGTGCCTAGTAGTAATCCTCTCATTTAAAAATTATTTTAATTAACAACATTATTATTTATATATATTTTTAAAATATTAAATTATTTTAAAATTAATTTGTTTTGAATATTCAAATAATACATTTAATATTATTTAATTTTTATTGAATAATATCATTTAACCTTTTGTTGTATTTTGATTTCCAAATAATTATATTTTAATATATTTTTAAAATGTAATTTTTTTCAAAAAATTTATTATAAATTTCATTATTTGATTTTTTTATTTAGATTAATTTAGTCTTTCTCATAACTTGTTTAATTGCATTAAATTTAAATTTAATAGGTCAGAAACCTTTATTAACCATTTCAAATTTAATAAGTTTTCAAAATCATTTTTTAATTTAAAGTTAGTTATTTATATTTTTCTCCTTATTGATTTTTTTTAAGAAAAAAGGAAAATATTAATTTTTAATTAAATATGATTCACAATCTTTAAAATGGTTGATTCCTAAATCTTAATAAGAATATAGAAATTCAATCAAATTAATAAATATTTTAAAAATGTACGCAAAGTAATATTCTAACATTCGAAAATGTCTTGTAATTTGTAACACCTTAAGTTGGGTTATTTTTTAGAACATTCTAAGAATAAATAACACTTTCAAAATTTTATAAATTATTCTACTTTAAAATAAAAATGTAAATACAAATATAGATATGCTACATCAGCTCAAACAGTGTAAATAACACTTTTTAAATTCTTACTTGAATCAATGTGTTATATAATCATTAGTTGTTATTTGGAATTTGAAGGTTATACTATGAAATATATGGAGTACATTTAATAGCAAACACTTGTTTGAACCGACTTTATACATGCACTCTAATTTAAAGATTATTTTTAGTACATATTTATTAGAGAGATGAAATATTATTTTTATAAATGAAAATTTATAATTAAATAACAAAATTTTGATTATTATATATATTTAATTATTATATATAATAACTTTAATTTTTCCAATAATTAATTTTTAAAAGATATAATATTTATTCAATTTAATGTTATATCACATATCTAAATACTTCTTTGAATACATAATTTCTTAAAAAGAAAAACTTGTGTTAAACTGTCTCATAAATTTCATTTCGTAAGACGGTTAAAAATAAATCATAGAATATCGCGGATCTGCGCAAAAAGGCAGCACTCAACTAATTCAATTTTGTTTTTCCGTTTTTACTTTTTTTTTATTTTATCTTGTTGGGTTTTATTTATTATTATAATTTATTAAAATAATTTTTATTACATATATATTATTATTTGTACATAAAGTAAGAAAATATTTTTTTAAACACAATTAATTTAAATCATGTAAACATGGAGTATATAATTAATAAAAAGTTTGGATAATCTTTATTTTATTATTATTGTACTAATAGTTCATAAAAAATTCATTTATATAATTATCGCTTTTCTTTTATTTCATATCACTTTTTATTAAAAATATTATTACTTTTTGTTTTGAATAAAATATGGAGTATTCATTAAAGAATTGCTGGGGATACAAGATGTGTATGTGTATAACATTTTGTTTTATATGGTATATACACTTAAAATGTTTGATAATTAAAAATCTTAATTTTTTTTTCTAGGAAACAAGTAGTACATATTCTTATACTAAATGATATACTCCCTCCATCATATTCTAAGGTATTCATTTACTTTTTGCACGTGGATTAAGGAGTATTATTATTATATATAAAGTAGGTAGTTGTATTAGAGGAAAGCGGTGGGCCATATTATGTAATTTTTTTACTAAATAGGGGAAATGGATACCTTTGAAGTGGACGAACAATAGTAAAATAGATATCTTCGAAGCGGACAGAGGGTGTACTGATGAGTGTGTAAATTCACAAGTTTGGCATCGGGTTTTGTGCTAGTTTTGGAGCGTTTTGAGGTTGAAATAGGTGGAAAAACTATATATATTGTGAATTAGCATGAATCAGGTGTTAGTGGAGCTATTTAAGTGGTTTTCATAGCAAAAACGGAGTGGAAGTGCCAAGAATCGAAGAGACGAAGTCGAGACCACGCGAACCGCCAAGGAAAGAGTAGGGTTCGACCTGATGGAGTAGGGTTCGACCTCTCCTACAGGTCGAACCAGCTTTGTGAAACAGCAGAAGGAGGGTTCGACCACGACTCAAGAGGTTCGACCTGTTCATCAGGTCGAACTATGGTCGAACCAGTTCGCGAGAAGATGGGTTCGACCACGACGTTGGGGGTTCGACCTGACAGTTGGTCGAACCAGGAGCGGAAATTGTCCAGTAGCGTGGTTCGACCTGAGGTTCGACCTGTGAGGAAGTGGTTCGACCTGTGCAAGAGGTCGAACCAAGCACAGAATGTGTCCAGTAGCAGGGTTCGATCTGGGGTTCGACCTGTTGGCCAGTGGTTCTACCTAATGACGAGGTCAAACCAAAACGCGGAAACTTACCTTATCCAGATTTTCGAGGCCAAAACGCGTGAGATCACTTGAAAAGCCCATTCCAAGCCCTAGAGACGTGATTACAAGTATAAAAGGAGGCTCATGCAGTCAAGAAAAAGAGACATCGAAGAACGTCCAAGCACGAAGAGCTTAAGATCGTGAATCATAAGAGGAGTCCATCCAGAGGGTGGTGACAGAGGTGTAGCTGGAGACTCAAGTAAGATTGGTCCATCTAACCATGATTGTTCTTAGATCAATCATGGGCTAGAGCCACTTCGGTAGTTCTAGGGTTATGAAGGTTTCATGAGTTAATTTGTATTTCGTGTGTATACTCCGTACAACACTACTTGTGGTTTAGTTTATATAAGATTGCACGTTTTTAATCCATACTCATAGTTGTTTTGTGCATCAATAATCATTGTGTAGAGTCTGAATGCATAACATGATTATTAGTTGAGTGCGTTCACTAATGAGCAGGGTTTATTGTTATAATTCTAAGTGAAGGGATTCCGAAGTCTTATTAGAACTGTCTTATATGAATGTTTGTTAATTGAATTGAATTCGGGTTAATAAGTAGGATAAAGAGTATAACTTTATAGTACCTAAAAAGGGAGATCAAATTGGGTTAGAGTACTAAGTGCACAGGAAATAATTGATTATGATAGTACCTAGAAAGGGAGGTAAAGTATACGTCTTGCTCTAAGGATACTCACACGTGTCAAAAGCTTATCTATTTGTGTCTATAGAATAGATTTGTATGGTCTAGCGATGCATCCATAAACCACAAGGCAGAGTCGGACATCGACACACGAAAGTACGAATTAACGAAGAAAACTGGATGGCCTGACGAACTACCTATTATCTTATTCGATCACAACTATTATTTACTTGCTCTTGTTATTTATTAGCTATTTAAATTGTTACTTAGTTTATAAACCAACTGTTTATTTCCAAAATAGTCATAATCTACTAGAACGTAATTAAATTGATATTTATCCGTCCCGTGGATTCGATATTTAACTTGGTCACCTTCAAAACTACAATTGATATCCTTCATACTTGGGGATTAATTGTGTGTTGAGAAAATGCTCATCAAGTTTTTGGCGCCGCATCGGGTTTTGTGCTAGTTTTGGAGCGTTTTGAGGTGGAAATAGGTGGAAAACCTATATATATTGTGAATTAGCATGAATCAGGTGTTAGTGGAGCTATTTAAGTGGTTTTCATAGCAAAAATGGAGTGGAAGTGCCAAGAATCGAAGAGAAGAAGTCGAGACCACGCGAACCGCGAAGGAAAGAGTAGGGTTTGACCTGATGGAGTAGGGTTCGACCTCTCCTACAGGTCGAACCAGCATTGTGAAATAGCAGAAGGAGGGTTCGACACACTTACTCTCCTCCACTCTCTCTACCAAGGATTAGGTTAATCAAGGCTCAAGTAAAGGTTTATAAGGTTATTCACTTCGGCTACCAAAGAAAAAGCTTTAACGGCTCAACAGGGCATCCAAAGATTAATAAGATCATTAGGAAGGATAAATTTGGCTAAGTAGCTTAATCACAAAATAATGGCCTAAGATCATGTCCTAGCAATTTATCAATCATAAGTCTCACACAAGACTCCAAGTCAAGTTCTAGAATACGTTCATATGAATGATCCTCACATACAAGATATCACTTATACATTCCACTCATGCATGAATCACACCCCAACCTAAAGATAAAAGGAAAAATAATAGAATCAAGATGAACCGAAGGAAACCAAAAAAAAACCTGAAAGACTACTCCTCCGGAGCATCATCACCCTCATCATCATCATCCTCATCATCAAGCCTCCACTCCACAATTCGGTAAAGATCACCGATGTGCCTATCCAAATAATCAACTCGATCACCCAACCTACCAACTTTCTCATTCAAGGCCGTATACTTCTCATTCAGCGTAGCATAGTTAGCATTGGCGAGTGCGAGCTGCCGGTTTCTCTCCTGCTGGCTAGCAACGATTACGACCAGCTGCTCCTGAATAAGACGGAGCTGCTCCCGTGTATCATTCGGGACAGCCCGCTGCTGGTACCCATCAAAAACTTGATGAGCGTTTTCTCAATACACAATTAATCCCCAAGTATGAAGGATATCAATTGTAGTTTCGAAGGAGACCATGTTAAATATCGAATCCACGGGATGAATAAATATCAATTTAATTACGTTCTAGTAGATTATATTGGAAATAAACAGTTGGTTTATAAACTAAGTAACAATTTAAATAGCTAATAAATAACAAGAGCAAGTAAATAATAGCTGTGATCGAATAAGATAATAGGTAGTTCGTCAGGCCATCCAGTTTCCTTCGTTAATTCGTACTTTCGTGTATCGATGTCCGACTCTGCCTTGTAGTTTATGGACGCATTGCTAGACCATGCGAATCTATTCTATAGACACAAATAGATAAGCTTTTGACACGTGTGAGTATCCTCAGAGCAAGACCTATACTTTACCTCCCTTTCTAGGTACTATCATAATCAATTATTTCCTGTTCACTTAGTACTCTAACCCGATTTGATCTCCCTTTTTAGGTACTATAAGTTATACTTTTATCCTACTTGTTAACCCAAATTCAATTCAATTAACAAACATTCATATAAGACAGTTCTAATAAGACTTCGGAATCCCTTCACTTAGAATTATAACAATAAACCCTGCTCATTAGTGAACGCACTCAACCAATAATCATGTTATGCATTCAAACTCTACACAATGATTATTGATGCACAAAACAACTATGAGTATGGATTAAAAACGTGCAATCTTATATAAACTAAACCACAAGTAGTGTTGTACGGAGTATACACACGAAATACAAATTAACTCATGAAACCTTCATAATCCTAGAACTACCGAAGTGGCTCTAGCCCATGATTTATCTAAGAACAATCATGGTTAGATGGACCAATCTTACTTGAGTCTCCAGCTACACTTCTGTCACCACCCTCTGGATGGACTCCTCTTATGATTCACGATCTTAAGCTCTTCGTGCTTGGACGTTCTTCGATGTCTCTTTTTCTTGACTGCATGAGCCTCCTTTTATACTTGTAATCACGTCTCTAGGGCTTGGAATGAGCTTTTCAAGTGATCTCATGCGTTTTGGCCTCAAAAATCTGGATAAGGTAAGTTTCCGCGTTTTGGTTCGACCTCGTCAACAGGTCGAACTACTGGCCAATAGGTCGAACCACAGATCGAACCCTGCTACTGGACAAATTCTGCGCTTGGTTCGACCTCTTGCACAGGTCGAACCACTTCGTCACTGGTCGAACCACGCTACTGGACAATTTCTGCTCCTGGTTCGACCAACTGTCAGGTCGAACCCCCAACATCGTGGTCGAACCCATCTTCTCGCGAACTGGTTCGATCATGGTTCTGTTGGTAATTGGATTGTGTGGATCAACGTGATCCGTTAGGAATTCAGATAAACGATCACAGCGGAAACAATTAATAAATCGTTTACTATACTTCTGGGTTGATGTAGAGGATGAACAGTAAAGAACCACCTCTCAATCTTCTACTGTATGTCCCAAGTCGAATCCTGCTGTTGTGTGGGCAACAATCCGCAGGATTCTCTCAATCTGCTCCTATTCTTTTCTAACTGTCAAATGAGGCACTGACTTAGGGTTAACAGGAGCTGAGATGACTTATATAGTTGGGCTACAGTAGGGACCAGGAGGAGAAATTGGGCTGGCCTCAATTGAATTTAATTAACCAAGCTTAGCCCAAAGCTTTTAATTAAATCCAATAATAATAATATAGTCCACTAAAATATTATTACTGCACTACTCGTCCAATCCCAAAATTATGTTCTGGGCTCCTTCTTATTATGAGCCCGATAGTCTCCCCATGTTTAAGATATACAATGTCCATTAATTAATTAAGTTACTGACAACTCAAATTAATTAATATCTCATCCGAGAGTAGTACCACTCAACCTTATTATCATGCCGGAAATTAATCCACTTGCAAGATTTACATGATAAACCTTATGAGCTCCTCAAGGGGACATCATCAACCTATGACGGACATGGATTCCTTCTACAATCAACAGCACACCATAGATACATCACTACTTCCCAACTCACCGATTTTATTGATTTAATACTTATAAATCTCACCTATTGATGAATCAAAGAAATACATACTGCCCTACGTGTCGAGGTTATTGTATAGGGATTAAGAGCACGAACTTCCATAATAACAGAGATCAAGTTCTTCTATAAGTCAGTATAAGTCGAACGATCTCAGGCGGTCCTGCTCAATACACACAAGTGCACTAATGTGAATCTATAGCCAAGACAAGCTAATACTAAACCACACTACAACCATACCGATAGAGAGTCCCCGTCTATCTCAGTTGTGAGCATCTGTTTATACTTTATAAGGAAACCGATAATATGATCTTCTGCGTGTTGTCGCACAACATATTATCTACAGTATAAAGTAAATGGACTATTGCATCATGCATATAAAATAAATTATAAGATGCAATTATTTGATCAATGATTCTCATTTCAAATATTGTTATGACATTGTTCATACTAAAGCAAGACTTTTAGTATACAATCCAACAATCTCCCACTTATACTAAAAGACTATGCTGTCATGTCTTCTGCCATACATCTGATTCCTACTCCCACTACACGACCATTAAAAGCTCTCGCCTTAAGGTCGTTGTAAATGGTTTACTAGGTCATCATCCGATGTAATTTAGGCGACATCAACCTTTCCCTCATACGATTTCTCGTAACAGGTGGTACTCGCGCTCAATGTGTTTAATTGCCTTATGGACTTGTGATTTCTTCAAGTTTGCAACTGCACCAATATCATCAATATAAATTGTGATAATCTTGGGCAAACTTAGAAACACTTCAAAGTCCATCATGAAGTTTCTAGAGTCATATAGATACTTTGGCTGCCTCATAGGCTCCAATTCATCATCTTTCCATGATAGAGTCCGGAGTCTGAAATATATTTCTATATAACACTCCTCCACATTATGACTCTACTTCTTAAGATTAAACACATAACCTTTGAGGTGAATTTACTGTCGTCCAATCTGACTAAAAAATCTGAATCTACGTAATCCACAAGAAGCAGTAAATCTGTCCAGTAAGTCCACATATAATTTCCAGTCCTTCTCAGGCACTTTATAAATGTCTTACCACAGTTCATCATTCTTATTGTGGGTTACGTTGATACCCACTGTTCATGCATTCAGCAAAACAGATATCCAATATCGTTCATAGCATTCCTTAGATTAAGCTTCCTTATTCGTCGAAGCATAAGGAACCGCTTTCATCCTCTTTATCTTCTTCTTGTGTCTCAAAGACACATTCACTTAGATAAATTTACATGCTAAACGAGTATGGACTGTATCATTTTATGAAACTTGAGATAAGCATAATATCCTTTCTTGTGATTCGTATTACCGTGATCAAAAGGATATATTTTGCCTTTCTTAAGTCCTTCTCTCTACCGCTTTATTAACCGTACCCATACGCCCGATAATACTCTTTCATTGTCTCCAATGAGCAAGATACTATCTACGTATAGTACAAGAAACACCACCACGTTTCCGTCACTCTTTACAACACACAAGACTCATCCGCTCATTGATTTAAATCCATGCCACTGGATTACCTAATCAAAACAAATGCTTCACGATCTTAAAGCTTGCTTTAGTCCATCGCTGGACAATTTTAAGCTTACTATCAAAATGCTATTAGTACTTTGCAATAAATCACTCTGGTTGCTTCGCATAGATGTTTTCCTCAAGACTTCCAATCAGGAAAGCTGTCTTGACATCTATTTGCTGTTTTTCATAGCAGCAATAAATAAAAGAATTCGGATCAACATAAGCATAGCTACCAGCGAACATGTTTCCTCATAATCGAACCATTTCTTTCTGAGTACACTTTTTCGCAACAAGCTTTGCTTCCAAGGTTTTCACCTTTCCATATGATCCTCTTTTATTTCCTTTGACCACTTGCAATGGCTTTTACACCATTTAGTGGTCATACAAGTTCCCAGACTTAATATAGAATCCGTAGATTCTATTTCAACATTCATTGCAACTTACTAAGATTCCGCATTTTCATCTTGTAGTGCTACGTCGTATCCGTGGGACAATACCATGTTCATTAGGGATCAAGTCTCACGACTCTCCCAAAATATATATTTATGGGTTGTCATACAACCCTCCCACTACGACAAGGCACTACATGTAATTGTGTATCAGACGTGACACGCGTTGCAGTTTACCTTGTGGTATATCCTCTTGTACACTTGGTACTTTAACTTTGTGTTTTCCTCTCACTTCCTTTAGAACAACTCATACATGGGTTTGTGATTTATTACATAGTCATTTTCCAAAAAATCTGGTGTTTGTGTTAACAATTACCCTTTGATCTTTTGGACTAAATAAATCACCCTCCATTTTTCTAGGATATCCCATATACAGACAAATGTTTCACGAATTACTGTATCTAGGGCATATCCATAAAATGAATTTAATTATTTCAAATAATTCATCATCTATCTAATCATAACCATAAGAGCCTTATTCCTTCTATCCACCACACCATTCAGTTTAGGGCATACCCGGTGTAGTCAACTTGAGATTTAATCTCAACTTCTGATCAATAGCTCCTAACTATCTCAAGAGGTATTCGCTATCATGATTGAATCGTAATGACTTAATATATTATCCATGACGCTTCACTGTACCAGCCTTACAATTCTTGAATTAATCAAAGAACTTAGACATGCAGTGCATCATATAAATATATTGGTTTCCAGAATAATCTTCAAATATTCATAACCACCTCTCGCCTGGATAATATTAGGTTTGCTTGAATTAGAATGAACTAATTCCAACATATATATCTTTGGCTCTACACCCCACAGCCTTGAAAAGGCAGTTAATCATTTTTACTTCCAAGCAAGACTCGCAAGTCCGATAGTTTCCACTTCAGATAAACCTTACGGTCTATCGGCTATCAACTTTTGAATCCTATTCAAGTAAAATGAATTAGTCATAGACGCCAAATGTATGTTTAGCTCATTTCCGAAGGTTCCTTTCTCTTACTAATATTAGAAGATGCATTATTTAATTACTATTTATTGCATCTGTGGGATGTACATGATTCAAGAGTATACTTTTTATCCACCAACATACTTTAACGGATTATAGCCTCATTCCTCATTACTATGACCATGTCATTTAAATGAAATGAAGTATCCATCCGTTAATGCATAGAAACCAAAATTAAATTCTTTTTATGAAACGTACGTAAAGACAATTTCTCATAATCAATCGTTTATTCTTATCATGAGATAAATAAACAACTCCCACTGCAATAGCCACTATCTTTGTAGTTTTACCCATGTTATTAACAATCTTATCCTTACTCAGTGATAAACATTTAGTGATTCCAGTATCTACATACTTCGTGTCAGTAGATGCCATCACTAATCATGTTTAAACCATTAGTAAATAAGATATTAAACTTGTTCACATCATGATGAAAAATGGCTTTCTTTTACCACATGTTTTGTTAGAAGTTTCCCACCATATACAACCTCTCGTATTTCAGGTCGAACTTGCTCAAAACATCTAGGCAAATTGTGAAGAATAAATTGATTTAGGTTTCCCTTTCAATTTCTATTCCAAGCTTTTCCAATTCATTCATCAATTCGACCATGATCTTCTGCCTTTTAATTTACTCAAGTATCCAAAGAGTTACATGAGACCATCATATTTCTATGAACCTCACATCTCTTCACTAGAGACTTTAATAGGTATCATAAGACGTCCTTTGTGAGAATACATATGTATTTTCTTAAGCAGTAATTTTCAAAACCAAGATTCTTTTCTAATCATCTAATTTGGACAAGTAAATATAATGTCTTTTAGATAACAATTAGTGAAATAAAACCATTCGAAATTCAGAGAATCACAAATAAATTTACCGATCAAAACTTCGAATTTTATTCTTTTATATTGATTCCCTCAAAACAATATAAAATAAAATTCACCGACATCTCAAGCACCGTGAGTCTGCAAGCCACGATAGTGTGGACGTTTACAAACCCGAACATTTACAAGAGAAGGTTTTACCCATTAATTTCATTTGTCAACCTAACTTTATGATAAAATAATTAATAGTCGGTTCCTCTTTAGCCATGTAAATAAAAGCAGTGACTCCAATGGGGAGGATACTTATTATTAACATCTAAGTGTACACCATTATTTGACCCCAAGTCCGCGGCCCAAGCTTATGTGCCTTACAGATAGAGAAGTACACATGCGCTCGGATAACTTCCTACAATCATCAATTACAAGTTTGTACCAGTGAACCGCATATAAACTCATCCGATAGGGAGGAAGGTCTATGCCAACGCGCAAGTTCATATGCATCACATTACAAACGTAATTATTTAATGAAGTTTGTTCCAGAAATCCATGGATAAAACTCATCCGATGGGGAGGAAGGCTCTAATGCCGAAGCGCAAGTCTATTCACATTGCTTAACAAACCAATAATGGAGGCCGCGGGAATTTATTACCAATCCCCTCTCCCACTTAGTTATTTAATTACCAAGGGTTTTTAACATGCATATAATATTCCAGAATAAAATATACAACTAAGACATGCTTCTATTAACAGCAATTTAAATAAGTAAATCAGATAGAACATGCCTTACATATATAACAATTAATTGTCAAGTTAAAATAATTAAATCAGTTATATATCTTAATTAATTGCTTAAATGGCGGATCAATCAATTTTGGCCCAAGAGCAACAAATAAGCACAAAATGAGCAACAGATTAAATAATTAATCAAGTCCATTATCCATGGCCCATAATCTTAGCCCAAAATCAAATTAAGTCCACCAAGCCCACTAGCACAAAAAGTCCATTAATAAAATTAATTAATCATGCTTGGCCCATTACCCACAATTAATTAAAAAATGCAGCAATTAAAGTCCAGCAGCCCAAAACATATTTTAATTAAATTGGACCCCTAAGCCCAACAACCAAATTAAAATAAATTGAGCCAGCCCAAAAGAACAACTATTAAAAATTTGGGCCCAACAGCCCAAATTAAAGCCCAGTAGACAGCCCAAATCTCCAAACTGCTGCCCTAGAAAAACCGCCAGCCGCGACCAGCTATCTAGCGCCGCACATTCGTCTCTGCCAGCCGATCAGACTCCGCCAACGAACTGCAGCCGGCGCCCTCGCCGCCGGCCGTGCAAGATCTCCCAGCCGCGCCGAAAATCCACAACATCGCCATCGAAATAAAACCGGCGACCATCAGTCCTTCTCCGATGAACCAGCGGCCGGAGATCTTCATTGTAGTCTGCACCGCCCGTATCGCCGAGCAGCCAGTCGCCGCTGCCGCCTCGACCACGCACACAGATGCGCACACAGTTCGATGCGTCACCGATGAGACTCAAAGCTGTCCAGCGCCGCGGTGCTTCCCACACCGTTGCCCAGCTGTTCAGCGCTGCCAGATCCTCGCCGATCTGAACGCCGCCGTGCAGCTCCTAGCGGTTCGTCTCCAGTAAGTCATCTTCGGCAATCGCCTCTGACAATCTGCCCGGAACGCTGCTCCCTCAGTCCGCCGCCGTCCGCCTGCTAATATCGGCCATGATTCGGTACCGCTGATCTCAGCACAAGTGCCATCAGTCCACCGAGATTTGAACCGCCGGATTCATCACCGCTGCCATGCAGTCGAGCGACGGCAGTCCAGAAACACGCTCCGCCGCTGTCCACAATCTAGCTCTTGCCGACCACCGTCCTCACCGCTGCCACCGACAGTTGGTGAGACTTCAGGGCAAGCCGACGCATCGCCCATACACGCCTCGCCGTGAACTCATCGCCGCCACATCACTTTCGAATCACCACTCGCCGCCGTCAGTCGTATCGGTCCAATTCACTTGTCTTTCCAGCGCTACCGTGACAAATCTGGTCCGGCCGAAGCCACCAGCCGTCATGGTCTGCGCCTGACTCACCCGCTTTCACCTCCAATGTGCACGGGCCGCTGACTTTTGGGTTCATCGAGTAGTGGGGTTGTGTGTGATGTGATGATGACCGACGTACTTTTGTGTTTGTGTGACCAACAGAATGTGTACCATGTATTCAATTAAAAAAATACACAACAGCACATAGCAATAGTAGATCACAAAATGATTACAAAGTTAATACTTCAATCACATAACCACAAACACACGGACGTACCAAACATGCGATTAAATCAGATTATAGTCAAATAATCAAGTAATCACATACCCATCCTAACAAATCATGTTTCACCAAGAAACCATGCTCTGATACCAATTGTTGGCAATTAGATCGTGTGGATCAATGTGATCTGTTAGGAATTCAGATAAACGATCACAGCGGAAGTAATTAATAAATCATTTACCGTACTTCTGGGTTGATGTAGAGGATGAACAGTAGAGAACCACCTCTCAATCTTCTACTGTATGTCCCAAGTCGAATCCTGCTGTTGTGTGGGCAACAATCCGTAGGATTCTCTCAATCTGCTCCTGTTCTTTTCTAACTGTCAAATGAGGCACTGACTTAGGGTTAACAGGAGCTGAGATGACTTATATAGTTGGGCTACAGTAGGGACCAGGAGGAGAAATTGGGCTGGGCCTCAATTGAATTTAATTAACCAAGCTTAGCCCAAAGCTTTTAATTAAATCCAATAATAATAATATAGTCCACTAAAATATTATTACTGCGTCCAATCCCAAAATTATGTTCTGGGCTCCTTCTTATTGTATAGGGATTAAGAGCACGAACTTCTATAATAACAGAGATCAAGTTCTTCTATAAGTCAGTATAAGTCGAACGATCTCAGGCGGTCCTGCTCAATACACACAAGTGCACTAATTTGATTCTATAGCCAAGACAAGCTAATACCAAACCACACTACAACCATACCGATAGAGAGTCTCCGTCTATCTCAGTTGTGAGCATCTGTTTATACTTTATAAGAAAACCGATAATATGATCTTCTGCGTGTTGTCACACAACATATTATCTACAGTATAAAGTAAATGGACTATTGCATCATGCATATAAAATAAATTATAAGATGCAATAATTTGATCAATGATTCTCATTTCAAATATTGTTATGACATTGTTCATACTAAAGCAAGACTTTTAGTATACAATCCAACAGGTTCGACCTGATGAACAGGTCGAACCCCTTGAGTCGTGGTCGAACCCTCCTTCTGCTGTTTCACAATGCTGGTTCGACCTGTAGGAGAGGTCGAACCCTACTCCATCAGGTCGAACCCTACTCTTTCCTTGGCGGTTCGCGTGGTCTCAACTTCGTCTCTTCGATTCTTGGCACTTCCACTCCATTTTTGCTATGAAAACTACTTAAATAGCTCCACTAACACCTGATTCATGCTAATACACAATATATATAGGTTTTCCACCTATTTCAACCTCAAAATGCTCCAAAACTAGCACAAAATCCGATGCCAAACTTGTGAGTTTACACACTCATCAAACCCCCAAACTTACATGTTGCTCATCCCGAGGCAACCAAATCAAACCACAGGAGTCGTGTATAATTCACCAAGATCAAGTACAATATATATCACACATGCAACTTCATTCAATCAAACAAGTATTAATTGCTTCATATATATCACTCATGCAAAATCAATCCAATCACATACCATTCGGAGTATTAAGTAATTTCGCTCACAAGATAAGTATTTATTCTCTTCCACTCAAGTGCGTGAGGCACTATATAGGTTAATATAAACACTCATATCAATCCATATTCACGCGTAATCATAAGCTTGGCAAAGGTCTCAAAAATCAACTTATAATCAACTCTTCACTAGGATCACGAAGGGCTTGTTTTTGGGTTATAATGTTGGTTCTTTGGAAAAAGGTAGAAAAATTTGGACTTAGTGACTTAAGACACTAGTAGAGAGTTATCTTGGAGGTTCTCGATTTCTTCTTCTTACAGCAAGTTCTCCTCCAATGTCGTCTCTTGAACGTGTAAAATTCCTGAATTTTCTTCTTTTCATGGCATCAGCATCATCTTCTTAAACAATTCGGATATCGGTTTTAGGCACTACCCTTCTCATATATAGGCCATCAGCTACTAAGCTTCATTTAATAAGCATAAACAATCGGGGTACCAGTTTCGGGTACTACCCCTAAATAAGATTTAACCATATTCTTTTTATCCAACCATGTTCTATCCTCCTTTTCTTCTTGCAACACTTACTCTCCTCCACTCTCTCTACCAAGGATTAGGTTAATCAAAGCTCAAGTAAAGGTTTATAAGGTTATTCACTTCGGCTACCAAAGAAAAAGCTTTAACGGCTCAACAGGGCATCCAAAGATTAATAAGATCATTAGGAAGGATAAATTTGGCTAAGTAGCTTAATCACAAAATAATTGCCTAAGTTCATGTCCTAGCAATTTATCAATCATAAGTCTCACACAAGACTCCAAGCCAAGTTCTAGAATACGTTCATATGAATGATCCTCTCAAGAATAAAATAATCATGATCAAGCATGATTAAAAAACTCAAATCCTCACATAGGTAATCCTAGTACTCCTCATATCACATAATTAAGATCAATTCCACAAGAACTCAATATACTTATCAACTAAACATGCTTTTCATCAATAGAAATTAACACATGAACATATAAATGCACAAAAATCAATAAGCTTATACCCAATTAATCATACAAGATATCACTTATACATTCCACTCACGCATGAATCACACCCCAACCTAAAGATAAAAGGAAAAATAATAGAATCAAGATGAACCGGAGGAAACCAAAAAAAACCTGAAAGACTAATCCTCCGGAGCATCATCACCCTCATCATCATCATCCTCATCATCAAGCCTCCGCTCCACAATCCGGTGTAGATCACCGATGTGCCTATCCAAATAATCAACTCGATCACCCAACCTACCAACTTTCTCATTCAAGGCCGTATACTTCTCATTCAGCGTAGCATAGTTGGCGTTGGCGAGTACGAGCTGCCGGTTTGTCTCCTGCTGACTAGCAACGATTGCGACCAGTTACTCCTGAATAAGACGGAGCTGCTCCCGTGTATCATTCGGGACAGCCCGCTGCTGACACGGTCCAGGCTCATACTGAGGTGCGTCGTGCTGCTCCTCTTTCGGAATCTCCATCTCTGGCTGCTCATCTTCTCGATGCTCGACCTCGGGCTGCTGTGGCCACTGTAGTGGCTGGTGCGGTGGCGGATGGTACTCTCCCTGTTCCACAATTTGCTGTAGCTCCTCCAACCTACCTTCGGCACACAACCTAGCCACGACTCTCCAATCCCCATTGGTCTTCACAGTCACGGACAGAGCAGTGTGTCCTAGGGAGTTCATCAATAAGTTCCTCGCCTCCCGAACAGTGTTCATGTTGCTCATGTCAAAGGGAAACATAAAGTCGAATGGCTTTGGTCCTCTCGTGAAGAACCAATCACCATCTCTAAAGTGTGCAAATCCTCCCTTTACACATGTGAGCATCACCAAGTCGGGCTCTCCTCTAACAGGTAAAATGCCGGTGAAGTCCATATTGTAGTGCTCAACTACAATCGTCAGTAACCCTCCAATGTTCACCTTCTGAAATCCAATGGTCCTGAAGCGATACAGCTGCGCGATGAAATATGTTCCCACATTGAACTTCACCCCATTCATCATACACCATAAGGCATAAAGTTCTCCTCTAGACACACAGCCTCCTTCCGAACGAGCAAACAGTGTATTTCCAAGCACTCGATCCATATATTTCAACACCGGATTCTCGATCGAGGTCGCACGAGCCTGCCTAATCTTATAGTCTCGGATCTCCCCGGTTATCTCCCTCCAAAACCTATTAGCGTTTAAGTGTCCATTCTCCACTCGAGAAATCTCTAGAGGTGTCTGAAAAAGCTGATTAAAATCCTCAGCCGTCCATCTCCTTCGGACTCCTCCTAATTGAAATGAGCACTGATACGGGTAGCCAAGTGGGTCCTTTTCCATCTCAAATGAGCACACTACCTCCGCTGTAATGTGGAAGTAAGTCGGCTTCTTCAACTCCATAAATCTGCAGATTCCCACTCGATCGAACAACATCGTCATATCATCCCTAATGCTCATAAGTATCATGGCCTCATCATCTTGGTATCTTGTCCGAGCTATCTTGTCTGAGACTTCTTCCTACTTTTCTTTAATCTCGTCCCAGTTTTGCATTTGAATTTTAAAGTTTTCAGGTAAACGCTCTTGTAGCCTCAGCTTTCTCGTCACTATGTCCACATTCGAGGGCCTGTCTTACCTCTTCTTCAATCTTGCTTCATCCACCTTACCTTTCCCTTTATTTGATCCTTGTCCCTTTCCTGAAAACAACTATTTCAACACAACCAACAAGACAAGAACACAAGTATATGACTAGCATATCCTATACTCTACTCAAGACTTCAAGCATCCATGCTTAATCAACTCCAACTATTATCTCAACACCACTTGCTCATTCACATGCTCAAAACATCATCCATCACACTCTCTTTAATCTTCAATTCATAAACAACAAGCATGCATCAATGATGAGAGTGAAAATAAGCGTGTTTTAATATCCAATTTAACACCTTTTTGATTGATATTGTAGTCTTATATGAGCACAAATCTCTTATATTCGATATATGTGAGAATTATGTGCACTTGAGGTGTTTTATTGTGTTTTAGGTGGAAAAATGATCAAAAGTGCAAAGTTGGAGAAAATGTGCAATTTGTGCAAGAATGCCGAAAAACGCACATCCAACTTTCATAATTATTCTGTGTTTGTGTGGAGCTCTGAATGGGAAGTGTCATACATGGTTCGAAAGCCACTGAAAAGAGGATCATTTTGGCGTAAAGAACACCCCATTCGGAGTCCGAACGAGGAAGTTATGAGCAAAGTGGTGACGCCGCGCAAGCTGTGCCGAACAGAATTGCAGTGCTAATTTCCATGACCTGTTACATATTCAATTCTTGGATTTTTTGTGAGTTCTTTATATGGATAAAAAGCCCAGGAAGAGAGGATCGCGTGAGCATAAAAATCACTCAATTCAGAGGTCAGATGTGAAAGTTATACGCAAAACGGCGAGACTGCACAAGCTGATTTCGACCGGTTCGACCACGACAGGTGGGTTCGACCTGAGCATCAGGTAGAACCAAGGTCGAACCAGACGGCGGAAAAAATGGTTCGACCACGACATGCTGGTTCGACCTGTTTTTCTGGTCGAACCATGCACCTGGGATGTCCAGAATGGTGGTTCGACCATGGTTCGACCTCCCCTGTTTTGTTCGACCTGTTTGGGAGGTCGAACCGCGCTTCGGGAACTTACCAAATCCGTATTTTTGAGGCCTAAACGCGTGTAATCACTTGAAAAGCCCATTCCAAGCCCTAGAGACGTGATTACAAGTATAAAAGGAGGCTCATGCAGTCAAGAAAGACGCCCAATCAATAGAGAACACAATACAAGAGAGGAGAAGAGAGGCCACAACCATACAACACCCCACAAGGGGGGATCACCCCCCATCCATCATCCACTTCCTTTCCTCCATCCATCTATCCATCACTTTGAAGATTCGTTTGTGGAATCAAGAGGAGAACCAAGAGGAGGATTCAAGATGGAGAAGGGCATGAAGACGCCATATCAAGGGTTTATTCGTTTCCTAATTTATCTTGTATTTTCCGGACATCCGGGTAAGATCTATCCAACACCCATGATTGTTCTTCGAAACATCATGGACTAGAGCCTTTTTGGTAGATCTAGGAGTTTTGATGGTTTTATGAATTAATTGATCTTCTATGTGTAAACTCCGTACAACACTACTTGTGGATTTATTTTATATATGATTGTGCTTTCTTAATCCATATTCACGGTCGTTTTGTGCATCTTCAATTAGTATATAGAGTCTGAATATATATCTTGATTGTAGATTGAGTGCGTTCACCACTGAACAGGATTCCATGTTATGATTCTAAGTGAGGGGACTCCGAAGCTTCATTAGAACTATCATATATGAATACTTATTAATTGAATTGAATTCGGGTTATTAAGTAGGATAAAGAGGGTAACTTCATAGTACCTATAAAGGGAGATCATATCGGGTTAGAGTACCAATCCTAGGGGGAAATAATTGATATTGATAGTACCTATAAAGGGGGGTGAAATTATATCTCTTACTCCGAGGTTATTCACACGTATTACACGCATGTTTACTTGTGTCTATAGAGTAGATATGCATGGTTTAGTGATGCGTCCATATTCCACAAGGCAGAGTCGGACATCGACACATGGAAGGGAAGTTAATGAGTAAAACTGGATTATCCTAGAGCTACCTATTCTCCTACTTGATCCACTTTCGTATTCTTCGAGTGATATTTTATTTTATTTATTATTTTATTTAGTATTTTAGTTATAATCAAACATCAAACTCTTATTGCTTTGTCTTAATTAATTTAGATAATAATTAAATTGATAATACGCCGTCCCTTGGGTTCGATATTCACTTGGTCGCTTACTTAAGCTGCATCTGATATCCTTAATACTTGGGGATTAATTTTGCGTGCAAAGAAAACGCGCATCAAGTTCTTGGCGCCGTTGCCGGGGACGGCTGTTATTATTGATTTTATTATTTCTAGTTGATTAAGATTTTTTTTCTTTTATTTGTGATTATTTATTTTCTATCTAACCTTGACTTTTTTTGAGGTACTTGTGCACTAGGAAAAGAAAAGGAAGGAAAGGAACAGATAACACATTGAGCTAAACATGGCTGGAGCAAGGCAGAATCCGGATAATGTTGCCATACGTGAAATTTTCACGAACTATGGGATTGGCAACATGGGGTTGATAGGAGCAAGGGGGGAAGATGATGATTTCAAGATACATCCCGCTCTTATTAACGTGGTGGAGAAGAATCCCTTTTCTGGAGGTTGTTTTGAAGATCCATATCAACATCTCCAAAGATTTCTTGGTTATGCAAACACTCAAAAGGGAGCTGGAGCTAACGATAATGCTAGGCGGATTGCCATATTCAAGTTCTCATTGATTGATAAGGCAGAAGCTTGGTATGAGACTCTTGATGCCACAGATTGCACTACATGGGACCAACTGCAGCAGAAGTTCTTGGAGAGATACATGCCACCCTCAAGGATCTTAATGATGAGGCAAGAGATCACCCGATTTGTTATGAATCAGGGTGAGAAATTTTATGAGGCGTGGGACAGGTTTAAAGACATGCTTAGGACGTGTCCACAGCATGGAATGTCTAAGGCTGAGTACATAAGCATCTTCTACTATGGATTGGATTGTGAGTCGCGTGTTTTTATTGATGCATCATCAGGAGGAGCGATGTTATCTAAGACAGCACTTGAAGCTGAAAAATTATTTGAAGACATCTATATGGATTCACGTGACTGGCCTGTAGAGAGAGATGGAGGATCATATGTACTTGGTAACGTGGTGCAGGTTGAACATCAAGTGGTGAAGCCGAATAGGGATGATGAGATCATCTCTAGTCTAGCTAACATCAACAGGCTACTAGAGTCCCAGCAGAAGCAGATTACAGAGTTGACACTAAGGGGGCCTAGTATGAAGCAGCAAGAACTGAAAAGTGTTGAAGATACCTTCCATCGATACATGGCTGAGAACGATGCAAGGATTGATCGTCTTGAGGATACCATGAATGTTGATCATGCAAATTTATCTAAGCAGTTAAAGGACCTTACCTTGATTATGGGGCAGATGACCGCGAACGTGAATCAATTGACACAAAAAATGAAAGATAAAGCCATCACGTTAAGGTCGGGAACACAGTACGAGGGACCAATGAAGCCGGAGTCAAAGTTTGAGGCAAAAGGAAGCAGATTCGACCAAAAACACTATGATTCGACCTGTCCCACAGGTCGAAGCGTGCAGGGGAGGTCGAATCTAGCTGCGGGAAGACATCCGGCAGAAGCTGCGCCTCGATTCGACCAATAACCAGTCGATTCGACCTGGCCCTCAGGTCGAATCCTGGTCGAATCGCCCCATCTGGAGCACTCTGTTTTCATAAATTCTTGATTCGACCACGATGCTACCGGTTCGACCAGTCCATTAGGTTAAACCCAGGTCGAACCAGCAACCAAAAATCTTACAGAAGGTCAGTTCGACCTAGGGCATTCCAGTTCAACCAGCATAACAGGTCGAACTGAGGTCGAACCGCACCCTCCGAAGTACTCTATTTCGTCAGTAGCTCGGTTCGACCACTACATAATCGGTTCGACCAGTACCCCTGGTCGAACTAAGGTCGAACCGGTAGGCAAAAATCATCCAGAGAGTCGATTCGACCTGGGGAGAGTTGGTTCGACCAGTACCCCTGGTCGAACCCAGGTCAAACCCAATATACAAGATGAGAATGGACTTCCAGGTGCTCGATTCGACCACGACATAGCCGATTCGACCAGGCCATCTGGTCGAATCCAGGTCGAATCCAACATGAAAGGTAAGAATGGACTTCCAGGTGATCGATTCGACCACGCCGTATCCAATTCGACCAGTACCCCTGGTCGAACCAAGGTCGAACCCTGCCAAATTGTACCATTTTTTGCACCGAATGCTTTACACGATGATATTGCTACTCTTATGCCATCCCAAGGACGGAATACTGAGCTTACAATGGAGAAGAAGTGGGACAGAGCAAAGAGGTTGAGAGCGGAGAAGCTTAGACCGCAGATGGATAATGAAGATGTGGGTTTCTCTCTTGATCATGCAATGAAGACGCCTATGGAGACTCAATCATGCAAGAGCATTGATATGGTTTCTAACTTGTTTAATCTTGATTTTTCTAAGGCAGGTGATTCTGAATTTAAGTGGAAGATTGACAAGGGGGTGTCTAGACAGCCATGGGAGGAAGGAAATTTCAATGATCATATTTTTGTGACCAAGAAAGGTGAGGTGTTGAGTGTAGACAAGAAGAGAGAAAGAAAGTACTTGAAGGTGAGGATGCGACAAGACCGTCCTGTGATCCAGTAGTTCAAAGTGGTAATCCGTCGTGACTCTCCGACGTTAAACATGAGCGCCTGTTGGGGGCTTGTCCTTCCGTTTTATTGCTTTATTTCTTTCGTGTGAGTAAGAAATTTTTATATTTGAGGTGCTTATTATTCGGCAATTACATCTCTTTTCAAACTTAGTTTTAACTTACGTTTCTACTATGTTTAGGGGGGAGTGTGATGTTCTTACCTCATCGAAGCACCAAGAGTATAATCTTTTCTTTGTGATATTTGCTAGGGGAATTGATTTTTTGCGGTATGTTGAAACTTTAATCGGTTTTGATGTGTCGATTTTTTGCAATTTGCCTAGTGTTCAGTGGTGTTTTTAGTGTGTGGAGTCGATTACATAGTCAATTAATTCTTTCTTATAGTTCTCCTATTTTATTATTGATGAATCCTGTGATGATGAGTTTGTTTGAGCTTTGATGATAGAAAAGGGTAACTAGGTGGCAAGACAAGTTCTACATTTAGGCTTTGACTCGCGGAGCTCGTGCGTACATTGAAGAAAAATCAGGTGCCCTCGTTTCCTTTTTCTAATTTTTATGTGTGCTTATAATTCATGGAGTGAAGGATTGAGTTTTTGGTGGTGATCCATATGAGCTTATATTTGAAATTCATATGCTCTTGAAATTGATGAAGGAAGTGTACTTGAGTTATATTGTGATATGATGTTCTATGTGTACTTGTGGGATATTGCTTACTATGAAAAGTGCTCTGTTACTTGTTAAAAACCCATGTGAGATTTTGATCCTCGTTGATCATGTACATAATCACATGATATTTTTTTCTGGTTAGTATCGTTCTTGTGCGTGTATTCTAGAACTTGCCTTGAGTCTCCTTGAATATTCAAGATTAGTCTAGCGGATTATGAAAATGATATTAGACCATCTTTGATATTTAACCCATATTTTTCCATATACTTTACCTGAATTCATTAAATCCCTAGTCAGCCCATTTGAGCCTTATTAAATCCATTCTTTGATAGTCAATAAAGCTTAATTGAAGAGAGTGGTGATTTGAGGGATGATAAGGATAATGAAAAAAGAGTCTTAAGGATGAAAAAGAAATTCATGGAGTAGTGCTTAAATCTAGTACTTCATGCAAACAAATACCCTTGGGTAGTGCTTAAATCTAATACCCTATGGAGGATGTGAGAGGTAGTGCCCGAAACTAGTACCTCGAAAGAGAAAGAAAAGAGAAAAAAAAAGGTGAAGAAAGGAGAATGATGGAGTTGAAGAGCAAGAAATTGTTGGAAAAAAAAATATGTTGTGCTTGAAGGAGAAAGATGGAAGAGTATTGTGCTTAATTGTAGTGATGAGGAAGAATGAAAGATCGAGAGAGACTGCAGCTTGATTGATCCGAGTTTTGAGTCACTTATCCATATATTTCCCACCTATTCCAAAGAGCCTACATTACAACCTAATAAAAGACCTTTTTGATCCATGATTTACTAGCTACAAGTAAAAGGAGAGTTGAGACAACAGGTAAGCATATGGTTACGCATGCACTTGAATTGAATTTGAGCGTAAACACCTTAGCCCATAAGTGTACATCTTTTACACTTGAGTGAGAGTGATATATACTTCCTGTGAGAGCATGTCAATGGAGCATTTGAATTGGTGGTAATTGTCTTAACGTGTATGATGTGCATTGATTATTGCATGTAATGAGAGTTGCATGACCTAAGTTGATGACAATTGTAATTTGAATGGTGTATTGGTCATTGTCCTTGCTTCGCCGCTAATTTTCTTACTCTTTCACTTTATCTTTATTTTGTTGCCTCGGGACGAGCAACGGGTAAGTTTGGGGGATTGATGAGAGTGAAAATAAGCGTGTTTTAATATCCAATTTAACACCTTTTTGATTGATATTGTATTCTTATATGAGCACAAATGTCTTATATTCGATATATGTGAGAATTATGTACACTTGAGGTGTTTTATTGTGTTTTAGGTGGAAAAAGGATCAAAAGTGCAAAGTTGGAGAAAATGTGCAATTTGTGCAAGAATGCCGAAAAATGCACGTCCAACTTTCATAATTATTCTGTGTTTGTGTGGATATCTGAACGGGAAGTGTGATATATGGTTCGAAATCCACTGAAAAGAGGATCGTTTTGGCGTAAAGAACACCCCATTCGGAGTCCGAACGAGGAAGTTATGAGCAAAGTGGTGACGCCGCGCGAGCTGTGCCGAACAGAATTGCAGTGCTACTTTCCATGACCTGTTACATATTCAATTCTTGGATATTTTGTGTGTTCTTTATATGGATAAAAAGCCCAGGAAGAGAGGATCGCGTGAGCACAAAAATTACTCAATTCAGAGGTCAGATGTGAAAGTTATACGCGAAACGGCGAGACTGCGCAAGCTGATTTTGACCGGTTCGACCACGACAGGTGGGTTCGACCTGAGCATCAGGTCGAACCAAGGTCGAACCAGACGGCGGAAAAACTGGTTCGACCACGACATGCTGGTTCGACCTGTTTTTCTGGTCGAACCATGCACCTGGGATGTCCAGAATGGTGGTTCGACCATGGTTCGACCTCCCCTGTTTTGTTCGACCTGTTTGGGAGGTCGAACCGCGCTTCGGGAACTTACCAAATCCATATTTTCGAGGCCTAAACGCGTGTGATCACTTGAAAAGCCCATTCCAAGCCCTAGAGACGTGATTACAAGTATAAAAGGAGGCTCATGCAGTCAAGAAAGACGCCCAATCAATAGAGAACACAATACAAGAGAGGAGAAGAGAGGCCACAACCATACAACACCCCACAAGGGGGGATCACCCCCCATCCATCATCCACTTCCTTTCCTCCATTTATCTATCCATCACTTTGAAGATTCGTTTGTGGAATCAAGAGGAGAACCAAGAGGAGGATTCAAGATGGAGAAGGGCATGAAGACGCCATATCAAGGGTTTATTCGTTTCCTAATTTATCTTGTATTTTCCAGACATCCGGGTAAGATCTATCCAACACCCATGATTGTTCTTCGAAACATCATGGACTAGAGCCTTTTTGGTAGATCTAGGAGTTTTGATGGTTTTATGAATTAATTGATCTTCTATGTGTAAACTCCGTACAACACTACTTGTGGATTTATTTTATATATGATTGTGCTTTCTTAATCCATATTCACGGTCGTTTTGTGCATCTTCAATTGGTATATAGAGTCTGAATATATATCTTGATTGTAGATTGAGTGCGTTCACCGCTGAACAGGATTCCATGTTATGATTCTAAGTGAGGGGACTCCGAAGCTTCATTAGAACTATCATATATGAATACTTATTAATTGAATTGAATTCGGGTTATTAAGTAGGATAAAGAGGGTAACTTCATAGTACCTATAAAGGGAGATCATATCGGGTTAGAGTACCAATCCTAGGGGAAAATAATTGATACTGATAGTACCTAGAAAGGGGAGTGAAATTATATCTCTTGCTCTGAGGTTATTCACATGTATTACACGCATGTTTACTTGTGTCTATAGAGTAGATATGCATGGTTTAGTGATGCGTCCATATTCCACAAGGCAGAGTCGGACATCGACACATGGAAGGGAAGTTAATGAGTAAAACTGGATTATCTTAGAGCTACCTATTCTCCTACTTGATCCACTTTCGTATTCTTCGAGTGATATTTTATTTTATTTATTATTTTATTTAGTATTTTAGTTATAATCAAACATCAAACTCTTATTGCTTTGTCTTAATTAATTTAGATAATAATTAAATTGATAATACGCCATCCCTTGGGTTCGATATTCACTTGGTCGCTTAAGCTGCAACTGATATCCTTAATACTTGGGGATTAATTTTGCGTGCAAAGAAAACACGCATCAATCAACCAATTCAAGCCATTCAACATAAATTTCAACAATTGAACTTCATGAACAATTCAAACTATCAACAATTCAAACCTAGTTAACATGATCATTCCTCTAGATGCATCATATCCTTGAACAATCCACACAAAACTCAAGTTCTATCCATAATCAAGCAATCTCAAACCAATAAACATGAATTCATATGAATCAACTCCACACTATCAATTATCACCATGAATTTCAACCAAAACCAATATCAATCAACTTACCCACAACAAATTTCTTGCAATAAACTTCAATCCTAAGGTAATTGAGTTGAAAGAATATACCTTTCATCTTGCCTATGGTTAAAAATCGATAATTTGCACACAACACTCAAAAACGCGACAGAAGCCCTAATTCGCGATGAAAATCGCCCAAATCCGTGCCCAATTCAAGAATTAAGAGTGTAATGTTGTGTAATCGTTGCAAAATCAAGTGTGACTGACGAATTTGTGCAAGGGTGTTATGGTTCGGGGAAGGTTCGAGGTTTGGTGAACAAAAAAATGATTGAACCCTTCTAAAAACTAAACTTAAAACGCTTACCTGATCGACCTGCGGAACAGGTCAAACCTTGAGTGATGAGGTCGAACCTATCTTCTGGACAACTTTCCTTTTGGGTTCGACCTAGGTTCGACCTTCTGAACAGGTCGAACCACTCTTGTGATAGGTCGAACCTACCTTCTGGACAATTACTCCTCGTGGTTCAACCTGGGTTCGACCTTCTAAACAGGTCAAACCATGAATGTCGTGGTCAAACCTATCACCTGAAAAACAGAGTTCTCTGAATGGACTGGTTCGACCTTCTGATCAGGTCGAACCATAACGGCTCAGGTCGAACCACTCTACTGTAAGATTTAAGTCCTGGGTTTGACCTTGGTTCGACCTGTTAGACAGGTCGAACCTAGAATGATCAGGTCGAACCTTCTCACTGGATGATTTTCTTCGTCGGTTTGACTTCCTCTGCTCGGTTCGACCTCCTGGCACTGGTCGAACCTCTCCTGGCTTTGGTCGAACCACCCTTTTAAGCTTCCAAACTGAGTGTTCTTCAATCTCTATACAATTCAAACTTCAATACGAATCATTAGGTACCAACTAGAGCACAACTTCATCCAAAATTTGTTCCACAAAATATCATTCCTGAGTAACTCCATAAAAGAAAACACAACCAAAATCCACTAACATTAGGCAAGTTGTAAAAAATCGTCACATCAAAATCGATTAAAATTTTAATATGGCGCAAAAACCAACTCCCCTAACAAACATCATAAAGAAAAGATTATACTATCGGTTCTTATCAAGGTAAGTACATCACACCCCCCCAAACTTAGTAGAAACTATAGTTGAAACTAAGTTTGTAAAGAGATGTAATTGCCGATAAGTAAGCACATCACATATAAAAATTTCTTACTCACACGAATGAAATAAAGTATTAAAACGGGAGGGAAAGCCCCCAACAGGCGCTCATGTTTAACGTCGGAGAGTCACGACGGTACCAAATCAGATCAAGGTATCCACAAAGGTGACACAAACATCATCCGACGACCTATAATGCTTCAAGCGATGTCCATTCGCCGTAAAAATATTTCCATTCTTGTCAATAAGCTCAAAACTCCCCCTCCTAAGACTCGATGAATCATGAACAGTCCCGTCCACTTCGATTTCAACTTACCTACAAAAAGGTTTAAACGAAAGTTAAAAAGTAATACCTCATCTCCGTACTTGAACTCCTTGTACGAGATCTTCTAATCATGCCACCTCTTAATCCTTTCCTTATAGATCTCTGAATTCTTGTACGCACAACTCCGAAACTCATCCAAAAGATTGATGTGAGTAATCCTCAACTCCTTCACATCCTTGAGAGTCAAGTTCAAGCTTCGCAAAGCCCAAAATGCTTTGTGTTGAATTTCTACAGGTAAGTAGCACGGCTTCCCATAGACAATCTGATACGGTGACATATCTAACACCATCTTGTACGTGGTTCGGAACCCCCACACGACATCATCGAGCTTCAAAACCCAATTCTTTCTATTGGTTCTGACCACCTTCTCCAAAATCTATTTGACTTGACGGTTAGAGACCTCCGCTTGCCCATTCGCTTAAGGATGATAGGGTGTAGTGACCCTATGCTTAACACCATACCCTTTAAGCACCTTCTCAAGAAATTTATTTACGAAAAGCGTACCTCCATCACTAACAAGTGCTCTAGGGACTCCAAAATGGGCAAAGATATGCTTCTTCAAGAAAGATATAACAGTTTTCGAATCATTCAAGTGAGTAGGAATCGCTTTCACCCACTTAGAAACATAATCCACCGCAAGTAGAATGTAGAGAAATCCATTCGATGGGGGAAAAGGCCCCATAAAATAGATTCCCCACACATCAAAAATCTCGACCACTATGCTTGGCTGAAGCGGCATCTCGTCTCTCCTACCAATGTTCCCCATGCGTTGACACCTATCGCACGACGCCACATAGGTCTCACAATCCTTGAACAAGGTAGGCCAATAAAGAGCGGACTGAAGTACCTTGGCTGCTGTCTTTTGAGCGCCAAAGTGCCCCCCGTTAGGTTGTGCATGGCAAAACTCGAGAACACTCTCCATCTCCATCTCGGGCACACACCTACGGATGATAGAATCCGTACAAATTTTGTACACAAACGGATCATACCATATGAAAGTCTCAACATCCCTTTTGAATTTAGCAAGTTGATATCGGTTGAGATCCCTTGGAATTTCTCCCACAGCAATATAATTAACATAATCCGCATACCATGGATCAACTCCCTGCACAGCAACCACACACGCTCGCTCAGCCCCTTCAACAAACACGGCCAAGATCTTTTCATTCGGGAACATTTCCTCAATATACTCGAAAGAATTATCACAATGTTTCCTAGTCTCCAACCTCGAGAGGTGATCCACTAACACATTATCAGAAACTTTCTTATCCCGGATCTCCATGTCAAACTCTTGAAGTAGAAGAATCCACCTTATGATCCTAGGCTTCGTCTCCTTCTTTTCCATCAAGTACCGAATCACAGAATGATCCGTGTACACTATAGTCTTCATGCCAACCAAATACTGACGAAACTTATCGAATGCGTACACAATAGCCAAAAACTCCTTTTCAGTCACCGTGTAATTCTTTTGTGCCGCATTGAAAGTCTTACTTGCGTAGTAAATGGCACAGAACTTCTTTTCCTTCAGCTGCCCAAGCACCACTCCAAGTGCTACATCACTTGCATCACACATTAGTACAAATGGTTGAGTCCAATCCAGTGTGATCAAGATAGGTGCAGTGATAAGCGCCTCCTTTAAAACTTGAAAAGCTGTTAGACATTCATCATCAAACACAAAAGGAACATCCTTTTCAAGTAAGTGAGATAAGGGCTTAGAGTATTTTGAGAAGTCTTTTATGAATCTCCTGTAAAAATCGGCGTGTCCAAGGAAGGACCGCACTCCTCTTTCATTGGTCGGTGGTGGAAGCTTCTCAATCGCCACCACTTTAGCACGATCTACCTGCAACCCTTTAGCCGAGACATGATGCCCAAGAACAATCCCATCCTTCACCATGAAGTGACACTTCTCCCAATTCAAGACAAGATTAGTCACTTGGCATCTCTTCAAAACAGTAGATAGGTTAGACAAACAAATATCAAAGAAGGAACCAAAAATAGAAAAATCATCCATGAACACCTCCATGATCTTCTCTATCAACCCATCGAATATTGCCATCATGCATCTCTGAAAAGTAGCAGGCACACCAAATGGCATTTTCCGAAAAGCAAAGGTCCCGTAGGGGCAAGTAAAAATGGTCTTTTCTTGATCCTCGGGGGCAATCATAATTTGGTTGTACCCCGAGTATCCATCCAAGAAACAATAAAACTCATACCCTGCAAGACGATCTAACATTTGATCCATGAAAGGAAGAGAAAAATGATCCTTACACGTGTTCTCATTCAACTTCCTATAATCAACAAATGTACGCCATCCCGTAGGAATTCTTGTGGCTATCGCTTCTCCATCATCAGCTTTTACTACAGTCATACCCCCTTTTTAGCAACTCCATGCAATGGACTCACATGGGGACTATCACTAATAGGATATATGATTCCGGCATCCAACCACGTAAGGATTTGCTTCCTAATTACCTCTTGAATCGCGGGATTAACCCTCCGCTGATTCTGAACACTTGCCTTCGCCTCATCTAATAATCTTATCCTATGCATACAATACGAAGGACTAATTTCTTTCAAATACTCAAGAGACCAACCAATCACAGATTTATACTTCCTAAGAACGTTCAATAACTCCTCAAGTTGATCATCATCAAGAGAAGAAGATACAATTACCGGATATTTTTCATTGTCTCCAAGAAAGGCATACTTCAAGTGTTCCGGCAAAAGTTTCAACTCCTCTTTCCTCACTTCCATCGGAGAGCTCTCGTTATCCAACGGCAAGTACTTTCTCGTCCACTTGACTTCTTCCACCTTAGATCTTTCCGATTCAAACCTGTCATCACCCAAAGCAAGTAAGTTTTCAAGAAATTCAATACATACCTCGTTGGAGAGTCCGTCAAGCTTCATAGTGGGATAAGTAAGAGATTCCATCAAACATGTCTCAAGAGGATCATTTGACAGGATCAGAGACATGTTCTCTTTCACAATCTCCTCCACCACGTCAATACTATGACAATGCGACTCCATGGGCATCTTCATTACTTTGTCTAAGTTGAAAAGAACTTCTTCTTTGTCCATCCGCAATCTAAGCTCTCCTTTCTGAACATCAATCATAGCTCCAGCAGTAGCAAGGAAAGGTCTCCCCAAGATTAAAGGGATATTATCCTTGTTTTCTTCCATCTCTAGCACAAGAAAGTCCACAGGAAAGACTAGTTTCTCCACTTTGACGAGAACGTCTTCAATTATACCTTTTGGAAAAGTCATCGACCTGTCCGCCAATTGGAGAACCACTGTTGTAGGAGTAAGCTCCCCCAAACCAAGCCTCTGAAAGATGGACAAATGTATCAAATTGATGCTTGCCCCTAGACCGCACAAAGCTCGCCGTGCCGGCCCCTTTCCGATTTCACATAGAATAGTGAATCTCCCCGGATCCTTCATCTTTTGCGGCTGCTTCTTTTGGATGATTGACCTACAATTCTCAGATAAATTCACCATTTCAATTCTGGTTAAGCTCCGCTTCTTTAACAGTATGTCCTTTAGAAATTGGGCATAGTACGGCATCTCCATGATTGCCTCTGAGAAAGGAATGCTTAAGCTTATTTTGTTCATTATCTCTGAAAACTTCTTGAACTTCTCTTCCAATCCCTTCTTCACAAGCTTGTAAGGAAACAGCGGAGGTATCTTTGTTTTGGGAATCCCCCATTCATCACGATCAACCTTCTCCGCTTTCTCCTTTTCGGCTCTCAAATGCTTGGCTCTCTCCCACTTTTTCTCAGCTATTATCTCAGTACTTTGTTCATTCCAAACCACTGGAGTAGCATCAACATCATCGAGAGTGTTCGGAGTGGCAACAGGTAATTTCTGGTGGGGTTCGACTAGGGTTCGACCTGTGGAACAGGTTGAACCATATACGTACTGGTCAAACCTTGCTTCTGGACAATGGCTCTCTTTTTGAATTTGAGGTTCGACCTGGGTTCGGCCTGTGGAACAGGTTGAACCATGGGTACCTAGGTCGAACCGGCCTACTGTACTTCTTCCGCCATCAGGTTCGACTAAGGTTCGACCTGTTTGATAGGTCGAACCATGACCGTCGTGGTTGAACCGTTGCTGTGACAAAACAGAGTGCTCCAAGTGGTGCGGTTCGACCTGGGTTCGACCTGTTGGATAGGTTGAACCAAGATTGGTCTGGTCGAACCGGTGTTCTGAAAAAACAAAGTGCTCCGAGTTGTGGAGTTCGACCAAGGTTCGACCTGTTGGATAGGTCGAACCATCTGTAGTTTGGTCGAACCGATGCTGCAGTTTCTCCTGATCGTGTCCAGTGTGTTGGTTCAACCTCCCCTGTATTATTCGACCTTCAATGTTGGTCGAACCATGTTCGAAACTCGCCCTAGACATGTTCAAATTTGATTCTGGCCTCATAGGTCCCTCGTACTGCGTTCCCGACCTTAATGTGATGGCGTTGCAGGACCTTGGATTCTCAATACTTTGAGATGGGAACTTTCCCTTCTCAAGAGTTTGAGTAAGCTTGGTAACACTTCCTGCCATCTCCCCTATCAGTAATGTAAGGTCCTTCACCTGCTTAGATATAACCTCATGGTTTGCATCGATTTTCTTTTCAAGTTTGGCCTCAAGGCAGTTAACTCTTTCGTCATTCTTAGCCATATACCTGTTTACAGTATCCTCAAGACCCGGTTTCCCTTCTTCCACCTTAGCACCCGGATCAACACCCATCGAAGGTTGAATCGCATTATTCGGATTGCTTCACAAGAATTCTGGCCTCCTAGACTGTTGATAACCACCCGGGGGACCATGATTATTAAAGTTTCCTCGATAGTTCCCTTGGTAATTCCGGTTTCCTTGGTCTGGATACCTAGTCCCTTGAATACTCTGACCCATGGCATAGTGTGCCTCTTCCAACTCCTCTTGGATTGGTCCCTCATTCTTTAACTTCTGCTACATGATTGGTACGCGCTGAGATAATTCGCTGATTTGCTTCTGTTGGGATTCCAGTAGCTTGTTGATATTGGACAAGCTAGAGACGATCTCATCCTCCCTACTTGTTTTAACCATTGCTTGTTCAACCTTAGCTACCTTACCAAGGACATAAGTACCTCTAACTCGATCAGTTGGCCAATCCCTCGAATTCATCGAAATATCTTCAAACAACTTTTCGGCCTCTACGGATGACTTTGTAAGCAATGCTCCATTAGAAGAAGCATCCAATAACACTCTTGAGTCATAGTCCAATCCATTATAGAATATACTGATATATTGATCTTTAGATAGCCCATGTTGAGGACACTTCCTAAGCATGTCCTTGAATCTATCCCATGCTTCATGAAATCTTTCTCCTCCACCCATAGCGAATTGGTTAACGTCTTGCTTCATCTTAAACACCTTTGAAGGTGGCATATACCTCTCCAAGAACCTTAACTTCAGTTCTTCCTAAGTGGTGCACTCAGCTGCGTTGATAGTGTCGTACCAATCTCTCTCCTTCTCAGTAAGCGAGAATTTGAATAAGAGGATCTTCCTAGCATCTTCATGTTCTCCTGCATCTTTTTGAGTACTTGCATAGCCCAAGAACTTATTCAGATGCTGCTGCGGATCCTCGAAAGACCCTCCTGAAAAGGAGTTCCTTTCTATCATGCTAATAAGAGCGGGATGAAGATCGAACGCTGAATTAGTTCCCCTTGCTCCTAGAAGCCCAATATTTCCAGCCCCATTGTTTCTGGATACCTCTCGGATGGCTAGATTATCTAGATTCGCTGCCATGTTGACTGTCTCTACTCCCGAATTAACTTCAGTTGTAGCTTCAATCGTCTGCGAAATCTGCTCGTCAACTTTAACTCCAAAATTCAGAGCTTCAGTTGGATCAATAGTCTTTGCCTTGCTCTTCTTCTTCTTATTCTTCTTCTTTCTTGACGATGCTCCGATTTCAGGATTATAGGGTTCAAGTTCACCTTTCTTTGATCTCGTGAGCATACACCTAAAAAAAACTAGAATTAAAACAGCAAAACAAGTTAAATAGCCCTAACAAACTAGAAATAATAAAAAGATAATTTAAGCCGTCCCCGGCAACGGCGCCAAAAACTTGATGAGCGTTTTCTCAACACACAATTAATCCCCAAGTATGAAGGATATCAATTGTAGTTTCGAAGGTGACCAAGTTTAATATCGAATCCACGGGACGGATAAATAACAATTTAATTACGTTCTAGTAGATTATGACTATTTTGGAAATAAACAGTTGGTTTATAAACTAAGTAACAATTTAAATAGCTAATAAATAACAAGAGCAAGTAAATAATAGTTGTGATCGAATAAGATAATATGTAGTTCATCAGGCCATCCAGTTTTCTTCGTTAATTCGTACTTTCGTGTGTCAATGTCCGACTCTACCTTATGGTTTATGGACGCATCGCTAGACCATGCGAATCTATTCTATAGACATAAATAGATAAGCTTTTGACACGTGTGAGTATCCTCAGAGCAAGACGTATACTTTACCTCCCTTTCTATGTACTATCATAATCAATTATTTCCTGTGCACTTAGTACTCTAACCCGATTTGATCTCCCTTTTTAGGTACTATAAAGTTATACTCTTTATCCTACTTGTTAACCCGAATTCAATTCAATTAATAAACATTCATATAAGACAGTTCTAATAAGACTTCGGAATCCCTTCACTTAGAATTATAACAATAAACCCTGCTCATTAGTGAACACACTCAACCAATAATCATGTTATGCATTTAGACTCTACACAACGATTATTGATGCACAAAACAACTATGAGTATGGATTAAAAACGTGCAATCTTATATAAACTAAACCACAAGTAGTGTTGTACGGAGTATACACACGAAATACAAATTAACTCATGAAACCTTCAAACCCTAGAACTACCGAAGTGGCTCTAGCCCATGATTGATCTAAGAACAATCATGGTTAGATGGACCAATCTTACTTGAGTCTCCAGCTACACCTCTGTCACCACCCTCCGGATGGATTCCTCTTATGATTCACGATCTTAAGCTCTTCGTGTTTGGACGTTCTTCGATGTCTCTTTTTCTTGACTGCATGAGCCTCCTTTTATACTTGTAATCACGTCTCTAGGGCTTGGAATGGGCTTTTCAAGTAATCTCACGTGTTTTGGCCTCAAAAATCCAGATAAGGTAAGTTTCCGCATTTTGGTTCGACCTCGTCAACAGGTCGAACCACTAGCCAACAGGTCGAACCCCAGATCGAACCCTGCTACTGGACACATTCTGCGCTTGGTTCGACCTCTTGCACAGGTCGAACCACTTCCTCACAGGTCGAACCCCAGGTCGAACCACGCTACTGGACAATTTCTGCTCCTGGTTCGACCAACTATCAAGTCGAACCCCCAACATCGTGGTCGAACCCATCTTCTCGCGAACTGGTTCGACCATTGTTCGACCTGATGAACAGGTCGAACCCCTTGAGTCGTGGTCGAACCCTCCTTCTGCTGTTTCAAAATGCTGGTTCGACCTGTAGGAGAGGTCGAACCCTACTCCATCAGGTCGAACCCTACTCTTTCCTTGGCGGTTCGTGTGGTCTCGACTTCGTCTCTTCGATTCTTGGCACTTCCACTCTATTTTCACTATGAAAACCACTTAAATAGCTCCACTAACACCTGATTCATGCTAATTCACAATATATATAGGTTTTCCATCTATTTCAACCTCAAAATGCTCCAAAACTAGCACAAAACCCGATGCCGAACTTGTGAATTTACACACTCATCAAACCCCCAAACTTACATGTTGCTAGTCCAGAGGCAACCAAATCAAACCATAGGAGTCGTGTATAATTCACCAAGATCAAGTACAATATATATCACACATGCAACTTCATTCAATCAAACAAGTATTAATTGCTTCATATATATCACTTATGCAAAATCAATCCAATCACAAACCATTCGGAGTACTAAGTAATTTCGCTCACAAGATAAGTATTTATTCTCTTCCACTCAAGTGCGTGAGGCACTATATAGGTTAATATAAACACTCATATCAATCCATATTCACGCGTAATCATAAGTTTGGCAAAGGTCTCAAAAATCAACTTATAATCAACTCTTCATTAGGATCACGAAGGACTTATTTTTGGGTTATAATGTTGGCTCTTTGGAAAAAGGTAGAAAAATTTGGACTTAGTGACTTAAGACACTAGTAGAGAGTTACCTTGGAGGTTCTCGATTTCTTCTTGTTACAGCAAGTTCTCCTCCAATGTCGTCTCTTGAACTTGTAAAATTCCTGAATTTCCTTCTTTTCATGGCATCAACATCATCTTCTTAAACAATTCGGGTACCGGTTTTAGGCACTACCCTTCTCATATATAGGCCATCAGTTGCTAAGCTTCATGCAATAAGTATAAACAATCGGGGTACCAGTTTCGGGCACTACCCCTAAACAAGATTTAACCATATTATTTTCATCCAACCATTTCTATCCTCCTTTTCTTCTTGCAACACTTACTCTCCTCCAGTCTCTCTACCAAGGATTAGGTTAATCAAGGCTCAAGTAAAGGTTTATAAGGTTATTCACTTCGGCTACCAAAGAAAAAGCTTTAACGGCTCAACAGGGCATCCAAAGATTAATAAGATCATTAGGAAGGATAAATTTGGCTAAGTAGCTTAATCACAAAATAATGGCCTAAGATCATGTCCTAGCAATTTGTCAATCATAAGTCTCACACAAGACTCCAAGCCAAGTTCTAGAATACGTTCATATGAATGATCCTCTCAAGAATAAAATAATCATGATCAAGCATGATTAAAAAGCTCAAATCCTCACATAGGTAATCCTAGTACTCCTCATAGCACATAATTAAGATCAATTCCACAAGAACTCAATATACTTATCAACTAAACATGCTTTTCATCAATAGAAATTAACACATGAACATATGAATGCACAAAAATCAATAAGCTTATACCCAATTAATCATACAAGATATCACTTATACATTCCACTCACGCATGAATCACACCCCAACCTAAAGATAAAAGGAAAAATAATAGAATCAAGATGAACCGGAGGAAACTAAAAAAAACCTGAAAGACTACTCCTCCGGAGCATCATCACCCTCATCATCATCATCCTCATCATCAAGCCTCCGCTCCATAATCCGGTGTAGATCACCGATGTGCCTATCCAAATAATTAACTCGATCACCCAACCTACCAACTTTCTCATTCAAGGCCGTATACTTCTCATTCAGCGTAGCATAGTTGGCGTTGGCGAGTGCGAGCTGCCGGTTTGTCTCCTGCTGGCTAGCAATGATTGCGACCAGCTGCTCCTGAATAAGGCAGAGCTGCTCCCGTGTATCATTCGGGACAGGCCACTGCTGACGCGGTGCTGGCTCATACTGAGGTGCGTCGTGCTGCTCTTCTTCCGGAATCTCCATCTTTGGCTGCTCATCTTCCTGATGCTTGACCTCGGGCTGCTGTGGCCACTGTAGTGGCTGGTGCGGTGGTGGATGGTACTCTCCCTGTTCCACAATTTGCTGTAGCTCCTCCAACCTAACTTCGGCACACAACCTAGCCACGACTCTCCAATCCCTATTGATCTTCACAGTCACGGACACAGTCACGGACAGAGCAGTGTGTCCTAGGGAGTTCATCAACAAGTTCCTCGCCTCCCAGACAGTGGTCATTTTGCTCATGTCAAAGAAAAACATAAAGTCGAATGGCTTTAGTCCTCTCGTGAAGAACCAATAACCATCTCTAAAGTGTGCAAATCCTCCCTTTACACATGTGAGCATCACCAAGTCGGGCTCTCCTCTAACAGGTGAAATGTTGGTGAAGTCCATATTGTAGTGCTCAGCTACAATCGTCAGTAACCCTCCAATGTTCACCTTCTGAAATCCAATGGCCCTGAAGCGATATAGCTGCGCGATGAAATATGTTCCCACATTGAACTTCACCCCATTCATCATACACCATAAGGCATAAAGTTCTCATCTAGACACACAGCCTCCCTCCGAACGAGCAAATAATTTATTTTCGAGCACTCGATCTATATATTTCAACACCGGATTCTCGATCGAGGTCGCATGAGCCTGCCTAATCTTATAGTCTCGGATCTTCCCGGTTATCTCCCTCCAAAACCTATTAGCGTTGAAGTGTCCATTCTACGCTCGAGAAATCTGTAGAGGCGTCTGAAAATGCTGATTAAAATCCTCAGCCGTCCATCTCCTTTGGACTCCTCCTAACTGAAATGAGCACTGATACGGGTAGCCAAGTGGGTCCTTTTCCATCTCAAATGAGCACACTACCTCCGCTGTAACGTGGAAGTAAGTCGGCTTCTTCAACTCTATAAATCTGCGGATTCCCGCTCGATTGAACAACATCGTCATATCATCCCTAATGCTCATAAGTATCATGGCCTCATCATCTTGGTATCTTGTCCGAGCTATCTTGTGTGAGACATCTTCCCACTTTTCTTTAATCTCGTCCTAGTTTTGCATTAGAATTTTAAAGTTTTTGGGTAAACGCTCTTGTAGCCTTAGCTTCCTCGTCACTATGTCCACATTCGAGGGCCTGTCTTGCCTCTTCTTCGATCTTGCTTCATCCACCTTACCTTTCCTTTTATTTGATCCTTGTCCCTTTCCTGAAAATAACTATTTCAACACAACCAACAAGACAAGAATACAAGTATATGACTAGCATATCCTATACTCTACTCAAGACTTCAAGCATCCATACTTAATCAACTCCAACTATTATCTCAACACCACTTGCTCATTCACATGCTCAAAACATCATCCATCACACTCTCTTTAATCTTCAATTCATAAACAACAAGCATGCATCAACCAATTCAAGCCATTCAACATAAATTTCAACAATTGAACTTCATGAATAATTCAAACTATCAACAATTCAAACCTAGTTAACATGCTCATTCCTCTAGATGCATCATATCCTTGATCAATCCACACAAAACTCAAGTTCTATCCATAATCAAGCAATCTCAAACCAATAAACATGAATTCATATGAATCAACTCCACACTATCAATTATCACCATGAATTTCAACCAAAACCAACATCAATCAACTTACCCATGATAAATTTCTTGCAATAAACTTCAATCCTAAGGTAATTGAGTCGAAAGAACATACCTTTCATCTTGCCCATGGTTAAAAATCGATAATTTGCACACAACACTAAAACACGTGACTGAAGCCCTAATTCGCGACGTGAATCGCCCAAATCTGTGCCCAATTCAAGAATTAAGAGTGTAATATTATGTAATCGGTGCAAAATCAAGTGTAACTGACGAATTTGTGCAAGGGTGTTACGGTTCGGGGAAGGTTCGAGGTTTGGTGAACAAAAAAAATAATCAAACCCTTCTAAAAACTCAACTTAAAACGCTTACCTGACGGGGTTCGACCTCGAGTTTGACCTATGGAACAGGTCGAACCTCGAGTGACGAGGTCGAACCTATCTTCTGGACAACTTTTCTTTTGGGTTCGACCTAGGTTCGACCTTCTGAACAGGTCGAACCACTCTTGTGACAGGTCGAACCTACCTTCTGGACAATTACTCCTCGTGGTTCGACCTGGGTTCGACCTTCTAAACAGGTCGAACCATGAATGTCGTGGTCGAACCTATCACCTGAAAAACAGAGTGCTCTGAATGGACTGGTTCGACCTCAGGTTCGACCTTCTGATCAGGTCGAACCATAACGGCTCAGGTCGAACCACTCTACTGTAAGATTTAAGTCCCGGGTTAGACCTTGGTTCGACCAGTTAGACAGGTCGAACCTAGAATAATCAGGTCGAACCTCCTCACTGGATGATTTTCTTCGTCGGTTCGACTTTCTCTGCTCGGTTCGACCTCTTGGCACTGGTCGAACCTCTCCTGGCTTTGGTCGAACCACCCTTTTAAGCTTCCAAACTGAGTTTTCTTCAATCCCTATACACTTCAAACTTCAATACGAATCATTAGGTACCAACTAGAGCACAACTTCATCCAAAATTTGTTCCACAAAATATCATTCCTGAGTAACTCCATAAAAGAAAACACAATCAAAACCAACTAACATTAGGCAAGTTGTAAAAAATCGTCATATCAAAATCGATTAAAATTTTAATATCGCGCAAAAACCAACTCCCCTAACAAACATCACAAAGAAAAGATTATACTATCGGTGCTTATCAAGGTAAGTACATCACACCCCCCCAAACTTAGTAGAAACTATAGTTGAAACTAAGTTTGCAAAGAGATGTAATTGCCGATAAGTAAGCACGTCACATATAAAAATTTCTTACTCACAAGAATGAAATAAAGTATTAAAATGGGAGGGAAAGCCCCCAACAGGCGCTCATGTTTAACGTCGGAGAGTCACGACGGTACCAAATCAGATCAAGGTATCCACAAAGATGACACAAACATCATCCGGCGACCTATAATGCTTCAAGCGATGTCCATTCGCCGTAAAAATATCTCCATCCTTGTCAATAAGCTCAAAACTCCCCCCTCCTAAGACTCGATGAATCATGAACGGTCCCGTCCACTTCGATTTCAACTTGCCTGCAAAAAGCTTTAAACGAGAGTTAAAAAGTAATACCTTATCTCCTTGCTTGAACTCCTTGTACGAGATCTTCGAATCATGCCACCTCTTAATCCTTTCCTTATAGATCTCTGAATTCTTGTAAGCACGACTCCGAAACTCATCCAAAAGTTTGATGTGAGTAATCCTCAACTCCTTCACATCCTTGAGAGTCAAGTTCAAACTTCGCAAAGCCCAAAACACTTCGTGTTGAATTTCTACAGGTAAGTGGCACGGCTTCCCATAGACAATCTGATACGGTGACATATCTAACATCATCTTGTACGCGGTTCGAAACCCCCACACGACATCATCGAGCTTCAAAGCCCAATCCTTTCTATTGGTTCCGACCACCTTCTCCAAAATCTGTTTAACTTGACGGTTATAGACCTCCGCTTGCCCATTCGCTTGAGGATGATAGGGTGTAGTGACCCTATGCTTAACACCATACCCTTTAAGCACCTTCTCAAGAAATTTATTTACGAAATACGTGCCTCCATCACTAACAAGTGCTCTAGGGACTCCAAAACGGGCAAAGATATGCTTCTTCAATAAAGATATAACAGTTTTCGAATCATTCAAGCAAGTAGGAATCGCTTCCACCCACTTAGAAACATAATCCACCGCAAGTAGAATATAGAGAAATCCATTCGATGGGGGAAAAGGCCCCATAAAATCGATTTCCCACACATCAAAAATCTCGACCACTATGCTTGGCTGAAGCGGCATCTCGTCTCTCCTACCAATGTTCCCCATGCGTTGACACCTATCACACGACGCCACATAGGTCTCACAATCCTTGAACAAGGTAGGCCAATAAAGAGCGGACTGAAGTACCTTGGCTGCTGTCTTTTGAGCGCCGAAGTGCCCCCCGTTAGGTTGTGCATGGCAAAACTCGAGAACACTCTCCATCTCCATCTCGGGCACACACCTACGGATGATAGAATCCGTACAAATTTTGTACACAAACGGATCATACCATATGAAAGTCTCAACATCCCTTTTGAATTTAGCAAGTTGATATCGGTTGAGATCCCTTGGAATTTCTCCCACAGCAATATAATTAACATAATCCGCATACCATGGATCAACTCCCTGCGCAGCAACCACACACGCTCGCTCAGCCCCTTCAACAAACACGGCCATGATCTTTTCATCCAGGAACATTTCCTCAATATACTTGAAAGAATTATCACAATGTTCCCTAGTCTCCAACCTCGAGAGGTGATCCGCTAACACATTATCAGAACCTTTATTATCCCGGATCTCCATGTCAAACTCTTGAAGTAGAAGAATCCACCTTATGATCATAGACTTCGTCTCCTTCTTTTCCATCAAGTATCGAATCACAGAATGATCCGTGTACACTATAGTCTTCATGCAAACCAAATACTAACGAAAATTATCGAATGCGTACACAACAGCCAAAAACTCAATTTCAATCACCGTGTAATTCTTTTGTGCCACATCGAAAGTCTTACTTGCATAGTAAATGGCGCAGAACTTCTTTTCCTTTAGCTGCCCAAGCACCACTCCAAGTGCTACATCACTTGCATCACACATTAGTACAAACGGTTGAGTCCAATCCGGTGTGATCAAGATAGGTGCAGTGATAACCGCCTCCTTTAAAACTTGAAAAGCTGTTAGACATTCATCATCAAACACAAAAGGAACATCTTTTCAAGTAAGTGAGATAAGGGCTTAGAGTATTTTGAGAAGTCTTTTATGAATCTCTTGTAAAAACCGACGTGTCCAAGGAAGGACCGCACTCCTCTTTCATTGGTCGGTGGTGGAAGCTTCTCAATCGCCACCACTTTAGCACGATCTACCTGCAACCCTTTAGCCGAGACATGATGCCCAAGAACAATCCCATCCTTCACCATGAAATGGCACTTCTCCCAATTCAAGACAAGATTAGTCACTTGGCATCTCTTCAAAACAGTAGCTAGGTTAGACAAACAAATATCAAAGGAGGAACCAAAAACAGAAAAATCATCCATGAACACCTCCATGATCTTCTCTATCAACCCATCGAATATTGCCATCATGCATCTCTGAAAAGTAGCAGGAGCATTACATAACCCAAATGGCATTTTCCGAAAAAGCAAAGGTCCCGTAGGGGCAAGTAAAAGTGGTCTTTTCTTGATCCTCGAGGGCAATCATGATTTGGTTGTACCCCGAGTATCCATCCAAGAAATAATAAAACTCATACCCTGCAAGACGATCTAACATTTGATCCATGAAAGGAAGGGAAAAATGATCCTTACACGTGTTCTCATTCAACTTCCTATAATCAACACACGTACGACATCCCGTAGGAATCCTTGTGGCTATCGCTTCTCCATCCTCAGCTTTTACTACAATCATACCCTCCTTTTTAGCAACTACATGCATTGGACTCACATGGGGACTATCACTAATAGGATATATGATTCCGGCATCTAACCACGTAAGGATTTGCTTCCTAATTACCTCTTGAATCGCGGGATTAACCCTCCGCTGATTCTGAACACTTGCCTTTGCCTCGTCTAATAATCTTATCCTATGCATACAATACGAAGGACTAATTCCTTTCAAATCCTCAAGAGACCAACCAATCGCAGATTTATACTTCCTAAGAACGTTCAATAACTCCTCAAGTTGATCATCATCAAGAGAAGAAGATACAATTACCGGATATTTTTCATTGTCGCCAAGAAAGGCGTACTTCAAGTGTTTCGGCAAAAGTTTCAACTCCTCTTTCCTCACTTCCATCGGAGAGCTCTCGTTATCCAACGGCAAGTACTTTCTCGTCCACTTGACTTCTTCCACCTTAGTTCTTTCCGATTCAAACCTGTCATCACCCAAAGCAAGTAAGTTTTCAAGAAATTCAATACATACCTCGTTGGATAGTCCGTCAAGCTTCATAGTGGGATAAGTAAGAGATTCCATCAAACATGTCTCAAGAGGATCATTTGACAGGATCAGAGACATGCCCTCTTTCACAATCTCCTCCACCACGTCAATACTATGACAATGCGACTCCATGGGCATCTTCATTGCTTTGTCTAAGTTGAAAAGAACTTCTTCTTTGTCCATCCGCAATCTAAGCTCTCCTTTCTGAACATCAATCATAGCTCCAACAGTAGCAAGGAAAGGTCTCCCCAAAATTAAAGGGATATTATCCTTGTCTTCTTCCATCTCTAGCACAAGAAAGTCCACAGGAAAGACTAGCTTCTCCACTTTGACGAGAACGTCTTCAATTATACCTTTTAGAAAAGTCATCAACCTGTCCGCCAATTGGAGAACCACTGTTGTAGGAGTTAGCTTCCCAAAACCAAGCCTCTGAAAGATGGACAAAGGCATCAAATTGATGCTTGCCCCTAGGTCGCACAAAGCTCGCCATGCCGGCCCCTTTCCGATTTCACATAGAATAGTGAAGCTCCCCGGATCTTTCATCTTTTGCGGCAGCTTCTTTTGGATGATTGAGCTGCAATTCTAAAATAAATTCACCATTTCAATTCCGGTTAAGCTCCGCTTCTTTAACAATATGTCCTTTAGAAATCGGGCATAGTACGACATCTCCATGATTGCCTCTGAGAAAGGAATGCTCAAGCTTATTTTGTTCATTATCTCTGAAAACTTATTGAACTTCTCTTCCAATCCCTTCTTCACAAGCTTGTAAGGAAACGGCGGAGGTATCTTTGTTTTGGGAATCCCTCATTCATCACGATCAACCTTCTCCGCTTTCTCCTTTTTGGCTCTCAAACGCTTGGCTCTCTCCCACTTTTTCTCAGCTATTATCTCAGTACTTTGTTCATTCCGAACTACTGGAGTAGCATCAACATCATGAAGAGTGTTCGGAGTGGCAACAGGCAATTTTTGGTGGGGTTCGACTAGGGTTCGACCTGTGGAACAGGTCGAACCATATACATACTAGTCGAACCTTGCTTCTGGACAACGGCTCTCTTTTTGAATTTGAGGTTCGACCTGGGTTCGACCTGTGGAACAGGTCGAACCATGGGTACCTAGGTCGAACTGGCTTACTGTACTTCTTCCGCCATCAGGTTCGACCAAGGTTTGACCTGTTTGATAGGTCGAACCATGATCGTCGTGGTCGAACCGTTGCTGTGACAAAAAAGAGTGCTCCAAGTGGTGCGGTTCGATCTGGGTTCGACCTTTGGATAGGTTAAACTAAGATTGGTTTGGTCAAACCGGTGTTCTAGAAAAACAGAGTGCTCCGAGTTGTGGGGTTCGACCAAGGTTCGACCTGTTGGATAGGTCGAACCATCTGTAGTTTGGTCGAACCGATGCTGCAGTCTCTCCTGATCGTGTCCAGTGTGTTGGTTCAACCTCCCCTGTATTATTCGACCTTCAATGTTGGTCGAACCATGTTCGAAACTCGCCCTAGACATGTCCAAATTCGATTCCGGCCTCATAGGTCCCTCGTACTGCGTTCCCGACCTTAATGTGATGGCGTTGCAGGACCTCGAATTCTCAATACTTTGAGATAGGAACTTCCCCTTCTCAAGAGTTTGAGTAAGCTTGTTAACACTTCCTGCCATCTCACCCATCAGTAATGTAAGGTCTTTCACCTGCTTAGATATAACCTCATGGTTTGCATCGATTTTCTTTTCAAGTTTGGCCTCTAGGCGGTTAACTCTTTCATCATTCTTAGCCATATACCTGTTTACAGTATCCTCAAGACCCGGTTTTCCTTCTTCCACCTTAGCACCCGGATCAACACCCATCGGAGGTTGAATCGCATTATTCGGATTGCTCCATGAGAATTCTAGCCTCCTAGGCTGTTGATAACCACCCGGGGGACCACGATTATTAAAGTTTCCTCGATAGTTCCCTTGGTAATTCCGGTTTCCTTGGTCTGGATACCTAGTCCCTTGAATACTTTGACCCATGGCATAGTGTGCCTCTTCCAACTCCTCTTGGATTGGTCCCTCATTCTTTAACTCCTGCTGCATGATTGGTACACGCTGAGATAATTCGTTGATTTGCTTCTGTTGGGATTCCAGTAGCTTGTTGATATTGGACAAGCTAGAGACGATCTCATCCTCTCTACTTGTTTTAACCATCGCTTGTTCAACCTTAGCTACCTTACCAAGGACATAAGTACCTCTAACTCGATAATTCATCGAAATATCTTCAAATAACTTTTCGTCCTCTACGGATGACTTTGTAAGTAATGCTCCATTAGAAGAAGCATCCAATAACACTCTTGAGTCACAGTCCAATCCATTGTAGAATATACTGATATATTGAGCTTTAGATAGCCCATGTTGAGGACACTTCCTAAGCATGTCCTTGAATCTATCCCATGCTTCATGAAATTTTTCTCCTCCACCCATAGCGAATTGGTTAATGTCTTGCTTCATCTTAAACACCTTTGAAGGTGGCATATACCTCTTCAAGAACCTTAACTTCAGTTGCTCCCAAATGGTGCACTCAGCTGCGTTGATAGTGTCGTACCAATCTCTCACCTTCTCAGTAAGCGAGAATTTGAACAAGAGGATCTTCCTAGCATCTTCATGTTCTCCTGCGTCTTTTTGAGTACTTGCATAGCCCAAGAACTTGTTCAGATGCTGCTGCGGATCCTCGAAAGACCCTCCTGAAAAGGAGTTTCTTTCTATCATGCTAATAAGAGCGGGATGAAGATCGAACGCTGAATTAGTTCCCCTTGCTCCTAGAAGCCCAAAATTTCCAGCCCCATTGTTTCTGAATACCTCTCGGATGGCTAGATTATCCGGATTCACTGCCATGTTTAATGTCTCTACTCCCGAATTAACTTCAGTTGTAGCTTCAATCGTCTGTGAAATCTGCTCGTCAACTTCAACTCCAAAATTCAGAGCTTCAGTTGGATTAATAGTCTTTGCCTTGCTCTTCTTCTTCTTCTTCTTTCTTGACGACGCTCCAATTTCAGGATTATAGGGTTCAAGTTCACCTTTCTTTGATCTCGTGAGCATACACCTAAAAAGAACTTGAATTAAAACAGCAAAACAAGTTAAATAGCCCTAACAAACTAGAAATAACAAAAAGATATTTTAAGCCGTCCCCGGCAACGGTGCCAAAAACTTGATGAGCATTTTCTCAACACACAATTAATCCCCAAGTATGAAGGATATCAATTGTAGTTTCGAATGTGACCAAGTTAAATATCGAATCCACGGGACGGATAAATATCAATTTAATTACGTTCTAGTAGATTATGACTACTTTGGAAATAAACAGTTGGTTTATAAACTAAGTAACAATTTAAATAGCTAATAAATAACAAGAGCAAGTAAATAATAGTTGTGATCGAATAAGATAATAAGTAGTTCATCAGGCCATCCAGTTTCCTTCGTTAATTCGTACTTTTGTGTGTCGATGTCCGACTCTGCCTTGTGGTTTATGGACGCATCGCTAGACCATGTGAATCTATTCTATAGACACAAATAGATAAGCTTTTGACACGTGTGAGTATCCTCAGAGCAAGACGTATACTTTACCTCCCTTTTTAGGTACTATCATAATCAATTATTTCCTGTGCACTTAGTACTCTAACCCGATTTAATCTCTCTTTTTAGGTACTATAAAGTTATACTCTTTATCCTACTTGTTAACCCGAATTCAATTCAATTAACAAACATTCATATAAGACAGTTCTAATAAGACTTCGGAATCCCTTCACTTAGAATTATAACAATAAACCCTGCTCATTAGTGAACGCACTCAACCAATAATCATGTTATGCATTCAGACTCTACACAACGATTATTGATGCACAAAACAACTATGAGTATGGATTAAAAACGTGCAATCTTATATAAACTAAATCACAAATAGTGTTGTACGGAGTATACACACGAAATACAAATTAACTCATGAAACCTTCATAACCCTAGAACTACCGAAGTGGCTCTAGCCCATGATTGATCTAAGAACAATCATGGTTAGATGGACCAATCTTACTTGAGTCTCCAGCTACACCTCTGTCACCACCCTCCGGATGAACTCCTCTTATGATTCACGATCTTAAGCTCTTCGTGCTTGGACGTTCTTCAATGTCTCTTTTTCTTGACTGCATGAGCCTCCTTTTATACTTGTAATCACGTCTCTAGGGCTTGGAATGGGCTTTTCAAGTGATCTCACGTGTTTTGGCCTTGAAAATTTGGATAAGGTAAGTTTCTGCATTTTGGTTCGACCTCGTCAACAGGTCGAACCACTGGCCAACAGGTCAAACCCCAGATCGAACCCTGCTACTGGACACATTCTGCGCTTGGTTCGACCTCTTGCACAGGTCGAACCACTTCTTCACAGGTCGAACCTCAGGTCGAACCACGCTACTGGACAATTTCTGCTCCTGGTTCGATCAACTATCAGGTCGAACCCCCAACGTCGTGGTCGAACCCATCTTCTCGCGAACTGGTTCGACCATGGTTCGACCTGATAAACAAGTCGAACCCCTAGAGTCGTGGTCGAACCCTCCTTCTGCTGTTTCACAATGCTGGTTCGACCTGTAGGAGAGGTCGAACCCTACTCCATCAGGTCGAACCCTACTCTTTCTTTGGCGGTTCGCGTGGTCTCGACTTCGTCTATTCGATTCTTGGCACTTCCACTCTATTTTTGCTATGAAAACCACTTAAATAGCTCTACTAACACCTGATTCATGCTAATTCACAATATATATAAGTTTTTCACCTATTTCAACCTCAAAACGCTCCAAAACTAGCACAAAACCCGATGCCAGACTTGTGAATTTACACACTCATCATGTACCATAATTTGATAAGACATGGGAGTATAACTTTCGAAAAATGAGGGATTTGGGGCACGATGTCCATGGGACACGCAAGTTTTAGCATTCATTAAATAATTTAATTGAACATTTATCACTTTTCTTTTATCAAATATCACATTTTATTAAAAATATTATCATTTTTTATTCGTCCATTTTCATTGAATAATTTAATTTGATATTGATCATTTTTTTTTATCAGATATTACTTTTCTATTTAAAATGTTATCACTTTTTATTCGTTATATAAAATTTTCATTAAATAGGTTATTGGAATGTGTATATCACTTTTCATTAATCAAGTATCACTTTTAATAAAAAAAATGTTATCACTTTTTGTCTTTATTACAAATTATTCATTAAATAATTTGATTAGTCGTGTATCACTTTTTCATGTTTATATATTGTTTTTTATAAAAATATTATCACTTTTGATTTATAAAATTTTTATGAAATAACTCAATAATAAATGTATCATTTTTTATTTTCTTTTGTAAGTACCACTTATAATTTTTCCACTTCACTTTAATATTGTGATTTTAAACATTAAAAAAATAATTAATTTTAAAATGTATAAAGAAAGAGGAAAAAGATATCACCTTAATTAATTAATTGCTTAAAAGATTACACGAATAATTCCAATATGTGAATATGTGAGCGAGAAGATTGAATTAATGACCAGCTTTGGCCGCTATTTTTTTATTTATTTAATACTTTACTAATTAATTGATGGATATTCCCACCTCACGAAATTCGTGTAAGATGATATCACACCAGACTAATTTTTTCTTAAATATTTCTTAATGAATTTGATTTTTTTCAATAATATATTCTAAACCCAAGTCTTCTTTTCAAAAAAAAATATTCATATTTATTTGCTAAATATCTCAAACACATCTAGAACTACACATATAATTTTCAATAGGTTTAAAGTTAAACAAGTACCGAGAACTATAATTATTAGAGATAACATATATCAATTTTAAGATTTTATTATTCATATAAATGATAACCGATATCAATTTTAAGAGTTATTTTAAGATTTTATTACCCATATAAATGATAACCGATATCAATTTTAGGAGTCATAACTCGTATCCATATAAATGTTTACCAACACAACCTATTCTAAATATTCATTATGATACCATCCTAAAATTGATTTATTAGTAGCTAAGTTACACGTATATCTGTTAATAATAATTACATACTTCCTCCGTTCCGTCCTTATAATTATGTTTGCTTTTTGCACGGGGATTAATGAATATAGTATTTTAATATGTGTTAATGTGAGAGAAATAATAATTTAATGTAAAGTGGATAGGTGTATTAGTGGGATGTGTGGGCCCATGGAGAGAGAAGTAATTAATTTATGTGGGTCCCATATCCTAAAAAGAGAAATGTAACTATTAGGATGAGACGCCCAAAATAGAAATAAGTAACCATTAGGATGGGACGAATGGAGTATATTTATACCTCAACTATTAATTGAACAGACTGTAGCTAAAAATACCCATATAATATTTATAGTTAATTAGCATATAACCCATTGCAAATTAAATATATGAAAAAAATTTGCTAATTATACTATTCACCGGGTACAAGACTTTTAAAAACGTATACTGTAAATAATAATTAATATTATTTATTTAACTTAAATCCACATATGAAAGATAGTGGATAAGAGAGTGGGGAGTTAATGAAACGGTTTATTAACTCCTGTCTCCTTGGAAATTAAAGATATTGCGCCACACAGTTATCTCAAAGGTTGAAATACGTTGTAGTACGCATACGAACGTTGAGCATTTTCTCTCTCGGAATTTTTTTCTCCCAAAATCACAATGCAATTCCAGTTAATCTTATTTAACATATTATTACCAATATCGAAAACTAAAATCTTTCAACCCCGTGTTGAAAGTTTGATCTAGAGATCACGATTTAACAACGTGAGTACCAATAGTTTTGTACATGTTCTTTCACTGCGACACAATCCTACGGTGAGAGGTAAGAGATTTCTCTCTAAGTACGCTTAGGGTATATGCTTTAGGAACGTGAGTTCTCCAACATTGGTATATGAGCCAATGATTGGTACTCCATTTTTCTTTGTCTCTAAAATCATGGGTTTAAAATTTTTCTGTCTTTATAATTTAATGCCCTCGCATGATTCATGTTTAGTGTTATATGATAGTTGTATTATGTGACATTGATGGGTCATTAATGTGATTTTGAGGCAGATTACTTTATTTCCAGTGGATATGTGTATATGACATTGTGATTCACCATGGAGACTTGAGGGTGTTACTTTTCGTTATTTTTTCTTGCATGTAAAAGCATATTTTGTTTATGCCACTGTATAGGCCTTGTCGAGAGGAGTCCGTCAGTATTTTGCCTTCTAAAACCCAAGTTATAATTTTTTGAAGTTTTTCCCAAATTTTGGCCAAATTTGCAAAGTTTCAAAAAATTGTGAGGTCTTTTTTAAAAATTTAGAGAAAGTTCAGGGACCTTTCTATAATTAAAATATAACTGGCTCTGAATTGGGTCAAACCGGGTCTGACCAAGCTGAACTGGATCAAACCAGGCAGGTCAACCCGGGACCGCAGCCCACCGGAGGAAAGGCGATCGGAGGTGGCGCGTGAAGGTCACGCTTCGGCAGCGGCGTGTGACGCCCATGCGCCGGTAGCCGGTGACTTTGATGGTGGCGCGTGGGGTTCATGCACCGACCAACATCTTCTCCGGCGACAGCGTGTGTGATACACGCGCCGGCTAGTAACCTTCCAGCAGCAAGCGCATGACGGCGCGTGAGAGCACGTCCGGGTGCGTGGATGTCGCATGACGGCGCGTGGTGGCACCTGAGGTCATTTTCCAGTGAATGTTCGATGTAGTCTGATGTGTTTCGACCCGTGGAGCCCAATGGTGATGTTTTCAAAAGTGTTTGACGTCATCTTTAATGTGTATTTGTATTTTTACTTCATATTATGACATATTTGTTGAATACAAACCTATGGGGTGGTTATTTGGTTACAATTTTTGAAGAATATGCACCTTAATATGTCATTTGATTCTAAATTCATGATTTTAAGCGTTGTTAGAATTGTTCAAACTCCTATATCCTATGAAAGTGGGAGCCAAAGTGAGTTGGACTGATTCACTTGTTAATATGCCTATTGCATCTTGAAAATTTGTTTCCATATGCATTAAATAGAGAGGAAATTCATGTGATATAGTTTGACTAATACTGGTATGTTTGTTTTTGGTTGCTCGTTTTCTCAGAGGCATGTCAGGACAGGGAGCAATTACAGAGGAAGACATTAGGACTAAGGATGAAGTCCTCCATGAATTCTTGAATTATAAAATAAAGCCAACACACAACATAAGGGACCACGCATTGGTTTTGATTGAACTCTATAACTAGATGATGCATTTAATTTATAGCAAAACGATTCCAAGTAATGTGTATTTTTAAATTACTAGTCCTCAAACCTGGCGAACACTTTGCCTCCATACCTTAAAAAGGTTTTTTGGGCTAAGTGGGAGACTTACCAAGTAAAACCTAATGATTATTTCACTATGCTTGATTTGGTCGATGCTTCAGTAGCAGAAGATGGACACAGACACTGAGATCAACCTACTTGAGGATGGGAAGGATTCGACGTTCTGATTTTTTGGGACTGAGTATTCGGGAAAACGTCAGATAAAGAATCCTCATATAGATCCTCAAGGGCGAGCTATCTTTAGTGTGAGGACTAAAGAATTTGATTGGGAATGCTATTTTAAATCTAGTGATAAATTAAGAGATGCAATCAATATTTATCTCTAGTTTATTTCCATTATATTTCTAATTGGAAACTTAGGGAGTTCATTAGAATTTTATGTTCATGACTTGTCAGACTTCGTGTTTTTGCTATTGTGGATGGTTGTTTAAGTTCTGTTTATAAGTGGCTGTTCAATGTTATTTGATTAATTACTTGAACAATGTATTTTTTACGTTTTGAAGCAAGAATCTAGTATCATAACGCAAGATGAGATTGATGATTAATAGTCTCCGAGCTATTTTTCGAGATCAAGTCTTGTATTAATTATTGAGATGTCTCTGTTTGACTTAACGTAAAACTTAATAAAACATTATTAACATACTGAATCACTTTAATCTCTAATAAAGATCATGACATCGAAATCTATTGCCGCTGAGTTGAACAAATGTGAGAAACTCAATGGTGACAATTATGACACATGGCGTCGTAATATATTGTACATATTGGATGAACAAGATGCATTTGATGCTATAAACCAAGTGATGGCTGATCTAGGTGCGAGAATTGGAAATCAAGGGAGAGGTGACCAAGAAGTATACCAGGCATGGAAAAAGAAAAATTCCATTACACGAGGTATTCTTGTAAGCTCAGTAATCGATGTGATGATTCATGAATGTAAGCAAAATCCCACCGCACATGATATCTGAGTGTATCTGTATGGAAAGTATGGTGGTACATCGGTTACAAGGATTAGACAGTTGACTATTAAGTGCGATACTTACAAAAGAAACCAAATTATAATATTAGATAATATCTCAGAGAGATGTCTAATATGATCATTGAACTTAAGACTGCCGATCATATACTCGCTGATGAACAGCAAATCCAAGCCCTGATCTGCTTTTTACCTGATTGTTGGGAACATCTCAATGTCAACTTGACTCAAAATAAAAATATTAAAACTTTCAATGATGCTGCTTGTCATGTTGAGTTAGAAGATGAGAGGCTCGGAGCCTCAAAGCCTTCTTCAGGGGCCTTCTATACTGGTTCTATTTCCAAGAGAGCTTCGGGTTTCAAAAGGAAAAGGAATTGGAAGAAGGGAAAGAATGGAAGACGATCTGGTAGTGGTAATGGTAAGCTTGACAATAATCCAACCACAAAAACTGATGAACGGAAAAGGAAAAACAAGCGTGACAGAAAGAATATGGAAGATAAAACCAAGATGCCATGTACAATTGTAGTTAGCTTTGTCATTATGCTCGTGAATGCCCTGAGCCCAAGATAGACAAGTTAGATTCATCTTATTCTGTTTTGTGTGAAATTAATGTCTCGAGTTTTTTTTTAGTTTGATTCTTATCCATTGTGGATTATAGACTCAAGAGCAACATACCATGTGACGAGAGATGCAGGAGCTTTTGTAGATTTTCGCAGTGTTTCGAAGGGGACTAGGTGGATATATGTAGGAAACAATGCATGAGTCAAAGTCAAAGGACTTGGGACTTGCAAACTGGACCTTGACAATGGTCGGGGCTTTATTCGACATGATATTCTCTCTGCTCTAGAGATCACGTGAAATCTACTTTCAGTTTCAGTTCTACTTAGTTTGGGTTATGATGTATTATTTACTAAATGCATTGTGGTAATTAGCATTGATGATACTTGTTATACGTCTGGACATATGACTGATGGCTTTATGATTTTAAATTGTAATAGAATGACATTTAGTTATTATGATAATTATTTATATTCAGTATATGCTTGTTCTTCTAGCCTAGAGCAAGGCCTTATACTCGCTCTCAAGTGAAACTTGATCCCCCAAGGGATCCATTGGATTCCATGAATATTCCAGTTATTATAAAACTAAGAGAACAACAAAATGACTAAATTCAGAGCAAACTTTTAGTTTTATTTTCTTATTTATATGGCCATCTGTCGGCCTTATATCTTTGGACCACCTGTTGGGTTCTTTTAAGGCTTTGCCTTTCTTCCAACATCTCTATTGTGCTCATTTCTTTTTATTTTATAATATTGCCTATTTAACTAAATACTTGTTCTTCTAGTAATGCAAATGTGAATGATGATATTTGGATGCTAGTTTAGGTCATATTGGGCAAGATAAGATAAATAGACTTGTGAAAGAATGATTATTGAATTTTTCTTCTAAAGTCGAATTATCCAAATGCGAACACTGTCTTGCTGACAAAATGACTAGAAAACCTTTTGGTAAAGTGATGCGCGTTTTCTTTGCATGCAAAATTAATCTCCAAGTATTAAGGATATAAGTTGCAGCTTAAGCAAGCGACCAAGTTAAATATCGAACCCAAAGGACGACGTATTATCAATTTAATTATTTACTAAATTAATTAAGACGAAAGGCAATAAGAGTTGCGAAATTAATTATCAACTAAAATACTAAAATTAAATAACAAATAAAATAAAATAGCACTAGAAGAATACGAAAGTGGATCAAGTACGAGAATATGTAGCTCTAGGGTAATCCAGTTTTACTACTTAACTTCCCTCTCAAGTGCAGGCCGACTCTACCTTATGGACTATGGATGCATCACTAAACCATGCAAATCTACTCTATAGACACAAGTAAATATGCGTGTAACACGTGTGAATAACCTTGAAGCAAGAGATGTAATTTTACCCCTCTTTCTAGATACTATCAACATCAATTATTTCCCACCTCTGGAATCTAACCCGATATGATCTCCCTTTATAGGTACTATAAAATTACCCTCTTTATCCTGCTTACTAACCCGAATTCAATTCAATTAATAAACATTCATATATGATAGTTCTAATGAAGTTTCGGAGCCCCCTCACTTAGAATCATAAAATGGAACCCTGCTCAACAGTTAACGCACTCAATCAATAACCAAGATATGTATTCAGACTTTACATAACAGTTAATGATGCATAAAACAACTCTGAGTATGAATTAAAAATGCATAATCATATATAAATTAAACCACAAGTAGTATTATACGGAGTGTACATACGAAAGTTCAATTAATTCATAAAGACCTTCAAAACCTTAGATCTACCAAAACGGTTCTAGCCCATGATGTTGCGAAGAACAATCATGGGTGTTAGATAGATCTTACCCATATATCTGAAAAATACAAGATAAATTAGGAAACAAATAAAATCCTAGATGTGGGCATCGTCGCTTCCTTCTCCGTCTTGAATCATCCTCTTGGTTCTCCTCTTGATTCCACAGACAAATCTTCACAGTGATGGATGGATAGAGGAAAGGATGTGGATGATGGTTGGAGGGTGATCCCCTTTGTGGGTGGGGATGTGGATGATGGTTGGAGGGTGATCCCCCCTTGTAGGTGGTGTAGGATGGATGTTGTGGCCTCCAATGCCTTCTTGGTGTGATCTACATCCCCTTTTATACTTGTAAGCTCTCCTTATGGACCTTGGATGGGCTTTTTAAGACAAAAACACGTAGAAATACGCACTAGGAGTGTAAAAATACAGATTTGGAGCTATCCTAGGTATTTGGTTCGACCTATGAGCTTGGTCGAACCATGGTCGAATCAAAATTGGTCATTTAACGTACTTTCATGCTTTTGGTTCGACCCGAACCAGTGGTCGAATCACTCGCGACGTGGTCAAATCGGTCTAAATTAGCTTGCGCAGTCTCACCGTTTCGCGTATAACTTCCACATCCAAACTCTGATTTGAGTGATTCTTACACTCACGCGATCCTCTCTTCCTTGGATTTCTATCCATATAAATATCTTATAAATAATCTAATATTTGAATGTATAACAAGTCATGCAAAATGATACAATCGTGCTGAGCAGGAACAACTTGCGCTACGTCACCATTTTGAACATAACTTTCTCGTTTGGATTCCAATTGAGGTGTTCTTTATGCCAAAATGACGCTCTCTTCAGTGGCTTTCCAAAAATGTATCATAATTATAGTTTTGATTTCCATATAAATACAGAAAAATTACACAAATTGGACGTACGTTTTCCCGCATTCTCGCATAAGTTACACCTTTTCTCCAACTTTGCACTTTTGATCATTTTTCCACCTAAAACACAATAAAACACCTCAAGTGAACCTTTTTCTCACATATATTGAATATAAGATACTTGTGCTAATATATGACAATAATTCCTATAAAAAAGGTATTAGATTGGACACTAAAATATGCTTATTTTCACTCTTATCATAAAGTTATTAGGTCCGAATCTTCATTAGAAGTAATCCAAACTGATATAAGTGATCCTGTAAATGCTAGAGCACGATATGGAGCTCACTATTTCATTATGTTCATTAATGATTATTCACGTTTTGAATATGTCTATTTTATATCTCATAAGTCTGAAGCATTGGATTGTTTTAGACGATACTTGAGTGAAGTTGAAAATTAAAAAGACAAATCTATCAAAGTTTTAAGAACTGATAGATGATGTGAATATCTATCAGAAGAATTCAAGGAATTTTCTAATGAAAAGGGTATAATCCGACAAATAACTGTTCCTAATACACCTCAATAAAATGGTGTTGCTAAAAAAAGGAATAGGACTTTGTTGGAGATGGTTAGATCCATGATGGCACAGGCTAATCTACCGATCTCTTTTTCAGGAGATGCATTACTTACGACAACTTATGTGCTTAATCATGTGCCTTCCAAATTAGTTGCTTTTACTCCATATGAACTATGGACGGTTAGAAAACCTGACTTAAGTAACCTTAGAGCTTGGGGATCAGCAGCTTACGTACATGATTCATCGAGTCAGTATGGAAAGTTGGATGTTAGAGGCAAAAAGTGCATTTTCCTAAGATACTGCAAACATTCTAAGGGTTATGTGTTCATAGGAGATCAGGATGGGAGCTTAACTGAAACAGAATCACGTAATGTTCATTTTTTGGAAACTGAATTTCCTAGTAGAGGGGGCATCAGGGATGCAAAATTTAGTTTTGATGTAGTAGAAAATCAATACTTACAAAATCTAAGTGGGAGTAGTGGTTTAGCTGATGGTGTGGATCTTGATAGATATTTGCCAATTGAGGACCAGACGATTCCCAATGGGAGCATTTTGTCTACAGAAGTTCATCAATAGCTATCTCAAATATATTCTAGGAAACATGTGCCCAAAAGGCATTATGATATTAAAGGACATTCCTTTTTTCTTTCACCAAAAAATGGAGATGTTTCTCCTGTTGATGAGGAAGAGCAGAGATGTTAAAGAAGCACTTGTCCGACAAAGGAGAAATGGATAAAAGAGATGAAAGAGGAGATGGAGTCTATGAAGTCAAATCAAGTCTGGGACTTGTAGATCTTCCGAAGGGACGAAAGGTAATTGGGAATAAATGGATTCTCAAAATCTAAAGAAAGGTTGATGGCTCAATAGAGAGGTATAAAGCTCATTTAGTGGGAAAAGGTTATAATCAACAAGAGGTTATAAATTATGAAGAAACTTTTTCATCTGTGGTGAGGTTTGCCTTGATTTGTCTATTGTTGGCTATAGTGGCTAGTATTGATTTAGAATTACACCAAATGGATGTTAAGACCGCATTTCTCATTGGAGAATTAGAAGTAGAAATCTAATGCAACAACCTATAGGATTTATTCTTCAAGGTAAAGAGGATAAAGTTTGTAGATTGAATAAGTCGATCTACGGACTCAAACAATCGTCCAGACAGTGGTATATGAGATTTCACACTATGATCGTCTCATATAACTTTGTTATGATAAACAAAGTCCACTGTGTTTACATTAAAAGGTCCAATGGTTGTTTTATGATTCTATCCTTGTATGTGGATGACATACTACTAGCGGGTAATAACAAAGAGTATCTTGAAACCATAAAAAGATGGTTATCTTCAAATTTCGAGATGAAAGATATGGGTAAAGCATAGTACATACTTGGTGTGAAGATCCATAGGGATCGTTTAAGAAATTATTGGGTTTGTCTCAAGAGAGTTACATAAAAAAACTTTTAGAACGGTTCAAGATGAACACCTGCAAACCTATAGATACTCCCATTGTGAAAGGCGAATCATTGAGTCAGCAAATGTGTCCCAAGACTCAAGATGAAAAGAATGAAAAGGCCAGAGTACCATATTCCAATGTGATTGACTGCAGATTATTCTCTCTATTATCAAGGGAATAACAATACACTGAATGGGTATATAGACGCTGGCTGGAGTGGTGATTTAGATAAACGTAAATCAACTCTTAGTTATGTCTTCTTGCTCAACAATGGAACATCTCATGGTGTAGCAAGAAATAGACTTGTATAACACTGTCCACTATGGAAACCGAGTTTGTGGCATGTGCGTCTGCAGTTCAAGAGGCTATTTGGTTGAAAAGATTCATGAAACATTTGAAGGTCTCAAACACTTCAGTAGGAGCTATTTTAATTAATTGTGATAATCAAGTAGCTATTGCTTACACAAAAGACCCTAAATATCATGGAAAGACCAAACACATTGACACGAAGTTCAACTTTGTTAGAGATATTGTAGACAAGAAGAAAGTGATTCTTAGTTACATTTCTATTCGTTTGATATTAGCATATCCTTTTACCAAACCAATTCCTAGAGATGTATACATAGTACATGTAAAGGAATTGAGTTTGCGAAGGATTTAAATAATATATTGAATATGTTTGTGTATGTTAATAAAATAGTTAATTGTTTAACTATATATATGTTTTATAAATTATATGTGATGGTTCATATATAATGGTATGTTGGCAAGTTATGGTTGACTCTCTCATACGAGCAATCGGCTCTAGTTAAGTGGGAGCACAGAGATGAGATTACGATAATTAATGTAATTGGATAGATTTCCCCATGAATCTAATATAACTTGGTATAAAGCTAAATCGATAGAGATCCTGTACGTTGGAGGAAGGGTATCCGCGTTAAGTGTATGGGACACACTTGAACTTTGATTTACACAATGTATAAATTAAATGAAATAAGACATACGCTTTTTTGGAAGGAAGTAAAAGATATTGCGACATGTGTTTTAGGAAAACGACATGTGCTAAGTGTTGGCATTCGATCGTTTGGTTAACGTGACCCGTTAGGGTCCCATGAATGTCTAACAAGCAGCGGAAGCAAGTAAACATGAAACGCATTACCTTTCACCAAGGGTTGATGTAGAGGTTGAATTCTCGCTGGCAGTCTGCGCAGTCCCACGAGAATAGCCATAAGTTCCTCTTCTAATGTCGGAATTGAGTGATCTTTATGCTCAGACGATCCTCTCTTCGACGGCTTTCCATCAGTATATAATACATCAAAATCGAAGAACTGTACGATTTTATATGAATTTTGGAACATGACGAACAGCAGCAGCAAACGACCTTCCGGTCTTCTGCTGTATGTCCCAAGTCCGATCTCGACGTCGTGTGGGCGACGATCTACGAGACCTACTCAATCTGCTCTCAACCCTCATCACACATGAATAATGAATTAGATTAGGGTTCCAGATAAGCTGAGGTGACTTATATACATGGGCTACTGCAGGGACTAGGAGGAGAAATTGGGTTGGGCCTCCATTGGGCTTAAGTATCCAAGCTTAGCCCAAAGCTTATACTTAAGTCCAATAATAATAATATATTCCACTAAAATATTATTACTGCACTACCATACCAATCCCAAAATTACGTTTTGGGCTCCTTCTTATTATGAGCCCGTTAGTCTCCCCATGTTTAAGATATACAATGTCCATTAATTAATTTAAGTTACTGACAACTCAATTAATTAATATCTCATCCAAGAGTAGTACCACTCAACCTCATTATCATGCCGGAATAAATTCCACCTGCAGGGTTTACATGATAATCCTTATGAGCTCCTCAAGGGGACATCATCAACCTATGACGGACACGGATTCCTTCTACAATCAACAGCACACCATAGAGACAGCACTACTTCCCAACTCACCGAGTTTATTGATTTAATTGCATGTAAATCTCACCCATTGATGAATCAAAGAAATACATACTGCCCTATGTGTCGAGGTTATTGTATAGGGATTAAGAGCACGAACATCCATAATAACTGAGATCAAGTTCTCCTATAAGTCAGTATAAATCGAACGATCTCAAGCGGTCCTGCTCAATACACACAAGTGCACTAATGTGATTCTATAGCCAAGACAAGCTAATACCAAACCACACTACAACCATCCCGATAGAGAGTCCCCGTCTATCTCGATTGTGAGCATCTGTTTATACTTTATAAGGAAACCGATAATATGATCTTCCGCGTGTTGTCGCACAACATATTATCTACAGTATAAAGTAAGTGGACTATTGTATCGAACATATAAATAAATTATAAGATGCAATCATTTGATCATATGATTCTCATTTCAAATTAATTGTTATAAAATTGTTCATACAAAAAGCTAGACTTTTAGTATACAATCCAACAATCTCCCACTTATACTAAAAGACTATGCTGTCATGTCTTCCGCCATACATCTGATTCCCACTCCCACTACACGACCATCAAAAGCTCTCGCCTTAAGGTCCTTGTAAATGGATTTACTAGGTTATCATCCGATGCAATCTAGGTGACAACAACCTTCCCCTCATCATACGATTTCTCGTAACAGGTGGTACTCGCGCTCCATGTGTTTAATTTCCTTATGGGCTCGTGATTCCTTCAAGTTTGCAACTGCACCAATATCATCAATATAAATTGTGATATCCTTGGGCAAACTTAGAAATACTTCGAAGTCCATCTTGAAGTTTCTAGAGTCATACAGATACTTTGGCTGCCTCATAGGCTCCAATTTATCATCTTTCCATGATGGAGTCCGGAGTCTGAAATATATTTCTATATAACACTCCTCCACATTATGACTCAACTTCCTAAAATTAAACACATAACCTTGAGGTGGATTTACTGTCATCCCCATCTGATTTGAAAAATGCGAATCTACGTAACTCATAAGAAGCAGCGAATCTGTCCGGTAAGCCTACATATAATTTCTAGTCCTTTTCAGGTACATAAGTATATGTCTTACCACAATTCAACATTCTTATTTTGGGTTACCTTGATACCCACTGTTCATGCCATCGGCAAAACAGATATCCAATCTCGTGCATAGCATTCCTTAGATTAAGCTTCCTCATTTGCCGAAGCATAAGGAACCGCTTTCATCTTCTTTATCTACTTTTGTGTCACAAGATACATTCACTTAGATAAATTCACATGCTAAACGAGTAAGGATCGTATCATTATATGAAACTTGAGATAAGCATAACATCCTTTCTTGTGATCCGTATTACCGTGATCAAAAGGATATTTTTGCTCTTCTTAAGTCCTTCATCTCATACCGCTTTATCAACCATACCCATACGCCCGACAATACTCTTTCATTGTCTCCAATGAGCAAGATACTATCTACGTATAGTACAAGAAATACCACCACATTTCCATCACTCTTTTCAATACACAAGACCCATCCGATCATTGATTAGATCCATGTCACTGGATTACCTCATCAAAACGGATGTTTCATGATCTTGAAGCTTGTTTTAGTCCATTAATGGACACTTTTAAGCTCACTATCACAATGGTCTTAGCTCTTTGCAATGAATCACTCTGGTTGCTTCACATAGATGTTTCCCTTAAGACTTCCAATCAGGAAAGCTGTCTCGACATCTATTTGTTATCCCTCATATTTCATATGAGTAGCAACAAATAAAAGAGTTCGGATCAACTTAGGCATAGCTACCGGCGAACAGGTTTTCTCATAATCGAACCCTTTCTTTCTGAGTATACCTTTTCGTAACAAGCTTGCTTCCAAGGTTTTCACCTTATTCTATGATCCTCTTTTATTCTTGCATGCCCGCTTCCAATGGCTTTTACGCCATTTAGCGGTTCAACAAGCATCCAGACCTAATTTAAAATCGTTCTATTTTAATATTCATTGCACTTTGCTAGGATTAGGCATTTCTAACTTGTAGTGCTTCGTCGTATCCGTGGGTCCATTTCATGTTTGCGAGGGACCAAGTCTCACGACTTTCCCAAAACATGTATCTTACAAGTTGTCGAAGAACCCTCCCACTACGACAAGGCACTACATGCAATTGTATATCAGACGTGACACGCGTTGCAGTTTACCTTGTGGTATATCCTCTTGTACACTTGGTACTTATACTTTGTGTTTTCCTCTCACTTCCTTTAGAACAACTTATACATGGGTATTTGATTTATTACATAGTCCTTTTTCCAAAAATCTAGTGTTTATGTTAACAATCACTCTTCGATCTTGTGGACTAAATAAATCATCCTTCATTTTTCTAGGATATCCCACAAATAGAAAACATTCTTACGAATTACTGTTCCTAGGGCATATCCATAAAATGAATTTAGTAATTCCAAATAATTCATCATCTATCTAATCATTACCATAAGAGTGCTATTCCTTCTATTGGTCACACCATTAAGGTGGGAAATTCATTTCCGAAGGTACCTTTCTCTTACTAGATTAGAAGACTCATTATTAATTACTATTTGTCGCATCCAGGGGATAAACATGATTTAAGATTGTACAAATTGTTCACCAACGTACCATAACAGATTACAACTCTATCATTCATTATAATGACCATGTCATTTAAATAAAATGGAGTATCCATCTATTAATGCATAGAAACCGAAATCAAATTCTTTCTATGAAAATGTACGTAAAGACAATTTCATAAAATCAAACGTTTATTCATATCGTAAGATAAATAAACAACTCCCACTGCAACAGCCACTACTCTCATAGTATTATCCATGTATAAAATAATCTTATCCTCACTTAGTAATAAATATTTAGTGATTCCGGTATCTACACAATGTATAAGTAGGTGCCATCTCTAATCATGCTTCAACGACTAGCAAGTAAGATTCTATCCTTGTTCACTCCTTTTATGAAATTGAATTTTCTTTACCACATGTTTTGTCAGAAGTTTCCCACCATATACAACCTCTTGTAATTCAGGAGAAACTTACTCAAAACATCTAGGAAATTATGGAGAATAAAATTGACTTAGGTTTCCCCTTCAACTTCTATTCCATGTATCTAATTCATTCATCAACTTCAATCATGACCTACCGCCTTTTAACTTACTCAAGTATCCGAAGAGTTACATGAGGCCATCATATTTCTATGAACTTCTCACCTATCCACTAGAGACTTTAATAGGCATCATGAACATCTTTAAGAGAGAACACATTTTTATTTTCTTAAGCAGTAAAATCAAAACCAAGATTCTTTTCTAATCATCTAATTTTGGACCAGTAAATATAATTTCTTTTAGTTAACAATAAGCGAGATAAAACCATTTGAAATTACAGAGAATCATAAATAAATTTACCGATCAAAACTTCGAATTTTATCCTTTTATATTGATTCCCTCAAAACTATATAAAAATAAAATTCACCGACATCTCAAGCACCGTGAGTCTGCAAGCCACGTTAGTGTGGACGTTTACAAACCCAAACATTTACAAGAGAAGGTTTTACCCATTAATTTCATTTGTCAACCTAGCTTTATGACAAAATAATTAATAGTCGGTTCCTCTTTAGCCATGCAAATAATAGCAGTGACTCCGTTGGGGAGGATACTAATTATTTACACCTAAGTGTACACCATTATTTGATCCCAAGTCCACTGCGCGAGCTTGTGTGCCTTACAGTTGGAGAAGTACATACGCGCTCGGATAGCTTCCTACAATCATCAATTATAAGTTTGTACCAGTGAGCCCCACATAAACTCATCCGTTAGGGAGGAAGGCCTATTGCCAACACGCAAGTTCATGTACCACATTACAAACAATAATTATGTAATGAAGTCTGTACCAGTGATCCGTGAATAAACTCATCCGTTAGGGAGGAAGGCCTATTGCCAACACGCAAGTTTACTCACATCACTTACAAACCAATAATGGAGGCCGCGGGAATATTTACCAATCCCCTCTCCCACTTAGTAATTTAACACCGAGGATTTTTACATGCATATGATATTCAGAATAAAATACGCAACGCTAGCATGCTTCTATTACGGCACATAAGGCAGTAAATCACAGAGAGTCATGCATACATATATAACAATAATCAATAATTAAATCAATCATTAACAGTTATATATCAGCGAATTCGATTGTTCGCCACCAGGCACGAATATCAGCAAAGACTTCCAGACTATCAAATTTTTGAAATTTCCAGATTGTCCAATTTTCGAAACCATCGATATCGACCGTCGATATCGTCCAGATTATCAAAATCATCGATATCGACTAGATTATCAAATATTCGAAAAACATCAAGATTATCAACATTCCAAAACTATTGATATCGATCGTCATATCGTCTAGATTATCAAAATCATCGATATCGATGAGCAACCATATATAACAATAATAGATAATTAAATCAATTATGTCAGTTATATATTAGGAATCAATTCAACATACATATATAACAATAATAGACAATCAATTATAGCAGTTATATATTAGGAATTAATTCGACATTCATATATGACAAAAATAGATTATTAAATCAATTATAGCAGTCATATATTAGGAATTAATTCGACATCCATATATAACAATAATATACAATCTATTATGGCAGTTATATATTAGGAATTAGTTTTCTTAAAATTGGATGTCTTACCCAACACACTAGCAATACATGCATATAATATACCAAATATAATACGCAATCTAGCATGCTTCTATATAAGACAATAAATCATAGAGATAAGGCATCCATATATATATATATATATATATAACAATAATAGACAATTAAATCAATTATGACAGTTATATATATTAGGAATAAAAGCGCCTCTAAATTTTAATGTCTTGTCCGACACTCCTACTGTGGAATCGATGCCTTACGCAACAAGTAGGATTGCTTGTGCCCCAAGACGTCCATCGTCATATCCCACCGCCAATTATGTCAGGGAGCACCCCAAGTGCCTTGACGAGCGCCCCTCGCCCGGACTGTCGCTCGTCCAAGGGCCTACTTGCATGGAACCAAGTTCAGCCCAACGCGCAACACCAAACTACACCAACTGTCGTTCGTAGTTCGAAACTGAAAGAACCTCAGAATCCAATCTCCACCGTCCAGAATCTACTACTGTAAGTTTTGAACATTTTGTCCAAATTACAGATCGATCCAACGGTTATTTTGTGAGAAACGGCTCTTTTCTCTCGACTGCGCAAAACAGAATCGCCCAAATATCTGCTCCAGTTTTCAGCGTACTCCCAGCAAGAAAAGCTCCAAATTCGATCTCCACCGTTCAGAATGTACATCCACAAGGTCTGAACGTGTTGACCAAATTACAGTGCGTTCCAACGATTAGTTTGTCAGAAACGGCACTTTTCCCTCGACTGCGCAAAACAGAATCGCCCAAATATCTACTTTTGTTTTCAGCGTACTCCCAGCAAGAAAAAGCTCCAAATTCGATCTCCACCGTTCAGAATTTACATCCACAAGGTCTGAACGTGCTGACCAAATTACAGATCAATCCGACCGTTGAAACTCTGGTTATTGCCTCTGCAATATCACTACGCTGGATTTTCTCTCAAAAACGTGATTCAATTTTTGCCCTCTCTTTCTTCCTTGCATGTGAAATTGACGAACAGTTTTCGTCAAATCCTCTCACACACAACCATGGACGAATAGATATGATATAGGGTATATATTACATAGGGATATTCATGGTTTGCGCAATAAAACCAAAACCCTAAACATGTGATCCTAATTCCGAAAAATTAATCACATAAACCTATCCTAACGTGTCACGCTTCACCATGAAACCGAAGCTCTGATACCAATTGTTGGCATTCGATCGTTTGGTTAACGTGACCCGTTAGGGTTCCATGAATGTCTAACAAGCAGCGGAAGCAATTAAACATGAAACGCATTACCTTTCACCAAGGGTTGATGTAGAGGTTGAATTCTCGCTGGCAGTCTGCGCAGTCCCACGAGAATAGCCATAAGTTCCTCTTTTAATGTCAGAATTGAGTGATCTTTGTGCTCAGACGATTCCCTCTTCGACGGCTTTCCATCAGTATAAAATACATCAAAATCGAAGAACTGTACGATTTTATATGAATTTTGGAACATGACAAACAGCCGCAGCAAACGACCTTCCGGTCTTCTGCTGTATGTCCCAAGTCCGATCTCGACGTCGTGTGGGCGACGATCTACGAGACCTACTCAATCTGCTCTCAACCCTCATCACACGTGAATAATGAATTAGATTAGGGTTCCAGATAAGCTGAGGTGACTTATATACATGGGCTACAGCAGGGACCAGGATGAGAAATTAGGTTGGGCCTCCATTGGGCTTAAGTATCCAAGCTTAGCCCAAAGCTTATACTTAAGTCCAATAATAATAATATATTCTACTAAAATATTATTACTGCACTACCATACCAATCCCAAAATTACGTTTTGGGCTCCTTCTTATTATGAGCCCGTTAGTCTCCCCATGTTTAAGATATACAATGTCCATTAATTAATTTAAGTTACTGACAACTCAATTAATTAATATCTCATCCAAGAGTAGTACCACTCAACCTCATTATCATGCCGGAATAAATTCCACCTGCAGGGTTTACATGATAATCCTTATGAGCTCCTCAAGGGGACATCATCAACCTATGACGGACACGGATTCCTTCTACAATCAACAGCACACCATAGAGACAGCACTACTTCCCAACTCATCGAGTTTATTGATTTAATTGCATGTAAATCTCACCCATTGATGAATCAAAGAAATACATACTGCCCTATGTGTCGAGGTTATTGTATAGGGATTAAGAGCACGAACATCCATAATAACTGAGATCAAGTTCTCCTATAAGTCAGTATAAATCGAACGATCTCAAGCGGTCCTGCTCAATACACACAAGTGCACTAATGTGATTCTATAGCCAAGACAAGCTAATACCAAACCACACTACAACCATCCCGATAGAGAGTCCCCGTCTATCTCGATTGTGAGCATCTGTTTATACTTTATAAGGAAACCGATAATATGATCTTCCGCGTGTTGTCGCACAATATATTATCTACAGTATAAAGTAAGTGGACTATTGCATCGAACATATAAATAAATTATAAGATGCAATCATTTGATCATATGATTCTCATTTCAAATTAATTGTTATAAAATTGTTCATACAAAAAGCTAGACTTTTAGTATACAATCCAACACTAAGTTGACCCCAACAGGATTGAGGAAATTATCCCTATTTTCTCAAAAGTATGAGTCCTTATCTATTGGTTATCCTTATGACTTTCTACTATATTCTAAGTCTTCATTTTGGTGTTGCTACTGTAACATGTCACCAAAAGACCTATGATTAATAGCGATGATGCAACATCTGTCTAGGAAAGCAGCTACAGTGGGAGACTGTAGATACTTAGTGAGATGGAAAGAACGTTTTAATTTAATATATACTATTGTGATTCATTGACTAGTCAATCAAGCTTGGTCTTGATTATGAATACATAGTTTTTTGCAAAAAAGGTTGAATATGCTCTGACAAATTCAGGGATTAAAAAAGAGATATGTCAATTTATTTTAAATATTCAAGAGTTCTGAGGTATATCGAACTTGTTGAGTTTCATTGATATACTGGTTGAGTTGTTATATATCTCTAACAAGTGTATAGCATTTAAAACTCATATCTCATGGGTCACACGATGTATTAATTTGTGCGAGAATATGATTCCTGAAAAAAATGAGTCAGGTGACTTTTGACTTCATATGTGATTGGGAGATGTAAATAATAATTAATATTATTTATTTAAATTAAATCCACATATGAAAGATAGTGGATAAGAGAGAGAGAGGGGGGCTGTTAATAAAATGGTTTATTAACTCCTGTCTCCGTGGAAATTAAAGATATTGTGCCACGTAGTTATCTAAGAGGTTGAAACGCATTGCATAATGCATAACGCTGAATATAGAATGCTGAGCATTTTCTCTCTCGGAATTTTTTCTCTCCCAAAATCACAACGCAATTCCAGTTAATCATATTTCACTGATTATTACCATATCGTGAAAAAACAATCTTTCAACCCCGTGTTGAAGGATTAATCTAGAGATCATGATTTAACAACGTGAGTATCAATAGGTTTGTACATGTTCTTCCTCTGCGACATAATCCTACGGTGAGAGGTAAGGATTTCTCTCTAAGTACGCTTAGGGTATGTGCTTTAGGAACGTGAGTTCTCCAACATATACAAATATAAACAAAAATATATACAATTATGAACAAAAATATATACAATTTAATTGTTAGTTTTTAATGAAAAATTGAGTGTAAAAAATATACAATTATTAAAAAATATGTATGCACTATTGAATAAAAGTTATACACATATGGATGCTAGTTTTTTGATGAAAATTTAGTGTGAAAAAAGTATACAATTATTATGAAACAAGTATACAAAATAGAATAACATATATATAAAATAGAATAAAAAGTTACATATATGGGTGCACCCTTGCACCCGAGTGCACCTAATATCAACTCTAACAAAATTTAAACTTTCTAAAATAGAGGACCAAACAAAAAGTAGGGTAAAAGTAAATTTCAGATTCATTATGATATACATAACAAAAGGACTTTATAATATAATTGGCGAAGTGGCAAAGAAAATCAATTTTCATCAATATATACAAAAGAGGCTGTATTCGGTGTGAAACTTCTGACAAAATAAGAGGCGAAGGAAATCAATTTTCATCAATATATGAACAAGGTTAGTATCTCATTCACTAGTCGTTGAAGCATGATTAGTAATGTCATCTACTGACACGTTGTGTGTATATACCAGAATCACTAAAAGCCTGCAACTAAGTGATGATGAGATTGTTGAGTACATGGGTAATACTACGAGAGTAGTGACTGTTGCAATGGGAGTTGTTCATTTATCTTACGATATGAATAAATATTTGTTTTTGAGAAATTGTCTTTACATACATTTTTCATAGAAAGAATTTGAACTCAGTTTCTATGTTTTTCGGATGGATACTATATTTCATTTAAATGACATGGTTGTTATAATGAAGGATAGAGCTATAATCTGTTATGGTACGTTGGTGACAATTTGTAAACTTTTAAGTCATGATTTTCTCATGATGCAACAAATAGTAATTAATAACGCATCTTCTAATCTTAATAAGAGAAAGACTCTTATGGAAATGATTAGATAGATGATGAATTATTTGAAATTACTAAATTCATTTTATGGGTATATCATAGAAACAACATTTCGTATAATGTTTTCTGTTTGTGGGATATTCTAGAAAAATGGAGGGTATTGATTTATTTAGTCCAAATGATCGAAGGGTGATTGTTAACACAAACACTAGATTTTTGGAAAAGGACCATGTAATAAATCAAAAACCTATGTATAAGTAAAGTTGTGAGATGGAAAACACAAAGTATTAGTACCAATTGTACAAGATGAATATCACAAGTAAACTGGATCACATGTTGCATCTGATACATAATTGCGTATAGTGTATTGTCATAGTGGGAGGGTTGTTTTGCAACCTGACAGATATATAATTTGGGAGAGTCGTGAGACTTGGTCCCTAGTAAACATGAAATTGTCCCACGTACACGACAAAGCACTACAAGATAAAAATGCGATATCTTAGTAAGTTGCTATGATTTTTGAAATAGGATCTATGGATTCTAAATCAAATCTGGGAGCTTGTACGACCACTAAATGGTGTAAAAAGCCATTGGAAGTGGTCATACGAAATAAAGGTATACTCAGAAAGAAAGGGTTTGATTATAAGAAAACATGTTCGCCGTAGCTATGCCTATGTCGATCCAGATTCTTTTATTTGCTGCTACACATATGAAATATGAGGAATAAAAAATAGATGTCAAGACAACTTTCCTGATTGGAAGTCTTGAGAAAAACATCTATGTGAAGCAACCAGAGGAATTCATTGCAAAGGGCTAAGAGCATTTTGAGTATAAGTATAAAAGTGTTTCTCGGTGGACTAAAGCAAGCTTGAAGAACATGAAACATCTATTTTGATGAGGTAATCCAGTCATATTGATTTAATCAATGCACGGATGTGTCTTGTGTATTGAAAAGAGTAACGGAAATGTGGTGGTATTCATGTACTGTACGTAGATAATATATTACTCATTAGAGACAATGAAAATTATTTTCACGTGTATGGGTGGGTATGGTTGATAAAGTAATATGAAATGAAGGACTTAAGAAAAACAAAATATATCCTTTTGATCACGGTAATACTTATCACAAGAAAGGATGTCATGCTTTTCTCAAGCTTCATGAAATGATACAATCCCTACTTGTTTTAGCATGTGACTTTATCTAAGGAAAATTGTCTTGACACAAAAGAAGATAAATGAGATGAAAGCGGTTCCTTATGCTTCGGAGAATAAGGAAGCTTAATATAAGGAATGTTATGCACGAGAATGGATATCTGTTTTGCCAAAGGCATGGTCAGTGAGTATCAAGGTAACCTGAAACAAGAATGATGAACTGTGGTAAGACATATACTTATGGACCTGAAAAGGACAAGAAATTATATGTGGACTTACCGAACGAATTCACTACTTCTTATGGATTATGTAGATTCAGATTTTTCAAATCAGATAGGGGCGACAGTAAATCCACCTCAAGGTTCTGTTTTTAATTTTGGAAGAAGAGTCATAATATGGAGGAGTGTCATATAGAAATATATTTCGGACTCTACCATGGTAAGATGATAAATTGTAGCCTCTGAGGAAGCCAAAGTATCTGTATGACTCTAGTAACTTCGTGATGGACTTGGATGTGGTTTCTAAGTTTGCCCAAGGGTATCATAATTTATTGTGAATAATAGTGCAATTGTAAACTTGAAGGGATCATGAGCTCTTAAGGCAATTAAACACATGGAGCACGAGTACCACCTGTTATGAAAAATTTTATGATCAGGGAAAGGTTGTTGTCACCTAGATTGCATCCGATGATATCCTAATAAAATCCATTTACGAGGACCTTAAGGCGAGAGCTTCTGATGGTCGTGTAGTGGGAGTGGGAAGCAGATGCATGGCAGTAGACATCACAGCATAGTCTTTTAGTATAAGTGGGAGATTGTTGGATTGTATACTAAAAGTCTAGCTTTTTGTATGAACAATGTTTTAACAATTTATTTGAAATGAGAATCAATGATCAAATGATTGCATCTTATAATTTATTTATATGTATGATGAAATAGTCTACTTACTTTATAATGTAGATAATATATTGTGCGATAACACGCGGAAGATCATATTATCGGTTTTCTCATAAAGTATAAACAGACGCTCACAATCGAGATAGATGGAGACTCTCTATCGGGATGGTTGTAGTGTGATTTGGTATGAGATTGTCTTAATTATAGAATCATATTAGTGCACTTCGTGTCTATTGAGTAGGACCGCTTGAGATCATTCGATTTATACTGACTATATAGGAGAACTTGATCTCAGTTATTATGGATGTTCGTGCTCTTAATCCCTATACAGTAACCTCGACACGTAAGGCAGTATGTATTTCTTTGATTCATCAACGGATGAGATTTACATGTAATTATATCAACAAACTCGGTGAGTTGGGAAATAGTGATATCTCTATTGTGTGTTGTTGATTGTAGAAGGAATCCATGTCTGCTATATGTTGATGATGTCCCCTTGCGTAGCTCATAAGGATTATCATGTAAACCCTACATGTGAATTTATTCCGGCATAATAATGAGGTTGAGTGGTACTACTCTCGGATGAGATATTAATTAATGGAGTTGTCAGTAACTTAATTAATTAATGGGCATTGTATATCTTAAACATAGGGAGATTAACGGGCTCATAATAAGAAGAAGCCCATAACATAATTATGGAATTAGAACGGTAGTACAGTAATTATATTTTAGTGGTATATATTATTATTATTGGACTTAAGCATAAGCTTTGGGCTAAGCTTGGATACTTAAGCCCAATGGAGGCCCAACTCTAATTTCTCCTCCTGGTCCTTGCTGTAGCCAATATATAAGTCATCTCAGCTGTTTGGAAACCCTAACTAAAAAGTAATTCACACCTAACACTGTAAGGAGGGTTGGGGAACAGCAGATTGAGAAGATCTCAAAGATCGTCGCCCACACGACGTCGAGGTTGGACTTGGGAATACAGCAGAAGATCGGAAGGTTGTTTGCTACTACTGTCCGTCAAATTCCATGATTTTTCTAAAATCTTTTGGACCTTAGAATTGGACGTGTGATACACCTTTGGAAAGACACGGAAGAGTATATCATTTTAGTGCATAAACCACTCAGATCGGAAATTGGATGAGAGAGTTATGTCCAAAACGGTGAGTCTGCACAGGCTGCCAATGAGAATTCATCTTCTTCAACATACCCTGGTGAAAGGTAATACGTTTCTATATTTTTTTGCTTTTGCTGATTTAGAAACGTACGAAACCCTAATGGTTTATGTTAACCAAATGATCGAACGCCAACATTGGTATCAGAGCTTCAGTTTCGTGATAAAGTGTGAAATGTTAGGCTAGGGTTTATGTGATTTAATTTTTTTAAATAAGAATCACATGAGATTAGAGTTTGGTATAATTGCTTTATCCATGAAAACCTGCATCTGTTCATCGATTGGTTTTGATACTGCACGATGGCGAGAGAATCTATTCATGAGTTCGAGAATATATTAGCACAAAGGGTACACACGGAGGCATGCACGTTGTCGACTTTCTAGGCTCATTGGTAGGCGTTGAAGCACGTGGCCCGACGAAAGGCACATAATGCCACACTGGTGGGTAGGCGTGTCGACAGGTGGCCGAGCAAGGCAATAGGTAGAGTGGCCAGCATCGTGCTGGCTAGCCTATATGATTTCTAGTTATTGGAGCACGGTGGCAAGCCCGATTCCATGTGGAGCACACATGGTAGAGAGCCCATTAGCATGTACGGAACGAGCAGGTTGTGAGTTCAAGAGTGATGACTTGGCATGCAGGGCGGCATGTTGAAGTCCGGGCGAGTTGGATAGACTTCTGAGCGGGTCGCTGTTAAGGCCAGGTCGAGTCTGCTGATGGCTTGGCCCAGTCTGCAGATGGCTAGGTCGGGTCTGTCCATAACTGGCAAATTACGTGAAGTTCGATGAGTGGCATGCATCTCAAGTCGGAGGAGAGGTGACATTCCTGGGCGGGCCTCAAGAAGTTCCGAGCGAGTTTACCGTGTTCCCATTATGATTGGCATTATTCAAGGCGAGTCTTGCCATCTTTTCGAGCGAGTCCTCTTGGTGGCTAGGTCCAGTCTCCTTGGTGACTGGGTCCAGTCTTCATGGCTGTGAATGAGGAGCGCTAGGCATCGTGCGTATTGGCATGTGGATAGGCGATTTTCCACGCATATGAAGCTTTCTAGGCAAGGAAGCCTATTTTCGTGTAGGTCGGCGGGTGTGGCGTCAGTTGGCGCGCACGGAGGCTATCCCATCGACTATGGAAGGCCACACAGAAGTATGAAGGCAGGCGACTGTTGTCTAGTTGCCGACGGCATGTGGGCATGTGATGCATGCACAGTTTGGCGCACGGTTGGGGGTATCTGCCGAGTGATTGGGGCACGACTTCCAATAGTTGATTAGCGTGGGTTGCTCATAACCATGCTGATGACCGTGAGTGCTGGTGGATACCAGAGCACGACCTTTGGCAACAAGACGGGCATGCGCACCTATTGGCGCGCGTGGAGGTAGGCTCATTTATGAGTGGGAAGCTAGGCACGAGAGCCCTGTCGCATGCATGTTTAGCGAGCATGGTCGCACGGTTTTAGTTTGATACACGGGCGTAACACACGATTGTGGATATCGTAGGGCTACGCAGTGATAAATCTGGAGGAAAATTCATGAAGACCGGCTTCTGATTTTCAAATTAGGTTTGTGTTGCCACCTTCATGCTTGGCTGCGAACAATCGAATACGCCGATAAATAACTGTTTATAATTGATTTAATTATCTAATTATTGTTATATATGTATGCATGTTCTCTATGATATACTGCCTTATGTGCTGTAATAGGAGCATACTAGGTTACATATTTTATTCTGAATATTATATGCATGTAAAAACCCTCAGTGTTAAATAACTAAGTGGGAGAGGGATTGGTAATTAATTCTCGTGGCCTCCATTATTGCTTTGTAAGTGATGTCAGTAAACTTACGTGTTGGCATAGACCCACCTCCACATAGGATGAGTTCATTCACGGATCACTGGTACAAACTTCATTAAATAATTATTGTTTGTAATGTGATGCACATGAACTTGTGTGTTGGCATAGACCTTCCTCCCCATCGGATGAGTTTATTTGCAGTTCACTGGTACAAACTTATAATTGATGACTGTAGGAAGTTATTTGAGCGCATGTGTACTTCTCCATCTGTAAGGCATATAAGCTTGCGCAATAGACTTGGGGTCAAATAATGGTGTACACTTAGGTGAAAATAATATGTACCCTCCCAATCGGAGTCACTGCTATTATTTGCATGACTAACGAGGAACCGACTATTAATTATTTTGTCATGAGGTTAGGTTGACAAAATAATTAATAGTCGATTCCTCTTTAGCCATGCAAATAATAGCAGTAACTCCGATGGGGAGGATACATATTATTTGCTCCTAAATGTTCGGGTTTATAAATGTCCACACTATCGTGGCTTACAGACTCACGGTGCTTGAGATGTCGGTGAATTTTTATTTTATATTATTTTGAGGGAATCAATATAAATGGATAAATTCGAAGATTTGATTAGTGTATTTATTTATTTTTGATTCTCTACAATTTCAAATGGTTTTATTTCACTTATTCTTAACTAAAAGAATTTATATTTACTGGTACAAAATTAGATGATTAGAAAAGAATCTGAATTTTGATTTTACTGCTTAGAAAAATATATGTGTTCTCACTAAGGATGTCCCATGATTCCTATTAAAGCCTCTAGTGAAAAGGTGAGAGATTCATAGAAATATGATGATCTCATGCGATTTTTAGGATACTTGAGAAAGATAGAAAGGCAAGAGGTCATGGTTGACTTGATGAATGAATTGAAAAATATGGATAGAAATTGAAGGGAAATCTAGGTCAATTTTATTCTCCATAATTTGCCTAGATGGTTTGAGTAAGTTCCACTTGAATTACAAGAGGCTGTATTCGGTGTGAAACTTCAGAAAAAACAAGTGGCGAAGAAAATCAATTTTCATCAAGATATGAACAAGGTTAGTATCTCATTCACTAGTCGTTGAAGCATGATTAGTGATGGCATCTACTGACATGTTGTGTGTAGATACGGAATCACTAAAATCCTGCAACTAAGGATGATGAGATTGTTGAGTACATGGGTAATACTACGAGAGTAGTGGCTGTTGCAGTGGGAATTGTTCATTTATCTTACGATATGAATAAATATTTGTTTTTTAAAAATTATCTTTACGTATATTTTTCATAGAAAGAATTTGAATTCAGTTTTCATGTTTTTTGGATGGATACTCTATTTCATTTAAATGACATGGTCGTTATAATGAAGGGTGAAGTTAAAATCTGTTATAGTATGTTGGTGATAATTTGTAAACTCTTAAATCATGGTTATTTCATTATGCAACGAATAGTAATTAATAACGCGTCTTCTAATCCAAATAAGAGAAAGATTCTTATAAAAATGATTAGATAGATGATGAATTATTTGGAATTACTAAATTCATTTTATGGGTATGTCCTAGAAATTGCATGTCGTATAACATTAGTCTGTTTGTGGGATATTCTTGAAAAATGGAGGGTGTTGATTTATTTAGTCCAAAAGATTGAAGGGTGATTGTTAACACAAATACTGGATTTTTGGAAAAGGACTATGTAATAAATAAAAAACCTATGTATAATTTGTTCTAAAGTTGTGAGAGGGAAAACAAAAAGTATTAGTACCAATTGTACAAGATGAAATATCACAAGTAAACTGCATTGCATGTCGCATCTGACACAGAATTGCATGTAGTGCCTTGTCGTAGTGGAAGGGTTGTTTTGCAACCTGATAGATATATATTTTGGGAGAGTCGTGAGACTTGATCCCTAGTAAATATGAAATTATCCCACGGATACGAAAAAGCACTACAGGATAAAAATGCGATATCTTAGTAAGTTGAAATGATTTTTGAAATAGGATCTATGGATTCTAAATCAAATCTGGGAGCTTGTACGACCACTAAATGGTGTAAAAAGCCATTGAAAGTGGTCATACGAAATAAAAGAAGATCATAAGGTAAGGTGAAAACCATGGAAGCAAAGCTTGTTGTGAAAAGGTATACTCAGAAAGAAAGGGTTCGATTATGAGGAAACATGTTCGCTGTAGCTATGCCTATTTCGATCCAGATTCTTTTATTTGTTGCTACACATATGAAATATGAGGAATATCAATTAGTTGTCAAGATAGCTTTCCTGATTGGAAGTCTTGAGGAAAACATCTATGTGAAGCAACCAGAGGGATTCATTGCAAAAGGTTAAGAGCATTTTGTGTGTAAGCTTAAAAGTGTTCCTCAATGGACTAAAGCAAGCTTCAAGAACATGAAACATCTGTTTTGATGAGGTAATCCAGTCATATGAATTTAATTAATGCGCGGATGTGTCTTGTATATTGAAAAGAGTAACAGAAATATGGTGGTATTTTTTATATTTTACGTAGATGATATATTTCTCATTGGAGATAATGAAAAAGTATTATCGGGTGTATGAGTATGGTTGATAAAGCAGTATGAAATAAAGAACTTAAGAAAAGTAAAATATATACTTTTGTTCACGGTAATACGAATCAAAAGAAAGGATGTTATGCTTGTCTCAAGCCTCATGAAATGATACAATCCCTACTTGTTTTAGCATGTGACTTTATCTAAGAAAATGTGTCTTGACACAAAAGAAGATAAAGGAGATGAAAGCGGTTCCTTATACTTCGACGAATAAGGAAGCTAAATATAAGGAATGTTATGCACGAGAATGAATATTTGTTTTGCCAAAGGCATGGTCAGTGAGTATCAAGGTAACCCGAAACAAGAATGATGAACTGTGGTAAGACATATACTTATGTACCTGAAAAGGATCAGAAATTATATGTGGACTTACCGAACAGATTCACTACTTCTTATGAGATACATAGATTCAGATTTTTCAAATCAGATAGGGATGACAATAAATCCACTTCAAGGTTATGTGTTTAATTTTGGTAGAGGAGCCATAATATAGAGGAGTGTCATATAGAAATATATTTCGAACTCTACCATGGTAAGATGATAAATTGGAGCCTCTGAGGCAGGCAAAGTATCTGTATGACTCAAGTAACTTAGTGTTGGACTTGGATGTGGTTTCTAAGTTTGCCCAAGGGTATCACAATTTATTGTGATAATAATGGTACAGTTGCAAACTTGAAGGGATCATGAGCACATAAGGCAATTAAACACATGGAGCGCGAGTACCACCTGTTACGAGAAATTGTATGATGAGGGAAAGATTGTTGTCACCTAGATTGCATCCGATGATAACCTACTAAAATCCATTTACGAGGACCTTATGGCGAGAGCTTTTGATGGTCGTGTAGTGTGAGTGGGAATCAGATGCATGGCAGTTGACATGACAGCATAGTCTTTTAATATAAGTAGGAGATTGTTGGATTGTATACTAAAAGTCTAGCTTTTTGTATGAACAATGTTTTAACAATTTATTTGAAATGAGAATCAATGATCAAATGATTACGTCTTATAATTTATTTATATGTACGATGCAATAGTCCACTTACTATATAATGTAGATAATATGTTGTGCGACAACACGCGGAAGATCATATTATCAGTTTCCTTATAAAGTAAAACAGATGTTCACAACCGAGATAGATGGGGACTCTCTATCGGGATGGTTGTAGTGTGATTTGATATTAGTTTATCTTGAGTATAGAATCACATTAGTGCACCTCGTGTGTATAGAGTAGGACCGCTTGAGATCATTCGATTTATACTGACTATATAGGAGAACTTGATCTCAGTTATTATGGATGTTCGTGCTCTTAATCCCTATACAATAATCTCGACATGTAAGGTAGTATGTATTTTTTTGATTCATCAATGGATTAGATTTATATGTAATTAAATCAATAAATTAGGTGAGTTGGGAAATAACTTTGTCTCTATGGTGTGATGTTGATTGTAGAAGGAATTCGTGTCCTATTAAATAGGTTGATGATGTCCCCTTGAGGAGCTCATAAGGATTATCATGTAAATCCTACAGGTGGATTTATTCCGGCATAATAATGTGGTTGAGTGGTACTACTCTCGGATGAGATATTAATTAATGGAGTTTTCAGTAACTTAATTAATTAATAGGCATTGTATATCTTAAACATGTGAAGACTAACGGATTCATAATAAGAAGGAGCCTATAACCTAATTATGGGATTAGAACGGTAGTGCAGTAATAATATTTTAGTGGTATACAATATTATTATTGGACTTAAGTATAAGCTTTGGGCTAAGCTTGGATACTTAAGCCCAATATAGGTCCAATTCTAATTTCTCCTCCTGGTCCCTGTTGTAGCCCATATATAAGTCATCTCAACTATCTGGAAACCCTAACTAAAAAATTATTCACGCCTAACACTGTGAGGAGGGTTAGGAAATAGCAGATTCAAAAGATTTCAAAGATCGTTGCCTACACGATGTCGAGATTAGACTTGGGAATACAACAAAAGATCAGAAAGTTGTTTACTGTTGCTGCCGTCAAATTCCATAGTTTTTCTAAAATCTTGTGGACCTCATAACTGGACGTGTGATACACTGCTGGAAATCCACAGAAGAGAAGATCGTTTTGGAGCATAGATCACCCAGATCAGAGATCGAATGAGAGAGTTATGCCCAAAACGGTGAGGTTGTTCAGGCTGCCAGCGAGAATTCATGTTCTTCAACATACCCTAGTGAAAGGTAATATGTTTCTCTGTTTTCTTGCTTCTGCTGATTTAGAAACGTGTGGAACCCTAACAGTTCACATTAACCAAATGAACGAACGCCAACACTTGTTATGAAAATGTATTCTCACCAAGGGTTCAAATCAGATGGCCAAACTGATGCCTGAAAAATTAGATTAAAAGGATAGTATCAGATAGTCTTTTTTTCGTATCTAGAGCAGTGATACCATGTTATTTGATCTTGTAAAGTTCTTCAGAAGAGAGATCATAAAAAACGGGAAGCATGTACTTTAGTTCTGCTGACTTTTTCAAGTTTTTCTTCGCAATAATCCTGAAGCAGATGATCAACTCAATAGCAAGTTCCAGTCATTTCATCTTTAATCATAAGATCGGTGAAACTTATCTACATGCCCGGATGCCTTCAAAAAAACTACTGGTGTTACACATGGGCAGTCAAGTTCCAGCATGTTCTCTTCAAGGGTAAAAAGATAAAAATCGAGACACGTTTTTAACAGCAAATTCAGGTGTATGCACAAGGCAGGGTGATAATGAATTTAATGAACTAAAAAACACACACTAATTAATACATGACACAAAACATTTAAAAAGAAAAGAAAAAAATAATAATAAACCACTTAGGTGGCCAACATAATGTCTAAGATAAAAATCTATAAACATGAATCCAATAAGAATAATTGAAAGGACCAGAAAACATCATTCAAAGTTAGACATTGCAAGAAAAGAAATAAAAGTATTCTTATTCATATATGCTAAGGGAATGATTGCCTCATTATTCATTAACAACAATATTAATCATAAACTCATAACAACATATTCTCTACTATTCACAATACATAAGATCAAACAACTAAACAAAATTAGTAGAGCTTTTTTTAGAAAAGGGCAGAAATTTAGATAAGATATTAAATTATAGTCTCCAACATAAAACAAATATTTACACATAGATTGTTGTATAATATGTGGGTAATGGATTTAAATATAGGTTAGGCACACCGAAAAATGATGTTATCTTTAAAGGTATTAATTCCTCCCACACAAGTGTAAATGGTTCTCAAAAGGAATTAACCTTCCAGGATAAAAAACCTATTTCACGGACCTCCGATAGGTACACTCTATCGAAATTCAGAAACGGAAATCGCAAGTGCTAAGAAAAACTTAGAAATCTTTTAAGAAAGAAAGGGAAAGAAAAGCTTATTCACTGTATTTGTTTTCACATCAATCTCTTCAGTATTTATAAAAATCAAAGGATTACAACAAAAGGATGTGTCTGTTCTTTGAAAGTTCTGTCTTCCACAACACAATACCGACGTGAATATTACATGAATAAACACATCTATTCAATTAGGTTTGCAACAGCTTTTTCCATAATCGTTTGTAACAATCTTAACTTATCTAATGCCTTTTCACTCATTTCTTATACATATAATAATAATAATAATAATAATAATAATAATAATAATAATATTAACTAATGATAATCGTAACAGATATATGAATGCATTTAATAATAATTATATTAATGTAAGTATACAACAATTCCCCACTTATTTACATATACAATTAGAAAATAATAAATGCACTTGCTTTAAACAACGAATAGCCATGAAGTGGACTAAGACTTTAACTTATGGTTTGAACATGGAACCAATGTAACCAAGTTCTCAATGCGTATGATTTCTTGCTTCTTTACTTTGGCAGCACCAATTCGTAACAGGCCTTGTGCTTATTCTGGTCTCGTAAGTGCTCTAGGATCTTACCGATATAATCCATTAGAATCGGCCTCTCTTACTTCTTTACTTGTATAGGTAGACTCATCATGAATGTCCACAATGCATCCCATAGAGCTATGAGTCTATTAAGGATTTATAATTCAACCTTTACTTGTTGTGGTAATATAAGTGCATAGGCCAGATATAGTGCTTTCGAAATAGTATCCCCCCACTATTTCTCGGTTATGCACTTTGAAATGTATCCAAGTTTCCATTTCGCCAATGTCTAATATTGAATTGCCATTTTTTATCACAATATTAAGGTATCAATTTTCCACTGTACCTTAAGATGGAGTTGGTTTCAATCAAGATATTTTATTTAATCAGTAATAACCCTATATCTCGCATGACCTTTTTAATCCTATCTCCTGACAAAGGTTTTGTTAACGGATCCGCAAGCATTTGATTTGTTGGGAGATACTCAAGTATGATTTTTCCCTTTTTGATCATACTTCTAACATGATTGTATCTCATAGCAATTTGTTTGCTATGATCTGATATTCTTTTATTTTTCGCATTATAAATAGCAGCTTGATTATCACAATACAATATTTTCGGACCTTTCTTAGATTCTATAAAAGGAATTTTCCTTAGAAATATTCGGAACCACACGATCTATTTGCTAGCTGTTGACAAGGCTATGTATTCTGATTCAATTGAAGATAAAGCAACGCAATTTTGCTTTTTCGATGCCCAAGATACTATGCTACCTCCAATAGTGAATAACCATCCCCTAGTAGATTTAGAATCTTTTGCATCTGATGCCCAATTTGCATCACTAAAACACTCAAGTGTAGATGTATTGCATTTATAATGCAGACCATAATTTCTAGTTGTCTTCAAGTATCTTAGTACTCTTTTTAGTTCCCTCCAATGTTCTTCTCCTGGGTTGCTTGTAAACCTACTTAATATGCCAATAGGACATGCAAGATCAGGTCTTGTGTGATTCACCACATACATAATACTACCAATTATTTTGGCATATTCTTCTTGGTTTATAGCTTCTTATTTGTTAGGAAATAGCTTCACACATGGATTTATAGGACTTGTACTATCCATACAGTCAAAGGAATTAAACTTCTTTAATACATTCTCAATATAATGAGATTATGTTAGTATATAAGTTCCATCTTTCTTAATCACTTTGACACCCAAAATGACATCTACAGGACCTAAGTCCTTAATGTCAAAGACTTGCTTTAAAAAATCTTTGGTCTCATTTATAGCTCTCATGTCAGATCCAAAAACTAGCAAGTAATCAACGTACAAAGTCATCACTACTCTATATTCATGAGTAACTTTAGTAAAAATACAACTTTCTACCCTGTTACCCTTAAATCCAAACTTTTTAATCTCTTGTTTAAACTTTATGTACCATTGTCTTGGTGCTTGTTTAAGCCCATATAGAGATTTCTTTAATTTGCATACTTTATGTTCTTCAACCTTAACGACATAGCCTTCGGGTTGATGCAAATAAATTTCTTCATCCAAATTTTCATTTAAGAATGCAGTTTTAACATCCATTTGATGAACCTCCAATCCATAAATTGATGCAATTGCAAACAATGTTCTAATAGATGTGAACTTGGAAACATGAGAGAATGTCTCAAAATAATCAATTTCCTCCTTTTGACTATATCCTTTGGCTACTAACCTTGCTTTGTATCTATCCATAGTACCATCATTTTTTATTTCTTTTTCAAAACCCACTTGCAGCCAATAGGTTTAGTCATAGGAGGTAAATCAACGAGAGTCCAAGTTTGATTATCAAGTATAGATTTGATGATTATCAATTATAGATTTGATTTAATCATCCATGGCTCGTTTCCATATATCGGAATCTGGTAGTGACATAGCTTTTTGAAAAGTTTTTGGATCCTCTTATAACATGTATGTTATCATATCTAGACCAAAATTCTTTTCAATTTTACGTCTTTTACATCTCCTCAAGTTGATTATATCATTATTCTCATATTCTTTTAAACTATCATCAATCTTATTTTCATTTAAATCATTATCATCCAAAGATTCATGCTTATCATTATCAAGTTCAAAAAATAAGTCTTTATTAATTTATATTCTATCAGCATCTAGAATATTCAAGTGTTCATAAAATATAGCATGTATCATAAAATCTAAGAACCTATATGCTTTACTCAGCAGAATAACCAATAAAAACAGACTTTACAGCTTTACTTCCAAGTTTTGGCCTTTTTAAAGTACTGTCTAAGACTTATACAATACAACTCCAAACTCTTAGATGTTTAATACTAGGCATATGCCCAATAAACAACTCATATGGAGTTCGCATAAGTTTCTTGTTTACAATCCTAATACTAATGTAACAAGAACTCAATAATGCCTCTCCTCAATAACTCATTGGCAATTTTGAGTGTATAAGCATCGCACTAACCATTTTCATTAAGGATCTATTTTTTCTTTCGGCTACTCCATTTTGAGGTGGAGTATTGGGTGCTAAAAATTCTCTAACAATTCCCATTTCTAAACAAAATAATGTGAATTCATTAGATAAGTATTCACCACCTCTATCCGATCTCAATCTTTTGATCCTTAAATTGGTTTTATTCTCAACTTACTCCTTAAAGATTTTAAATTTATTAAAGGCCTCATCTTTGGTTCTAAGCAGATACACATACGTATACTTTGAATAATCATCAATGAATGTTATAAAATATCTTTTACCACCTTTAGTAACATGCTCTTTATTATCACAAATATCCGTATGAATGAGTTCAAGCAAAGTAGTTGATCTAACAACACTTTTAAAAGAAGTTTTAGTCAATTTAGATTGAGAACAACATTCACATGTATTCATTGTATATGTTTCAGAAGACTTAGGAATTAATTTATTTCTTATCATGCGATTCATAGCATTTATACCAATATGTCCTAATCTATAATGCCAATTGACATGTTCATTAACATTCAGGAGAGAATCAGAGAAGTAAGCAGAAGATGTAGTATTCTTATTGCCAACATTCAGCAAGTACATAGCCTTTTCCGACAAACTTTCCATTTTTATTGAAAGACACCTTTTGGGGATAGAAGGCTACTTTGAAACAATTTTTGTCTAACTTAGTGATGGATACAAGATTTTTTCGCATAGCGGGAATATGATACACATTTTTCAAAGTTTAAGTATTCCCAGATGTGAGGGAAAGTACAATACTGCTAATACCGAGAACTTCGCTTAAAGAAGCATTTCCCATGTAGACAGTTTTTGCCTCTTTCACTATCTCATACGTCTTGAACAAACTCTTGTTTGGATTGACATGACATGTAGCGCTTGAGTCTAACCACCAGTCAGTTGTGCCATTGTTAACTAGGCAGATTTCAGACATTACAGCAACAAAATCTTTGTCAATCATATTCGTTTGTTCCTTTTTCTCTTCTTTTTTATCATTTTTTCCCTTACGGTGATGGCACTCTCTCGCATAATGATTAGGTTTTCCACACACCCAACAACAACCTTTCTTTTTCTTGTTGTTGTTATCATCATTTCAATTTCCTTTTGGGTTTTTTCTCTTCTTGGTTTTTTCTTGGTTTCCCTTAGAAGTTCCATGAAGATTAACATAGTTGACACCATCTTTTATAGATTCTTGACCATCTCTTTTGAGACATTCATTCTCAATTTGAATACCTTGAAGAAGTTTATCCAAAGAGATAGGCTTCTTCTTGTGCTTGAGTTTCTTTTGGTAATATTTCCACGAAAGCGAAAGTTTACCGATGATGGTAGAAACTTGAAATGTTTCAGAAATGGGTTTACTAGCATCAGCACATTCTGTGGCTATATCATTTAACTCATTGACCTGATCGATGACTGGTCGAGTATCCACCATCTTGTATACAATGTACTTGTTAACAAAAAATGACTTATTACCAGCATCTTCATTAACGTACCTTTTCTTAATACCATTCCAAAGTTCTGCAGCTGTCTTGTGAATATGAAACACGTTGAATACTGTCTTGTTTAGTGATTGTAAAATGGTGTAACGGCAAGTGAAATCATAGTTCTTCCATTTCTTTCCTTTTCTCTCATTTCTTGTACATATAATAATAATAATAATAATAATAATAATAATAATATAAATATTAACTAATGATAATCGTAATAGATATGTGAATGCATTTAATAATAATTATATTAATGTAAATATACAACAATCTTGAGTATCTCTCAATAAATCAAATGCTTGCGGATCCGTTAACAAAACCTTTGTCAGGAGATAAGATTAAAAAGGTCATGTGAGATATGGGGGTATTACCGATTAAATAAAATGTCTTAATTGAAACCAACTCCATCTTAAGGTACAGTGGAAAATTGATACCTTAATATTGAGATAAAAAAATGGCAATTCAATATTAGACATTGGCGAAATGGAAACTTGGATACATTTCAAAGTGCATAACCTAGAAATAGTGGGGGTGATACTATTTCGAAAGCTCTATATCTGACCTATGCACTTATATTACCACAACAAGTAAAGATTGAAATTTAAATCCTTAATAGACTCATAGCTCTTTGGGATGCGTTGTGGACATTCATGATGAGTCTACCTATGCAAGTAAAGAAGTAAGAGAGACCGTTTCTAATGGATTATATCTGTAAGATCCTAGAGTACTTGTGAGACCAGGATAAGCACAAGGCCCATTACGAATTGGTGTTGCCAAAGTAAAGAAGTAAGAAATCATACACAATGAGAACTTGGTTCCATTGGTTCCATGTTCAAACCATAAGTTAAAGGCTTAGTCCACTTCATGGCTATTCATTGTGTAAAGCAAGTGCATTTATTATTTTCTTATTATATATGTAAATACGTGGGGGATTATTGTATATTTACATTAATATAATTATTATTAAAGGCATTCACATATCTGTTACGATTATTAGTTAATATTTATATTTATATTATTATTATTATATGTATAAGAAATGAGAGAAAAGGCATTAGATAAGTTAAGATTATTACAAACGATTATGGAAAAAGCCGTTGCAAATCTGATTGAATAGATGTGTTTATTCATGTAATATTCACATTGGTGTTGTGTTGTGGAAGACAAAACTTTCAAAGAATAGACACATCCTTTTGTTGTAATCCTTTGATTTCTATAAATACTAAAGAGATTTACGTGAAAATAGATACAGTGAATAATCTTCTCTTTCCCTTTCTTTCTTAAAAGATTTCTGAGTTTTTCATAGTACTTGCGATTTCTGTTTCTGAATTTCGATAGAGTGTAACTATCGGAGTTATGTGAAATAGGTTTTGTATCCTGGAAGGTTAATTCCTCGTGGGAACCATTTACACTTGTGTGGGTCTTTTTAATGTAGCGTCTAAGACATATGCAATACAACCCCAAACTCTTAGATGTTTAATACAAGGCATATGCCCAATAAACAACTCATATGGAGTTCTCATAAGTTTCTTGTTTACCATCCTATTACTAATGTAACAAGAACTCAATAATGCCTCTCCCCAATAACTCATTGGCAATTTTGAGTGTATAAGCATCGCACTAACCGTTTCTACTAAGGATCTATTTTTCTTTCGGCTACTCCATTTAGAGGTGGAGTATTGGGTGCTGAAAATTCTCTAACAATTCCCATTTCTAAACAAAATGATGTGAATTCATTAGATAAGTATTCACCACCTCTATCTGATCTCAATCTTTTGATCCTTAAATTGGTTTTATTCTCAACTTCCTCCTTAAAGATTTTAAATTTATTAAAGGCCTCATCTTTGGTTTTAAGCTGATACACATGCGTATACTTTGAATACTCATCAATGAATGTTTTAAAATATCGTTTACCACCTTTAGTAACATGCTATTTATTATCACAAATATCCGTACGAATGAGTTAAAGCAAACTAGTTGATCTAACAACACTTTTAAAAGAAGTTTTAGTCAATTTAGATTGAGAACAACATTAACATATATTAATGGTATATGTTTCAGAAGACTTAGGAATTAATTTATTTCTTATCATGCGATTCATAGCATTTATACCAACATGTCCTACTCTATAATGTTAATTAACATGTTCATTAACATTGAAGAGAGAATCAGAGAAGTATGCAGAAGACGTAGTATTCTTATTGTCAACATTTAGCAAGTACATATTGTCTTTCATATAGCCTTTTTCCACAAAACTTCTCATTTTTAGTAATAGACACCTTTTGGGAACAAAGGCTACTTTGAAACCATTTTTGTCTAACTACAAGTAAGTTGTGCCATTGTTAACTAGGCAGAGCTTAGACATCACAACAACAAAATCTTTGTCAACTATATTCGTTTGTTCCTTTTTATCATTTTTCCCTTGCGGTGATGACACTCTCTAGCATAATGATTAGGTTTGCCACACACACAACAACAATCTTTCTTTTTCTTATTGTTGTTATCATCATTTCCACTTCCTTTTGGGTTTTTTCTCTTCTTGGTCTTTCCTTGGTTTCCCTTAGAAGTTCCATGAAGATTAACATAGTTGGCACCATCTTTTATAAATTCTTGACCATCTCTTTTGAGAATTTCATTCTCAATTTGAATACCTTGAAGAAGTTCATCCAAAGAGATAGGCTTCTTCTTGTGCTTCAGTTTCTTTTGGTAATCTTTCCATGAAGGCGGTAGTTTAACGATGATGGTAGAAACTTAAAAAGTTTCAGAAATGGGTTCACCAGCATCAGCACATTCTGTGGCTATATCATTTAACTCATTGACCTGATCGATGACCGGTCGAGTATCCACCATCTTGTATTCAATGTACTTGTTAAACAAAAATGACTTATTACCAGCATTTTCATTAACGTACATTTTCTTAATTGCATTCCTAAGTTCTGTAGCAGTCTTGTAAATATGAAACACATTGAATAATGTGTTGTATAGTGATTGCAGAATGGTGTAACGGCAAGTGAAATAATCATTCTTCTATTTCTTTTCCTTTTCTATTGCCTCAATCTTTTGTGCCTCGGTAGCATCTTCATCAATAATCTCCTTAGGACAGCTTTCAACCAGAACATAGAATACTTTTGCAATTGTCAACAGGTACTCCATTTTCATACTCTAACCACTATAAAAAATATATTTTTAGCAACCGAATTTAGCAACGAAATTCAATTCGTTGGTAATTTGCAATGGATTAGCAACAAACATGACATTTTTGTTTTAGCAACTGAATCCCAACGAATTTATTCTCTATTTTAGCAACAGAATTCAATCCATTGGTATTTATAAATGGATTACCAAGGGAATCATTATATAAATTACCAACGGAATTATTAGCAATAGATTACCGACGGAATTATTTACCAATGGAATTGATATTTCGTTACTAAAAATTTACCAACCACCACTTTACCAATGGAATTTTACCAATAGATTCCATTGCTAATCCGTTGGAGGGCCCTAATTTAACAATGGAATTAAGGCTTTTAGCAACGGAATATTCTGTTGTTAATAAATAGTTTTTTTGTAGTGAACGTTTGATTAAAACTTTTTTTAAGTGTTATAGATCAACTAGTTTACTTGAACATATTCATACGGAGATTGGTACGAGCATGTTACTAAAGGTGGTAAAATATATTTTATAACATTCATTGATGAGGCCTTTTAGAAATTTAAAATCTTTGAAGAGGATGAATTAATGAGCCATTTGTTAAAATTGTGAAATCCTTCAAAATTTGCGAAAACTGGAAAATCCTCCAAATTGTCAAATTTGTGAAATTTGCTCTAAATTTATTTACATCTGTGATTTGCAAAAGAAATCTAATATAAAATAGAGTTCAAATACAATACTAAGAAGAACAAGTATTTTTCCTACTAAATTGTGTTGTGGCAACCAAGCTGCTATTTACAATGCGAAAAATGAAAAGTATCAGATCATAGCAAACATATTGATATGGGATACAATCATGTTAGAAGTATGATCAAAAAGGGAAAAATCATACTTGAGTATCTCCCAAATCAAATGCTTGCAGATCCGTTAACAAAGCCATTATTGGGAGATAAGATTAAAAAAAGTCATGCGAGATATGGAGCTATTACCGATTAAATAAAATGTCTTGATTGAAACCAACTTCATCTTAAGATACAGTGAAAAATTGTTACCTTAATATTGAGATAAAAAGGGCAATTCAATACTAGACATTGGCAAAATAGAAACTTGGATATATTTCAAAATGCATAACCTAGAAATAGTGTGGTGATACTATTTCGAAAGCTCTATATCTGACCTATGCACTTATATTATCACAAGTAAAGGTTGGATTCTAAATCCTCAATAGACTCATAGCTTTGTGGGATGCAAGTAAACAAGTAAGAGAGGCCGCTTCTAATGGATTATATCGGTAAGATCCTAGAGTACTTGTGAGACCAGGATAAGTTCAAGGCCCGTTATGAATTGGTGCTGCCAAAGTAAAGAAGCAAGAAATCATACGCAATGAGAACTTGGTTCCATTGGTTCCATATTCAAACCATAAGTTAAAGGCTTAGTCCACTTCATGGCTATTCGTTGTGTAAAGCAAGTACATTATTATTTTCTTATTATATATGTAAATTAGTGGGGATTATTGTATATTTACATTAATATAATTAATATTAAATTCATTCACATATCTGTTTCGATTATCATTAGTTAATATTTATATTATTATTATTATTATTATTATTATTATTATTATATGTATAAGAAATGAGAGAAAATGCATTAGATAAGTTAAGATTGTTACAAACGGTTATGGAAAAAGTCATTGCAAATCTGATTGAATAGATGTGTTTATTCATGTAATATTCACGTCGGTGTTGTGGTGTGGAAAGACAGAACTTTCAAAGAACAGACACATCCTTTTTTTGTAATCCTTTGATTTCTATAAATACGGAAGAGGTTGATTGTCGCTATTTTCACCTAGATTTTAGTGTCTTTTTACATGTCTTTTCGTATTATTTTTCTGTATTTTATGTGTTATATGGTTGTGTTATGTGTTTTCATGGAAATATGTGTGAATGAGCCTAAACATGTTAAAAATAGGTCAAAAATGGAGTCGAGAGCTGAAACGAGCAAGACACGAACTAACGGGACCCAACTCGAGTTGCATGGTGCAACTCGAGTCGAGTAGGTGCCCGAAAGTTATCCAGAAAAATCCAGTAGCTTAACTCGACTTGGGAGAGCCAACTCGACTTGCAGCTCGAGTCGAGCTGCGTCTCTCCAAGTCGAGTAGCAAGTCGTGCGGAGAAGGACAAGAGTTCAAAATCATACAGTGTGCTTACTCGAGTTACAAGTCGCAATACAACTTGGCAACTCGTGTCGAGTAGGGCCTATGGAGTCAGATCAGTTTCAGAGCCTCGTAATACGACTGAACAGATGAGAGCACGAGTTGGCGACATGAGTCGAGCTATGTAGCTCGAGTTTCATTACATGCAGCTCGACTCGAGCTGCTAACTCGAGTAAGACAGGCCAAGTCGAGTAAGGGCATTTTGGGAAAAAAATCCAGATTTTCACCTGCCAATGTGTGTAAGTGTGTGTAAAAAGCCCAGTTGATGATTAATTCGTGGCCCAACTTGGATAAGGCATAAATAACCTCAAGTTCAACATTTGAGGTGAGATTGGATAATTTTCACACAAGGGTTTCACTCCTACACCTAGATCACACACTATTTCTTCCATTTTACACCATCATCTTCATCCATCTTCATCCATTGTTCATCCCATTCATGTGGGTGTTAGAGATCTCAAGAATTCTAGAACTAGAGGTGGAGATCAATGAGTGTTGATGATTCTCTACAAGGAATTGCTAGGGAAGATTTACATCTCTTTTGTTTTTCATTTGGATTTAAGACTATGGATATGAGTAATTGATCATTCAAAGGTTTTGTTACTATCATCATGTTAGGCTAATCCCTCTAGTGGGATTAGGAATATGAAGAGCACACTAGGTTTATATTATTATGCGGATTAAATTGGTTTTTGACTTAATTGATGTTGGTTTCTATTCATGGGCTTTAATTGTTTTGATGTTATGATGGCATGGTTTTTTATTCATGAATGATTATTGGTTTAATGGATTGTTGATCAATTGATGATTTATGATAATTAAGTGCTATTATAATGTTCATGTGTATATTGCTTGGAGTGAGATGGAAACGACCCTCTTAAGTATTAGAAAGGCGTGAATAGACATTGAGTTTGTGTTTGACTAAAAGGATATTTAAATTTGATGAGGGGAACCAATCCATTCATTAGCTTTAGTACACAAAAAGAGAGAGTTAATCCTATTTAGTACCTTTGATGGGAGAATTGGCAATTAATTAGTACCTAGATGGAAGAGGTTAATTGTTGGGCTTTGATCTTAAGTGCCTTTGGGAATCTCAAGTGGATCAACAACCTTTGTAACCCGAAAGAGAGTTTAGGATATAATAGTGATCACCCTTAATATACATCAATTGGGTTGAATTCCCTTTGCATGATAATATGAATTGAATGTGCTTGGATGTTTCTAATCCCATGTTTTTCCATACTTGAACTTTAACACCTATTCTCTTTTCTCATTAATCACATTTACTTGTCATTTCTCTTATTTGCTATTTTATTTACTTGCTACTTGTTTTAGTTGTTTATTTCAAATTCAAACACCCTATCACCCTTACAAACGTGACATAAACAACAGCTCACATAATTTACTAATCCAAACTTCTCTTCTTTGTGGTTCGATAATTTTATTTCTTGGGGTATCTTTCTACAATGATCGAGTATTCTTGCTCATGAGTATTAAATAAAATATTCAACCAAGAAATTGGCACCGTTGCCAAAGGGGAGTTTAACGGATTAGTCGAGTACTGTGTTATTGTTTTAGTTGTTCTTGATAAAGATACTTTCTATTTTATTTTATTTACTATTTTTGTTTGTGGTCTCACTCTTTGAATTTTTGTACGTGTTTTATGATCACAAGATCAAAGGGAAATCAGTCGATTATTCCTTTGAATTTAGAGATAGAAAAGACCGCACGATAAAGGAAACGAGAGAGATAAAAATCTAGAAAAGGAACAAAAATGGAGAATCAACATGGAGATAATGTTAATCATAACCCACCCCAAGATCCATTACAAGATCAAAGGGGGGTACAAGAAGGAGGGCAAGAGAATCAAGTGGAGAGGTTTACAAATTTCATTGGTCAAAACCAAGAATATATGCAATTGCTTGCCAACCATGAAGCTCAAAGGATACTCCAACAATAAGAGGCACAACCACATGTTCGTGGAAATGTCCAAGAGATAGTTAATATGTTCAATAACCAAGCTATGCAAGCAAATGTGCAAATACCTCAAGAGAGGCCAAGGCCTAGAGCAATTCGGGATTACTTCCAACTGAGAGCCGTGCACAATATGATTCCTCCAGTTCAAGCCAATAATTTTTAAATTAAGACCGGATTGATCAACATGGTTAAAGCAAATCAATTTGGGAGAGGTCCTCTTGAAGACCCGAACGCTCATCTAGCTACTTTCTTGGAGGTTGCAAATACCGTCAAGATGAATGAAGTGTCGAAAGATGCTATTCGAATGAGGTTGTTCTCTTTTTCTTTAAGAGATAAGGCTAAAGCATGGTACAATACAATTCCATTGGGAAGTTGTAATACATGAGAAGATCTTGAGCAAAGGTTCCTAAACAAGTACTTTCCTCCTTCGAAGACTCTCCAAATGAAAAGCCTTATCTCTCAATTTAGGCAACTTCCGGATGAGAGTTTTATGAAGCATGAGAACGCTACAAAGAGATTCTACGAAAGTGTCCTCAACATGATTTTCATGAGAATTAACAAGTGGATTTCTTTTATCAAGGGTTGAGTCAACAAAATCGGATGCATGTAAATGCCTCATCCGGAGGGTCTATATTTGGAGTGGATGCTATGAAAGCTATGGAAAATTTTGAAGATATTACAATGAATGCTTATCAATGGCCTTTCGAGAGAGTAATGGGAGGTTATACATTCGGAAAGGTGGCTCAAGTGGAAAGTGTTAATAAAGTGAAGAGTGATGTGTTTCAAAGTGAAGGAATGAAAGAATTTAATGAGGGCATCCATGCTTTAACAAAGCAATTGAATTTGATCACTCAAGGAGTGAGTCAAGGGGGAAGTACAAGTGTTAAGTTGAATGATGAGAGCAATGTTATGCAAGGTGTAGAGGATGTTGCCTATTTAGATAAGACAAATTACCAAGGAAATTTCCAACACCAAGGGAATTTTCAAGGAAATTATCCTTCTAACCAAGGTAATTTTCAATGAGGATATCAAGGGCAAGCTCGGGGGAATAATTTTAATCAATCTAGTGGAGAAAATTATCAAGGTCCGAGGAACCATGAAAATCTTTCTTACTCCAATACTCAAGCCGCCGTGGCACTTCCTCAAGGATTGGATCCAAGTGCTAAGATACCCAATGGAGAAGGAAAGTCATCATTGGAAGATACATTGCTAGCATTCATAAAAGATACAAGGACTTATATGGAAAAGAGAGATGCTAAGCTTGAATCTCAAATGGAAAAGAGGGAGGCTAAGCTTGAGGCTAGAATGGAGGAAAATAAAAAGAAATCCGATAATAGAATGAGAGCTTTTGAGCATCAAATAGGACAAATTGCTTCTTTCTTGGGATCCCAACACCAACAAGGAAAATTTCCATCTACCATGGAAATAAATCCAAAAGAGCATTGCATGTGCATAAAGGTGAAAGAGGATAGATTGGTTGTGGATTGTAAGGTGGATAAAGAGAAAGAAGAAGCACAAAGAGTAGAAATTGAGTTAGAAGAAAAGAGGAAGAAATGGAAAGAAGAGCATGTACCTAAGTGGAAAAAGGCTAAGGAGAAAAGGGAAAAAGAAGAAGAATATGAACGTGATTATTGAGGAATTCCAATTACTCCTTATCCAATCCCTTACCCTCAAAGATTTGTAAAAAAAGAAAAGATGGAAGAATTTCAAAAGTTTGTTGAAACTTTGAAGAAGAAATATGAAGAGAGAAAGAAAGCGAAGCTAGTTGAAAAGAATGAACCATTGCATGAGGAGTTTTCTATGAAAATTGATGATCCGGGAAAGTTCGTTATCCCTTGTGAAGTTGAAGGAAAGAAGGTTGTTAATGTATTGTATGACTTGGAAGCTAGTGTGAATGTTATGCATCATTCTCTCTTTGAAGAATTGGATATTGGAGAGCTCAAGCCTACCACTACATGCCTTCAATTGGCGGATGGATCAACTATTAAGCCCTTAGGAGCAGTGGAGGATGTAGTGGCCGAAGTGAAAAAGTTGACTTTTTCGGTGGATTTTGTTGTCTTGGAGATGAAAGTTGATCCTCAAATACCTATGATCTTGGGAAGACAATTCTTAGCCACGGGAAAGGCGTATATTGATGTGGAAAGAGGAGAACTTTATTTGAGTTCAAATACGAAGAGTGTTACATTTTCATGTAACAAATCAAGAAAGAAGGATGATTCTTACCTCAATCCTCCAACCATACCTCCGGATGTTCTTCATGGATTTGAAAATTATTACTCTTTTAAATCTTCTAAGTCTCTTTTCCATGATTATATTGAAGATTTTAATCTTAACTTGTCTTTGCTTGATATTTGTAGGAATGAGGACTCGAACGTCGAATGAAAGGTTGATAAAGGAGAATTTCATTGGCCTTATGAAGACGAAGCATTTCCATCCACAATTCTTCCGGATGATTTGATGATGATGAGCAAGAATGGAGAAATCATGTTGATGGAAAAGAAAAGAGCCAAACAATTTCTCAAAATAAAGATGAGGGCAGAAATAGTGAAGGATCGCTCTTTGGTTTCATGATTTTGCACTTCGTCCGGCTTGAAGCCGTTAAACTTAGCGCTAAACGGGAGACAACCCATTCTTTTTATATTTCGATGCTTGTTTGTTTTGGTTTTGTAGGTGGATTGTGCTTGTGAGAAAATGCATGTTGAAGGAAAGAGAAGTGCTTCATGGATTCGAGTAGGCATGTCTCACCACTTTGTGCAAACTTAAATCTCGACTCTTGTCTTGAGTTAAGTTTGGGGGGGCTAGTGTGTGGTGGAGATAACTTGATTCGTTTGGATGCATAGGCTTCTCTACAAGAAGACCATTGATGGAAACTATAAGGGTAAGTCCCACTATTTTTTGCAAACTTAATTCTCAACTCTTATTTCGATTTAAGTTTGGGGGGAGAGTGTGTGGTGTGACTCACCACTTGAATTATAATTCTTATGATATTGGGTCAATTTTAAAAAAATTTCTCATAAGTTTGGATAGGATCTTGGTCCGATCAGTTGTGTTGAAGTGCATGATAGTCCATAATTTTTAATGACATTGTTGAGCTAATGGTGTTTGTGAGTGTTTGAGCATGAATGAAGGGTATTGGAAAAATGAATGGAGGTCGGAGCTAACGCTTTCCACTACCAAATGCCTATTGAGGGAGTACTCTACACCTTATAACTTTTAATTGCTTGACATGAAGTGATGTTGATTTGAATTGTTGTGATTAGCATGCTACTTCATTTGTTATGTTTGTGGGATGTTTACTTTCGTAATTTAGGATTTCAATTTTCAATCAAAGATGGAGATGGTTGTGAGCTTAATTGATTGTTGATGATATGAATGTGTGCTTAATTTTCTTATGTATGGATGTAATTTGTAGTTTTGCATGTTATGTGTATTTGTTGTGGCTTGTTTGTTGAGTCCTTATTTTTATGTTTTGTGTGTATCTTTAATTTTTGTCTTGGGTTGTTTGGTGGTTTGATTTTGGGATGTTGTGAGTCATTTTTGAATATGAGTGATGACATGTTGTGGTAGTAAGTGATGACAAGTTATGATTAAGAATCTCTACACTTTCAAATTGTGACATGTTTTACTTAACTTGTTCAATTGTGAGATGAATGTGGTGCAATAAGTTTCTTAAGGTCCAATACATAAGCTTGTGAGAATTTGAGACTCAACCGTGCATACATGGTATTTCTTTGTGAGTGAATCAGTTGTGCTTGATAAACTAGAACTTGCTCAAGGACTAGAGGAACGAGCCCGATTTGTGGAGATTAGTGATATGATCTACGACCATCCTTGTTATTAATAGTCATTGCCAAATATTTTTTCATACCATGAACATCATCCCTAGTCAACCACTTTGAGCCTTTAAGCCTATTTATTATGAATTTAGCACATTACAAGCTATAATTACCCACTTAAAGCTTTATATATACCTTTTGTGTGAGCGATTTAGGAGATGGTAACTAGAAATGATTGATTGATTAGCAAAAAGAGAAAAAAAATGGTAACCAAGCAAGAAAAATGATGAAAAGAGCACAAACAAAGAATGGACATGCAACCATAAAGCAAGAGAAGGAGCAAAGCAACATCAAAATACTCAAGTAAACAAGTCAAAAGAAGGAAGCATGAATCAAAAGAAGCTCAATCAAAGGAAAGTTGATGATTAGTGCTTGTAATTACCAAAGTTGAGAAAGGAAGAAAGATAAGTTAAGGAATGGAAGAAAGTAGCTACCTCTTCGATTACTTACACTTGATTAGTCACTTGTATCTATATTCTTCCTACCATACCAAAAAGCTTATCATTACATCCTTAATGAAAGACCTTTTTGATCATTAATTGAAACATTGGTGGTTTATGAATGTAGTCCACGAGCAAGCTTATAGCAAGTCGAGCCAATCAATTGATGAGTGTTGTTTTACCACTTTAAAGAGTGTTGAGTGATATTGATAACCTATGTGAGGCTTGAACCAAAAAGGGACTATATTACACTTTATTCTCTTATGATTGAACTTGTTAATTCTTCATGTTATGATTTTAATGTTGTAGGATGACTTAGCATAGTTTGTAGTTATTATTGCTAATGATGTGTTATCGCTTATGTTCGTTTAGTCTTTTTCTAGGTGAAAATCACTCCTCTTGGTTTGTCATTTTTGTTGCTCAGGGACGAGCAATACCTTAAGTTTGGGGGGTTTGATCGTTGCTATTTTTGCCTAGATTTTAGTATTTTTTTTCATGTCTTTTCGTATTATTTTATCCATATCTCATGTGTTATTTGGTTGTGTTATGTGTATTCATGGAAATGTGTGTGAATGAGCCTAAACATGTTAAAAACAGGTCAAAAATAGAATCGGGAGCTAAAACGAGCAAGACACGAACTCACGGGACCCAACTCGAGTCGAGTAGGTGCCCAAAAGTTGTCCAGGATTGCCCAGTAGATTAACTTGACTTGGGAAAGCCAACTCGACTTGCAGCTCGAGTCGAGCTATTTCTCTCCAAGTCGAGTAGCAAGTCGTGTGAAGCAGGGCAAGAGTTCAAAATCTGACAGTATGCTTACTCGAGTTGCAAGTTACAACACGACTTGAAAACTCGAGTCGAGTAGGGCCTCTGGAGTCAGATCAGTTTCAGAGCCTCGTAACACGACCGAACAGGAGAGCTCGAGTTGGCGACACGAGTCGAGCTATGTAGCTCGAGTTGCATTACATGCAGCTCGACTCGAGCTGCTAACTCGAGTAAGACAGGCCAAGTCGAGTAAGGGCATTTTGGGCCAAAAATCTGGATTTTCACTTGCCAATATGTGTAAGTGTATGTAAAAAGCCCAGTTGATGATTAATTCGTGGCCCAACTTGGAGAGGGTATAAATAGCCTCAAGTTCAACATTTGAGGTGAGATTGGATAATTTCCATACAAGGGTTTCACTCCTACACCTAGATCACACACCATTTCTTCCATTTTACACCATCATCTTTATCCATCTTCATCCATTCTTCATCCCTTTCATGTGAGTGTTAGAGATCTCAAGAATTCAAGAGCTAGAGGTGGAGATCAATGAGTGTTGAAGATTCTCTACAAGGAATTGCTAGGGAAGATTTACATCTCTTTTATTTTTCATTTGGATTTAAGACTATGGATATGTGTAATGGATCATTCAAAAGTTTTGTTACTATCATCATGTTAGGCTAATCCCTCTAGTGGGATTAGGAATATGAGGAGCACACTATGTTTATATTATTATATGGATTAAATTGATTTTTAACTTAATTGATGTTGGTTTCTATTCATGGGCTTTAATTGTTTTGATGTTATGATGGCATGGTTTGTTATTCATAATGATTATTGGTTTAATGGATTGTTGATCAATGGATGATTTATGATAATTAAGTGTTATTATAATGTTCATGTGTATATTGCTTGGAGTGAGACGGAAACGACCCTCTTAAGTATTAGAAAGGCATGAATAGACATTGAGTTTGGGTTTGACCGAAATGATACTTGAATTCGATGAGGGGAACCAATCCGTTCGTTAGCTTTAGTATACAAAAAGGAAGAGTTAATCCTATTTAGTACCTTTGATGGGAGAATTGAGAATTAATTAGTACCTAGATGGAAGAGGTTAATGTTGGGCTTTGATCTTAAGTGTCTTTGGGAGTCTCAAGTAGATCAACAACCTTTGAAACCCGAAAGAGAGCTTAGGATATAATAGTGATCACCCTTAATCTACATCAATTGAGTTGAATTCCATTTGCATGATAATATGAATTGAATGTGCTTGGATGTTTCTAATCCTATGTTTTTCCATACTTGAACTTTAGCACATATTCTCTTTTCACATTAATCACATTTACTTATCATTTCTCTTATTTGCTATTTTATTTACTTGCTACTTGTTTTAGTTATTAATTTCAAATTCAAACACCCTATCATCCTTACAAATGTGACATAAATAAGAGCTCACGTAATTTACTAATCCAAACTTCTCTCCTTTGTGGTTTGATAATTTTATTTCTTGGGTTATCCTTCTATAACGATAGAGTATTCTTGCTCGTGAGTATTAAATAAAATATTCAAATAGAGATTGACTTGAAAAATAGATACAGTGAATAAGCTTTTCTTTCCTTTTCTTTCCATTTCTTTCTTAAAATATTTCTGTAGCACTTGCAATTTCTGTTTCTGAATTTTGATAGTGTAACTATCAGAGTTCCGTGAAATAGGTTTTGTATCCTAAAAGGTTAATTCCTTATGAGAACCATTTATACTTGTGTGGGAGGAATTAGTACCTTTAAAAATAACATCATTTTTTGGTGTGCCTAACCTATCTTTAAATCCATTACCCACATATTATACAACAATTTTGGTAATATAAGTGCATAGGTCAGATATAGAGCTTTCGAAATAGTATCACCCCCCACTATTTCTAGGTTATGCACTTTGAAATATATCCAAGTTTCCATTTCGCCAATGTCTAATATTGAATTGCCATTTTTTTATTTCAATATTAAGGTATCAATTTTCCACTGTACCTTGAGATGGAGTTGGTTTCAATCAAAACATTTCTTTTAATCGGTAATAGCCCCATATCTAGCATGATCTTTTTAATCTTATCTCCTGACAAAGGTTTTGTTAACGGATCCGCAAGCATTTAATTTGTTGGGAGATACTCAAGTATGATTTTTTCCTTTTTGATCATACTTCTAACATGATTGTATCTCATAGCAATATGTTTGTTATGCTCTGATATTCTTTCATTTTTCGTATTGTAAATAGCAGCTTGATTATCACAATACAATGTTGTAGGACCTTTCTTAGATTCTATAAAAGGAATTTCCTTAGAAATCTTCGGAACCACATGATCTCTTTGCTAGCCGTTGACAAGGCTATGTATTATGATTCTATTGAAGATAAAGCAACACAATTTTATTTTTTTCGATGGCCAAGATACTATGCTACCTCCAATAATGAATAACTATCCTCTAGTAGATTTAGAATTTTTTGCATCTGATACCCAATTTGCATCACTAAAACACTCAAGTGTAGATGTATTGCATTTATAATGCAGACCATAATTTCTAGTTGCCTTCAAGTATCTTAGTACTCTTTTTAGTTCCCTCCAATGTTCTTCTCCTGGGTTGCTTGTAAACGTACTTAATATGCTAATAGAACATGCAAGATCAGGTCTTGTGTGATTCACCACATACATAATACTACCAATTATTTTGGCATATTCTTCTTAATTTATAGCTTTTTCTTTGTTAGGAACTAGCTTCACACTTGAATTTATAGGACTTGTACTATCCTTACTGTCAAAGGAATTAGACTTCTTTAACACATTCTCAATGTAATGAGATTGTGTTAGTATATAAGTTCCATCTTTCTTAATCAATTTGACACCCAAAATGACATCTACAGGACCTAAATCCTTAATGTCAAAGACTTGCTTTATTTGGTCTCATTTATAGCTCTCATGTTAGATCCAAAAATTAGCAAGTCGTCAACGTACAAAGTCATCACTACTCTATATTCATGAGTAACTTTAGTAAAAACACAACTTTCTACTCTGTTACCCTTAAATCCAAAATTTTTAATCTCTTGCTTAAACTTTGTGTACCATTATCTTGGTACTTGTTTAAGCCCATATAGAGATTTCTTTAATTTGTATACTTTATGTTCTTCACCCTTAACGACATAGCGTTCTGGTTGATGCAAATAAATTTCTTCATCCAAATTTCCATTTAAAAATTCCATTTTAACATCCATTTTGATGAACCTGCAATCCATAAATTGATGCAATTGCAAACAATGTTCTAATAGATGTGAACTTGGAAACAGGAGAGAATGTCTCAAAATAATCAATTTCCTCCTTTTGACTATATCCTTTGGCTACTAACCTTGCTTTGTATCTATCAATAGTACCATCAGTTTTGAGTTTTTTTTTGAAAACCCACTTGCAGTCAATAGGTTTAGTCATATGAGGTAAATCAACGAGAGTCCAAGTTTGATTATCAAGTATAGATTTTATTTCATCATTCATGGCTCGTTTACACATATCGGAATCTGGTAGTGACATAGCTTTTTGAAAAGTTTTTGGATCCTCTTCTAACATGTATGCTAACATATCTGGACCAAAATTCTTTTCAATTTTGCATCTCTTACTTCTCCTCAAGTTGATTATATCATTATTCTCATATTCTTTTAAATTCTCATCATTCTTATTTTCATTTAAGTCATTATCATCCAAAGATTCATGCTTATCATTATCAAGTTCAAAAAATTAGTCTTTATTAATTTCTATTCTATCAGCATCTCGAATATTCAAGTGTTCATAAAATATAGCATGTGTAGCCCCGAATACACTATTATCACATAGTTTAAGAAACCTATATGCTTTACTCATAGCAGAATAACCAATAAAAACAGACTTCACAGCTTTGCTTCCAAGTTTTGGCCTATTTAATGTAGCTTTAAGATATATGCAATACAACCCCAAACTCTTAGATGTTTAATACTAGGCATATGCCCAATAAACAACTCATATGGAGTTCTCATAAGTTTCTTATTTACAATCCTATTACTAATGTAACAAGAACTCAATAATGCCTCTCCACAATAACTCATTGGCAATTTTGAGTGTATAAGCATCGCAATAACCATTTCCATTAAGGATCTATTTTTTTCTTTCGGCTACTCCATTTTGAGGTGGAGTATTGGGTGCTGAAAATTCTCTAACAATTCCCATTTCTAAACAAAATGATCTGAATTCATTAGATAAGTATTCACCACCTCTATCCGATCTCAATCTTTTGATCCTTAAATTGGTTTTATTCTCAACTTCCTCCTTAAAGATTTTAAATTTATTAAAGGACTCATCTTTGGTTCTAAGCAGATACACATACGTATACTTTGAATAATCATCAACGAATGTTATAAAATATCTTTTACCACCTTTAGTAACATGCTCTTTATTATCACAAATATCCGTATGAATGAGTTCAAGCAAACTAGTTAATCTAACAACACTTTTAAAAGAAGTTTAAAATTGTTGTATAATATGTGGGTAATGGATTTAAAGATAGGTTAGGCACACCGAAAAACAATATTATCTTTAAAGGTATTAATTCCTCCCATACAAGTGTAAATGGTTCTCACAAGGAATTAACCTTCCAGGATACAAAACCTATTTCATGGCACTCCGATAGTTACACTCTATCGAAATTCAGAAACAAAAATTGCAAGTGCTATGAAAAACTCAGAAATCTTTTAAGAAAGAAAGGGAAAAAAAAGCTTATTCACTGTATCTGTTTTCACGTCAATCTCTTCAGTATTTATAGAAATCAAAGGATTACAACAAAAGGATGTGTCTGTTCTTTGAAAGTTCTGTCTTTCCTTAACACAACACTAACGTGAATATTACATGAATAAACACATCTATTCAATCAGATTTGCAACGGCTTTTTTTATAACCGTTTGTAACAATCTTATCTTATCTAATGCCTTTTCTCTCATTTCTTATACATATAGTAATAATAATAATAATAATAATAATAATAATAATAATAACTAATGATAATTGTAACAGATATGTGAATGCATTTAATAATTATATTAATGTAAATATACAACACAGATTTACTTATTTAAACATCTCAATAGCACTACTAATTAATTACTAATTTGATGAAGTTTTTAATAATTAAAGCAGATTTGACCAAATAATATCCAACTCAACCTTACATTAGATTATAATTTAGGGTTTGGGACTCCAAGATTTTGCTCTCGTTCCTCAAGTCAGCGGCACCGAGGACAAATATCGACAGCTGCTCGTCTCCCTTCTATCAATGCTGATGTTCCAAGAACTTATTCCTGCCATGCCAATCCACATTCATATGTATTATGTATTTATGCACACATCATTAGATTGATCATATCATGTTCTTGATCCTGTAATTAGTCCTAAAGAAAGAATACAAATTTAATCAATAATTATCTATTAAAATAAGCAGGAAACATGAATCAATCAATCATACACACATACTGCGAATAATTGAAACATCATGGGTTTAAGCTATGCAACGAAAATCCTCACTAAAAAGATTATGACCAAATGCGAATACAAAAGCAAACATCCCAACTTTGCAGAAATGTAAAACTTAGATAATCTTCATCATGCAAGCAGAACCCTAACCATTCAGATAAGCCATGTCATGAAAATTCATGGAAAAAGTATCAAATTCGTAATTGGTGTCAGAGTTCTGATAGTTGTGTAATCTGTTAAAGTTCTTGAAATGATTATTCAAATGGCTTGTAAGTCCATTCGACAATAATGACTGTATTTATCGAGTAAAAATAGCAATTCAAATCATGTAAATAATAACATAGTATCAAAGAAATTTTACTAATTATATTCATACCCAAAATTTCGTATATACACCCACGGTAGTAATTAATTTTAAGTATGGTTTGAATAGTAATTATTAACAGCAAACTATAAAGTTAAATAACTTTACTAATAAAATAGATAGATGATTAATAGATATGAATAATGACATTAAGAATTAAGTTATCATTCCTCTCAATATTGTAGTGGCCAAATAAGTATATAAAATACAATTATAAGAAAGAAACTTTCAAAAGCTTGCAATAGAATTTAACTTTTATACATTCAATAAAAGCTCACACAATATGATTACATCAAAATTAAATTATATATTCTTATAAAATATAAGGGTAAGTCAAACATACAAACTACCTTTGAAATGAAAATCACGACTGGGTTGGCGTCTAAGCATCAAACTCAATGTTTGACTTTTCCAACCGCAAAACCTGAATAACATGACAGTTAATATAGTGTACAAAATGGATGTTGAAAAAGTAAAAAATGTATATATCGATAAAGAATTATCTTACATTTCTTGCAACTCAATCACACATATTTGCATTCCTAATCAAATTCCAAGAGATGGAACTTTGTTCCCTCTAGCATATTTTGTAGCCAAGATCATTCAATTCACACCACAATCTCCATAACCACAGGAACCAACACACATGCAGCATTCAAAATACATAGAATAGAATATTTTAACAAAAACAACACTGCACAAATAAATTATAAAGCAAATAATCAAAAAATAAATAAAAAATAACGATGCAGATAACATAAAACCCGAATAATCATTATCAAATTTTTCATAGATTTAAAAACCCACAACAACTAAACATCATTTAAACATATAAAAAAATTAGGGGCAGATGTAAATCAGAATTCAACATACCCATATAGCTCTTGCACTCTCCCTCACTAATCGGATTGAAAGTTGTTATCGATTGTGTTTCGAGTTACGCAAAATTAAATGAATGAGATTTGAGATAACAAAAAGAATATAAAAGAGAGAATAAGAAAACAGAGACTTCGAGGTATTAGAGATTAGGGTAAATATCTATAAGTCATAAGTAGTAGAGATTGTTAAACATAATGAACGGCTTTAAGGACCATGATATATTAAGAAATTCAAAATATATCAGGTATTCCCCAAACCTCAATTATGGATCCGTATCTTATTTCTTGCTACCAGTAATCATCAATTTCCTCCACCTCTGCTGGCGCATATTATCTTCAAATTAAAAAAAAAACATGACAAATAGATTATACATGATGCGTATGTTCCTTTTTGCCTTTTTAGCAGTAAAAAGTAAGAATTCATTTTAAATATAGAAAAAAAGTAATGGCGAATATTGATCCTGAATTCATGCTACGTATGCTCCTTTTTAATAATAAGAAGATCTAGAAATAGTGTATTTTAAATATATAATGAAAGAAAGTAATGACAAAGATTATGGGGTTTATTACGTCTTGCATCCCTTTTGATTGGTTAAGCTTAGAACTGAATACTCCGTGTCAAACCCATTTAGAACTACTCGTACCCGTCCCAATAGAATTCAGTAGATCAATTGCCCATAAATACCCATCATCTCTAGTAATTGTATTAATATTATTTGTAGAGTCTATGATGATATATTAATTATTTTGTATGATCTCAATTTGCGTTTTCAAAGCAAATTAAGTTGCACATAAATAAATATAGTACAATAAATAACCTCTTACATTTCTGAAATATATATATATATATATATATTAACAATCTTATTTATTTTAAACATTTGGATTTCTATATTTATAATTTTCTACTGATAATTACCAAATTTTAAAGCCTTTTATATTTTAGTATCATTATTATTATACTTATCAAATTAAGTGTGTAGTACAAACGCTTAATTTTTCATTTCAAATTTGTATTCCCTATCTTACTAATAAAAATTATCATGACACACACTTTAAATAAAATATCAATAACCTATAAAATCATCAAATTCTTAAGTGTTATAATCACATGTAAATCAACGGTTGAGATGTAAATTAAAATAATATGTGGCTAAGATTATAAAAGAAATTTTAAAAATAGTAAAATTGAAAGAGGGGAAATTGGGTCAAAACTGAGTCCAATTTGGTTTGACCATTGTTGCTATTATATATGTATAAATGTAGACATAAATTCTCCCTTAAAATATTGTAATTTTCAAGCAAAAAAATAAACATAAAGATTGAAATGCGACGGAGGGAAGGAGTACATAATAATTTTACGGAAAAATTGAACAGTGGGCATTCTGATTTAACAATAATCTTTTTTGCCAAGTTTTTAGTATGAAATACAAAAATATCTAAAATGACGAAAAGACCTTGACTTGATAATGTCACGATATAAATTTTGAAAAAAGCTATTATCGAGATAATTTATGACTTAATAATGACTTTTTTTCAAAATTAAATTGACTCAATAATGATTTTTTTCAAAAAATTATATCGTGTAGGTATCAAGTTAAAGGTTTTTTTTTTTTATCATTTTAGGTATTTTTACACATACCCTTAGAATTTGGGCACAAATAAATTTTTTTAAATTTGACCACCCACTGTGGTCAGTTATTTCATAAGGTTATTTATTTATTTGTTTGTTTTTACGCATGAAATTGAAAATTACGAAATAATCAAGATGGATCAAATTGTAATATGACCTGCACTAAGTAATATTCAACTTTAGTTTAGGCTGACTTCCTTTACAATTTTATAAGGAAATTACTGACATTTATTTAATAATTAAAAAAAGGCAAAAGCTCCTGTGCACCCGGGCGCACGGAACACTTTCCGTGCGCCTTTAGAAATTTGTGCTAAATTGTATACCTTTTAGTATACAGATGTGTACCCTTTATTTTCTAAAGAAAAATCTGGGCGCACGAACAACACTCCGTGCGCCTTTAGAATTTTGTGTTAAATTGTATACCCTTTAGTATAAAAATGTGTACCCTTTATTTTCTAAAGAAAAAAAATATTAATGAAAAGTGTATACCCTTTAGAACAAAATTGTGTACCTTTTAGTAATTAAAGTGTATACCCTTTAGACCAAATTAATGTACCCTTACCCATAATACAAAATTTCTAAAGGCGCACGGAATGTGTTCCGTGCGCTCGGGTGCACGCAAGCCTCACTCTTAAAAAAAAGCAAGAGGGAGTTGACTTTCTTAATATCATTCACTATTATTATAGGCAAATAACATACATACTTAAATCATTTAAAAAACTTTGTTTTATAATATGAAGTATATGAAAGATAAATTAATTATTAATTAGATAATTGAAATTATCTTTTTATGAATTTGAATTTCAATAAATATAAACTATCAAGATTTAATTGTAAAACATTTTCATTTTATATGTCATTTTATTTATCATCTTTTTACTTCGTGTCACTTGTCCATTATTTGCACAAATAGATTAATATTGAAAAATATATAATTAAACTGCGTAACACTTCAATTTAAGTTATGTCCATATGCTATTTTTTAATAGATTAATTGCGTTAAAAATCACGAACTTTCAACGGATTACAAATTAATTCCGATTTTTATAAAATTGTAAAAAAATCATGATCCTTCATATTTGTGCAATTTACACCCATCGTGCAGCTGAAGCCTGCCCGATCACTGACATAGCGTAGATCTTGTCACGTCAGTTTTTAGTTGATTGCACGAAAAATCTCAACCTTTACTTAAATTGCAATTTAATCTCAACCTTTGAAATTTTGGCAAAAAAGACAGTAATTTTTTTAAATTGCACCATCTAATAAAAATTTATATTTTATTTTAAAATTTAAATTCTAAAATATTATTAAATAAAATAATAACATTATTATATGAATAAAATATTTATTACTTAAATTATGTGACTAAAATTAATTATATCTATTAAGTAGTAAAAAAATTATACAATCTCTAAATGTTTAAATTCTTTTAATTTTTAAAATATTTTATATATTATAAAATTATTATAATTTATAAAATCAAAGTATTTGTGAATATGTCTCAATATCTTTTCGTAATTTCACATTATATATAGGAGAATGACAAATATACCTAGATGTTTAAAAAATTTTATTATTTACAAAAAAAATCATTTAAATTAATTTATAAACTCAAGTTTTATACTGAGAAAAAATATTCGTTAAGATTTTTAATTTATACGAACCAAAATAATTTCATGTACTTATCATCATACTTTCCGTTTTCATCCATCTCATACTTACCTTCATCACATCAAATCAATCAATAACCTCAAAAATTATATATTAATCTAAAAAATAACACTCCCACCTAACACACATAACATATTTTATACTTTATTTATTATTTTAAAATACTACAATGCTTTAAAAAGTCAAAAAAAATTGTCAAAAAATAATTTTTTTGAAACTAAATATCTACCGTACTAGTGAAGATAACTACGGGACAGAGGAAGTAGTAAAAAATTAATAATTAAAAATTTAAAAGACTTTGTAAAAAAAAAAATATTTAATATAACATTTATTATGAAAATACAAAATAAAAATATATATTTAATATAATATTTAGTTATGAATTTAAATTTTAAAATAAAATATAATTTTTTTATTAGATGATGCAATTTAAAAAAATAAAAATTTAATGGTTTTTTTTACCAAAATCTAAAAAGATTGGGATTAAATTGTAATTTAAGTAAAGGTTGGGATTTTTCTTTCAATCAACTAAAAGCTGACGTGGTAAGGTCAACGCCATGTCAGCAATCGGGCAGACTTCAGCTGCCTGATGGGTGCGAATTGCACAAATATGAAAGGTCATTGTTTTTTTTGCAATTTTATAAAAGTTAGGATTAATTTGCAATCCGTTGAAACTCCGTGGTTTTTAACACAATTAACCCTTTTTTAATTAATGATAATATTTAATGACATGTTTATAGCTAGTTTATTTTTTTTTCAAATATTTTATACTTTTGTCCCAACATTAAAAAATCAGTGCCACATAATTATTGTACATAAAGTTGCATTTTTTAAAAAAAATTTTAAATTCAATTTTTAATTTCTTTTCATCCACCGCCTAAATCTCATAAAAAAATTATATGGACTCCGTTGTCGGAATTTTTACTGAGTTCGACAATTTATATGACCAGATTTATATCATACTATCCTGCAGTTTATTTAGGATACAGTAATTAATATATATATATATATTAAAAATTAGAGTTGATGTCTTACTAATTCCCAACAGCCAATTCATAGCTTTATTGGAGGCGACTATCTCATCATTTGACTTTGAACTTCAACTTTCCTTTAGCCATGAACGGTCCCCTTAAAATCAGAGAAATATTAACTTTATCGGCTTCCATATCAACCACTAGAAAATCCACAGGCCAAGATCACTGGACACTCTCACCGGCAATAAACCCTAATTTAAAAAAAACTATTACTTCCATCCAGCAGGGAGGTACACGCTTCGCGTATATTTGTGTAGGATGAAGGAAGTACTTTTTATTACTTGAAAAATTACTCTTTCGAGAGATTAATTATTATTCTTATAAATGAAAAATATTACTCATTTTAATAAGAATATAAATACCCATAATATATCCGAATTTGAGAAATAATAGTATATTTTACTTAGAAGTGTAAAGCAGGTTAACATAAGTCTTTGTCATTAAAATAATGCATGGTTGCAAATGAAATAGTTTAAAACCAAAAACGTCCCGTTTTTTTCTTTTTTTGAAAAAGAACCAAAAAAGCTTAAAAAATTTGATTCAGTCCCATAACTTTCATAAATCCTCCTATTTCATCCTCTTTTCGCCGGAATGAGATTTTTAACTATCATGTGCGACGAGCGTGATAGTTAATATATCGCTTTAATTACACAAATATATTATATACTAAAGGAGGGTTTTGGATTTATTATGTGGCATCATGTGAGTAATTTAGGTGATGTGTCATTTTTATAGATTTTTGAATTTTTTTTAATAATAAACTTGCTTAGGAAGGAAGATAATGTAGTTACTTTATTTTACATAACCAATCAAAATATTTCATTTTTCTTTATCTTATTTAAAAATTTACCTAAAACTTTAAGTGTTTTAAATTTTTTATTTTTAAATAGAATTTATATAAAATTATATCAAATTAATTGTCTTTTCATGATCTTTAATTTGACATCCATATTACTAATAATATATAATTGGAGAAATAGATTTTTAAGTTTAATAACAATTTTTATATTGTAAAATATTCTTTAATAAAATATATTAATAAATAAAATATTTTTAGAAGAGTAAGAAATTATTTAATAGATTTAATCTATTTATCCTTAGAATTTTAAGTTTAATAAATTTAGTTTATTATAGAATTCTAAATGAGGAATTTCATGAAAAAATAAATCTTAGTTTAATATTAATTAATTTTCATAATTTTTTTATTGTTAATTATTTATTTTATATTTATTTTATTATTTTTAATAATTAATTTTAATTATACAATAATTTATAATTATTATATACATGTATTGATTTTATTTATTAAATGATAATAGTTAGGGATGATAATGAAATGGGCATTTTAAGTATCTATTCTATCCAAATCTTAATAGGGCATGTATGGGTAATTGTAAACGGGTTTGAGACGGATACAAATAGTTGTGAAAATCACATTAGGGTTTGGAACGAGTACGGATAATACCGCAATACCCTCGGGTACTATAAAAAAAGATATTAAACCAATGATTGTGCTATTTTATGAACAACTTATGGTATAAATGACAGTGATATCAATTTATATCGAAATTAATAATATTTTATGGCGAAAGTGATAAGTATTATAAAAAGTGTAAAATGATTTCACGTGAAGCGGTTTCATGCCAGACCTATCATATTACATATTAATGAATAAAAGAATTTATAAAGTTTGTTAATAATTTTTTTCCAGATTTTTACTTAATTTTTTAATAAATTACTGAATATAAAAAAATATATACCCTAAACTCTAAAACCCTAAACCCTAAATTTAGGGTTTATGGTTTTAGAGTTTAGGGTTTAGGGTTCTTAATAAATATTAAGAAATACATATATACATTAGTATTGAATAAAATTAATATAGATGGGTGTACGCGTGTATTCGAATGCATGAGATAATTCATTATTATTTTAAATATTCGTTTTGTCATTTTGATCTTTCCCATTACAAAGTACTATTAATTTCTTTTTATATAAATGAGATATATATACAAAATTATATTAAAGATATGGGTGCACAACATGTCCCGAGAACACACAAATTTTTGCCTTATTATAATCCTTATTCTACCAATAAAGTTAGATATTTTTATTAAGGTTAGGTCTTGCGTGAGACCATCTCAAATGAGGTCATTTTTCACTTTTTAAAATAGTTATCATTCTCGCTATAAAACATTATCACTTTGGCTATAAAATGTTATCACTTTTTATTTATACTATAAACTGTTCATGAAATAGTATTATCACATTTTATTAGTTTACTATCACTTTCCTATATAAAAGTTATCACTTTCTCACCGTTTCACATAAGCCCTTATGTGAGACGGTCTCACGCAAGTCTTTGTCTTTTATTAATATAAATTATAACTTTTAATATTTTTCAATTTCATTAATATTTTTAAAAATAATATTTTAATAATCCCGCGTAACGTGTTACGCAGTTTTCGTACTAGTAAACCAATAAACAATACATAAATATATAGAAAAAAGAAAAACAAGAAAAACTAAAAATAGAGTGGAGCAGAAAAGAAGATAGCAGTAAACGAAAATCATCCGTAAAAAAAAAAATATCTATTCATTGTTCGTGAGAGAAAATTTAAGGGTTTTCGGATTGGGGAAATTCACGAGTTCGTGTTTGCTATGGTGTTCGTCCGACGGAAAGGGGGCCACGGACAATACAGCAATTTCAGAAACAATAATCGATGAACCCTAGTCCTAATTTCAGAAATTAAGATTTCAATTCAAGGTGAAAGCAGAGTGGTTGGGGATGATTTTGGTTCCTCTCACATTTTTTTTATCCATTCTGGTAAAGCGGTTGAGGCGGACTCATTCATCTCCGGGGCTTAGTGAAGAACCCTTTCCACAAAACGGCGGCATTTTCGAATCCGGAATGGTGTTGGTGATTATTCGACGACGGAAACCCTATAAACATTTCGGATCTGACCAGAAAAGAATTCCCCCTCGCCATTGAAGGGGCTGAGAAGACTCCTATTGATGGGCAAGGGAAGATTTGGAACTTCATCTCACATCGAGTTAAAGCAGAATATTGTATTTTCGGCTTTTTTTTTTTAATTTATGTATTATTTATTTATTTATTTAGTTTATTAATTTAATTAAAATGAGGTAGATATGGGTTTATTGCCACTTGAATGCTGCCAGCTAAGCAAGAACAGACGAAAAGCCCTAAACTTACTATCACGTGCGCTACATGTGATAGTTTCCGGATAAAATCTCATTCCGGCGAAAAAGGATGAAATTGGAGGATTTATGAAAGTTATTTTTTTGGGATTTTTTTCGAAAAAGTAAAAAGGTATGGGACTTTTTTGGTTTTAAACTCCAAAAAATGAAGAGTGTATATTGGGTGCACCCATATGTTTATGACTTTTTATTATATTTTATATACATATTATTCTATTTTGTATACCTGATTTATAATAATTGTACATTTTTTTTCATACTAAATTTTTCATTAAAAAAACTAACATCCATATGTGTATAACTTTTTATTTAATGGTGTACACATGTTTTTTTAATAATTGTATATTTTTACACTCAATTTTTTAATTAAAAAACTAACAATTAAATTGTATACATCATTAATCATAATTATATATGTTTTTGGTTATACCCGAGTCCATACTATAATTAGCCCCAAATAAAATATGCAGTGAAAAGAATATATACATATATAAACAATAATAATAAAAATTGTGCTAGTTGTGATATATATATATATATATATATATATATATATATATATATATATATATATATATATATATATATAATATACAATATGGAATTAATGCATTCAAGTTGTGATGATTAAATCTGTTGATGGTTGTTCTTGGCTCTTTAATTTATATTTAGGAGATAAAGACGCTTAATAACGGAACCAAGAACGAACACAATCAAACATAATATAATTACAAAAATAGGGATTAAACCAATAAAAGACTCAATTCCCACCAAAAGAATCAACCGATTTTATTACTCTCTCTTAGAACAACACTCATAAAACTTCCCTTTCTTACAAGCGTAATGTCTAAAGTGAGCATCAGTCACCTACCTCTCTCATGTGAGAGAGGCTATTTATATTATCTAAAAACTCTAATCCTGAGCCAATCGCCTTGCGCCACATGGATGGAGACAAGCCGTCTTTAATGGAGTTGTCTGGTACGCCGATCAGCCTGAGGAAAAGTCCGGATGCCCCTGATTGCTTTTTCCAGGTTTCATAGAGCGCCTCCATCCTTTGCTGGCTTCCCATTGGTAGTTAGAGTAAGATGTGCCAGTCAGTTGCTGTCTTCTAGTTAGGATTGTTGTCCAAGATATCTCTTCTTCCCGTTAGCCTTGTCTTCTAGCCTGCTGCACTTGTCAATCTTCATGATGGTGTTTGTTCTTTACTGTCCTGCTTCTGTTGTCCATTTACTCCTCGGACAGGTTGACTTCCATTGCTGTGGTGCTCATCCGAACCCTTGGTCAGGGGGAGGATGTCGTCGAGGTTCCCTGCCGAGGGTGTTTTCTGGCTTCGGCCCCTTTAATGGTTTCTTTCTTTGTCCTTCCCTCGACTGGGCCTTTGGGCTGCATTAACCTCCTTGGGCTGCCTTGATTATTCTGTCCTCGGTTTGGGCTGCTAGAGGGTTAGGCCTATTTCTTCAGGTATTTTAGAGGTTATTGGGCTTTTGGGCCTACTAAGCATGGGGGATATAATACCCATAACATTAGCTCCTTGACCCTGAATAATTTCATGACTTGAGATTGTTCAGGGTTGAATCGTATTTCACGGGTTATATCCCTCATGCTTTGGCACCTGTGATACTAGGATTCTTTCCATCTCGGCTCTTTGTTGTTTTCACTCGCTATCTCCGCCTTGATAAGCTTCCTGTATTATCGGGTTCTTTGCGGAGTCTTCGAGATATTTTTGCTCAAGTGAGGGGTATTTCTGGTATAAGGGTGTAACTGTCGATTTGAAATTTGAAATTTGAACCTTTTTGTTAGTTTTCCTTTCCCTTCTTCCTCTTTTTTCTCCTTTTGATCCTGTAGGCGGTTGTCATTCCTTTTATTCAGTGTGCTCGTCTTTCTTCTTCAGGTATTATTCTCCTTCTTTCTTTTTCTTTGTTTCCCTTACTCTCTCACTCCGCGTCTCTGAGTTTTCCAATGCCGTTGCTTGGGGTTTCCCTCTTCCTCTCTTTCCGTGTTCTATCCCCCATGTTACAATTTGCACGATATGGCTTGCGAGGATTCTTATTCTCCTCTTAGATCCCCTAGATCCCTTTCTCGTTCAACCGATTCTTCACTCGATAGTTAGGAGTCCTCCTCTTCGTCCTCAAAGGAGTGTTCGGGTCCCCCGTTTCCTTCCCAGATTGCTTTTAATCAGAGGGTTAGTGACATCGTTTCTAATTTCACATTAGAGCATAATCCTCAAATTACTAACGTCGGTCCTGGGTTGTTGGCCCATCTCGGAGAACTTCTGCGCTGGGACAAGGATACCCCATTTTCCGCTGCTGAGGTTTCTTCGACCCGTTAAGGAAGAGCACTGTTATCGCTCTCAGCAAATTCCAGTGTGGGGAAAATATCAATTTCTTTCTTCCCTCTTCCAATGGACGTATGTGTTATGCTTCGCCGAATGTTGTGGCAGCCTATGAATTGCAACTAACTTGAGTTCGACATTAGGTTTTCTCTCCATCCTTGCATTCGGGATATTTTTTAGTTTTGGGGTATAACCCCTGCTCAATTGGCTCCCAACAGTTGGACGGCATTATTGGGGTTTTTGTTTCTTTTCCGCAAGAACAAGTACTCCTTCTTGACTACTGCTGAGATCAAATTCCTGTACCGGCTTACCTCAAACAATAGGATGAAGGGATACTATTATTTGGTACTTCGTTGTACCAATCTTGTTGCTTCTTTTTCCAGTTCTGTTAAAGGGTGGAAAAATCCATTGTTCTGTGTTCGCGGGCCCTGGAGGGGAGATTCTGTCTACGACCTCGGGGACCCTTGAAATCCCACAGTGCTCCCAAGAAGTTCTTTCTTCAAGCCTGTTCTCAGTGCATGTATGTTTCTTTTGGCTCTCTTCTAAGTTATTTGGGATACTCTAATATTTCTTTCTTTTACTTTATGCAGTAGGTGATTCGTGTGCTCTCGAGACGTTGCAGGCAGAGTTCCAAGATGCCTTCCGTCGTATTCATGAACTTTTTGACAAAAAATTCCATTACCAACATGTTCTCAGAGGGAAGAACCTTTTCCAAATCGGCATTACTATTTCGTCTATAGCCATGCTAGGTGATTTATTATCCTTGCTTCCTCGTCTGCGGCGTTCGCCGTATAATCCCCCCTGTCATATTGACCCTTCATCCTTTTTGTTATGCTTAGGGGAAGAGAAGCGTCTTTTGCCTGATATCTTCTGTATGGCTACTCTCCCCTCTTCTCGTCAGCGGGCCGTGCTCAATAAGTGAAAAGGGAAGGTTTCTTCCCAGAAGGCCTTTGGGGCCCATCTTGCCGTGCAGCCCCTTACGTCTGTCAGGATTCAAGAGCCTTCTGATCCTGTCTCTTTGAGACTAGATGCCGATCTCGTTCAGGTGTCGGCTATGGGTTCAGGAGAGAAAGTTTCTAAGAAAGCCCCTCGAGCCCCGAAGTCTAAGAAAGGGAAGCCCGAGGCCGTTGTTGCCAAGTCCATTGCCTCAAAATGGAAGTATAAGTTGATGGATGAGGGTTCCAAGGAAGATATTCATGATAGTACCGCTCTCATCGTACGTCTCTCGAAGAAGGTTAGAGACGATGATGTTAGCATTGCTGCTGGTTGCTCCTCCACTGGGCCTAGTACTGCCCTCAGGAGATTGTGGAAGTTCGTGACATCAGCTCTTCTCCCTTTTCTGAAGCCTTTGCCCGGTCTCCTTTCATCACTTTGGGTCAACACTATAAGAAAAAGGGGTATTAATGACGAAAATTTAATGAGAGGAGCTATTACTCTCATTAAAAGTTAGTTTTAATGAGAGGAAAGGAATGAATAAAATAGATGTTATTAATGAGGAACTCTCATTTCTCTCATTAAAAGTTCTTATCCTCTCAGATATATAAAAAAATAGGTTCCTCTCATTATTAAGTCTAAAATACTTCCCATAAAATTTTCCCAACTTTATTGGGATTTCTAACCCTTGAATGAAACCCTAATGTTAGAAAATAAAATGAGCAGAGAAATTCACGATTCTAAGCTCATCTCTTGCCACAGCTAAACATGGGCTCATCGCTGCCGTCGTTCTTGTTGCGCTTGCCATTGATTTGGACCCCGGCGGGCCTGCTGAGGCTTTCGCCTATGAGGACGATGTACTCCTCGGGCCAGTCGAAGGGGATGGGGATGAGGTCGCGGGAGTGGGAGGTGAGGGGGCCGAATCTGCCGGTGGCGCTGTTGAGGGCAGTGTAGATGCCGATCTGGTCCTTCACTTGGAACTTGTAGGTGGAGTTGGTGTCGGGGACGATGGTCTTTTCATCATAAATTTGTCTATTCCCCTCAAGCAGCTCTGCCGACGGAGTTTGGTCTCTCTATCGACTGGTCGGCAGTCTCGTCGGTTGTAGCAGTGAAGAAGATGACTGGATTTTTATTAAATTCCTCTTATTTATCTCTCAGATTGCAGTAAGAAGAAGGGTTGTCACACTCCTTTCTCTTCTCATGGGTCAACAGCTTCAGTAATGGAGAGGACTAGAATTCTCTTCCCCCTTCTCCATTTCTCGGATCGTGTTAAGAATTTTAGAGTACTATTCCAATTCAAAGACTAAGCTTTGCTAAATTAATATTTAAGTCTGTTAAATGATGCCCTAGATACTCTTTTTTTCACTTTTCATTTCTTCTATTTGAATATTTTCTATTCGATTTTTTAGTAATATGTTGGTTGTTGCTTGGGGCTTTCTTGGTGTTTATAACACGCAACAGATAAGTAGTTCTTGATTACCTATTCAAGCTTGGGGTTCACCTATTGATTTTGAAGTTCTGACCTGGAGCTAGTGGTTAGCATTCTAGTTGGAGTTTAGGGTTGACCACCGATTGGAGCTTGAAAGTTTTGAATTAGTGTATAATTCTACTTCATTATACAGGTGTAGGACGAAATTAGCAAGGCTTCTGTCAGTTGGTCTTTTGTATGACGCTCATTCTTACCAATGCATTAATCAATTGGTAATTACATTAAGTATGATTTACTTGTTGACTGATTATATACCTTTTAAGCTTGTAAATTTTTTTACTTGAAGGTACGGAATGGAACACTTGCTCAGAAGAAAAAATTATTTGCCTAAGGTTTTACCTACGTCTTTTTGGAACTCTTGTTTAGTAACATTTGTCTTGAAGGTCATATTAAAACATTACTTATTAAATGGACCATAACAACTAGAATGTTGAATTTAATTCTCGTTCTTAACTTATTAAATTGTGTAATAATTTATTTCTTTTTCTAAGAATGATGATTACCTACTTCTCACAGTGTAATGCATATGAGGTTAGATCATAGTGTGATGATATAGATAGTCTAGAATATTCATTTGGTGGATTTGATTTCTAGTATTATCAAGTTTTGCTTGTTTCCCTATTGCCTTTTCTTGTTTATATCCCCATTTCCATCATGTACATCATGCCTTCTATTGCATATACGTATTATATAAATTGTAGTTAACTTTAGCTTCTAACATTATTCTGACGGAGCTATTAAGTGGGGAGCATGAAGGAGTTCTTTTAATGAGTAAACCTAATGGTAATTTATTTGAACTTATCCACTTCTTTACATTATGAGATCTATGCAATTTTTCTTGCTTAATTGGCTTTGAACTATTTAGATGGATCAGATGCCGTATGCATGACATGCAAAACTAATCGTTCTAATGGTGGCTACATTCTTAATGGAAACAAGAAAAAATATGGTGTACTAATGTTCTTGTTGCTAGGACACTTGTAAGCCAATTCACAATCCTCATTTATGAATTAATTTAGAACAACTATCTGAAAGAATTGTACTACTTTTACGCTAATCACTATTAAAGTAGGATAGATAAAAAATAACAGGGTTCTTGTTCATAATACGTGATATATCACATGTTAACACTAGTTTAAATGTCTTTAAATTCTCTTTGTAGTTTGTACGCAATCTTGGCTAAAAAATCAGCTGCCTGCGTATGCTCAATGTAGCTTGAAAAGAGTATGTTTTAGAAAGTAAGAACTTTGATATTGCTGGTATTACTCTATACACCTTATAATGATTTCTTTTTTTTCCCCAAAAGTCCTTACTTTATTTATGTTGTTTTGCAGTATATCTATGCTATATAAAGGGGCAATAAGTTGAAAATGACCAATTACCCATCAATTGCTGATTTAAGAAGTGACACATGTGAGAACACACAATTCTCTATCCTCCTTCTTGGTTTAGCTTATTAAACTGGTTTTTCCTTTTCTGATCTATGCAATTCATAACTCTACTTTTATTTCTCTCACTTGGAATATTATGTTATTAAGATTTAACACATTTGGTTTTCTATTTATGTTTCTTGACCAAGTCTTCCATGCGAGCTTCATTTTCCTGTTACCCTTCAGTCCTTCAGGATTGCATAATACTTTGGCCAATTTATGACATGTATAATACTATATATTCTCCCACTATGTGCAATAAAGTTACAAATCATGCAATAAAATTATTTACGCATGTAAGACTATAAGGCAAAATTTTGCGAAGATTTTACTTTCTCAACTATGTCATACATGGTAAAATTTTGTTCACATTTTGATGCTCCAGTTGTGGCCAGACTAAATATCACCTAATAATGTTAAAGTTGGTCTATTATATCATGGTCTGCAAAGCTGCTGGATTTTCTGCAATTCAACTTACATGTTGTTAGAATTTCTGTTTGTTTTTCAGTTGAGTTTTTAACTTTTTATGTAGTTTTTTGTTGTTCTTTCATTGTACAAAGTTTCTGGAATTTTGCGTAATGTAGAGTTGGTGTTTGCAACAAATAGCTAGCTTCCCACTGGTTGTTTTTTCTGTTTTCTTGTTGCTAGATTTTTGTGTGCATGATCTATGGCTGTTGGATTTCTGCTGCTATTACTTTAGCTTACATGCACTATTTCTCTAATTTTTTAGGTGTTACAACCGACTAGATTTCTCGTATTCACGCAATAATTTGCTGATTTAAAGTGCTGCTATTATTTTGGCCTACATGCACTATTTCTCTAGTTTTCTGGATGATACAACCTACATAAAATTCAGCTATCCATGCTATAATATGCTTATTTGAACTATGGCTGTTGTTTGCTATTTTGAGTTACTATTGCTGATAGTTGGTTAAAATTTCTGCTAGGAGTTAATGTTGGTATTTTTAAGCTGCGGATAGGCTTTTATTAGCTTCTATGATTTTTATTTTGATGAGTTTTTCTTTGCTAACTTAATCATAGTAGCCTAGTTGTATTTAAAGGAAATGTAGTTTCTATTTGATGGATTGTGATTCTTTCTGAGTATATCTACTGCTAATTTAGGCTGGTTATACAATCTTGCAGCGGTATAACTTCTGGGTTTTCTGTTTTTCCTAGTTTTCAAGGTTGCTTGAATGATGTATTTTTTTGTTGCCAAACTAATATATTTTTCTTGCTAATAGAAATGATTCTTACTGTTGTGCTTTTACTTTTGGGTTTATGTAACAGGTAGCTTCCTTTCTGCTGGACACTGCTGCTTGTTTTTGTTTCTTATTCTTGCTGTTTTTTGCTGATACTTTATTAGTCTTAGTGCTAGGATAATGTCTTGGAGCTGAAGCCTATGTTTTCTACCTCAACATTTGAAGCAACAGTTCTTTTCTTGTTAATATTGTAACTGAGCAGCCTGCTAGTATTAGTTGTTAGTTGCTAGGCATAGACAATATTTTAATCTAGTACACTTGATAACTAGTTTTGATCTTGCACTTTTGTGCTTGAGATGTATTTCCTACTTTGTATAATTACCTTTCTTAATATAATTTATCCATTTTCAGAGAATATATCATATTATTATTGTTATTATTAGTGACAGGGAAATTATAATTTAATGACGGGACAATGTGATTTAATGACGGGAGGTAATATTGTTTGAAAGATATTTCTAATGAGAGGAATATCCCATCATTATTTGTAAAACATCAATAATGACAGGAATCTTTTCTGTCATTAATAACTTTTATCTAGAGAGCCAATAATGACGGGCTCATTACAAGAAATTTCCTGTCATTTTAGAAATTTAATGACAATATTTTGATCTTTAATGACAGAATTTCCTGTCATTAAAGGCCATGTTTCTTGTTGTACAACCAGGTGGCTTTACCCCGTCCAACCTTCAGTAGACCCCTGGTGGTACTTCCAGCGATCCGGCCTTTCGTTGTTCCCCTTCCGAAATGTGGGAATATTATCGGGGGAAGGTTCATTTGCATTTTTGGTCACATGGCAGATCTTCTACTGAGGGTGCCTCTTCTGCTCTGCCTTTGTCTGATGATGCTACTCCATTTTTTCCAATAGATCCGTTAGCTGACCAAGAGCTCTTACAAAGGTATGGCCACATGGATTAGGTTGGAAAAACCTTCCTCTGAACTCAAGAGCTTCTGTTTGATTTTGACGCTCCATCGTGTTTGACTCGTGCTACCACCTTTCCTTTTAAAGGTTGTACCCGAGAGCTCCTCTGTCATATGGAGAATATGTCTACCAAGAATTCTCTCAACAGTATCTCTGGCTACCTAGGTCGATAGGCATTTCACGCCGTTAATGCCTTGCACCGTATTTCTGAGTTGGAACAAATCAACTTCTGTTTGCAAGATGAGGTTACTTCACTTGTTCAAAGGGTGAAGGATTATGAGAAAAGAGCATATAAAGTGAGGGCTGTCGATGCTTTAATTAGAGGTAAGTTGAGGATCAAACAGGACAAGAAAGCTGAGCTTCAGGAAACTTTTGAGACTCTCTGTGCTTGGTATGACAGTCTGTTGGCTAAATTCAAAAAAGAGAGGAGTAGTTTGGAGCTTCAAAATAAGGTACTTTTGGACAAGGTTGCAGCTTTAGAGGTGAAACATCAGGAGGAGATCGCGGCGAAGGAAAACCAATTTCGAGCCGAGTTGTCTTGAGTCAAGACTAATCTTCACGCCTTCGAGACATCTTCCGAATAAGAGCTTGAAAGAGTGCGGCAGGAAAAGGAAGCATTGGAGGCTCCGTATGCTCAGAAGATTAGGGCCTCTGAGGATATTGTAGTCGAGGTTCTGAGGGAGCGTGACGTGGCCTTGGCCAAAATAGATCGCATGAAGGATGTGTTCCTCTTATCAGAGGCCGACAATCTTTGCTGTAGAGAAGTTATCCTCCCAAAAACCAGGATTCACTGTTTCTGCACATGTGTTGCTGCTTTGGCCCAAGCCTCTTCCCAGAAGCCCTATCCTGATTGCCTCGACGACATGTGTGGTATTCTCCATCGAGCTATTAGTGAGAAGAAGATGCCTCTGGGGGAGACTTTAAAAGATGATCTTGATTTTGGGGTGCTTAGCGAGTATTCCGACTTTATTACTGATGTTCCTATAGAATCTTTTGAAGATTCTGAAGAGCAAGGATCTGAGGAGGAGTTTACTGATGGTGTTTTGGATCTTGCCACAGTTGACTCAAGGGCCGATGATTCTCTCGTCGACCTCCCCATCGAATTCGTTGGGGCACCTATCCGAGAGGCACCCATTGAGGCTGAACTTCCCGAATCGGGCGATGTACTTCTTCCTAGTCAGGCTGTTACCGCTGAGACCTCTGAATCTCTATTTTCCGAGACTGCTACGGCTCCCCAAATTCCTTCGATCCCAGAGGCCGACCTCGCTTCGGGTAGCACCGAGAGAGTTGATTTCATTGGGGCCGATGACCTTCGAGGTTTCTTTGGGTATTCCTGAAGATGCACAGCCTAGAGGTGGGGAGCCACAGTGTACAGACGTGGTTGATTCTAAAACCCCCTTGGCTGATCAATAAAGTGTTACCGAGCCCCTAGTGTTTAGATCGAATGTATCTTCAACATAGGAGTTTATTCTGAACCTTCCTTGTATTTCCTTTATTTTGTCAGATATTAGGTTTTTTTGGTGATTCCCGCCTCTTTTGTAATCCACTATTTATGAATGAAGTATTTTTCTTCCTTGTTAGAAAATCGTGCAAGGGTATTTTGGTGATTTACCTTTAATTTATAACATAATCGCCATTTTTCTGTCATGAGTTGTCACGTCTTTAGTCAGGTGCTACGTGGATCAATCTGGATCTTCCATTCTCCTAGGAAGTTGCAAAGCCTCTATATCCCAGCCGTCAGATCTTAGCCATTTTTAGTCCATTACTTCAATGATGATGCGTGTTGCCCTCCAGTTTTGTCAGACAATTTCTGTTTTGGTTTTTCAAATTTCAAAACCTTTTATCCTTTTCGTATATCCTCGCACTCTCCTTTAACTGCATTCCCCCGATATTCCTGCAATTTCAAAAAATCTCCATTGTCTCTCTTTTTCATTAAACCCTAATTCTTGAGTCTTTGTGATTCGCGTTTTCTTTGCATGCAAAATTAATCCCCAAGTATTAAGGATATCAGTTGTAGCTTAAGCAAGCGACCAAGTGATCATCGAACCCAAAGGACGGTGTATTATCAATTTAATTATTTACTAAATTAATTAAGACAAGTAGCAATAAGATTGAATGTTTAATTATTAATCCACGAAACAAGTAATTAAAATAGTAAATAAAATAAAATATCACTCGAAGAATACGAAAGTGGATCAAGTAGGAGAATAGGTAGATCTTGGATAATTTATTAATTTTTTTTCCGTGTGTTGATGTCCAACTCTATCTTGTAGAATATGGACGCATCACTAAACCATGCATATCTACCATATAGACATAAATAAACATGCGTGTAACACGTGTGAATAACCTCGGAGCAAGAGATATAATTCCACCCCCTTTCTAGGTACTATCAGTATCAATTATTTTCCTGGTCAATTGGTACTCTAACCCGATATGATCTCCCTTTATAGGTACTATAAAATTATTCTCTTTATCCTACTTAATAACCCGAATTCAATTCAATTAATAAGTATTCATATATGATAGTTCTAATGAAGCTTCGGAGTCCCCTCACTTAGAATCATAACATGGAATCCTGCTCAACAGTGAACGCACTCATTCAAAAACCAAGATATGTATTCAGACTCTACATAACAGTTAATGATGCACAAAATGACCGTGAGTATGAATTAAAAAGGCACAATCATATATAAAATAAATCCACAAGTAGTGTTGTACGGAGTTTACACACGAAAGTTTAATTAATTGGTAAAAACCTTCACAACTCTAGTTCTACCAAAAAGGCTATAGCCCATGATATTACGAAGAACAATCATGAGTGTTGGATAGATCTTACCCGGATGTCCGGAAAATATAAGATAAATTAGAAAATGAATAAAACCCTTGATGTGGGAGTCGTCGCGTCATTCTCCATCTTGAATCCTCCTCTTGGTTCTCCTCTTAATTCCACGAACGAATCTTCAAAGTGATGGATGGATGGAAGAAAGGATGTGGATGATTATTGGGGGGTGATCCCCCTTGTGGGGTGTAGTATTGTTATGGCCTCTCTCCTCTCCAATATATTCTAATCTCCCCCAATTTATGAATAATGATGTGAAATATATATAGGTGTGAGAAGGGAATTAAATAAGGAAAGAAATATATATGGGTGAATCATGGAAGATTATGTGATAGGAGATAAATTAGGTAATTTTTGGAAATTCTAGGAAATTCTCGCTGGCAGCTGTGCGAATTCACGATTTTAAACATAACTTCCTCGTCCAAACTCTGATTTTAGTGATTCTTATGCTCACGCGATCCGCTTTTCCTTGCCTTTCTCTGAATATAAAGATAACATAAAAACTCTAACATTTGAAGGTATAACAAGCCTTGTAAAATAGAACAGTCGTGCTGAGTAGAAACTGCTTGGGCGACGTCACCATTTCGATAATAACTTTCTCGTTTGGAATCCGATTGAGGTGTTCTTTACGCCAAAACGATTCTCTTTTCAGTGGCTTTCCAACCATGTATCACACAACCAGTTTTTATCTCTAAAAAAATACAAAAAAATTACAAAAGTTGGACGTGCATTTTTCAGCATTCATACACAAGTTGCACATTTTCTCCAACTTTTCACTTTTGATCCCTTTTTCCACCTAAAACACAATAAAACACCTCAAGTGCACCGTTTTCTCATATATATTGAATATAAGACCCTTGTGCTAATATATGACAATAATATCAATAAAAAGATGATAAATTGGATACTAAAACACGCTAATTTCCACTCTCAACAATCCCCCAAACTTACATGTTGCTCGTCCCGAAGCAACAAAATAAAAATAAAGAAAGAGAGTAAGAAAATTAGCGAGAAAATAAGGACTATGACCAATTCTCCCTTCAAAATACAATTGTCCTCAATTAAGGTCATGCAACTCTCATTACATGAAATAATCAATTCATAGTATGCAAGTTAAGACAATCACCACCAATCAAATGTTCCATTCACATGTTCTTACGGAAGTATATATCACTCGCACTCAAGTGTAAAACATGTACACTTATGGAAAATGGTGTTTATGCTCAGATTTAATTCAAGTGCTTACGTAACCATAAGCTTGCCAAATATCTTAAACTCTCCACCATTAAAAGTATGATTCGACGATGGGATCAAAAAAGACTTTTATTTTGGATGTAATGTTGGCTCTTTGGTTAAGGTAGGAAATATATGGATAATGCGACTTAAATAGTGGAGAACTAAAGTTGATTGATCACTTCAACTTTCTTCCTCTCTTTCTTTTCAATGCAGACGATTTTCATTCCTTCTTCACCTTCAAGCACAACTATTTTTTTTTTCTTTTCTTGAGGTACCAGCTTTGGCCACTACCTCTAACATCTCAGGGTACTAGTTTTGAGCACTACCCCAAAGAAACTTATTTTTCAGCTCATATTTTTTAGTTCATAATCACTTGTACAACTCCAAATATTTTATTCCTTCCAAACTCTATGAAAATCAATTCACACACTTTGACAACATTTAATTCTCCACTAAATATAGGAATTTAAGGCTCAAATAGGATATCAAAGTGGCTATCTTCGTAGGTTGCCAAAGAAATAAGGCTTTTAGGCTCAACGGGCTAACTACAGATATAAAATTATTTGGTATGAAATTATTTGGCCAAGTGACTCATAAATTCAAGGATGGCCTAAAATCATATCACATTATCTAACATAACATGCAGTCTCAAGTAAGACAAAAGGCAAGTTCTAGAATACACACACAAGAACGATACTCACCAGAAAGAAATATCATGTGTTTATGTACATGAATAAGGCTCAAAATCTCACATGGGTTTTTAACAAGTAATAGATCACTCTTCATGGTAAGCAATATCCCACAAGTACACATAGAACTTCATACCACGATATAACTCAAGTACACTTCCTTCATCAATTTCAAGAGCATATGAATTCCAAACACGATTTAGAAAAAATATAAGCTCATATTGATCATCAACACCAAGATCTCAATCCTTCCAATCCTACTAATTAAAAGAATATATAAAAATTAGAATAAAGAAACGAGGGCACCTGATTTCTCCTTCAAAACGCACAAGCTCCTCGAGTCAAAGCCTCAATTTAGAACTCGTCTTGCCACCCTAGTTACATTTTTCTATCATCAAAGCTCAAGCACACTCATCATCATATGATTCATCATAATAAAATAGGAGAACTTTAAGAAAAAAATTAATTGACTATCTAATCGACTCCACACACTAGAAACACCACTGAACACTAGGCAAATTGCAAAAAATCGACACATCAAAACCGATTAAAGTTCAACATACCACAAAAAATTAATTCCCCTAACAAACATTACAAAGAAAAAAATTATACTCTTGGTGCTTCAATGAGGTAAGAACATCACACCCCCCAAACTTAGTAAAAACGTAAGTCAAAACTAAGTTTGAAAAGAGATGTAATTGTCGAATAGTAAGCACCTTAAATATAAAAATTTCTTACTCACACGAAATAAATAAAGCAATAAAACAGAAGGGACAAGCCCCCAACAGGCGCTCATATTTAACGTCGGAGAGTCACGATGGTAAAAGTCTTAATTAAATTAGAAATAATAAATCAATAATAATAGCCATCCCCGGCAACGGCGCCAAGAACTTTATGCGTGTTTTCTTTGCACACAAAATTAATCCCCAAGTATTAAGGATATCAGTTGCAGCTTAAGCAAGCGACCAAGTAATTATCAAACCCAAAGGACGGCGTATTATCAATTTAATTATTTACTGAATTAATTAAGACAAGTAGCAATAAGATTGAATGTTTAATTATTAATCTACGAAACAAGTAATTAAAATAGCAAATAAAATAAAATATCACTCAAAGAATACGAAAGTGGATCAAGTAGGAGAATAGGTAGCTCTAGGATAATTTATTAATTTCTCTTCCGTGTGTTGATGTCCGACTCTGCCTTGTGGAATATTGACACATCACTAAACCATACATATCTACCCTATAGATATAAATAAATATGCGTGTAACACATGTGAATAATCTCGGAGCAAGAGATATAATTCCACCCCTTTTTAGGTACTATCAGTATCAATTATTTTTCTGACCAATTGGTACTCTAACCCGATATAATCTCCCTTTATAGGTACTACAAAATTATCCTCTTTATCTTAATTAATAACTCAAATTCAATTGAATTAATAAGTACTCATATATGATAGTTCTAATGAAGCTTCGGAGCCCCCTCACTTAGAATCATAACATGGAATCCTGGTCAGCAGTGAACACACTCAATCAATAACCAAGATATGTATTCAGACTCTACATAACAGTTAATGATGCACAAAATGACTGTGAGTATGAATTAAAAAGGCACAATCATATATAAAATAAATCCACAAGTAGTGTTGTACGGAGTTTATGCACGAAAGTTCAATTAATTGGTAAAAACCTTCACAACCCTAGTTCTACCAAAAAGGCTCTAGCCCATGATGTTACGAAGAACTATCATGGGTGTTGGATAGATCTTACCCGGACGTCAGAAAAATATAAGATAAATTAGGAAACGAATAAAATCCTTGATGTGGGAGTCGTCACGTCATTCTCAATCTTGAATCCTCCTCTTGGTTCTCCTCTTGATATCACGAACGAATCTTCAAAGTGATGGATGGATGGAAGAAAGGATGTGGATGATGGTTGCGGGGTGATCCCCCCTTTTGGGGTGTAGTATTGTTGCGGCATCTCTCCTCTCCAATATATTCTAATCTCCCCCAATTTATGAATAATGATGTGAAATATATATAGGTGTGAGAAGGGAATTAAATAAGAAAAGAAATATATATGGGTGAATCATGGAGGATTATGTGATAAGTAGATAAATTAGGTAATTTTCAAAAAATTTCGGAAATTCTCGCTGGCAGCTGCGTGAGTTCACGATTTTAAGCATAACTTTCTCGTCCCAACTCCGATTTTAGTAATTCTTGTGCTCACGCGATCCACTTTTCCTTGACTTTCTTTAAATGTAAAGATCTCATAAAAACTATAATATTTGAAGGTGTAACAAGCCATGTAAAGTGGAACAATCATACTGAGTAGAAACAGCTTGCGACGTCACCATTTCGATCATAACTTTCTCGTTTGGAATCCGATTGAGGTGTTCTTTACTCCAAAACATTCCTCTTTTCAGTGACTTTCCAACCATGTATCACACAACCAGTTTTTATCTCCACAAAAATACAGAAAAATTATGAAAGTTGGACGTATGGATTTTAGCATTCATACACAAGTTGCACTTTTTCTCCAACTTTGCACTTTTGATCCCCTTTTCCACCTAAAACAGAATAAAACACCTCAAGTGCACTTTTTTCTCACATATATTGAATATAAGACCCTGCTAATATATGACAACAATATCAATAAAAAAAGTGTTAAATTGGACACTAAAACACGATAATTTCTACTCTCAATACTTTGACAGAGATATCTGGTGAAGGTACCCCTCCTCCACCTGATGTTCAGGAGGTGAATACTTCCGATAGTACGCCGGTGCACAGCATGCAACTCAGCGTTCATAGTTCCAATCATCTTCGTAGGATGCCTCCTCCCAACTTGAGGGATTTATCTACTTCTTCCTCCTTGGGTGGCAACCAGGCTTCCGTTCCCTCTCCTGACAGGCAAACGGTCCCCGTTGTGCCAACCACGGGTGCTGGTGGTGCATCGATATTCATCGATGCAGATTTAGGTGCCATACTTCCTCTGAATATAGGGGATTATCCTCCCATTCGTCGGGATATTGGCGATTTGGGGGCCGTTCTCCGAAGGATGGCTCAACAGCTTGACTGGGTGCCGCCTTCCCGGTTGTCCCCGGGGAATTTGGAAGAACTCCATCGGCTGTATGGTAATTCTAATGTCACCTTCGAGCTCCTCCTGGATGGTATTCCCATTTTTGATCCCCTTCCAGGTTGTACTGCTTTTTACTATTCTCTCTTTCTTACCGCTCTGCGTCTCCCGCTCTCCCTTGTTATTGGTTTATTGTTATAGAGGTGGGACATGGCCATAGGTCAGCTACTGCACTCCTCTTGGTTACACTTGATATCCACTATGTCTCTGTTTCATGTGCTTGGTCATACTATACGAGATCCTTTCGAACTTGAGTTCCTTTTCTTCTATGCTTTCTCTGGTCGCTCTGGTGGCTTCTACCATTTGCTTCGCCGTGATAACCATCACTTCGTGTGGGCTTCTGACGTTATCTACAGAATTTGGGAGCAAGCTTGGTTCTGGTTGGGTGGTGATTATCGTACCCGTATGAATGGTGTCCCCATGACTTTTTCCATCCGATTTTTTCCATTGAACAAGTGTATGATTCTTTCCCATCCTTCGAGTTCTGGGCTATTTTCTATGATCCCTGATGTTCTTTTTTGACACATATCGTGTAGGTCCTCCCCGTCGTTCCCTTATGCAGCTGAGTGATGGTTTTTGCCGCATTTATGAGATTTTATCTCGTGGGGGGGATACTTATCGTGTCTTTCCCTTGCTTTCTGAGCCAGTCCTGGTTTTGGCTGGGTTGTCTACTCTCGGCCGTAGCGCGACAACTGGTACTCCTTTCCCTAGCCCTCTAGGTGTTCTCTTTGTGTGTTTTAGTTACTTTCGTTCTATGTCTGACCTCTCTTCCCTATTCTACAGGTGAGTTCCAAAATGCACTGTCTCCGGTAGGATCTACTGGTTCTGTGGCTGGTTTATCATTAACTCCATATAATTATGTATATCAGTTTTTGGATAAGGAAGTTGACTCCGACTATTCCGCCCGATCTTCCTCTCGCAATGAAGATGAAGAAATGGATGATCTGTCTGTTGGGTCCGAAGACTTGAAACTTCGTGGAGATCTGTTAGTTGTGCAGCTCACCGAAGATAGGGTCTTGCCCCCTTTGTCTACTCCCCATGAATAGTTGCGTCGTTCCTTCGCTGCCCCTCCTTGTTTCTCTCCTATCTCTGACTATGGATCTATCTCTGCTTCCTTGTTTAGAAAGAGAGAAAGGAGTGTTATGAGAATGGTGGTCCCTCTCGGTCAGCTGGAATTAACCATGTGCCTCGTCGATCCCCTTCTGTTGGTGAGTTCGACCTTCTCGCTAAAACGTTATGGGGGATAATTTCCTCCGCTCATGCTTTCTTGTTCTTTCTGCGTTCGCCACATTCTTAACCATGGTGTCCTTTTGCAGATCCTCCCATTGTTGAGCCCGAGGTCAAAGTAAATCCTGAGGAGGATCCAGAGAAAGACCCCAAGGAGGGTCCCGAAGAGGATCCAAAGGAGGATTCAGAAGAAGATCTGGAAGAGGATCCCGAGGAGGATCCTGAACTAATGGAAGCTCCCGACGTTGAGGGGGCAGTGGTTCTGAGGCCGAGGACTATGACATATTGGTCGGGTTAGGGTGAGGTCTGCACTCGGGGCTACTTCTGGGGAAATGATTGACGCTAGTTGGGCTCCTTCTAGTCCTCAGGTCATCTCGACAATTCCTCCTCACCATCCGAACCCTGCAGGCATTGCTGGAACAACTGATCCTACTGACGTCGATGCCAAAACTACAAGTTTGGCCGCTGAGAAGGCTCGCGCTCGTGGAAAGAATATAGCTGAGGGAGATATGGAGTCCGACTTACCCCAGTTGCAGGAGCTAGGGACTCAGGGTTTTTTTGCAGGTGCGTCTCATTGGGCTACTCACCGTGTCCCTCTATTTATTACTCCTGGCTCTCTTTTCAAGGACTCTTCTGGTTTGACGGTGATGGCCGAGGCTACTGTTGCTTCCCTTTCCTCTTTTTTGCACCTTATAGATCAGTACCATTTATTTGGCAGTCGGCTTATTAACCGTTCTAAGGGATTTTCCGCCAGTTTCGAGGAGAGATTGAATGCCTTGGAGATCAAGAATGCTGAGCTTACCTCTATTGTTGTGCACCAGAGAGAACGATTGGAGGTTTCTAATTTTGAGTTTGATATAGGACAAGCTACTCTCGAGTCTGTAGAGGCGAGTTTAATCAAGGCTGAGATTGCCAGAGATGCTGCGAGAGTTGAAGTTGCCGAAGCCCAGGCTAGGTTGGCTGAAGCTGAGGCTCGCGTTCGAGCCCTGGAGCATCTTATTTCGCGTCCTGGCTTAGTAGAGGAGAGGGCCATTAGTGCTGAAGCCCAATTAAAGGAGATGGAGGATAAGATGGCGAGCATCTTCCATTCCCTCAACAGTCGGAAAAAAGATTGAAGCCCATGTGCTTCTTTCTTTTGCCAGTTGATTTTATTTTGCCTTCATCCCGGTGTTGCTTGGGATTGTATTTGTTGTATTTGCATTGACTGTATATGAACTTTGGCTACTGATATTCTCTTTTTTTATTTTTCCTTTGGCTGATAGACATGTCCGTCGATGTCCCTTTGGTTTGTGAATTTGAATATTTATGAGTAGTTGATTTACTTTTAGTTAATTCACGGTTGTCGGTGTGCTTCGTTCTACTTTTATAACTTGATATACCTCTTTGCTTTGATCACCCTTGGCGCAAAAGTTTATGTTTTTGTCCGAGGTCCTTCATTTTCGCTGTGTGTTTCTAGTTCAAGAGCTCTGTCCAATGCTGAGGTCCCGAACCTTCCCTTTGTTTCTGCTATCTTTGGCTTTTACTTAGATTCCGAAGTCTAGCCTTTTACTTATAATTCGGGTCTCGGCCCTTATACTGTATTGTACCTTCGTGCTATTTCATGCGTTATTCTGAGGCTCACTTTCTTTGTCCCAATCCTAATCTTTCGACCTTCCTATAATCTGCCATGTATATATATTCGTGTTTATTTCCAATGATATCCCGAAGTCCATTCCATTTACTCCGAACCTTATGTCCGATCCTGATTTAATCTGATGTCGTTCCGAAGTTTGTTGCCACCTTTTCATTCTGGTTCTGCTATTTCAATTTGTATCCGATACGTGTCCATCCCACCATACCAAGGCTCCCTTGATTTGCCTTTTAGTTTTAACCTGATATCTTGACTTTGTTTTTGACTTCCAAGCCCATTGCCTTTGCATTTTTTTCCGATTTTCCATAAATCCGACACTTATGCCATTTATTCCTATTCCGATTCTACCTTTTTGTTTCGGTATGCCCCTCGTTCCCCTTTTTTTATGTATACTGATATTTCAGTGCCACAATATCCCAACAAATAAATACCCTTTACCACTTGTTATGAACGTACTGACATTCTTAACCATATATCATCAAAAAGATTTTCATACAATTTACATTTCCATATAGTATGGCCTAATGACTTGACTAAAAGTTGTAACAGAAATCGTGTCCCAAACCTCATTCATCCTGCTTTCCCCTTCATTGGTAATATTTCTTCAAATGTTGTGCGTTCCATAGGTGCGGTATCTTTTTACCATCTACCTCCTCCAACTCGTACGCTTCTCCTTCCAAAAATCTTTTGATCATGTAAGGGCCTTCCCAGTTTTGGCTGTTACCCTGCACCGTTGGGCCCAATACTTTCCGGAGCACTAGTTCTCCACCTTTGAATCTCCTCAGTTTCATCTTGGAGTTATAGAATCTCTCCGCTCTCTATTTATAAACCGCATTATGCAACTCTACGTTCAATCTCTTCTCTTCCAATAGGTCTAGGTTCTCCCGGATCAATTCATCATTTGCCCCTTCTTGGTGGAGAGCAATCCTAGGGCTAGATTATCCTATCTCCACTGGTATTACCGCCTCGGCCCCGAAGGCCATTGAGAAGCGGGCTCATTGGTGGATGTTCTCGTCGTAGTCCTGTAGGACCATAATACTCCCGACAATTCCTCAGGCCATTTCCTATCTTGCTTTTCCAACCTAGCTTTCAATGTATGCTTGATGATCTTGTTCACTGCCTCGACTTGCCCGTTAGACTGCGGGTGGTATAGTGTGGAGGACCACTTCTTAATGCTATAATCTTCACAAAACTTTCTCAATTTGGCGTTGTCAAATTTCTTGCCATTGTCAGTCACTATGGCAAATGGTATCACAAACCAGCATATGATGTTTTCCAAGATGAATTTCTCGACTTGAGCCTCGGTGATCATCGAAAGGGGTTCTGCTTCTGCCCACTTCATGAAATAATCTACCGCCACAATAACAAATTTGTTTCCCCCTTTTCTGGTAGGCAGCTGTCCGATTAAAATTCCCCATTTTGTGAAAGGCCATGGGCTGAACACTGAAGTTAGCTGTTCCAAGGGTGCTCTAACTATCGGAGCCAATTTTGACAATTTGCGCATGCTGTCTCGTGTTGAGTGGCATCCTTTAGCATTTGACAGAAAAAACATTTCCTGATCACTTTGTGTGCTAGAACGATCCCACCTGTATGATTCTTGCATATGTCTTCGTGTATCCCTGCTAGTACATAGCTTGCTTCCTCAGGAGTTAGGCATTTCAATAGTGGCGATGAATATCCTCTCTTGTACAACTTTCCTTCCATTAAGACTTATCTCACCAACCGAAGCCTGATTTATCGAGCCTTGTCTTTATCTGTGGGTACCTTTCCTTCTTCCAGATATGCCCTGATCGGGGTCATCCATAACTCTTCTGTTGTTTGGTCATTCAGAACCCCACTGATGGATTCTTCTGCCTCACGATGTTGATGTCATTCAGGTCCTTAGCGTTCGACGTTGTGGCCAGCTTAGCCAATGCGTCAGCTCCCATATTGTCATTCCTATCGATGCATTCTAAGAACACCTGCTTGAACTTCTGCAGTATGCCTACGGCCAATCTTCTATAGTGGCTCATGTGTCCATCCTTGGCCTCGTATTCCCCCTTCATCTGGTTCACCACCAACTGTGAGTCGCTATATACCATCAGCTCATCTGCCCCCATGGCCAGTGCCATTCTCAAACCATTCAGTAGGGCCTCATATTCTGCCTCATTCTTAGTACCCAAGAAGCCGAACTAGATCGCGGTTGAAAAGGTTTCTCCGGACGGCGTTCAGATGATGATTCTCTCTCCCTATGCTACTGCTGTTGCCAAACCATCCACATGCATGACCCAAGATTTTCTCTTTTCCTCATCGGTTGGTGTTCGGAAGGTCAGCTCTACTATGAAATCTGCCATGACTTGCCCCTTGACTTCATTCCTCGGCAGGTATGCTATATCAAACTGCTCTAATTCGACGGACCATTTTAATAATCTTCCTGTGGCGTCCGGCCTTTGGAGTATCTGCCTCAAATGGAATGTCGTCAATACCTCAATGGTGTGTTCCATGAAGTATGGTCTCAGCTTCCTCGAGCTCATAACGAGAACATACGCTATCTTCTCCATTATCGGGTATCTAAGCTCTGTGTCTCTCAGGGATTGACTTACAAAGTACATTGGCTTCTGATTCTTCTCCTCCATCCTGGCCAATACTGAACTGATTGATGTTCCCGATACTGCCAGGTACAGCTGCAATACCTCGCCCGGTGAGGGTTTGAAGAGGATCTTGGGATCTGACAGCTCCCTTTTAATCTCGTCGAATGCCTTCTCATACTCTTCCATCCATTCGAACTTAGCCTTTTTGATAATGTCGAAGAAGGGTTTACATTTATCTGATGCTTTCGACATGAACCTATTTAAGGCGCCTAACGTACCTGTCAGATTCTAGACCTCTTTCATGTGCCTCGGTGAATCTATCTTAGGATCGCTTCTACCTTTTTCGGGTTTATCTTGATCCCCCTTGAGCTGACTAAATATCTGAGGAAACTTCCGTTACTCACTCCGAATGTATATTTCTTCGGGTTTAGATTAATTCCATAGTGTCGGAAGATTGCGAAACCTTTCTTAGATGTCGAAATGATCCATCCTTTTAGGCTCTTTACCACGGTATCATCCATGTAGACCTCAACTATTTTCCTAATTTCTCCCTCGAACATTTTGTTAATCAATCTTTGATAGGTAGCCCCTGCATTCCTCAGACCAAATGGCATGTTGTTCCATTCATAAACTCCATTCTCGCAGAAGAAAGTCTTATTTGCCTTATCATCCAGGTGCATAGGGATCTGATGGTACCCTGAGAATGCATCCATGAAGCTTATTATCTCATGTTCTGCCGTGGCATCGACCATCTGGTCAATTGACGGAAGAGGATAACTATCCTTTGGTCACGTCTTGTTTAGATTGGTGAAATTGATACATAGCCTCCATGATCCCTCCTTCTTTTTACCATAACTAGATTTTGTACTCTTATTGGGTATTTGCATTCTCTAATTCTTCCGATGCAAGTAGTTTATGTACTTCCAATTCCATAGCCGCATTCTTCTCTATGCTGAATTTCCTCTTTTTCTAGTAGAATGGCGGGATATTGGGGTCGATGTTCAACTTGTGATAGGCATATTTCGGGTGCACTCTGGGTGTTCATTCGGGTTCCAAGCGAACACGTCCAGATTCTTTTTTAGTAGTTAGGTTAGCTCTTCCTTGAATTTGCTTTCTCATTCCATCCCAATCTTGACTTTGATATCAGCATTCTTCGGATCCAGCTATACCACTTCTGTTTTTCCTGTCGCCGAGGCTCCTTCCCTTAGTTTTATCCTCGGATCCTCATCAGGTGTTACCTTCCTTCATCTCGGCACTCTTGCCACTGTTTTTTTTCCTTCCTTGAATAATTGGATTTGGATGTGTTTGGTTGTTGCCAAGTGCATGTCATTTCCCTGCCCCTCTGTTTCTTCTCCTCCGGTAGCTACCAGGATCACATTGGGCTCTTTCCTTTCTTGTCTCCCTTCTGGTGGTCCTTTGATTCCTGTCTATACTCCAGGGTTCATTCCTTCTTCCATGATAGCCTCAAAGCTTAACATCTCGTACTCCATGTCATGATAACTCAGACCCTCTACTTTTTCCACGAATGAGCACTCTCTTGCCCTTTTTGACTTCCTATCACCGTTGCTACTCTGCCTTCAGCTGTAACAAATTTGAGACATTAGTGAAGGGTAGATGGAATAGCCCTGAAGGCGTGGATCAACGAGCACTCTAGTATACAGTTATAGGTGGAGGCTTGGTCCACAACCTTGAATGTTAGTTGTTTTTGCATCCGGGTCTTCTCATCCGAACCTTCTAACTAAATTGATAAATCTACCTCCATGATTGGCCTAGTCAGCGCATTACCAAACCCTTTGATCTCGTCATTACAAGGTCTCACCTTGTGATGACACTCTCCTTCTAAATTTTTGAATACATCTTTAAAGATTATATTGGCATATGCCCTGGTATCTACCAAATATCTATGAACTTTGATTCCCAACAATATCGGTGAAATGACTAAAGGATTGGAATGAGGAGTACTTACATCGTAGAAGTCTGCCTCCGTGAAGATAATGTCCGCTTCTGTTACCCCTTCCAACTCCGAGGTTAGCGACCACACTTGAGGGATTTGTTGGTCTAAGTCTCTTAGTTCTACCTTCCTTTTCCTTTTTGATGTCGTGGTCAATGCTTGAGAGGTTCCGATATAAGGGATTTCCTCTATTAGCCCTATTATGTGTATTTCTCTGGGTCTGTCTCCCCTCGGGGCTTGGCCCCCGATCCTGTCGAACACTGGTGGTCGTCCTGGAGATGAAGGGGGCACGGGCATCGCTTCTCTATTTTGCTCTCTGCTCGAGGACTTCTGTCGATCCGGGAGAGGAGAAAGATTAGTGTCTCTCCTATATACCCTCGGCCTCGGGGCCTGCAACATCCCTCTTAACTTTTTCTCCTTAAACAACATTCATAACTCTGTAATTAGATCTTGGCATTAGTCTGTGTTATGCACGTGTATCTGATGGTACATGTAGTACTTCCGAGGGTTGGTGAGTTCCGAGGTTCGTAGAACTAGCTTCGGTGTCCGGAGAACTTGTTGATCCTTAACATAGTAGAAGACCTCGACAATATTCAAGTTGGTTCCCGATTTTAGTTCCTCGTACATTTGCTAGACCTCGGTGTCTTCCGTAAAGGGTTTGAAAATGGCGAGCATTTTGTATTCCTTTGTTCCTTCGGCACTGACCCTTTTCTTGCTCGATTCTGCCGAGGGGCTCTGATTGCTTGCCTTCTTTGCCATCTTGGATATATCTTCCATTTGGATGTACTCGTTCACCATGACCATGAAGGCGTAGGACGCGAGCGATTTAAGCTGGACCACTTTCCATAAGCTAATCTCTGAGTGAAGAGCTCCCATCACTATAATGAGACAAGCTTCGTCCCCCATGACTTTCCCCATTGACCTCTGCTCATTGAACCTTTTCAAAAAGTCTAGCAAGCTTTCTGTTGAACCTTGACGAATGTTAACCAGCTTGTGCTTTGGTTCCTTCGGTGACCCAAGATATGAGTATTGCATTAGGAAGACAACCATCAACTCTCCCCAGCTTTTGATGGAGGCTGCTGGAACCGCTCTAAACAAGACGTGGGCATTATTTCCCAGAGTTTGTAGAAACATCCTGTATAACGTGATCTCGTTTGCACCTTGAACCCTCATCCACATCAGGTATTTTTCAATATGGGAATAAGGATCGTAATCACAATCAAAAATCAAGCTGCAGGGAAACTTGATCCCCTGTTGCCGAGGAGCATTGCTGATTTCCGCCGTGAAAGGTAAGGGGGCCACCGATGATTGGAGGACTCCTCCTATTCCAGACATCTTCTTTTCCAGATCCGTAAAGCGCTTGTTCACTTCTTCATTTATCAGGGCATATAGATCTCTAATTGGGGCCTTCAGAAATACTTCTTTATTCTCCAACCATATCTCTGCCTGGGCCTCCCTTCGTCTCGTCCCTCTTTGTGAGGTGGATTTTTTGTTCCTCTTGTTCTATGGTAAAAATAGCTCTATCGTGGGCAGATCTTCCCACGAGGGGGTCTCAGCTCTCCTGTGAGTATGGTGTCAAAGATGAGAGGGATCTTTGGTTCCTTGTCCTTCTACATCTGTTATGCCTCCTTTGAGAGACAAATGGCATCCTTCGTGGGGGCTTCGTCTCCCGCTGGCACTCCCCTAGTGGTGGGTCGACCTTTCCTCTAATTTTGTGAGTGAGGCTGGCGGGGTCCTTCTGTTCTAGGCCTTTCTCTCGGTGGAAGGTTTCCTGTCTCTTGATTTCATTCCGATCGTGATCGCCTTTGAGCATCATTTCCTACAGATACCTCCGGGGGTGGAGGATTCCTCGTTTCTTGATGTAGTCCTAGTTGCGGTTGTCTTTGAGCTCCCATTTCCGGTCAATGAAGGTATTCGCTATGCTTTCCTTCTGCCAGAGTTTCGTTCGCACTCTCCTTTTCTCCAACGTTCCTTTTCCATATGAAGTTGATAGTTTCTCTCGCATCTCCTCCGTTGTGTTCTTTCCTAGCCTCTTTTCTCCTTTTGAGATCCTCCCGCAGATCTCCATGGCTTCCCCTATGAGGGTCGCTAAAGCTCAACCTCGCTGGTTTAACTGGGGGGGCTTCTGCGGCATCCTTGATTAGAGCTATTTTCACCTATATTTTAGTGTCTTTTTATATGTATTTTCGTATTATTTTATCCGTATTTTATATGTTATTTGGTTGTGTTTTGTATTTTTATTGAAATGTGTGTGAATGAACTTAAACGTAAGATTTTCACTTTTTATTGGATGCTAAACATGATAAGGAAGATGTAGGAAAAAGCGGATCTCAATTCGGAGTTGAAACGAGGGAGAACGAGCCAAAACAGTGAAGAAATGCAGGAGCCAGCACACGAGCCGTGTAGCCAACACGGCCCTGTAAGAGTTGGCCGTGTGGCGACATCTAGTCACTCAACACGGGCAACTTCAGGTCATGTCCAGTTGCACGAGTCGAGTCGGGAGCACGAGCCGTGTCGCCAACACGGCCCTGTAAGAAGGTGGCCGTGTGGCGACATCAGAAGAGCCAACACGACCACACCTGTGCCCGTGTTACAACACACGACTCGTGTTGCAGCACACGAGCCGTGTTGCGTAACACGGCCCTGTAAGGCGAGGCCGTGCGGCAGCATCAGAAGACACAACACGGCCACCTCGTGGCCGTGTTGCAGAGCACGACTCGTGCCGGGTATTTTCCTGCAGAAATTTCCAGATCCTTCTAGAAGCTTCCATAGGGGTATAAATACCCCTTTATTCAACAATTGGCAAGAGAATCCGAAAATCCTATCATCTACACACACCTCACACACCATTTCTTCCATTTCCCACCATCATCTTCATCCACCTTCATCCATTTTGATCCATCTTTATCATCTCCATTAATTCTCCATCAAAACTTCATCCCTTCCATTGGGTGTGAGAGATCTCAAGGAATCAAGAGCTAGAGGTGGAGATCAAGAAGAATAGAAGATTCTCTTCAAGAAATTGATAGGGAAGAATCCATTCATTTTGTATTTCTTTAGATCTTAGACTATGGGTAATTGTAATGAATCATTTAATTGTTTTGTTACTTTTACTATGATAGGCTAATCCCTCTAGTGGGATTAGGAACATGAAGAGCATATTAGATTTATATTATCATGTGGATTAAATTGGTTTTTGATTTAATTGATGTTGATTTCTATTCATGGAGTTTAATTGTCTTGATGTTGTGATGACATGGTTTGTTATTCATGAATGTTTATTGGTTTAATGGATTGTTGATCAATGGATTATTTGTGGTAATTAAATGCTATCATGATCTTCATGTATGTATTGCTTGGAGTGAGACGGAAACGACCCTCTATAGTATTAGGAAGGCATGAATAGACATTGAGTTTGGGTTTGACCGAAAGGATATTTGAATTCAATGAGGGGAACCAATCCATTCGTTGGCCTTAGTACACAAAAAGGGAGAGTTTAGTCTAACTAGTACCTAGATGGAAGGGGTTAATGTTGGGCTTTGATCTTAAGTGCTTTTGGGAGTCCAAAATGGATCAACAACCTTTGTAACCCGAAAGGGAGCTTAGGAAACAATCGTGATCACCCTTAGTCTACATCAATTGAGTTGAATTCCATTTGCATGATAATATGAATTGAGTGTGCTTGGATGTTTCTAATCCCATGTTTTTCCATACTTAAACTTAAGCACCCATTTTCTATTCTTGTCATTCTACTTATTTGATATTGTTATTTACTTGTTACTTGTTTTAGTTGTTAATCAATCTCAAAACCCCCGATCATCTTTACAAAAACAACAATGAACATGAGCTCACGTATTTTGCTAGTACGAATATAACTCCTTATTGGATTGATAATTTTTCTTGGGATATAATACTACAACGATCGATTATTCTTGCTCGTGAGTGCTATAAAATTAGGCAAATAATCCTCATCAATTACTCTTCGAATCTCTTCAGTCATCTCTTTTGTTTTTGAGGGTCGCCCAAGTTTGGGACAGGAATAGACCTCGCCTGAGTGGATATCATTATTTCCGCTTCTCGTCACATTTCGCTGAGCTCTGGAGCACTCCCCCCTCTCTTCATTTCCATGGGTTGTAAATCCTTCACCTCCCATCTCGATTTCCAGACACAGAATAAAAACCAAAGTTTTTTCTCACAGAATTAAACTAAGAACTCAAAAAGAAACAGAATAGGGGTGGCTAATCGTAACATTCCCATAGACGGCGTCAGATGTTGATGGATGTTCTTGACTCATTAATTTATATTTTGGAGATAAAGACGCTTAATAACGGAACCAAGAATGAACACAATCAAACCTAATAGAACAACAAAAAGAGGGATTAAAACTAATAAAAGACTCAATTCCCACCAAAAGACTCAACCGATTTTATTACTCTCCCTTAGAACAACATTCATAAATCTCCCCTTTCTTACAAGCGTAATGTCTAAAGTGAGCATCAGCCACCTGCCTCTCTCATGTGAGAGAGGCTATTTATATTATCTAAAAACCCTAATCCTGAGCCAATCGCCTTGTGCCACATGGATGGAGACAAGTCGTCTTTAATGAAGTTGTCTGGTATGCCGACCAGCCTGAGGGGAAGTCCGGATGCCCCTAGTTGCTTTTGCAGGGTTTCACAGAGTGCCTCCGTCCTTTGCTGGCTTTTCATTGGTAGTTAGAGTAAGATGTGCAAGTCAGTTGATGTCTTCTAGTTAGAATTGTTGTCCAAGACATCTCTTCTTCCCATTAGCCTTGTCTTCTAGCCTGCTGCACTTGTCAGTCTTCATGATGGTGTTTGTTCTTTACTGCCCTACTTCTATTGTCTATTTGGTCCTCGGACAGGTTGACTTCCAGTGCTGTGGTGCTCGTCCGAACCCTTGGGCAGGGGGAGGTGATGAGAGTGAAAATAAGCGTGTTTTACTATCCAATTTAACACTTTTTTGATCGGAATTGTTGTCATATATTAGCATAACTATCTTATATTCATTATTTATGAGAATAAGGTGCACTTGAGGTGTTTTATTTTATTTTAGGTGGAAAAAGGACCAAAAAGTGCAAGGTTGGAGAAAAGGTGCAATTTGTGCAAGGATGATGAAAAACACATGTCCAACTTTCATAATTTTTTTGTGTTTTTGTGGAGATCCAAACTATTAGTGTAATACATGGTTAGAACGCCACTGAATAGAGGGTCGTTTTGGCATAAAGAACATACCAATCGAGTTCCAAACGAGGAAGTTATGAGCAAAATGGTGACGTCGCGCGAACTATGCCGAACAGAATTGCTGTTCTATTTTCCGTGGCTTGTTGAACATTCAAATCTTAGAGTTTTTCTGAGTTCTTTATATGGATAGAAATACAAGGAAGATAGGATCACGTGAGCGCAAGAATTACTCAATTCGGAACTCGGATGTGAAAGTTATACACGAAACGATGAGGAGGTGCAAGTCCATTCGACCTGAAGAAACAACACTTCGACCTCAACACATGGATTCGACCAGCCATGCATGATCAAGTGGGAAAATAGTGCACACATGGGCAAAAGTAAAGAGAATACACTCCACATGGGACACATGAAGCACCTAACATGCCATAGATTCTTCAAAACAAAAAAAGATAAGAAAGAAAGCTTGAATGAGCTGCAAAAGCAACAAGCAAAGTGAGGTGGAGCAACATGGGCAGCAAGAACAGAGTGAAGTAGAAGCATGGAGCAACATGGGCTGCAATTAAAGAGGAATGGATGCATGTGATGTTGTTCCCCTTCCACAACTATAAATAGGGGCTGCATCAACACAATTCAAACATCCAAAACAATTCACATCATCCTACAATTGAATTCCACATACAACACACTACCAACACACCACAAGGGGCTGCAAGTGCAGCAAGCTTGCTGCCCTTTGCAAGGGTAGCAAGCTTGCAACGTGAGAGCTGATGTAAAGGCAGCAAGCAGCTGCAAAATGTCAAGGAGAGGAGGATAATTCAAGTGCGATTAAGAGAGCAATCCAACGGGAGATAAGGAGAAGAACGCAAGCCACATGACACTAGGGTTTCGTATTCTTTTCTTTCATCTTTTCTTGTTGATTTTTGTTATGAATTGCTTAGCCATGAGTGTTGTGTTCATGAGCTAAATACTTTTATGGTTCTAAGGTTTGAAGGATAATGTAGTTGATTTAGAAACCTAGATTAATATTTGAATTGATGCTATTGATATTCTTGTTTATTTGATTCTATAAGACCATGTTAATAAGTGTGTAACGTCTTCATAATATGCTATTGACATTGCCCGTGATGCTTGGTATATTGTGTTAGCTTGAGTGCATGCATTATTAATATTGTCTATTTGCTAAGGATTATAGTAGTTTGCCCGTGAACACGGTAATCCTAAAGGCCGGTAAACAAGATGCTTGATTATCCTAGTGGAACAATGCAATTAGGAAATCAAGTAGGAAGTGAATAAGTTTGAATATTAATTTCAGAGAATATATGTTAGTCGAGTTGGCCATTCAGAGGTTTGTTAAATTCGCCTTATTAGTATCTAGAAAGGAGGTTCAAAACTATTCACGCGTCATCTTGTGATGTATTTCCATAAAATAGCATGAATGAACAATAGGACGTCTAGGAGACCAAATCAATTGCATTATACCTGATACCTTAGAACTGTTATTTCTCTCTTGATTCAATCTTGAATACTTCTTCCCTGCTTTTATTTATTTCATTATTTTGTCATTTAAAATTCTTAGATAATAATAATCATCGATCAATTTTGAGAAATTGGCTACATTCAATTCTGATTAAAGAGTAATTTAAAGTAAAATAGATAATTGACCGTCCCGTGGGTTCGATATTTTAACTGGGGTACTTGCCACTACAATTGACATCCCTACACTTGGGGATTTTAATTAGGGTGCGCAGAAAACGCCTATCAGGAGGATGTCGCCAAGGTTCCCTGCCGAGGGTATTTTCTAGCGTCGGCCCCTTTAATGGTTTCCTTCTTTGTACTTCCCTCGACTAGGCCTTTGGGCTGCAGTAACCTCCTTGGGCTGCCTTGATTATTCTGTCCTCGATTTGGACTGCTAGAGGGTTGGGCCTCTTTCTTCAGGTGTTTTAGAGATTATTGGGCTTTTGAGCCTACTAAGCATGGGGATATAATACCCATAACAAAATCCCTATAAATTTGTTAACTTTGTAACCACTTTTCAAACACATGAAGAGAGTCGTAAGAGTTGATAGAGCAGGAATTTAATTGAGAGTATAGATGGCCAAATCTTCATCATCGGCTAAGACACTACTATTATTAATTTTCTGTAAGTATCTCTTAATTAATTTATTCTTAATTTTTAATTTTATATATATATATATATATATATATATATATATATATATATATATATATATATATATATATATATATATATATATATATATATATATATATAAATGAAAAGTATCACAAAGTGATATCTCAATCACATACTCCCTCCGTCTGGATTCAAGGGTGCCATTTACTTTTTGGCACGGAGATTAAAGAGCATTGTTATTTAATATGTAGTGGGTAGTTGTATTAGTGGAGGTGTGGGTCCCATTTTTCAGTTGTATTAGTGGGTGTGTACGGAAAAAAATGAAATGAGACCATAATTGGGGACGGACGCCCAAAATGAAAAAATGATACACTTGAAAGCGGATGGAGGGAGTACTCCACTATGAGTTGTATAATAAAAATATTATACTCCGTATTTTAAAAGTTTACACCATTCACTAGACATGTATATTAAAAAAGTGTAACTTTTGGAGTATTATGATATATTTTTTAAATAAATAAATGATTCAGTATATATATATTCAGTATATATATATATATATATATATATATTTAATTTTATAAATAAAATGTATGAGAAAGATAGTAGTTTTGATTTTTTTTATCAAGTTGAATTTTTATGGAAAGAATTAAAATGAAATGGATGAAAACTTATAAAACATGAAGGGAGTACATAACATGATGTACAATGTCGATATATATATATATATATATATATATATATATATATATATATATATATATATATATATATATATATATATATATATATATATATATATATATATATATATATTATACTTGTGTATTATGTGATATATTTTCTATTTTATTAAACTTGAAAATATTGATTCATTTGATCTAAAATCCGGAGAGTGATCTGAATAACTATTAAAGAATAGTACTATTATCTACAAATTTAGGTTTATAGAAGAGATGATCATTTAACAGATGAACTTGGCATTACAATAATACAATATTGATCTGGATTTTCTTCACCATTTTTATAAAACAAACTTTATTTTATACTGTACAGTTGTTTGGATAAGTAATGAAGTAGTGGTGGGGAGAGTTCCTCATGTAAACAATACAATTTGCATTGATCTTGGAGATCTAAAAACCAAATGCAAGTCCAATGATGAGTGTTGTGATAGAAGGGAGATTTGTGATCCAAATCACAAGCATTGTTGTGGTCCACTTGGCACCAAATGCTATCAAAACGAGGACTGCTGCCATCTTGATGAAGTGCTCAGGCACACCCTTTTTATTTCTTCCGAAAAATGTCGATTGGGGAGATGTTGCTCCCCGTTCGGTGGTCCATGCTCGGTTAAAAGCGACTGCTGCGACGCTGATCGGAAGTGCAGAGCGGATGGACATACCAAGGGAAAGTATTGTGCCTAACGCAATTCCATTCAACGAGCCTTCTTTTGTTGTTACTTAATGCTTTCCTTTGAGATCTTGTTTTAATTACACTATGATGGGAACTTTATTTTTCTTGTGCATCAACACTAGTAGTGTTTGCCTGATAACTTATGATTATTGATTTATGTGTGGAAAAATATCAAATTAGTTCTGGATATATTATAGATACCAACTGTAGCCTTTTTTTATTGTAATTTTCAATTTTGGTCATTTTTTGTTCAATTTATTTTAATCATTTTTTTCCAATTTTGATTATTTTTTGTTCACTTTTCACCTAAATTTTAAACATTTTTGATCAATTTTGGATAATTTTGAATATAAAGTACTAAATTTGAACAAAAAAATTAAATCTTAGAAAATGATTAAATTTGAATAAAAAGAACTGAAAGTTGAAAAAAAAAATAACCTGAGAATTGCAAATGAAAATTAATTAATGTCAGAATCCATAATAATTACCGGACCATATTTTCTCTGATTGGTTCACAAAACGGATAATCATATTTTACACGATTTTTTATGTATATATTTTTTTTGCTGTGAATGATCTTGTAGACGGTAGATATATGAAAACTCATGCAGATTCTCTTCGGCTTTCCTTTTTTAGAAATTGCAAATTTTAGGGTGTTAATAATTTTAGAATATTATGGTGTCGAACTCGGGGTGACAAATAGAATACATTATTATGTTTTAATTTTTGTAATTAAATGACAAATTAGACCTAAAATTGAATTTTTGAGATCATTAATTTGTATTTTTTTTTCATGTGAGGCTGAGGCCCAATAAATAGCTTATTATGACATTTCATTATTACATCTTCCAAAGATTGCTGAATTCATGAAATTCAATTTGAAAAGAAATAAAAATTGGGATGACATGAATTTTTTGGATGATGTAATAGTGACAATGCGACATGAAAATGGGCTTCATGTGAAAAAAAAAGTGAAGTGCAGTTAATTCAAAAAAATTTCATTCGAACCTAATTAATATGGATAAGTAAAAACGTATTTAAATATTATGAAATGATACATTCATTTTAAAGAATTACTGATATATATAAAATTATATTTTATTTTACTCATAATGCCCAACTCATTCGCACATTATTGTATATTGTTAACATAGAACAAAAATATGTGATTAAGTAATATTTATACGAATGTACATTAGTGTGCATTTTTTAGAAAAAAAAATAGAAAATGCGCAATTATATTGAAGAACCCAACTAATATACATTAGTTTCATGAAGCATGGGACAGATTCAAGGATATGCTTAGAAGGTATACACAGCTTTGATTGTCAAAAGCTTAGTATATCAGTATATTCTATAATGGATTGGATTGTGATTCTTGAGTGTTACTTGATGCTTCTTCGAATGGAGCACTACTTAAAAAGTCATCCATTGAGGCCAAAAAGCTCTTTGAGGATATTTCGATGAATTCAAGAGATTGATCAACTGATAGAGTGAGAGACACTTATGTTCTTGGAAAAGTAGTACAGGTTGAGCACACAATGGTTAAGTCGAGTAGAGAGGATGAGATCGTCTCTAGCTTGGCTAATATCAACAAGCTACTTGAGTCTCAGCAAAAGCAGATAACTGACATAGCTCAACGAGTAACAATTATGTAACAGGATGTTTGTAATGAAGTAGCTAGCCAAGAGGAATTAGAAGAGGCAAACTACGCCATGGGTCAAAGTATTCAAAGAACGAGGTTCTAAAATCAAGGAAGCTAGAATTATCAAGGGAACTACAATAATCGTGGCCCCCTGGTAATTATCAACAACCAAGAAGGGCGAAGTTTTCATGGAGTAATCCTAATACAGCAGTACAATCTCCTGTTGGTGTTGATCCAGGTGCTAAGGTCGAAGAAGAAAAACCTGATTTTGAGGATACGGTGAACAGGTACATGGTGAGGAATAATGCAAGAGTGGATCGTCTAGAAGCCAAGATAGAGGCTAAAATTGATACAAATTATGAGGATATATCTAAGTAGATAAAGGACTTGACGTTGTTGATGGGGCAAATGGCTGGGAATATAAATCAGCTGACGCAAACTGTAGAGAAGAAAAAGTTCCCATCTCAGAATATAACAAACCCGAAGCATTGCAATGCCATCACGTTGAGGTCTGAAATACAGTATGAGGGACCGATGATGCCAGAAATAAATTTTGAAGCTCCAGGAGCTCGATTCGACTATGGTTCCAAGCCAGCAGGTCGAATCACATCCTGGAGATCGAACCAAGTACCTGGGCAATCTCCGGAGCATCCTAATGATGGATTCAACCAACAGTACAGTGGTTCGACTAACCCTGAAGGTCGAACTATTGGATTGTATACTAAAAGTCTAGCTTTTTGTATGAACAATGTTATAACAATTTATTTGAAATGAGAATCAAATGATCAAATGATTGCGTCTTATAATTTATTTTTAAGTACGATGCAGTAGTCCACTTATTTTATACTGTTGATAATATGTTGTGCGACAACACACGAAAGATCATATTATCGGTTTTTTTATAAAGTATAAACAGATGCTCACAACCGAGATATACAGTGACTCTCTATCGGGATGGTTGTAGTGTGATTTGGTATTATTTTTCTTGATTATAAAATCACATTAGTACACTTCGTGTGTGTTGAGTAGGACCGCTTGAGATCATTCAATTTATACTGACTATATAGGTGAACTTTATCTCTGTCATTATAGATGTTCGTGCTCTTAGTCTCTATACAATAATCTCGACATGTAAGGTAGTATGTATTTTCTTTGATTCATCAATGGGTGAGATTTACATGTAATTAAATCAATAAACTCGGTGAGTTAGGAAATAGCTTTGTCTCTATGTTGTGCTGTTGATTGTAGAAGGAATCCATATCCTATTAAATAGGTTGATGATGTCTCCTTGAGGAGCTCATAAGGATTATCATGTAAACCCTGCAGGTGGATTTATTCCGGCATGATAATGAGGTTGAGTGGTACTACTCTCGGATGAGATATTAATTAATGGAGTTGTCAGTAACTTAATTAATTAATGGGCATTGTATATCTTAAACATGGGGAGACTAACGGGCTCATAATAAGAAGGAACTCATAATGTAATTATGGAATTTGAACGGTAGTGCAGTAATAATATTTTAGTGGTATATATTATTATTATTAGACTTAAGTATAAGCTTTGGGCTAAGCTTGGATACTTAAGCCTAATGGAGGCCCAACTCTAATTTCTCCTCCTGGTCTCTGTATATAAGTCATCTCAGCTGTCCGAAAACCCTAACCGATACACGCCTAACATTGTGAGGAGGGTGAGGGATAATAGATTGACAAGATCTCTAAGATTGTCGCCCACACGACGTCAAGATTGGACTTGGCAATACAGCAGAAGATCAAGAGGTTGTTTGCTGCTACTGTTCGTCAACTTCCACAATTTTCTAAAATTGTGTGGAACTTTAAACTAGAAGTGTGATTTATCGTTAGAAAGCCAAAGAAGAGAGAATCGTTTTGGAGCATAGATCACTCAATTCAAAGATTAGATGAGAGATTTATACCCAAAAAGGTGATGCTACACAGGCAGTCGGTGAGAATTCTTCTTCTTCTTGAACATACCTTGGTGAAAGGTAATACGTTTTTATCTTATTGTTTCCACTAGATTAGAAATGCATGGAACACTAACGGTTCATGTTAACTAAATGATCAAATGCCAACATGAACCATAGTCGAACCAGCCTGTCCATGACCTTCTGTTTTCTCTAATGTTAGGTTCGACTAAGACTATAGTGGTTCGACCAACCCTAAAGGTCGAACCATGATCGAACCAACCTGTCCACGACCCTTTATTTTTCTGATGTTGGGTTTGACCAAGACCATCGCGGTTCGACCAACCCTGTTGGTCGAACCATGGTCGAACCGACCTGTACGAGGGATGCCAAACTTTTTGATGTCAGGTTCGACCATTGCACACCTGGTTCAACTAGTACACAATGTTGAACCGCCTTGTACGACACCATTTTCTATGCTTAATACTTTACCTGATATTAATGCTACTCCAGTACCATCCCAAGGGCAGAATATCGAGCTTATAGCGAAAAAGAAATGGGAAAGAGCAAAGAGATTGGGAGCCGAGAAGGATAAAGAAAAGAAGCTTGAATGTGATGAATGGGGAATTCCCAAGATAAAAATACCTACTCCGTTTCCTTTCAAGTTAGTTAAAAAGGGATTGGAAGAAAATTTCAAGATGTTTTCAGATATCATAAATAAGATAAGCTTGATCATTCCTTTCTCTGAGGCAATCTTTGAGATGCCATACTATGCCCGCTTTTTAAAGGATATACTATTGAAGAAGAGAAGCTTGAACGGAATTAAAATGGTGAATTTTTCTGAGAACTGCAGCTCGATCATACAGAGGAAGCTGCTAGAGAAGTTAAAGGATTTGGGAAACTTCACTATTCTATATGAGATTAGAAAGGAGCCGGCACGACGAGCCTTGTGCGATCTTGTGACAAGCATCAATTTAATGTCATTGTCAATATTTCAAAGGCTTGGTTTGGGGGAGTTAACTCCCACAACAGTGTCTCTACAATTAGTGGATATGTCTATGACTTTTTTGAAGGGAGTGATTGAAGATGTTCTTGTGAAAGTAGAGAAACTGGTCTTTCCTGTGGACTTTCTAGTACTCGAGATGGAAGATGACAAGGATAATGTCCCCCTTATCTTAGGGAGACCATTCCTTGCCACTGCTGGAGTGATGATTGATGTTCAAAAGAGTGAGCTAAGGTCACAGATGGATAAAGAAGAGGTTTTATTCAACCTTGATAAAGCAATGACGATGCCGATGGAGACGTAGCGTCACGGCTTTGGTATGATGGAGGAGATCGTGAAGGAAGATATGTCCTTAATCCTTTCAAAGGATCCCTTGGAGACATGCCTGGCGGAGTCTCTTACTTTTCCCACAACTGAGTTAGACGAGCTCTCTAACGAGGTATGTATTAAATTTTTTGAGAATCTACTTGCTTTAGGTGATAACAGGTATGCATCAGAAAGAACCAAGATTGAAGAGGTGAAGTGGACTAGAAAATACTTGTCGTTGGATAGAGAGAGCGCAACAAAAGAAGAGAAGAAAGAGGAGTTGAAGCCGCTACCGGAACACTTGAAGTATGCCTATCTAGGTGACAATGAAAAATATCTGGTAATTGTATCTTCTTCTCTTACTTATGATCAACTCGAAGAGTTATTAGATGTGCTTAAGAAGTATAAGTCTGCGATTGGTTGGTCTCTAGATGATTTGAAAGGTATTAATACTTCGTATTGCATGCATAAGATAAGATTGTTAGATGAGGCTAAGAGTAGCATTTAGAATCAGCGGAGGTTGAATCCCGCTATTCAAGAAGTGATTAAGAAGCAAATCCTAACAAGGCTAGATGCAGAAATTATATATTCAATTAGTGATTGTCCATATATGAGTCCATTGCATGTTATAGCTAAAAAGGGGGCATGACTATTGTGAAAGCCGATGATGGCGAGACTTTAGCCACTAGGATTCCTAAGGGATGGCGTGAGTGTACTGATTACAGGAAACTGATTGAAAAAACATGCAAAGACCATTTTCCCACCTTTCATGGATCAAATGCTTGATCGCCTTGAAGGGTATGATTTTTATTATTTCTTGGATGGGTACTTGGGGTATAATTAAATCATGATTGCACCCGAGGACCAGGAAAAACTACTTTTACTTGACCTTATAGAACTTTTGCCTTTAGGAAGATGCCTTTTGGCATGTGTAGTGCACCTGCTACATTTCAGCACTCCATGATGGCCATATTTGATGGGTTGATAGAAAAGATCATAGAGATGTTTATGGATGATTTTTCTGTGTTTGGTTCCTTCTTTGATATATGTTTATCTAACTTGTCTACTGTTTTGAAGAGATGTCAAGAAACTAATCTTGTCTTGAAGTGGGAGAAGTGTCACTTTATGGTGAGAGATGGGATTGTTCTTTGGAATCATATTTTGGCCATAGGATTGTATTTGGACTGAGTAAGGGTGGTGGCGATAGAGAAGCTTCCACCGCCAACTAATGAGAAGGGAGTGCGGTCCTTTCTTGAACACGCAGGATTTTATAGGGGATTTATCAAAGACTTTTCAAAATACTCCAAGCTGTTTTCTCACTTACTTGAAAAGGATGTTCTTTTTATTTTTGATGATGAATGTCTAACAGCTTTTCAGATTTTAAAGGAGGCACTTATTACTGCACCTATCTTGATCATACTGGATTGGACTCAGCCATTTGTACTTGTGTGTGATGCAAATGATTTAGCACTTGGAGTGGTGCTTTAGGCAAATGACATAGAAGAAGTTCTACGCCATCTACTATGCGAGTAAGACTTTTGATGCAGAAAAAAAGAACTACACTATCACTGAATATTAGTTTCTAACTGTTATATATGCATTCAATAAGTTTCGACAGTACTTGGTTGGCATGAAGACCATTGTGTATACGAATCATTCTGCGATTCGGTACTTGATGGAGAAGAAGAAAGCAAAGCCAAGGATCATTAGATAGGTCCTTCTTCTATAGGAGTTTGATATGGAGATCCGGGATAAGAAAGGAACAGAAAATGTGTTGGCGGATCACCTATCAAGGTTGGAGACAAGGGAGCATTGTGATGATTATTTCGATTACATAGAGAAGATGTTCCTTGATGAGAAGATTATTGTGGTGTTTATTGAAAGAGATGAAAGAGCTTGTGCAGCCGCTATTCAAGGAATGGATCCATGGTATGCTGATTATGTTAATTACATTGCTGTGGGTGAAATTCCAAGAGATCTTAACAGGTATCAACTTGCGAAGTTTAAAAGGGATGTTAAGACTTTCATATGGTATGATACGTTCATCTACAAGATTTGTACGGAGTGTGTGCCCGAGATGGAGATGGAGAGTGTTCTTGATTTTTGCCATGCACAATCTAACAGGGGGCACTTCGGAGCCCAAAAGACGCAGCTAAGGTACTTCAATATGCTCTTTATTGGCATACTTTGTTTAAAGACTGTGAATCATATGTGGTGGCATGCGATAGATTTTAAAAGATGGGAAACAAAAGTAGAAGAGATGAGATGCCACTTCAGCCGAGCATTGTTGTTGAAATCTTCAATGTATGGGAATCAATTTTATGGGTAGTTTCCCCCATCTAATTAATTTATCTACATCCTTCTAGCAGTGGATTATGTTTCTAAGTGGTAGAAGACATTCCTACTCGCATGAATGATTTAAAGACCATGTTGTCATTCTTGAAGAAATATATATTTGCCCGCTGTGGAGTTCCTAGAGCACTTGTAAGCGATGGAGGTTCCCACTTCGTCAACAAGATTCTTGAAAAGGTTCTCAAAGAATATGGTGTTAAGCATAAGATTACTACACTCTATCATTCTCAAGCTAATGGGCAAGCTGAAGTCTCCAACCGACAAGTGAATTTTTTTTTTTGATAAAGTAGTTGAAACTAATAGGAAGGATTGGGCTGTGAAGCTCGATAATATTTTGTGGGGGTTCCAAACTGCATACAAGACTTTGCTTGACATGTCTCCTTATCAAATTGTCTATGGAAAGTTGTGCCACTTACCCTTAGAGATTCAGCATAAGGCTTTTTGGGCATTGAGAAGTTTGAACTTGTGTCTTAAGGATCAAAAGGTGTTGAGGTTGACTCAAATCAATCATCAAGAAGAGTTTAGAAATCAAGCTTACAAGATTTCGGTGATCTACAAGGAAAGAATGAAGAAATGGCATGATTCGAAGATCACATACATGGAATTCAAGAAAGGTGATGAGATATTACTCTTTAACTCTCGTTTGAAGCTCTTTGTAGAAAAATTAAAATCAAAATGGACGAGACTGTTCAATATCCATAGAGCATACGGAAGGGGAGTTTTGAGATTATGGACAAGGATGGAGACATCATAGTGGCGAATTGGCATTGATTAAGTATTTTAAGTCACCGGATGATGCTTGCGTTGTCTTTGAGGATACCTTGCATTGATTTGGTACCATCGTGACTCTCCAACGATAAACAAGAGCGCCTGTTGGGGGCTTTTTCTCCTATTTTATCGCTTTATTTCATTAGTGTAAGTAAGAAATTTTTATATTTGACGTGCTTACTTATCAAAAATTACATCTCTTTGCAAACTTTGTTTTGACTATAGTTTCTACTAAGTTTGGGGGTTGCGATGTACTTTCCTCATCGTAGCACCGAGAGTCTACTCTTCTCTTTGTAACGTTTGTTAGGGGAGTTATTTTTGTTGTATATTAATACTTTAATCGGTGTTTATGTGTCAATTTTTTTGCAATTTGCCTAATGTTCAGTGGTATTTTATTTATTGAGTCTGTAATTCTAATATTGATGTTCTACAAACAGATATGAAAATATCATGAAATAAAACATCATAGAATTGAAACGGGAAGACCACGTCTCTCCCTCAAAACCATCCATTAGATTACAACATGACTTTGACAACAACTTGACAATCCTATCACAGTTATTTATCTCATTTGAATCTAACTCTAGTTTTGGCCTATCCCTAGGACTTGTGATCAAGAATCCCTCTTGATCTACATGACTCTTGACATTGATAATATATGAATTTCCCTCAAGAAATAAAACAAGAAACGAAAAGAAAAAAATCAAAGAACTCTCTCCACTCCAACAAATTCACACAAGAATATTTTTCTCGGTCTCTTTCTTGCTCTTCAACTCTCCAATAAATAAGCTTGATGATTTAGAACCGAAATCTCCATCAAGGATAATCAAATCAATCTCTATGCAAACCTTCCTTAATAATATCACTCAAATCAATCTGCTTTCGATCATTCAATCTCTTAATCAATCAATCTATATCAATTGCTTAATTAATCTTCTTTTCTTATGAAAGTCAATCATTCAAACCTGCACCACTAGAAATAAACACAACATGTTTTGCAATATATGCTCTTGACATAATTTCTAAACTTAACAAACTCCCCCTTGGTATGAGCTATATATTCTAACAGAAGATAAAACAAGCATGCAAATAATCTAATAAGAAGAAGCAGCATTACCTCTTAAGATAGTTCCAAAACAGTTCCCACAATATAAACAACAAAAAAAATGAAAGTTCAGAGAGTTCAAAAAAAAGTTTAGAGTTTAATAACACAAAACAACCAGGAACATATCACTTTTTCAACTGGTAGAGGAATCCTCAGCATCAACAGCAGCTTCCTTATCCACCTGCTCACCGGATTCCCATTATCATCTTCCTCTTCTTCTTTGACCATCTTTAGTTTCCTCCCAGTAGTGTTCTTTTTCTCCCCCTTAGCTCTTGCCAAGGCCTCCATCAACTCATCCAACCTGGCATTCTGCTTATCAAGAGTAGCCTAAATAGCAAGGATATTTGTCTTCATCTGATTCACCATAGGAGAAATAGATTCAAGAATGGATTTGGCCGACTCAGCTTTCTCTTTCAGATTGGCCACTCGAAGGGAAACCTTCAATTCACTAAGAATTTTTTCAAGGGAATCCTCTCCCTCCATAAACCTGACACCCACTTCAGATAAAAGTTTCCAGATAGTGCAAGGAAACGGAAGTAGCTTAGACTCATCAAACTTTCCAGCAAACCCCCAGAATAACATCAAAGACAATCTGACCATAGGACAAGTTTCCTTTAGAAGAAATGGCATGAATGAACCTAGCTTGAGATACAGTCAAAAGAGACTTATTCTTGAATGGAGTCTAGTTATGAATAGCAATTTTATGAAGAAGATTAAATAAGGTACCCAAGTCAAAGGGAGACAGCCCAGCAGAAGGCCAAACAAAAAACTTTCCAGAGGTAATGACTTCACAGACAATATTCAAAGAAGGGACTAATTGCAAACCAGAAACAGATTTAGGAACACCCATACCCTAGAGATTTCAGAGGGGGAAAACTTACAAACTCGATTTCAACAAAACACTATGTGAAACCTACGAGAATCACTATCAGTAACATCTGGAGTAAGATTGGAGTAGAATTCCCTAACAATCTTAGCACAAAAGGGTTTAAGACCAGAAACAGTACCAAACAACCCAGCAGACTCAATCAAGGGAAAAATACTAAACTTTTCAAAATCAAATACACAGATATTACATTCAGAGTGAAATGCCATGTCAACAAAAATACCATACCGAGAATCTTTCGTGGAAGAGTAAAATTCCTTGGATCGTGTATTACCAACATCGAGAGCTTCAATAGGTTCATCAGACGAATAGAGGATACCAACAGACACCAAAGCACTCGACGGATGGTTTTTCTTCCTAGCAGATTGATGGGGCTTGTCCACTGCATTCTCATCCACTTCAATGATATCACGACAAGAAGGGGAGAAGTGATCTAGTGTAACAGAGGAAGGGGCTGTGGTAACAGGATTAGAAATGGGGGAACCAGAGCGATCACGTTTGGTGCCGGAACCAGGGCGGTGCAAGACAGTTTGTTTTTTACGAACCATGGTGAGGGACAGAGAGAAGGCTAGGGTTTCACTGAAAGAATGAAATAATACTCAACAGTCACTCGATCAGAAGAAAAAGACAGGAAGGATTGCCTGTTCATATCCCACAAAATCTAAGAAATACTGACAGATATTTTCCAAATAAGAACTAGGGATGGAAAAATGACTAAGGTAGGAAAGAAATCAAATTGGTCCAATGTAAGTATCCAAGTTTGAAAAGAACGTCAATCACTTCTCAAAAAATTCAATATTCCCTTTTTAAAATTCCCTTAAAAAATTATCTACACTTTATTACTTCCTGGAACAAATATCATTTAAAGTGGATTTTCAATTGTTCATGTAAACGATGTACTCAGAACAAGGGAATATTTTAGCCATCCTTATAACTCTTTTTTTTTTCAAGAGAGAAATCCTTATATGCAGTGGCTTACTTCTTATTTTTCATTTCCTGTGTATGTATCCCTTTTCAATAAAGATGGCTTTCATAATACATCATTTCAAGTAGGTAGCCCTAAACTATAATAGATGTTTAGAACAAACAAGAATAGTCAACTTAAGGACCAAAGGGATATCTTTTACACAATGCCTAATCTTAGATGCAAAAGGATTTATATAGAATAGATACCAAGGGATTTACTAAGTGATATAAATTTTTGAGTATGAAGGCCTTTTATGAAAATATCTGCCAATTGTTTTTCAGTGGAAATGTGTTCTATGTCAAGTTTTCCTTCCTCTACCAATTCTATAATAAAGTGAAATCGAATATCTATATGCTTGGTTCTTTGATGAAGGACATAGTTTTTGAGATGTTAATGGCACTGGTGTTGTCACAAAGAGGTAAAGTTTATTAGGCTTCAATTGGTAATCAACTAGCATTTTTTCAAGCCAAATAAGTTGAGAAGTACAACTACCTGCAGCTATGTATTCTGCTTCAGCAGTGGACAAGGAGATACAATTTTGTTTATGGCTGAACCAAGACATGAGGTTACTACCAACAAAGAAACACCCTCCGAAGTGCTCTTACGATCATCAGTGTCCCCTGCCCAATCCGCATCACAGAACCCAAAACATTTGCATTTGTATCTGTTGAATACCACAGTCCATATTCCAGTGTTCTTGCAACATGCTTTATGATTCTTTTAACATCTTTCAAATGGGACTCCTTTGGCAAACTTTGGTACCTGGCACACAGACAAACACTAAAAGATATGTCAGGTCGACTGGCAGTTAAACAGAGAAGACTACCAATCATGATCCTATACAAGGTTTCATCAACAGGTGCTCTTTCACGATCTTGAGATAAGGATTCTCTAGAGCTAAAAAGGAACTTTTGAATGTTTAGAATTTTCCAAACCAAACATTTTCACAAGGTTTTTAGCATACTTGGATTGATGAATAAACATACCTTCTTTGGATTGACTAACTTGTAATCCAAAGAAGTATGATAGTTCACCTACCATGCTCATTTCAAATTCAGATGTCATAAGATCGATAAATTCTTTGACCCTTTTTCCAGAAGTGGATCCAAAGACTATATCATCTGCATAAACCTGAACTATCATGATTTTCTTACTATTTTTTTGAAGAAACAATGTTCTATCAGCTTCCCCACGAACATAACTCTTAGCAATAAGGAATCATGTGAGTCTTTCCTACTAAGCTCTTGGTGCTTGTTTCAAACCATAGAGAGCCTTTTTCAGTTCGAACACATGCTCTGGAAACTCAGGATCTATGAACCCTTTTGGTTGTGAAACATAAGTAGTTTCTTTGAGAATGCCATTTAAAAAGGCACATTTCACATCCATCTGATAAACAGTGAAACCAAGGTAACAGGCAACCGCTAGAAGCAATCTTACAGATTCAATTCTAGCTACTGGAGCAAAGGTCTCATCAAAGTCAATCCGTTCTACTTGAGTGTATCCTTGAGCAACTAGCCTAGCCTTATTCCTGATGATATTTCCATGTTCATCAGTCTTATTCTTGAAGATCCATTTTGACCCAATGACATTGTGTTCTGTAGGTCTTGGAACAAGCTCCCAGACATCATTTTGAACAAATTGTTCGAGCTCTTCTAGCATGGCAAGTATCCAGTTTGGATCATTTAGAGCTTTTTTTACATTCTTGGGTTCCAATTTGGAAACAAAACATGAGAATAAAGAGACATTAACCATTTTCCAGTAGTCTTTCCTTGGAGCATTCCTGGTAATTATTCTTAATTGAGGATCCCCAATTATCAAATCTAAAGGGTGATCCTTTTGGATCTTCAATGGTGGGTCTCTCATTCTGGGACTTGATTCATTCTCACTTTTTTCTTCTGACTCCTCAGTTTGTGAACTTTGGATTTCTTTTTCTTTTTCAATCAGAGAAACTACTTCAGAAGGGACAGTATTGACCATTGGTTCTGCATCATCAAAATCAATATTAAACGATTCAATAATACACTGTGTTCTGATAATAACAACTCTGTATGCACGACTGTTTGTTGAATATCCCAGAAAGCACCCTATCATGCTTTTACTATCCAGCTTCCCACGTCCTTCTCTGTCATTCAAGATATAACACTTGCATCCAAAAATATGAAAATGTTTTAAGTTAGGAGTTTTACCTTTCTAGAGCTGATATGGTGTTTTACCCAACTCAGAAAGAACATGGACTCGATTACCAAGATAGCATGTTGTGTTCATGGCTTCTGCCACCATTTCAAATTTATTCCTTTAGAGATAAGCATTACTCGAGTCATTTCCTGAAGAGACCTATTTTTCCTTTCAACCACACCATTTTGTTGAGGAGTCTTAGGAGATGAGTAATCATGGAATATCCCATTTGAGTCAAAAAAATCATGAAACAATTGATTCTCAAATTCTTTTCCGTGATCTGATATAATTATTTTCATTGGAATGTATTTTTCTTTTTCAACCTGCATACACAATTTCTTAAAAACACTAAAGGTGTCAGACTTTTCTTTTAAGAAATTTACCCATGTATATCTCGAGTAATCATCAACACAAACAAAAACATACTTCTTACCACTAGCACTTGCAATCTGAAGTGGTCCCATTAGATCCATGTATAGTAGTTCCAAGATATGATTTGTATGAATGTCATGTTTAAACGAATGAGATTTCCTTACCTGTTTGCCTAGTTTGAAAGGTTCACAAACATGTTGATCTTTCAATTTAAGCTCTAACAAGTTCCTTTTGAGAGAGTGAAACAAGATTTCCAAAAGATAAATGTCCCATCTTTTGATGCCATATTTCTAGATCATTGTTCTTGCACTGTAGAGCTTTATTGCCATTTAGTAAATAACAATTATCCGATGATCTAGTACCTGCAAGAACACATTTATTATTTTGATCAAAGATAGAATAAGAATCTTTCGTGAACCTAGCATGAAGGTTCTGATCACATAGCTACCTGATACTGATTAGATTGGCTTTCATCTCATCAACAAGTAGAACTCCCTCAAGTTCAGGACGTCCTGGAACATCCAATGTACCAATACCTATCACCTTATTATTCTTACCATCTCCAAAGGTGACACTGTTTCCCTTTACTTGCTTAACATTTTTCAAATTCGACCTCATACCAGTCATGTGTCTGGAACAACCACTATCGAAGTACAAATTATCACAGTTTTTACTTTGCAGTCCTAGATGAGAGGACATACAAGCTGAATATTCTTCCACTGGTAAAAAGGATTCCAACTCACAACTTTACCAGTAGCAATATCATATTGCATTTTGTAACATTTTGGTTGAATATGACCTTTTATGTTGCAATAATGACATAGTGGAGGAGTTCTCATTGAAGTTCTTGGAACATGACAGGATTAGAATTGCTCGCTGAAGTGGATGGAATCCAGTGTTGTTTAAGATCAGGTTTGGTGAAGGTTCTCTCGGGAAGAAATTGACAAGATTCCTTTTGAACATGTGAAAGATTAGGCTGTGACTTTGACCTATCAGCTTTATTAGAGACGAATGGTGCATTCCAAGAGGAAGATTGTTACATTCTTGACGTAGAAGTTTGACAATTCCTCAAAGTACGAACAAACATAGTTTCTTTACCCAGATCTTCTTTAGATTCATACCCAATCCCTTTTTTTTCCTTACCCATTGCTTGCTCTAATGACCTCATCTAACTTGGCCTTTTCAGTAGTCAAGCGATTAATAGATTTATTCAACCTCTCAAGTTTACTTCGATCTTTCTCAATCTTTTCATCTTTTCTTTTGATAACAGCCATCATCAGTTGATGTTGCTTCATGGTTCTCTCCAGATGTTCTTTGAGAGTTTTGATTTTGGAGTCTCTATCTTGCAGAGAAATGGACAGTTCCATCTTGAGAGATTCAATGATCCCAAGATAATACTCAACAGACTGATTTTCAAGTTTGTTCTTATAAGGAGCTGAGTCCAAAAGAACTTGACTAGCAAGAAGTTTATCTTCACAGATCTTTAGTTCCTTTTTAAGAGAAACAACTTGATCTTTTAATTTTTTTTATCTAACAGTCTCAGAACATTTATCGTTCATGAGCTGATACATTGACCTCATATCTTCAGCAGTTGGAAAATCTTCATTCTCAAAATCAGAATAATCAGTAAGTCCATAAATTTAAGTTTCAGTGGAATTAAGGCATGAAATAGAACTTACCAGGGCTAGGTTATTTGTGTGATCAAGGTTCTCTTCGTCTTCTAATTCAGAATCACTCCATGTGGTCTTGAGGGCCTTTGTTCTCCTTAAATAAGTTGGACACTCATATTGATAGTGTCATATTCCCTTGCATTCTTGACACTGATCTTTGTTGATTTTTAATTCAGATGATATGGTTTATTCTTCTTTCCACCAGGTCTGCGATCATCATTTCTTCATTGATTTGGTGATCTTTCTTTGAACCTTCTCATCATCCTCCCATAATTCTTAGTGAGAAGACTCATATGTTTTTCAAATTCAGCCACAGAGAGTTCTGAGGACCCTTCATCTTTGATGTTTTCTTCAGCATTGAACACCACTGACTTCTCTTTAATAATAGGATGATCAAAAATTTTATTCATGTCGAAGGTTCTAAGATCACCTATAAGTCTGTCAAGACTGAACTTTGGAATTTTGCTGAAAGTCTCTAGAGCAGTGACTTTCTCGCTAAATTTTTGGGGTAAGGTCCTCATGAATTTCTGAGTCTGCTTCTCTTCAGCAATACTTTCTCCCAAGAGATGTAGCTGATTGATGATTGACCAGAATCGTGAGTAATATGCATCAATATTCTCATTCTCTTTCATCATCAACCCATCGTGTTCAATCATCAGTCGCTAGATCTTTGAATTTCTTACAAAGTCTGTTCTTTCAAATTGAAGTTTAAGAATCTTTCAGGCCTCCTTGGCTTCAACACACTTCGAGACAAGGGAATGACGTTGAACATCCAATGAAGAGAGAATACCGTAAAGTGCCTTATTGTTGGATTCTGCGTATTTTCTTTCTTCATTCGTCCAGCCTTCAGTTTTGAGTTTCTTAACCCCATCCTTATCAGTAGTGAAAGGATGAGTCCATCCTTCTTCTACGGCCTTCTAGAATTCTCCATTTCCAATGGATTTTAAAAAAATTATCATCATGGATTTTCAATAAAAATAATTGGATCCATCCAAGAAAGGGAGCGAACAGCAAAGCTAGTATCACAAGGATACGGAGAGTGAGACAATAACATAGGTATAAAAGGACAACCTAGTCTGATACCAAATGTAATTCTAATATTGATGTTCTACAAACAGATATGAAAATATCATGAAATAAAACAATATAGAATTGAAATGGGAAGGCCACGTCTCTCCCTCAAAACCATCCATTAGATTACAACACGACTTTGACAATAACTTGACAACCCCATCACAGCTATTTATCTCATTTGAATCTAACTCTAGTTTTGGACTATCCCTAGGACTTGTGATCAAGAATCCCTCTTGATCTACAAGACTTTTGACATTGATAATATATGAATTTTCCTCAAGAAATAAAAGAAGAAACGAAAAGAAAAAAAATCAAAGAACTCTCTGCACTCCAACAAATTCACACAAGAATATTTTTCTCGGCCTCTTTCTTGCTCTTCAACTCTCCAATAAATAAGCTTGATGATTTAGCACCGAAATCTCCATCAAGGATAATCAAATCAATCTCCATGCAAACCTTCCTTAATAATATCACTCAAATCAATCTGCTTTTGATCCTTCAATCTCTTAATCAATCAATGTATATCAATTATTTAATTAATCTTCTTTCCTTGTGAAAGTCAATCGTTCAAACCTGCACCACTAAAAATAAACACAACACATTTTGCAATATATGCTCATGACATAATTTTTAAACTTAATAGAGTCGTATGCGGAGTATATATACAATTATTATTGAGTCTGAATGGTGGTTCTCTAGCTTTAGTTTTGCTCTATTTTGGTGCCTAATGATCGTTTTTGAGCTTGAAGTTTATGAGGAATGAAGAAGAATCGAGTTTAAATGAAGGGACATGGTTCGACCAAGGAGGAAGGTCGAACCAACTGGTTCAGGTCGAACCTACAATCAGAGAAAATGTTATAGGCTGGTTCGACCAAGAGTGTTGTGGTTCGACTAATGGTTCGGGTCAAACTAGCCATCTGAAAGTTTGCCACGGGCTGGTTCGACCTCGACGTCCTGATTCGACCAACGGTTCGAGTCGAACCATAGTGCTAAAGTTGTCTAGAAGCATGGTTTGACCACCTGATTTGAGTCAAACCGCACAGGTAAGTTGTGTTTAAGTCTGATTTTTGCCCTTGTTCTGTACATTCATCACACCTAGAGCCGTCAAAATAGGTTGGGCCCATCGGGCCTAACCACACCCGCCTATATAATTGGTGGATTGGGCCAAGTATTTCTAGCCCGCAACTCATCTAGGCCCGCCCGCCTAAGCCTGCCAAATGTGCGGGTTTAGGCAGGTTTGGTCCGCCCCGTCCCGCTTACGCCCGCCATATGTCAAACTCGAGAGAAATGCCTAAAGTTTATCCTTCATGTATTATACTTTACAAAAGTTTACTGCTTTAAACATGTTCTTTTAATTCTTGATTTAGATTGAAAATTTGAAAAAAAATATATTGATTATGTTTGGGTAATTATTTTATTTGGGGTAATTAATATTTGTGTTTATATTTATATTTTTACATATTAGAAGAAAAAAATTATGGAGTTTGTCAATTTTAATTAAATTAATACTAATATATATGATATTAGAAATACGAACTCAAGTGGTAAATATAAGTAGAGGGAATTTTCAAATGTTTGGAATTTTTTTTGTGAAGAGAGTGCTGGTAAGAATGCAGATTCTATAAGTATCATGTTTATGTTGATATTATAGTATTTTGTACCATTATTTTGGTATTTCAAAATAATATCATCCCTAATTTAAAAGAAAAAAATTTCGCGGGTTGGCCCGTCATAGCCAGTGATCCGCCTTTGAATGGGTTGGGCTGAACATTTTTAGCCCGCAACCCCCCTAGGCCCGCCTGCCTAAGCCCACCAAATGCGCAGTTTGAGGCGAGTTTTGACCCATCCCGCCCCGTTGGCCCATTTTGACAGCTCTATTCACACCACCCTTACTCGAATCCTCTCCGAACCAAAAACTCTCTCTTCCAAACTTTGATTTTACCTCATTCTACTCTGATTAAACACTTTCCACCCTTCCCACACTCTAATTCTCATGGATTTGGAGCATTTTAGTTGCAAAAACTAGGGTTTTCCATCCAAATTGGGGATTTTCATACTTTGTTCATACTAAGCCATGGCTGGATCGAAAGGTACGTTCTCTTGACTATATTACCCTAGGATTGAAGTTCTATTTCTTGATTTTAAGTGGGTAAGTTGATTGAACTCATTTTTATTGGATTCATGGTATAATTTTATTTTTTTATGTGAAATCTCATATGAACAAGTGATGGGTCCGATTTTAATTATTAATTTGTTGTTAGACCTTAATGTTTACAGGAAGTTGATGAATAATTTGAGTGGTGAAGTAAAGCATGTAGAATTTTGAGTTGAATGGTTGAATTTGTTAGATGCATTCTTAAGAAAGTGAAGTGATGATGCAATTGTTTAAAAAATTTTGTTGAGGAGTTGAATTTGAAGTGAAATTAGATTAGCATTTGTATGATTCATTGTTGAATTATATGAATACATGGAGATTGGGAGCATGATTATTTGAAATTGATTATACATGTATAGCTTGAAGTTTTGAGTAGAGTTCATGTATAGTTGGTTTTGAATTAGGATTGGTTGCTTTTCTTGCAATTATTTGGTATTGAAGTATTGTTTTGTAGGAAAAGGAAAGGCGACTAAAATTCTCTCCAAGAAGAGGGAGGATAGACAGCCTCGTGAAGACGAAGCCACAAAGATAAGGAGAGGCTGCCTAGAAACTTCCTGATACGGATAGAGAATTTGAAGGAGATAAAGGATCGATGGGTCTGATAAGATCGCTCGAACGAGGTACCAAGATTATAGGGCCATGATGAATATGCATATTCGCGATGATATTATATGGATGTTCGATCAAGTGGGCATCCATGATTTCATGGAATTGAAGAGGCCGACATACTTTCATGTGACTGTGGAGGTTTTGTGCTCGATCACGATAAAAAAGGGTTCTAGTTCTCTCCCTTATGAGTGCTCATTCCATCTGGGAGGCGAGAAGAGAATGTGGACAGCTGAGGATTTCAATGTGGTGCTTGGAATCCCGAAGGGGATTTCTAGGCACGAGGATAGGTACTTCAGGCCGAATGATTTTTGGAGATCAATTTTGGGAGAGGACATGGATTTTAAGATGAAGGAAGCTCGTGCTGCTTGGGTTCGCAACCCTGTCCTTAGATACATGGATAGAGTCTTGGGCAACACACTGTTTGCCCGATCTGAGGGGAGTTGCGTATTTAGAGAAAGTTGTATGCTCTTTGGTGTATGTTGAATGGGGTGCAATTTAATGTGGGTTCGTATTTGATTCAGCAGCTTTACAGATTTAGAAATTCCACTTTTTAGAAAGTGAATATAGGAGGATTACTTACTCCTGTGGCTGAGTAGTAACACATGGACTTCACTGGAATTACACTTATCTTGGAGGATCCGTACCTAGTCATGAGTGTGTGTGTTAAAGATGGATTTACTATCATCGAGATGGAGATTGGCTTTACACAAGGGATTCTAAACCCTTTTCTTTCATGTCTCCATATGTTGTGAGGGCTTTGACTACGATCCGAAATGATGACAATTGGTTAATAAACACTCTGACACACGAGGCTATATCGATTACGTGCGTGAGGAGAGGTGATTGGAGTTTTGTGTATTATTTGTATGCTGTAGGGATGTATCAGGAGCTACAACGGATTGTAGATCAAGGGCAGCAATGGCAGCTAGAGCCGCAGCAACAACCTCAGCACGGAGAGCATAGAGAGCATGTTGAGATGCCTGAGGAGGAGCCTATCCATCCTGGGATGGATATTCCGCAGCAGCATGAGATGCCGCCACCACCATATCTAGCAGCCACAGCAGCAGCATTGGGACGGCCCTAACGATTATTATAGAGAGCAGTTCCATTTGATGAATAAGCACATCGTCAATGTGAATAACAATCAGAGCGAGACAAACCGCCAGTTGGGCTTGCTTACCACGAGCTATGCCGCGCTTGACATGCATTACAACGCACTGCATGCTAACTATGTAGTGATGGATAAGAGATTAGGGGATTTTAATGACAATTACGAAGCATTGGATAGAAAGGTGGATACACTTTAGAGAGATTTCGATAATTGGCGCAGGGGTTAAGATGATGATGATGATGCTCCGGAGGAGTAGAGGGCTCTAGGTTTTCATCTTATCTGCTTCATCTCAACCCTCTTCTATTTTCTCTTTACAGGATGGGTATTTGGTGGTGTGAGTGGTATGTACTTATATTGATATTCTGTACTGATTGTGATGTTGGATTGGTTGGTGATACTGATTGGAATTGATATGATGAGTTTCTTGATTCGTATGTTGCATTCATACTTTGCATGTGTTGATTCTGTTTATGAGAAGCATGTATAACTAGTTAAATATGTGAAGTTCATTGTGGAATTGATCTTGATTATATGCTATGAGGAGTGCTTAGGAAATTTATTACCCATGTGATAATTTGAGCCTTATGAAATCATGCTACATACATGCATGATAGTTTATTCATGTGAGAATTGTTCACATGATCATATTCTAGAACTTGGCTTGGAGTCTTATGTGAGACTTATGTTTGATTATTTATTAGGACATTATCTTAGGCCGTTATTGTTTATTTGAGTCACTTAGCTAAGTTTTACCTTCCCATATACTGTATAAATCATTGGAAGCCCTGTTGAGCCTTTAACATCTTTTTCTTTGGCAAGCCTTGATAAAAAGCCTTTATTTATACTTTACTTGAGCCTTGTTGAATACCCTATTCATTAGTAGAGAGTTCAGGTGAATAAATGCTAGCTTGAAGAAGAGAAGGAAGAAAAGAAAGAAAAGCTTGGTTGAGTGGTATGAAAAGAAATATATGGTTAAATCTTGTGTAGGGGTAGTGTCTGAAACTGGTACCATGACTGCTTAGAAGGGTAGTGCCCGAAATTGGTACCATTGTACTTTGAAGAGAGAAAAGAAGATGATTGATGCCAAGGAAAAGAAGGAGAAGTTGAATCGCAAAGATCATGAGAATAAGATGGAGAAGATGAAGCTGATTGATGAAAAGCAAAGTCCAAGGTAATTCTCTACTAGTGAATTAGTCACTTTGTCTATATTTTCCTACCTTTACCAAAGAGCCAACATTACAACCCAAAAGCAAGTCTTTTGTGATCCTAGTAATGAAGTGATTATAAGTTGATTTTTGAGACCCTTGCTAAGCTTATGGTTACACAGAAATATGAATTGAGTATGAGCGTATATATTAACCTATAAGTGTACATCTTTTACATTTGAGAGCGAGAGTAAATAGTTATCTTGTGAGATAGATGACTTAGTACTCTGAAGCATATTATAATTGAGTGATGTTTTTGCATGAATGAAATGTATGATGCGAGAAGTACATATTTTAAATTGATAGAATTGCATGTGTAGGCATGTATTGTACTTGATTTGATGGTCTTGTGAATTTTGCACTTACTCTTGTGGTTTTGATTTCGTTGCCTCGGGACGAGCAACATGTAAGTTTGAGGGTTTGATGAGAGTATAAATTCACGTAATTTGAGCTCTGATTCTTGTGATAATGATGTGATTTGATCTTAAGTCGGGATAAATTGAGATATGTAGTGGAAAGTCACGAGTTAGGTGCGTTTGAGGACATTTGAGCGGATTTCTGAAAGTAAACATGATGGAAGTGCTCGGAACCGGAAGATGAGTAATTCAGCACCTGGTTTGACCAAAAAGCCAGTGGTTTGACCACTAGTTTGGGTCGAACTAGGCATCCGCAAGTTCATCACAGAGGGGTTCGACCATGACATTATGGTTCAACCAGGCATGATGGTCGAATCATGGTCGAACCAAAAGCCTTAAGATTTGTAGTAATGGTTCGACCATGATGCTTCTGGTTTGATCGGCAGTTCGAGTTGAACCAGGCATTTGCCAATCTGTTACAGGTCGGTTCGACTTGGTTGATGATGGTTCGACCAAGAGCCTTGGTCGAACCAATTCGTGAGAAGATTATGGATTCATATTTTTACACCTTAAGTACGTGTTTTTGCTCGAAAAGCCCATCCAAGGTCCATAAGGAGAGCTTACAAGTATAAAAGAAAGGCCCTACATAGCAGAAAAGGGACGATTCACCACCTTCATCCTACACAACATCCGAAACCCTACACCGTCCTACGGAGCTGTGGAGAGATATTCATCTGTCGAATCAAGTGAGAACCAAGTGAAGATTCAAGACGGAGAAAGACACGATGGCACCCGCATCTAGGGTTTACTTCGCATCTTAATTTATCTTGTAATTTTCAAGACTATGGGTAAGATCTAGGGTTTATGAAGATTTTATGAGTTAATTGAACTTCCGTGTGTATACTCCGTACAACACTATTTGTGGTTTATTTTATATAAGACTATACCTTTTTAATTCATACTCAGAGTTGTTTTGTGCATCATTAATTGTTATGTAGAGTCTGAATATATATCTTGATTATTGATTGAGTGTGTTCACTGCTGAGCATGATTACATGTTATGATTCTAAGTGAGGGGACTCCGAAGTCTCATAAGAACTATCTTATATAAATAATTGTTAATTGAATCTTATTCGGTTATAAGTAGGAAAAGGAGAATAACTTCATAGTACCTATAAAGGGAGATCATATCAGGTTAGAGTACTTAGTGCACGAGAAATAATTGATATTGATAGTACTTAGAAAGGGGAGTGAGTTATATCTCTTACTCCAAGGATATTCACACGTGTCCCCCGCATATTTACTTGTGTATATAGTGTAGATTTGCATGGTTTAGTGATGCGTCCATACTCCACAAGGCAGAGTCGGACATTGATACACGGAAGGGAAGTTAATGAGTAAAACTGGATGGCCCTAAGAACTACATAATTTCTCACTTATTCTCTTTCGTTTAATCTCTACTGCTTGTTTATTATAATTGTTATTTTTAATTATTTATTTATTGATTACTTAATAACCACAACTATGTTGACATATTAGTCTTAATAAGTTAGATTATAATTAAATTGATAATAATACGTCCTTTGGGTTCGATAATCACTTGGTCATTTATCAAAGCTACAATAGCATCCTTCACACTTGAGGATTAATATTGTGTGTTGAGAAAACGTTCATCAGTGTCCACATCATGGAATATATAAGGCTCAGTACATAAGAATCTTCTACTATGGATTGGATTGTGAGTCGCGTTTTCTTATTGATGCATCATCAGGAGGAGCGTTGTTATCTAAGACAGCACTTGAAGCAAAAAAGTTGTTTGAAAACATCTCTATAAATTCACATGACTGGCCTACAGAAAGAGTAAGAGGATCTTATGTACTTGGTAAAGTGGCTCAAGTTGAACATCAAGTGGTGAAGCCAAATAGGGATGATGAGATCGTCTCTAGTCTATCTAATATCAACAAGCTACTAGAGTGCCAGCAGAAGCAGATTACAGAGTTGACACAAAGGGGGCCTAGTATGAAGCAACAAGAAGTGAAGAGTGTTAAAGATACCTTCAATTGATACATAGCTAGGAATGATGCAAGGGTTTATCGTCTTGACGCTACTATGAACTCTAATCATGAGGTTTTATCAAAGCAGTTGAAGGATGATAAGAGTGGAAGTTAGCGTGTTTGAGTGTTTAATTTAACACCTTTTTATGGGAATTATTATCATATATTACAAGTGTCTTATATGCATTATATGTGAGAATCAAGTGCACTTGAGGTGTTTTATTATGTTTTAGGTGGAAAAAGGATGAAAAATGCAAAGTTGGAGAAAAGTGTAATTTGTGCAAGAAAGCTGAAAATGCACGTCCAACTTTCATAATTTTTCTGTATGGTTGTGGAGATCAAAACTATTGGTGTGATACATGGTTGGAAAGCCACTGAAATGAGGGTCGATTTGGCATAAAGAACACCTCAATCGAAGTCCAAACGAGGAAGTTATAATCGAAATGGTGACGCTGCGTGAGCTGTGCCGAACAGAATGGCTGTGCTACTTTACATGGCTTATTGCACATTTAAATCTTGGATTTTTCTTGAGTTCTTTATATGGATATAAGGAGAGCTTACAAGTATAAAAAGGGGTGTAGATCACATCAAAAATCAGATTGGAACAAGGAATTGAGTAGAAGAGAGGCCACAACCATACTACACCCCTCAAGGGGGGATCTCCCCAACCATCATCTACATCCTTTCTTACATCCGTTCATCACTTTAAAGATTCGAATGTGGAATCAAGAGGAGAACTAAGAGGAGAATTCAAGAGCGAGAAGGACGCGATAACGCCACATCTAGGGTTTATTTATTTTCTAATTTATCTTGTATTTTCCGAACATCCGGGTAAGATCTATCCAACACCCATGATTGTTCTTCATAACATCATGGGATAGAGAATTTTTGGTAGAACTAGGGTTGTGAAGGTTTTTACTAATTAATTAAACTTTCTTGTGTAAACTCCGTACAACATTACTTGTGGATTTATATTATGTATGATTGTGCCTTTTTAATTCATACTCACGGTCGTTTTATGCATCATTAACTGTTATGTAGAGTCAGAATACATATCTTGGTTATTGATTGAGTGTGTTCATTGCTGAGCAGGATTACATGTTATGATTTTAAGTGAGGAGACTCCGTAGCTTCATTAGAATTATCATATATGAATACTTATTAATTGAATTGAATTCGAGTTAGTAAGCAGAATAAAGAGGGTAATTTTATAGTACCTATAAAGGGAGATCATATTGAGTTAGAGTACCAATTGGCCAGGGAAATAATTGATACTGATAGTACCTAGAAAGGGAGGTGAAATTATATCTCTTACTCCGAGGTTATTCACATGTGTTACATGCATGTATACTTATGTCTATAGAGTAGATATGCATGGTTTAGTGATGCGTCCATATTTCACAAGGTAGAGTCGGACATCAACACACGAAAGGGAAATTAATAAGTGAAACTGGATTACCCTAGAGCTACCTATTCTCCTACTTGATCCACATTCGTATTCTTTTAAGTGACTTTATTTTATTTGTTATTTTAATTAATTATTTAGTAGTTAATAATCAAACCTCAAACTTTTATTCTCATTCGTCTTAATTAATTTAATAAATAATTAAATTGATAATACGCCATCCTTGAGTTCGATATTCATTTGGTCACTTGCTAAGCTGCAATTGATATCCTTAATACTTGGGGATTAATTTTGCGTCCAAAGAAAATGCGCATCAAAGGACTTTACCTTTATAATGGGGCAGATGGCCGGGAACGTGAATAAATTGACACAAACATTGGAGAAAAGAATGTTCCCGTCTAAAGGTATAATGAACCCGAAAGAGTGCAAAGCCATCACATTGAGGTTCAGGACAGTATGAAGGTTTGATGAAGTCGGTGGCCAAAAATGAAGAGACTATGAGCCAGTTTGATCGAAGTTTGACCAAACATCTTGGTCGAACTATGGTCAAACAACATGGGGAAAATAGAGAAATCATACTCTGTTTTTGATGATAGAAAAAGGTACTAGAGTGGCAAGATGAGTTCTACGCTGAGGCTTTAACCTGATCGAGTTGAACAACTTGAGGAGCTAGTGCATACGTTTTGAAGGAAAAATCAGGTATCCTCATTTCATTATTCTAATTTTATGTGTGCTTTTAATTCATAGGAGTGGATGGATTGAGTTTCTGATTTTGGTGATCCACATGAGCTTATATTTTAAATTGTGCCTAAAATTCATATGCTCTTGAAATTGATGAAGGAAGTGTACTTGAATTATATTGTGGTATGAAGTTCTATATGTAATTGTGAGATATTGCTTACCATGAAAAGTGCTCTGTTACATGTTAAAAACTCATGTGAGATTTGAGCCTTATGATCATGTTAAATATTCACATGATATTTTCTTTTCTAGTGAATATCGTTCTTGTGTGTGTATTCTAGAACTTGTCTCTTATCTTACTTGAAACTACATGTGTGTTAAATAATTGGAGATGATTTTAGGCCATCATTAAACTTTTGAGTCACTTAGTAAAATAATTCCCTATCAAATGATGTTTATCCGTAGTTAGCCCTGTGAGCCTAAAAACCTCATACTTTGGGAGCCTACGAGAAATAACCACTTTGAGCTTCTAAATTTTTTTAGCCTTGATCCTATCATGACGAGAATTAATGACTTTTCAAAGTGTGTTGATGGAGTCTTATCTCAAACATATCTCATCATCACAGATTTATAATAATAAAATAGGAGACACCAGAAAATCAAAAAGACGAAAAATTAAAAACTCAACCACTGAACACTATGGAACACACAAAAACAACACGAAACATTAGGTAAGTTGCAAAAAATCAACATACCAATATTATTAAAATATTAACATGCCGCAAAAAATTAACCCCCTCACAAACAACCAACAAAAGGAAAAAATTATACTCTTAGTGCTCATAAGATGAGGTGAAGTAAATCAATAAATTATACCCTTAGTACTTATAAGACGAGGTAAAGAACCCTCAATCTTAGTAAAAATGTAAGTCAAAACTAATTTTGAAAAGAGATGTAATTTTCGTAGTGTGAGCACTTTAAATATAATAACTCCTCACTCACACGAAAGAAATAATAAAGCAAAAAAATAGAAGGGATAAGCCCCCAACAGGTGCTCATGTTTAACGTCGGAGAGTCACGACGGTATACCGCTTTATGAACTATTGGATCAGAGAGCGGTCTTATCGCATCCTCACCTTCAAGTACTTCTTTTCCCTCTTCTTGTCTACTCTCAACACCTCACCTTTCTTAGTCACATTTATATGATCCTTGGAATTTCCTTCTTATTTGCAGTCTAGACAACATCAAGATTTAATCTTCACTCAAATTTAAAATCATCTATCTTGTTAAAATCAAGATTAAACAAGTTAGAAACAATATCTATGCTCTCGCATGATTGAGTCTCCATGGGCATCTTCATTGTCCATCTGCAGTCTAAGCTTCTCGGCTCTCAACCTCTTTGCCCTTTCCCACTTCTTCTCAACTATAAGCTCAGTATTCTATTTATGTGATGGTACTAGAGTACTCCAAACATTAGGTATAGCGTCCTGTACGAAAATGGGAGTTGGAGGCTGTTGCTCGACTAGAATGGTCATGTCAAACTAAAGAGCTTTGGTCGAACTGGGTGTCTGAAAATGGGATCAGTTTGTCCAGTTCAGAGAGTGCTGGTTTGATTGTAGCTCGACCAGAGAGGTCTGATCAAACTGCAAAGTTTTGGTCGAGCTGAGGCTCTGTAAACTGAACTAGATTTTTCGCCTCAACAGGTGCTGGTTCTACTGTAGCTCGACCATATAGATCTAGTCGAACTATAGAGCTTTGGTTGAACTACGAGTTAGTTTTTAACAGCTTGAGAAGGAATGAAATTGGTGTTGAAATAGTGATTGAACTTGAAAATGCATCAAGGAAAATCATGGAGTAGTACTTAAATCTAGTACTCCATTGAATCAAACACCCTAGGGTAGTGCTTAATCTAGTACCCTATGAAGGATGCAAGAGGTAGTTATTGGATTGTATACTAAAAGTCTAGCTTTTTGTATGAACAATGTTATAACAATTTATTCGAAATGAGAATCATATGATCAAATGATAGCATCTTATAATTTATTTATATATACAATGAATAGTCCACTTACTTTATACTGTAGATAATATGTTGTGCGACAACACGCGAAAGATCATATTATTGGTTTCCTTATAAAGTATAAACAGATGCTCATAATCAAGATAGATGGGGACTCTCTATCGGGATGGTTGTAGTGTGATTTGGTATTAGTTTGTCTTGACTATAGAATCACAATAGTGCACTTCGTGTGTATTGAGTAGGACCGCTTGAGATCGTTCAACTTATACTGACTATATAGGAGAACTTGATCTCTGTTACTATGGATGTTCATGCTCTTAATCCCTATACAATAACCTCAACAAGTAAGCCAGTATATATTTCTTTGATTCATCAATGGGTGAGATTTACATGTAATTAAATCAACAAACTCGGTGAGTTGAGAAATAGTGTTGTCTCTATGGTGTGCTGTTGATTATAGAAGGAATCCGTGTCCGAAATAGGTTGATGATATCCCATTGAGGAGCTCATAAGGAATATCATGTAAACCATGAAGGTGAATTTATTCCAGCATGATAATGAGGTTGAGTACTACTACTCTCGTATAAGATATTAATTAATAGAGTTGTCAGTAACTTAATTAATTAATAGGCATTGTATATCTTAAATATGGGGCAACTAACGGGCTCATAATAAGAATGAGCCCATAACGTAATTATGGGATTAGAACGATGGAGCAATAATAATATTTTAGTGGTATATATTATTATTAGAGAAAATTAATTTTTTTGTCCATTAACTTTTCCTTATTTTAAAATTGGTCCATCCTTTTCTTCAATTTTGAAAACTGTCCATTATCTTTATAAATCTCAACCTTTTAGTCCTTTGACCTGCTATAGCAGGTGACCAACAGGTTTTGATAATAATATCTTCTAAATTTTGAAATCAGTCCGCTAACTTTGCAGAATTCAACTTTTTAGTCCTACAACAGGTATTTTAAGGATTCTCAGCCCTAAATCCCTTATATCATATGATTTTTTGCCAAATTTTTATATTTTCTACTTTTTCAAAATAGACATAGTCCATTACGACCATATCAGGCCTATCATGCTTCCGTGAACAACATTGTAGCAGTAACAATACCTTTTTTGACCGTCGATCCATCGGGTATCCGGAAGGTTTTACGGCTGCTCCTCACAACCAACCACGCACCCCGCAGTACGATGGTTCAATCCCATTCCTTCAGCAGACCTCAGCACAACCCTGGTTTGTTTCCTACATCGGGTGTACAGGATGCTGCTACTATTTCTCGTCAAAAAATAAAGAGATCAACGTTGTAGAAAATGGAAGGCTACATTCGGTCAGAAGTCCAAGATTATTTACTTATTGAATGGAGAATTTATTACACAATTGATGAGCGTTTTCTCAACACACAATTAATCCCCAAGTATGAAGGATATCAATTGTAGTTTCGAAGGTGACCAAGTTAAATATCGAATCCACAGGACGGATAAATATCACTTTAGTTATTTTCTAGCAATTATGACTATGTTGAGAATTGTAATTTTGGTTTGTTAACTAAGTAATAATTAAAATAGCAATTAAATAACAAGAACAAGAAAATAGTAGTTGTGATCGAATAAGATAATAGGTAGTTCGTCAAGCCATCCAGTTTCATTCGTTAATTCATACTTTCGTGTGTCGATGTCCGACTCTGCCTTGTGGTTTATGGACGCATCACTAGACCATACAAATCTATTCTATAGACACAAATAGATAAGCTTTTGACACGTGTAAATATCCTCAGAGCAAGACGTATACTTTACCTCCCTTTCTAGGTACTATCATAATCAATTATTTCCCGTGCACTTAGTACCCTAACCCAATTTCATCTCCCTTTTTAGGTACTATAAAGTTATACTCTTAATCTTACTTGTTAACCCGAATTCAATTCAATTAACAAATATTCATATAAGACAGTTCTAATAAAACCTCAGAATTCCTTCACTTAGAATTATAACAATAAACCCTGCTTATTAGTGAACGCACTCAACCAATAACCATGTTATGCATTCAGACTCTACACAACGATTATTGATGCACCAAACAACTATGAGTATGGATTAAAAACGTGCAATCTTATATAAAATAAACCCCAAGTAGTGTTGTACGGAGTATACACACGAAATACAAATTAACTCATAAAACCTTCATAACCCTAGAATTACCGAAGTGGCTCTAGCCCATGATTGATCTAAGAACAACCATGGCTAGTTGGACCAATCTTACTTGAAACTCCAGCTGAACCTCTGTCTTAGCTCTCCTACTCTCCTCTTGTAATGTGTTATTGATGATGATCCCTATTTTTTTCGTTCTCTTCGTGTTCTCTTCTTGTTCTCTTGTCTGCATGAACCTCCTTTTATACTTATAATCATGTTTCTAGGGCTTGGAATGGGCTTTTCAAGTGATCCCACGCGTTTTGGCCTCGAAAATCCAGATAAGGTAAGTTTCCGCGTTTTCGTTCGACCTCGTCAAACAGGTCGAACCACCGGCCACAGGTCGAACTACAAGTCGAACCCTGCTACTGGACACATTCTGCACTTGGTTCGACCTCTTGTACAGGTCGAACCCCTGCCTCCTTGGTCGAACCCCAGGTCGAACCTCACCACTGGACAATTTCCGCTCCTGGTTCGACCAACTGTCAGGTCGAACCCCAACGTCAAGGTCGAACCCATCTTCTCGCGAACTGGTTCGACCATGGTTCGACCTAATGAACAGGTCGAACCCCTTTAATCGTGGTCGAACCTTCCTTCTGCAAACTCTTCAATGCTGGTTCGACCTGTAGGAGAAGTCGAACCCTCCTCCATCAGGTCGAACCCTACTCTTTCCTTGGCAGTTCGCGTGGTCTCAACTTCGTTTCTTCGATACTTGGCACTTCCACTCTGTTTTTGCTATGAAAACCACTTAAATAGCTCCACTAACACCTGATTCATGCTAATTCACAATACATATAGGTTTTCCACCTATTTCCACCTCAAAACTCTCTAAAACTAGCACAAAACATGATGCCAAACTTGTGAATTTACACACTCATCAAACCCCCAAACTTACATGTTGTTCGTCCCGAGGCAACCAAATCAAACCACAGGAGTCGTGTATAATTCACCAAGATCAAGTACAACACATATCACACATGCAACTTCATTCAATCAAACAAGTATTAATTGCTTCATATATATCACTCATGCAAAACCAATCTAATCACACACCATTCGGAGTACTAAGTAATTTTGCTCACAAGATAAGTATTTATTCTCTTTCACTCAAGTGTGTTAGGCATTATATAGGTTAATATAAATACTCATATCAATCCATATTCACGCGTAACCATACGCTTGACAAAAGATCTCAAAAATCAACTTATAATCAACTCTTCACTAGGATCACAAAGGACTTGTTTTTGGGTTGTAATGTTGGCTCTTTGGAGAAAGATAGGAAAATTTAGGTAAAGTGACTTAAGACACTAGTAGAGAGTTACCTTGAAGGTTCTCGATTTCTTCTTCTTACAGCAAGTTCTCCTCCAATGTCGTCTCTTGAACTTGTAAAATTCCTGAATTTTCCTTCTTTTCATGGCATCAACATCATCTTTTTAAACAATTTGGGTACCAGTTTCAGGCACTACCCTTCTTCTCATGTATAGGCCGTCAGCTGCTAAGCTTCACACACCATGTATAAAAACAATCGGGGTACCAGTTTCGGGCACTACCCCTAAACAAGATTTAACCATATTCTTTTCATCCAACCATATTCTACCTTCCTTTTCTTCTTGCAACACTTACTCACCTCCACTCTCTCTACCAATGAATAGGTTAATAAAAGCTCAAGTAAAGGTTTATAAGGTTATTTTCTTCGGCTACCAAAGAAAAAGCTTTAACGGCTCAACGGGGCATCCAAAGGTTAATAAAATCATTAGGAAGGATAAATTTGGTTAAGTAACTTAATCACAAAATAATGGTCTAAGATCATGTCCTAGCAATTCATCAATCATAAGTCTCACACAAGACTCCAAGCCAAGTTCTAGAATACGTTCATATGAATGATCCTCTCAAGAATAAAATAATCATGATCAAGCATGATTATCAAAGCTCAAATCCTCACATAGGTAATTAGAATCCCAAGTACTCCTCATAGCACATAATTAAGATCACTTTCACAAGAACTCAATATACTTATCAATTATACATGCTTTTCATCAATAGAAATTAACACATGAACATATGAATGCACAAAAATTAATAAGTTTATACCCAATCAATCATACAAGATATCACTTATACATTCCACTCACGCATGAATCACACCCCAACCTATAAAGATAAAAAGAAAAATAAGGAAATCAAGATGAATCGGAGGAAACCAAAGAAAACCTGAAAAACTACTTCTCCGGAGCATCATCATCCTCACCATCAAGCCTCCGTTCCACAATCCGGTGTAAATCACCGATGTGTCTATCCAAGTAATCAACTCGATTACCCAACCTACATACTTTCTCATTCAAGGCCGTGTACCTCTCATTCAACGTAGCATAATTGGCGTTGGCGAGTGCGAGCTGTCGGTTTGTCTCCTGCTGACTAGCAACGATCGCGACCAGCTACTCATAAATAAGGCGGAGCTGCTCCCGTGTATCATTCGGGACAGCCCGCTGCTGTTGCGGTGCTGGCTCATGCTGATGTGCGTCGTGCTGCATCGGCATCTCCTCATCCTGTTGCTCCTCTTCTTGATACTCCTCGTCTTCGGGCTGCTGTGGTAGACGGAACTCTCCTTGATCAACAATCTGCTGTAACTTCTCCATCCTACCATCCGCACACATCTGCGATACAGTCCTCCAATCACCACCCGACCTCGCTGCCACGGATAAGGCATTGTGTCCAAGAGAATCCATCAACTTGTTCATCGCAACCCGAATAGTTGTCAAGTTACTCACATTGAAGGGAAACATGAATTCGAAGGGCTTGAGTCCCCTCGTGAAGAACCAATCTCCATTTTTGAAATGTACAAATCCTCCCTTCACGTACGTAAACATCGCCAAATCGTGCTCTCCTCTAACTGGTGTGATGCCGGTAAAATCCAAATTATAATGCTCAGCCACGATCGTCAGTAACCCTCCAATATTCACCTTTTGAAACCCAATGGTCCTGAATCGATGTAGCTGTGCAATGAAATACGCTCCAATATTAAACTGCACCCCATTAAGCATACACCACAAAGCATAAAGCTCTTCTCTAGACACAACACTTCCCTCTGAGCGGGCGAACAACGTATTGCTCAAGACACGATCCATGTACCTCAAAACTGGATTCTTTATTGAGGAAGAACGAGCCTGCCTAATCTTATAATCTCCAATCTCCCCTGTAATCTCTCTCCAAAACCTATTAGCATTGAACGCACCATTCTCCAAGCGAGAGATCCCCAAAGGCGTCTCAAACAGCTCATTAAAATCCTCAGACGTCCATCTCCTACTCACTCCACCAAGCTGAAACGTACACTGATACGGGTACCCAAGCGGGTCCTTCACCATCTCGAATAAGCAGACTACTTCCGCTGTAACATGGAAATACATCGGCTTCTTTAACTCCATAAACCTCCGGATACCCGCTTGATCAAACATCCAAAAAATGTCATTCCCGATTCTCATTATCATCATCGCCTCATCATCTTGGTATCGAGTACGAGCTATCTTATCCGAGACTTCTTCCCACTTTTCTTTAATCTCATCCCAGTTTTGCATTTGAATTCTGAAGTTCTCGGGTAAACGATCTTGTAGCCTCAGCTTCCTTGTCACTGTGTCCACATTCGAAGGCCTGTCATTCCTTTTCTTCGATCTTTCTTCATCCGCCTTACCTTTTCCTTTACTTGATCCTTGTCCCTTTCCTGAAAACAACTACTTCAATACAACCAACAAGACAAAAACACAAGTATATGACTAGCATATTCTATACTCTACTCAAGACTTCAAGCATCCATGCTTAATCAACCCAACTATCATATCAACATCACTTGCTTAATTAACATGCTCAAAACATCTTCAATCACACTACCTTTAATCTTCAAATCATAAACAACAAGCATGCATCAACCAATTCAAGCTATTCAACAAGAATTTCAACAATTGAACTTCATGAACAACTCCAATTATCAACAATTCATACCTAACTAACATGCTCATTCATCTAGATGCATCATATCCTTGATCAATCCACATAAACTCAAGTTCTATCCATAATCAAGCAATCTCAAACCAATAAACATGAATTCATATGAATCAACTCAACAATATCCATTATCACCATGAATTTCAACCAAAATCATCATTAATCAACTTACCCACAACACATTTCTTGCAATAAACTTCAATCCTAAGGTAATTGAGTTGAAAAAAATGTACCTTTAGTCTTGCCCATGGTTAACAATCGACAATTGGCACACAACACTCAAAATGCGCGACTGAAGCCCTAATTCACGACAAAAATCGCCCAAATCCGCGCCCAATTCAAGAATTAAGAGTGTAATGTTGTGTAATCAGTGCAAAATCAAGTGTAATTGACGAATTTGTGCAAGGGTGTTAAAGTTCGGGGAGGGTTCGAGGTTTGGTGAACAAAAAGAATGATCGAACCCTTCAAAAAAAATAACTTAAAACGCGTACCTGACTGGGTTTGACCTCGGGTTCGACCTGCAGAACAGGTCGAACCTCGAGCGATGAGGTCAAACCTACCTTCTGGACAAACTTACCTTTTGGTTCGACCTAGGTTCGACCTTCTGAACAGGTCGAACTAATCTTGTGACGAGGTCGAACCTACCTTCTGGACAACTACTCCTCGTGGTTCGACCTGGGTTCGACCTTCTGAACAGGTCGAACCACTCTTGTTTTGGTCGAACCTATCACCTGAAAAACAGAGTGCTCTGAACGGACTGGTTCGATCTCAGGTTTGACCTTCTGATCAGGTCGAACCATAACGGCTCAGGTCGAACCACCATACTGTAAATTTTAAGTCACCGGGTTCGACCTTGGTTCGACCTGTTAGACAGGTCGAACCAGGAATGATCAGGTCGAACCACCTCACTGGATGATTTTCTGCGTCGGTTCGACTTCCTCTGCTCGGTTCGACCTCCTGGCACTGGTTGAACCTACTCTGGCACTGGTTGAACCACCCTTCTAAGCTTCCCAACTGAGTGTTCTTCAATCCCTACACACTTCAAACTTCAATACGAATCATTAGGTACCAACTAGAGCACAACTTCATCAAAAATTAAAAATTGTTCTACAATATATCATTCATGAGTAACTCCGAAAAAAAACACAACTAAAACCCACTAAACATTAGGCAAGTTGTAAAAAATCGTCACATCAAAATCGATTAAAATTTTAAATATGGCGCAAAAACCAACTCCCCTAACAAACATCACAAAGAAAAGATTATACTATCGGTGCTTATTGAGGAAGTACATCACACCCCCCCAAACTTAGTAGAAACCATAGGTGAAACTAAGTTTTCAAAGAGATGTAATTGCCGATAAGTAAGCACTTCAAATATAAAAATTTCTTACTCACACGAAAGAAATAAAACAATAAAACGGGAGGGAAAGCCCCCAACAAGCGGTCAAATTTAACGTCGGAGAGTCACGACGGTACCAAATCAGATCAAGGTATCCACAAAGATGACACAAACATCATCCAGCGACTTGTAATGCTTTAAGCGATGTCCATTCGCCACAAAAATATCTCCATTCTTGTCAATAAGCTCAAAACTCCCCCTCCTAAGACTCGATGAATCATGAACGGTCCCGTCCACTTAGACTTCAATTTCCTGCAAAAAGCTTTAAACGAGAGTTAAAAAGTAATACCTCATCTCCTTGCTTGAACTCCTTGTACGAGATCTTCGAATCATGCCACCTCTTAATTCTTTCCTTATAGATCTCTGAATTCTTGTACGCACGACTCCGAAACTCATCCAAAAGATTGATGTGAGTAATCCTCAACTCCTTCACATCCTTGAGAGTCAAGTTCAAGCTTCGCAAAGCCTAAAATGCTTTGTGTTGAATCTCTACATGTAAGTGGCACTGCTTCCCATAGACAATCTGATATGGTGACATATTTAACACTGTCTTGTATGTGGTCCGGAACCCCCACACGACATCATCGAGCTTCAAAGCCCAGTCCTTTCTATTGGTTCCGACCACCTTCTCTAAAATCTGTTTGACTTGACGGTTAGAGACCTCCGCTTGCCCATTCGCTTGAGGATGATAGGGTGTAGTAACCCTATGCTTAACACCATACCCTTTAAGCACCTTCTCAAGAAATTTATTTACGAAATGCGTACCTCCATCACTAACAAGTGCTCTAGGGACTCAAAAACGGGCAAAGATATGCTTTTTCAAGAAAGATATAACAGTTTTCGAATCATTCAAGCTAGTAGGAATCGCTTCCACCCACTTAGAAACATAATCCACCGCAAGTAGAATGTAGAGAAATCCACTAGATGGGGGAAAAGGCCCCATAAAATCGATACCCCACACGTCAAAAATCTCGACCACTATGCTTGGCTGAAGCGGCATCTCGTCTCTCCTACTGATGTTCCCCATGCGTTGACACCTATTGCAAGACGCCACATAGGTCTCACAATCCTTGAACAAGGTAGGCCAATAAAGAGCGGACTGAAGTATCTTGGCTGCTGTCTTTTGAGCGCCGAAGTACCCCCCGTTAGGTTGTGCACGGCAAAACTCGAGAACACTCTCCATCTCCATCTCGGGCACACACCTACGGATGATAGAATCCGTGCAAATTTTGTACACAAACGGATCATACCATATGAAGGTCTCAATATCCCTTTTGAATTTAGCAAGTTGATATCGGTTGAGATCCCTTGGAATTTCTCCCACAGCAATATAATTAACATAATCCGCATACCATGGATCAACTCCCTACGCAGCAACCACACACGCTCGCTCAGCCCCTTCAATGAACACGGCCATGATCTTTTCATCCAGAAACATTTCCTCAATATACTCGAAAGAATTATCACAATGTTCCCTAGTCTCCAACCTCGAAAGATGATCCGCTAACACATTATCAGAACCTTTCTTATCCCGAATCTCCATGTCAAACTCTTGAAGTAAAAGAATCCAACTTATTATCCTAGGCTTTGTCTCCTTCTTTTCCATCAAGTACCGAATCGCAGAATGATCCGTGTACAAAATAGTCTTCATGCCAACCAAATACTGACGAAACTTGTCGAATGCGTACACAACCGCTAAAAACTCCTTTTCAGTCACCGTGTAGTTCTTTTGTTCCGCATCGAAAGTCTTACTTGCATAGTAAATGGCGCAAAACTTCTTTTCCTTCAGTGGTCCAAGCACCACTCCAAGTGCTACATCACTTGCATCACACATTAGTACAAACGGTTGAGTCCAATCCGGTGTGATCAAGATAGGTGCAGAAATAAGCGCCTCCTTCAAAACTTGAAAAGTTGTTAAACAATCATCATCAAACACAAAAGGAACATCCTTTTCAAGTAAGCGAGATAAGCGTTGAGTATTTTGAGAAGTCTTTTATAATATCCTATAAAAACCGGCGTGTCCAAGGAAGGATCGCACTCCTCTTTCATTGGTCGATGGTGGAAGCTTCTCAATCGCCACCACTTTAGCACGATCTACCTGCAACCCTTTAGCCGAGATATGATGCCCAAGAACAATCACATCCTTACCATGAAGTGACACTTCTCCCAATTCAAGACAAGATTAGTCACTTGGCATCTCTTCAAAACAGTAACTAGGTTAGACAAACAAATATCAAAGGAGGAACCAAAAACAGAAAAATCATCCATGAACACCTCCATGATCTTCTCTATCAACCCATCGAATATTGCCATCATGCATCTCTGAAAAGTAGCAGGCGCATTACATAACCCAAATGGCATTTTCCGAAAATCAAATGTCCCGTAGGGGCAAGTAAAAGTGGTCTTTTCTTGATCCTCGGGGGCAATCATAATTTGGTTGTACCCCGAGTATCCATCTAAGAAACAATAAAACTCATACCCTGCAAGACGATCTAACATTTGATCCATGAAAGGAAGAGGAAAATGAGCATTACACGTGTTTTCATTCAACTTCCTATATTCTACAAATGTACGTCATCCCGTAGGAATCCTTGTGGCTATCACTTCTCCATCCTCAGCTTTTACGACATTCATACCCCCCTTTTTAGCAACTACATGCAATGGACTCACATGGGGACTATCACTAATAGGATATATGATTTCGGCATCCAACCACGTAAGGATTTGCTTCCTAATTATCTCTTGAATCGCGGGATTAACCCTCTGCTGATTCTGAACACTTGCCTTTGCCTCGTCTAACAATCTTATCCTATGCATGCAATACGAAGGACTAATTTCTTTCAAATCCTCAAGAGACCAACCAATCGCAGATTTATACTTCCTAAGAACGTTCAATAACTCCTCAAGTTGATCATCATTAAGAGAAGAAGATACAATTACCGGATATTTTTCATTGTCGCCAAGAAAGGCGTACTTCAAGTGTTCCGGCAAAAATTTCAACTCCTCTTTCCTCACCTCCATCGGAGGGCTCTCGTTATCCAAAGGCAAGTACTTCCTAGTCCACTTGTCTTCTTCCACCTTAGTTCTTCCCGATTCAAACCTGTCATCACCTAAAGCAAGTAAGTTTTCAAGAAAGTCAATACATACCTCGTTGGAGAGTCCGTCAAGCTCCGTAGTGGGGTAAGTAAGAGATTCCATCAAACATGTCTCAAGAGGATCCTTTGACAGGATAAGATACATGTCCTTCTTCACAATCTCCTCCACCACGTCAATACTATGACACTGCGACTCTATGGGCATCTTCATTGCTTTGTCTAAGTTGAAAAGAACTTCTTTTTTGTCCATCCGCAATCTAAGCTCTCCTTTCTGAACATCAATCATAGCTCCAGCAGTTGCAAGGAAAGGTCTCCCCAAGATTAAAGGGATATTATCCTTGTCTTCTTCCATCTCTAGCACAAGAAAGTCCACAGGAAAGACTAGCTTCTCTACTTTGACGAGAACGTCTTCAATTATACCTTTTGGAAACATCATCGACCTGTCCGCCAATTGGAGAACCACTGTTGTAGGGGTCAACTCCCCCAAACCAAGCCTCTGAAAGATGGACAAAAGCATCAAATTTATGCTCGTCCCTAGATCGCACAAAGCTCGCTGTGCCAGACCCTTTCCGATTTCACATAGAATAGTGAAGCTCCCCGGATCCTTCATCTTTTGCGGCAGCTTCCTTTGGATGATTGAGCTGCAATTCTCAGATAAATTCACCGTTTTAATCCCAGTTAAGCTCCGCTTCTTCAACAATATGTCCTTTAGAAATCGGGCATAGTACGGCATCTCCATGATTGCCTCTGAGAAAGGAATGCTCAAGCTTATTTTGTTCATTATCTCTGAAAACTTCTTGAACTTCTCTTCCAATCCCTTCTTCACAAGCTTGTAAGGAAACGGCGGAGGTATCTTTGTTTTGGGAATCCCCCATTCATCACGATCAACCTTCCCTGCTTTCTCCTTTTCGGCTCTCAAACGCTTGGCTCTCTCCCACTTTTTCTCAGCTATTATCTCTGTACTTTGCTCATTCTGAACAACTGGAGTAGCATCAACATCATCGAGAGTGTTTGGAGTGGCAACAGGCAATTTTTGATGGGGTTCGACCAGGGTTCGACCTGTGGAACAGATCAAACCATGTACGTACTGGTCGAACCTACCTTCTGGACAATGGCTCTCTTTTTGAATTTGAGGTTCGACCTAGGTTCGACCTGTGAAATAGGTCAAACCATGGGTACCTAGGTCGAACCGGCCTACTGTACTCCTTCCGCCATCCGGTTCGACCAAGGTTCGACCTATTTGATAGGTCGAATCATGACCGTCGTGGTCGAACCGTTGCTGTGACAAAACAGAGTGCTCCAAGTGATGCGGTTCGACCTGGGTTCGACCTATTGGATAGGTCGAACCAAGATTGGTTTGGTCAAACCGGTGTTTTGGAAAAATAGAGTGCTCCGAGTTGTCGGGTTCGACCATGGTTCGACCTGTGGGACAAGTCGAACCATCTGCAGTTTGGTCGAACCAATGCTGTAATCTCTCCTGATCGTGTCCAGTGTGTTGGTTTGACCTCCCATGTATGGTTCGACCTTCAATGTTGGTCGAACCATGTTTGAACCTCGCCCTAGACATGTCCAAATTTGATTCCAGCCTCATAGGCCCCTCGTACTGCGTTCCCGACCTTAAAGTGATGGCGTTGCAGGACCTTGGATTCTCAATACTTTGAGACGGGAACTTTCCCTTCTCAAGAGTTTGAGTAAGCTTGTTAACACTTCCTGCCATCTCCCCCATCAGTAACGTAAGGTCCTTCACCTACTTAGATATAACCTCATGGTTTGCATCGATTTTCTTTTCAAGTTTGGCCTCAAGGCGGTTAACTCTTTCATCATTCTTGGCCATATACCTGTTCATGGTATCCTCAAGACCCGGTTTCCCTTCTTCCACCTTAGCACCCGGTTCAACACCCATCGGAGGTTGAATCGCATTATTCGGATTGCTCCATGAGAACTCCGGCCTCCTAGGCTATTGATAACCACCAGGAGGACCACGATTATTAAAGTTTCCTCGATAGTTCCCTTGGTAATTTCGGTTTCCTTGATCTGGATACCTAGTCCCTTGAATACTTTGACCCATGGCATAGTGTGCCTCTTCCAACTCCTCTTGGATTGGTCCCTCATTCTTTAACTCCTGCTGCATGATTAGTACTCACTGAGATAATTCGCTGATTTGCTTCTGTTGGGATTCAAGTAGCTTGTTGATATTGGACAAGCTAGAGACGATCTCATCCTCTCTACTTGTTTTAACCATTGCTTGTTCAACCTTAGCTACCTTACCAAGGACATAAATACCTCTAACTCTATCAGTTGGCCAATCCCTCGAATTTATCGAAATATCTTCAAACAACTTTTCGGCCTCTACGGATGACTTTGTAAGCAATGCTCCATTAGAGGAAGCATCCAATAACACTCGTGAATCACAGTCCAATCCATTGTAGAATATACTAATATATTGAGCTTTAGATAGCCCATGTTGAGGACACTTCCTAAGCATATCCTTGAATCTATCCCATGCTTCATGAAATTTTTCTCCTCCACCCATAGCGAATTGGTTAATGTCTTGCTTCATCTTAAACACCTTTGAAGGTGGCATGTACCTCTCCAAGAACCTTAACTTCAGTTGCTCCCAAGTGGTGCACTCAGCTGTGTTGATAGTGTCGTACCAATCTCTCGCCTTTTCAGTAAGCGAGAATTTGAACAAAAGGATCTTCCTTGCATCTTCATGTTCTCCTGCGTCTTTTTGAGTACTTGCATAACCCAAGAACTTGTTCAGATGCTGCTGCGGATCCTCGAAAGACCCTCCTGAAAAGGAGTTCCTTTCTATCATGCTAATAAGAGCGGGATGAAGATCGAAAGCTGAATTAGTTCCCCTTGCTCCTAGAAGCCCAAAATTTCCAGCCCCATTGTTTCTAAAAACCTCTCGGATGGCTAGATTATCTGGATTCGCTGCCATGTTGACTGTCCTTACTCCCGAATTAACTTCAGTTGTAGCTTCAATCGTCTACGAATTCTGCTCGTCAACTTCAACTCCAAAATTCAGAGCTTCAGTTGGATCAATAGTCTTTGTCTTGCTCTTCTTCTTCTTCTTCTTTCTTGACAATGCTCCGATTTCAGGATTGTAGGGTTCAAGTTCACCTTTCTTTGATCTCGTGAGCATGCACCTAAAAAGAACTAGAGTTAAAACAACAAAACAAGAAAAATAGCCTTAACAAACTAGAAATAACAAAAAGATATTTTAAGTCATCCCCGGCAACGGCGCCAAAACTTGATGAGCATTTTCTCAACACACAATTAATCCCCAAGTATGAAGGATATCAATTGTAGTTTCGAAGGTGACCAAATTAAATATCGAATCCACAGGACGGATAAATATCACTTTAGTTATTTTTTAGCAATTATGACTATGTTGAGAATTGTAATTTTGGTTTGTAAACTAAGTAATAATTAAAATAGCAATTAAATAACAAGAACAAGAAAATAGTAGTTGTGATCGAATAAGATAATATGTAGTTTGTCAAGCCATTCAGTTTTATTCGTTAATTCATACTTTCGTGTGTCGATGTCCGACTCTGCCATGTGGTTTATGGACGCATCACTAGACCTTACAAATCTATTCTATAGACACAGATAGATAAGCTTTTGACACGTGTAAATATCCTCAGAGCAAGACGTATACTTTACCTCCCTTTCTAGGTACTATTATAATCAATTATTTCCCGTGCACTTAGTACTCTAACCCGATTTGATCTCCCTTTTTAGGTACTATAAAGTTATACTCTTAGTCCTACTTGTTAACCCGAATTCAATTCAATTAACAAATATTCATATAAGACGGTTCTAATAAAACCTCGGAATTCCTTCACTTAGAATTATAACAATAAACCCTGCTCATTAGTGAACGCACTCAACCAATAACCATGTTATGCATTCAGACTCTACACAACGATTATTAATGCACCAAATAACTATGAGTATGGATTAAAAACGTGCAATCTATAAAATAAACCCCAAGTAGTATTGTACGGAGTATACACACGAAATACAAATTAACTCATGAAACCTTCATAACCCTAGAACTACCGAAGTGGCTCTAGCCCATGATTGATCTAAGAACAACCATGGCTAGTTGGATCAATCTTACTTGAAACTCCAGCTGAACCTCTGTCTCAGCTCTCCTACTTTCCTCTTGTAATGTGTTGTTGACGATGATCCCTATCTTTTTCATTCTCTTCGTGTTCTCTTCTTGTTCTCTTGTCTGCATGAACCTCCTTTTATACTTGTAATCACGTTTCTAGGGCTTGGAATGGGCTTTTCAAGTGATCCCACGCGTTTTGGCCTCGAAAATCCAGATAAGGTAAGTTTCCGCGTTTTGGTTCGACCTCGTCAAACAGGTCGAACCACCGGCCACAGGTCAAACCACAAGTCGAACCCTGCTACTGGACACATTCTGCACTTGGTTCGACCTCTTGTACAGGTCGAACCCCTGCCTCTTTGGTCGAACCCCAGGTCAAACCTCACCATTGGACAATTTCCGCTCCTGGTTCGACCAACTGTCAGGTCGAACCCCAACGTCATGGTCGAACCCATCTTCTCGCGAACTGGTTCGACCATGGTTCGACCTAATGAACAGGTCGAACCCCTTTAATCGTTGTTGAACCTTCCTTCTGCAAACTTGGTTAGCCATAATATAGTGGGCATGACCAATTAAAGAAATTATCGAACCACAGGGAGGAAGGTACTAGAGTTTAATCGATCTCGTATTTGTCATAGTATTATAGAGATGAACGAGAAGGGGAGATAATCAAGAAATGACAATAAAATAAAAGGATAGATGAATGGAAGATGGATGAATGAGCCAAGTAGATAGAGATGAGATTAACAATACTTAAAGTATGGAAAATCTAGGTATCATGCAATGAATTCATATGTGTCATGGGAAAAAGGCTAAGGGCCAACACTAAGATCACCTAAACTCCCTCTCGGAATGAATAGGATATAGAATGACATTCATTGGATTGGTTCTCACTCAAACAATTCCAACTAGGTACTAAGCTTGAAATGAGAGTCCCTTCACATAATCTATTGACTTCTCAATCTAATAAATGATATGTTCTATCAAAGGGTTCTAAACTATGAAGGACTTCTCAATCTCTTCACAATCTATAATGCACATGAAGTGTTTGATGAAATGATTCACTTAATTATCCTAAATATGCAATTGACTTCTCAATCTAATCACATGCTTAACACAATTAAACACACAAATCATCATAAACCTCAAGATCTAAAACATCAATGATAGAAAATCAATTAACCCAATCAACATAATCATTCAATTGCAAAATACCAAAAATTATCCAACACAATTCATATTGCTAATCTCACAAGGGAGATTAGCCTCTCATATCCATAAGAAAATTAACATAGACATTAAATTCCTTACAAAACATGATAAACAATAGGTTTCAATACAAAGTGTAGATGAAAACTCCCTTGGATGTCTCCAATGGTGATCTTCTTCTCCCCCTTGCAATTCACCTCTCTTCCTTGCTTCTCTAGATACTTGGATGAAGGATTTGATGGTTGGATGAAGGTAGATCCAAAGGATGAAGAATGGATGAAGGTGAAGGTGAAAAATGGAGGAAAAGGTGTGTGAGGTGTGTGTGGAAGAGTGGATTTCGGATCTTTTTATAAAATCTGAATGGAGGGGTATTTATACCCTTTTGGGCCTTCTAGAAGGATTCTGATTTTTTTCTGATTCCAGACACGACACGAGTCGTGTGGCGCAACACGGCCATGAGGTGCCCGTGTTGCGTGAACTGATGCTCCCGCACGGCCATCGCTTACAGGCCCGTGTTGGCTACACGGGTCGTGTGCTGCAACACGAGTCGAGCTCCGCAACACGGCCAAGTGGTGGTCGTGTTGGATGAATAGATGTTGCCGCACGACCATTCTGGACAGGCCCGTGTTAGCTACATGAGTCGTGTACTGCGACACGGCTCGTGCCACCGACACGGCCAGTCGTGTTGCTGCTGCCCTGATTCCTTCACTGTTTTGGCTCGTTCTCCCTCGTTTCAACTCCAAATTGAGATCCGCTTTTTCCTACATCTTCCTTATCATGTTTAGCATCAAATAAAAAGTGAAAATAGTAGGTTTAAGCTCATTCACACACATTTCCATGAAAACACAAAACACAACCAAATAACACATAAAATACGGATAAAATAATACGAAAACACATATAAAAAGACACTAAAATCTAGGTGAAAATATCACTCATCAAAACTCTTCAATGCTGGTTCGACCTGTAGGAGAAGTCGAACCCTCCTCCATCAGGTCGAACCTTACTCTTTACTTAGCGGTTCATGTGGTCTCAACTTCATCTCTTCGATTCTTGGCACTTCCACTCCATTTTTGCTATGAAAACCACTTAAATAGCTCCACTAACACCTGATTCATGCTAATTCACAATACATATAGGTTTTCAACCTATTTCCACCTCAAAACTCTCCAAAACTAGCACAAAACATGATGTCAAACTTGTGAATTTACACACTCATCAACAATCATCCTCATAGAACAAGAGGAGATAACTCCTTTAGCTACCTATTGTTGCTGCACTCAGAATACTCATATAAAGAAAGGAATACAATGTTTATTTTAGAAAGAGAAAATAGAGGGGAATGGTCGATGCCTTCTGCTTTCTCCAAACTCTTATTTATAGAGGCTTCTGGATTTGAAATCCGGATTTCAAATCCTCCTAACTCCTTATGATGTCACTGCTTACGTTATTATTTTTTGTCAGCACTTACGTCACTTGCCTCTGATTCCAACTTTAGCAGCTGGCTAGTCCTTTCTTCTTTATTAGATGCCCTTTTGTGGGCCATCCTTGTCGGTCACATGCACCTTACCCCTTCAGAAAAGTCATCTGGCTCTTGCTTTTTTGAAGAGTCATTTGTCTTCTTTGGTACCCGATGATTCTCCTAGCGTTTGGGTAATCTGAAGATATTTTACCCACTTCTTTCCACGTGTCTCTTTTGCTGAGGATGGTACAACACTCCTGATCATCCCTATGCTCAATCTTATTCCTTTCCCAAACTCTGGTTCTATTTGGGTGGAACAGCTCGTGCATACTTTGTTCATCCATTGCCTAAAATGGTTCGTGTTATAATATTTTTGATGGGTTTGTTTACTCACCGAAATCTTCTTTCTCCAGAGAAGTTCTTGTTTTTCTTGAAATGTCTTTTCTATAAATCATGTCTTCTTCCCTATTAAAGTATTCAACAGAAAAGACTCATTCAAAGACTTGTACTCGAACTAGAATGAGAATTTCACTTCCATCATTGCTTTGATACAGGCAAACAAACCCCTTGTTCAGAAAATGTAGAAACCAAGACTGGTTCCTTCCTAGAAGACTCCTTGATCTTGTTTGATGCTGAGACATCAGGTCTTCTTAGCTTGATAAAATGAAAGGCCTCGTGGTTGCCTTTCCCGACTAGTTCTGGAGCCGCACTAGTGAAGTAGAGCTCTAATACATCGCCACTGGATAGGGTTGTGTTGTTTTCCCATGCCTTGAAAACTGTTTTCCCATCCATTCTGGTGTTTTGAAAGCTCTGGGAATCTTGGTGCAAAAGTATAAATTGAGACTAGTGCCCCAAAATATATCCACCCGGCATTTCTCTGATCGGATTCCTTGTCTGGTATTCAATTTTTCCCAGCTAGCCTGGTATTTCTACCAATAAGAGAAATCAGCTAAGTTAATACCAACCTTAGCAGTGCCCGACATAGGCCTAAGTTTGATCTCTCCCTCTTTGACCCCAGAGGTGCTGGGTTACTCGAAGGCTCAAGATATGACTCAGAAGCCTCAACTTTTTTTTGGATTGGTTCCTCTTTTGGAAGTTCCAATCTAGAATTCGTGTCAGGGGTATTTGAATCTCCTGCCCTGGGTTTGGAGCCCTATTCTCGACTACTCTTCTTTTGTCGATTGCTATTGCTATCAACAGCCCAAAGGAGTGGCTCTCATAAGGACTCGAAGAGACTCACATTGTTGTGAATACAAACTCGTATGTGATTAGAGGCTTTGGTCTGATCACTTTCTTGTAATTTTCCAGCACGCGTTACATTGAGTGCTAGATTCTCGAATTCCCTTTGGAGTAACTCCAGTTTGTCCATCAGGTGCCTTAAAACAGTTAGGATTGAGTCTATTTCAGCTCCCTCCATCTCTCGTCAGGAAATCTGCCAAAACATTATCAACAGATTTAATAATGACAATATTAAAATCATAATATTGACATTCTGCTTGCCATCTTAATAATCTAGTCTTTTCTGGTTTAGATTTAATTTTATTTTTCAAAAAGTCTTTAACGCTTGTGTTATCAATTTTAAGGATAAATTTCTTCGCGAGAAGAAACAGCGGCCATTTTTTGAACGTCTTTCGAACCGCAAAGAACTCCTTTTCATTGATGTGCCACCTCTTCGCTTCATTCTCCACAAAGAGTCCGCTTTAGTATCTGCATGACACTTTTCCTTCGGGTGTAGACTTAGTTAGAACCGCTGCCCACCAATGGTTACTAACATCTGTGTATAGTACCAGTTCATCCTCGTCATTTGGTATTGCTAACTTAGTGAGCTTCTTACAAACCTCCTTTAGTTGTTTAACCATTGCTCGGTGTGATTCCTCCCATTTGAACTCCGCATCCTTTTTCAACAAAGGATTAAATACCTTCCTGTATTATGCTAGATTGTTGATGAACATTCCAGCGAAGTTGAACACTCCTAAGAAGCTTTGGAGTTGCTTCTTGTCTTTGAGATCTTCGGGAAATCCCTGAATCTTTTCTACAATATGAGGTTGTAGAATAATTTTGACTCTAAAAACTCGATCTGTCTTTTGCAATTACTGCTTTCTTTTCAGAAAGCACCAATCCTTCTTTGTGGCACACTTCTGAAAATACTTCCAAATGCGCCAAATGTTCCTTCATATTCTTTAAGGCTATGAGAATGTCATCCACATAAATGAACATGAATGAGAAATAATATTTGAACAGATTATCCATCTTCCTTTGGTATATCTGGGATGCGTTTGCCAAGCCCATAGGTATGACATTCGAGATATAATGGCCTTGTGGTGTGGAGAATGCTGTGAACTTCTTTCTTCCTTCTTCCATCATAATCTGGTAAAATCCAGATTTGCAATCAAACTTGGAGAATACCTTGGCATTCTTGATACAGTTAACCAAGTGTTCCCTACATGGTATATAGTATCCGTCGAACTCCAAGATATTGTTGATCCTTTTGTAATTGATCACAAGTCTCGGCTTTCCCCGCTTGACTTCTCCATGATTTCGAACTAGAAATCCTGGACTGCTATATGGAGATACTCATGGGAATATCAACTTAAGGTCTAGATGTTCCTTAAGTATTTGTTACATATCCTTCCGATCTTATTGATTCATCAGGATAGGCTTGTATCTCACGAACTCATGCTTCTTTCCTTCTTTCACTTTAAGAGAGGCTTTGAGATCGTTTTTGTCCCACCAGGCTAGAAGATCCTCATTGAAGTTCCTCTGTATCTTCCTTTTGACGTCCTTCAAAGATATTTGCTCTTCGATTATGGCATCTTTCCCTGAGATTTCTCCCAAGCTTGCCTTGAGAAGGTGGATTGGTTTTCTTTTAGTTTCTCTATCTTCCATCCTCCTCTGCTCTCGATTCTCATTTGAAGTACTGCTTCGCCATATCTCCTTCGATCATTCATCTTTGGATGGCTAAGTTTTCCTTCATCACCATGCTTGCTGCGAAATCTGATTGGTATTTTTCTCTGAAACGCATTACGCACTCTTAGTGCTATGATCTTATGTTCACAAAGGATTGTGAAAATAAGCCTTCTTATTGCGTTTTCATAGGTAAAATGCTTGAATGTCTGTAGGAAATTATTTTCTAATAGAATATCCGCTCTGGTATCATGAAAATATATTGGTGGAATCTTTACCTTGTACCATGGGGTACCATCCGCTCCTCCAATCATAATCTCCACTTGCTTGATACCTCTGTTAAGGATTAGCACCCTTTATGAGAAATCTTTTCAGAGTACCGTTGGAAATTCTTCACCTGAATCTTTAGGAAAGACTTCTTCTTTTGCTGTGTAGATTTCGGCTCCTGAATCAATGTATGCCGCAAAATATTTTGCACGATGCTCCTTATATATCATCCCAACGGTGATATATATCGTGAATGGACTTGTGTTCATGGGTAGATCAGAGCTTTAAGCCTGAGCCTCTACTAGTAAACCTTGTATCTTTTTCCTTTGACCGTGAATTCTATTCCATCTTGTAATCTTTCCCAAGGTTTGTGATCCTCGAGAAACTTAAATCCCATCACCAATTGCTCTGGGAATATTCCTGATATTCCTTCTATTACCAGCTCAAGGTCTCTGAGTTTGAGCTGTCCTTGATATCTCCCAGTTGTTGGTTGTTGGAGATAATATAAGATATCACAAGGAATAAAGTTTTCCTTTTTAGTAATGTTGAATATTACTTTGACTCCTCTCCATCCTTCTGGGCATTTCAGTTCACCTTTAGTTGTGAACTTTTCCGGCTCCTGAATCACCTCCACAATCGGCTTATTTCCCCATTTTTCACTGATCATTCTATCTTCTTGGAAAGAATCCTCCTTTGGTCGAATCAAAGGCTATCTTGCCTGTTCCAGACCAGTTTATCTCTGTTTCGCAAATCCATATCATGGATAGGCGGAAACTCCATTATTTCTGGCCTAGTTGCACATGCAACTCTCTCGAATACTTTTGGTATCTCAATATACTCCTTCATTTGGAATAGATCCAAATGATGGGTGTTGGATAGCGCATACGAGATACTGTATGTGATCGAGTAAGGCCGATTTCCTTCTTTCATCAAGTCTTTATTTTTGAAATCTTGATGAAGGGTGAGTGCCCTACTGAAGTCTTTATCTGTCAGATTGTAGGCAATCTTTGGGTATATGTAGGATACCACCTTGCCTATGTACAGGTTCCCTGATATTTCTCCCAAGCATGCTTCTCTCGTATTCTTGATCCTCTTATCAAAGATTGCAATATAGATTGGTGTATCAATACCTTCTTTGAAAGTTGCTTTGATAAGGATCCGAATTGCTCCGATGTGGATCCAAGACATAGTCTTAGCTATTTCTTCCTTTAGTTTACTGATCTCCCTTTTGATTTCATCAACAGGGACTAGTTGCATTTCCATCGCATTGCTCGTGAGCTCCATTGGGATGGCAATTTCCCCTTCGATCACTTTATATATGATGTTATGCTTTCTCTTTTTGAAGCTGAGGAACCATTCTAGTCGTCCCACGGTAAATCCATCGTATAGATTGAGTCTTGGATCCTTCTTCACGATTCTCATAAGGTTCTATGAGAAATTAATGTCTTGGAAAAGAATTCCGACATGTCCTCTTGCAACTCTTGTCTGAAGTTTTCTTCTTTACTCTGACTCATCTTCAGAGGATTCGTCTTAGCTAAAGAATTCTTCTTCATAGATGCTCTCATCTGAGGGTATATCGTCAAATTGATATACCTGTACCAGGTCTTTGAAGTAAATAGCTTCCTCCATTTCTGGAGTTGTTTCAAACTATCGTACTCTCCTCTTCTGGTTCTCTGGACAACCGGGCGAGATATGCCCTCTGGCTCCACATGTATAGCAGTTACAATCCTTAAATCTTTCATTATCTCGTGTAGCTGCTCTTCGGAATGTCTTTCTCATGGGAGTTCTTCCTGTACTCCTCTGGTTTGACCCTGAGGATGAAGCTTGACTTCTTGAACTCTATCTGGATGGTCCAGACCTATGCCCCGATTTATAGCATTGGGCCTTTTGTTTAGATCAAAAGAATCTTGGTCTTTTGGACCTCCATCCTTCGCTTCTCTGTGTGTAAGGATGATTTTTCTTCACTTTTTTCTGCTTCTTTGGACTTCTTCCAATGATAGTTGGAAGATCATTATTTTCACAACATAAGGGTACTGTCTTGTTGATTTTCCTTAGTCTCTTGTAATTTTTATGTAGCGATGTCTGATGACACCATTCTGCAATATTAGCTTTGAGGGAGGACATTCTCCTTGTTATTGAATCCAGCTCACATGGTTCATATTCTTTGATCAACATTTCTCTCCATGGGCTTGGGATCTTGGCAAAGAACAGGTGGAATACTTCTTCCTCCTTGACCTTTGATTTACATATATACTCTGTGAAGAGTATGATGTATTCATCTACGTGACAGATATCAAGTAGTTCTAAGTTGTATAAGGCATTCCTATACTTCTTTTTCTTTTCTTCTTCCATTCCTTTGAAGTAACCTACTCCGATGAAGTGGATTTTGAAGATCTTGGCCATGCAATCTACAATGTTGCCGAGATCTTCGCTTTCCATGTCTTCCTTCTTTACTTCGACTGAGAGTTCCTCCCAGGTGCATTTTACCGATCCTTTCAGGCTCATAGTTAGGAACCTTATGAACCCTTCTTTGTCCAGCTCCAATGCGCCACCTGCAATCTTTATGGCATTTGTCCATTCATCAATCAAAGTCTCTCTATTCTTGAAGTCTAGAGTGTCGAGGTTTAAGATCAACCCGCATGGATTTATTGATTCAAGGTGGGACCGACCATATGGGATGTTGTGTAGACTAGATCATCGAACTCGGCTTTCTCCTGTTGACAATCCCATCACCTTCATTCTAAGTTTCCTTGTTGTTGGTTGTCTCTTCTTGTCTTATTCCCTGGCCTCCATGTAGTCTAGAGGTTCCTTCATTTTGGCTCGGATCTTGTTGTGTCGGAGCCTGAGATTATTGTTGTGAGCTTGATGTCTCTTCAACATTCATCTTTAGATCTACAATGGATAGTCCTCTGAAGGACTCATATAGATCATGTAGATCCTCAAGATTTACTCTTTCCATCCGGGGATATGGATTCTCCTTGAAGGATAGCAATTATCTTTTTGCTTTCGGACTTTGGCCTTGTGACCTCTGTCGTCGTCCCCTTTTGATGTAAAAGGGATTCTAGTCCGAAGGTTAGTGGTAACCTTCCTCCTGGCCTTCTTTCTGTCACCTTGGTCTCCAAGGACTTTACTTGTTCTATCAACTTCATAATGAGGTCGAGTTGCTTGTTCTATAACTTCTCCACATTTTTCCTCTTAAGGCTAATTTCGAACATTGTCTTGGACATGCTCTGGCAATTCCAAAGAATCTCACCGTATTCTGCAATTCTCTAAGATCTTGGTTCATCTTAGAGTTCTCTGCCTCAATCTCTTTCCACTCTGTCATTCCATCCAATATGAAAAGTGGTAAGGCTTGCAGATCTCTCTTGGACTCTGGTTTGGTCGTCTCCTCCATTGTTCTTATTTGGGGACACGTCCATGGATCTCGGTGAAATTTTGAATTTCCACTATATTCTTGAAACCTCCTTGGAGTATCTTATTTGATTCTGGCGGATCTATGTTCCTCCTTGGTGTGGCTAACACGGGACTCCGCCAGTTTCCACCTTCGATCGAGATTATCCCAAAATTGATCGGTGTCCTCGTATTCTTTTTTTGCATACTGTCTATACAACACATTATAGTATTATTGTATAGAGCTGCTCATCTCGTTATATCCAACAGGCCAAAAGTCCCTGTTGCTCCAGCTCTGAACAGGGCTGATAGTCCTATCACTCTCGGATGTCGAATTTTCGTTCGGATCTATTTATCTTGAAACTCTCCTCTCATTAAGTGATATAAGTATATAATATCTCCATTCAACAAATAAATAAAACCAGGCTCTGATACCATTTTGAACAGCTCTGATACCATTTTGAAGCGTGTAGAAGTAGAAAAAAATCTTGCTTAAAGAGAATATAAGGTGAGTATGATAAAAGGTTTTTGATTTATAGATTTTTATTTCGGGGCTGTTTTAAGAAAATATTAAGTAATTCTAATTTTTTTTTTCGAATTACCTACAAGTGACCTGCTATGAAATGTAGTAGGACTGTTTTGTTGAACTAAGTAAACATAATGGATGAATTTCAAAATTCTCCAAACATAATGGACGATTTTCAAAAAATGAAAATCCTATGGATTAAAATCAAAATTGGGCAAATTTAATGGACAAATAAATATATTATCCCTTATTATTATTGGACTCAAGTATAAGCTTTGGGCTAAATTTGGATACTTAAGCCCAATGGAGGCCCAACTCTAATTTCTCATCCTGGTCCATATATAAGTCATCTCAGCTGTCTGGAAACTCGAACTGAAAAGTTAATCACGCCTAACACTGTGAGAAGGTGAGAGAACAGTAGATTGAGAAGATCTCAAAGATCATCGCCCACACGACGCCAAGATTGGACTTGGGAATAAAGTAGAAGTCCAGAAGGTTGTTTTCTACTGCTGTCCGTCAATTTCTATGATTTTTCTAAAATCATGTGGAACTCCAAACTATACATGTGATACATTTTTGGAAAGCCACTGAAGAGGGGATTGATTTGGTGCGTAGATTACTCAAATCCCAGATTGGATGAGAGAGTTATACCCCAAACGGTGAGACTGCGCAGGTTGTCAGTGAGAATTCATCTTCTTCATATACACTGGTGAAATGTAATACATTTTTATGTTTTCTTGCTTCCGCTAATTATAGAGTCTTATGGAATCCTAACAGTTCATGTTAACCAAACGATCGAATGCCAACAATAGGTATCAGTGCTTCGATTTTAGGGTGAAGCGTGACACGTTAGGCTAGGGTTTATGTGCTTTATATGTGATTAGGATTTTAGAACTTGGTTTCTTGGTAAACACCCTAACTGTAAATGAAAGCACATGTTCACCGCACAGCGTTGTTCATGTCGCTCGAAGTCACAGGGCTATTAATTGATGGCATGTTGGCATGTGGATTGTACGCAGATGGACACACGGGTGATGGCTGGTGCTGAGGGTAGTGGACACAATTGATGGCACAGAGTGGAGCAGCGCACCAGGCGGACAAGCCACGCTTACTGTCGGGCGCTGGACACACAATGCCTGCCATGCTAGTGCAGTGGTGGACAGTGCTAGAGCAGACGACAAGCAAACACCGCTGAGCGACAGTTGGCGAAGTGACAGCATTAGATTTGGAGCGCATGGTTCCGGTCGAGTCGACTGGAAGTTTCAGGTGCATCAGTAGGAGGTTCTGGGCGAGTCTCAGTAAGGTTCCGACCGGGTCTGGCATATAGTTGGGTTGAGTCTACTTTAATTTTTGGGCGAGTCAACCAAGCTTTTTGGGGTGGGTCTCACTGATTTTTGGGCGAGTCGTCTAGGAGTGCCTAGCGGGCTTGCGGCTGGGCAGAGCTTGTTTACTGACGGCCACACACATCATGGGGACTAGCAATAAGATGTTGCTGGAGAGCGACAGAACGTGTAGGCGTGCATGTTTTCTGGGTAGTGAGTGCATGATAGCGTGCTTGTGGCGCCCGGCTTCCTGAGATGATGCTCGGAAGTGTACAGGTTTATGAGTCTTGCAGGCATATTATCGAGCATGATGGTATGTAGTATGTCTGGTGTTTACGCTCGGAGATATGCATGAATTGTGCACTGTGCCAAGCGTGGATAAACATGTTGTATCTGTTAGCGGGTAGATGGCACATGAGTCATGCTGGAATGGTGGCACGACTGAAGGCGTTGTGAATGCATTGGGAAACGTGGCGAGCGGCTGGAAGGTGTGGGGAGCTGAATGCGAAGGGCATGACTCATGCAGGTGATGGCATGAGCCGTGCCAGCACTATAGTATGGGCCAAGAGTTCTTGTTTTTTGTTTCAACATACAGGCAGAGCAAATAGGTGTGCAACGCATTGGGAATACGGTTGATTAGGTTGCCGGGGCAAGGAATCTGGAGAAAAATTCATTAAGGCCGACTTTAGGATTTCAGATTAGGTTGATCCCTGTTTGCATTGCTCGCATTCGTGCTTGGTGGCGAATAATCGAATTCGCTATTATATAACTGCCATAATTTTTTTAATTATCTGATTATTATTATATATGTTATGCATGTTCTATGTGATTACCTGCTTTAAATTGCTGAATATAGAAGCATGCTAAGTTGTGTATTTTATTTTAAATATTATATGCATGTAAAAACTCTCGGTGTTAAATAAGTATGTGGGAGAGTGGATTGGTTATTAATTCCTGCTGCCTCCATTATTGGTTTGTAAGTGATGTGGATAATCTTGCGTGTCGGATATAGTGCCGTCCTCCCTAACAGATGAGTTTATTCACGGATCACTGGTACAAATTTCGTTAAATAATTATTGTTTGTGATGTGATGCATATGAACTTGCGTGTCAGCTATAGTGCCTTCCTCCCTAACGGATGAGTTTATATGCGGTTCACTGGTACAAACTTATAATTGATGATTATAGGAAGTTATCCGAGCACGTGTGTACTTCTCTAACAATAAGGAACATAAGCTTGGGCAATGGACTTGTGACCAAATAATGGTGTACACTTAGGTGTAAATAATTAGTATCCTCCTCAATAGAGTCACTGCTATTATTTGTATGGCTAAAGAGGAGCCGACTATTAATTATTTTATCATGAGGTTAGGTTGACGAATGAAATTAATGGAAAAACCCTTCTCTTGTAAATGTTCGGGTTTGTATACGTCCACACTAATGTGGCATGCAGACTCACGGTACTTGAGATGTCGGTGAACTTTAATTTTATATTATTTTGAGGGAATCAATATAAATGGATAAATTCAAAGATTTGATCAGTGTATTTATTTCTGATTATCTGTGTTTTCGAATGGTTTATTCCACATATTGTTTGCTAATAGAAAACATATTTACTGGTCCAAAATTAGATGATTAGAAAAGAATTTTGGATTTAATTCTTACTGCTTAAGAAAATATAAATGTGTATTCTCACTAAGGATTTTCTATGGTTCCTATTATTTAAAGTCTCTAGTTGAGAGGTGAGAGGTTCATAGAAATATGATGGTCTCATGCGATTCTTCGGATACTTGAGAAAGATAGAAAGGCAAGAGGTCATGGATAAGTTGATGAATGAATTGGGAATGCTTAGAGTATAATTGAAAGGGAAACCTAGATCAATTTTATTCTCCATAATTTGCCTAGATGTTTTGAGCAAGTTCTACCTGAAATACGAAAGATTGTATATGGTGGGAAAATTTTGACAAAACATGTGGCGAAGAAAAGCCAATTTCATCAAGTAATAAACAAGATTAGTATCTCATTCACTAGTCGTTGAAGAATGATTAGTGGTGGCATCTACTGACACATTGTGTATGGATACCGGAATCACTAAAACCGAATAACTAAGTGATGATGAGATTAATATGTATATGGGTAATACTACAAGAGTAGTGGTTGTTGCAGTGGGAGTTGTTTATTTATCTTATGATAGGAATAAATGTTTGATTATGAGGAATTGTCTTCACGTACATTTTCATAAAAAGAATTTCATTTCAGTTTCTATGAATTTACAGATGAATACTCCATTTCATTTAAATGACATGGTCATTATAATAAAGGATGGAACTATAATTTGTTATGGTACGTTGGTAACAATTTGTACCCTCTTAAATCATGTTTATTCCACGGATGCAACAAATTGAAATTAATAATGCATCTTCTAATCATTATAAGAGAAAGACTCTTTTGGAAATGGTTAGATAGATGATGAGTTATTTGGAATTAATAAATTCATTTTATGGACATGCCCTAGAAACAGTATTTCGTGTGAATGTTTATCTGTTTATGGGATATCCTAGAAAAATGAAGGGTGATTTATTTAGTTCAAAAAATCGAAGGGTGATTGTTAACACAAACACTAGATTTTTGGAAAAAGGACTATGTAATAAATCATAAAGTCATGCATAAATTATTCTAAAGGATGTGAGAAGGAAAAACACAAAGTATAGTACTAATTGTACAAGAGGAGATACCACAAGTAAACAGCATCGCGTGTCACATCTGATACACAATTGCATGTAGTGTCTTATCGTAGTGGGAGGGTTGTTTTTCAACCTAATAGATATATATTTTGGGAGAGTCGTGAGACTTGGTCCCTAATTGAACCACGGATACGATGAAGCATTACAAAATAAAAATGTGATACCTTAGCAAGTTGCAATAAATTTTGAAATAAAATCTATGGATTTTAAATCAAATTTGGGAGCTTGTAGGTTCACTAAATGGTGTAAAAGCCATTGGAAGCAAAGTTTGTTGCAAAAAGGTATACTCAGAAAGAAAGGATTCAATTATGAGGGGCCTGTTCGCCGGTAGCTATGTCTAACTCGATCTGAACTCTTTTATTTATTGTTCATATTAAATATGAGGTACAACAAATAGATGTCAAGACAGCTTTTCTGATTGGAAGTCTTGAAGAAAACGTCTATGTGAAGCAACCAGAGTAATTTATTACATAAGGCTAAGGGCATTTTGATTGTAAGCTTAAAGGTGTCCATCGATGAACTAAAGGAAGCTTCAAGATCATGAAACATCTGTTTTGCTGAGAAAATCAAGGCATATGGATTTAATCAATGCGCAGATGTGTCTTGTGTATTGAAAAGAGTGACGAAAACATGGTGGTATTTCTTGTACCGTATGTAGATGATATATTGCTCATTGGAGACAATGAAAAAGTATTGTCGGGCGTATGGGTATGGCTGATAAAGCTATATGAAATGAAGGACTTAAGAAAAGCAAAATATATTCTTTTGATCACGGTAATACGAATCACAAGAAAGGATGTTATGCTTGTCTCAAGCTACATGAAATAATGCAATCCCTACTTGTTTTAACATGTGACTTTATCTAAGAAAATGTGTCTTAAGACACAAAAGAAGATAAAGGAGATGGAAGAGGTTCTTTATTCTTCGGCAAAAAAAGAAGCTTAATCTAAGGAATGCTATGCACGAGATTAGATATTTGTTTTGTTAAACGCATGGTCAGTGAGTATCAAGGTAACCCGAAATAAGAATGATGAACTATGGTAAGACATATACTTATGTACGTGAAAAGGACCAGAAATTATATGTGGACTTATCGAACAGATTCACTGCTTCTTATGGGTTACATGAATTTAGATTTTTCAAATCAGATAGGGACGACATTAAACCCACCTCAAAGGTTATGTATTTAATTTTAGGAAGTAGAGTCATAAGATGGAGGAGTATTATATAAAAATATATTTCAAACTCCGGACTCCATCATGGAAAGATGATAAATTGGAGCCTCTAGAAACTTCAAGATGGACTTCGAAGTATTTCTAAGTTTGCCCAAGGTTATCACAATTTATTGTGATATTAATGGTGCAGTTGAAAACTTGAAGGAATCACTAGCCTATAAGGCAATTAAACACATGGAGCGCGAGTACCACCTGTTACGAGAAATCGTATGATGAGGGAAAGGTTTTGTCATTGCATCGGATGATGACCTAGTAAATCATTTACAAGGACCTTGAGGCGAGAGCTTTTAATGGTCGTGTAGTGAAAGTGGAAATCAGATGTATGGCAGAAGACATGACAACATAGTCTTTTAGTATAAGTGGGAGATTGTTGGATTATATACTAAAAGTCTAGCTTTAGTATGAACAATGTTTTAACAATTTATTTGAAATGAATCAATGATCAAATAATTGCGTCTTATAATTTATTTATATTTTCGATGCAATAGTCCACTTACTTTATAATGTAGATAATATATTGTGCGATAACACGCGAAAGATTATATTATCAGTTTTCTTATAAAGTATAAACATATGTTCACAACCCAGATAGATGGGGACTCTCTATCGGGATGGTTGTAGTGTGATTTGGTATTAATTTGTCTTGACTATAGAATCAAATTAGTGCACTTTGTGTGTGTTGAGCAGGACCGCTTGAGATCGTTCAACTTATTCTGACTATATAGGAGAACTTGAACTCTATTACTATGTATGTTCGTGCTCTTAATTCCTATACAATAATCTCGACACGTAAGCCAGTATATATTTCTTTGATTCATCAATGGGTGAGATTTATATGTAATTAAATCAACAAACTCGGTGAGTTGGAAATAGTGTTGTCTCTATGGTGTGATGTTGATTGTAGAAGGAATCCGTGTCCGAAATAGGTTGATGATGTCCCCTTGAGGAGCTCATAAGGAATATCATGTAAACCCTGCAAGTAGATTTATTCAGGCATGATAATGAGATTGAGTGGTACTACTCTCGGATGAGATATTAATTAATGGAGATGTCAGTAACTTAATTAATTAATGGGCATTGTATATCTTAAACATGGGGAGACTAACGGGCTCATAATAAGAAGAAACCCATAACGTAATTATGGGATTAGAACGGTAGTGTAGTAATAATATTTTAGTGGTATATATTATTATATTGGACTTAAGCATAAGCTTTGGGCTAAGCTTGGATACTTAAGCCCAATGGAGGCCCAACTCTAATTTCTCCTCCTGGTCCCTATTGTAGCCCATATATAAGTCATCTTAGATGTCCGAAAATCCTAACTAAAAAGTTAATCACGCCTAACACTGTGAGGAGGATGAGGGAACAGTAGATTGTGAAGATCTCGAAGATCGTCGCCTACACTACGTCGATATTGGACTTGAGAATACAGTAGAAGACCGTAAGGTTATTTGCTGCTACTATTTTTTAACTTTCATGATTTTTCTAAAATCATGTGGAACTCCAAACTGGACATGTGATACAGCAATGGAAAGCCACTAAAGAGAGAATCATTTTGGTGCATAGATCACTCAAATCCGAGATCGGATGAGAGAGTTATACCCAAAATGGTGAGGCTGGGTAGGCTACCATTGAGAATTCATCTTCTTCATATACCCTAGTGAAAGGTAATACGTTTCTATGTTTTCTTGCTTCTGCTGATTATAGAATCGTATAAAACCCTAACGGTTCATGTTAACCAAATGATCATACGCCAACATGGATATATGAGTAGGGGTGGTATATTGTACCATACCGTACTGAAATGGTCATACCGTATATCATACCAAAATAATTTGTATTATAAAAATTATACCGATATCATATCGGCCATGTCGGTATACCGAATTCCAATTTATCAAAATTTTGGTATATTAGCAAAAATACCTAATACTTATCGAAATACAGAATTACAATATATAGCATATTCGGATACCGTTACATTAATAATTAAGTATATAAACATAAATGAAGAGTTCAAATCAATTCACCATACTGAATTATTGTTGTATAATACCTAGAGATCAAAGCTTTTAGCAGCTTCCACCATACTGATGAACATTAATTCTTGGCATTCCAAATCTCCACTTCCAGTGTCCCTGTAATTGTCAATTCAGGGTTAAATATAAAAAAGAGTACAACTTTGCTATGTAGTAAGAATCACATCTTAACAATTAATTCACAAAAAAAGAAAGTATTCTTAAGCCAATATCATGTGCACTTTAGATGAGTTTGATACTATGCTCTAGTCAGGTAAACAAAGAAAGCATCATCAAACAATGAACACCAAAAAGTAGACTAGTTAATATGCTTATATGCGTAATGAAATTCATTTCCTATTACAAACAGCACAAATTTCATAAAAGTCATATGTAAATTTAATATTTTCAAATCAATATAGCAGCAAAAAAATTAGGTAATCAATTTTGCGTGAACTTCAAATACTAAAGAATCAAAACAAAGACGATTAACTCATACTTGTAACTACATACAAAATGCTCAATTGCAATATGATCAATGCGAAATAGAATCAATAAATAGCTTTATTACCCCTAATTCAAACCATGTCGAGCACCCGATTTTAAGCATGTTCGTCAGGTCTGAGGGCAGCGATTAAAATTCCTAGAAGATCATCAACGCGTCCTTGGTGGAAGCACTGACGGATTTAAAAAAGCCCAACTCGTCGGCAAACTCTTTAACAGTGCTGCGGTGAAGGAGACACTAGATCTGATCCAAATGCTGTCGCGGTAGAGAAAAGAATAATGCGGGTTTGTGCAGCGATGAGAGAGACTGTGATGGAAATGAAGAAGAAGAAGAAGAAGAAGAAGAAGAAGAAGAAGAAGAAGAAGAAGAAGAAGAAGAAGAAGAAGAAGAAGAAGAAGAAGAAGAAGAAGAAGAAGAAAAAGAGAAATTGTGGGCCTCCGACAGATCTATGGACGAAAATTGAGATTGGAGAGAAATAAAAATGAGAATCAGGGAGAGAAGAGAAAAGCATCTAGGGTTTCTTAAATTTATTGTTTCATGTTTGTTGTATACAGTATAGTGACTACAGTTTGTATATTACTAATATATTTTATATGAAACATAATTAATATTATTATATAGTATTTAATAAAAATGGCACACTATATCGGTATATACCGATATACCGTCTTATTGATATTTTTACGGTATTTTGGTATATACCGAAATGTTAAAAATTCTCTAAATCATTTACCGTTACCGTACCGAAAATTTTAGTATGGCACCATACCGTACTGAAATTTTTGTTATACTAAATTTTTTGTTAAAGTCGTTAAATTTTGGTTCGTTAACAGTGGCATACTAAAAAATTAGTAATTTTGTCCAGCCCTATATGTGAGGCACGTTGGCGTGTGGATCGGCAAGCGTTGTATCTATTTGGCGAGCACGGAGGCTTTCCATTGGCGCACGGAAGGTGGCACAATAATGGCTGGGCGTGGGCACTCGATGATGAGCAAGAAGGCTTGCTCATTGGCTGCCGGGTGTATACGGACTGGCGCGCGGATACCTGCACAGCAGCATATAGGGGCGCGCGGAGCATGGCATGCAGGCGAGCTCGGTGGCACGTACAAGTCATGCGAGCATTGATAAACGTTATGCCAGCTGGTGGAGCATGTTACCGGGTAAATAATCTGGAGAAAAATTATTGAAGTCCGACTTCTGATTTTCAGATTAGGTTTCGGGGTGCTGCTGTCTCTATAGTGTGTTGTTAATTGTAGAAGGAATTCGTGTCCATTATAGGTTGATGATGTCCCCTTGAAGAGCTCATAAGGATTATCATGTAAATCCTGCAGGTGGATTTATTCCGGCATGATAATGAGGTTTAGTATAACTACTCTCGAATGAGATATTAATTAATGGAGTTGTCAGTAACTTAATTAATTAATGGGCATTGTATATCTTAAACATGGGGAGACTAACGGGCTCATAATAAGAAGGAGCCCATAACGTAATTATGGGATTAGAACGGTAGTGCAGTAATAATATTTTAGTGGTATATATTATTATTATTGGACTTAAGTATAAGCTTTGGCCTAAGATTAATTACTTAAGCCCAATGGAGGCCCAACTCTAATTTCTCCTCCTGGTTCCTATTGTAGCCCATATAAAAGTCATCTCAACTGTCTGGAAATTCTTACTAATACATGCCTAACATTGTGAGGAAGGTGAGAAAACAGCAGATTGAGAAGATCTCGAAGATCTTCGCCCACATGACGTCAAGATTGGACTTGGGAATACAGTAGAAGATCGGAAGGTTGTTTGCTGCTGCTGTTTGTCAGATTCCACGATTTCTATAAAATTGTATCGAACTCAGAACTAAACGTGTAATATACCTTTGGAAAGCCACTGAAGAGAGAATCATTTCGGCACCTAGATCACTCAAATCTGAGATCAGGTTAGAGAGTTATGCTCAAAACGGTTAGGTTGCGCATGCTGCCGGCGAGAATTCATGTTCTTCTTCAACATACCCTGGTGAAAGGTAATACATTTCTATGTTTCTTGCTTCCACTGATTTAGAAATGCATGGAATCCTAATGGTTCACGTTAATCAAATGATAAAATGCTAACAGTAGTGCCTGAAATTGGAACCTCGAGAAGAAAGAGAAGAGAAGGAAAAAATGTGATGTTTTAAGAAAAAAGAAAAGTAAAAGAGTTGAGGAGGATGTTGTGCTTAATTGAAGTGAGTAAGAAGAATGAAAGATCATGATAAGCACGCTTGATTGATCCAAAGTTTTGAGTTACTTATCCATATATTTCATACCTTACCCAAAGAGCCAACATCCAAAAGAAAAGTCCTTTTTGATCCCATTATCAAATCATACTTTTAGTGGTGGAGATTTTGAGATATTTGGCAAGCTTATGGTTATGCATGCACTTGAATTAAATTTGAGCGTAAACACATTAACCCATAAGTGTACATTTTTTACACTTGAGTGCGAGTGATATATACTTCATGTGAGAACATGTTAATGGAGCATTTGAATTGGTGGTGATTGACTTATCTTGTATGCTATGAATTGATTATTACATGTAATGAGAGTTGCATGACCTAAGTTAAGGACAATTGTATTTTGAAGGGGGTATTGATCATAGTCCTTGTTTTCATGCTAAATTTCCTACTCTCTCTCTCTTTATTTTTATTTTGTTGCCTCGGGACGAGCAACGGGTAAGTTTGGGGTTTGAAAAGAGTAAAAATAAGCGTGTTTTAGTGTCCAATTTAATACCTTTTTTTATGAGTTTTGTTGTTATATATTAGTACAAGTGTCTTATATTCAATATATTTGAGAAAAATATGTATTTGAGGTGTTTTATTGTGTTTTAGGTGAAAAAAGGATCAAAAGTGCAAAGTTGGAGAAAAAGTGCAACTTGTGCAAAAATGCTGAAAAATGTACGTCCAACTTGTATAATTTTTCTGTATTTTTGTGGAGTTCAAACTTAAAAGTGTGATAAATAATTGAAAAGCCACAGAAGCGAGGATCGTTTTGGCGTAAGAAATACCTCGATCGGAATTCAAACGAGAATGTTATGATCAAAATAGTGACGTCATGCAAGCTGTTTCTACTCAGCACAGCTATGCCACTTTTCATGGCTTATTACACCTTCAAATGTTGGATTTTTGTAAGTTCTTTATATGGATAGAAATTCAAGGAATGTAGGATCGCGTGAGCCCAAGAATCACTCAAATTGGAGTTTAGATATGGTGCAAAACGGTGATACTGTGCATGCAGTTCGACCGTAGCTCGACCAAGCTTTTTGGTCGAGCTACAGCAGTCAAGTCTAACTGGACCTGAAGATGAAATTTCAGTTTACAGATATGCAGTTCGACCGTAGTTCAACCATAACCACTTTGGTCGAACTAGGTTGCGAATTTTCAAATTTATGCGGTTTACACTCCCTGTGCATGTATCTGTGTATTTTTATCTAAAAACTCATCCAAGGTCCATTAGGAGAGCTTACAAGTATAAAAAGATATGCATATCACATCAAGAAAGATACCGCAACACAATCATCCTACACCCCACAAGGGGGGATCACCCCCCAATCATCATCCACATCCTTTCCTCTATCCATCCATCACTTTAAAGATTCGTCTACTGAATCAAGAGGAGAACTAAGAGGAGGATTCAAGACAGAGAAGGACGCGACGACTCCCGCATTTAGGGTTTTATTTATTTCTTAATTTATCTTGTATTTTTCAGACATATGGATAAGATATATCCAACCTCTATGATTTCTTCGCAACATCATGGGCTAGAACCGTTTCGGTAGATTTAGGATTTTGAAGGTTTTATAATTAATTAAACTCTCTTGTGTGCCCTCCGTACATCACTACTTGTGGATTTATTTTATATATGATTGCACATTTTTAACTCATATTCACTGTCGTTTTGTGCATCTTCAACTGTTATATAAAATCTGAATATATATCTTAGTTGTTGATTGAGCACGTTCACTGCTGAACAGGGTTTTATATTATGATTCCAAGTGAGGGGACTCTGAATCTTCTTTAGACTGTCATATATGAATGTTTATTAATTGAATTGAATTCGGGTTAATAAGCAGGATAAAGAGGTTAATTTTATAGTACCTATAAAGAGAGATTATATCGGGTTAGATTCCAGACGTGGGAAATAATTGATGCTGATAGTACCTAGAAAAGGAGGGTGAAATTACGTATCTTGCTCCTGTTGGATTGTATACTAAAATTCTAGTTTTTTGTATGAACAATGTTATAACAATTAATTTAAAATGAGAATCATATGATCAAATGATTGCATCTTATAATTTATTTATATGTTCGATGCAATAGTCCACTTACTTTATACTGTAGATAATATGTTGTGCGACAACACGCGGAAGATCATATTATCGGTTTCCTTATAAAGTATAAACAGATGCTCACAATCGAGATAGACGGGGACTCTCTATCGGGATGGTTGTAGTGTGGTTTGGTATTAGCTTGTCTTGGCTATAGAATCACATTAGTGCACTTGTGTGTATTGAGTAGGACCGCTTGAGATTGTTCGACTTATACTGACTTATAGGAGAACTTGATCTCAGTTATTATGGAAGTTCGTGCTCTTAATCCCTATACAATAACCTCGACACGTAGGGCATTATGTATTTCTTTGATTCATCAATGGGTGAGATTTACATGTAATTAAATCAACAAACTCGATGAGTTGGGAAGTAGTGCTGTCTCTATGGTGTGTTGTTGATTGTAGAAGGAATCCGTGTCCGTCATAGGTTGATGATATCCCCTTGAGGAGCTCATAAGGATTATCATGTAAACCCTGGAGGTGGAATTTATTCCGGCATGATAATGAGGTTGAGTGGTACTACTCTTGGATGAGATATTAATTAATTGAGTTGTCAGTAACTTAAATTAATTAATGGACATTGTATATCTTAAACATGGGGAGACTAACGGGCTCATAATAAGAAGGAGCCCAAAACATAATTTTGGGATTGGTACGGTAGTGCAATAATAATATTTTAGTGGAATATATTATTATTATTGGACTTAAGTATAAGCTTTGGGCTAAGCTTGGATACTTAAGCCCAATGGAGGCCCAACCCAATTTCTCCTCCTGGTCCCTGCTGTAGCCCATGTATATAAGTCACCTCAACTTATCTGGAACCCTAATCTAATTGATTATTCACGTGTTATGAGAGTTGAGAGCAGATTGAGGAGGTCTCGTAGATCGTCGCCCACACGACGTCGAGATCGGACTTGGGACATACAGCAGAAGATCAGAAGGTAGTTTGCTGCTGCTGTCCGCGACCTTGCAAAATTTATATAAAATTGTAAAGTGCTCAGAATTTGATGATCAATATACTGACGGAAAGATGTCGAAGAGAGGATCGTCTGAACGTAAAGATCACTCAATTCTAACATTAGACGAGGAAGTTATGGCCATTCTCGTGGGACTGCGCAGGCTGCCTGCGAGAATCAATCTTCATCAACATACCCTGTGAACGGTAATCGTTTCTATGATTATTGCTTCCGCTGTGATAGAAACGCATGGTATCCTAACGGGTCATGTTAACCAAACGATCGAATGCCAACAGCTCCGAGGTTATTCACACGTGTTACACGCATATTTACTTGTGTCTATAGAGTAGATTTGCATGATTTAGTGATGCGTCCATAATCCACAAGGCAGAGTCGGCCTGCACTTGAGAAGGAAGTTAAGTTGTAAAACTGAATTACCCTAGAGATACCTATTCTGCATTCTTGAGACACTTTCGTATTCTTCCAGTGTTATTTATTTTATTTGTTATTTTAATTCATTGTTTAGTAGTTGATAATCAAACCTTAAACTTAATTGTCTTTCATCTTAATTAATTTAGTAAATAATTAAATTGATAATACATCATCATTTAGTTTCGATATTTAACTTGGTCGCTTGCTAAGCTGTAATTAATATCCTTAATACTTAGGGATTAATTTTGCGTGCAAAAAAAAACACTCATTAAGGTACTCTCTTATTTTGGGGTACCCGCGTTTAAATATTAACTACCCATACCTGTCCCTTTAAAAAATTTATTATGATACTCGTGTCCATCCTATACCCACAAATTACTCATACCCATTTATATTTATTTATTTATTTTAATATTTATATTTTTATTAATTAAATTAATATTTTATTAAAAATTATATTAATATTAATTAAATATAAATAAACTCTATTTTTTAAAATAAATATGATTAAATAAAACTTATAACTATCAATAAAAAAACTAAAAATATATAATAATACATAAATTATATATATATATATATATATATATATATATATATATATGTACGGATATTGAGACACTATTCGTACCCGTCTCAAACCCGTTTGAAACTACTCGTACCCTCTTATGAGGATCCAGGTAGACTGGGTATCCAAAATTACCCATTTCGTTGCCAACCCTAATTCCACTAGTTAAATACTTGACATATGTTATAATTAATGCTTAAATTACCACTATGTGTATAAAGGTTTAATGATAGTTAACGAGCTGGGTATAGAAATTTAGTAGAAAAAAGTTTAAAACATAAAATTGAATATCATTGTAAAATAGAAGATTCAAGTTGATAATTTGGATTGCCATCAAATTAAAAAATGGCAAATAATATTGTGCAATGGTTTTTAAGGTGCAACAGGATCCATTTTTACCAAATTGACCCGAATATAAATACGTAATAAGTCTGATGGATCATTTGACTCATTTCACTTCCTCTCTCCTCAATCGCTTTCTCTCTTTCTCCGCATGTGTGCTCTCTCTATCCACTTCGCCTCACCTCGCATTCTCTCCCGCCTCTCTCCTCCGCCGTCCGAAATCGCATCTTCCTCTCATCTCCTCTTTCACTTAATCGCCTAATTTCTTCTCGATCTCAACAACCTGTGGCGACAACCTGTGGCTAATGCTTCCTCTCGTTGCCTTTATCTTCGCATCCATATCGCCTCTCCACGGTCAACATCTCCTTTCCAGATTTTCTTCAAGACATCTCATTTCCACATTCCAGAACTTCTTCAAGAAGGCTATGTTCGAGGTCCCTTTTCACGTTCCAAATCAAGCAGGCTGTATTCAAGATTTTGAAAAGGGTCGATGATTTGATTTACAATTCCTTATTATCTTTTTTCCTCAAATTTTTTAAGATAAAGTCATGAGTTATGTAATTCAAATACTATAAATTGTTAATTGTTCTTTAATTCTTCGTTTCTCTAAATTGTTAATTGTTCTTCAGTTCGATTATGTGGGAAGTTTTTTTGTTTTTAATTTTATAGTGTATATGGTTTATCATATAAATGTATTACATTCTACTCTTATATGTATAGTTAAATTTATATAAAAATGTATTAATTTTAAATTAATTTTTCATAAGCATTTTCATATCAAATATGAAGTAGTAGTAATAATAATTTAATAATGTTCATATTTCTCTTAATACATGTATTATTTTTTGTAAAAATAATATTAATATTATATTTATCAAACAATTTTGTCAATATATTTTAGTTATACGGGTTATATAAAATGTTATATATTTTTGTATAAGATCTAATAAATTTATTATTCATTAATATTTTCATCAATATATTTATTAATTTTAGTTATACAAGTTAGTATAAAATGTTATACATTTTTGCATTAGATCTAATACATTTATTATTTATCAGAATCTTGTCAATATTTTATTAATTTTAGTTATACATGTTAGTATAAACCATTATACATTTTTATATAAGATCTAATACATTTATTATTTATCAATATTTTTGTCAATATATTTATTAATTTTAGTTCTACAGATTAGTATAAAATGTTATACTCCCTCCTCCGTCTGCTTCTAAGGTGTCCATTTTACTATTTTTAGCGTTCGGTTCAAAGGTATCTATTTTTTCTATTTAATAAAAAATACCCAATACGGCCCACCACTTCACTCTAATACAACTACCCACTTTATATATAATAATACTCCTTAATCCACGTGCAAAAGCAAACGAACACGACGGAGGAAGTATATTTTTGCATAAGATCTAATACATTTATTAAAAAATTATATTAATAACAATTAAATAGTGTTCAAGTGTTTTTATATATGTATAATATATTTATAAAAGTAAATATATACATTAATTAATTAAAACTTATACAGAGTTAAGTTATCTCAGCTGGTTCTCCAGCTACAACTGAGATCCCCCTCAACGCAACTTTTGCTTTTTCCACTTGAACTCATAATGCAGCTTCGTAGCGATCGCTTGATTCATATCCAACCCTGATTAACGCAAGCCACGCTTGATTTCAATCAACGTCAAAATCTAATTTCTATCCCTAATTTTGGCCTTAATTTTAATAAAATAATAACCAATATCTTTAATCGACAAAGGAAGCGGCGCAGAGATAGGAAACAACGGATGGAAGTGATGCATAGAAAGATGAAGCAGAGCAGCTGTGCGTGAAGGAGAGATCTCGGATGGAAGCATTGCTTGAAGGAGAGATTTTGTGAGGCAGCGGAGATTTGGGGATCTAGAAGGGAAGTGGCCGGTGGAGCGAAGCAGCACAAGAGGCGGAGAGAAGAGAGAAAAGAGAGAGGAGTGTCCGGGAGGGAAGCGGCAGCGGAGCAAGGCGGAGAAAGAAGGAGGCAGCGCAAGGCGGAGAGAGAAGAAAGAGAGGAGAGTTCGCATGAGAAGAGAGAGAAGGGTAGGTGAATGACCCACTTAGATATATTTGGATTATATAGTTGATCCACTTTTAAATACGGATCCTTTTTTTAGAGCACACCAATGGTATAGTAGATCAACTCTTAAAAAATTAATGAATTTACATGTTACCATAATAATTAAATTGATTAAAAATTCAATTATAAAATAGTTAAATGATTGTACATGTTAGGGTAATTATTTATAATAACATTTCAACAAGAGTATATTTTTAAAAAAAAAAATTGTGTAAAATCGTGTTTACTAGTAATTTCTGTTTTCACATACTATTATTTAGGACATGAAAAATCTTTAGATATATATATTATTACTCTTCTTAATTAAAAAATTACTTTTCAAATTCTTATACATCTTGATTTATCGATTACTTTTTAATACATGAAAAATTATTTTTTAGAGACATAAATTATTACTTTTATATAAAAAATATTACTCTTCAAAGTGTAATTTGTTATGTATTAAAGAATAATTTTAAAAAATATGATTCATATGTAAATAGGATGTACAACATATTTACTCTTTAAAAAATTGTCACTGTCATTTAACAAATATAACTTAGTTTATCATTTATTTATTATTTAAAAGAACACATATTCCGTGGAAGCATATAAAATTAGTAAAAAAAAATAATAAAATATTAAACCTGCAACTAGAGAGGAGTGGCACTCAACACCTTAATTTGCATAACAGGACATAAGCTTGTTGTTCCAAACAATGCAACATAAAAAAAAAAAAATTAAGATAATACAATAAACACAAGTTCGGGGATAAATATGATGAAAAAATGAAAGCAGGTAGACTAGTTAGATGTTTTGGCGATAGTGTTAACTATGGATATTACTAACAAAGCATATATATATATATATATATATATATATATATATATATATATATATATATATATATGCTTTGGATAAGTTTAATGTGAGACCGTCTTATATAAAATATTTTTTTACTTTTTAAAATAGTTATCACTTTCGTTATAAATCGTTATCATTTTTCCTATAAAATATTATCAATTTTTATTTATACTATAAAATTATAAATTGTTCATGAAATAACATTATCATTTTTAATTAATTTATTATTACTTTCCTTCACAAAAATTATTACTTTTTGACTGTCTCACATAAGTCCTTACGTTAAACAGTTTCACACAAGTCTTTGCTTATAATTTCTTATTCATTATAAATGTATATGTTCACTGGAGACTAACTTCTCCCTTCATTATAAAATGTATAAATTCTGAAAGGAAATACTTATGTGAGGCGTTTTATATAAACCTTATGTATTAAAATTTACGTAGGTCTTGCGTGAGATCGTCTCACGTGAGATCATTTTTTACTTTTTAAAAGAGTTATCACTTTTGTTATAAAACGTTATCACTTTTGCTATAAAATGTTATCATTTTTTATTTATATTATAAATTGTTCATGAAATAGCATTATCACTTTTCATTAATTTATTTATTATCACTTTTCTTTACAAAAGCTATTACTTTCTAACCATCTCACGTCATTAATTTATTTATTATCACTTTTCTTTACAAAAGCTATCACTTTCTGACCATCTCACGTAAACCCTTATGTGAAACGGTCTCACATAACTCTTTTGCCTTAAAATTTTCCATATAATAAAATTCAACTGATAGTCAAATGGAACAATCCAGATCTTGCACAATCCAGATCTCTATATATCTTTTAGTTAATTAATAAAAATTTAAAAAATATATTAAAAGAATAAACAAATCAATTGAAGTTGCGTTTGAGATCCGTTTTATCAGTGAAGAATGAAGATACGATCATTCATATAATTTAACCAGCGAAGAGGGAAATAATTAAAGAAATTAGTTTATCGTAAACAAATCTTATAAATTAAGTGGTCCTCATAAATTTAAGGATTATTCTAAGGTGCATCCGGTGCATCAGTGCACCTTAAATTTTAAAGACTAAATATATGGGTAGTGGGTGGTTTTTTAATTTTAATTTTTAATTATTTAAATTAGTTAATGGTAGAGATTAAATTAGAGTTTAATATAACGACTGAGATCATCCAGGTGCACCGGTGTCATAGATGCACCGCAGTCGAATTCTAAATTTAAATACCCTAATAATACATAGACTATATATAATTGGAAGGGATCACTAAATTTACATTGTGAATTTGGATTACTGAATTTACATCATGAAATCGGTTTACACATGTATTTATGGGATAGGTCTTGTGTGAGACCGTCTCACATGAGACCGTTTTTTACTTTTTAAAATAGTTATCATTTTTGTTATAAAACGTTATCACTTTCACTATAAAATATCACTTTTTTATATAAATTATTCATGAAATAGCATTATCAATTTTCACTCTTACCCAAATAATTAAAACGGCTGAAAAAATGGGAAAAAAAATCATGGGATGAATCGGGGAAAAAAATCATGGGATGAATCGGGGACTCTCTCTGTAAACATATACTCCCTCCGTCCCAAAATTGATTGCACTGTTACTGTAGATACGGAGTTTAAGAAATGTTGACTTTTTAGGGGTATTGTGGTATTTTTAGGTAATAAATAAATTATAAAGTATGTTATGTGTGTTAGGTGAGTGTAGTAAAGTTGTAATTAAGATGAACTTTTAGGGGTGGGTATTGATGTGATATTTCCTTTTTTGGAAAGGTGCAATCAATTTTGGGACGGATAAATGTGGAAAGTATGCAATCAATTTTGGGACGGATGGAGTACTCCGTATTTTTCGGATAATAATACAAAGAAAGTCAACTCAAACGATTCGTTCTTAAATCCCGAAAGATATTTTTAAAAAGTAAAAAAATGAGCACGGGATGAATATGTAGTTTTTGGATAATAATACAGAGAAAGTCAACTCAAACGATTCGTTCTCAAATCTCGAAAAATATAAAATAGGATTATGGTAGAGATTTGTGTGAGATCGTCCCAAGTATATGCGTGAGATGAATAATAAATAATTTTCGCTATAAAATTTTATAACTTTTTATTTATATTATAAATTTTCATAAAATAATTCACCGCACCTTTATCACATTTTATCAATTGAGCATCATTTTTCAACCCATATATTAAATATTCTTAATCTAAAGCCTGAAAAATGGATAAACTATCAATTTGGGACCTGAGGACCTAAATTGTATAAAACTATCAATTCAAGACGTGATCAAATTTATCATATATTATCTCATATTTTATCAATTCAGGACCTGAATTTAGAATTTGAATTGATAGTTTTATATAATTAAGGCCACTAATCGATAAAAAAATATCTCACGCTCCCCAAATTGATAATTTATTTACTCTCTACGTTCGCTTTCAAGGGTATTATTTATCCATTTCTCATTTCATTTTTTATAAATATGGGACCCACACACACCCACTAATACAACTAAAAAATAAGACTCACACCTCCACTAAAACAACTACCCACTACACATTAAATAATAATACTCCTTAATCCATGTGCAAAAAGCAAATGGCACCCTTAAAGGCGGATGAAGGAATTATTTTTCAAGCATTAAATCGATAAAACTTCGAAATAAACTACGCAAGGTTACCAATTACCATTTGTTTTTATGTATATGAATTAATGAATATTATTATTTAATGTGTAGTTGATAGTTGTATTAATGAAGTGTGTGATTCTTATATTTTAATTGTAAAATAATGTGTGTGGGTTCTATATTTTAATTGTATTATTGATGTGTGTGTGTCTTATATTTTAATTGTATTAGTGATGTGTGTGGATTCTATGTGTCTAAAAATGAAATGAGACTTTTTTGGACAGACGCTCAAAACAGTAAAATGAAACCCTCTCTGTGGACGAATGTAGGGTTTAGATTATAGGAAAAGAGCTTACTCCATCCGTCCCCCTCAAAGAGGGTCTTTTTCCCATTTTGGGCGTACTACCTAAAGAGTCTCATTTTTTTTTTACACACATGGGACCTACACACACCCACTAATATAAATAAAATATGGGCTCACACTCTCACTAATACAACTACTCACTATACATTAAATAATAATACTCCTTAATTCACGTAAAAAAACAAAAGATCCTCTAAATATGGAACGAATGGAGTATATCATTAATGTTAACCACGTCAACATGCATGTCACTCACCAACAAGTGGGAGGAGGTGTAAAAGAAATCATTTACATGGTAACAATATGGTCGTATCAATTATATATATATATATATATATATATATATATATATATATATATATATATATATATATATATATATTTTTTTTTTTTTTTTTTTTTTTTTTTTTTTTTTTTTTTTATGGTGGTAGAGATCAATAGAAATCATTTACATGGTAACAATATGATCGTATCAGTTATATATATATATATATATATATATATATATATACATATATATATATATATATACATATATATATATATATACATATATATATATATATATACATATATATATATATATATATTTTGATGGTGATAGAGATCAATAGCAATGGCGAAGTCTTTGAAATCATTTACTCTTATTTTGCTGTAAGTCTCTCTTAATTAATTTGTTCATCTCTCTCTATCCTTTTTCAATTTCACAAAAATTTGATTGCTTCATAGAATTCATAAATATATAAAGCTTTTTTAGTAACTTTTTACTTGATAAAAATATCATTTTCGTCTCAAATTTTTCAGTTTTCCTCCAATTTCATTCTAAAACAATATTTTCACAAATTTTATCTTATAATTTTTGTAAAAGCACCGATTCACTCCCATGGTTTAGTTCATTATAAAAATTGGACATTTTTAAATAAAAAATTATCACTTTAGTGAGAATTAAAAGTTATGAGACCATTTCGGGAAATTAAATTTCTTGAAATTATTTAGAATAAAGTAAAATTGTATGAAACAATTTTGGTTTTAAATTTAAACTCATGTAATTAAAACCGACTGTGATAATACTTAGGGGTGGACGGTACGGTATACCAAAAATTTTCATGTATACCGTATACCGTACCAAAATTTTTGGTATACCGTTACCGTACCGAAAATTTTGGTATATCGAAATTTTTGGTAAGCTAATTATCGATACCAAATTTTACTGAAATACCGAAACATTACTGATGTCCACTGTGAGGCCATTCAGGTGCCCCACTGTGTGTGCCCATGTTCACTGTGAGGCCATTCAGGTAGACATGTACAAAAAAATTGGAATCGGCAGTTTGAACCGGGGAACCGTCTGTTTTAACCGAAATCAGAACCGCCGGTTCCGGAACCGACCAAAAAAAAACCAAAACCGTCTAAGGAAGGTTCGGTTCTGGTTCCTTATATTTGGGAAAAAAACCAGCGGTTCCGGTTCGAACCGCCGGTTTTTTATTTTTTTTTTAATTTTTTACGCTTAAAATTCAAAAAAAAAATAAAAAAAACCAGAACCGGAACCGTCGGTTCCGGAACCGAAACCTTCGTACCCCAGTTCGGTTCCGGTTCTCCCTATCTTGGAACCGGAACTGCCAGTTCGGAACCAGAACCGGCAGTTCCGAACCGGGGTGCATGTCTACATTCAGGTGCCCCACTGTGTGTGTTCATTGTGATCGAAGGTGTGGTGTGTGTGCCCACTTACTCACCCATTCTCTTCTCCATCTAACCATGATTCTCTCCAAATATAAACTACTCCGCCACCTTTCTCACCACCTAAATAGCTGCAACTTGTTGTCTCAGCTACCGCCGCCCACCACGACACCACCCCTTAGACTCCCACCCAGTTAATTAAAGTTTCGCCGGCCATGAAAACACTCTTCATAGTCTCCGTCGACGTCTCGAGGTCCCCTGACCTCGCCGCGTCTTACACTGCAGTCGGCCTATATTTATTGCACCGCCTCTAGGACCGCCGCATTAGGCCTACGATTCTCGCCATCTCATCACCTCCCTCACTCGCCTATTACAAAGGCATCTTCAAATTTTTGGTGCGATCCATTGCAGGTTCCACGGTGGAGCTTTTATGCCAACTTTAGAAAGAAAATATTGTTGAATTAAGTTCGCCAATTGGCTAGGATTTTGATATTGATCGGATCTCACTGCCGGAGAAGTATCAGACGGTTATTATTTTTGCCACGGGATCGGGTATCAGGTAAATCAATATGCATATCAAAGACAATTCGAAATTGAAATCTATAATTTTTGCAAGCTGATTAAATCTTTGTGTTGCCTTAAGTCTTTACCTTTCTATAATGCTCTGGAATTCCATGGACACCACAGTTTTGTCTCTGAACATTTTTAGATCAGTCCTCGTATACACTACACTATGTTTGCATATATGTATATATAAAAATAGACATCAAGGAAAGAGAAGATACCCTATCGAAAGCAGAGAGGACGTCGAGGCCGGAGAAGGGAGGAGATTGATCTCTTGGTCTTGCAGCGGCTGCTACTGCTAGGGTTCACAAGCTTCTCACCCTTATATATGTATCCATTTTATAATTATTAAATTAATATATAATTATTTATAATTAATATTAATTAAATTATTTTTTTGGTATTTTGGTATATACCTAAATACCAAAATTTAAAAAATTTCTTACCGATACCGAATCAAAAAAATCGGTACAATATCATACCGTACTGAAATTTTCGGTATGCTGAAATTTTCGATATGTGCGTTATTTTGCGGTATGATAACTGCGGTATACCAATTTTTCGGTAATTTTGTCCACCCCTAACAATACCTATGAATCTCAATTCACAAAGCTTATTCGAAAAACATTATCCAATAACTTAAATCTTCCCACCGTTGCATGTATTGGCTACCTCTAGCTATAGTAGTTTATATGAGGTGCTCGTTTAACATGTTTTTAGTGTGTATTTAATATTCCACGCAAGAGATGAGACGTTTAAACTTTTAGACGAGGTGGTCATTTAACACGTATACACATGCAGTGATTTGTAAGCTTGGAGGCGGCCAGGATGTCAAGTGCCGCTCAAATAGTGATTGTAAAAAAAGGAAAAATGTGCTTGAAGGAAAATATCATCACTGCTCATTGTTGTGGCCGGATTGGCTCGACATGTTCGACATCTGGTGATTGTTGCAACCACTTATATTTAAAAACAAGTTGCCAATCTCAGAAATGATGTGATCGCTTTCAAACAAATTGCAACCGGGACAGCGACTGCTGTGATGGTGGAAAGTACATAGCGCCCAGTTCTGTAATTGTATCGTTGCCTTCAGTTTGTGTCTCCCCCTAATACCATCTTGGATATCCTGCTAATGTTTGATGTTTTATTTTTAGACTATAAATTTTATTATCACGTGTTAATCATCGCAACAGGAGATTGAACATCGGATCTCCGAATATGTTGCTTCTATGTAATAAATAAAGGACCACACCATTTCAAAATTAGTTCAAATTTTGCTTTCTTTTTCTGTTTTGGCAGTGAAAGAAGCTGCATCTTCTTTCATGTCTTGAAATAAAAAAACGAATAAATTTTAACTAAGTGTGTTCCGAAATTAAAAGTGCATTTTATTTTATTTTCTTTATATGAGAGCAACTAGGGTGAGACCGGACCCATGAAAATTTCATGAAACCGGATCTTACTGTTGGATTATATACTAAAAGTCTATCTTTTTGTATGAACAATGTTATAACAATTAATTTGAAATGAGAATCATATGATCAAATGATTGCATCTTATAATTTATTTATATGCACGGTGCAATAGTCCACTTACTTTATACTGTAGATAATATGTTGTGCGACAACACGCGAAAGATCATATTATCGGTTTCCTTATAAAGTATAAACAGATGCTCACAACCGAGATAGACGGGGACTCTCTATCGGGATGGTTATAGTGTGGTTTGGTATTAGATTGTCTTGGCTATAGAATCATATTAGTGCACTTGTGTGTATTGAGCAGGACCGCATGAGATCGTTCGACTTATACTGACTTATAGAAAAACTTGATCTCTGTTATTATGGATGTTCGTGCTATTAATCCCTATACAATAACCTCGACACGTAGGGCAGTATGTATTTCTTTGATTCATCAATGAGTGAGATTTACATGTAATTAAATCAACAAACTCGATGAGTTGGGAAGTAGTGCTGTCCCTATGATGTGTTGTTGATTGTAGAAGAAATCCGTGTCCGTCATAGATTGATGATGTCCCCTTGAGGAGCTCATAAGGATTATCATATAAACCCTGCAGGTGGAATTTATTCCGGCATGATAATGAGGTTGAGTGGTACTACTCTTGGATGAGATATTAATTAATTGAGTTGTCAGTAACTTAAATTAATTAATGGACATTGTATATCTTAAACATAGGGAGACTAACGGGCTCATAATAAGAAGGAGCCCAAAACGTAATTTTGGAATTGGAAAGGCAGTGCAGTAATAATATTTTAGTGGAATATATTATTATTATTGGACTTAAGTATAAGCTTTGGGCTAAGCTTGGATACTTAAGCCCAATGGAGGCCCAACCTAATTTCTCCTCCTGGTCCCTGTTGTAGCCCATGTATATAAGTCACCTCAACTTATCTGGAACCCTAATCTAATTTATTATTCACGTGTGATGAGGGTTTAGAGCAGATTGAGGAGGTCTCGTAGATCGTCGCCCACACGACGTCGAGATCGGACTTGGGACATACGGCAGAAGATCAGAAGGTAGTTTGCTGCTGCTGTCCACCACCTTAAGAAATTTATATAAAATTGTATAATACTTAGAATTTGATGATTAATATACTGACGGAAAGCCGTTGAAGAGAGGATCGTCTGACCATAAAGATCATTCAATTCCAATATCAAACGAGGAAGTTATGGTCATTCTCGTGGGACTGCATAGTCTGCCAGCGAGAATCCTTCATCTTCTACATACCCTGGTGAACGGTAATCGTTTCTATGATTTATTGCTTCCGCTATGATAGAAACACATGGTATCCTAACGGGTTACGTTAACCAAATGATCGAATGCTAACACTTACATCACAAATCTCGCGGGTCTGCCAAATCTCGCGAGTCCCCTTCTTTCCTCTCTCCTACTATTAATTCTCTTTCTTTTCTGCCAAATCACTGATAAATTTTATCGTGTTGTCCCTCACCCCAATTTTTTCTATCTCTCATTATTAATTCTCTTTCCTTTTCTCTTTCCTTTCTCGTGTTGTCCCCTCACCCCAACTTTTTTTCTCTCTCATTATTAATTCTCTTTCCTTTCTCCCAAATCATACATAAATTTTATTGTGATGTCCCCTCACCCCAACGATCTTGGATTTCCTGTTATATTTTTGTGTTACATCTCTTGTTACACACGTTAGATGAGTGACACGTATGCGGAGAGGAAAATTTCAATCTTTTCCCTTAGGGTTGATTGTTAGGGTATAGAATAGTTTATCCTACATGTCAATCATACAACGGTTTGTAACAGGAGATGTAAAACTAAAATGTAATAGGAGATCCGAGCCGCACCCCAACCTTTTCTCTATACAACTATTAATTCTCTTTCCTATTTTATTTCACATCCCACCTTTTCTCTCTCTCCCAGGATTAATCTCTCTTCTCCATTAATTTTGCTTCCTCCATTTATGTCAATCCATTTAATTTTAAAAAGTAATTTAATTATTTTATAGTTTGATTCATTAACTTAGAAATGGTATACAATTTAATTTTTCACAATACATGATATAATCTATCAACTTACATATTGCATATAATTTAATTATTTACAATATATCACTTTTTTTTAGAAAATCTGAGTATGAAATTAAAAAGTAACCTAAATTATTATAAAGAGTAACCCAATTAATAGAAAAAAGTAATCTAAAAGATGTTAACCAAATAAAATAATATTTTATTTTCTGAAATCAGAATATGAAAGTAAAGAGTAACCCAAATAATTAAAAAAGTAACCCAATTAACATAAAAGAGTAACCTAAAAGATGATAACCAAATAGAAATTTTTTTTATTTTTTAAAATCCGAATATGAAATTAAAGAGTAACCCAAATTATTAAATAGAGTAACCCAATTTAATAGAAAAGAGTAACCTAAAACTAATGTTTTGGACAGAAAGGCTGACAATCTGTAGATTCCAAAACTTGGACAGTGAAAAATACATTTTAAAGTGTGCATCCAGATTATGAAGCATTCTAAAGTGTCTTCGTTTCCCAGTAGCCAAATTTTGACACATTTGAAAGTTGGTTTTCCAACAACATATTCAGATATTAATCCCTTTGATTATATAAGCAACATTACATCAAATGACACACATAATAATTATAAGCAATATATAGCAATGCAATCTTACAAACCAAACATATCACAACTTTCAATCCTCAAAATGTAGTTTAAGGATGTCTAATTAGAAGAATTAATTTACCAAGTTCACCTGTAAAAACAAATACTTGTAATGTATTTTCAAATAAAAAATCACATTAACTTTCTACCATAAGTATTTTTTTTCAAATACCAACATGTTGACTATTTTCATTTTCTAACATAAATCAAAAGTTCAAATAATTTTCATCAAGAACCAAACACACACATCTCCTAACATACTGAACATTCATTGATTATAGAAAACAAACATTAAATTAATATTTTTGATAAACATTAAGTAAATACTAGGCATGACCAACATTAGAGGGCACCCCAACTTTCTCCCTCTCTCTAACATCTTTTACTTCTTCAAAACTCTTTCTCACATCATTTGAAAATAGAAGAGTGCACAAACACCCATCTTCACCAAAATTTATGGCTAGATAGCAAACAAATTTTTTAAATGAAATGCTACTAAAAAATACAATGGAAACAACCCCTTTGAAAAGATGAATTTGATTTAGGAGTTGTTTAAAGAATTAAAGTCCAACTGATGCACTTGATCTAATTTATTCCCAATATTAAAAAGGGAAAGTCAAAAATCAAAGTGGCAAGTCAAGATTGGAAGAAAGTATGTAATTTCACAAGATAAGAGACGTGTTCTCTCTCTCCTTCCTCAAAAATATCAAAATTGAAAGCTGCTAACAACTATCTTCTCAAAAAAAATTTCAAAACTGGAAGTGCAACGAAATCCAGTCCCACCTTTTCTTTTTTACCATAGCCACCAATAACTTGCACTAACGATCACCGTCCACCGAAAGTCACTCCATCATCGACTACCATCACCGAATACAACCGATCTTTCGCTGCCAGGATCGTAGAACCCGACGATCAACATCAACTTATCAGTGGCATGGATACGACGAAGGATGACAGACAAATGGGGAGAGAGAGAGGAGGAAGATATTGTGAGAAAGAGAGAGAAAAAGATATGGAAGAGAGAGGAGAAAGATATTGTGAGAAAGAGAGAGAAAGATAGGGGAGAAAGAGAAGGAAGACATTGTAAGGGGATACCGTCGGAGAAAATATTAAATTGAATTTGTGACGTGGCATGATTTTGGGAGTAGAATGGGGCATAATTTGGAAGTGAAGAATCCGGTTCCACAGATTTAAAATTAAGAACGGTTCCAACCTAGTTATTATATATATATATATATATATATATATATATATATATATATATATATATATATATATATATAAAGTGTCAATCTCCAGTTAATTTCTTTGAGTTCGGATTGTATTTGTACGTGTTATTCCAGTAATAAAAACCAATCAATAATTAATTATAACTGATGTTTTGTCTTTTATAATCGACTGCTAGAATTAATAATCTGATAGGATGAGTTAATGTGATATTCATCACTAAATAAAATTATGGGAGTTATTTAGCTGACTCTGATTTACACATAACTAGAATCTTTTAAATCATTAGATTAGGTTGACTTAATTTCAACCATTAGATTTTTTAGTGGATGATTGAATACAGGTTATCCATATAGAGATTGTGAAAGAATAATTATATTGATAATGTACAAGAATAATATACAACAATACAAGAGTGTGAAAGGTTATGTACAACCAATGTGGGATATACGATACACTATTAATCCCAATACGCCCCCTCAAGATGGCGGTGGGAATACCACGCCAATCTTGGACATTAAAAATGGAGACGAGGTCGAGCCAGTGGCTTCGTGAGAGCGTCTGCAAGCTGCTCAGAAGAGGATACATGAGAAACACGTATTTGCGAAGACTTCACAAGATCTCGAACAAAGTGGTAATCAATCGCTATGTGTTTCATTCGGGAGTGAAACATAGGATTTGAGCAGAAGTAAGTGGCACTGATGTTATCACAACAAACAGCTGGGACGGTTGAGAGAGGTGGAAGACAAAGTTCCTGCAGAATGAAGCGAGTCCACTGAACCTCTGTAGCAGCAGAAGCAATGGATCTATACTCAGCCTCAGTTGAAGACCGAGCAACTGTTTGTTGCTTACGAGACCTCCAGGAAATGGGATTGTTCCCAAGAAACACCACGTATGCTTCAGTGGAGGATCGATCATCACAGTCTTCGCCCCAATCCGCATCAGTGAAGCAATGAAGCGCCAAAGAGGAAGAGCTCCGAAGAAATAAAGAATGATTCCAAGTACCGTTTAAGTATCGAAGAAGTCTCTTTACAGCACCCCAGTGTGCGGTGGTGGGTGCATGCATGTATTGAGATAATTTGTTGACCGCATAGACAATGTCCAGTCGTGTGTGGAGAAGATATTGGAGACGACCAAGAACACTGCGATACTGTGTGGCATCAAAAGGATCAGACCCATCAATACGTGAGAGTTTGGATCCCACGACCAAAGGAGTAGCTACCGGTTTTGAGTTGAGCAAGTTGAGGCTATAAAGAAGATCAGTGATGTACTTTTGCTGAGACAGGCAACAGCCGGCCGCTAAACGATACACCTCAATCCCCAAGAAGTATGATAAATTGCCCAGCTTCTTAACAGAGAAGTGACAGGCCAGAGCTTCCTCAAAGCACGACAGAAAACCCATGGTGTTCCCTGTGAGAATAAGATCATCCACATATACCAAGAAATATGCCAGTACATCATTTTGGTGATAGACAAATAGGGATTCATCCGACTTCGTACAGATAAAGCCAAATGAGAGCAAAAAAGTCCGAAGCGCAGTGTACCAGGTCCGCGGAGCTTGCTTCAAACCATAGATAGACTTTCTGAGCTTACAAACATGATCAGGATGAGCAGCAGAGATGAAGCCTGGTGGTTGCTGCATGTAGACTTCAGTAGTTAAATTTCCATGAAGGAAGGCATTGTTCACATCAAATTGAAAAAGAGGCCATTGTCTCGAGACAGCAATGCTGAGAATAATTTGAATTGTTGCTGACTTCACAACCGGGCTGAAGGTTTCAGTGAAGTCAATCCCGGGTCGTTGGTGAAACCCTTTCGCTACAAGGTGTGCTTTATATTTGTCAATTGAACCATCCGACCGTCGCTTGATTCGGAACATCCATTTGCAACCAACAATATTCTGAGCCACGGAAGACGGAACAAGATCCCATGTGCCATTCTTTTGCCAGGCATGAAATTCAGAGGACATCGCATCACGCCAACAGGGAGTAGACAAAGCCTGAGAGACAGTGGTGGGTTCAATATCTTTGTAAGTCTTAGAAGTAAGGCAGTACCTGAGGTTAGGTTTGAAAATGTTGTTTCTAGATCGAGTCACCATATGATGGGGAGTTGGAGCAGGTGGTGAAGGCGGGAGTGGAGGGGCCTGCTGTCGAGGCAAGATCGTGGGACTGGGTGATGGAGAGGGTATGGTTGCTGGTGTAGAGCAGCGTATAGGTGGTGGGGTAGGTACTGAGGAGTCAGGTGGAACAGAGATTGTTGAGGGTGGGGTTGGCGAAGGTTTGACGAGTGTGGAAAATGGAAAGATGTTCTCAACAAAGTCAACATGACTGATACAAAAACCTTGTTGGTGTCATAATCAAGGCAAAGATATGCACTTTGTGTGAGGGAGTAACCAAGAAAGACACAGGGTTTAAAGCGAGGTGAAAGTTTATGCGGTGTGTATGGTCGAAGCCATGGGTAACACAGACAGCCGAAAACACGGAGTTTGGTGATGTGTGGTTGTTTGTGAAATAATTTCTCATAGGAAGATAACATCTGAAGGTTGTCTTTGGGAAGTCGATTGATGAGGTAGGTGGCTGCAGAAACAGCATAGGGCCAGAAGTGAAGCGAGACTGAAGACAAATTTAACAAAGTGAGAGCAGTGTCGACAATGTGACGATGCCGCCTTTCAGCTACCCCGTTGTTTTCCGGAGTATGAGGTGGGCTAGTAAGGTGTGCAATTCCATGTGAGGTATGGAATGGGCGTAGGGCAATGAATTCCCCACCATTGTCTGTATAGAGAGTACGAATAGGACATTGTAGGTGATTTTCAACAAGAGATTTAAAGGCAATGAAGGTGGGTAACACGTCAGACTTGCGTTTCAACGGATAAAGCCAGACATATTTGGTGAAGTGATCAACAAAGATAACATAATACTTATAGCCTTCAGATGAGGTAATAGGAGAACTTCAAACATCAGAAAACAACAATTCAAGTGGTGAAGTAGCATGTAAAGTGGATTCACCAAAGGGAAGTTTATGAGACTTCATAGTTTTACATGCATCACAACTTAAATCAAAAGCATGTGAAGAGGGCAAATTATTACTGTTCAAAACATGACGAAGTATTTTGGGGGCAGGGTGACCTAAACGAGAGTGCCACGACGGACTTGGTTTTTATATAAAATGAGAGCATGTGATGCTGAGGGCAATGATGGAGTAGGGGCTGGCCAAAGGTAAAGTCCGCTAACTCTTGGATCCTCCAGCAGGACGTCTCCACTCTTCCGATCCTTCACCTGAAGCGAAGTGGAAGAGAAAACAATATTGACATTATTTTGTTGACAAAGCTGTGAGACAGAAATTAGATTTTTTGAAATTCTGGGCACAACAAGAGAGTTAGAAAAAGAGAGGCAATGCAAGTTAGGGAAAGAGAGTGATCCAGTGTGTGTGATGGGTAAAGATGTACCATCACCAACAATGACACTGTCCTGACCATCAAATGGAGAGTGAAGAGAGAGGTTGGAGAGGTCAGTTGTTATATGATGCGACGCCCCTGAGTCCAATACCCAATCCTTCGACGAGGGATTGGAGACGGCTGAGTTTGCTGTCGGAAGTGCAAACCGTGCCTGGTTGGGAAAAGGACGAACGTCCGCAGGCTGGAAGGAGTGGGGCAGCTCCGGACAGCGCCTCGCGGAGTGCCCCTGGATGCCACAGAGCTGGCATCTGCCTTGGTATCCACGGCCAAGGGATGGCCGGGACTGAAAGGTAGCAGGCAGCTGTTGGGCGGGGGATGGCCGTGTGCCGCTGGAGGGCACCCGATTGCCACCAGATCTCCAAGTTTGGCGACCACCACCTCGCTAATTGGCCTGACGGGCAGCAGCGGCAGAGGAACCCGCCTGGAAGGCAGTTGACGGAACAGCAACGGGTGCGGTGTGTGAAAATTGTGCTTCGGCACTAAATAATTTGTCGTGGAGTTCCTCGAACGATACGGGGGAGTCACGAGCCTGTAAAGAAGATCCCAACTCCTTGTAGGAGTCATCCAAGCCATTCAAAACTTTGATTACAAGGTCCTCAATGTCGGTGATCACACCGAGAAGCGCAAGTTCATCAACGACACTCTTAATGTCGAGCATGAAATCTGTGATTGATTTGTTGCCTTTGATCGGGTTGTGTAGCCGATTTTTGAGTGACAAGATGCGGCCCCTGGATGATGACCCATAGATCGAAGTTAGGGTTTTCCATGCATCCGCGGAGGTTTTGACAGCAGCAATGAACGGGATTAGCGTTGGTGTAATGAAACCAACGAGGGCACTGTGAATTAATTGATCCTTACGAACCCAATGGGTATGATCCGGATTGAGCTGAGAAGCACCAGCGACGGTGAGAGTGGCGACAGGGCACGGGTACGAGCCATCAACGAACTTGAATAGGTCATACCCTGTGAGAAGCGTACGGAGTTGAAAACTCCATGCCGCATAGTTGGTGGATGTCAGCTTCAAGGGTGCTTGGGAAGCGACGTTGAAAGCCACCGGAGAGGGAGGGTTTGTGATGGGATCAGTGGTGGTGGTGTCCGAAGCCATGGAGAGAGAGAAGGGTTAGAGCAGCAGAAGGAAAAAAAAAAAGGAATAGGCGAGAGGTAGGGATCACGATGCGTGATTGTAGAAATGGGAGAAAATAAAGGAAAGTGTGACCAAAAGAAAAAAAAAAGGAAAGGAGGATCGATTGATAGGGCGATAAGCCAAGGTGCTCTTATACCATAAGAGATTGTGAAAGAATAATTATATTGATGATGTACAAGAATAATATACAACAATACAAGAGTGTGAAAGGTTATGTACAACCGATGTGGGATATACGATACACTATTAATCCCAATAATCCATCCATGAAAAGTAAAACACATCTTACATCTTACGATACAACACAATAAATATATAATTTATCTCTCTTAACATTCATCCAATTATATAATTTCTTTTTTATTTCATCTTATTAATAAATTTACTTTGTGTAAAAAAGTTCAAATATTTATAATTTTTTATTTTAAATCTATTATTAATAAAAATTATATCAAATTATTCTTCTTTTTAAGATCTTTAATTTAATATCCATATAAATCATATAATAAATATTTGAAATATGATTATTTTTTTATTAATCATTAAAATATTTTTAATAGTTAATAATTATCTATATTAGAAAAAAAATACTTAGCTCCTTTCTTTATTTTCGTTTTTATTTCAATAACAGACTTCTTATGTTCAATTTTATGCACTTTTTATTTCTTTTTATTAGTTCCAATATTATTTATAATATTATATTTTAAATTTTAATCCATGTCATTTATTTTTTTTCCATTTCAACTATTTAGTTTCTTAAAAGTTAATTTATTTTAACTCTTATTAGAAAATAAAATATTATTTTATATTTTCTTTAATTAATTTATTATATTAGATAAAAATATTTAATATTATATTAATAATTAAAGTATTTAGATTAAAATATCAATAAATCTAGAAAAACAAAAAACGATCTCTATGATCTAATTATAAATAAATTTTATTAAATGAGTTGGTCTCTTGTGTCCAGTCGCACAAAGTGTGTATGGGTACAACATTTTATTTTAAATGTAAACGCTTTAATTAATAAAATATAACATTAAATGGGTATTTGGGTGCACGATGACCTCGGGCATACAAGTTTTAACCTTATTAAGCATTTACTTTAGAATTTTAATCTTAATTAAATAAACACTAATAAAGATTATCTATTTATTAATTTTGAGTTGTGATATTTAAAAATAATTAAATCAAAGATTATCTTTAATTAATCAAAAATTATATTTTGATAATAGATGGAGATGTGATATTTTAAAATAAAAAAATTATACAAATTATAAATAATTAAATTAATTAATTAAATAATTCAAACTAAAGTTTATTTCTTGTGTCCCCTTTTGCATAAGGTGTATAAGGATATAAGATTTTGTTTTAAGGGTATAACTTTTTTATTGAAAATATTGACTGAAATATGAATAATATAAATATTTAATTAAAAAAATAAGAATTTTTTTTAGAAAAATTAAGATTATACATTCTTATACTAAATGGGATGTCAACTTTTCTTTATGGGATGAATTTGAAAACGATAGACAAATTTTTGAAAGAATAATTAAAATTATATTAGGAGTCGATAAAGCATATAATTATTTATTTTATTTATCGTATAACATAATATTTTTTTTATGACAAACATTTGTGTCAGATCTTACGAAATGAGTTAGGTGAAATTAGGGGTGGACGGTACAGTATACCGAAAATATTTAAACATATTGTATACCGTATTAAAATTTTCGGTATTAGAAAATACATACTGTTGCCGTACAAAACATTTCGGTATATCGAATTTCGGTATATCAAATTTTTCGGTATACTAACAATTAATACTGTATTTTATCGAAATACCGAAACATTGCTGTAATTCATATCGAAAAAAATCAGCCGCTATTACACATCGATCTGTTCCAACTCTCCAAAAGACGTAAAACATACAACGAAAATACTGATTTTTTTACAGAATATTAAATAAACTAAAGTGAAGACTGCAGAATGGAGAAGAGATGACCTTAGCGGCGGGGGCCAGGGCTAAAAGTGGAGAATTTAGGCCGTTGATGAGAGATCCGACCAGTTGATTTTGAAGTCGGCGTCGGCGGTGTTACAAATGAGAAAGAGAAAGAGAAAGAATTGGTGACGGAGTCGAAGTGCGGTGGGGGCAGAGTCTAGTAATGGAGAATGGAGAAGAGAGGCGGGCTGCTTTGAAGTTCGGCAGTTGATCGGAGATTCAAGTTACTGGCGTGGCGTTAAAAAGGAGAATGAAAAGTAGAGAGAGATGGTGGCGGGAGCACGGTGGGTTAGGATTCTGACTTGTTTCTTACTTCTTTTCAATTCCTAAATCAAAATTTCAGTAGTAACTAAATTGAATTAATTACTTGTAGATACAAATTTTCTATGTATAATTATGTTAAGATACATCCATAAAAATATATTATTATTAGGTACAAACTTTAGAGTTAAAATTCCAACTTTATCCTTAATTAAAATAAACCCAATCATATCTATTCCACTTTCAACGGAGCTGCAGTTTTAAGATTTTTTAACTTTCCTTAATATATAATTCCAGACGATTCCTTTTCTTAATGCTACTTTAGGATTTCTTAACTTTTCTTAATCCATAACATAATTCCACGCGCATGCCATTTACCCATCGGATATCAGAAGACAGATCCATCTCAAGACTTTATCTCTCTCCCATTTTTCCTCTCTCTCTCTACAAAATTGCAGCCTCATCGACAAATCTGATGCATCACCTCCATCTCTCTGTTTCTCCTTGTTCGTCCTCATCGCCATCGCCGAGTTCCGCAATTAATCTTGTTGTTGGAATTGCAAATACTTTTGGAGATCGCAATTCTACCCGCCGGTCAAATCTACCACGCCATGCTATAGTCTTTGCCGAAGTTCATCGCCATCGTGACCAGCCGCACTCTCATCGGCATATTTGCTCTTCGTTCAGATCTACCACGCCACGTGCTGTCGAAGTTCGTGGCCGCTGGAAAGGATGGTCTGAAAGACCGTGGGTGGGGTGGGGAGACGGTGGCGTGAATGATGGATGAGTACTATCTCATAACTCATTTCTAGTTATAATCTCACATCTAGGGTTTGAATATCCATTTTATTTTTTGTCTTGTCATCATTATTTAGTTATTTTATCATATCCATCCATCTGGGTTTAAGGTTTTATTTTTATTCCTTTAGATTTATCTTTGATTGAAATTCCATGGATGATTGTGATGGTAAGATTCCTCCAGTAAATAACTCAATTTATATCTTTGTAATTTGTAGGAATTGAATTTGCAGATATTTTAATTGAATTCGTGCAGTAATTTCAATTCATATGGAAAATTTGCATTTCGTGCAGAAAAATTAAATAAACCCCCAAAAATCTGCATTTCTTAAACAAAATCTGTAATTCGTGCAGAAAAATCAACCCTCCAAAAAAAATCTACATTTCGTGCAGAAAAATTAAATAAACCCCCAAAAGAATCTGCATTTCTTTAACAGAATATGCAATTCGTGCAGAAAAATCAACTAACCCTCCCAAAAAACTCTGCATTTCGTGCAGAAAAATCTACATTTCATGTAATTTTGTACATATGCGGGATTTGAGGGAAAAATGCCATTAACTGCGGGAATTAGGAGAAAATCAAATTTGAGAAAAAAATTCGGATGGGGCTCCAGAACTTCCATTAACTCCATCTCATCCTTCCCGTCCTCAAGATGTTTCTCAATTCTACTCCCCAAGCATCCTCTACCACCTTCTCAAAGATATCCACTAAGATGGATTAACTCTTTCATCAAACCTAACTTGTTTCCGCCACTTCTTCTTTCAACTGAACATATGCACCAAATGCAGTTAAACGATTTAAATAATGTATCTAATGCATTATACGGATACACTTTTAAAAAAATTACACGCACCTTCTTAGACACCAAGTTCATTACATAGAATTTGACAATCGATTAAATTTGATACTCGATTAAAAAAATTGCATCTAATGCACCTTCTTAGACACCAAGTTCATTACATAGACTTTGACAATCGATTAAAAAAATTGCATCTAATGCACCTTCTTCGACACCAAGTTCATAAAAAATTACACCAAAAGCTGATCTAATGCATCTAATGCACCTTATTAGACACTATGCTTGTACACATGCTCCGCATGCATATTACTTCACTAAAAAGGCCATTAAACTACCCATTTAATCCATATAAAAGCTGATCAAATTACTACACATGCGTCTACAATCAATAAGTTCAAATTTTGCTTTAAGATTTGCTTTAAAACATTCACCGAGATCACAAACTTCTTTAACAAATGCACCAAATTTAGCTCAAACTACACCAAGTGCATTAAAATGCACCAACTGCATTACTATAGAACGTACCAAATGCACCGATTTCAAAACTTGCATCAACTGCATTGGTTACATCAACAAATTCACCAAATGCAGCTATTTTATAACATTCTAAATTTGCACTAAATGCATCTCTAACAATTTAATTAGCACCAAATGCACATTTGACTCCTCACATTGACAATCAACACAATCAATTAAACATGTAATTGCACCAAATGCAGCTCTTAATGCATTTCAGAATACTCCAACGGCATCTCACATAAAACCAATCATAAACCCGTAACCCATACTACTCACATACTCCATAACTCAAAGCCCAGATACCCGCCTCATTGCACAACATGCATAATATGAGTATAAAGTAATTGACATTCAAATTTGACTCGCAAATCATAATCCACATCGTGCAAATTGAGTATTGAGATTCAATTTTACACTAACCCCAATTCTCAAAAAAAAGTTAGGGTTCCCCAGAGAAGAATGGTTTAAACTAAATTAATCGTAGAAAATGCCAATGAAAATTTTAAAGAAGGAGTACAATAGTAACATGCACGAAATGCATAACCCCAAAAAAACACTACGCACCTCAATTTCGAAGGGAAACAGCCAACGCAAGATGAGGGTTTCCGCAAGACTCCGATTCTTCGCGATTGACGGAGAAGTTGCAGAATTCGGGGTCTCACGCTTCTATCGGCAAGATTAGAAGAAGGATTGGGGCGACAGATCGGTGGTTCGCGGAGGCCACAGATTCGCGGTGAAAGGAAAGCTCCGGTTGACAACAGTTTGATTTTCTTCTTCGTCGCCGGATTTGGGAATGAAAGGAAAATGGGTTTAATTCTACACATATGAATTCGAAACCTACTTCTATTATGCACTAGCGGGATTTTAGGGAAAATCCCTCAATTGAGGGATATAGGAGAGAGATAGAAGTTGGGTTGAATTTCTGCACCTTGTGAAACTCCATGCTCGAACCGCCCACACCTAAAATTAAGGGGAAATATGAGATAATTGGGTTGATTTACCGTGGAAATAAAATTGGGGTAATGCAGAAATTGAGGGCATATTGGTCAAGCCATTTTGAAATTTTGTAGTTAGGAGTACTAATATTAGTACCGTGTATCTCACAGTAAATACACTATAAGCTATGTACCTAATAGTTATCAACTCAAGTAAATTTAGTTTATTCAAAATTTCTTTTTTTCTTCAAAATACTGTTAGCTTAAAAAATTAAAGTTAAAATTTTATTTAGAAATAATTATATAATTATTATTAATTTAATTAATATATCGGTATACCGCAATATCGATATATTATCAGTATATCTCGAAATATCAATTTTTCAAAAATAGTTTATCGGTACCGTACCAAAAAAATTCGGTACGGTATGATACCGTACCGAATTTTTACGTATGCTGAAATTTTTGATAAATTCATTATTTTACGGTACGATAAGTGCGGTATACCGATATTTTAGTATTTTCGTCCATCCCTAGCTGAAACTAATCATGTATTTTTTTCATTTTATTTTATACATTATCAATTAAGTTTGAGTAATTATTAATAATTTATTATACTATAAATCAACTTTTTTTTAAGTACAGTATTATTGCAAAAAATCCCGCGTTAAGGTTTATGTTTTTTATTTTGGGCTGTTCCAAGTTATATTTCTTTTTTTGTCAAGTTGAGCCCACACAAAATAATTAATTATTCCATGTAGGATCCACACATAACACTAATACAATTACCAACTTCACATTAAATATTATTTCTCTCACCTCACTATACATTAAAATATTATATTTATTAATTTACGTGAAAAAAGTAAACGTAAACGTTAACGCGAGATGAAAAGAGTATAAATTTTGTAATATTTAAAATTATTTTAAATAAAAATAATTAAAAAAAGAAGTACATTTAATGTGACAATAGTGTCTAAGGTACTTAAATATGAAATGATGGATGAAGTGGATGAAATAAGAAATATAATACAAGCGATTAACTAATTATGAAGGGTCACAAACAATTTATAGAAGGGATAAAATGTTATAATATTTTTTATTAAAAAAAAAGTTTCGTAATTAAAGAAATGTGATATTCGTCTTATTGAATTATTTCACGAACAATTCACTTAAATATATATGATTATATTTTTAATAAAAAAAAAGGATACATGATAATGAAAATCGATACATGATATTGAAAAAGTGATAACTGTTTAATAATATTTTTTTATGATCAATTTGTGGGATGAATAAAAACTAATACTCCTAGCATTTATAATATAAAGTGATACCCGATTAAGGTGAAGTGATAACAGAACAATTTAACTATTTAATAATAATAATAATAATAATAGTAATAGTAATAATAATAATAATAATTGTTTTTATTTAAATTTATTAAAATGATCACTTTAAATTTAAGTTTCCAAATTAATGTGTTTAGAACCTCTATCTTGGAAGCAAACATTCCCGAATTTTCAAAATTATAATATACTTTAAATAATTAATTATCTTAAATAATACTTAATTTTTTTTTTCGATAAAGATAACTACTTTTAACTACTCAAAATTTGAAACGTAATAATTTTTAATAAAAAATTTAATATGAAATATATTCAATAAAATTAGGTTAAGACAAGTTTTCTTAATTAATTATTGAAACATTAAAATTTTATTGAATGAAAATTAAAAAGTAAAAATAAAAGAAATTTGAAACGAAAAAAAAAACATCATTATATATATATATTATAGATAATGAATGTATTTTGTATTATATTTCAATTATATAAAATTTTATTTAATAATATATAAATTTTGTAACAACTATCTAAAAAAATATAATATAATATAAAATTTATAAAAAATAAAGTATACATATTCCTTTTATAAATAAATAAAAAAACACAATACATGTATGATAATTAATTAATGAAATAAAGTAACAAAATATTATAATAAAGTGGTGGGCCCTTCTAACTCCTTTTAATCTGCAATTTGTGCGTCGATTTCAAACCTTCCCCTTTTGGTGCTGTCAACTTCTTGCTTCCTTCCTAGAAAGGTAGAATACAGATTTGCTAACAGTTCAATTAACCAGTGTTCTGTTTGCAATTGAATGTGTATCAGCTGTGATTGAATCAGTAAGCGCTGCAATATCCCTTCTTCTTGGAATAAGCGCTGCTAGTATAGTCTTTTTACGCTGGAACTTTTTCTAACTAGAAATTGAATAAGAGAAGAAAGCGTTTTATCCTCTCGGTATGATCTTTCCATCACCAATCACAGCTTTTTTCTTAACTACTCTTACATAAATGCACAGTTCGGACTCTCTTTCCATTTTTCGGTACTTACCCAAAGAGAAACCTGCTACCAATGTTGATGACAACTCTAACTTCTCCTTAGGCTGAGCAGCGGCTGCGAGTAGAGAAGAGAACACTTACTGAATAAAAAGAAATCTAATCAGATTGACCTCACCTGATGGCTTGGAAAAGACTTCTATTCTTACTTACGCCCACGAACCAATAGAAAGGATTTCAGTGCCCCTCTCTAGATAAGGTCATGTGTGAACTCAGATCAACTAAGAATTGGCCTAAAATTATCTCAATCTCAGAATCAACATAGATAACTTAATGACAATAACATATCTTTTGTAATATTGGGCACAACCAAAACATTAAGACAATAGAATTATTAATCGTGGATCCAATATATATGTGTAATTAATAATCGAGCACAATTATTACTAACAATAACACAATTTGAATTATATATGGGATTGAAGAATTCAATAAAATCACATTTAACATCATGTGAACAGATCATATCCCAATATCGAAATATTAAGTTGAAGCGGATACGTATACTGAATCAATTTGACAACCAAAGGAAAAATATTTTTAATAATTGCATCCAGAGTTTGAGATGAGATTAGGCTGAGAAGAGAGTAGAGATAATGATTAGAGAAAAGAAAATCCTAAAAGAGGTATAGAGTTTAAGTATAATATAATAGACTGATATCATAATAGAATGAAATAATGTGATTGGATTAAATAATAATTTCATTCAATAAATAACTACAACTGCAAAGGGCTATTTATAATTTTATATACATCTAAAAATCTAATTAAATCTTTTATTATAAGAGCTACCCTCTTCTAAGACGGTTTTTTTGTGAGACGGTCATGAGACTGGTCAACCCATTAATAAAGTATGCTTATTATATAGTTAAAGTATGTATATTTTTAGTTAAATTATGTCAATAATGAATCATATTATAATATCATAAAATCATACTTTAATTCATAATTCATTTTACTTTAGAAAACATACTTTAACAATAATTAAACATAATTTATTAATAAAATAAATATACTTTAACCGGTCTCACAATCTATCTCATAGAATTAAGTCTCACAAGATACTTTGTCTTATTATAATTTTAATTGAATAATATAGTTGACTGAATCCCCATAATTAAGTAAGAATATTATCTAGTTACATTTTTTTTTTAATTTCATGGAATAAATAAAAGTATTGCCTATGTGATATCAATCCGGATGCCCGTTATTCACATTCGTCTTTCAAGGCGTGTTTCACAAAGTAAAATGCTATATTCTAAAAATTTAAAGAATTATCATTTAAGATGGGTCATTCACTGTGGATACATAAAATAATACATAATTGTTATAAATTATATGACTCAAAGAACTAATACTCATAACTACACAATTATGATTGTGATACCATAAATACCTCTATGTGCACAATTTTGTTTTGCAAAATTTGGTTTGCACAATTTTGTTTTACACAAATTTATTTTATACAATTTATTTTTGCACATTTTGCTTTGAATTTTTTGTTGCGGTGGTTCGGCAGCCGGCCGACGGCGGTCCAGCGGCGGCCCGGCGAAGGTGTTACAGCCGGCGGCGGTGGTCCGGCAGTGGGTGGATGGATGAGGGGTTAAGAGTTTGTGGTTTAAAAGTGTGTGAGATTATAAGGTTATATTTGATATTTTACTTTAATATTTTGTATGTGAGAGTAATTATTTGAACTCATTGTATCTTATAGTAATTTAGGGTAAAAGTGTGTATCTATCCGTGGTTTTTCATATGTTTGACGGGTAAACTTACTATTAAAGTATACTATTTTTATATGATCAGTTGGTCTCCTCTGTCTCTGGGACACATCGTACCCCCATGGGAACACAAGAATTAATAGTATAAATTTTTGTGTTCTCATGGGGCATGGTGTGTCCTCAGGGCACACAAGTTTTTGTCTTGTTACATAGATAAATTATTTTTATTGATAGTTAAAGTATATTTTACTCAAGTATGATGAAAAATGAATTAGAGTGTGATCGTATTAGAGTGTTATAGTATAAGTCACTACAAATATACTCTAACTATCAATAAACATATTATATATATATATATATATATATATATATATATATATATATATATATATATATATATATATATATATATATATATATATATATATATTTAACTTTTAATAACGTATCGACACATTTCATGATTATTTTTAAATAACCTCAATAAAAATAAAATAAAATAATATAAAACCACTAAAATAATGTATCTTGGCAAATTCTTTTATAAGACGGTTATTATGTGAGACGGGTTCATCCGTTGTTAAAGTATGATTGTCATAAAGGTAAAGTATACTAATTCGTAATTAAAATGTAAATATATTTTAAAAGTATGATAAATAATGAATTAAAGTATGTTTTAAATATTATATAGTACAATTTACTATAAACATACCTAACATATAAATATACTTTACTATATAAGAGCAACTCCAAAAGTTTCTTCAAAATTTAGAAAGAATTTTTATGAAATAAAGAGGAATTTTAATTTAAAGAGTGATATTTTCAAAAGTCTTCCCGCACACTCTTTATATTTAATTTGTATTTTCTCAATTCTCAATATTAACTTATTACACATATTTTCTATTCATGTTCTTTATTTTTATTTTGATTATTAATGCATCAAAAATTGATTTGATTTTTCATCCTGTGTTATTTTCTTAAATAAGTGAAATAATAAATCATTTAATGCATTTTATATTTTAAATAACTTGATTTGACTTTCGAAATTACAAGAGTGAAACTTAATATGTAAAATTAAATAAAAGTTAAAATAAAGAGTTTGTTGGAGTGATATTTTGATTGATTATTCTTCAAAATATAACAATATTAGTTTAATTAGTCTCTTGAAACTACTCTAACAACTATACTTTAATAATGAGCCGATTCGTTTCACAATCCATCTCAATACATATATCCATCTCACAAAAGAGTATCTCATATATTTTTTTAACAGAAAAAAAATTATTAATAAAAATTGACATGAGGTATTGAGAAATACCCCTCAAAGTATCACAACCCTACAATAATAAAGAAAAGACACCGAAATAACAGCAATGCTTCCTTTCTTTAATTGGATGTGTATGAAGCATTGTGATTGATTGGATGTTTCTAACGTGATTTCGAATCTCTACGGAAGCTATATTTTATTTTATTTTTTTAATATTTTACTCTCCCTCCATCACATTAAAGATGAAATATTTTTTTTCACCGAAATTAAGGAGTATAATTATTTAATGGGTAGTGGGTTGAGAATATAATATTTTAATAATGTGTAGTGAGTAGGTGTATTAGTAGTGTGTGTGGGCTCCATGTGAATAGATTAATTGTTTTGGGTGGGTCTCATATGTTTAAAAAGGAAATATAACAACTTCTGTAGGACAACCCAAAAAGAAAAATATTACAACTTCTGTGAGACGGAGGAAGTTTATAATTGGTTAGGTTCTTTTAAAATACATAAATAAATATTCAAAATTTAATACTAAGTAGGAGTAAATAATTTGACTTTTTGGGTGTTAATTGTCCCTTAAGATATTGAGCTTATTAAAAAATCTAAATAGAAGATATAAGGAATAGGAGTCTCAAATGGTTAGGGTAAGCTTTCCTATGCATTCATTAACAAAAGTTAACTTTTATTTATTTAGTGATTTGTTTAGAATTTATATTGACAAGTCTGTTATACTGATGGTTTGGATGTGTGTGGTCTGGGAAAAGTATTAGGTGAAATTAGGGATGGGTAAACACGGCATACCGAAAATATCGATACTTTTCAATATGATGTTTTACATACTGATGCCGATACCGAGATATCAGTATACTGAATTTCGGTATACCTATATTTTGGTATCTTAAAATATATTACCGTTACCAAACCGTAATTCATATTGTACCGCGGTATATACCGCATCATACCAAGATGTGGAAACCGAAAATTCAATATACCATTTCCTACTGGGCGTCTCATACCAAAAATCAAATATTAAACTATAAAATTCATATAATTTTTTTAAAACAATTCATTGCAATCCTGTTTAACTCAGCAATATCACCATATTCATGGAGAACATCAAAATATACTCATCTAAACTATATAGAACATACATATACATATACATACAGATTTAAATAATTTTTTTTACAATTTAAATTCCAGAACTTACATCACACATGAATTTACCGGCTAATAGAGATGCGTTACAGGTTGGAGACTTGACGAAGACGACGATTCCTAATTTTTAGGGAGAGGACGAGAAGTACATTACAAGAAAAAATCCTAGAAAATATAAATCTAAAATTAAACCTACCCATAATCATGAAGCGATTAAGAAGAGGCGGAGAAATGAGAAGAATGGAGTTGTTCGAGGAGCGGCACAACTTGGACACGGCGAGAGAATGGATTCGCTGTGACCTGTGGGAGGCGACGAGGTGCATTCTGCGAAGAAGAGCAAAGGAAGACGAAGTGAGATTGATCGCAGGTAACATGAAAAAGTTTATAAAAGGCGATTTAAGAAGAGATTATAGCTTGGGATTTGACGTTTGGATGGACGGAGGAGTGAAGAACGGTTGTGGTGAGAATTGGGAATTTAAAGAACATTCTGTCTTTGTGTCTGTTAACAACAGAGAATTTCAAAAGTGAAGAAAATATTGTAAACTTCTATCTTGCATATCAGATTCGTACATGACATATTTAACATAGAGAAAATAAGATAACTTCTTCAAATAACTACTCCTAATAACTGCATAATACCATAACTACTACATATTATCTAAAACAACTAGATATCAGAATTACACTCCAACATATCCTCCCTTAATTCTGATTCTGCAGTAACTCCCATCATACTCCTTAATTTGATAAAAGCTTCATGCTTCAATGGTTTGGTCAGGATGTCTGACACTTGTTCTTCAGACTTGCAATATTCCAACTCTATCTCCTTCTTAGCAACTTGATCTCTCAAAAAATGATAGCGAGTGTCAATATGCTTGCTTCTTCCATGTGTCACAGGATTCTTTGCAAGATTGATTGCAGAAACATTATCAACAAAAATCTTCATTGGCTCCTTGTGCTGAAAACCCATCTCATTCATTAAATACCTCAACCAAATAGCTTGACAAGCAGTTGATGCAGCTGCTACATATTCTGCCTCACACGTTGAAAGTGCAACAATTGACTGCTTTTTCGATGACCAAGAACAAGTTGTATCCCCAAAGTTAAAACAATAACCTGAGGTGCTCTTTCGATCATCTAAATCTCCTCCCCAATCACTATCAGAATAACCCACCATAACTCCATGATTAGTTGAAGTATAAAAAAAACCATGATCATAAGTACCCTTTAGATAGCGTAAGATCCTTTTAACAACTTGCATATGGGATTGCCGAGGAGATTCCATGAACTTGCTAATTAAACCCACTCCATAAGAGATATCAGGCCTTGTGCATGTAAGATATCTCAAACTTCCAACAATCTGCTTATAATAAGTTGAATCAACCACAACCCCACTATCATTCTTTAATAATTTTGTCCCAACCTCAATTGGAGTTTTCACAGGATTGCACTCAAGCATTTGAAATTTTGTTAAAAGATCAACCACATACTTCTTTTGAGAGATAAAAATACCATCTTCCCTCTGACTCACTTCTATTCCAAGATAGTATGACATTAAACCAAGATCAGTCATTTCAAACTCATCCTTCATAGCTTTCTTAAATTCTGAAATCATCTTGGAATTACTACTTGAAAAAATCAGATCATCCACATAAATACACAGTAACAAAATATCACCAGAATTATTAATCTTGACATATAAAGAGTGCTCAGAGGGACATTTTTTAAAACCCGTTTTGATGAAGAAAGAATCAACTCGCTTGTTCCAGGCCCGTGGTGCTTGATGAAGACCATATAAGGCTTTCTTCAATCTATAAACTTTATCTTCCTTCCCATCTTTTACAAAACCTGGTGGTTGCTTGACAAAAACCTCATCTTCCAATAGACCATTCAAAAAGGCTGATTTAACGTCCATTTGGTGAATCCTCCAATGATTCTGGGTAGCTATGGCAATAAGCAACCTGATGGTATCAATCCGAGCAACGGGAGAGAATACCTCTTGGTAATCATAACCTGGCCGTTGTTCATATCCTTTTGCAACCAACCGTGCCTTGTACTTCTCAATATTGCCATCCGAATTTCTTTTTATTTTGAAAACCCACTTCACATCAATAAATTTATATCCTCGTGGAGCATCAACAAGCTCCCACGTATCATTTCTTTCTATGGCTTTTATCTCTTCCTCCATGGCATTCACCCACTTGGGATCATTTTTTGCTTGTTCAAAAGTTACAGGTTCACTCTCTGCAAACATAGCAAAATGCACAACATTCCCATCATCATCAATAGCATTGTCAGAAATTACCTCAAAATCATGCAACGGTTGCGGCAATCGGCGTTCTCTTGTTGGCCTTTGTGGTTCAAGAGGGGTAGATGAAGATGAAGATTCAGGAACATCAGATTTAGAAATCTCTTGAAGTTGAATTACTTTAGTTCGACATGGATCATCATCTATCTCTCCATCCCATTTTCAAACTCCATCTTCATCAAATTTCACATCTCTGCTTAAAATCACCTTCTTTGTGGTTGGATTATAGAGCTTGTAACCACCATTTTTGTAGCCAATAAAGATGGTTTTCACCCCACGATCATCAAGCTTTGTTCTTGTTTGTGCTGGAACATGAACATAAGCAATCGATCCAAACACCCTTAAGTGCTTTACATTTGGCTTATAACCTCTCCATGCTTCTGTGGGAGTAACTCCTAGAACACTTGTCGTAGGAGACCTGTTTAGCAAGTAAACAGAACATGATACAACTTCTGCCCAAAAAGAATTAGGCATGGCTTTAACCTTGAGCATACTTCTTGCCATATTCATTATCGTTCTATTCTTCCGTTCGGCAACTCCATTATGTTGTGGAGTATAAGGAAAAGTGGCTTCGTGCTTGATTCCATGTTCATCACAAAAATTAGCAAACTCCATGGACATATATTCTCCGCCACCATCACTTCGAAGCACCTTAATGAAACAATCACTTTCCTTCTCCACAAGAGCTTTAAATTTCTTAAAGCATTCAAACACATCAGATTTTCTTTGCAGGAAATAAATCCATATTTTTCTGCTGTAATCATCAATAAAAGTGAGAAAATACTGATTATTCCCAATTGATGGTGTGTTCATAGGGCCACATATGTCGGAGTGAATAAGATCCAATGGTTGTTTTGCACGCTAATTTTTCTTATCGAAAGGTAATCGACTTTGCTTTCCGAGAGTACATGCCTCACATAATTGATCTTGATGTTGAATATTTGGTAATTCTCTCACCAAATTTTCTTGGGCAAGCAACCTTAAACTTCAAAAGTTTAAGTGCCCAAAACGTAAATGCCACACCCAAGAATCATCCTTTATAATAGCACTTAAGCATGCATAGTTACCACTATGAATATCAACACGAAACATTCTATTCATAGTTAGAGGAGCCTTCAAAATAAGTGTACCTTCATGGTTATACATGAAAAATTCTTTGTTCATCATGTTCATTGTATAACCCTTTTCCAGAAGTTGGCCAATGCTAAGCAGATTGCTTTTCATGCCAGGTACATAGAAAACATCAGAGATGTAGTTATGATCTCCATTCTTTAATTTAATAAGAATATTTCCTTTTCCCATAACTGGAATTGCACTATCATCCGCAAACTTCACAGTGGATCTAATTGATTCATCAAGATCAGAAAATAACTCTTTCTTGCCACACATGTGATTCGTTCATCCAGTATCAAGAAACCAAGTGTGATAATCAGGTGCTTCATTGGGTGCTGTAACCATCAAAAGACTATGACCTCCGTCATCATCACCTTCATGAGTAAATTGGGCCTTCTGAGCATTCTCATCACATTCACTTGCATAATGTCCATATCTATGACAATTATAACATTCAACATTATTTTGTCATACCTTCCTCTACCACGCCCTCGACCACGACCTCGGCCTCGACCTCGAAAGTTCGAGTTGTTTTCCTGATGGTTATCAGATTTTTCTTCCCCATTATTTCGTTGAGAATTGTTCCAAAATCCACGACCTCGTCCTCTGTTGCTGTTGCGACCACCTCGTCCTCTACCTCGAGAATTCTATTGTTTAGAATTGTTGTCGCGTTCAAGTTTGGTAGAAACCTGACTTTGAAAGACCTGCTCAACCGGTCGTTCGATCTTCTTCTCATTCATACGTTGCTCATGTGCTTGCAATGTACCAGACAACTCATCTATTGTCATCCTTTCCAAATCATGTGACTCCTCTATTGCAACCACAATATGCTCAAATCTTGCGGTTAATGTTCGCAACACTTTCTCCACCTTTAAGTTCTCCGAAAATTCTTCCCCATTAGTTTTCATTTGGTTTGTTAAGGCAAGAACTCGACTTATATAATCTGACACAGTTTCAGAGGGCTCTATTTGTAAGAGTTCATATTGACGTCTTAAGGTTTGGAGTCTCACCTTCATTACTTTGTCCGCACCTTTGAAAGACATCATCAGAGTATCCCACGCTTGCTTTGAATTTGTTGCATCTGCAATCTTCTCAAACACCTCATCATTCACCCCTTGATGAATGAAATATAACGCCTTCTTGTCCTTCTTCTTCATGTCACGATGAGCGATCTTTTGTGCTTCAGTTGCTTCTTCTGTCAGTGAAGAAACTTCTACATCTACCACACCAAGTAATTCATGATAGTCTAAAAGTACTCTAATTTGAACACTCCATCGTTGATAATTTTTTCCAGTCAAGATGGAAATAGAAATCTGAGTTGTACCATTCATGTTCATGATTCGTGGCTCTGATACCACTGTTAACAACAGAGAATTTCAAAAGTGAAGAAAATATTGTAAACTTCTATCTTGCATATCAGATTCGTACATGACACATTTAACATAGAGAAAATAAGATAACTTCTTCAAATAACTACTCCTAATAATTGCATAATACCATAACTACTACATATTATCTAAAATAACTAGATATCAGAATTACACTCCAACATGCAAGCACAGCACGCCTAAACCTAATGAATAAGGTTTGGGTTTAGGTAAACATTAAATGGGCTTATAAGTTAAATGGGCTGGGCCCTCCTGAAAATATTATTTTAGGCTTAGTTACTTGGGCCTAAATAAAATTATAAATGTAAGAATAAAATAATATAATATATATAATTTTTTTTGGTATACCGAAATGCCGAAAGTTTAGATCGGTAGATATTGATACTGAATCGAAATTTTCGGTACGGCGACTATACCGTACCGAAAATTTTGGTATACCTAAATTTTGATATTTTTTTATATTTTTTGATACGACAAGCTCGGCATACCGAGTTTTCAGTATTTTTTCCCACCCCTAGGTGAAATGAAGAGTAGGGTATGAAGTTGGTTGAGGCCGGGGAAGGAAATGTATAGCTTTAATTTACTTGAGATATACAACTTGGTGGAAAGGTTGCCAGGAAGGTCAAAGTTTAGAAGATATATTGTTGACATGAGGCAGAATTGATTGTATTCCAATGACGTTTTTTATTCATTCTTGCACATGGAGTGTGAATCTTGGTTTCATATAGCTTAGTCCTTGTATTGTTGTTATTTCGGTGTCTTTTCTTTATTATTGTAGGGTTGTGATACTTTGAGGGGTATTTCTCAATACCTCATGTCAATTTTTATTAATAATTTTTTTTTTCTGTTAAAAAAAAAGAAGATATATGAGATACTCTCTTGTGAGATGATTATATGTATCTAGATGGATTGTGAAACGAATCGACTCATTATTAAAGTATAGTTGTTAGAGCAGTTTCAAGAGATTAATTAAATTAATATTGTTATGTTTTGAAGAATAATCAACCAAAATATCATTCTAGCAAACTCTTTATTTTAACTTTTATTTAATTTTACATATTAAGTTTCACTCTTGCAATTTCGAAAGTCAAATCAAGTTATTTAAAATAAAATGCGTTAAATGATTTATTATTTCACTTATTTAAGAAAATAACACGGGATGAAAAATCAAATCAATTTTTGATGCATTAATAATCAAAATAAAAATAAAGAACATGAATAGAAAATATGTTTAATAAGTTAATATTGAGAATTAAGAAAATAGAAATTAAATATAAGGAGTGTGCGGGAAGACTTTTGAAAATATCACTCTTTAAATTAAAATTCCTCTTTATTTCATAAAAATTCTTTCTAAATTTTGAAGAAACTTTTGGAGTTGCTCTTATATAGGTAAAGTATATTTATATGTTAGGTATGTTTATAGTAAATTGTACTATATAATATTTAAAAACATACTTTAATTCATTATTTATCATACTTTTAAAATATATATATATTTTAACTACAAAATAGTATACTTTACCTTTATGACAATCATACTTTAATAACGGATGAATCCGTCTCACATAATAACGTCTCATAAAAGAATTTGCCAAGATACATTATTTTAGTGGTTTTATATTATTTTATTTTTATTGAGGTTATTTAAAAATAATCATGAAATGTGTCGATACGTTATTAAAAGTGATATATATATATATATATATATATATATATATATATATATATATATATATATATATATATATATATATATATATATATATATATATATATATATAATATGTTTATTGATAATTAAAGTATATTTGTAGTGACTTATACTATAACACTCTAATACGATCACACTCTAATTCATTTTTATCATACTTGAATAAAACATACTTTAACTATCAATAAAAATAATTTATCTATATAACAAGGCAAAAACTTGTGTGCCATAAGGACACACCGTGCCCCATGAGAATACAAAAATTTATACTATTAATTCTTGTGTTCCATGGGGGTACGGTGTGTCCCTAGATACAGAGGAGACCAACTGATCATATAAAAAGTAGTATACTTTAATAGTAAGTTTACCCATCAAACATATAAAAAACCACGGATAGATACACACTTTTATCCTAAATTACTATAAGATACGATGAGTTCAAATAATTACTCTCACATACAAAATATTAAAGTAAAATACCAAATATAACCTTATAATCCCATATACTTTTAAACCCACTGCCGGACCATCGCCGGACCTCCGCTGCTGGCTGCAAGACCTTCGCCGGGCCGCCGCCGGACCGCCGTCGGCCAGCTGCCGATCCACCGCAACAAAAAATTCAAAGCAAAATGTGCAAAAACAAATTGTACAAAACAAATTTGTGTAAAATAAAATTGTGCAAACCAAATTTTGCAAAACAAAATTGTGCACATGGGGTATTTATGGTATCACAATCATAATTGTGTAGTTATGAGTATTAGTTCTTGAGTGAGGCTCCAGGGCGCACGGAGCACATTACGTGCGCCTTTGCAATTTCCGTGTCCCTTTGCAATTTAAACTCTTAGCAATACATAGTTTAAATAGAATATGAGTGAGGCTCTTGTGCACCCGGGCGCACGGAACACATTCCGTGCGCCTTTACAATTTTCATGCCCCTTTACAATTTAAACCCCTAGCAATACATAGGTTTAAATAGGATTGGAGGGGAGGGTTGTGTTCACATGGGGACACGGAGCATCTTTCCGTGTCCCCGGGCGCACAGGAGCTTTTGCCATAGAATATAGAAGGGGATGATTGTGTTCACATGGGGACACGGAGTATCCTTCCGTGTCCCCGGGGACGCATGAGCTTTTGCCTTAGTTCTTTGAGTCATGTAGTTTATAGCAATTATGTATTATTTTATATATCTCAATCCATTGAATAATTAATTTTTATATAAATCACGCTTTATGTAAGCTTTTCTTTCGCAAATTTTATAACGTCTCAATAAATCAGCAATTTATTACTTTGTGTAATTTATGGGAAAATCATGTTCAAAACCTCTCCTCCCAGATCCTCTTTCCCTCCAAAGTAAATACTATATCCGCTTCTCGACCACCGCCGTGGCGGCCGGCGCCACCGCCGGCGAGGCGTCGGACTCCTTCATTTCCTTGTGCACACGAGGACATCTCAAGGAAGCGCTCACCACCCACTTCTCGCTTCTTTTGTCGGAACCACCTCTCCTTTCACACCTTCTCAAAGCATGCGTCAACTACCGCTCTATTGTTTTTGTCCAACAGCTCCATTCCTTCATTCTGATCAACGGTTGGTGGAATATCAAGTTCGTCACCAACCACCTGATGAACGCTTACGCAAAATTTGGCCTTTTGAGTACTGCCGCCAAGGTGTTTGATCATTTGCCCGAGAGAAATGTCATGTCCCATAACATCCTGATCGGAGGATACATACAGAATGGCGAATTGGGTGTGGCTATTAAGGTTTTTAAGGGGATGGGTCGAAGGAACTCGGCCACGTGGAATGCGCTAATAGCAGGGATGATCAATTTTGAGTTTAATGAGGAAGGCTTAAATTCATTCGCAGAAATGCGTTCAGATGGGTTTTCACCTGATGTATACGCTGTCGGGAGTGTGTTGAGAGGATGTGCGGGATTGAAGGATTTGATCATGGGAAAACAGGTTCATGGTTATGTCATAAGATCAGGGTTGGAAGCTGATTTGGTTGTTGGGAATTCCACGGCACATATGTATATGAGGTGTGGTGGTTTGATCGAAGGTGAGAGAGTGATCGAGTCATTGCCAGTTCATAACATTGTTTCTTGCAATACACTTATTTCTGGGCGATTGCAGAATGGTTGTCCTTCAGGTGCATTGGACCATTACTACTTGATGAAGGTTGCCGAACTCAAACCTGATGATATCACGTTTGTGAGTGTAATCAGTTCGTGTTCTGAGTTCTCGACTCTGGGCCAAGGCCAACAGATTCATGCAGAGGCGTTAAAAGCTGGAGCAACATCCGTTGCTGCTGTTATAAGCTCACTAATTAGCATGTATTCTAAGTGCGGTTGCTTAGATGAAGCTGTGAAAGCTTTTGAGGAGAGAAGGGGAGCCAAGAGTGATCATGTTTTATGGAGTTCGATGATTGCTGCTTATGGATTTCATGGCAAAGGAGATGAGGCCATTGAACTATTTCATAAAATGGAGCTTGATGGACTGAAGGTAAATAAGGTGACTTTCTTAAGCCTGCTCTATTTGTGCAGTCACTGCGGATTGAAAGATAAGGGGCTCGAATTATTTGATCTGATGATCAAGAGATACAAAATAGAACCTGAAGTAAAACACTACACTTGTGTGGTTGATCTCCTTGGCAGAGCAGGTTGTTTGGAAGAAGCAGAAGATTTTATCCGATCCATGCATGTCAGGCCCGATGCCATTACATGGAAAACTTTGCTTTCGGCTTGCAAAGTTCATAAGAATGCAGACATGGCGAAGAGGATAGCTGAGGAGATTCTGAGAATTGACCCACATGATTCAGCTTCTTATGTCCTCCTTTCAAATATCCAAGCTGCAGCTAAACAATGGGGGGATGTTTCAGAGGTGAGGCGAAGAATGAGGGAAAGGACGGCTAAGAAAGAGCCGGGGATCAGCTGGTACGAACTTAGAAACCAGGTTCACCTCTTTACAACGGGCGATAGATCTCATCCACAATGGGAGGAGATTAATTTGTACTTGAAACAACTGATGGCTGAATTGAGGTTACACGGCTACGTAGCTGATATTAGTGTTTCTTTGCATGATATGGATATGGAGGAAAAGGAATATCACTTGGTTAACCACAGTGAAAAATCTGCTGTTGCTTTTGCTCTTATGAACACACCGGATAGTGTTTCGATCAGGATAATGAAGAATGTGCGCGTATGTGGTGATTGTCATACGGCCATCAAGTATATATCCGTCGTTAGGAAGCGAAAAATCATTTTACGGGACTCTAGTAGGTTCCATCATTTCGAAAATGGACGTTGTTCTTGTGGCAATTATTGGTGAAATTCAAATAAGCATCCCATTTGTTTTCATAAGATTGTATTCATTGAGAACACGCCTTTTATTAATGCATAAATTAATGTAAAATATGTCATTCTACCGTCTCATATAAGTATCATCTCACAAGATATTCTTTCCACTATTCATGTTATTTAAGGGGGTGAGAAAAGAACTACGAAAATAAGGTCATGCCGTCGCTGGGAGTGCTCTTTTGCACTCTTTTTCAGTCTTTGATTTTCTGTCCTTTCAAACAGAGAAATCATAATTCTCTGATCTTTTAAAAAGTTTCTCTTTGTTTTTTTTTACTTGTAACTAACTAGCAGTGAGCAATGTGCTTTTCAATTTTGTCATGTTAAGCTGTTTCAGTTATTGCATGATATTGATTAATTGTTCCTAATTCCAAGATTTATTCCAAAGAGTTGTTGTCAAAGACAAAGTTTCAGTTTTTCCATGTTATACGTCAATGTTTATGACCTTATATGTTAACGTCCAGATATTCATCATATTTCTTGTTGCCTAATGCCATTTAGCACCTACTGGCTACTCTGGACATTTACTGTCTATTTAATGTTTTTACAGGCTCATCAGGATATAATCAAAAGACTTGTTGACCTTATTGGAATTACTTCTATAATGGAGGTATGCTGATTAAACCCCCATCATCCACCTCCAAACATGGGTCACTTTTTTACAGGGTTCTCTTTAGATAATTTCTAATAGGTTTCTCTATGAACAGGTTTTAATTCGTCTAATTGGTGCTGATGAACATATTTATACCAGCTACGCAGACTCTATGCAGTGGTTGGAAGATATGAATGTCCTTGAAATGATTGTTGACAAGTTCAGTTCATCTGTAAGTTGCAGTAAGCATTAACTTTGCTTTTTGTTTCATTTTTTAGTGTGTTTATTTTGGGCCTTGACTCTTGGGGGTGTAGAGTTCATTCATCAGAATTTGCAGATCAAGAATTTATAATATACTGTCTGTGCAGCTTTATTGTTTTTTAAAACTAATTGTGTAAAAATTTGTGCTTGGAAATGATACTCTACCTTTATGACATCCAACTTCTACCACATCCTTTATAAGGAGATAAACAAAGTGCTTCCTTACGTTCTTGAAATTCCTTCTTTTTTGCAGGATTGGCCCGAAATACACACTAACGCAGCAGAAACACTATGTGCAATCAATATATATGCCCCACCAGGCTTAGCTTCGAAAATCTCCAGCCCAGGGTTTAATTCATCATTCCTTGTATTAATATCTTCCTTTGTACACTCTTCTCCTGAGTTCCCATTTCCTTATCTTGATTAAAATATGGTTTCTGTCAAAGTTTTATAGGACGGTTGTTTCGACATGCTTTGCAGGATTCAAGGCCAAAATCTGTTTTGGTTAACTTGTTATCCGTCTGTATATCGTTGCTAGATCCCAAGAGACTAACATCAGGATCATATTACATATACACTCGTCAAATGATTCATGCATTTACTGCAAGTCCAGAGACTGTTAAAGGCATGCTGGAAAACCTAGGTCAGTTCGATTTCATTGCTTATGAACCTAGTTCAGTAAGGCTATGAAGTGCACTGTGAATTTGACTAACTTAGAAGCGGATAATTTTATCCAATCAAAGTATTAGAATTTAGAAGAATATTCTCTCTGCCCTTAAAGTGGAAATGGTTGTGGTTTCATTTAATTAAACAATCACTCTTTTGCAATTAATATCATGAAGCTCATTCTTGAGATTTTAGATATCATAATTTCTAACTTGTTAATGGTCTCCAAATAAGATTCAAAAGCTGCTCAAGTTTTCCAAGTTTCTGCAATTTTTGGGACAAACTCAGCTTTATTTGCATTCATACATTTTTTCTATGTGGCTGGTCTATTTGATGGCAGAAGCATAAGTCTTTGAATTTGAATAAATATGTTTGCCTTATGGATTTCATAACTTGGATAACCAAAGCAATGCCCTCAGATGAAAATGGTAATGCATCCGACACAGTTAAGAAATTGCATTTTGGTTTTAACTTTACTGGTCATACTGCTCATCAAGAAATTAATGCCGAGGGAGTTGCAATAGCTTAATTTAGTTTTGGAAATGCTAATCACTCCAAAAATACATCATTGAGTTGGAGAGATCAAAATAGGAAAGAATTTGCACTTGAAAAGAATTATGGGAATTAATTCGTTTAGAAAGTGACCTTCTTTCTGCTAGATTAATTGAATGTATTTTTCTTTGTTAAAATTATGAACATGCAGATGCTTTTATTACAATTATAATATTAGTAGTATTCCAATCTTATCATAGATTTACATGAAGTTTATGTGATGGTTTCTTCAGCAGGTGATCTGTTAAGGCTTCTGAATATTTCATCCTAGGATCACGTTCTGTTAACGAAATATGGCAACTGCAACCCCCTCTGGGAAAACACCGCTTAAAGGTTTATCTTCTTTATGTTAGTAGCGTTTGGATTTTGTGGGTTGTGTTACTTGGTGTAATGAAATTTCTCTTTAGGCTCTTTTAGCACTTAATATTATTTTATTTGATTGTAATATTTATGGAAAACTCACTTTAGCATCCATCAAATGAAAATTAGTGCTGACGCAGTCAAGATTTTATTCATTTATGTATAACCTTGATTGATATTTTTATATCCTTACTGCGGCCGATTTTTGTAATGTTTAAGATTCTCTTTTAGTGTGACCACTGTGGTTACAAAATCTCATTGCGGACAACAATGGTCTTGCAGATTATAGAGTTCATCTCGGTCTTGGTGGCTGTAAGTAGTGAAGTTGCAGAAAAGGAGTTGATTCACCTGGGCGCTGTGAAACGTATTTTAGAGTTATTTTTGAGTATGCTGTTTACCTTAGATCAGTATCTCTATTTGAATTCTATTGTGAATTTCAGAAATTTGACTGCCCTCTTATTTAGGTATCCATATAATAATTTCTTACATTACCACGTTGAACAAATTGTAATCTCTTGCCTGGAGAGCAAGAACTCTCAGTTTGTTGAACATCTTCTTCATGATTGTAATCTCATTGGAAGGATTCTTGAAGCAGAAAAAAACTTTACATTGACTTTTAATATGGGAAAGGTAAAGCTGTCACTACAGATGTTACGATTATCTATATTTTTCTCATTGAGTATACTTCATTTTTTGGTTTCTTTGATTTTGTCTAATGACCTAAATTATGTATTTTGCAGCCAACTGCGCCCATGGAGGGAAAAATACCACCAAGGATAGGAAATATTGGTCACCTGACCCTTATTGCTAGTAAAATTGTTCAGTTGAGGAATAACAACAGTGAGATACAGAAATTTCTGCAGATTTCCTCATCTTTGTTTTAAATTATTATGCTGTTAGTTTTGGATTACTTTGTGCTATTACTATTATTTATATCCCAAGGGACTAATGACATACTCATTATTATGCGCTTATATTATAATTCATGGTGAAAATTTTGAAAAAAATTGCACTGTGTTGTTAAATATCCGATATATATTCTAATAAAGTTCTATGCTACTTTCTATTTTCAGGAAAATAGTGATTGGGTTGATTGGTATACAAATGTGCTACTTAAGCGCAATGCTGTGGAAAATGTCTTTCAGTGGGCATGCGGGTCAGTTTTTATTAATTTGGTTTCTCTATCTTTAATGCATGTCTCAAGAAAATAATAATGATAACCGGAGTAGGTTTTTTCTTTGTTTATCATGCAAGTCCAGAAATCAATTGAATTTAGAGGCTCTTGTATATTACTGTGACAAAATCAGAATTTTGAAAAATGTTTTAGCAGTTAATTTTTTTATTTTTTCATTCGATACTATGTTATTGTGGTAACTTCATAATGATGTCTGAAAGAGCGTAAAGTTTAGTTTGATAAAGGGAGATTCTTGCAGATTATATATATTAAAAGATCTGCAAGCAATAATTCATAAAGATCAATCTAGTACGTATATGGTTCGTATGCAAGTGAAATCATCACTTTTGAATTACTTGAGGCAGTATTATGTCAGAGTTTGTGGGGGATATTGTGAGATTCATCTGCTGTTCTGATCTCATTTTTATCTTATCTTAAATGAGTGGTTGGCTTCAGTATTTTGTCTTATTAAGGTAAATTTAAATTTACACGTTCAAACTCATTTGGTCGCACAATGTTTGTACTGATTTTGCAGAGGCCTACTGCACTACAGGATCGTAATAGAGATAGTAATGATGATGAATACCAAGATCGAGATTATGATGTTGCGGCATTGGCAAATAATTTGAGCCAGGCCTTCCGTTATGGAATATACAGTAATGATGATATTGCGGAGGTTTGATTTTGCAATTTCTGTAGTATTCTTCATTTGTGTCACAAGTTATATAGAGAAGGCTGAAGGAAAGTTACTTTTGCGTATATATTAATACTCGTGTTGCCTTTTCAGGCTCATGGTTCCTCTATAGAACATGATGATGAGGTATTCACATGACTACCAAAAATCATGACTTGATAATCTGTAGTGTTTCTTTGTCTTTCAGTAGATTAATAGTGGTGATGAATTATAAATGGCCCTCAGTTGGGTGTAAGACTGGAATTTCATTGGCATGAAATGGTCTATCCCTATTGTGCGAATCCAATGGAGAGGTTTTTTTTAACCTTTTTGCGAATCCTAGGATTTTTCTTTTCCTTCATTTTCTTAGTCATGATGATGGTCTTGGTGATTTAGTGTTGGGCTTACATGATGACATTATATGCATGAGGTAAAACTTGCGAAATATCAAAGCTAATTACACTTCCAAGTAGATTCTTTACTTCTATACAAATAGGACACAGATTTTATGCCATGAGCTATACCTTTAGAAGGGTTAAAGGCTGCTAATAGCCAAATACAGCCTACGCATTTTTGTTGTTTGAATGAAAAGAGTTTTCTGTATTTGTTACCTCATTATATGGATACTTGAATTATTAATTTGTGAAGGAAAATTCCTTATATCCTATAGTACTGCATTTGAAATTTGGAATGGCTACGTTTGCATATGTTCCATGTTACTGCACCATCATTTAATTATATATGCATTTGTTATCAATTTTATTTGAAGGTCTTAATTACGTCGAACTAAATCATGTATTCAAGTGATTTTCTATTGTACCTTGTTCAGGATGTTTACTTTGATGATGAATCTGCTGAAGTAGTCATTTCATCCCTTTGACTAGGAGAAAACCAGGAAAGGTTGGTATATGAATTTCGTGTGCTGGTGTATAGATTTTTAAAAATTTAATATTGAATCTGTTGTTAATACTTATATTATTTTAGAAGCTCTTTTTAAATTGGCTCTTGAATGTGTTGCGACGGCAGATATCCTCCATTTGCTGCTTGTGTTTATACCTTGACTTTTTATATTGTCGTAGTGGTTCTCTTTTTACAAACTCCAATTGGTTTGCATTTGAGGACGACAGAACAGTTGATGATCATTCAATCGAGTCAATTACATCCACTGATCCTCAGCCCACAACGCTGTGGGGCATGAAGGTGTTGAACGAGCTGAAAATGTCATTGATGACGATGATGAAGATCTGGAGGATACCGCTGCTTCTGAACCTCCTGAACCAAAGCCAACTTCCGATGTCAGTACCCAGCGAATTACAAGAGGGTCTGAGAGAAAGTGAAACACGTCAGATCCAGCCCAACTCCCAGCTCAGCCAAATGGTGTGGTAGAGGTGAAACCAGAATGTCAACTAGACACTGAACCTAATAAAATGGATGTTTCTCCATCCGACGATAATCCAAACTCAATAGACTCTGCTTTGCCAGAACAAAAGGGAAGTATTTGGAGAGTTCTCATTGCTATTAGAAATGACATTGAGAGTGAATCAGAAGGGGACGATGGAGTGATTGGAGCTATGGAGAAGTGTTGTGAGAATGGGGTGTTCAAAGCCAGTCGCATGTATGCTCATTTGAGAAGTAGATATGTAGCGGACTCGAGTTTTGTCTACAAACAGGTATGGCACAAGTGGATAGTGAGGAAATACAGTTTCAGACTTTGGCTGGTGCATAGAGACCGAGTTGCTACAAAGGATAGGGTGTGGTGCACGGAAGAAGACAAACAATGTGCTTTTTGCTTTGATCAGGAGACCACATCGCACCTCTTCTTCCATTGCCCTTGCACCACACATATATGGGATCAGGTCAGAGGATGGATGGGATGGCGAAGACGAAGGCTAACATCAGTCACAGATGCCTTCAGGAAGATACACCAGGATACGAGGACCAACAAAAAGGCAAGAAGACTCCTTTTCATCACCTTTGCTACCACGATCTACCACATATGGATGGAAAGGAATGCTCTTCAGCATGGCACAAGGATGATGTCTCCGAATTCAGATAGCATCTTTGTATATGAATTCATAATGTATTTTATTATTCACCTCAAGCATCTTGCTTGAGTAGGTTGGATAGGAAGGTTAGTCTTTGTATTCGCATCGTACGTTAGTACTCGATGCAACCGTTTCCAGTGAAATAACATTTACCAATTTCACAAAGGGAAGTATTTGGAGGACATACAGGCCGAAATAGAAGAGAGCTGCCAGAGAATTAATAAGGAGTTTGGATATGAAGCTATTGTTTTAATTCACCGTCCTGTATCAATCAGTGAAAGAATGGCATATTACAGCATTGCTGAATACAGCAGTGAGGGATGGTATGAATATATTATCTGTAGACAAGGTTTATCTGGTGTAGGAACAGAATCACATTTGAGTGGACCAAAGAAGAGCATGCTTGTGGTGTGTGAGTTCATTGGGTGCTCTCCTTCCCTAAGTGGTGCAATTCGTGTCAGAGTCGACAACAGAGGCTTTGAATGAGGCTATATCAATGTCTGACACAGAGAAGGAGCTGCACTACCGCTATGTTAGCACCCATGATGTTGCTTTTTGGTCCACAAGCTTTTTACAAGATCAAATGGAAACAACTTGTGCTCATCATTTTCGGAAAAGGTGATGGGGAATAGGTCTTGGCTTTGGGTTTCGGCAAATTTTAGGAAACTTTCCATAGATGAGATTCTCAGTGCTTACTGCATGGCGAAAAGCAGGGCTACACTCACCACTTCAAAAAACTTTCCATACACTCGCCTCTTTTGAACTTCCAAGGGAAAAAAAAAACCATAGTTCACAGGATCATTTTGAGTCACTCCAACACACAAATCTAGTATAATGGCGAACAAATGTAGTTCAAAGATCATATAGTATGTATTTTAACAGATCAATATAGTCTTTTTTTTTTGAAATCGTGGAAAAATTAACCAACGAAGACTGAACGAAATAGCAATTTTCAACCACCACTGATCGATAGAAAGGATACTAGTCGACTAGTAGTGGTCGAAATATTATAAAATTTTCGACCGTCAAATAGAGTATAAATTTTCAACAACTGTTGGTCAACAGTAATATATATATATATATATATATATATATATATATATATATATATATATATATATATTTAACCAGTGCTGGAAGAAATGTTGGATAATTTTCGTCCATCAGTGGTCGAAAATAAGTCTTGCTGTCGACCACCATACCCGTCGAAAATTTTGGGTGTGGTCCAGCACCCGTCAACCAGAAGGGAAAACAATCAACCACTAGTGGTCAATCAGAAATCAGTTTTTCAACAGACCAAGGTTGATTTTTGCAGCCCGATTTCATCATTTTGCAATTTGAAAAACAACTTACAAACAAAATTAAAATGCATATATATCATCCTAACACTACAATCATCAATTAAAGCAACACCCATGAAGTATTTCACCCAATCCTACGTAAAATTACACTAAAACACAAAATCTACACAATATCAACAAACTTTAGAAATTCTCAAGTACAAAAATTGCGAGCCGGGGTCATCTTATTTTCTTCTTCTTTCTCTTTTTCCTTCTTCTCTCTTGTTCGATCGATAGTATGCCGTTTGAAAATTGAAGTGGATATATGGTGATTGTTATGAAGTTGAGGTGAGAGTATCGTGAGTAATGTGTGTTGGTGTATAAAGTAAATGAGTGTTGAGTTAACTTAAGGTTAAAAGGTATAATTATAAAAGTGGGGTGGGTGTATATATAATTTTTGACAAGTGTATTACGTAATGGGCGGCCGTGTTTAAAAAAAAAAAAATGTGTAGATAGGTGAGGCCATAAAATTATTCATTCGATGCGAATAAATTTGGTCAGGCCCACAACATCAATTATACCTTATCCATGTAGCCCAATATTATGAGCCCAGCCCCCAGCGTTGTTGGGCCTGAAAGACCAGTAAGCAGCATCACTTTCTTGTCAGTGAACAAGTCCCACCTGTTCTGATGTCTGCAATTTCCGTACATGCAGAAAGAAAAGCACACACACCTCTCTCTCTCTCTTTCTCTCTCTCTTCTCAATCTCTTTTCGCTTCCGCCGGAAACTGATCGGAGTCACCATGAAAGCCAATCAATCGAAACTCAAAACCACCGCTCGTAGTCCACCGTTTTCGTGTGGATTCTTCCGTCAGTGCACTCAAACTGTTCTCAGTCCCACCAGCTCCACTCCGCCACCTCTCCCTCAGGCGCCGCCGCCTCCTCTCCCTCCTCCACCGCCGCAGCACCGCCCACCACCGTCACAGCCGGAGTCGTCTTCCTCTTCTTCGTCAAATACCTCCCAGAGTTTCACGCAGTGGCGGTTCCCCTCTCCAATTCGCCTATTTCCCACCAATCGTACTCCTACCCTAAACCCGAAGAATCAGAACCCGTACCCGCGAAAATGGATGGTGCACCCGTCGCAGCGCCGCTCACCAATGCCGGCTTGGAGGAACTCTTCCACGTCGCGGAGCTCCAATTCAGCTCCGGATCGGATGCGGGTCGCGTCGGGGCGGTCCCTCGTCCCGAATCCACATTCTGCGGTGAACGGTTGTATGTGCCCGACGGCGGTGGTCGGCGGCGTGGTGGCGTGTTTGAGGGATGGGGTGGCGCGGAAGTCCGCGAGCAAGGTTTTGTTAGCCCTCTGTTTGGTGGAGGAGAATCGCCGCGTGGCGGTGGAGGCGGGATCGGTATCGGTGGTGGTGGAGACGCTAGCAGATGCGGAGAGTGCGGTGGCGGAGAGGTGGTTGGCGGCGTTGGAGCTTTTGTGCACGACGGCGGAGGGGGCGGCGGAGGTGAGGGCCCATGCTCTAGCTGTGCCGATGATGGTGCAAGTGATGGGAAGAATGGAGGGGCGGGGAAAAGAGCATGCGATAAGCGTGTTAGCGGTGATCTACGGCGGATTAGAGGATGGGTTAGCGGTGGCGCCGGCAGAGGAGGTGGCGCGTGCGGTGATGTTGGCTTTGCAGGGGGAGTGTAGTGCTCGAGCGAGAAGGAAAGGGGCCCAGTTACTGAAGATTCTGCAAGGTAATGGACGGGTGGAAATGACTGACGAAGAGAGATAAACGGCTGTGATTTGTCTGATTCTTGTATGATGAAATAATGACCGTCTCTAGCTAAATATATTTTTAATTATATATTTTGTCCATTTTGAAATATTATCTGGAATATATATTATTATTTCATAACTAATTTAACACTTCTCGTTTACGAACCTATGCAAAATAATCTCTTTTCCTCCTTCCATAAGAGATCATTTAATTTTTAACATGAATAAAAGAGTGCTATAATGTGTAATGAAAAATTGTATTAATTACATGTGAAAACTCCTTCTTTGAAAAGAAGAAATTAGTACATTTACTTTGTAAGGTGAACAAAATTATTCTGAGAACATTTCTTTTTAGCAAAAACTTGTGTAACGTAAATATATAAGAAGTGATAACTTTTATAATAAAAAGTGGTAATATTAATGAAATAAATAAGAAGTGATAATTTCTATAATAAAAAATGATAATTAATTAATGAAAAATTATAATATTATTTTATAAATAATTTATAATATAAACGAAAAGTGAAAATATTTTATAACGAGAGTGATAACATTTTATAGTAATAATAATAACTATTTTAAAAGGTATAAAATTATCATGTGAGACGATCTATGCAAGAAATACCCTTTCTTTTTTATTTCCATGTTTACGGTATGGTGCAGAATAAAATCCCATGTTTACAGTATGGTGCAAAAGAATATAAAACAGAGGGATTATATATGATTACAGATATTATATATAAATTTAATACTCCATATGAAGAGATCTTTTATGGGCAAATATAAAATATTCTTTATTATACTCCCTCCGTCCCATAAAACTTTTCATATTTTCTTCATTTGTTTGTCCCACAAAATTTTTCACACCCCAAAAAAGGAAACATCACTTTATCTAACAACCTCAAAAGTTAATTTAATTTTAAATTTGTCACTCCTTTTTCACACACATTTCATTACTTTATATTTTTTTATTATCTAAAAATACCACAATACCCTCCAAAGTCAATAAAGTTGGTCAAAAAATGCACATTTTCTTAAACAACGTGGAACAGTAAATGTAAAAAGTATTATGGGACGGAGGGAGTATTTATTTACACATTGCTATTTATGAAGCATATTCATATGTAGTGGGGTTCACCCTGTTCCATATCATGCTTTTACTAAATAATAATAATTTTATTTTTGAATTGCAATAATTATCATAATTTTTTGCATTATTTAATTCCAAGATATATAATATATTTAATTTTAAAAAATATATTATTTTTTATTTAAAAGTACTCTCTCCGTCCCACGGCAATGGTCTCTTTTTCCATTTTGGCCGTCCCATCCAAAGGGTCCTCTTTTCTTTTTTATACATATAGGACCCACACATTCCCTCTAATACAATTAAAACATATGGCTCATACTCCCACTAATACAACTACCCACTATACATTAAATAATAATACTCTTTAATCCGCGTGTCAAAAAACAAAAACTACCCTTGATTGCCGTGGGGTGGAGGGAGTATATATTATCACATTTTCAATACACTTTCCATCTTTTCTTTTAATTTATAAATATAAAATGAAAAAAGTATTGAGATGGGGTGCAATTCTAGTAAAATATTCAAGTTCATACATTGAAGTAGTGACCAAAAAACATTCTTCTATCCACATTAAAATTTTAATTTTTTTTTATCAAGTGCATAATAACATATCTATAATATGACAGACAATTCCTTTTTTTCAAGATCATTAATATTAAATAGAAAATGCAAAATCCATGAAACAGCCCGAGTTTTTATAGGCATGTTTAAAGATACTGAGAATTACAGTATATAGGTAAATAACAACTGCTTTGGAGTGTACATTTATAAACTCAAATACCAGATAAAAGTATGGGAATACACAAAAGGTTGGAAAAATGCCACTCTATTTTCTTGAAATCTGCCTCCTGGATGCATCTCTCGCCTTCTTCCGGCCATCAACGGAAAACACATCTTTTGCAAAACCTGATGCAAAATCATCAGACAATCCAGCATCACATGTTTGCAACAACAGGATTCATCCTAATGAGTATGCAAACATGTAATGTCGGATTGTCTATTGATAGCTGAAAAACAAAACTGCTTGGAACGTGCATGCTTTAGTGTTTCGTTGGCATGGATGCTTTTAACCTACAAAAAGCATCTTTACAAATACAAAGGTGGCCAAGACAAACATCAAAGTTACTAGAAATGAACATGTACCTCGTCCATTCTTCCTCTTGGAGCTTTAGTTTATGAAATAAACAGTGGGTTGATGAATAGATTATTATCTTTTCATTTCCATTTAGCCATGAGTGGCTATTGCTTGGATTGTAGGGGCATACCAAGGTAGCTACTCGGACCTATTTTTAATGAAGAGTCGAGTACAACTCCGTGTCCCATTAAAATTAGTAACTGCATGACTGGATCTGTGTTACTTGAAAAAACTGCATCTAATCATCAAGCTGATTTGGCGCCTAACCCCGTGCTCCCATCTTGAGTGCACATTCATCACTAAAGATTTTTCCCATGTTTCTCTAATCAACATCTAGATCAGATCAAAATTCGCATTTTTCCTCCATGGAGCTTCAGTAACTCTTCGAGGGAATTTCAAAATACCTTTAGGCTGTGTTTGAATTGAAGGATTTGAGGAAGGATTTATAAATCCCTCCCTCAAATCCATCCATTATGTTTGGATGCCACTTGAAATCAACTAATTTATAAATTTAAGATTTTAAATTAATGAATTTCAAATCATGAATTTGATTTTGAATTTTTTTAGTTGTTTTTTTAATGGATTTCATATCCTTACTCAAACCGTGTCATTTGAAATCCTTCCGCTATTGTGTAATTGATTATATTAATATATTAAAATAGTATAAAATTTTAATAAGTTAATTAATTACATATATATATATATATATATATATATACCCCACCCAATCCTCCAACCAAAAAAAAAAATTTTTTTATAAAATTTTAGATTTTTAATATTTGAATAATAAAAATATTATCACCCTGTCATACCCTACCCACCCACCACCCACCCAAATTTTTTTTTAATTTTAAATTTGAATATTTAAATAATAAAAATATTAACACTCAACCTACCCTTACCCACCCCCTGCAACCCCCACCTCAAAAAAAAAAATTTTATAAAATTTTAGATTTTTATATTTAAATAATAAAATTATTACAACCCAACTCAACCAACCCACCCTAACCCCTCCCCACCCACACCCCACCCCTCCCAAAAAAATTTTTTTTAAATAAAATTAGATTTTAATGAAAAAGTATTATGATTTGAATGTTTTTCCATTTATTTAAATGATTGAAATTTGTGAGTTCATAGTTTTACCAAAAGAAAAATACTTTTCTTTTTTTTGGTGACAAATGCTTTAATACAATACTTACGGCAGAAGATATGGAGAGCACACTTGAGGAGCCACCAAATGCATCATTAAGAAATGATAATATCATATTGAAATATACTATATACTAAAGGAGGGTTTTGGATTTATTATGTGGCATCATGTGAGTAATTTAGGTGATGTGTCATTTTTATAGATTTTTTAATTTTTTTTAATAATAAATTTGCTTAGGAAGGAAGATAATGTAGTTACTTTATTTTAAATAACCAATCAAAATATTTCATTTTTCTTTATCTTATTTAAAAATTTACCTAAAACTTTAAGTGTTTTAAATTTTTTATTTTTAAATAGAATTTATATAAAATTATATCAAATTAATTGTCTTTTCATGATCTTTAATTTGACATCCATATTACTAATAATATATGATTGGAGAAATAGATTTTTAAATTTAATAACAATTTTTATATTGTAAAATATTCTTTAATAAAATATATTAATAAATAAAATATTTTTAGAAGAGTAAGAAATTATTTAATAGATTTAATCTATTTATCCTTAGAATTTTAAGTTTAATAAATTTAGTTTATTATAGAATTCTAAATGAGGAATTTCATGAAAAAATAAATCTTAGTTTAATATTAATTAATTTTCATAATTTTTTTATTGTTAATTATTTAATTTATATTTATTTTATTATTTTTAATAATTAATTTTAATTATACAATAATTTATAATTGTTATATACATTTATTGATTTTATTTATTAAATGATAATAGTTAGGGATGATAATGAAATGGGCATTTTAAGTATCTATTCTATCCAAATCTTAATAGGGCACGTATGGGTAATTGTAAACGGTTTTGAGACGGATACAAATAGTTGTGAAAATCACATTAGGGTTTGGAACGAGTACGGATAATACCGCAATACCCTCGGGTACTATAAAAAAAGATATTAAACCAATGATTGTGCTATTTTATGAACAACTTATGGTATAAATGACAGTGATAACAATTTATATCGAAATTAATAATATTTTATGGCGAAAGTGATAAGTATTATAAAAAGTGTAAAATGATTTCACGTGAAGCGGTTTCATGCCAGACCTATCATATTACATATTAATGAATAAAAGAATTTATAAAGTTTGTTAATAATTTTTTTCCAGATTTTTACTTAATTTTTTAATAAATTACTGAATATAAAAAAATATATACAAATGTATATACCCTAAACTCTAAAACCCTAAACCCTAAATTTAGGGTTTATGGTTTTAGAGTTTAGGGTTTAGGGTTCTTAATAAATATTAAGAAATACATATATACATTAGTATTGAATAAAATTAATATAGATGGGTGTACGCGTGTATTCGAATGCATGAGATAATTCATTATTATTTTAAATATTCGTTTTGTCATTTTGATCTTTCCCATTACAAAGTACTATTAATTTCTTTTTATATAAATGAGATATATATACAAAATTATATTAAAGATATGGGTGCACAACATGTCCCGAGAACACACAAATTTTTGCCTTATTATAATCCTTATTCTACCAATAAAGTTAGATATTTTTATTAAGGTTAGGTCTTGCGTGAGACCATCTCAAATGAGGTCATTTTTCACTTTTTAAAATAGTTATCATTCTCGCTATAAAACATTATCACTTTGGCTATAAAATGTTATCACTTTTTATTTATACTATAAACTGTTCATGAAATAGTATTATCACATTTTATTAGTTTACTATCACTTTCCTATATAAAAGTTATCAATTTCTCACCGTTTCACATAAGTCCTTATGTGAGACGGTCTCACGCAAGTCTTTGTCTTTTATTAATATAAATTATAACTTTTAATATTTTTCAATTTCATTAATATGTTTTAAAAATAATAATTTAATAATCCCGCGTAACGTGTTACGCGGGTTTCGTACTAGTAATACATAAAAGAAAAACTAAAGTTGCATTCTTTGGTAGATATAATGGAAGAAGAGCCGAATTCAACTTGTGAAAATTTTAGAATAATATTTGTTTGGCATTCTGATTAGGTTTACAGTTGAGGTACATTGTTTTGCTTTTCAATTTCATTCAGGTGCTAATGCACGTTGCAACTTTACCTAAATTTTCTCAAAAGAAAAGAAAGGTTAATCTTGTTGAAGGTGAGAGTGGACATTTGGAAAAAAGAAAGTAAAGCTCCCAATACAAATAGAAAGACAACGGAGAATGACAAGAAGGAAAAAGTACATAAATAATTAATCATTAACATATTAATTAATTAATTAATTATGGTACATATCCATCTTAAAAGTTTAATTGTGGTACTATTTCCCTCTTGTCATTCTCTGCCGTCTTTAATTCGTATAGAAAGTTTTTTTTCTCTCTCAAAATTCCTCTCTCAACTTCAACAAGATTAATATTTCTTTTCCTTTGAGGAATTTTAGATAACGTTGCAACATCTGTATGAGCATCTGAATGAAATTGAAGTGCAACGCAAGCTTCTTCCACTGCAAATCTAATTGGAGTAACAAGCAAATATAGTTTTAAATTATTCACCTGTTGAATTTTACTTTTCTTCTATTATATCCACCATATAGCGCAACTTTCATTTTCTTTTATGCATTAATTCAATACGAGCATTATCATTTTCTAATGAGACATTTAGAGCTCTTCAAGTCTACTATCGGTACCTCCAACAAACAATAAGTACTAGGTAGGAAAGACCTGAAACCAGAAAAAGTACAAATATTTCTTTATAAAACCTTTCAAACTTACAATGTTCAATTACTCAAATAGCTATGCTAAAAAGGAAAATCCACAGTACGAAAAATGAGATTGGTGCAATTTGGGATAGCAAGATTTTTGTAATACATTAAAAATTATGAACATTAATTACTATATATGAATTAAATAGTTCTTTATGTGAAAGTATGCTTTTGCCAACGAATATGAGTTGAATAGATTATGAGTTCCAAGCAATGACTACAAGTTTGAACGAAGGAAACATTTCAGCAGATTCAGAAAGGAACCACCAGCGGGAGTACCTGAGCCACAGTTTCATGGTCTATAAAACTCTATATGAGCTATCAATGTGATTATAACCGTACACACTGGCTGCAAAGTCCACTCCAAGCATTTTTCGAGATATTTATCCAAAATTCACGTCTGCATAGAGAGAATAAAAATAAAATCCATGAAACAATAACTATTATCAGTATATCGGAATAAAAAATATTATGTGAAGTCAGAAATATTACGAGATGCATACACCCGAGCACATTTATACACCCAAACAATCCATTCACGTATGTTATGCTCAGTGAAAGGTTAAATGTGTCACAACAAAGAATATCACATTGCATCGAAGAAATGGCAGGTCAATGAATTGGGACCAGTCTTGAATCGGTTATTTTTTCACTTGGCAAGCATTCATTTTCATATATTGACAAACTGACATTAATGTTCTTATCGTTTCAAAGCAACATGATATAGTTGAAACTAAGATTGACCCATGACAGAAAATAAATAGAAATATGCTGAACATAATACTAGCATTCAAAAAATATATATATCAAATCATTGTAGACTCGTAGTCAACATATACATAATACAAATCATTGTACATCACAAAACTTTAGACCAAGTCTAAATTATAATTCGGCAGTTTTATTAGAAAGAACAAGATGGCTAGAAAAGTGTAGTCAACTAAGAATATAACGATTAGAGAAAGTTGGCCATCCAAAAAAGGTACATTACTTTCAAGCAAAGACTAAAATTGTTCAAAAACAGCTACACAAACATACAAATCCGTGGGAGGAGCTAATCACATTTAACATTCTGTCAATAAAAATATAGATAAGCAAATAAACAACGTGATTACTAATCAAACTACCGTGCATTTAATTTTTATGCACATTCAGTAAATATGTCATTTTACAATAAAATATGCATGGCAACATTGATTACCTTAAAAACAAATTTTGATGGAAATTCATGGCTAAAAACAGAACTTGACTAAGGGGCAAAGGATACTAACGACATGAGAAGAAGACCTCACATGATCAATTTCTCTTTAACCAATGCAAGGAGTGGTCTTAATATTGAAAGCCGTAAAACTGGAATTAACAAAGGTTTCTTAAAATTCTCGCAAGCGAATAATCGTCAGTTGGACATAGGCAGTTAGGAGGAGAGACAACTAAAGCTTTTAAGTTCATTTAATCCAAACCAGTCGGAGAAAGTGACGCCAGCATCAGCAGAAAGAATTACTAAAGGGGTTTATTTTATGCGTCCTCCATGGAGAAAAAACACGCTTCTTCACCTAGACAATCATCAAAGATAAAGGGGAAGACCATTGATGATGGATGTGCAGTCAAAGAGAGGAGAATTGGGTTGAGCGCTAAATCAGTAGGCTCTTCAGATTCCGCCTATTCGAATAACACAATTCCAGCTTTGCAGTTACGGAACATGGAATTGTACCCAGCTCTTCATTCAACGTAGGCCCGAGTAGCTTACTTGGTACGTCTACTCTCTCGGTAAGCACCAATCACAGCTATATGGAAATGAAACGCCTAACAATATATTTTTCAATCCACCATTCATTTCAAAAAGTAGCCACCAAGAACTTCCTCACCGTGCTCGATGGTAATAATTATTCTGGTGAAAGTTCGAAGAGGAAGAGTACACAAGGTATATGTTCACATCAAGTAGGTTGATGTTCGTTGTTTGCCTCATTTCCCTACATGTATCTGTAAATGATGTTTTTTGGTAGGTCAAAAGCCTCCACGTCAACGAAACACTGAAGCCTGCGTCTTAGGAGACCCAAGTAATCTTGCTCTTCAACCATCAACAGAAAATCTGGCATCACAAGTTTGCACTCTCAACAGGAATGTTCTGATTTCAGAAATATGTATGAAATAATGAGTAAAATATAAGGAGATAAGATTGACATTCATTCTCTGCGCTGATTATAGATATTAGTACCGAATTCATCTCAATGCTCAATAAGAAGCTAGTCAAAACATGAACATTTACTATCAGAAATTCAATAAAGCCCACCACCAAACCATCACCACTTACACACATACGAAAAAGGGTAATTTGAATTACATAGAAACCCCATATATTTTCAGCACTTATTATCTCAAAAGGAAAAATTACAGTTTTAAATTCTTGAACCCATTTTCTTGAAACCATTTTACATTTACCGTTGAAACACAGAAATATTCTTAAACAATTCAATAAAATCGTATAATAAATTTTAAAAACAAATAACAATAAGAAATTATAAACTCGCCATTAATAAGTTGCTAGTTTCTTAAGAAATGTAAAGTCAAACATTTGGTATTGAATTTAGAGCATTGTATTAAAGACAGTTCTAAAAAGCCGTGTGCCAGCTACTTGATAGAGTTTTAAAATAACACACACATAAAAGGAGAACATGTTTTAGTTCTTTACTTGCATCCCATCATTTCCTTCGTCATAATATGTTAACCAAAAAATAGGCAAAAAAAATTACCCGCATGAGTACTTATTATTCAACAAGTGGTTTAGTAGGACATTATTGTTAATGAGCATTTTTTATAGTATAAACAGCATTCAAAGAGAGAGAAAATTTAAGACTGTTTAGCATCACTCTGAAACTGGTCAGCATATTCATTGGAAAACTATGACCGGGGTCAGAAAGCACATTTTAAACTATTTTCACACCCTTATCTATAGACCATTCATAAAGAGAGAAAATTAGGTAAGGCAGTTACCTAAAGGTTGATAGTCATACGGCCGACCTGCCACTACCTGGAAGACTAAGAAATCACTTGCCACTCCGCAGGGCACTGCTTCTAGTTCACAGATAACTATCCCACTCTCACCTTGTCAATCCCCTCTTTGCCTGCTGATCCGTACCTCTGATAATTTCTCTCTATTTTGTTCAATATCATTCCTGTAAACCCAATTTCAGAACAAAAACCACAATGTTCATACTCATATTCAATATGACACACAATATCAAGAAATTACGAATTTTGAAAGTCTGCACTTCGGTAGCAAAACTATCTCAAGTAGCATAGATGATGAGTCGGTAAGTAACCTACAATACTACATTTATTTTCTATAATTTTGTTAATCATTGAATGCATTACATGTTATGAATCTTCAGAAACTTAGGTTTATGTCTAATCTTATGTGTGACAGCACAACTGTAGCTAAACATGAGATGAGTTATAAATCTTATAATGTAGAACTAAGAATTCATATATACTAATAAATCGGTTGTCTACTCTTATGATTAACTTAATTGATAGGGAAAAAAAATTGATCCAATAAGCTAACCAACTAAGCCCTTCAGCAAAGCCCATGGGACCACACGCCCATTCAGCCCATGACTCGGCCCGCGTAGTTTGGCACATTTAGTTGGGCCCATCCCACAAAACATAATTTTTTAAATACAATGGCAATAGAATGGTCAGTAGTAACATTATACATAACTTTTAATTGCACAATACATTGGTCATATATTTAAATGAGCCAACTATTCTTGCAAGTCAACAGTGAAAAAACACATTTTTCAAATGATCCGTTTCCACATTTTTCTGCAGGGGTTTAAAAAGGGTGCTTTTCCCTGCACAGTATTGTTTGCAAACACAAACCGAGTCTCTTTTAAAACTATATTTCTACACAAGCAACAGAGCTGACACTTCTAGTTTTTTACAAGCAATTTTTTTCTAATATAGGATTACAGTTTCCTGCCACTTCACACATGATAAAACTATAATCTGCTCAACAAAGAAAATAAAACAGGAGCAATATGTTATTACCCTCCAATGATTAATAAGAACTGCTGAGTATAAATATGCAGTATTGAAATGGTTTCTACCTTACAAAGAATTCCACAGAGCCAGAATTGTCTGCTGATTTAAAAGCACTTCAATCGCGTCAGAGTTCATATCTAGCAGCAAAGAGAATCTCAAATCCAGCAGCTTCGGGAATTCTGTTGAAATTATTGATTTATTTGTCCATTATCCTATGTATAAACGCAATAGCAGGTGATGTTTTCCTTGCTAAATAGCACTAAGGGAGAGTAGTAGATGGCCATATTTCTCAAATATTTTCACAAAAGAAGAATATTAGGATGTATTGCCCCATGTAATCCTCAAGTTACCCATCACTTTTCATCAGTAATTCCAAAAGATTTGATTACTCCGAAACTTTTTCTTAAGATAGATGGAGATGAGCATTTTGTAGGTAAGATCATTTCTCTTCACATTCTCCAACAACACTTCTGAGTTCATATGAAAGTCCCCCTTACCCGTAACATAAAAAACAAGTGGATCCGTCATTACTGAGATTGGATCATCCCAGTCAAGTTTTCTCAACGCAAATGTCAAATTCCTTCCCATCCTTTTGTCCAAGTATGCATCAACAATACAGCCATAAGTCACAAGATCAGGAGCCACCGCCTCATGTTTCATATGGTCAAGGCTCAACTGGAGATCCCATAGAAAAGACATTCTTGAGAATGCAAGTGCTCTTATATTACAAGTATCGAGGTCAGGACTAAATCCTGCTTCCACCATTCTCACAAATTCCCTTTGCAAACTTTTCATTTTGAAGTTAACAGCATAAGATAATAGCAGAAGATTTCCAAAGAAGATTTCCGACATTTTTCCTATCATGCACAAAACGACCTAAAGAATAAAACCTCTTTTCCTTTATATATGCAAATGAAAGGGCTCTAATTGCTTCTTCTTCAATCAGAATCCTTGAACTCTTGAGACGACCATAAGCAGCTTCTGCATCAGCCAATGAACCAAAAGCACTATAGTAGAATAAATAAGCATTCCCAGTGGCTGAATCTATAGGATATCCCATCGAAACCATCTCCTTATCATAACTTCCATGCACTCAAGCTGTCCACTCTTACCAAAATAAGAGATCGCTAGCCTAAAAGAGTCAGGTAATATTTCAACGTCTTTCAGTTGCGTCTGATGCAGAATTCTGTTTACCATATTAAAATTCCGTGCGCTACCATAAACAAATATCAATTTAGAAACTACGTCAGCATCAGGAACAACTGAACTATTCATTATTTCATCCCAAATGCTAATGCTTTAGATAACAAACCATTATGGACATAGTATAGCAGCAATATTGATAATGTAGGATTTTCTGGCAAGTGACATTTGGATTTCTTCTTGGGAACAATTTTTCCAGAAAACAGAGGCAATCCTTCCCCAGGGAGGGAGGCGTCACATCTGTCAATATAATCCTCTAGTTTCCCTGAAAATTATAATTATTTAATAAGAAAATCCAAAAGTTACCTTTCTGATATGCTAGCATATATAATGGAAATATAGTAAGAAAACATGCCTCATATAATGAAGCAACAAACGTTGTACTAGAAGAAACCACAGGAAAGACACCTAATAATTGAAGTATTCTTGTCAGAAACTCTAATTCATTCAAGTCAAATAGCAAATAATTGATGAAAATTTTATTAGCTATGCCACAAAAATAGAATATAATGATGTAACTGCCTTCAACATTCCAGAACTAATTTGTTGGCTCACTGTATATGAATAATAATCTTCTCAAATAAATGTTACCCTACAACACCCCCCCTCCCCCCCCCCCCCCCAAAAAAAAAAAACGACATGAGCCTGCTGATGCAGCAGCATTGAAGCTGTTATGGGTGTTATTACACCCTATGAGGCGTGGCATTACGCGCTAGAGAAAGAAAGGATATATGCGAAATATTGACAAAAAGTATGAGAAATAACTTATGGAGAGAGCAGCAGTCGAGGATAATCCCATCAGTCTGCCCCGACATTTGCCTGGCTTTATCCCCAGTCTACCCGGGGATAAGCTCATACATTTATCCCCATCCACCCAGCTAAAGATGGAGGATCCCACACTCAAGTAGCATGGAGAAGAGTAACATGCTTGCACCATCAATAAAAGTTAGATTCTCATGTTGGGACCACTCCCATAACAAATTGATTCTCCTCCACCACATGGCAAAACCTCATTGGCACACTCAAGAATCCAAGGATCAAAGCCTTGCCATCACATAACAAACGTGAGCCACACTCTTATAAGAAGGGGAATCCAACACTTGGAGAGGAGAGCACACATCATCACCTTCAACACACATACTCATACCCAAAAATAATTCTCTCTCTACACTCTCTACATTTTCTTCAACACTGTAAATTGATCCTCGCTCATGGAGTGTGAGATCTCTCCTTGTAACCTTCATCAATAAAGCTCTCTTTCGACTCCCGTGGATGTAGGTTCTATTGAACCGAACCACGTTAATTGTCTTTGCATTTACTGTTCTTCAAGCTTTAAGCTCATGGTCGGCGACGGCGGAGATCACTCGTTTGTTCTTGTTTATGTCTTCATGACAAAAACGAGCAACAACATTGGCACCGTCTGTGGGAAGCGACTTTGCTTTCCAATCTGTGACTTCATCGTCGTTGCCGATCAAAGTTCCTCGGTAGATTTCAAGCAATGTCAGCCCGGTGGATGGAGATCCGCTTCCATCTACAGTTTGTGGAAGAAAAATGGGATTCAGTTTGGAGTTCTTCTATGTCAATCATTGTAAGCTCTGCTTAAAAATTTCTTTATCTCATGTGTTACACCCTACTCCAAGATTTGTTGCGCAAATATCCTGCCCTAGATCCCCAAAAATCATTTCTCTATTTTCCATTCTATTGGAGTTCAAATCCAGCTAGAAAATTTGTGTTCTGTTCACAAACTTCATCCCCCTCAAATGTTCAAATCCGATTCACGTAAACTCACAGATCTATGCACTGCTCGGCTCCAATTCATTAATCTGCTTTGTTAATACTCTTTGTTTTTCTCAATATTCAATTCGATTTCTCAAGAAATCCAGCCAAGGAGTTCTCATTTCCTTATGTTCTTCCTAAATACTGAACAGAAATCTCATACCAAAATTATTTTGTTCAAAATATACTCTCGATAAAGTTTCCCTGTTTTTATGACGCATAGCCCAAATCAAATGTTCAAATCCAACTCAGAAATCTATTACGGGAAGAATGTTTACAGATAATTTCGATTTCTTTTCTCATACAGAATATGAATCTCATCCCAAAGTTCTACCGTCAAAATACCAAAATGTTTATTCTCTGAATTCTCTTAAATCTTCCGTCTGAAACCTGTGTTGTGGTTAATGTGACCGCTGACGCTTTGGGAAACCCTCCCATATTCTGGTGCGAGCAGAGATAAAAAAATCCAGTATGTTTTCTGGAGAGTACTTCAAATTCGGAATGGATAAGAAAAAATGGGAGTAGCTCAATTTGTTAGAGCATGTGTATCTATTTCCAAGAGATAGGAAGAAGCAGAAAAGAATAAGATTGGTACTCAAGAAGAAAATAGTGTGTGTCGCTAATTATTCGAGAAAGAAGCAGAAAACCAGATCTAGAAAATTCTAATGGAAGAGATCCATCGCGGACAAAAGAAAAAACATTACATAAAAGGAACTTGAGATCGTGAAAAGAGGAAAAGAAGTGAAGGTCGAAAAAAGAAGAACAGTGGAGAAAATATTTGAGATCGTGAAGTTGGAAAGAGCCGGGATTATTTCCATAAAAAAATCGGAGAAAATATAACTGATGATGCATGAGTTTAAAGAAGAGAGAAGGCCGGGTTATTCTACATACCCGGGTTTGTGCATTAAATCGATGTATATTAAAAAAAATTGATTCGATTGGCCAAAAGGTTAAGAAGGAAGACTTAAAATCTTCTACAAGATCCAAGAAAGAAAGCCGAGGAAAAGAAAATCAAAAAAAGAAGATCCGAGGAAATATGTCCTATAAGGCGAGTTTGCTCCTATAAGGCGGGTTTGCTCAGAAGGTTAAGTAGGAAGCCTTAAAATCTTCTGTACTACTGAAAAAAAAAGGAGAATGGGGCTATAACCGAGAGAAATCCGAGAAAGGGGATATGCTGGAGAAGTAGGCAAGGCAGAACATGGGAGAGGAAAGGAAAGTGAATAGCTCAGTTGGTAGAGGATGTTAACACTCAAAGCTCCAAAGTCAAGCTGAGGCTCCACGTGAAGAGCAATATTGGAGTGGAAATGGAAGGAGAGAAATACAGTCACATATGTTGTGGACATAAAAAGAAAGGAAATCAGAGATTCAGATTCTAATTTCAAGAAGGATATCAATATCCGAGGTTGATTTCAAGAAAAAATAATGTTTAGCAGCGTCCTCTTCTTCAATTAAATTCTTATCCTTCCTCATAGAATGATTGGAGGAGAAATTGAAGAAAGAAAATATAATCAGCATATTGCTTGAGCAACTGAGATTGATATACAAATTTCAAGGAAAATGACGTTGAATCCGAGAATATCTTCTGGAAAAGATTATTATCTCGCAGCCGATATTAAGCTCGTATATTTGAGCGTGTATTTGAGAAAAGAGGGAATGCGATCTACGGCAGAATTGTTCCAGCGTCATAAGTCTGCAACGTCAATTATGGCCTCATCCTCAGCCCGAGGTTCAAATCTTGAAACTCCAAGGATTTTAAAGCCTATTCGATTATCACCAGGAAAGATCGAACATCCCTGCAGCTCTACCTGATGATGTCAGTCCAGTGATAAATGTCGATCAGCATTCAACATTCTACCAGGGATACCTGTGTTTATCTCACGTATTTTAAACTTCATTATCTTGTTAAAATCGGCCCACACGGAAGGAAGCCCAGCAACCAAGATATTGTCAACCTAAATAAGGGAATCCAAGATTGGAGTTATAATCTCAAGAGAATATTCGGTTGTGAGAATACGAATTTTGACTCCATGGAAAATTTCGCTCACAGTAGCGTTTTCTTCTTCAGTTGAGTTTCTTCATCAACGGCGTTTAAGTTTAAAACTCTACAGTTCACGACAGCAAGGCAGTGGAGAACGCCATCATCCCCAATTCATCGTTGTTTTTTAATTTGCTGGCCATGAAATTCACCAATCTGTCAATTTCATCAGGAATCAAGATCAAAATCTTTGATTCAAGATTTTGAGATGTTGAGGGGAAGAGAATCATCCTGACGTTCTATTAAACACGATAGAACCAGGGGTATTTTACCGCAAAATAAAATTACAATCCACTGATGATTGGGCTTGTGGATTCCTTCAGCAATCTAGTGATTCATTTGGAGGAAGAAAAAAAGAAAAGAGGCTATAACTTTTTTCCGAAAAGTTAATGGCGCAGTACAACCCGAGGATAAATTCAGAAAGAGAGCCAGAGACTCGGGGCTGAACAACTGAGAAATATAGAGTACTATTGTTGGTTAGAACAGGCGCATGGCCAACTTGTAAGGAATCAAGATTCTATCCAGCTGAGGGGTTAAGTCGACATTGAGCACGTCACGGTAATTTTCCAGCGAAAGATAAGAAATCAAGATGTTACCTATTTGGGAAGAAGAAATCTGAGGATAAATAGTGGGAGAGGAAAGGCGCAAGAGGGTAGTTTCATTAAATCAAGGCGTTGCTATTAGCCACAGAACATCCGAGGATAAACATTGGGAGAAGAAATCAGTTAGGCTCTAGATCAATGTGTTAGAGTGTTGAAGTTACTTCATGAAAAGTTGACATAGCTCATTTGAAAGAAAGCCGAAGGTGTCAACCAAAGTACAAAAGCTACCAAAGTTCAATCTTCTCCCAGGTACTAATTGCTATGTCATTTCTCAATTAACAGTATTTCAGCGGGTTAGAACGTAGTCATTAATCTCTGAAAATCCGAGAATCCGAGGATAAAGGTTGGAATCTTCAAAAAGTAAGAAGTTTGAGGACAAATCCATCTTTGTTGTTTACACAACTATCAACCGCAAGTTGGTATTAAATCCCGGGAATAAGGCGACATATCGAGAAAAAAAAATACCCGAGGATATATTCTCGGGAAAGAAAAAGGAGAAAGAGGAATAAGTTTAGTCCTAAAAAAAAGCCGAGGCTAAAAAGGAAGATTATCAAATAGCTCAGCGGTAGAACATTGGTTAAGAGTGAACGTAAAAAGAGTTATGCTTTCAATAGTTAAGGAAGTAAAAGACAAGCTTCAGCAGCAAGGAAACAAAAGAAAAGGCTAGATCCACCCATCTTCAAATTTCAATAAGAAGTGGCAACTCCCAAAAAGAAAAAAGTACGGCTTCAACTTGAGGTTCTATCTTCAAAAGAATTAAATATCAGAAGTGCTATCTTCAAAAGAGAAAACTGTATCTTCAAAAGAGAAAACTGTAGAGCGTGAATCTAGAATTTATGCAAGAAAAAGGAAAGATGAATTCAACCTCAAGGAAAGAAATAATCTGCGAAAAATAGAATGCCAAAAAAGAAGAAAGATCGAAATCTCAAATCGATCAGCTTCGATAAGAAAAGAAAGGTTGTACATCCAGCATCCATGTTTAGAATCTTCATCAACCAAATTCACTTTTCTTAAAACGAAAAGTCCTTGGAACTGCTGCAATTATACTTCTGCTTGAAAAAAAAATGCCAGAGGATCGGATAAAGCATGGCGGTTACAACATTACTGTTGGAATCAGTAATGATCAAAGTATACTCGTGATCATACATCCCAATAAGATGAGGTCAAACTCAAATCTCAAGGAGATGACTCAAATCTTCAGGAGATGATGCTGCAAAAAAAAAAGAGTAGGAGCCAAGGTAAACGAAAGAGAAAGGCGAAAAACGAAAGAGAGGCTCTAAGCCCATAAAAAAAAAGAAGAGAAAAGAAAGAAGCAAAGCCCGAGGTTATATACCCGGGAATGAAAAGAAAGAAAGAAAGACCTTGAGCCAACCGAAATAAAGGCCTTGAAGCCATCGAAAAAAAAAAAGAGAAAAATGAGGAGTCCAGGGTATGTCCCCTGGAAAGAAAAGAAAGAAAGAAAGAAAGGCCTTGAGCCAACCGAAAGAAAGGCGTTGAAGCCATCGGAAAAAAAAGGAGTCCAGGGTTTATCCCGGGAAAGAAGAGAAAGGCCCTTTAGAGGACCAACTGAGAAAAAATGGAAGAGGCTCTAAGCCCAAAAAAAAAGAGGCTTGAGGTTATGTACCCAGGAAAGGAAAAATGAAGAGGAAGAAGAAGCCCGAGGCTATATCCCCATATTAAAAAAAAAAAAAAAGAAGGGCCTTGAGCCAATTGAAATTATTACGAGGTGTAGAGGAAAACGAAAGAGAAAGAGGCAAGAGCCAATGATAAACAAAAGAGAAAGACAAAAAGTCTACGAAAAATGATCACAAGGCCTGTATGGCCAAATAAAAAATAAAATAAAAAAAAGCCCGGGCTCACTTCTTCTATTTTATTACATCTAACTCAATTTTTGCAGGAGAAAGAAGAAAAAAAAATCAATGATAAAATTTCCGCTGAGAAAAAATTATCAGCACCCGAGAATAATCTCGGGGGTTGCTGAAGATTAATATGCTCGGGGACTGAAGATACGACTAGGGGCGTGCATCAGTCGGTTCGGTTAACCGAACCGACCGAATTTCCAAAACCGAAAATCAAACCGAAATATTTTAGAAAACCAAAACCAAACCGAAATGTTTCAAAACCGATGCAAACCGAACCGATTATTTTGGTCGGTTATTTCGGTTAACCGAAAACCGAATTTTTATTTTTTTATAATTAATTTTTTTATATCATTTTATTACATTTTCATTACTTAAAAGAAATATATTTAATATATGTACACTATAATAATAATAATATTATATATATATATATATATATATATATATATATATATAAGAAATATATATTTAATTTTATTTTTTTATAATAAAAGTGTATAAGATCTAAAGAAAACATGTAGAATAAATGAAATTATTTAAGTTTGAAGTAAATTTTGATATTAAAAATTAAATAATACTTTATTTAAGATAAAAAAAAGAAAATTAATTGTTGGTAATTAATATATATATATATATATATATATATATATATATAAAATTAATAAAAAGTTCGGTTCGATTTTCGGTTAACCGAACTTTCAAATTTCAAAACCGAAAACCAAACCGAACACCGAAGTTTTTTATTTTAAAAACCGTAAACCGAACCGTAAACCAAAAACCGAACCAAATTGTTTAATTCGGTTCGGTTTGGCCGGTTTATTCGGTTTTGTCCAAAGTTTGCACACCCCTAGATACAACTAGGCTGAACATATGATGATGAGGGTATAATCTTAGAGAAAATCAAAATCGGATAGCTCAGTTGGTTAGAGCGCAGGACAGAAAAGAAGAAGGTAACTACTTTGTCAAAAAGAAACATCGTGACTGGATGCTATGAACATGCGATACTCTTGTACCAAGAAGGCTCGCTAACTTCCATGACCTCGAGGATAAATATTCAGAGGTTAAACGACCGAGGATAAATATTCAAGAGGATAAATGTTCTAGAATACCAGAGGATAAACGCCAAGGACAGATCCTGCAAAGTCAAAGCCTTCATGGAGAAAGAAGCCAATCACCTAAAAAGGAAATAGCTCAATTTGTTAGGGCACAGAATATGTATATCTCACGGAGAAGAAGGCCACCAAAGAGGAAAACACCTATGAAAGACAGACGTAGCAGCAATACCAAGAAAGAAAGCAGAAAGGATAAGATTCAGAAAGAAAGAAATATTTTGCGGTCCGACTGGAATCAGAATAACCAAAGCAATCTTCGACAGAATAAGAAAAGTCACTGCAAATTATCCGCATGATAGCTCAGTGGATTAAAGAGTGGAGCAGATGAAGAATCGACAAAAGCCGTCGCTAAAGAAGTTTAAGACTCGAGACTCAAGCTCGGGGGCTCGAGGCTGAAGATTTATTTCGTGAAAGGAAAGTTCAAAATCACATAGCTCAGTTGATTAAAGCGAGGAGGAAGAGGTCAATCTCTATGTTTTATCTCAACCAGTTGAAGAAATAAACAGCAGCAATACCAATCTTCATTTCGAGGTCAGAATTATCTTCACTCAAAAGTTAAGATTATCAGTAAAGAACTTGAGGAAAGATTAGAAATCAACCTACAAGAGAAAAGAGAAATTGCCGATGCAGTTGATAGCAATACCCCCATCTACGTACAGAGTTATGATATTCTTAACAACTCGTATTCGAGATTGCTCCTTGTAGCTTCACAACAAGAAGCAATCTCGGGGGCTAATGTTATGGGTGTTATTACACCTTATGAGGTGTGGCATTACGCGCTAGAGAAAGAAAGGATATATGCGAAATATTGACAAAAAGTATGAGAAATAACTTATGGAGAGAGCAGCAGTCGAGGATAATCCCATCAGTCTGGCCCCGACATTTGCCTGGCTTTATCCCCAGTCTACCCGGGGATAAGCTCATACATTTATCCCCATCCACCCAGCTAAAGACGGAGGATCCCACACTCAAGTAGCATGGAGAAGAGTAACATGCTTGCACCTTCAATAAAAGTTAGATGCTCATGTTGGGACCACTCCCATAACAAATTGATTCTCCTCCACCACATGGCAACAACTCATTGGCACACTCAAGAATCCAAGGATCAAAGCCTTTCCATCACATAACAAACGTGAACCACACTCTTATAAGAAAGGGAATCCAACACTTGGAGAGGAGAGCACACATCATCACCTTTAACACACATACTCATACCCAAAATAATTCTCTCTCTACACTCTCTACATTTTCTTCAACACTGTAAATTGATCCTCGCTCATGGAGTGTGAGATCTCTCCTTGTAACCTTCATCAATAAAGCTCTCTTTCGACTCCCGTGGATGTAGGTTCTATTGAACCGAACCACGTTAATTCTCTTTGCATTTACTTATTATTCTTCAAGCTTTAAGCTCATGGTCGGCGACGGTGGAGATCACTCGTTGTTTGTTCTTATTTAAGTCTTCATGACAAAAACGAGCAACAACAATCTGGTAGCATGTAACAGTCTCTCCCTCCATACACATACATATCTTATCGCAGGTTCATCCCTTATGTGAATCAAGCCACATGAATCCAATTATCATAATACAAACCACGCCACATTTCAAACATAAACTAATCGGACCAACGAAAAACTAAACTAAATTACCTTCACACACAGCATGATCACTAAAGAAAGGAAAGGCATGTAGTGAATAGATTTAGCATATATGATAGAGCATTTCCCATGGACAAACAAGCAAGATAGCAACCGCGATTGGAACATAAAACTCAAAAACAAGTAATTAACAAGTACCTTGAGACGAAAAAACTTGTAGGAGTTACAATTATTCAGCGGAAATAGACGAAAACGATGCGATTTCATTGCATTCAAGTGAGGAGCCCTTATCACAACTTCCATTTTCGTATCGAGAGAATAAGATCAATCATAACGATTAGAGTTACTTATCCAGGAACACTTGACCTTGGTTTTTTCGTTGATCAAATATTGGGCCAGACATTGGGCTAAACGAGGCATTAATGGGCCACTAGTGCTCAATTGACTGGGCCTATTTGTATCTGCAACAAATTGTAACTTGTTATAAAAACAAGATAAAATGGGCGAGACCCCACAATAATATGTTTTGCATGTTGAGGAATAAAAATAATATTAATATTTTAGAATAAATTTTACTCGATTATTTTTTTAAGAAAGTTATTTTCGTTTTTCAAGTGGTTCGAAACTCAAACAGAATCTTATCTTATTTCATCTCAAATTCTTAACTCAAGATAATGAACTACATTTGTGGGGATCGCCTTATTTTTACTTAATTAGTTGTTAAATTTTATATGAAAAAAACTCTTGCGGCCTTGGACATGCGTGTCCCATGTGAACACAACTCTACCCTTCCATATTCTATTTAAACCTATGTATTGCTAGGGGTTTAAATTATAAAGGTGCACGAAAATTACAAATGGGCACGGGGTTTAAATTGTAAAGAGGCACAAAAATTGCAAATGGGCACGGATTTAAATCCGTGTGTCCGGGCGCACAAGAGACTCACTCTAAATTTATTTATGCCACTAAATATTAATTGTTCACAATATGCTTACTTGAACGATTTTCACATTTCATCAATCAAATATAATTTTTAATTAAAATATTATCACTTTATTCTCGTCTTGCGAGACTAATTTCGTAACACATGACTAAGATTATTCCATTTGCAGGCTCTCTTGAACACTAATAGGATCAAGAAAAAAAATACAAACAAGCTGTCACATTTTTGGTCAACGTAATTTTTCACTTTAACCCAATTTGATGGTGAAGAATGGTAGGTTAAATAAGCTAACCAGATTTATTATCGAATCCAAGTGACGGAATATTATTAATTTAATTATTAATTAATCAATTAAGACTATTGTTTGGCAATAAAGTTGTAAATAATTATTAATATATTAAATAATTAATAAAAATAGCAATAAAAATAAATCAAGCAGTAAAGATAGACGAAAGTTGATCAAGTGAGAGAATAGGTAACTTTAGGATAATTCAGTTTCACTCATTAATTTCTCTCTCATGTGTATTGTTTGACTCTACCTTGTGGACTATGGACGCATCACGAAGTCATGCAAATCTACTCTATAGACACAAGTAAATACACATATACGTGTGAATAATCTTGTAGTAAGAGATATAATTTCACTTCCTCCTTCTAGGTACTATTAGTATCAATTATTTCCCCGACCTTTTGGTATTCTTACCCAATATGATCTCCATTTATAGATACTATAAAATTATCCTCTTTATCCTTTATCCTGCCTATTAACTCGAATACAATTCAATTAATAAACATTCATATGTGACAGTTCTAATGAAACTTCAAAGTCCCCTCACTTAGAATCCTAACATAAAACCCTGTTCAGCAGTGAACGTGGTCATTCAACAACCAATATATATATATATATATATATATATATATATATATATATATATATATATATATATATATATATATATATATATATATTCAGACCCTATATAATAGTTGAAGATGCACAAAATGACCGTGAATATGAATTAAAAACGCACAATCATATATAAAATAATCCACAAGTAGTGTTGTACAAAGGATACACACAAGAGTTCAATCAACTCATAAAATCTTCATAAACCCTAGAACTACCAAAGCGCTTCTAGCCTATGATGTTGCGAAAAACAATCATGGTGTTTGGATAGATCTTACCCATAAGTTTGAAAAATTACAAGATAAATTAAGAAACGAATAAAACCCTAGATGCGGGAGTCGTCGCGTCCTTCTTCGTCTTGAATCTTTCTCTTAATTCTCCACTTGATTCGACATACGAATCTCTACAACTCCTCCGGATGATGGTAGGGTTTGGATTTAGTGTAGGGTGGATGTGTTTTCTTCCTTGAATGTTAATTGTATTCCTTTTATACTTTAGACTCTTCCAATGGACTTTGATGGGCTTTTTAGACGAAAACACGTAGATGCACGCACTAGGGATGTAAAACAGTACGAAATCTGACATCCCATATGTCCGAACAACCAAGGTGTCTCTAGTCAAACAATATGGGTCTTGGTCGAATGGGACCGGCCAGTTGTGGTCGAACGGGACCACCTATGCACTGAACACACTTTCGTATTTCGTTTGATCACCGTTCGACCAAGATGATCTGGTCGAATGGCTTGGAGTTTGGTCTAACGGCATCTTGAAATCTCCCCTTTTCTAATTCTAAGCACTTCGATCGGTTTTCCTATGAAATTAAGCTCAAATGACCTCAGTAGCACCTAAATCTTGATGTTTCCATACATAACACGATTCGTCTCGATTTAAGACCAAATCATACATAATTATCACATAAATCAGAGCTCAAATTACTTGAATTTTCACTTTCATCACCACATTCCCACTAATACAACTACCCACCACACATTAAATAATAATACTCCTTGATATACGTGCAAAAAAAACTACCCTTTGGATGGGACGAAGGGAGTATAACTTAAACATCTTAAAAATACCTAGACTTCCTACATTAAAAATACTTCATAGATCATCACAGTTCCACCACACAACCACACTTCTCCATTCAATCTGTAATCATGTGAAAGGAGTGAGCACTACAACTGCTCAGTGAAATAAAACATTATCACAGTTAAACATCATGTAAATCACTTGAAATCACACAACAATATAACTTGTAAATTTTGTAACCATGTAACTTGTAAATTGTATCATGTAACTATGTAACTTGTCATGTCGTTGGCCAACTAATGTCTGTACACGGTGAGGAGGACCTCATATAGGACCGTCGTCCCCACGATGCATGTTTTATGTCACTGTAACACTTATTTCATATCACGGGACAAGATTAAGATTTCTTTTCATATCTTTACATATCATACACATCGCAGGATAACAAATAATTCACATAATATTTAAAGGCAATAATATAAAACCCCACCTCAGATCTTACGAATATCAAAAAGTTAAAAAGTAAATCTCTGCCAACACTCACAGAACAACCCACATACAACTCGAAAGAGAAAAATAGTCAATTCATATCGTATTTTTGGATGAGTAAGCAAAGAATAATATCCAATAGAATTTTACGTATTTAGTGTGGAAGGGAAAGAGCAAAGAAGAAAAGATAAAGAATATGTAGAACTAGGTTTTTCTTTGAATGTGATAAATGAACTAGAAACTGCAATATAAAATAAATCGCAGATCTGGAAGTGTAACAACAAATTTGTATTTATTAAATAATAAACACAAAAGAAATTACAATGATAATGCGAGGTGGATTAAACTTGAGAATTTAGGTAAACAATCTCTAGCTATTCTCTGATTCCATGCTTGAATTGACTTCTTGACTTTTTTAACTTTCCTAGCCGGATCTTCGGATGAAGCTAGTTGAGCTTGGGTTAAGGTTTTATAACGTTTATTCGGAGGCGTCGAGCCTATATTCGGGTTAAACGTTGACTTGAAGATTTGTTGTGAAGTACGCTGCTCAATTTGGTAGAACGTTGACTTCATGGAGACTGCTGATGAATTTGATATGAAGAATGCCATATCGGAGAGGCTTAGCACCTTGGTCTCTAATCGGAGACTGTTCTTGACTTGGGATCTTGATCTTCACTTGACTTGGTCTTGATTTTGATCTTAACTTGGATCTTGAACTTGATCTTCACTTGACTTGGTCTTGATCTTCACTTGGATCTTGATCTTGATCTTCACTTGGATCTTGATCTTAAACTTGAATTTGATCTTCACTTGATCTTGAACTTGATTTTCAGAAATTTTCAGGTCTTCAGGATTTTCAGAGGGAATGGAATTAGGACTGAAGGCCCTTATTTATAGGTAGAGAAAATAACTACTTGTGAGATATTTTCTCCTTGAAAAGATATGTTGGGCTTTTCTCCTTTCATTAAACTTGTTGGACTGGATACGGGCCTATTTAATTTAAATAAACCTGCTGGATTTGATATGGGCCTACTTAATTTTAATAGGTCTGCTGGACTGGATTTGCTGGACTTGTTGACTTAAGTCAGACCCACTTGACTTGGATTGAGCCCATTTAACTTGGATTGAACCCATTTGACTTGGATTTGAGCTCATTTGATTTGGATTTGAGCTCAAATAATCATATTAATTATCAATTATTTATTTATTTATTTTATGAATTAATTTATTTAAATTCCTTTATAAATAAATACTCTCTCCGTCCCACACTTATGTTCACACTTTTCATTTTCGTCCGTCCCACACTTATGTTCACCATCAAAAAAAGAAAAATTCACATTAACCAAAAACCTCAAAAGTTATCTTAATTTCAAAAATACCACTATCACCTAACACACATAATATAATTTATAATTTATTTATTACCTAAAAATACCATAATACCCCTAAAAAGTCAATAAAGTTAGTCAAAAAATAACTTTTCTTAAACTCTGTATCTACAATGTCGGTGAACTTAACTATGGGACGGAGGGAGTATTTAATTAATACTTAATATATTTTCCTTTGTATTTATATTTATTAGGCAATAAAATTTAATTGCCTACAGCAAGAACTAAAATTGACTGTATCGTAAAGGTTGAATCATCATCAAACTGCAGAATATACTGACGTGAAGAGAGAAATGATAGGAGACGATGCAACTGCCTCCGAGATCGTGCAGAAAGAGATTTGAATTTTTACGAATAAAAGAAAACGCATCTAGCCTACTCTCCGAAATACAATATCCGTAATTAAATAAATAATAATAATATCCATATTCTAATTTCAAATTTTGAAATTAAAAATAAAATAAATAAATATTTATGCATATACTCACAAAAGAAAATTCGGGATATTACAATTATAGGTTATATTTAATACTTAAGAAAAAGTGATTTTCATTTAATTAGATATTTCATAAACAACTCATGTCACGACTAAAATGTTATAACATTTTAATAAAAAATGATAGCTAATTATGAAAATGTGATAATTCGTTCAATTAAAATTATTCCCCCCGTACCACTCAAAGGGTGCATTTTGCTTTTTGCACGTGGATTAAGGAGTATTATTATTTAATGTGTATGGATAATTATATTAGTGGGAATGTGGGCCCCATATTTTAATTGTATTAGAGGGTGTGTATGGGACCCATGTATATTAAAAAGGAAAGAGAACCCTTCAGGTGAGACGCTCAAAATGAAAAAAGAGACCATTTGAATGGGACGGAGGGAGTATATTATAAACAATTTAATGGACTGATAAAAATAATAATAATATTTTCAATAAAAAGTAATAAATAATCAAGGAAAATGATAACCACCTAATTAAGTTATTTTATTTTCAATAAAAAGTAATAAATAATCAAGAAAAATGATAACCACCTATTTAAATTATTTTATGAACAATTAGTACAATACATAAAAAGTAATAATATCTATAAATAAAAGTGATAGTTGTTATAAGAAAAGTGATATCCGTTAAATTTGAACAATTTTATGGACAAATCATATGACGGATAAAAGTGATAAAACTTATGATAAATAATGATATCCGATCAAAGAAAATGTGACATCCCTCAAATTTAACTTTTTCATGAAAAATTAATAAAACGGATAAAAAGTGATAATATTTAATTTTATAGTGATACCTGATTTAGTAAAAGTGACAACCTTCCAACTTGAATTATTTCATAAATAAATAATTTATAAGACAAATAAAAAATAATAATATTTTTAATAAAAAGTGATATACAATCAAGTAAAAGTAACCATTTAATTAATAGTAATATAAAACCTTCGAAAATTTTATTAATTCTTTTAATAAAAAGTTATACATAATTAACTAAATTATGAAAATAAACATTTAAAAAATATAAAATAAAAATATATATTATTTTAAAATGCGTGTATATTGGGTGCACCCGGGTGCAAGGGTGCACCCATATATGTATGATTTTTTATTCTATTTTGTATACATGTTATTCTATTTTGTATACGTGTTTTGTGATAATTGTACACTTTTTTTATATTAAGTTTTTCATTAAAAAAAACTAACATCCATATGTTTATAATTTTTTATTCAATAGAGTATACATGTTTTTTAATAATTGTATATTTTTTTTACAATCAATTTTTTTATTAAAAAAACTAACAATTAAATTGTATACATTTTTGTTCTTAATTATATATGTTTTTGTTTATATTAGTATATGAGTGCACCCAGACGCACACTATAATTAGTCTTTTAAATATTTAATATTATTAATAAAATAATCTATTTAAACCTTATTAAAAACAAAATAGCGAGTGCACCCAGACGCACACTATAATTAGTCTTTTAAATATTTAATATTATTAATAAAATAATCTATTTAAACCTTATTAAAAACAAAATAGCACAATTAATTAATCAATCATGCCACATGAGTAATCAGCGATTCAGCGCATCACATTAATTAGCGCGTAAGGCTATTATGGCTATTATTTATTAACTAGTATTGATTCGTGCGATGGAAGGGATTAATTAAATTATTTGATAATTTAATATTATTTTTTATTTTAATTTTATGTTAGAAAATTTTATTTAAAATTTAATTAATTTATTACTTTACACATGATTGAATTTATCATGGGGTATATTATAACATTAATTTCCATAAATTTTACATTGTAAAATTTACATGTAATTTATCATAGTTTCATAAGCAATTTAAAGTCCTTTTAAATTTTCTTTAATCATCAATAATTATATTTAGCCTGATAGTAGAGATGTCAAAAAACTTGAATTTCATTTGACTGACCTAATTATTTCGAAAAAATAGTGTAATGAGGGAATATATATATATATATATATATATATATATATATATATATATATATATATATATATATATATGATCACTTACTAGGAGGTACATAAAATAATGCATAATTGCTGTAAACTACATGACTCAAAGTAATATTACTCATAACTACACAATTATGATTGTGATACCATAAATACCCCTATGTATTTGCACAATTTGTTTTTGCACAATTTAGTTTTGCACATTTTAAATTCCGGCAACAGGTGGAGTCGGTCAACGCTGGGTCAACGCCGGTCAACGCTGGGTGGGTGGGTGAGGGTTAGAGTTGGTGGTTTAAAAGTGTATGAGATTATAAGGTTATATTTGGTATTTTACTTTAATATTTTATATGTGAGAGTAATTATTTAAATTCCTTGTATCTAATAGTAATTTAGGTTAAAAGTGTGTATCTTTTAATGATTTTCCCTATATATATATAATTGAGCTTTTTCAATTAATATCCATTATCCATTAGCTTGCGGGCTAATCGAATTGATTTGACTGAATTTTTATTTTTGTTTTTTCCATCATCAGATTGATAATTCAACAAATCATCAAAATGTAAAGTCAAGCTATTAAGACTTTTCCCAAAAATAATATGACATCAATTCTAAATAGAAACTATTGTAATAAATATGAATATGAAAATAAAAGACGACATCAAATCATCAATGCATAACCAAAACAAATATGTAACGCGAACAAAATAAGGCTAATATCACAACCTATAAATACAAATATATAGAACAATAATTATAAAAATTGACATGCACAATGCAAATCATTATTACAAATTTAGTGGCAAAACTATAAAATTAGTCAATTATTTGTAAACAAATTATCTACCAAATATACAGTAAAGTTTTAATAAATAAAAAATAAAAATTATATGAACCAATTAATATGACCCGGATGCATTATTATAAATGAGATAATATATTAATATACTTAAAAAAAGAGTTAAAAAAGGTATTAATAAAATTTGATATGTATATTTAAAATTTAAAACATAATATAATACAAATCAAATCTAACATATATAATTGTTTTTAAATTATTAAAAAAATCTAGACTATATTTTCAAAATGGTGCAATGAATAGGATATATTTTTTTTAAACTAATTCATTAAAATTAATTACTCTCCCCGTCTCATAATAATTTTTATCCATTTCATTTTTTATTGTTCAACAAAGGTTTTCACCCTCTTAAAAAGGTAAAAAGTCAAAGGGTGAGTTTTATGTAAGACCGTCTCACGATGAGATCATTTTACGCTTTTGTTATTAGTTATCGCTTTCGCTATATATAAAGAAATGCTCATAATGATTTTTTTAAATATACTAAAAAAAAATATGTAGGTATCAAGCCTCTCGTTATAATCTTGTTCAATTATATTAACCTAATTTATATTTTCGAAAATTATTATTAAAACATCAATATTTGAGATAATAATTGAAAAGTTCAAAATCCTTGATTATATAAAAAATAATAATAAACATATTGTGTTATATCTGATTTAAAATTATGTAGTTATCTAAGCCTATCAAAATTATATTACTATTATTCGAGACAACACATATATTTTATAAAAACTTTTTCATTGCTAATTTGCGCAAGCTGTCAAGAGAAGTCAACATTATAGAATTAGTCATATTATTGAAAATAAGAGGGACAATACCTATAATTTGAAGGCTAATTATACTGTGCACCAACTTTAAAAAACATATACAAATATAAACAAAACATGTACAATTATGAACAAAAATGTATACAATTTAATTGTTAGTTTTTTAATAAAAAATTAAGCGTAAAAAAATATACAATTATTAAAAAACATGTATACACTATTGAATAAAAAGTTTTACACATATAGATGCTAGTTTTTTTAATGAAAAACTTAGTGTGAAAAAAGTATACAATTATTAAGAAACACGTATACAAAATAGAATAACATGTATACAAAATAGAATAAAAACTTATATACATATGAGTGCACCCGGATGCAAGAGTGCACTTAATATCAACTCTAATTTGAATAGATAATATATGAATATTGATAATAATCATCATCATAATAATAAATTTGTATTATTATATATGTGCATAAAAATTAGTTATATTTGAGTTAATTTTTTTAAAGTGTGATTTACTCAAATAAAAAACTAACTATTATTCTTAAATTAATGGGTGTATATTTAATAATTTATTAAATTATCTTAAATTTTGTGAGTTATAATTAGTAAGGAATAATTATTTTTAAATGAAGGAGTGAAATAAGCATTCATAATAGATAATTATCAATCATTAATTATGGTAATAATCAATCAGAAATTATCATCTTTAATGTTATTATTTATAAAAATATTGACTCTCTAACCATTTAAATGGTAAACTATAATCATGTGTATGCAATAATTAATCATAATAATGTCAATTATATTGATTTTTATATAAATCTAGTAATAGGAAATAAGAACCAACTATCAAACAATTTAATAAGGTAAGGAGGATGGTGATTGAAACAATTTACCTCAAATAATTTTTGGGACTGTCAAGTGATGCAACCATTACCTAATAGTGTTTTGCATTATATCAATCCTAAAGGATAAATTCTGGAATATTATAGGAGTACCAAACTTAGCAATACGTAAGAAAAATTTACATCAAACAATTTATCTCTACTCCCTCCCTTCCTCCCACACTAAACTTCGTCGGCACTATAGATACGTTCAAGACGATAAGAAGACGAACAACACTTCCGGATTGAACACTGGAAGAAGCCTAAAAGATAGAAACCTTAAAACCAACTAAACTGATGAACATTTACAGACTGGCAGTGAGAGGCTATATGAGATAATCAGAAACAGAGGTCCCATTGTTATCACATTGAAGCACAGTTAATATATCTTATGTCACGATCCAATTTATTTATGTGTAAAAAGAAAATTAATTAGATTTATAAGTGGTTTTTTTAAATCTAAAATAAAATATCTGTAATAAATTTTTATGATAATAATAAAAGAGAGTTTAATTAAACCATAATTAGAATTTAAATAAACATTTTAGAAATCTAGTAGCGGAAGTCTTTTAGTGATTTTGTGTGCAGTGACAATACCATACTCATTGTTCACTATTTCAACACTTATTTAAGTAGAGTACATGATACTTCTAAATTCTTCCAACACTCCAACTCATCGTCTACCACGCCGGCTACACAATGTCATCTGCAAGGAAAACATAAAGGGGGTGAGCACACGGGAATGTACTCAGTGGGGGATTTTTTGTTAAATTCCACAATTGAAAATGATTTCATATTTTGAGAAATGAACATCATGAACATTAAGAAAAAAGGGAATTAACCCATAATTATGTCGCCCGAAGGTGCTTATTATTTAATCCGTCAAAGTTATGCGAACGCGTCCGTCTTTTTTATTGACAATAATGCCAACTGTACGTACAGGTTCCCGGCCCACCGGTCTTAGGTAAGATTTTCATATATATCCATAACATCAATTTATGAAATTAAGTTCAATATAAAAATTATAACAGAAAGCCCACCTCAATGAAGATAAGTTTCACAAGCTTAAATTTAATTGAAGGTTGAGTACGAGCTTTGACGAAGCTAGTTTCTCCTTCTCACCTTGATGCCTTCAAGAATTTAAATTTATCTTTTAGAATATAAGTATACTTATTCATTTTAAAATTTTCTAAGATGATTTGTTTCAATTATCATAATCACACATAATAATAATATTATTATTATTATTTTAAATTTATAGTGTTATATATTATTATCATTATTATTTATTATAATTATTTTAATTTTTTTAGAGAAAATAAATTATTATTATTTTTTAAGCATCTTTATATACTAATATTAACAAAAATGTTTATTATATATATATATATATATATATATATATATATATATATATATATATATATATATATATATATATATATATATATATATATATATATATATTTAAAACTGACTTATTTACTGTCATGTTTTTTTTTTCTTTTTTTTTATTTTGCCGTGAAAAGAAAAGATTTAGAACATCAAATTCTTTTTTTTTCTTTACCGAAAAAAATAAATTTTTAATATATATATTTTCTAAACATGATAACTTAAATATAGTAGGTTTTAGTTAAATTATGTGCATGTTATAGTATACTATTTTTTTTTTAAGATATCCAAGACAACAAATATTTTCCTTTTTTTTTTTAAATTATATCATGGGAAAATAAAGAAGATTTAATATGTTTGCTTATATAAAAGATTTGATATCTTTCTATAAGAAAGATTTAATAAGTTTGCTTACGAAAAGATTCGATACTTAACAGTCTCTACAGCTTCAGAATAGATTCTACAACTACGGCTAATCAGAAAGAAAAACAAAAAGCTAATATTTAACTAGCATTCCATGGCGTCAGTAAACATGCTTTTCAAGATAATAATAAAAAAATATAAACTAACATGCTTTTCTAGAATATTAACAAATAAAAAAATCATAAACTAACATGCTTCCTAGACATCATCAGAATTATAACAGAGACAACACAAATATACTTCCAAGATAAGGATGATACAGAGAACACAGAAAGTACAAGGCTAGTTGATAATATTCTACGGATAACAAAAGATAACAGTTGCTTATGCCTAGCAAGCTTCCAACTATACGTATCTATTTAAATATATACATATCTACTTAAAAATATATAAAAAATAGTTATTTTTGAAAATGATAAAACAGTCATGTTTAGCATCTTATTTATTTATTCTAAAGAAAAGCGAAGATCACCTCGATAGTTTAGGGAAAATATTTAGTGCAGGTGGTAAAAAAGAAGATGACTCTCTCTCTTTAAGCCATCACTTCTCTGAGAAGGGGAATCTTCAACTGTTGATATGGATGCTCGGGCCTCTTATCCTTCTTGTTTATTATTCTATAGCATGTGTTTGGAAGGGAGGGTGGTTGGGTGGAGAGTGTGGATGGTATCGAATGCTAACAGACAGAAGAGATAAGATAAGAGTTTAGTGAGTGCTAACAGAAAGAAGAGGTAAGATAAGAGTTTAGTGAGTGAAAATGATTCTGTACTGGGAGGATGTGAGTTGGTTAGATTTCATATAACGGCGGTAGGGATTCTGGGCGGTGGGAATAGAATGGGAATATGAAGAGAATGTGGGCGGTTAGGGCAGTAAGATCAAATGATGTGATTCTCAAGATTTCAAATTGCCTCGCTGCAGAGGATGTCATGATTGGACTCTTCTCGTGCGGTCTCCAAAGTTTGGATTATCTCACCGCAGCATTTGTCTTTTTTCAAATACAAACCCAATTTTATATATATACGTTAATATTATTATTCTTTTCCCATTCTTATTATTATTTATTATATTTTTTTCCAAATTTATCAACAATATTATAGATAGTATACATATCTCATTATTATTTATTATTATATATATATACAAACATAGATATATACATATTATTATTATTATTTTGGGGAAAGTATACAACTATTACATCCTCCCACACTAAATTTAATTTCGTCCTCGAAATTTCATATTCCCTCCGTCCCACACCAATGCTTACGCTTCCTTTGTAATTTACAAAGGAAGCGTAAGCATTGTTGTAGGACGGAGGGAGTACATATCAAATCTTTGGTGGGTGAAAAAAATTTTAAGATTTATGCAACTCTATTACTACTCTAAAGGCGACTTTTTCCTTTCTATCATTAGTGTCAGATGCATGACTTTCTTACGAAGAAATTTATTGCTACTCTTATGAATATATCACCAGCCTAAAAATAATAGATAAGTAATAAACAATATATTGACATCCTCTACGTAAAATTGATGATGTCATTGATAGAGACACTGGCTCAATTAGAAAAAAGAATACCTCCTATGTTAGCTTAGGATATTTGGCCAATATTTGATCTTCACGTTCCCAGTTAGCTTCTCACTCCCATGTCTATTCCACAATACCTTGACTAAGACGATGGTTTTGTTCCTCAATTTTTCTTTTTTGCGATCAAGAATGGCAACGGGACCTTCTTCATATGTCAAGTCATTGTGCAGCGTGACATCTTGATAATTGACCACATGGCTCGGATCATACACGTAAGGCCGCAACATCAACACATGAAAGACATCGTGAATTCCTGACAAATTAGGTGGTAAAGCTAATTTGTAGGCTACTTTCCCAATAGTTTCCAAGAGTTCATATGGCCCGATAAACCTTGGCTTAAGTTTTTCTCTTTTCCCAAAACGCACAATACCCTTCACTAGCGTTACTTTTAGGAACACTTTGTCTCCTGGCTGATACTTTTGATCCTTACGCTTCTTGTCTGCATATGTCTTTTGTCGATCCTGAGCTATTTTGATTCTTTCTCTGATTTGGCTTATGCTCTTGACTGTCTTATCGACGATTTCGAGCCCAATATCTTTCTTTCTCCAACCTCATCCCAATAGAGTGGAGACCTACATTTTCTTCCATAAAGAGCCTCATATGGAGCCATGCAAATCGTTGCTTGATAATTATTATTATAGGCAAACTCTATTAGGTGTATATAATCTTCTCAACTTCCTCCAAAATCCAGTGTACATGCCCTCAACATGTCTTCAATTGTTTGGTTGGTTCTCTCCGTTTGCCCATCAGTTTGAGGGTGATATGCAGTACTGAACTTCAACTGTGTTCCCATTGTGTCTTGTAGCTTGCACCAGAAGTTAGAAGTAAAACGAGTATCCCTGTCGGACACTGTTGAAACTGGTACACCATGTAATCGCACTATTTCCCCAAGATAGATCTGGGCCAGTTTATCCATGGAAAAGATCATTTTTATGGGTAGAAAGTGTGTTGTCTTTGTCAATCTATCGACAATTACCCAAATTGCGTGATTTCCACGTGGACTTCGGGGTAATACATCAATAAAATCCATCGTGATATGTTCCCACTTCCTCTGGTATTTCCAAAGGCTCTAATAGGCCTGAGGGTCTTTGGTGTTCTGCTTTTACTTGTTGACAGGTCAAGCATGTTCGAAAAAAATTTGTAATGCAACCCTTCATATTCCTCCACCAAAATAGTTTCTTCAAACCTTGGTACATTTTGGTTCCTCTCTGGTGAATTGTGTACGGAGCACAATGTGCCTCCGTCAAGATTTCATTTCTTAATTTCTCATTCTTGGGCACACATATCCTTCCTTGAAATAATAAGGCACCATCATGATCCTCAGAGAACCCTTTTGTGTCTTCACTTCTCGCCAATGTACGCATCTTATTTAGGAATTCATCTTCCTTTTGAACGTCAATAACTCATTCCTTTAAGGTTGGCAACACTTTTAATGCTGCTAGCATAGAACATACATCTTGTATTGATGTCGCTATGTCAATCTTCAATTTCGCAAGTTCATCATTTAACTTTTCTTTATCAGTAATTTTATGAGGTGAAAATCCTTTCACTTTTCTGATGAGTGCATCAGCTACCACATTTGCCTTCCCTGGGTGATAGTTGATGGTGCAATCGTAGTCCTTTACAAGTTCTAATCACCTTCTTTGTCTCATGTTGAGCTCTTTTTGCTTGAAGAAGTACTTCAAAATCTTATGGTCGGTGTAGATCTCGTATTTTCCCCCATAGAGATAGTGCCTCCTGTAACAACAAAATTTGTATTTATTAAAATAATAAACACAAAAGATATTACAATGATAATCTGAGATGGATTAAACTTGAGAATTTAAGTAAACAGTTTCTAGCTATCCTCTGATTCCTCTCTTGAGTTGACTTCTTTGACTTTATCAACTTTCTGAGCCGGATCTTCGGATGAAGCTTGTCCGTGCTCGGGGTTGACTTGAAGCTATAAAATATTTATCCGGAGGCGTCGAGCCTTTGTTCGGATAAAACATTGACTTGAAGATTTGTTGTAAAGAATGCTATTCAATTTGGTAGAATGTTGACTTCACGGAGACTGCTGGATGAATTTGATATGAAGAACGCCGGATCGGAGGGGCTTAGAATCTTGATCTCTGATCGGAGGCGGTTGGATGGAAAACGCCGGATCGGAGGGGCTTAGAACCTTGATCTCTGATCGGAGGCGGTTGGATGGAAGAACGCCAGATCGGAGGGGCTTAGAACCTTGATCTCTGATCGGAGGCGGTTGGATGGAAGAACGCCGGATCGGAGGGGCTTAGAATCTTGATCTCTGATCGGAGGCGGTTGGATGGAAGAACGCCGGATCGGAGGGGCTTAGAACCTTGATCTCTGATCGCAGACCGTTCTTGACTTGAAGATGCTTGAAGATCTTAAGTTTTGACTTGAAGATGCTTGAAGATCTTAAGTCTTGACTTGAAGATGCTTGAAGATCTCAAGGGAGCACTGCTCGTATTCTTGATCTCTTCAGAAGCGCGTCTTCAGATGTTTTTGGTGTGTCTGGAATGAGGACTGAAGGCCCTTATTTATATGTAGAGAAAATAACCACTTGAGAGATATTTTCTCTTTTAAAAGATATGTTGGGCTTTTTTCCTTTAATTAAGCCTGCTGGACTGGATAAGGCTTAATTATCAATTATTTACACATTTATTTTAGGAATTAATTTATTTAAATTCCTTAATAAATAAATAATTAATTGATAATTATTGCATTAATTTGCCACATATTTTATTTAATAGGCAATAAAATTCAGGTGCCTACAAATGCCTGATAGGGGTTTTCTCAACACACAAATTAATCCTCAAGTATAAGGATATCAATTGTAGTCGCGAAGATGACCAAGTTACAATATCGAACCCACGGGACGGATAAATATCAATTTTGTGATCTTCTAGTATATTTTAGACTATGTTGGTAATTGTAAAGGTTTAATGGATAGTAACTTCTAATCGAAATAACAAAAGAAATAGCAAAAGTAGAGAGAAGTGAGTTGTGATCAATAAGAATGATAGGTAGTTCGTTGGGTCATCCAGTTTCACTAGCAATTCGTATTTTCGTGTGATAGTGTCCGACTCTGCCCTGTGGTTTGTGGACGCATCACTAGACCATGCAAATTTACTCTATAGACACAAGTAAATATGCGCTTGACACGTGTGGATAACATCGGAGCAAGAGATATGCTTCACCCCCCTTTCTAGGTACTATCATAATCAATTATCTTCTACGTCTAGAATCTAACCCGATTTGATCTCCCTTTTTAGGTACTATAAAGTTATACTCTTCATCCTATTCATCAACCCGAATTCAATTCAATTCATAAATATTCATATAAGACAGTTCTATTAATACTTCGGAATCCCTTCACTTAGAATTATAACGATAAACCTTGCTCAGTAGTGAACGCACTCAATCAATAACCATGTCATGTATTCAGACTCTACACAACGATCATTGATGCACAAAACGACTATGAGTATGGATTAAATATGCAATCTTATATAAAACAAACCACAGGTAGTGTTGTACGGAGTTTTACACACGAAACACGAATTACATCATGAAACTTTCATAACCCTAGAACTACCAAGGTGGTTCTAGCCCATGATTGATCTAGGAACAATCATGGTTAGATTCATCATTCTTACTTGAACCTTCAGCGAACCTCTGTCACAGCCCTCCGGATGGATCACCACCTCTACTCTTGTCTCTCCTATGATTGACGATCAAAAGCTCTCCTAAATCTCTGTATGAGCCTCCTTTTATACTTGTAATCACGTCTCTAGGGTTTGGAATGGGCTTTCTAAGTGATCTCACGCGTTTCGGCCTTGAAAATACGGATAAGATAAGTTCTCGCACACAGGTTCGACCACGTCAAGCAGGTCGAACCCCGAGCCACAGGTGGAACCCCAGGTCGAACCCCACTACTGGAAGAATTCTGCACAGGTTCGACCTTCTGGACAGGTCGAACCACTTAGGCCTTGGTCGAACCCCAGGTCGAACCTCAGCACTGGACAACTCTTGCTCCCGATTCGATCAATTGGCAAGTCGAACCCCAACGTCGTGGTCGAATCCTCCTTCTTGCAAACTGGTTCGACCATGGTTCGACCTGATGGCCAGGTCGAACCAACTGAGTCATGGTCGAACCCATCTCTGTATGTTCAGCAACGTTGGTTCGACCTGCTGGAGAGGTCGAACCCTCCTCCAGCCAGGTCGAACCCACCTACTCCTTGGGCGGTTCGCGTGGCTTCGACTCCGTCTCTTCGATTCTTGGCTCTTTCACTCCGTTTTTGCTAAGAAAACACTCAGATAGCTCCACTAACACCTGATTCATGCTATTTCACAATATATATAGGTTTTCCACCTATTTCCACATCAAAACTCTCCAAAACTAGCACAAAACATAGCGCCAAACTTGTGAATTTACACACTCATCAATGCCCCCTCGCACTTTATTCACGGACGCCTTTGTGTTGAAGTGAACAAATTGCGACACTCCATTATTGATCAACATGACTGAATTTTATTGCTTGTCTCAACAACTTGATACGAATAGCCTGAATTATGACTGAACTTAGTGAAGTGCTAAGCGGCTACGTACCTCTTCACAGAGAATCAAGTCATAACGTAGTTCAAAAGGACATAATTTGGTTTGAATAGGGGGTGCCGTACACAGTTTATACTCGTGCGGGCCAGGAGTAACATGCAGTTTATGCTCGTGCGTAAAAGAGCTTTGAACTTGAATTTGCTGACAATTTATACTCGTGTCAATGAGTCTTCAATTTGATTTGTAGACAGTTTATACTCTTCTCAAGGAGTCTTGAACTTGAGTTGGAAAGTTTAATCTCGTATCAAGGAGTGTAACATGTAGAGAGTTCCATCTTTTCTCAAGAAAATTTGATTTAAGTGGGATAGTTTAAACTCGTATCAAGGAGCATAACATATAGAGAGTCTCGTCTCTTCTCAAGGAGATTTGATTTGAGTTAGATAGTTTTAACTCATATCAAGGAGCATAATGTGGACAGTTTTTGCTCGTGTCGGGAAGCATTGCTTGAGAAATTTTAGATAGTTTTAACTTGTATCAAGGAGTATAACATGTGGACAGTTTATGCTCGTGTCGAGGAGCATTGCTTGAGAAATTTTAGATAGTTTTAACTCGTATCAAGGAGTATAACATGTGGACAATTTATGCTCGTGTCGAGGAGCATTGCTTGAGAAATTTTAGATAGTTTTAACTCGTATCAAGGAGTATAACATGTGGACAGTTTATGCTCGTGTCGAGGAGCATTGCTTGAGAAATTTTAGATAGTTTTAACTCGTATCAAGGAGTATAACATGTGGACAGTTTATACTCGTGTCGAGGAGCATTGACTTTGTTAATAGTTCATTGCCCCCAATCATCTGGTGCATTACTTTCTCTTACTTTAACTTCATTTCTTTGAATCTTTATTGACACCGGCTTCTTTGAATGTGATTCCTCCTCGAGAGGTTCATCAAGTGAAATGTCTTCAAATTCATAAGAGTTGTTGCTTGGCAATTCGAAATGACTTGATGTCATACTTAACTCCATATCATGAGCTCTTGTAGCTAGTTCTTCAAAAGTCTTTGGTTGAATCCCTTGAAGGATGTATCGTAGACACCATTGCATCCCTTGAATGCAAATATTGATGGCAGAGACTTCAGACAATTGATCTTTGCAGTTCAAGCTTATATTTCTCCATCGATTAATATAATCGAGTGCTGGCTCTTCTTTCCACTGGCAAGTGTTAGTCAATTCGATCATACTAACAGTCCTTCGAGTGCTGTAGAAGCGATTGAGAAACTCATTTTCCATTTGCCCCCAGTTGTCGATGGAGTTAGCTTCCAAGTCGTTATACCAATCAAAAGCATTTCCTTTCAGCGAGCGGACAAATTGTTTGAGCATGTGATCATTAAAGGTTCCAGCATCATTGCATGTCTCGACAAAGTGCGCTATGTGTTGTCTTGGGTTGCCTTTACCATCGAATTGTTGAAATTTAGGAGGCTGGTAGTCAACTGGCATCTTCAAGTTGTCAATTCTCTTCGTATATGGATTATTGTAAGCAACAAAAGATTTGGAGCTCCCTTTAAACTTGTCTTTTATCGTCTCTAGTACGATATTCTTCAGTTGATTCATAGAGAGCATTCCGTCAGCTGAAATTTGTATCACTTCCTCAACTGGATTTATTTCATATGGATGGTGATTCGCGGAGTCCTCCTCCTCATCTTCATCCTCAACTCGTTTCTCATTTACATGACTTGTCTGTGCTATCTCCATCTTTTTTATCAGTTTGGATATCAACAGACCTTGTTCTTGGCTCTGTTTGGTGAGTGCAGCAATAGATTGAGTCAAGCTTGCCAGTTGTTCTTCGACAGACGAAGCATTTGTTGCCATGGCGCAGGCTATGAATGAGTCATACGCCAAACTTTCTATGGATCGAGGAGTTGGGCAGATAGAGTCCTCTTCACCATCTTTGACGTCGTGCATTGGCTTATCGAGAACAGTCCCCACTATGTGGTTTGTCTCTAAGGAGACTTCAGACATACTCCTTATAACTACTTCAACATCTTTAGTTTGCAACTCTGAAGGTTTTGAGGCAGTAGACCTTCGTATCGCAATCCTGAGTGGAGTTGTTCTTTGAATCTTTTCAGTCTGTAGCTCTGAAGGCTTCAAGGTAGAAGATCTTCTTATGGCAATCCTGAGAGGAGCCATACTTTGTACTTTCAAACTTTCGAAGAGAGGAGATGAGAGGTAGAAACTATCCCACTGGGCGTGCCAAAATTTGTAACAACAAAATTTGTATTTATTAAAATAATAAACACAAAAGATATTACAATGATAATACGAGATGGATTAAACTTGAGAATTTAAGTAAACAGTTTCTAGCTATCCTCTGATTCCTCTCTTGAGTTGACTTCTTTGACTTTATCAACTTTCTGAGCCGGATCTTCGGATGAAGCTTGTCCGTGCTCGGGGTTGACTTGAAGCTTTAAAATATTTATCCGGAGGTGTCGAGCCTTTGTTCGGATAAAACGTTGACTTGAAGATTTGTTGTGAAGAATGCTGTTCAATTTGGTAGAACGTTGACTTCACGGAGACTGCTGGATGAATTTGATATGAAGAACGCCGGATCGGAGGGGCTTAGAATCTTAATCTCTGATCGGAGGTGGTTGGATGGAAAAATGCCGGATCGGAGGGGCTTAGAACCTTGATCTCTGATCGGAGGCGGTTGGATGGAAGAACGTCGGATCGGAGGGGCTTAGAACCTTGATCTCTGATCGGAGGCGGTTGGATGGAAGAACGCCGGATCGGAGGGGCTTAGAATTTTGATCTCTGATCGGAGGCGGTTGGATAGAAGAACGCCGGATCGGAGGGGCTTAGAACCTTGATCTCTGATCGCAGACCGTTCTTGACTTGAAGATGCTTGAAGATCTTAAGTTTTGACTTGAAGATGCTTGAAGATCTTAAGTCTTGACTTGAAGATGCTTGAAGATCTCAAGGGAACACTGCTCGTATTCTTGATCTCTTCAGAAGCGCGTCTTCAGATGTTTTTGGTGTGTCTGGAATGAGGACTGAAGGCCCTTATTTATATGTAGAGAAAATAACCACTTGAGAGATATTTTCTCCTTTAAAAGATATGTTGGACTTTTTTCCTTTAATTAAGCCCGCTGGACTGGATAAGGCTTAATTATCAATTATTTACTCATTTATTTTAGGAATTAATTTATTTAAATTCCTTAATAAATAAATAATTAATTGATAATTATTGCATTAATTTGCCACATATTTTATTTAATAGGCAATAAAATTCAAGTGCCTACACCTCCAAATCTTCAATGCGTGAACCACTACAGCTAGTTCTAGATCATGCGTGGGATAGTTTTGCTCATGAACTTTTAATTGTCGAGAGGCATAAGCAATCATTTTACCATTTTGCATTAGCACGCATCCCAACCCAAGCTTTGATGCATCAGTGTAGATCACGAATTCCTCTGAGCCACTAGGAATTGTTAGCACGGGGGCCGTGATCAGCCTTTGCTTTAATTCTTGAAAGCTTTGTTCGCATTTATCTGTCCATTGAAATTTAACATCTTTCTTTGTCAGTCGAGTTAGGGGGCCAGCTATCCTTGAAAATTCCTCGATGAATCTTCTGTAATATCCTGCTAATCCAAGAAAACTTCTCACCTTATGTACATTTTTTGGGGCTTCCCATTCACTTCCAGCTTGCACTTTACTTGGGTCTAGTTCCAAACCCCATGCAAAAACGATATGTCCAAGAAACACAACCTGGTTTAGCCAAAACTCGCACTTATTGAATTTGGCATATAGTTTCTCCCTTCGGAGTGTCTCCATTACTATCCTCAAATGCTCTGCATGTTGTTTTTCATTCTGAGAATAGATCAGAATGTCATCAATGAATACAATTACAAACTAATCCAGATATGGATGAAACACTCGATTCATCAAGTCCATGAATACCGCAGGGGCATTGCTAAGTTCGAAAGGCAACATAACGAACTCATAGTGACCATAACGAGTTCTGAAAGCTGTTTTAGGGATATCTGTTTCCTTGATCTTCAGCTGATGATACCCAGATCGGAGATCTATTTTTGAGAACATGCTAGCTCCACTTAGTTGGTCAAAAAGATCCTCGATTCGTGGCAATAGGTATTTATTCTTGATTGTCAGCTTGTTTAGTCCTCTGTAATCTATGCACATCCGTATGGTACCATCCTTCTTCTTTACAAATAAAATTGGGGCTCCCTAAGGGGATACACTTGGTTTTATGAAGCCCAAGTCGAGTAACCCTTGCAATTGTACCTTCAACTCTTGTAACTCTGCAGGCGCCATCCGGTATGGTGCTTTTGATACTGGTGTCGAACCAGGTATCAAATCGATTGTGAACTAAATTTGTCTATCAGGTGGAAAGTTCTTCTGGGAATACGTCTTCGTATTCACGTATTACTGGCAATACTTTCACTTATACATTTAGTTTCTATTTTCATTGCCAAACGAGAGGAAATAAAAGAATGCATAGCAAAAGTGTCAAATAATACAATAGCAGGTATGCCTTGGATTGGAATAATACATGTAATGGTTTCTGGGTCCTTGGCAGCTTTTTGTTGAGTTAGGGAGTAAACTCGAGCCTTTCCGGTGGATTCAGATCCCGTTCCAGCATTTTGTATGTTCACCTTAGGGCACTGGCACTGAGTATGTCCTGACTCTTTGCACCAGTAACATATACCTTTTCCTTTCAAACATGGTCCTAGGTGGTTTTTTCCACAAGTATTGCAAGCATTCCCTGATGACTGATTATTAGCACCTTGGCGGATAGGTACTCTTTTGGCTGGTGGCTGATTATCAGGTTTGTGAGGTGTCCATGCCCCTTTGCGTTTGCCATTGTTGACAGGTAGCCTTTCCTTTATAGACCCTAGGTCAAGGCGCGCTTCCACCTCTAGGGCATTTTCAACAGCAATTGCATAAACCTAGTTCCTTTGCACTGCAAGGATGCTGCTTATCTCTTTCCTTAAACCCAGCTCAAACCTTCTAGTCTTTTGAGCTTCAGTGCTCACCAAATGGGGCGCATATCAAGACAGTTGATTGTACTTTCGTTCATACTCCATGACGGGCATGTTCCATTGCTTCAGATTTTAGAACTCATCTGCCTTCTTCTCTTGATATGTCAACGGAAGGTAGTTGCGGAAGACCACTGTTTTGAAGTATTCCCAAGTCATTGCCGCCACTTATTCCGGGATCTGTGTACGTCCCATTGCTTCCCACCAGTATCCTGCATCTCATATGAGTTGGAAAGCTGCACAAGAAACTTTTTCAGCATCCATATAGATCAAATGATTAAATATCCTGTCAAGAGCTCGAACCCATTCATCCACTAATGCCGGATCCCTACAGCCATTAAAAGTAGGTGGATTGTATCGCCTGAAGTATTCAAGTATGGCGTTCGGGTCGTGCCGTGGTGTGGCTGGGTTTGACGTGGCTGTGAAGTGTTGCGCAAGGCCTTCGAGCACAGTGGTGAGCCGAGCTAAAGGGTCAATCACGGGTTGGATTGGAGTTGGAGCAGATGGTGCTCCCGGTGCGGGCCCTTGAGGTAAGCCCAGGGTGGTTTCTCGGGTTCGTCGTCCTTCAGCCATTTTCTATGGGATTTATTGCGTTTAACTTGTAAGTGTAAAAGAAGAGATAATAATATATCATTTTCATTAATAGTACCAACTTTAACGTAATTAGGTTCTACAATCAAAACAATGATGAAAATTAAGAAGAACCTAGATCTCCGAGCTTATGATAGCTTCTAGAGATGTACAATAGAAACCTGTCACCCAATAGTCATGATAAACATAAAAAGTAGCTAACAACAATAGAAAATGATAAGTAAAGACAACACGTCCTCGTAAGTTATACACTTTACAAGTCGTGAACAACATCTAACAGACACATACAACCCTACATCCAATATCCTAACCATACATCTGCGCATCTCCCTCATTGGCACCGCAGGTACTGCATCGGCTGCTCGAATCCTCTAGGATGGGATCAGGAAAACTCATATCTAGAGGAAAGCTGTAGATGATCGGTGGGGTAACCTCGTAAGAGATCCAATAGGAGAAAAGTCAGGAATGAAGGTATGAGCTGAGCCATCTACAGAGAGATGAACACCCTCTGTCATCATAAGGTATCATCGGAGCTAAAGAAGTCAAGGTATGGGGTGCCAAATAAGTCCTCAGGGAAGTAGGAGGGTCCCTGGTAGGGCTCATACATCCCCTCAGGATGCTCAGGGAAGAAGGCATGAGCAATAGCGCTACCTCTCCCTAGGTGGAATGGAGGGAAATCCCCATGCTCCAGCCAAAATATCCATAGACGAGCCATGAATGGTCGAAACTTCAGGCAAAGCCTGACACTGTCCACCGGAATCCATGTATACTCTCGGATGGCCTCCCATCATAAGTCCTTCCACAGATCGGTAGTGTCCCCACAACTATCCTATCAACCTCAAATCCCTCCCATGGAGGAGTCTCGCCCAGCATGTCCCACGCTGTCCACATCTGAGTAATGTGGATGCCAATAGACTCAGATGGGTCACATTCGACGCTAGCGTAGTATGCCAGTCGATCGGCCTCACTATCTGGGTGCATCATATAGGGTTGGGTCCTGCGGTGATACATCTATTTATATATAAAACCTCTTGTTATTTATCGGTTTAGCTAGAATTCATATCATTTCCTAACAAGCCCATTCAATTTACCAAAGTTCAAGTACAATGAAAATTCACATAATAGTCATACATCTAAAATAAATATCATTGTGGAGAGCAATCTATCTCATGTATCATCAACTCCTAATTTCATAAATCAATTAAAGTATCTATTGTCATCAACTTTAATCATGTAATAACAATTGATAAATTCATAAATTAATCAACTAAAATATCTTTCAATTATTTACCTTGTGACTTAGCCGACGGCGCGAATGAGTAGGAGTTTGGAATCTTATGTTATTTATTTATTATTATTATTATTTTATTATTATTTTTAAATACTAAAAAGTGTAAATTCGTTTACTTGTAATTGCAAGTCTACAGAACCGTAGACCTGCTCTGATACCACACTTGTCACGACCCAATTTATTTATGTGTAAAAAGAAAATTAATTAGATTTATAAGTGTTTTTTTAAATCTAAAATAAAACATCTGTATTAAATTTATATGATAATAATAAAAGAGAGTTTAATTAAACCATAATTAGAATTTAAATAAACATTTTAGAAATCTAGTAGCGGAAGTCTTTTAGTGATTTTGTGTGCAGTGATAATACCATACTCATTGTTCACTATTTCAACACTTATTTAAGTAGATTACATGATAGTTCTAAATTCTTCCAACACTCCAACTCATCGTCTGCCACGCCGGCTACACAATGTCATCTGTAAGGGAAACATAGAGGGTGAGCACACAGAATATACTCAGTGGGGGATTTCCTGTTAAATTCCACAATTGAAAATGATTTCATATTTTGAGAAATGAACATCATTAACATCATGAACATTAAGAGTAAAGGGAATTAACACATAGTTATGTCGCCCGAAGACGCTCATTATTTAATCCGTCAAAGTTATGCGAACGCATCCGTCTTTCTTTATTGGCAATAATGTCAACTATACGTACAGGTTCCCGGTCCATCGGTCTTAGGTAAGATTTTCATATATATCCATAACATCAATTTATGAAATTAAGTTCAATATAGAAATTGTAAAAGAAAGCTCATCTCAATGAAGACAAGTTTCACAAGCTTAAATTTAATTGAAGGTTGAGTACGAGCTTTGACGAAGCTAGTTTCTCCTCACCTTGATGCCTTCAAGAAGTTAAATTTACCTTTTAGAATATAAGTATACTTATTCATTTTAAAATTTTCTAAGATGATTTGTTTCAATTATCATAATCACACATATTATTATTATTATTATTATTTTAAATTTTTAGTGTTATATATTATTATCATTATTATTTATTATAATTATTTAAATTTTTTTTAGAGAAAATAAATTATTATTATTTTTAAGCATCTTTATATACTAATATTAACGAAAATGCTTATTATATATATATATATATATATATATATATATATATATATATATATATATATATTTATATATATATATATATTTAAAAACTGACTTATTTACTGTTATGTTTCTTTTTTTATTTTACCGTGAAAAGAAAAGATTTAGAACAACAAATCCTTTTTTTTTTTGCTTTACCGAAAAAAATAAAATTTTAATATATATATTTTCTAAACATGATAACTTAAATCTAGTAGGTTTTAGTTAAATTATATGCATGTTATAGTATACTATTTTTTTTAAGATATCCAAGACTACAAATTTTTTTCTTGTTTTTTTTTTAAATTATATCGTGAGAAAATAAAGAAGATTTAATATGTTTGCCTATATAAAAGATTTGACAGAAAGATTTAATAAGTTTGCTTACGGAAAGATTCGATACTTAACAGTCTCTACGGCTTCAGAATAGATTCTACAACTACGGCTAATCAGAAAGAAAAATAAAAAGCTAATATTCAACTAGCATTCCATGACGTCAGTAAACATACTTTTCAAGAATAATAATAAAAAAAATATAAACTAACATGCTTTTCTAGAATATTGACAAATAAAAAAAATTATAAATTAACATGCTTCCTAGACATCATCAGAATAATAACAGAGACAATACAAAAACTAATATACTTCCAAGATATGGATGATACAGAGAACACAGAAAGTACAAGGCTAGCTGATAATATTTTACGGCTAATAAAAAAATAACAGTTGCTTACGCCTAACAAGCTTCCAACTATACGTATCTAATTAAATATATACATATCTACTTAAAAATATATAAAAAAATAGCTGTTTGTGAAAATGATAAAACGGTCATGTTTAGCATCTTATTTATTTATTCTAAAGAAAAGCGAAGATCACCTTGATAGTTTAGGGAAAATGTTTAGTGCAGGTGGTGGAAAAGAAGATGACTCTCTCTCTATTTAAGCCGTCACTTCTCTGAGAAGGGGAATCTTCAACTGTTGATATGGATGCTCGGGCCTCTTGTCCTTCTTGTTTATTATTCTATAGCATGTGTTTGGAAGGGAGGGTAGTTGTAAGGAGAGTGTGGATGGTATCGAATGCTAATAGACAGAAGAGGTAAGAAAAGAGTTTAGTGAGTGCTAACGGAGAGAAGAGGTAAGATAAGAGTTTAGTGAGTGAAAAAGATTCTATACTGGGAGGATGTGAATTGGTTAGATTTCATATAGCGGCGGTAGGGATTCTGGGCGATGGGAATAGAATGAGAATATGAAGAGAATGTGGGTGGTTAGGGCAGCGAGATCAAATGATGTGATTCTCAAGATTTCAAATCGCCTCGCTGCAGAGGATATCATGATTGGATTATTCTCAGACGGCCTCCAAAGCTTGGATTATCTCACCGCAACATTTGTCTTTTTCCAAATACAAACCCAACTTTATATATATACGTTATTATTATTATTCTTTTCCCATTCTTATTATTATTTATTATGTTTTTTTTCCAAATTTATCAACAATATTATAGATAGTATACATATCTCATTATTATTTATTATTATATATATACACAAACATAGATATATACATATTATTATTATTATTATTATTATTTTGGGGAAAATATACAACTATTACATCTTGGCTCCCTTTTCATCCGTTCATCCACGTAATATCAATAATCTAACTCATCAACAGGCACCAAAACATAAAAATCTGATGGAAACATATGAACTTATATTATCCGTAATTTGAGCTGAAATACTCTCTCCATCCACTTGAAAGGTATCTGTTGACTTTTTGCACGTGGATTAAGGAATATAATAATTTAATGTATAATAAGGTGAGAGAAATAATATTTTAATGTGTGGTGGGTAGTTGTATTAGTATTGAGTGTGAGATCATGTGTAGTAGTTGAATGTCACATCAATCCAAAAAGGAAAATAGATACTTCGTAATGGGACGGGGCAAAATGAAAAAATTGATACATATCAAGGGGACGGAGGGAGTTTTTTATTTATAATAACCCTTGATAAACAGAGCTGTCTGTAAAGTTCTAGTCTAACATTAAATTCATACTAAAAAGAAATCAATAATTTCTTTATAAAAGAACATATCAAACCTACATATCTCCTTGTATATTTCTTCGTGAAACAAAATCATATAGAACACATTATTTGCTGAATACAAATGATTTCTTCGTGAAACAAAATCATATAGAACACATTATTTGCTGAATACAAATGACACTACCTAAAAACGTTGTAGCTTCGTTTCCATAGACACCTAAAGGTCAGATAGATGCTCATTTCGCAACTGCTTCGCCTGACTCATTGCCTCTATCCATTTGCATTAGATGAGTAAAAATAGATTAAAACATTTCTTTTCTTTAATGCCTCTGGGCAGAATATCTTTCAGATTAAATAGTGAACATACATGGATTTGACCAAATTGCACGATTTAGCAGTTCTTATAGAATTCACCAAGTCAAAAGACTCTATCCTAATTATTCAAAGGTAGAGACAGTTAGGAAAAACACATGACAAACCAATTCCTAACTCCAAAAGTGACCCAAAATCTTCACAGAATGTCCAGCTATTATAAGCAAGATATATTATTAGCTTAGCTATAGATAGATAATGTAATTACAAATAATTTTTAAATAAAAGAATCCAAATATGTATTCCTATAATCACAGGAAATATGTGCATTCATAATTTAATACGAAATATATACAAATAAGAACAGAATTTTTGACATATGAAGGAATTTTAACAAAGATTTTTTACATAAAACCAAAACATCTCAAATTCACAAAAATTAAATGGAAGATAGATCACGAATTAGAACAAAATTCCACAATAATTGTTCGAAAAAAGTGACAAAGACAAAAGGCAGGAGCGCAAGTACTTCTTCTCGATCGCGGCAGGAGTTTGTGATGAATCAAGAGGGAAGAGCTCCGGTTGCTTTTTAAAACTGCCATTGGGAAGACCATCACGCAACTTATTTAGGAGATTATCTTCTCTTATACTCTTCATAATCTCGACCAAAATAATCTTCCCTCTGCCGCCATGCCTCTTCAGCGTCAACACCTATTTTGTAGCATTTCTTCCACACCTCCACCTTGCTGCTCGGCCGCAGCAACATCTTGACAGGGATATGGTCCAAGTTGTCTCCTTTTTTCTCTGCTCGACGGCTCAAGCGACTGTCCGATGAATTGCCGAAAAGAAAAACAGAAGAAAGTTTCAAAGGTCTATATCAACACACAGAGAAGATACTGTAGTAGTAAAATGCTGACAACAGAAAAGAAGTTCCTTCCACACATTTTATCTTAATATTCTTATAATGTATTGCTAAATTCAATTGTTTAGCACTCCAACTCAATAGTAAAATGCATTCAAAATCTTGCATTTACAATATTCAAGTTTGAATATAAATTTATAATCGATAGGAAACATGGCCAAAATGTATAAGATAGATGATCATCACACATATAAGATGGATGATAACACAGAGAATATGAAAGTGCACATCTTTATCCCAGTTATAGTAAATGAAATTAACAATTAAGAAATTAACTAACAAAGACACGACATTGAGGAAAGCTTAAAGAGCCAATTAAACAGCAAGGAAAAATATTTGACAGGGAATCAATTAAACATTACTATATTAATCAAATATCAATTCACCTCCAAATAGAAAAGAGTAATTTAAAAAGCAACCAAACTAATCAACTAAAAATAATAAACATATATTAATAAAATATGTTTAATTAAATTTAAGATTATTAATCGATAGTCTATTAATTTGTCCGGTGTAATTTTTTTAATTTAATTACATCAAAGTGGGGATATAAATTATTGAAAGTCCAGCGCAATCAATTTAATTTAATTTTAATCCAATTGAATAATTAATAATAGTCTGGGAAATAAATTATTAAATATGCGGTGCAATATAATTATACTTCTTTGAGATATGTATATAAAATTAAGATTCAACAATCTAATTAGTTCACTGCAATTTTAAAATTTAAGTATTAGAAGTGGGTGGAAACATTATTTGACCCAGAAAAAACAAAACAAAATAAAATAAAATAAAAGCAAGGGTATTGTAGGTAATTTAAAACTAAAGTGGGCAAATTTGATGTAAATTAAATGTGTGGACAAAAAAGATGTAGTGAACTTCCAAGTGGGCAAAAGTTACCATTTCTAATTATTTTCAAATCATAAGATTACAGTAATCATTAAAAAATTTAAACCAAGCAACCCTTGAATCTTATCGAGAAATACAGGCTTAAATAACAATTTGAAGATAGATATGCAACAGTTAAGCTGAAAATGGTTCAATGTTAGAAGAACAAACCTTTCTGAAATGTGGAATAAGAGTCATAAGAAACCGAGTTATCCCCTGCCAACAAATACTTAATCAGAAAAGGGCATAAAGAAATAAACAACAACCACATTGTTCCCAACATTATGCAGCAAGAGAAGAATAATTTTTTTTGTAAAAGAAATCGACTTGGCGCTGCATATGAAACCACCAAACATGTAAAATAAGGCCCTCACAGTTGCAGACTTCATTGTTGTAGCTTCAGAACTCAATCTCAAACACATAAAGGCACCCTTTACTTGAGAAGTTCACAAATGTGAATATGCAGCACCAAATTTCTAAGAGGCAATAAACAAATTATTTACAATATACCAATGCTATCACATGCAATGCAGACCATTAACAACAATTAAAAAGATTATAAAGAGAAATCACAAAACATTCAGGGTTTGAGGTACCTAGCACTGGTTCAGAAAAAAACAAAAACAAAACAAATTCAAGAACCACCTCTGTCAAAATACAAAGCTGCAAGAAACCTCAAAATAGCGAATAATAACCCCAAGAATGACCCATCAATCCACATAAAATAGATTTATTCAATCTTAAGTTAAACCTGCCATCAAGATTCAAGAGAAAAAGATTTAAATCAACGATTCACATGACTAGATAATAAATGAACAATGAAGATTAAACCTCGACGATCTAGAAGCTGCGGAGGTCTGGAACCGGATTTCCCCAAACCTGATGAGAAAAAAAAAAGTAAAGAAAAAAAAACCAAGTGAAGAATAACCCCCACGAATCGAAACTTGCTTCGCCATAATCGGCGATCCCAACCCAGATCGAGATCGAAACATACCCCCAATTGAAGATTAACTCTCCATTAATCGAAACTCGCTTCGCCATAAGCGGCGACTCCAACCCCTATCGAGAACGAAATCCGTTCGCCATGGGCTCCGATTCAAAATTTTCCTTCTCAAACAGCACACCTGTGGAACACAAAGCGAACGAAATGAGTGATTTTGAGAGAGTGAGGAGATTAGAGATAGATTGGAGAGAGAGAGAGAAACAGGCCAACAAAAGAAAGAGAAGAGAAAATAGAGAACGTGAAAATGCGGAAGAAAAATAACGCAAAAAAGAAAAAAAATTTAAAAAAAATAAGAAAGGAAAGTTCTTAGAATAATCTCACTGTGCCATGTCATCAACAAAGAAAGCCAGCCACCCCACTTCAGCTGAAGAAAACTGCCATTTAGATGTTTTAAGATATTGCCCGGCGTTTTTTTTTTTAAATAAATTTAAACGGGTTGATAAAGATCGTCTCAAGGAATGAGATGTAAGACGGTCTCACCCAAAACACACCCATCTTAAAAATATAAAAATGAAGGATTATGCATGATGAAAACAAAAATTTGCCTCTGAAAGAGAAACAAGAGTTCAATAACATAATACTTAAAATAAAAAATTTAAATGTAGATGTCCAAAAAAAGTCATAGCAATTTAAATGTAGATGTCCAAAAAAAAGTCATAGCAATTTAAATGTAGATATCCAAGCCAATTACATTCCCTCCCAAGCAACACCTCAACCTTCATAATCTGAAAATATTAAATGTTTGGGTGAGTATTACAACTTGCTCGGTGCAAAGGAAAATTACACATAATCAAATATAAATAATGACATGCATCAACATCATGAAATTCATCAGCTTAACATAAAAGAGTTTTAAGTCTCTTGATCAATAGATAATAACATGAACACGACGAGTCCACCATGAGAATCTTCATACAATCTCAGTCCCTAAGGGACCTTGACTAATTTTCATGATACACAAGTACAAAATTTGCTTACATGTAAGTGTTCATATATTCATATCATAATCATCAAGAAACATACATATTCATAAATGAGAACACAAAAAATTCCAACACCTTTAACTTGAGTAGATAACTAGGTGAAACTTGCTTGAACACGTGATTGACAGAACTTGCTCTACCTTAGAACTCCTTAATAGATTGCCGAATTTTAGTGTGTGAGTGTGGTAGTGTGAATAATGAACTTGGGGTTTGGGTTTTATACAGGGAATTTGTGAGCTCATGAGGGGTCTGGGCACTAAATCAACTTGAATGCAAAACAATAATTACCCCACACGAATTATAGATCATGAGAAATTGTAAGGTCTTTTGAAGGTGTAAACATATTTAGAGATACTGAGAATATACAGTTTAAATAAAAAAAACAGCTGTCTTAGAATACCAGCTCATAGAGCTCAGATACCAGGTGAATACAGAAGGTTGAAAGAGTCCTCACCTATTTTTTTGAGATCTTTTCCCGAAGGCTTCGACTCTCGCCACTTTAGTCCCTCCTCGCCATCAATGAACGAGTCTTTACTTTCACAGATTTTTTTTTCTTGACTTCAAGTCCTTAGCACTTAGAGTAAACTCGTTTTTTGCAACTGGGATGCTAAAATCAGCAGGATTCCTGGTGAGAGTGCAAACTTGTATTCTCGGATTGTATGTTGATGGCTGAAGAGCAAGATTACCCGGGTCTCCTGAGATGCAGATTTCAGTGTTTCGAGAAGGCTTTTGACCTGCAAAAAGCATCATTTACGGATGTAGGGGAGATGAGGCAACAACAAACATCAACCTTACTGGAAGTGAACATGTACCTCGTGTATTCTTCCTCTTTGAGCTTTCATCAGAATAGTTATAACCACCGAGCGAGGTGAGGGAGTCCTTGGTGTGGTTCTTACCGAGAGAGTGGGGCATACCAAGTAAGCTACTTGTGGGCACATTGAATGAAGAGCCAGGTACAATTCCATGTTCCATCAAAGACAGTAGCTGTATAGCCGGAATTGTGTTGTTTGAATAGGCAGAATCTGAAGATCCTACTGATTTAGTGCTCAACCCGACTCTCCCCTCTTCACCTGCACATCCATCACCAATGGTCTTTCTTGAGAAACTCCGATGATGAAGAGGCGTGGTTTTTCTCCATGGAGGCCACATATAATCAGCCCCTTCAGTTATTTTTTCCCCTAGTGCAGCAGAACTTGATGTAGATAGCATCAACTTCTCCGGTTGGCCACCACTCCTTGCATTGGTTAGAGAAAATTGATCATGTCCTGGTATCCTCTCACATCGTTAGGAGTCCCTCTAGCATGATTGTCAATGCTCTCATGGAAGAGATGGTTCCACGAATTCGCAAGCTCCCTTTCGTGTTGATACATGGCCATAAGCTCAACTATCTCCATTGGAATATCATCTGAAGCTCCACAGTGTTCCACATTCTTAGACCCCTCTTGAACTTTTTGTGGATCTGAGACTCCCAATTCCATTTCGCCTTCTCCAGCAATCGTTTCACAAGTATGCTGAAAAATTAACCGAAACTCTATTAATCTTCAACTAGAAATTTAAAGTAAAGACACAAACTCTATTAATCTTCAACTAGAAATTTAAAGTAAAGACACAGTGACTCATTTATCTACCATCAAAACTTCTGAAAATCAATATGACACGATAAATTTTTACAAGCTTTTATAACGAAATTATATTACACTGTCTTTACGAGATTGAGCATCAAGCCGTTTATCAACAAATGAAAACACAGAACTTAAAGGAGAAGACTTGCAAGGTTACGCCACAATTCAGATATAACAAAAATCCCAAATTTCCAATTACTTGGGGGGATCAATTGAACTTCTCAATATCATGAAAATGAAGATTAAAACTGGAATTTGCGATCTCAATATTTAGTTTCTCCACAATTATCAGCTTCATGAACAATCCACATAAATTAGTTATCTCAATTTGATGTTATAGTTGTCCCTGAAGCTATGCAAAGCAGTTTCAATAAGAAAATAGAACCACCAATGATATGCAACAGTTTAATAAAAAAAGTACACAAATTTGATCAGATTATCTTTTCCGAACATGAGCAATAGAGTATTCAGTTCCTAAATAACCAGCTTCATAAATAACTATCAGTATAAGTTTCCATCATTACTCTTCTTCCTCATACAACAGTTTACACCAAGTTACACACTTACACTAAAGTTTCATAATTAATGACCAAATGTCAAAAATACGAAACTCAATAAACAAAACTACAATCAAGCAGTTTATGAACAAAAAGTGAACTTAACATACCACATTTTTGTGCAAAGTAAAACTTCTCAGAAAGATTCTCTTGTGTACAAAATGGGTCTTCGACAAATGTCTCGTTGAGATCAGGAATGTATCTATACGTGGGCGATGTTTGGCTATTATTTGCAGGCATTATTTGACAGTGATCAGCCTTAAGCTCAGGGCTCTCACTTCCGGATAAATCAAATATTTCCCCAAATCTCTTTCCAGTTATGAGACTGTCAAAGAACGACATTCCTTCTACTCTTGATGTTGAGGGTTTACGCATGGTATAAGTCTTAGAAGAGTACGTGGCATTTATCTTGGAGACTTCTTTTATCGGGGTTTTCTTCCTGTCATTCTTTGTCTTTCTATTCAAAAGGAAAGTTTTTTTTCTTTTTTGCGAGGGTCCACTCTCACCTTCAACAAGATTAACCTGTCTTTTCCTTATGTCTGCATGAGCACCTGAATGAAATTGAAGATCAAAGATCAAAACAAGCTTCCTCCACTGCACACCTAATCTCATGATGCCATTAAAGAAAGTAGATATTGAAATAAAATTTCACCTGTCGAATTCCGTTCTTCCAATACATCAACCAAAGAACGCAACTTTGGCTTTCTTTTGTGCTCCTCAAGTCTGCTATCCGGGCATTTAGCCATATGTACCGTATTGGAAGCGCCTGTCAAAGGAAAAGTATTTCTTTGTAAACTCTATCAACCATACAATTCTCAATTACGTGAATAGCTATGCTGAAAAGGAAAAACACGGAGGCCGAAATGATATTTTTTCCACTTTAACCAAATTAAAATCCTTAGTCCCCCTTGGCATACATAATTAAGAAAAAAATAAATAAATAAACCTACATGACGGTCCTTCATAGAAAGGTGGACTGTAAAGTATCATTTGGCTACTTGGATCACTATTTACTCCAACTATAATCTCTCTTGAGCCGTAGCGTTACAAGCAGTTGAGAAAATATAAAAAAAAAAAAAAAGGAAAGAAAAAAAGATAATAAAGACAACCAGATTCTTATATGTGGTACCCAAACTCTGGATAAGACTACTCCAACAATAATGATGTTTTGATTATATTATCTATTCTTTTAATGCTATGTGAGGATATAACATCTTTTTCTTCTCCAATATGCAGACAAGAATTCGTAACGTGATCACCTGAATCAGGGAGTAACATTAATTGTTGAGTACTCCTCTCAATATTATATTCTTGAATACAGTCTGGACATTGCCACCACCGGAATCGGGGAACGGATATCGGAGGTAGATCATCATCTTCATTACCACCTTCTGCAGCGAAGATCAAAGACATCTTTGGATCTTCTTTCCTCAATCCAGCAACAAAGCAACTATAATGACAGAATGAGTTTTAACCTTCCATTAACTACATTTTATGGGGTCTTACAGGTCACAACAATATTTGATTGTGGCTATTTATCTACTAATCTGAGAAAAGAAAAACCAATTCTATAATCATCTCCACATGCACAGAATATATGTAATACTTCCAATCATCGCTCCTCAGGAATTCATGAATTATTTCAATTTTTAATCAGAAGTTAAACTGATTAAAGAAAAGCTTTTGCTAGAAGATGTGATTTGGTTGGTCAAAGCCTGAACCTCGGTAGAACTCCTAGCACACTCAGAGAAAGAACATAAGACATGAGGGGGAATTAATTATATAATATAAAAAATAAGTGTTTATAAAGAGAATGAAGCATAATATGCAATATAACCTGACGTTTTAAGTCATCAACTGGAAATTCATAAATAATTTTTAAATGAGTTAAAGCTCCAAGTGATCTAATGTTAAGCCACTCAACTATGTGATATATATGATTTATATGAGTTTATTCATTAAAAATGAATGTAGTTTTTTTGTGTGTATTTTTGGGATGCTTTAAACAACCAAGCTCTATGTAGCATATGATGTGTATTGTCATATCATATCTGAACAGAAAATTATAATTGAGAAAGCTTCTAAGTGGAAAGTAACTGCAAAAATGCTCATACGCACAATCACATTCTTAAAGTCAACGAAGCTCGGAAAATGTGCATCGCATTAAGTAATTACAACATAACATGCCATAATATCAAATTTTCCAAAAAAGAAACATCAAGATTTACTGTAAGGATATTTCATTCTATCTCCAACCATATCATAATAGTTCGACTGACTTAAGATGTTGAATATTATCCTGCAGATGACATAACTTGCACATCAATAAATACTTATGCTTTTACCTAAAATGTCATGCACACAGCAGAAGATGACATTATAAAATAATTCATCAGTACTGATAATGAAAAGGGCCCAGCAAATTATATATAAGAAGTATGTATTTAAATCTAGAAAAAACCTTACCGTATCGAGAAATGCTCACGCACTGGTGACTCAATCTCTTCGATAGCACAGTTAAGGTCTATAGCCATAGAAACAATCTGTACAGTTGATGTGACAGGGTTTGATGAAGAAGCCACAGGACTGCTTTTCCAATGACTTTGTTCCACAGCGGCGGTAGTCTTATCCATTTTGAAATTGATCTAAGAACATTGAATCAAAATAATTACTGAATTTATGTAAAGCTGTTCTCATAAGCAAGATATCACAAGGTGTGATGCAAAAAAGAAAAATAACACGCAAGTTATATAGAAATTGATATTGAAAATCTAAAAGTCATAACACATGTACAATCACTCATAGGATCAGGGAAAGTAAATGCGGCAATTATAGAGACCCGAGTTCACTATTACACTAGAGACTAAGCTGTAAAAGTTAAAGTCACAAATACTTGCATGCGTTATAATCAAATAAATGGCTATCGTAACAAATATGAGTCACAAAATGTACAAATAGAATATAAAGCAATTCTAGAGTTCTCTTAAGAGGAAAAGAATGCTAATTTGTCTGTTAACAAGAACAGTGAATACAAAGATGAATCAATGGCTCAGAAAAAGAATAAATAAAACACATATAATGCAGTCAAGCTTAGTTGGATAAAAATGAAGCAATAAACATGAACCTTATCTAATTATTTCACTAATTTTAATGGGTTTAACTAAAACTGCAGAATTATTTCCCAAACTTTATAATACATTAAGAAAAAAAGTTAGTAATTTGTAAGATATTAAGCATAAATGGAAAAAATTTTTTGAAAAGGGACACAAAATAAATATAGCAATTTAAAAAATGATAAGGCCAGCCCCCCCCCCCCCCCCCCCCCCCCATTAAAGAGATAAAAAAGAAAAAATCTCGCAAAATCAGCAAACACCCAACTGAGATTACAAGGAAAGAACATTAACAAAATTGGACATCTACCAGCAAAACTGAAAACTAACAGAGTAGAAAGAACTGACCTAAATTCAAAGTGAAAATTCAAACGAAAAAAAGACTGATTAATCCAAACAAATCTCTCACGACAAGCGGAGAAACAATCTTAATTTGATAGAACAAAAACTGGAGAATTTATTTGTGTGTTTTTCTAGAATTCAATATTTTAGGTCTGAAAATTGGAAGGGGGGAGTAATATAAAGAGAAAATTAAATGAAATAAAGACAAAAGATAAAAAGAGTATATGGTTGGTTTTCTATATAAGGTTATTGTCGACGTATACGAAGTATTTTTTACCTATCTTGACGCGCATACATTCATGCATTTGTACGCAGGCATAGAGAATAATTGGGCACTTATAACAAATAAGTGATGCACTTTGGTGGGATGCTTTTCACAATTCAACTATATAATTTATGAATCCCTACCGAAACCACCTAAACAAGTGTTAAGTCGTGGTACACACGCGATCATTGGATGGGTAGTTGAACAGAATCTTTGTTGTTAATGGATGTTCCACGCATTTTTATAGATTCTGATTGGCACATGACGACCACCGAATGGAAAATGATAATGGAGGAGATTTTTTTTATATACAAATTATGTACATTACCACATATGAACTAAAGAGCTGTTTGGTTCAAATTCCGGAATGGGAATGATAATAGGAATCATTAATGAGGATAATGATAATGGGAATAAAGTTAATTGAAGGGGATGGAGTAATTAATGAATCAATGGGAATGTTTGAGGAATTTGAATTTCCATTACCTCACACCAAGCACGAGGAATGGGAATCAACATCCTTTCAATCTCATCAGCCTCCCCCAATACCCCTAACCAAGCACCCCCTAAATTGTTCATTACGTGAACTAGTTACTTTCCCTAAAGAATATGATATGAAAAGCTTCTGATTTTGCAAGCAACGGAGAGAAGCACACATTTCAACAGGTTCAGAAGGAAACCACAAACAACAGTACCTGAATCACAGTTTAGAGGGCTATCAGGCTCTGTGTGAGCCAGCAATGTGATTATAGCCCCACAAACTGACTGCAATGTTCAAGCCAGGCTCCAAGCATTTTAGAAAAATTTCACATGTCTGCACATTAAAAAGATCATGAGAACAATAATTGTTATCAGAGAAAAATCTGGAATAAACGATAAAAGTGCAGCCATCAATATTACAAAATATGTCGTAATGCACCCAAGCAATCCATGCATGCATGTCAATCTTGGGTGAATGGTTAGATGTGTCACTGCAAAGCATATCAACTATCAAGTTCCATTGAGGAAACGCCAGCCAATGAACAGGGACCAAAGTCTGAGTAGGTTATTTATTCGCATTCTCCATTAATGTTCAGTGTAGATAACTTTGACTGAGATAATGAAATATCATAATCCTATGTTGAGTCAGAAATGAATATAATTTTACTGCCATGCACACATTCATACTCTAACTGACATGAGCGTCTTGATGGTAACACAAGCAACATCATATAGTAGTTGAGACTAAGCTTGACCCATGGCAGCAGATAAATAGTAAATATGCTGAACATAATATTAGCATACAAAAGACGAAGTAATACAAAAATATCATAGTCAAAATGCACAGATCATTGTAATTTGTGCATCACACAAAAATACAGACCAAATCCAAATTATAATTCAGATGTTTCCTAGGAAAGAATAAGATGGCTAGATAAGTATAGTTGACTAAATATATAATGATGGGACAAACCCAGCCATCCAAAAGGAACATTGCTTCCAAGCAGGCTAAAATAGTTCCAAAACAGGTATAGAAACATACTCATCCTTGAGACTTTAGAAGAGCTACTCACCTTTAACATTCAATCGATAAAAATATAGGTAAGTGAATAAATAACTTGATTATTACTTCAACCATCACATTTTTTTTCCATATTTAGTGATTATTGAGGCAAATTTTAAAAAAAAATCTCTGACTCATTTACCGAAAAAGTTTAATAAAAAGTTCGACCATGACACTAATTACCTTAAAATGTACGCATTTGGGTAGAGTTTTCTGGTTAAGAACCGAACTTGAGGAGGCTGTAAAAGGATGCTGCTCAGGTACAGAAATTGCAAGATGGAAAACTCCACCTTCATCCGGAATTTCCAATGGCACCTATAATTATATACACCATAAAAATCAAGCAACTAACTATTAAAAATAAAACTTTATTCAATTTTCCCATAAAATTTTGACAAAGATACTATAAATCAATACGAAAAATTGGGCCTACTTTCATAAGAGTAGTCCCTTTGCATATGCTTGTTTCATATAAAACCAGTTGAATATCAGGATCAGCCATTTTCCCTCTCTGCACTTCTTTGTACTCCTTAAAAAGCCACGCTCCTGATGTCTAAAACTGACACATATGATTGATTTCAGAAGCAAATGCATGATATAGTGATTAAGATACAAGGGGACGAGAATGACCTGCATTCTATGCACTACTGATTATTCTTAATAGTTTCTACTTTCATCTGAACACTTGATTAAGAACAATATCAATATTCAATACAAGAACATCTGACATTCAGAAATGAGAGAGTGAGGCTTGCGTGCGCCCAGAATTCAATAAAGCCCACTGAACCATCACTACTTACCATTAAAAAAAGGAGGAACTAGAATTAAAATTTACAGAGAAACCCCATATATTTTCAGCACCTATTATCTCAAAAGGAACATTAACAAAATTCTTGAACCCATAAACAGTTGCTGGTAAAACATAAAAATATTCGTACAATAATTCAGTAAACCCACGTAATAAATGTTGAAAGACGATCAAGAAATAGAAACTCACCATTAATCATTAATCAGTTCTAAATTCTAAAGTTTCCTTAGAAAACGAAGAAGATGAACAGGGGAGGATTTGTGAATGGGCAACACGAACCCGACTTGGTTAGCCCAAATTCATAACCGTCTGATTAGCCCATCCTTAAGAACCCTTTATTATTACTGAACACGCCCAATTTATGTACTCTACCCACAAACAACACGCGGCAGAAAACTGGGAAAAAAAAACAGAAAAACAACGAGAAGAAAGGAGAAGAGAAGAAAAAGAAGACCACATACAGGAAATAGTGCGGCCCTTTAATATAATGTCCAGCCCAAAATCTAATGAAACAGTCCAGCCCAATAGCCCAAAATCAAATAGAAGGATCCAGCTCAATAGCCCAAAAACTGTAAGCAATAGCCTGGTCAGAAATTCCGGATAAAGCCCATTATGTCTCTCTCCTAGGGCAAAAACCAAAGGTAACACTTGCAGTTGCTATCTCTCACACACACGGGCGCACGCTTAAACACACACACAGGAGGGAGAAGATATTTTCAGTGACGAGCCGGAATCTAACTACCACCATGGCTGGCGCGGCGTTGTACGACTCTGAACAATCTATCCCCGGCGACTCTGCTGCTATAGGGTATGATCCGAATTTCGTACCTGACTCAGTGAAATCGTTCGTAGTTCACATGTATCGCCACATTCGGGAGAAGAATGTGTACGAGATCCACCAGATGTATGAGACATCGTTCCAGAGCATAAGTGACAGGTTCTTCAAGGATACGCCGTGGCCTTCCGTCGACGCTGTGGCTCCGTACGTTGATAATGATCACGTCTTTTGCTTGCTCTATCGCGAGATGTGGTACCGGCACTTGTATGCCAGGCATTCGCCCACGCTTAGGCAACGAATTGATTCGTGGGATAATTATTGTAATCTCTTTCAGGTGAGGAACTCTTCCGCTCGAGAAAACGTTATAAATTAATGAGGAAGTCTTATTTGTAGAGAAATGACTGTGGAAATAAGTTAAATAATGATTTAATATTGTTTCCTTCACAACGTGGAACATGTTCCTTATTGAGTGTGAGTAATCTGAAAAAAAACATGTGTTCGACTTTGTTGAAACTGAAGCTGTTAGGAGTGGGCGTAGGAATGGCTAACTGATGTGTGGATGTGTTTACCCGAGTTGAGTTCATAAATACCTGGAGATGCAACAGTAAAATGATAAGCCCATTAATCATGTGGTAGAATGGAGTATTAGAATTCATGTTGTTGGCTAGCTGACTCAACTTGTTTATGGAAGTTGATGCGCTGATAGGCTATTGAGACTTAAATTGATGTTTTCATAGCTTTCATTGGTAGATAATTAATGTCTGATATACTCAGAATTGTCTTCATTGACAGCTATGCTGATTCAGTATTCATAAGTTTCCAACTAGTCATTAGAAAGAGAAGATATCAGTTTTCTCCATTTTGTAATGTCTGGTAGGCGGTAGCATTATTCTTTCAGCTTCAATTTCGCCCTAAGATGGTTTCCAACTCAACTTATTAGATGTAGAGGTTTTAGGAATGCTGAATCTCAAGTTGGATTGGATACCTAATTCTGAAATGAAAATGGAACTAGGAAACTTACCCAGATCATATAGCAGGAAGGGTGTTTGGTCTTGTCTGAATTCTGGCTTAGCTTGATTACTAGATGAATTGATTCATGTTGATTTGTTTACTTTGTATGGATGCAGGTTGTTTTGCACGGGGTGGTGAATATGCAACTGCCAAATCAGTGGTTGTGGGACATGGTTGATGAATTTGTGTACCAATTTCAGTCATTCTGCCAGTACCGTGCCAAGATGAAGAGCAAGACTGATCAGGAGATTGCAATGCTGCGGCAGTTTGATAAGGTGTGTGAACATAATATTTTGATTTTAATTCTGTAGTAGGTTGTCTGAATATGCAAATTGATCTCAGCAGTTCAATCTTACATTTATTCTTCTTATATACGTGAACATATGATGTTTGAATGTTGTCCTGTCTCTTGAAACTCACTTTCAAATATCAGTATTTTTGTGCATATTTGATATTTCCAGACAGGAGTAATTATGTTCCTTTAGCATTTTCACTTGTTGGCATGTTATATTTAGAAAATATCAACCATCAACCATTTCTTTAGGGTTTTAATTCTTGCATATCACATGGAATTGTAATTTCCCTTATGTGTGGATGTTATTTCAACTGATAAAAATTTTGCTATCTACCTAAAGTTCTGGATATTTAAATCGATGTTGAATCCTATATGGGATTGAACTTGCTTGTAGATTCAGTCCTTAGATATGAGATTTTCATTTATATAAAGATCTTATAAAAACTATGATAATAATGCAGTAGTTTGTTTGACCAAAAATTATGGAATCATATTGGACAAATTCTGGGCTAAGTTGAATAATTTGCAGGCCTTAATGGAAAACTACACTTGCTGCAGATTCTATGATGTTATTTATAAATGGTTACTTCTCCATTGCCTTTACCTTGAGCTGTTAATTTCCTTTTTCTATTGTTTGATGTGATGCTGAAAATCAATGAGAAAATCCTACTTGGTTCGCATTGAATGCCTCACATATTACTCCATCAGTATATCTTGGCAAGTTGTTGATTTAGGGAGAAATTTTTACTGAGTACTGTTGTCTGTTTCTGTTTCTGTTTCTCAGGCGTGGAATGTGTATGGTGTACTCAATTATCTACAAGCCCTTGTGGAGAAGTCTATGATCATTCAAATTCTGGAACAGGAGAAGGAAGGCACTGTACAGTTTACTGCTACAGATGGATATGATTACAATGGTGGGAGTAATGTCTTGAAGGTCTTGGGGTATTTTAGCATGATTGGCCTGCTTAGAGTTCACTGTTTGTTGGGTGATTACCACACTGGGCTGAAGTGCATACTTCCAATTGACATAAGTCAACAAGGCGTATACACCAGTGTTATTGGAAGCCATATTGCTACCATATATCACTATGGATTTGCGAATCTTATGCTGCGAAGGTGGGTTCAACATATTTTCATTCACATTGTAATTTGCTTTCATTCTTGCTGTTGGTGGTTTATTTCTCTCTATATTTGAATTATTATGATTATTTTTTTACTTCATGCATCAGTTATTAAGTTGCATATAAGTATTCAACTTAGTGCCCTGCCCTCATAGTTAGAAGTAATGCTATCTGATTGGCTGCTCATTAGCAACCATAGTTGTTAAAGGCACGCCTCAGGCGCCTAGATTGTTGATTTTTTGCTATTCCAGGTTCATGTATCAAAGGCTCGCGCCTAGGTGCGCCAAGGTGCGCCTTTTAGTTGCGCCTAAGGCGCGCCTCTTCAACATCTTTTTTTTTTTTTTTTTTTTAAGTATTTTGAAATTGCTACTCAATTATTAAAGGGTTTACACATTTTTAAGATAAAAATGGACAGCCCACTTATAAAATTATATAAATAGATAATTAGGGTTAGGGTTTTAGTACTTGAATTTTCAAAACAAAGACAAAAAGGTGGGCTGCCTTCACCTCCATCATTTGCCGCCTACTTGAACTTTATTTGTGTGTATGTTTTATGTGTTATAATGCTATTATGAGTTATTTATGTATCATTATGTGATTTTTATCTTAGTTTAGTTAGGTAATATGATTGTAAGTAGGATATATTTGTGTATATACATTGTAAATTCTGTTTTGGGCAAAATGTAGCTCAGGCGAGCGCCTTAGGCGCTCCTAGGGGTCCGTGAGCCTAGGTGCGCCTCTCGCTTTTAACAACTATGTCAGCAACTAGCAATCCAGTTACATTGAATGTGTATTCTTATTGATTGCCTGCCAAGAGTTCCCACTATCCTATGAACACGATACTGCCTGCTTACATTGCTGATATATGGGTTCATTACATGCTTAAACTAAAGATTGAAGCATTTATGTGTTTTCATTTGGAGATAATAATTGCTTAATGAGTAATTATAAATAAAAAAAATTGTTGGAGAACCTCTTGTTCACAAATTATAGAACGAGTATCTTAGTGGTTGAAATACCAGCATCCTATGGTATATTATGTGATGCATATTTGTGCCTGTATAAAGTATCATGAGGAGACTGCTGCTCTACTTTGTTGAAGTGAAAGAAATATGGTCTTAAAGTGTCATCTAAGAATATTAATGCTCGTGCAGGTATACAGTGGCAATTCGAGATTTCAGTAAGATACTTCTGTATATCTACAAGACTAAGCAATATCATCAGAAATCCCCTCAATATGAGCAGATACTGAAAAAGAACGAGCAGATGTATGCTTTGCTTGCCATTTCTCTTTCCCTTTGTCCTCAAGTTAACCTTGTTGACGAAACTGTGAACACTCAATTGCGTGAGAAATATGGAGAAAAAATGTTGAGGATGCAGAGATACGACGATGAAGCATATACTCTATATGATGAGCTCTTCTCTTATGCATGCCCAAAGTTCATAACTCCTTCAGCCCCAAGCTACGAGGAGCCTCTTGTAAACTACAACCAGGTACCAAAATATCCATTACATGTACAATCGTTTAAGTTTTTCCATCCTCTTTTTATGTACTCATAATCCTTTTGGTCATTCCTTCTGTTACTGTCCTTGCTGTATGATTCTGATAGGAATTATTGAATCTAATAATTTCAGGATGCTTATAGACTGCAGTTGAAGTTATTTCTATATGAAGTGAAGCAGCAACAATTGTTATCAGGCATTCGGACTTTCTTAAATGTGTACTCTACAATCTCCATTGGGAAGCTTGCTGCATACATGGAAGTGGATGAACCTACTTTGAGGTGAGATGCTATGTTTGATTCAACTTGCTGTGTGGCTTGTAATGCTGTGTGCGTTACCTAAGCAATATTGCTTTATCTTTTCACAGGACAATCCTGATGACTTACAAACACAAGACACATTCTGTAGATTTAGATGGAAATATCTCATCGAATGCAGATATTGATTTCTACATTAAAGATGTGAGTTTTATTACTTGGCCGTCAATTGCAGGCTCATACTCGCCAAATATCTCTATGACAAAAATAAGCCATTTCTTTTAATACTGAGGCAATTTCTAGCACGATATTACCAAAGATACAATCTCTAACTTATAATTGATACTGCATGCAATTTATTTCATTTCATACAAGGAGAAAACTCCAATTATCATTCTTAAATGCAATCGTTAGGTTGAAGGAATGCTAATCCTCGAATTAGTATTTGAATACTTCTTAACTACATTCCTAAGATTAATTTGAACCGTTATTTGATTTCAGGACATGACCCATGTTGTGAAATCCAAACCAGTAAAGAGGTATGGGGATATCTTTTTGCGCCAGATTGTCAAGGTATGGCATCGAAAACCAATAACCATTTCTTTCGTTTTTCTTTGTCCAACCATGATCATAACTCAGCTATTCTCCCAAAACATTTGATGCAGCTTGAAGGGAAAATTGCTGATCTTGATAGAATAAAGCTGGTGGATTAGGAGCATTAGAAATTCGCACTAGCTGCTTCAAATAGTCTCAGGAGGAGATAAAGATCTGGGGTAGTTTTGTTACTCAAGTTCGATCTTATTAGCTGATTTTTTCATTTGATGTGAAATATTATTGTCGTTAATCTGACAAGAGAAAAGATTGTTTTAATAATTGAGATTATGTTTTGCTTATTAGTCTGTGTTCTCCTTGTGAGTTTGTACTTCCCACTCTCCCAACACAACCACATCCACTTTCTTAAATAATAAGCCATGCTGAGTTGCCAAGTTGGTACATACTTAAAAGGTGGGCAAAATATTTGTTACATGGAGTATACTTTTTAGGGTTTAACATGGCATTTCAAATGCAACACTTCTTACCACATGAGTTCCGTTTATCAAACAAGTTTATCTCTTTGGGACATGTTTGATTTATGGTTCGACACATTTAAATAGGAGAGTTTATACATGTGAAATCGATTCACAGGCTCACTAATTAATATCCAACAAGGGTTTAAAATTAGGGGTGCCGAGGTTGATCTAAGTATATAGAAACAAAAATAATTGTGATCAGTCTTGAATTTGCCTTGAAAATTTTAACCAACCAAAAAAAAAAAAAAACTTTGTCAATGTTATAATCTAAAACAGTTTATAAATAAATATACGTGAATTATTAAATCTTAATATGCATACTAGACTATTTTTGAACGCCTAAGTTCAAAGCTTATATTATATTGAAGTATATTTAAAGGGCAAAACTTGTATGAGATTTTCTTAAGATTATTTTATGTTTTCTCAATTAATTGTTTTTTATTAAGAATATTATTAATTTTTTTCTTAAACATTTTTAATAAACAAGTAAAACGGAAATATGAATTTTTTTTAATCATTTTTAAATTAAAAAAAAAAAGTGGAGCATTTCTTGAAGAAATAGATAAAATAGATAATGATGAACTAAATACTAGGATTCTAAATTGGCGTGCCAATTGCATCATTATTCATATATCTTGAAATAACTTTGAAGTTTGAATAGCATACCACGCCCACATCACCTCATTTCTCGTGCCAAATATGGGCAATTGTTGACCTTACAAAATATTTAGGTTGGTTTTGGTTTAATGAATCCAATTTTAGTTTTGGTAAAACTAATTTTATAGTATTATTCTTAATTGTTTATACGATACTTTGCCATTTTTATCAACTTCATTAATTTTAAAGGGTTTTGTAGTATTTTTGGGTAATAAAAAGTATACAGTAATAATAATATGTGTGTGAAAAATGAGTGACAATTTTGAAATTAAAGTAACTTTCAAGGTTGTTAAATAAAGTGATGTTTTTTAGGATGTGAAATATTTTGTGGGACAAATAAATGAGGAAAGTGTAAAAAGTATTATGAGACGGATGGAGTATTAAAATACATATTATTGCTTCTATTTTTTATTATCCCTTTTTCATTTTTAATACTCCATCCGTACGCTTCAAGTAGTTTCATTTTTCTATTTTGGACGTCCGCCCCTAAGGGTTTCATTTTTCTTTTTATACACGTAGGACCTACACACACCCACTAATATAATTAAAATATGGGACTCACACCTCCACTAATACAACTACCTACTATACATTTAATAATAATACTCCTTAATTCAAATGCAAAAAATAAATGGAACCATTGTGGTGGACAGAGGGAATAATGCAAAAGCTTTCTCACAACAAACGTTTCTTATTCAATTCATATAATTCCTTGTACCGCCAATACATTAACACATTGCATTGCTCAGATTCATTTTCATTTTTTAAATAAATGACTCACATGCATTATTAATATGGAGTAATTAAAATATAAGATTCATACATTCATTAATATAATTATTCATTACACATTAAATAATATAGTAATAGTTTTTAATTCAGTTACAAAAAGTATATAGATTCTTCCTCCTTTCCAACTCAAATTTTATACTTTTCGTTTTAGTCCGTCTCAATTTAAATTTTATATTTTATAAAAAGAGATTATACTTAACCACTTTTCCTACAAGACACTTAAATATTAAATACTCTTTTTACATATAACATACTCCTCTGTCCCAAACATGAACATTTATTTTTTTTACACGTAAATTAAGGAATATAATATTTCAACATGTAGTAAGATGAGAAAATTAATATTTTAATGTAAAGTAAGTAAGTGTATTAATGTGATGTATGAGCTCATGAAGAGATGATTAATTAATTTGTGTAGATCTATTTTACCAAAATAGAAAATGCACGGGATGAAAAAAAATGGCAAAATGCATACGTTTCAATATGACAGAGGGAGTAATTTATTCTATTAATTAAAAAAAATTCTACGTTACCTAAAAAAACTCCCTCTTTCCGACATTAATCTATCAATTTGCTTATTACGTGTAGATTAAGGAAAATTATAAATTTATTTGTAGTGGATGATTGTATTAATGGGGTGTGTGAGTCCTATATTTTAATTGTATTAGTGTGTGGGTGGTCTCATGTGTCTAAAAAAGGAAATTGATAGATTAAGAGTGGACGACCCAAAATGGTAAAATGGATAGATTGACAGTGGACGGAGAGAGTACTACTTTCCTCCTTTTTTTATTTGGAATCTTTTCAATACAAGACCTGAAAAATGGGTCAATCTGGGACTTGAATTATTTTTTTTATCAATTCGGTGCCTGAAATATGTATAACTATTAATTAGATGCCTGAATTTAGGTCCTAAATTGATAAAATATGAGTATTTGATAAATTTAGGTAATAAATTAATAATTTTATATATTTCAGGCCCCAAATTGATTGAAAAATAATTCAAGCCCGAATTGATATTTTATAGGTATTGGATGGATAAAATTCCTTTTTTTTTTTTGTTTCCTATATTTTGTTGTACATGTTTGATTAATGAATGGGTCCGTGTACACGTCAACAAAGTTTTCTTCCTTAATATGAACCCGCGCAGCACCAAGTCAATAATACTCCGAAAAAGCGTAGAAGAAAGAAAAACGGAAAATGGGCTACGTGCGTGATTTACAGAAGAAGCAACTCTCAAGTCGTGTACAACTTGCTAAAATGCACCCAGGGGACACATCGCCGTCGTCTGCCGCCGATCGGAGGTTGGCTGCTCTCCTTCGACACCTGGAAGCTTCCTTACACGACACCGCCAACCTCTCCATCTCCGCCGCTCCAACTTCGGCCTCATTTTCTGTGTTTGATCATGTTGTCCGGGCACCCGAAGATCCCATTCTCGGCGTAATTATCATCTCTCTCTCTGCTTGCTTTTTTAAATTGCCGTAAAATTTCAGCAATGGAATCTTCGGAGTAAGCTATTCGTTGTTATAGTCTTTATTCTAGTGAATTTTCTAGAGAACATTTATTGTTTGATATGCGAACAGCTGAAAACTTTGGTGTGATTGAAAGTGAGTCTTCTCATAAGTTTAATTTACATACTGTTTCATATGATCGTCGTTCTTTATACATTAACTAAGTTATTTGTGATTGATAAGTTCGCGTTCTGAATACTGTTTCCGTTGTTTTCATATGTTTGTGTATGTGTTTCATCAAAATTAAGGGAGTATCATGTTTTCGCTTTTTTCTTTTTTCTCCTGTATTCAACGTCATATAAATAGATATGAAAAGACATCTTACCATTACTTTGCACGAATACATTCTGTGTTATTTGACTAAAAATCAGCAAGAATAATGCTCCACCATGTAAATACAAAATCAAAGTGTTCAGTTCATGCAAAAAGAGCCCAAATGTGTTAGAACCAGGATTAATTGGATTTCTCTACAAAAAAAAAAAAAATTGTAGATGAAATACCAGATTTTGTATGTATGCTTTGTCGTTTTATGCTTCCTTCATATCAAGCTCAATTTAAGTCTGGGAGTTGAAAGTTCTAAATTTTCTAATAAAATAGGTAACTGTCGCATATAACAAGGACCCGAGCCCTGTGAAGTTGAATTTGGGAGTTGGGGCATATCGAACAGAGGTATTTTCATCTTTAATTAAGAGTTTATCAGTGCTTTAGCTTGACTTTTATACTTCACATGTTGACAACAGGAAGGAAAACCTCTTGTCTTGAATGTTGTGAGAAGAGCAGAGCAGAAGCTAGTGAATGATAGGTACCAAAAGCTTTGGCATTTTGAATGTTTTGAATACTGAGATATTTTATACTGATTGTCCTGTCTTACTAATTTTCAGATCTCAAGTGAAAGAGTATCTTCCGATTGTTGGATTGGCAGATTTTAATAAATTGAGCGCTAAGCTTATACTTGGTGCTGACAGGTAATTTGTTGTTAAACATGAAAAATGAAATTGATCTTGAAATTTTCATAATGAAGCATTAACTCTATGTCTACTGGTCCTAGTGTAAAACATTATTGAAGAAATACGAAATATTCAGAAAGCTGTGAATTTGACCAGTTTCACACATGTTGCCTTTTTCCATAGGCTTCAGTATCCCCTATCTGATTACTGCAAATATGTGCTTACGAACTTGAAAATAAACTTTTTGGTTCATTCTTCTGAATAAACTTATCCTATTTACGTTTTCGCTCTGAAAATTTTTAAGCTGCTATTGATTGGCCTCCAGTGTTTTATCTTCTGACTTTTCCTAGAGTACATATCTCGATTTATTATATAATTAATAGAACTACATGGAATGATTCTGCAAGTGTTATGTATTCTAATTATAATTTTCTTGTCTAGCTTCCCTTGTGGTAAATCTTATCATTGATTCATTCAGAATAATTGAATCTAGTGCCCCCTGTTCTTTGGGTTGTTGGCCTGCTTCTGATATTCATTAGCTAAGGTTATCAAATGTGTAGATAAAAACTAGGCTTGTTCCATTTGTTACTCATGTAAAGTTGGATGGTTACCCTGATGCTGAAATCTGCAATGATAATGTTAGCTGACTGTCCCCTGTGTAATGACATAGCTTCTTAACAATGGTTGATCTCCCTATTTCAATAATTTTACATGTGTTTAGGTTTCTTATAGAAACCTTATTGACAGTTCGTAGCATTGTTATGATGTTAATTGGTTCTATAAATTGATTTTAAATAACTTCCTTTTCACATGCATCGAATAGTCCTGCAATCCAAGAGAACAGGGTCACTACAGTTCAATGCTTGTCTGGTACCGGGTCATTGAGGGTTGGAGCTGAGTTCTTGGCCAGGCATTATCATCAAGTATGTCCAGATACTGTCTGTTTAATCTTTTCCTTTTCTTCTTCGATAGCAGCAAGAGTACCACAAACCTAAATTTGTTCATGGTGTTGCAGCATACTATTTACATTCCGCTGCCAACATGGGGGAACCACCCAAAAGTTTTTGGTTTGGCAGGGTTATCAGTAAAGACGTATCGCTACTATAATCCAGCTACTCGTGGACTCAATTTTGAAGGTTTCTTCTTTTTCACTTTAAATTATGCTAAAGAGGACATTTTTTTAAATCATAAAAGACAGTATATTAATTTTGTCGGAACTAGGTATACTAAAGCCAGTAGCATCACTTATGAATGTAATCAAAGGGAAAACGAAAAAGAAAGGGGGTTTCATTCTAACCTAAGTTACACGGTTTCAATTTAGACTATCTAGCACACTAACTAAAATCACCAAAATACACTGGAAGATGTTGCATTACCCCCTCTTGCCTTAAGATGATATCATAGAATGGTGCGTTAGATGCATTCTACTTTTACTTGGCATTCTCCATATTCAGTATTTAAATTTATATCTGCTTTCCTCAGGTGTAAAATCACTTGGTTGGAGTATTAGTTGAAATAGTTTACATAACTCTAGCACATAATATATTTCACTGCCCTCTGGTCCTACTAATGACTATCGATACAAACTTGTGGGAAACAACAGGTTTGTTGGAAGACCTTGGATCTGCTCCTTCAGGTGCAATTGTGCTTCTTCATGCATGCGCTCATAACCCAACCGGTGTTGATCCTACTACTCATCAGTGGGAGCAGATTAGGCAATTAATGAGGTCGAAGGGTTTATTACCTTTCTTTGATAGCGCTTATCAGGTAATTAAAGTAAGCTTCATTGAGTTAAATGAAGTTCGGATCTTGGATCATAGCTTCTGAATCTGACTAAATGACTGATTCATAGAACATCAAATATCAAATATGAAATATATTTGATTGATTTATAAGTGAATGTGTAGGGTTTCGCTAGTGGAAGCCTGGATACAGATGCACAGTCAATCAGGATGTTCGTAAACGATGGGGGTGAGTGTCTGGTAGCTCAAAGTTATGCGAAAAACATGGGGCTTTATGGGGAGCGTGTCGGCGCTCTGAGCATTGTAAGTTGGTAAAGAAAGATGAATATCTCCTTTTCCAGTGTTTGGTGCACTCTATCTTTTACATTAATAATGTCGAAGATATAGTGCTAACCTTAACTTTCTGAATTCGAAGGTTTGCCGGTCTGCTGATGTGGCAAGCAGGGTTGAGAGCCAGTTGAAATTAGTTATTAGGCCCATGTACTCAAACCCTCCTATTCATGGGGCGTCGATTGTAGCAACAATCCTCAAGGATAGGTGCTGATTTCTTCTCTGAAATACACTACTAGACTAAAACTTTAGCTTTTGTAAAAGAATAATACATCTTGAAGATGCTATATTAAGATAACCGAAAGAAGAGAATTATAGATGTACGAACTTCCGATAATAAGTAGATCTTATATATGTTGAACATAATAATCCCTGCAGAACTATGTTCCAAGAATGGACAATTGAGCTTAAGGCTATGGCTGATCGTATTATCAGCATGCGACAACAACTATTTGATGCTTTACATAGTAGAGGTAACTACATTTATCATCTCGTTCTGTCCACGTGGTTTGCTACTGTTTCACTTCCATGATCTATTTTACATTTTATGTTGGTAGGTACACCTGGTGATTGGAGTCACATTATCAAGCAGATTGGGATGTTCACTTTCACTGGATTAAACTCGAAGCAAGTAGCCTTTATGACAAAGGAATACCATATCTACATGACATCAGATGGGTACGTTATTTACTAAGAACTCCCATCTTCTAATTGTAACATTTTAAACGGAAAAGATGAATATTATAGGATACACCAATTCTACATGGCTTAGAAAAAAATCGAATTTGTCTTGACTAGGTCAAATTACTCGAGCAGGCTTGCAAAAGTAATCATCCTTGTTGGGCCATTTTACTGTAGTACTCTTCATATACTTAGTTAATAACTAACTGAGGTACCTGTTTCGAGCCTAGTTTAGTCGATCAAGTCTCAGTTTTAAAATCAGCTTAAATCATTATGTGAACTAAAACAATGAACATGATAATAGAAAGACGAGTTCAAGGATATTAACATTGCCATTAAATTGTAGTTCTAGATACTAAAAAGGTCAAGCACATTTTCTGAGAACAGAAACCTTCCATTAGTTCGGTTGATCTGAAATCGAGAATCTGAAACTAGTCTTATCCCCATACGTAGCCTCTTCCTTTGACAAGAAGAATATTATATTACATCAATAGGCTTAAAACTTCTTGTATAATCTTTTCTGATAGTGAATAAAATCCCTACTCGTCAAACTAACCTCGATTTGATCATCGTATTATATGCAGTCGAATAAGCATGGCTGGTTTGAGTTCAAGGACAGTACCACACCTTGCAGATGCAATACATGCTGCTGTCACAAGAGCTGCCTAAGTACTTCGATTTTCTATTTTGTTTGTTTTCTTTATATCTGTGATTGATGCAATAATAAATGTGGTGGTCAGAAAACTGTCAAAGTCGTAATAAAACTTTCTATATTTACTTTGTTAAGGTAGTACATGGAATATTTAATTTCACTTGTTTGTTGCTATGGAAAACTTATATTTGTATCGTGGTGATCTTCAGATGATCAAGTCCTAATGTAGTTTAGTCATCGATAGCGACCCAACTTGATTAATAACTAATGAGTCTGATGATCATCACATGATTTTGATAAGTACCCAACTTCAGTTCTATTTTTCTTGTGAGCAGACGAATTTTCAATAATATTTTTATTAATAATTAAGATGGGTAAATTTAATTGGTTTTATATCTATATTGAGGTGAGGACAAAAAAATTGTGCAAAATTTGTTGAATTTTCAACTTTCACCAAGTGACATGAAAATTGAAATGCGAACCAATTATATTTTTATTTTGTAACTTGGCGACATACTTTTAGTACAAAACTTGTTCCAAATTGTTTCAAGTGATCCCTCCAACTTTCAATCATTTTCGTACCTCTCCTTTTAAGTGTAGATTAAAAAGTGATACTTTTGGTCGTCCTGGGTAGGAGCGAAGATGGCGATCGCCCTAAGCTCCAAAAATATAGGAGCCCAAAGTTTATATATATATATACTCCCTCTATCCCATAATAACTGTCACACTTCCTTTGTAATTCCTCTGCCCCATAATAATTATCACTCTGTCCCATAATAACTGTCACACTTCCTTTGTAAATTAGAAAGGAAGTGTGACAGCTATTGTGGGACAGAGGGAGTATATATATATAAACTTTGGGCTCCTATATTTTTGGGGCTTAGGGCGATCGCCATCTTCGCTACAAAGGAAGTGTGACAGTTATTGTAGGACAGAGGGATTATATAGTATTTAATATAATAATATTTTTAATAAAACTCAAGATAATTATATTAGGTCATTAGAATTGTCATAAAATCTGGTACATCAATTTATGGATTTAAAAAGGCTTTAGGGTTTTAGGGTTAGCTCACCTTGATACTGGACTCTCACTAATGTGAGTGACCCATGTTCGATTTTCTTTGGGAACGAATAGGTGGGAGTTATAAGGAGGCTTGGAGAAAGTGGAGAGTATGAGTGGTGGGTGAACTAACTACTAATTATACTAACAACTAATTTTGTCTGATAAAAAAAAAGAGCCTCATATTTAGATATTAAAAAGGATGAATCTAGATGGAAAAAAAGGAAAAAAGAAAAATATTAGACATTTATCTAAAAAAGGAGCACTACATAATTTATTTTTTCAACCGGAAGATTCGGAAGAGTAAAAAAATTTGAGAGATTCGAATAAAGGTATAAATAAATAATTTGGCTTTTCGTGGAAGAAAAGAAAGAGTTAATGAAGAAAATAATGGAAATTTTTAGTTAAAAAATAAATATAGAGCAATTAGGGCCTATTCTTTTTGTTCGCCCTGGACCTAGGAAATGTCAAGACCGGCACTGGCGAGTATTATGATATTTTTTAATAATAAATAAATGATAAAGTATATTAGGTGTGTTAAGTTAGGATGAGTTTTTAAAATAAAAAATACTCTACTTCTAGTTACGTTTGCTTTTCAAACGAAAATTAAAGATTATAGTATTTTAATGTATATTTAGGTGGGAGAGATAATATTTTAATGTATAGTGAGTAATTGTATTAGTGTTGTCGGTAAGTCCTATGAAGATATTTTAATTGTTTTGTATGGATCTCATATATCAAAAAAGAAAATGTAACCATTAGGATGAGAAGTTCAAATTGAAAATATGTTAATATTAGAACGAGACAAAGGGAGTACGAAGGAGGATTATTATTTTAACTTTTTTGGTAGGTGAAAACTTTTGTGTACTGTATTATAAATAATTTTACCTCCATTAGTTTATAAAGGATTTTGTTTTTTTCACATAAATTAAAGAGTATTATTATTTAATATATGTAGTGGGTGTGTGGATTCCTGTAAAGAAAGAAATGAGACCCCACCCAAATAAAATAAAAGAATTCTTTAAAGCGGATGAAGGGAATAAAAAAATATTATCACACTTCGCGGATGGAGTGAGTAAAAAAATAATATAACACTTCCACAGCTTATATCTCCATGAGACTTTTAACCAAAAATCATTTGCCTTGAGAATGAACTGTAGATTTGTACAAAATTTTAAATGAATATTAATTGATCACCCTTTCTGTATAGTTCTCAACCAGAAATCAAGATACATGAAAATTATGTATATATATTATACAACAAATTTTATGTATATATATTTTGTTGACAATAGAACTACAGTAGCATGCTTAGCCAAACGCACCTTGCTTCTACCTGCAACTTTTCAACAGATAAGAAGACGGATTTGACAACCTTGTACAGTTTGATAATTTCGCATGTTCCTTTCCCGGACTAACACATTCACTAAAATCGAGGGTGCGCCTCTCCACCTGCGACGAATTATTCTCAAATAAATTATTCAAAGTTTAACTCAAGTCTGTTTCACAAGAATGCCGAGTATAATATAGATTTTCAACTGAGAAGTCACAGCTCATCCTTGCAAAATTTTTACACTAACAGGAAATTCAAGAAAAACACAGTTTGACATTGAACAACATGCAACAGCTTTATAACATATGCCAACAAAATTAACATGGAAGACACATTAATTTGATTTAAAGGAAACCAATTACATATTATCTAATACTCTAAAACAGTCCAGGTTTACTCCTATAAAAGATACCTCTTACAATACATTTGGTGAAGTATTTAGCGTACAGATACGTGGGGATGAGTATGACTGCATTTCTATTGATAGTTTTTCAACTAGTGTAGCATCTAATGTCATCTAATATTGACCATCCTCACAAAATGACAATATTGTGATTCTTTTGCAAATAAGCAAAGCAATATTCGAGATAATTAAATGGGAAAAGGTGAACATGAAACTCTAGTAAAATACATGATGACCATACCATGAACTCTGAAGTGTGACGTTTCTGAGAGTATGGGTCGTCATTCTCCTTTTGTCCTTCCTGGTTTATGGCACATTTTCCCTTCATTATTGTTGCAGGAGTTTCATCCCCCAAAACCTTCTGGGCATCAGCAAATGCGCCAGCTGTCTGCTCGCCTAATTGCTTCATTAGCCCAATTGCATCATAACTTCCCTCCCTTGGGCTCAGGTAGTACCCAATGTCCTACAAGACTCCTAATGTGAAATCTCACGCAGAGAGGCATTTCTTTATTTTTTATTGATCCATTTATTCCATCTTATAATATTTTCATAGCTTTCTTGAAATAAAAATTAAAGACAGATCAATCTATTCAAAGAATATTCTCCACTCATTCTTTTCCTTACACATGAAGAAGGTCAAAAAGTCAAATCTTTTTACTCTTTATTGTCGATTTTATAGAGGAATGCATTAGGGTTTGATTCTCATTCCCATTCCAACCCCATACATCCAACCATACCCCCTTAACTGTGGCAATGTGACCCACTGAGTATTTCTGTGCTCATCCCAAATATTAAATTTCAGTTGGAGTACACAAGAAGGGCAGTGGAGAGCCTTACAATATTCTTTAAAATTAAATCAAATCTACTTCTTTATAACAATTCATTTAGTTTTTTAGTACGGTGAAAGAACAGTATGTTTTCTTTATAAACTTTTAAAATGCTTTTAGCTATTTATGGTCATATATACACTCTTTATTTTATAAAAATCAGTACTATTAGAATTCACATACCTCAATTGTTATATCTGTTTCGACTCTGGGGCCTGGAACAAAGTTGTTAAAAAACCAAGGGGATTTCCAAGCTGAAGGTGATTCCATACTCATCTTAAATGGCGTCTCCACGAATCTAGAAACAATTTTTTTTTTTTAAAAAAGAAAAATCAATAAGAAATGAGAATATCAGAAAATGTACTGAATTTCAGAAAGATAATAGAAGACTAAAATAAGCCGATGCAATCTTCTTACATGCTATTACTTTCATGGGCTAGACCTTTGCCAGAAAATTCAGCTTTCTTCTCTAAAGGACTTAGCGTTTGCAAAGATGTTACAACCAAATTAGCCCCATCCTTAAGTCGAGGAGAACAAAGAACAGAAAAGCATGAATCTGAGGTAGACAAAATGGCTCCATGTTTTGATACAGCATCTAATCTTTGCAAAGACTGATTTCCAAGAGCTCTAGCACTTCGACCAATCGTTCTAGAAAAATATAGGTCATTCGTATCATGTTCAGCAAGGACTCCACATGACTCGTTTGCCTGTCGTTAATAGAACAACGTCAAACATCAGAATTTAAATAATCCACCAATGTGAAAGAACTTGAGAAGGTGATTTGATTCGATCATTTAAACTCTAAAGTGCAGTCCTAAAATTGGTACAGCCACACAGCACTTTAAATGGAAGATTATATCATGCCATAGAGATAATCTAACACATTACCTTCATGATAATCAATGCATCACAGTACAAAATAGTGAGAGCTAAACCGTGAATATATGTATATATATATATATATATATTTGAAGTGATAAGTTAATTATTAGGCAACAAATTAGCATTCGTGTTTATTATAGGTTTGTATCATTTCGAAAAAAGAAAAAAAAAATATAATCAGCATCATTTTCAATAATAAATTTTGGATAATCTATGGTGGCCTCTTCATGCTAGAAAGACAAAATTGAGAATACTCACCAAGTCAGTTGCATTATTATTTCCAGCCTTAGTCTCATCAGGGACAGTAATCTTTCCCATAATCTTGTTCCCACACTCATTACCATGACAATTAAACTCATCTGTAGACATCTTGCTCTCTGAAATCAGAAAGCTTTTACTACAGCCCTCACATTCTTCTTGTCCACATGGACGAGCCACATTCTCCTTTTCTGAACAAGACACTTCAAAATTTCTTCTGCTTGGAGATTGTAAAAACTGCGAGTTTTTCTTCTCTGTGCATTCATCAAACATCACATCTAATTGGGATAAGACATTGGTAAGATTGGAAAAAGATTCTTGCCTTGTAGAACCCTCAAGCTTTTTCTCATCTCTCTTTTCCGATAAAGGAGACACCAAATCACGATGTCTTTTCTTAAGTATTGATGGTGTGCCAGTAAAAGTTTTAGCGGCACTCTTCAGAATAGCATCAGGACTATCATCTCTTGATGGTGAATCCCACAGTTTAAATGGAGTCATGGATGATAACATCAATTGGCGGATGCCAAGCGGGCTGTACTCTTGATGCATATCACTCCCTGATTGTAAAAGATCACAACTGAAGAATGGTATATCCAAGCTTGGAAAACGAGGAGGCTCATAGAATAAATTTCCTGAATCCTTCCGTTCATCTATTTTAAAATCTTTGTCCATGGAAGAAGAATGCTGAGGATCATTGGACGGTGCCAAGACAAAATCATTAACTGGAACAAGCTTTGGCAATTCCTTTGCCTCATTGTCACTACTATCTTCACAGGGTAAACAATCAGAATATTTGGGATATACAGAGTCATCATGTGCACTAGATGGAATAGACTTCTGATCTGCATTCTCATGAGAATAACTATATTGATTTGGACCAAAACCGGACATCAGCGAACCATCAGAGGCAGGAAGTTGTGAGGCAAAGGAACGAGGTTGAGAAAATGAACCGGCCAGAGTATTAGAGGTTGTAAAACAAGATTGTGAAGCACATGTTCCATCTTCAGGAATTTGAAGTCTTGAAGAATGAAGTAACGAAGCAGCATTCACATCAAAATCGTTAATAACATTTTCTGAGGGACAGCATTGACCATGGTCATCATCAGGGTATGCAAACCTGCATTCTGAGTTAGCTATCATGTTTGGGGTACCCATACCCACAGCCATATTTACCATGCAAGTAGAAGCACATAATTCCATATGAGACTCTTGCAAGAAGGGAGCTTCATGTTTAATATCTTGACCACTTAAAGATGGCATTGGCAACAAGAACATTCCCGATGAATCTTGCCCCAGTTCAAGCAAAGACATGTCAGGCAGATCATCAGGATTTAGTGGCCAATCTCTTCCTGAAAAAGCCCAATCAAGCGGGAAATCATTTCCAGGAAACTTGTCACCAAGTTCACAAGGTACTTCTGGTATTGCAAATGATGCTTCTTGATGTACAGGATGATAATCATCAGAACATGGAACTGAACTCAAATTATCAGTAGCTCTGCAATCTCCCATGGTATGTACAGTTGTATTTCTTGTAGATTGAGACATGAAGGCAATGTTTGAACCTTGACTGCATTCAGAAGCTTCCTCCACTTCTTCACCTTTAATAACACTATTATCTTCACTACTTTGTTGTGCCCTTGAAGAAGAGGAAGCTGCTGACTGATTAGGATGGCTAACTAGAGGCAGACCTTGGAACCGTGAAAGTAGTCCTGAAGCCAAATACATGTCCAGTTTCTTCTTTACAGAACTATTCCAGTGGTTTTTGATTGCATTATCAGTTCTGATAGCATATTACGGCAAAAAAAAAAAAACTCCAAATGAGCCATAGCCAGGAAAAATAACATATGATACAAAACGACATGTTTACGAGCCAAACTATCCTGCAACTAATATGAATTCTATACCTCCCAGGCAAGAACTTAGTTAACTCAGCCCATTTGTTTCCATAAATTTGATGGGCATGAATCAAAGCCAATTCCTCATCCTGTGTCCAAGCTTCTTTGTTTATGTTAGGATTAAGGTGATTGTGCCACCTGATAAATAAGTAACAATCAACACAAACAAAATACTATCAGATAATAATCAAGCAATCTACAAATCAACAATTGAAACATGAGTCTTTTACTTGGAATGCTCAAAGATTCAGAAACAGAGATATTTAGTAATAATGGAAAGATTAAATGAACTACAGATATCAACATAAGATCTAGGTTACCTTTCTCGACATTGCTTTCCAATCCGTCCAGCAAGATGCTGTGCAATGATAGACCACTTTTTTGGACCATATTTGTTGACCAATTCAATTATCATTTCATCCTCCTAATAATCAATTGAAAGAGAAATTAAATGCAATCTGTTTAATTCAAAAAAGGAATAAAACAGAAGCTGATATATGTATGATAAATGAGATATCAAATCCAAGAATAAACAAGAGAAGATTCTAACCTCTTTTGACCAGGGACCTTTCACAAGATCTGGATTAAGAACTTTTTGCCATCTATGCAGGCACTGAACATCTGTTCGATCCTTGAAACACTCCGCTGGATATAGCATAACATATGACAGAAAGTTAAATGTACAGTAAGCCAAACAATAAGATAGATAAGAATGTATTGTCATTTTGATTTGGAGAGAGAATGGAGAGTCAAAATCCAAGAAACAAAATCTCTGCAGGGCAACAGATAACTCAGAAGGGCCAAAAGCCCATGCCTTACAAATTGGTTTTTAGATGAAGCAAATATTCTATAGACAGAATGAAATTTAAAATATTAAAACAAATAAAAAATTTAACACACTAATTTCTCATAATGCATTCACTCTTGTACTTATTCACAGGGAGCAAACACTAAATAGAAGAAAATGATAACGAAGACATATTACATGTCTACTGAAGAATAGGAACAAACTATAAAACAATAGAACCCACTACCAGTCACACAATACAAAGGCTTGGATTCAATTTCCTACCTATCTTTTTCCAATTTTTTCCGTTAAAGCGTTGAACAGCCATTCTTAACCTCTCATCCTGCAAGAAAACAGATATTGTCATTTTCCACATTAGATGATAAATTCATTGATCCCAAGTACTGAAAACACTCCGGCATTGCACTTTCGAAAGTGGAATACAAGATGTACAAAAATCTGAACTTTTTATCATAAGGTTAGACACAAATCATAATTAGATTATTGCAAGAATTGTTTCTGCCTGGTCAATTCACCAGGACAAAGACAACATAATTAGACTTTAACAAATTTCTGATAACAATTTTTAAAACCAAAAATTAAATTAAACTTAAGGGAGAAAAAAAAAGATCACGTATTCCTCTGTTCCCTTCAAATAGCAGATATAAAACTGTGAAAATCTGTTTTCCACTTGGAAATGCAAATAGATAACATGGTATGTCTAGACTCTAAAATCCAAGATAATGGTGCAATTTTCTGCTCATTTACATTTAAGGTAAATGAAATCACCATATAATACAATTCTGAACAAACTTAGCCAAGTCCATTTTTTTGCAAATATGAGTATTCAATTTTAATCACATTGTGTAACAGTGAGACAAAGTAATGTGAAAAAATTGGTTGCTCTTATGAACAGATAAATGTTTGTTAAAGATTTCTACTAACCTCTTCTGCAGTCCATTGTCCCTTAGTTGAACGCCGTGTTGGGCCACACATCCTCCTGCATAAACCAGCACAAAAGGTCAAAGGTTATATTGCACAACTAAATGCACCTTTTTGGTCACTACTTAAGACTATGACATTAACGAAGTGAGGGCAATTATTCTGGTTCCAGTTAAAGTTCTCCAAATCAAAATACGTACAATTAATAAAAATAAAATAATACAAAATCCAAGGCTTCCAGCATATATTAAGAATGAAATAAATCATAGAATGCCCATAATGTAACAAGATCACATGCATTTATAGTATAAAGGTGCACTGCACAACAGCCTAAATGGATAAACAATTATATATTGCACATTAAGTTAACAGTACACTTCTTCAACTCAACTTTATCATAAAAATTGGCTCATATTCTATAGTAGGAGCAGAAAAGGAAGTGGAACAGGACACACATAATTCAAAGAATCAGCATTTATAAAAAAAGTTACCCATGCAATGGTCGAGGTGTTTGCAGTCCATTTCTGGCAATATCTGAGGGATTATTGTTGACGGTCTGATCACTTTCCATACTCACTTGACAAGTTTATAAACAGGGAAACCCCAAAATGCTGCCAATATTGTCCAGGATTTCTTCCACAAATCATTATATGCCACCCTATAACAAGGTAGGCACCATCTGAATCCAGGATAATATAAAAAAAATAAGAATATGAATTCCAAAGATACAGAAGTCAAGAGATGTACATGTATTTTGCAGGTGGCAGGCAATAAGATCTCAAAATGCCTCTAATTTTATTCATGCTAAATTAGGGTTTTACTTCAAGAAACTAAATGTTTATAGTTCTAATAGTTGCGAAAAAATTAATTTTCTAAAACTGTAAATCTAAAAATAAAATGTTTGTTGGCTTCTGTAATATGAAATATTGACCCTTAAACATCGATTCTTAAACAACACAACAAGGAGTACCACGCATCATCGCATTAATTTTTTCTTTGAGCATAAACAGCAGTACCATGAACGATATGAAACTATGACTTTCATTTGAACCAAGAAAAAGGGCCCACAGCGGCAATCAAGGGAAGTTTCTTAAAGAACAATAACAAGTACTTCAGAAATTTAATTGATACTATTGAATTGCTATTTTTATAGTTATCACAAAATAAAAACCCATGCAAATTTAGGCTCAAATACCAGTCAGACAAATTACATTTAATAAAAAAATTATTAATTTGGCAAGATTTTTCAAACAGTTCCCCTCAAATTAAATAATTAAAGGTCAAAATGATAATTGAAAGGTCTAGATTCTGAACCCAAGCGAAACCACAATAATTGAATTAACTTAAAGAAAAAGCTAAACCTAAGAATAGAAAGAAGTAGGAAATATCAAACAGTAAAATTGATAAACAAACATAAAACAGAAATCAACTCATTTAAAATATAAGGCCCTCTTCAACTAGGGTTCTAATCATTCGCTGGCAAATACAACAGAAAGAAATCCAAGCATTTCTTAAACCATAATTTAAAATAAATAAAAACTAAAGCGCATCAGAAACTCACCAAACCGAGCACGACTAAACGCCCGAATTCCAACCGATCACGTCACAGGGCAATTGCAGATCCCAAAGGACATTCATACACATCCACGCTTGATACAAGTTTGTAATAAAAATGATCTGCTAATACTCGTTGGAATCTTGAAGAGAGAAAAGGCAAGCATTCAGTGATGATTGTGCGTTTTCAGTGATAATAACCAGTGTGTGAACTGTGTGCTTTAGTGAGAGAAAGGAGAGAGAGAGAGAGAGAGAGAGAGGAAAACGGTCCAAAGAATTCAAATAAAAAGTGTGCGGTGACCCTCAAACCCCTGAAGGTAAATGTCGAACAACTTTGACGATAAAACGTCTTGGATATCGCCACGTGTACTCATCTTATTTAGTATTTGGTCTTTTTTCCAAATATTTAAGGCAACGGTAGTAATTTACTAATTTCCTTCATTATAAGTCCAACTAAGTGCATTAGATTAAATTTAAAATTAATTTCGATCATTAAATTAAATGGCAAGTTTTGTGTAAGATCGTCAGATCATTTCACGCTGTCGTAATTAATTATTACTTTCGCTATAAAATGTTATTACTCTTGCCATAAAATGTTATCACATTTAATTTATAGTATTATAAATTGTTCATAAAATAGTATTATCACTTTTTATTAATTGAGTATCAATTTTTATTATAAAAATTATCACTTTTTTCCGTCTCACATAAACCCTTAGATGCGACGATTTCACAAGTCATTGTCTTTCCAAAGAAATTTTCTATCAAGCAAAAAATAAATGAAAATTTAAGTAAACGTCTTTCTTTTATTTCAAAAATATTATATATTTTTTAATAAAGGGCTACTATTCATGCCCCTTAATTTGTTAAGCATATCATTAAAAAAAAGATTAGAATAAAATATTTTAAAATACTTTGATTTATCCATTCTATATATTATTTCATGTCTTGAGAAAATTACATGTTATCTTAGAGTGATTTGGAGACGACACATATCATGGGTAAATGATTAAGGGCCAACACTAATTCTACCTAAACTTCCTCTTGAGATGGATAGGATGTAGAACCTTAATAAGGTCTCAAAATGACTCAAAGGATTAGTACTCAATCAAACAATTCTAACTAGGTACCAAGTTTAATATGAGTGTCCCCTCACCCATTCAATCGACCTCTCGATCTAACCAATCAAATGTTCTATCAAAGGGTTCTAAATCCTAAAGGACACCTTTATCTCTTTAAGATTTAATGCACATGAGGTGTATGATAAATTGATTCAATTAATTATCATAAACATATAATTGACTTCTCAATCTAATCACATGCTTAAAACAACAAACCACACAAATCATCATAAGCATCAAGATATAGAGCATCAATGATAGAAAATCCATAAACCCAATCAACACATAAATTTAAATGCATAAATCCTAAAATTATCCAACACCATTCGTGTTGTTAATCTCACAAAGGAGACTAGCCTACCATAATCATAAAGAAAATAACATAGACCATTGTATATTCACAAACCATGATCAAGCCATAAGGTTTAATACAAGAATGTGATGAAAACTCACTTGAAATGCTTCAATGATGATCTCCTTCCTTTCCTTACAATTCTCCTCTCTTCCTTGCTTCTTTTCCTCACTTAGATGGTGGTTTTGATGGAAGGATGATGGTAGATGATATGAGTGAAGAATGAATGAAGATGATGGTGTAAAATGAAGAAAATAATGTGTGATGTGTGTGTCAAGCCAAAACCCTACGAAATCTACTTGAAATGTTGAACTTGGGGGTATTTATACCCCTTGAAACCTTCTAGAAAGTCGCTGGATATTTTTTGACTTTTTTGTCGAACTCGACTCGAGTTGGGACGCGATTTCTTGGCAGGTGGCGGCTTTTCTTGGAGCTCGAGTCGAGTTTTGGACTTGATTCATGTCCTTCGCATAAGCTTGCCTCATTTTCTGAATTCAGGCACAAGAGAGGCCGAGTACTAGTTTCTAATGTCAACACACGGCTCCTATTATAGGCCCGAGCTCGACGCACGTCTCAAGTTTCAACATACTGATGGTGATTGAATCTTATGATCTACGTAATCCGTTAGGGTTCCATGCACATCTAAAGAAGCAGAATTAACAGAAAGAATTACCTTTCACCGAAGATCGGCGGAGAAGTTAGAACAGCTGCAAAAATGACCTCTTAATCTTCTGCTGTATTCCTATGCCTCGTCTAGACGTCGTGTGGGCAACGATTCTCTAGGCAATCCCAATCCACAATCTCCCTCGAATTTCTCACATTCTCTTATCTGATGAGAAATCTGATTTCTCATCTAAGAATTGATTTAGGCATGTATTTCATGTAATGAGACTATTGGGTTGGCTTATTTATAGGCTACAATAGGAACCAGGAGGAGAAATTAGAGTTGGGCCTCCTATTAGGCTTAAATATCCAAATTTAGCCCAAAACTTATACTTGAGCCCAAAAATAATAATTCAGTCACTAAAGGATTATTATTTCACTGTCACCCTAATCCCAAATTATGTTTGGGCTCCTTCTTATTATGAGCCCGTTTAACTCCCCATGTTTAAGAAATACAATGCCCATTAATTAAATGAGTTACTGACAACTCAATTAATTAATGTCTTATCCAAGAGTAGTACCACTCAACCTTATTATCATGCCGAAATAAATCCACCTGCAGAGTTTACATGATAATCATTATGAGTTCTTTAAGGGGACATCATCAGCCTAATTTATTAGGACACGGATTCCTTCTACAATCAACATCACATCATAGAGACAACACTATCTCCCAACTCACTGAGTATATTGATTTAATAAATAATCTCACCCATTGATGAATCAAAGAAATAAATACTGGATTACGGTCGAGGTTATTATATAGGGATTAAAAGTATGAACATCCATAATAACTAAGGTCTAGTACTCTTATATAGTCAGCATAAATCGAACAACCTTACGCGGTCTTGCTCAATGCACTCAAAGTGCACTAGTGTAATTTTATAGTCAAGACAAACTAATACCAAATCACACTACAACCATCCCGATAGATTGTCCCCATCTATCTCGATTGTAAGCATCTGTTTATACTTTATAAGGAGCTGATAATATGATCTTCCATGCGACGCCACACACCATATTATTTACAATATAGAGTAAATGGACTATTGCATCGACATGCAATATGTTGATCAATGATTCTCACTTCAAATATTATTATAACATTGTTCATACTAAAGTTAGGCTTTAGTATACAATCCAACACACACAACTCGAGACGAGTGCTAGGCTCGACCCGAGTTGTGTCGAGCTCTGCACTGTTCTTCTCGTTTCAGCTCCCATATCTGTTTTGTTCCATTTTTACCTATTTTTCATATGTTTAAACTCATTTTCACACATTTCCATAAAAATAAAAAACACCACTGATGAACGTTTTCTCAACACACAATATTAATCCCCAAGTGTGAAGGATGTTATTGTAGCTTTGATAAGCGATCAAGTGATTATCGAACCCAAAGGACGTATTATTATCAGTTTAATAATAATCTAATCTAATTAGGACTAATATGGTAATATAGTTGTTGTGATTAAGTAACTAATAAACAAATAAGTAAAATAGCAATTAAAATAAATAAGCAGTATAGAATTAACGAAAGTGAATAAGTGAGAAGATAGGTAGTTCTTCGAGCAATCCAGTTTTACTTATTAATTTTTCTTCCGTGTATCAATGTCTGACTCTGCCTTGTTGAGTATGGCGCATCACTAAACCATGCAAATCTACTTTATAGACACAAGTAAATAAGTGTGTGATACGTGTGAATATTCTTGGAGCAAGAGATATAATTCACCCCCATTTCTAGGTACTATCAGTATAAATATTTTGCGTGCACTAAGTACTCTAACCCGATATGATCTCCCTTTATAGGTACTATGAAGTTATTCTCTTTGTCCTACTTATTAACCCGAATAATATTCAATTAACAAGTATTATATAAGATAGTTCTAATGAGACTTCGGAGTCCCCTCACTTAGAATCATAACAATAATCCTGCTCAGCAGTGAACGCACTCAATCAATAATCAAGATATGTATTCAGACTCTATATAACAATTAATAATGCACAAAATAACTCTGAGTATGAATTAAAAACGCATAGCCTTATATAAAATAAACCACAAGTAGTGTTGTACGAAGTATACACACGAAATTTTAATTAACTTATAAAACCCTAGAACTACCGAAGTGGTTCTAGCTCATGGTTGATCGAAGAACAATCATGGTGGTTGGATAGATCTTACCCACAGTCTTGAAAATTACAAGATAAATTAAGATGCGAAGTAAACCATAGATGCGGGCTCCGTCGCATCTCTCTCCCTCTTGAATCTTCACTTGGTTCTCACTTGATTCGACAGACGAATCTCTCTCCACAGCTCCGTGGATGATGGTAGGGTTTCAGATGTTGTGTAGAATGAAGGTGGTGAATGGCTGTTTTTCTCAGCTACGTAGGGTCTTTCTTTTATAACTTTAGCTCTTCTTATGGACCTTGGATGGGCTTTTTGAGCGAAAACACGTACTGAAGGTGTAAAAATATGAATCCAGAAGTTTCTCGCATATCGGTTCGTCCAAGACCCCTGGTCAAATCACCTAGGCTTAGTCAAACCAGCCTGTAACCTATTGGCAGGTGCATGGTTCGACCCGAACAACTGGTCAAACCAGAAGCTTTGTGGTCGAACCACAACTGCTTCTCTTTAGGCTTTTGGTTCGACCACGGTTTGACCAACATGCCTGGTCGAACCATACTGGCATGGTCAAACCCCTCTTTTGTTGCCTTTCGTGCCTGGTTCGACCATAGGTGCTGGTAGAACCATTCCCATTTGGTCAAATCGAGTGCCTAATACACCCCTTTTCTAATTCTGATCACTTTTGACCTGTTTTCCTTCGATAATCCGCTCAAACGGCCTCAAACGCACCTGATTCGTGACTTTCCACTACACATCTCGATTTATCTCCACTTAAGATCAAATCATACATCATTATTACATGAATCAGAGCTCAAATTATGTGAATTTACACAATCATCAAACCCCCAAACTTACATGTTGCTCGTCCCAAGGCAACGGAATTAAAACCATATGAGTAATGTAAATTTTACAAGTCCATCTAATCAAGTACAATACATACCTACACATGCAATTTTATCAATTTAAAACAAGTACCACTCGCATTATACATTTTATTCATGCAAAATATCACTCAATTATAATACGCTTCGGAGTACTAAGTCATCTAGCTCACAAGATAAGTGTTTACTCTCGCTCTCAAGTGTAAAAGATGTACACTTAAACATGTTAGTATATATACTCATACTCAATTCATATTTCCGCGTAACCATAAGCTTGACAAATGTCTCAAAAATCAACTTATAATCACTTCATTACTAGGATCACAAAGGATTTGCTTTTGGGTTGTAACGTTGGCTCTTTGGTAAAGGTAGGAAAATATAGATAAGATGACTAATTCACTAGTAGATAATTACCTTGGAGTTTTGCTTTTCATCAAACAACTTCATCTTTCCATCTTATTTTCATGATCTTTGCGATTCATCTTTTTCCTTTTTCGCGTTGGCATCAACATCTTTATTTCTCCTCTCTTCAAGGTACAAGGGTACCAATTTTGGGCACTACCCTTCTAAGCAGTCGAGGTACCAGTTTCAGGCACTACCCCTAAACAAGATTTAACCATTTTTCTTTTCTTCATATCGCTCAACCAAAATTTTTCTTCCTTTTCTTTCCAAATTCAAGCTAGCATTTATTCACCTCAACTCTCTACTAATTAATAGGGTTTTCAACAAGGCTCTAGTAAGGATAAATAAAGACTTTTTATCAAGGCTTGCCAAAGAAAAAGCTTTTAAAGGCTCAACAGGGCTTCCAATGATTCAAACAATATATAGTAAGGTAAAATTTACCTAAGTGACTCAAATAAACAATAATGGCCTAAGATCATGTCCTAATAACTAATCAATCATAAGTCTCACACAAGACTCCAAGCCAAGTTCTAAAATAGGGTCATATGAACGATTCTCACAAGAATAAATTATCATGCATGTATGAAGTATGATTTCATAAGGCTCAAATTCTCATATGGGTAAATAGATTCCTAAGCACTCCTCATAGCATATAATCAAGATCAATTTCACAATGAACTTTACATATTTAACAAGTTATACATGCTTCTTATCAACAAAATCAACACATGAAAAATATGAATGCAACATACTTAGCAAAGAACCCTTCATAACAATCCAAATCAAGTATCTCCAACAATCCAACTTCAAGTATCAAGTATCACACCTCAATTCAATCTCAAATCAGAATATCAATATACGTACATGCAACTCATACCACTAATACCCTACCTATAAAGAGAAAAAGAGAAGGGGGATGAGATGAAGTAGATAAGATGAAAACCTAGCACCCTCTACTCCTCCAGAGCATCATCATCACTATCTCCTCAGCGCCAATCATCGAAGTCTCTCTGTGAAGTATCCACCTTTCTATCCAGAGCTTCATAGTTGTCACTCAAGTCCCCTAATCTCTGATCCATTACCACGTAGTTGGCATGCAGCGCGTTGTATCTCATATCAAGCGTGGCATAGCTCGTAGTAAGCAAGCCAAGCTGGCGATTCATCTCCCTCTGATTGTTGCTCAAGTTTACAAGATGCTCATTCATCAACCGAAACTGCTTCCTATAATATGTGTTGGGACTGCCCCAAGGCTGCTGCTGCTGTGGCTACTGTGGATGTGGTGGTATCTCATGCTGCTGCAGTTGCTGTGACATATCTATCTCAGGATGCTCAAGAGGCTCATCTCCATGCATCTGCTCAACGTGTTCTTCTTGCTAAAGCTGCTGATGTGGCTACTGCGCTTGGTCTACTATGCATTGCAAATCTTGAAACATACCCGCAACGTACATCTGAGCCATAGTCCTCCAATCTCCTCTCCTTAAACACGTAATGGAAATTGCCTCATGCACCAATGTGTTCATCAACAAATTCCCATCATTTCGGATCGAAGTCAATTCTCCCACATCATAAGGAAACATGAAAGAATAAGGATTAGAACCCCATAACAAACATTCAATCTCCAGCCCGGTGCAAAGCAAATCCAGCCTTGACACATGCACTCATCACAAGATCCGGATCCTCTAAAATAGGTGTAATTCCGGTAAAATCAATGTGGTACGACTTAGCCACAGGAGTAAGCAAGCCTCTTCACTCGCTGAAAATTAGAACTCCTGAATCTATAGAGCTGCTGAATCAGGTACGAACCCACATTAAATCGTACTCCATTCAACATACACCATAAAGCATACAACTTTCCTCTCGATACGCAACTTCTCTCAGATCTGGCAAACAGTGTGTTGCCCAAAATTCTATCCATGTATCGAAGAACCAGGTTGCGAATCAAAGCAACACGAGCATCCTTCATCTTGAAGTCCATGTCCTCTCTTAAGATAGCTCTCTAAAAATCATTTGGCCTAAAATGCCCGTACTCATACCTAGAAATCCCCCTTGGAGTTCCTAGTAGCACATTGAAATCTTCAACTGTCCAAGTTCTCTTCTCTCCTCCTAGCTGAAATGAACACTCGTAAGGAAGAGAACTCGAACCATTCTTGATAGTAATCGAACACAAGACCTCTGCAGTAACATGAAAGTAAGTTGGCATCTTTATCTCTATGAAATGATGGATGCCCACTTGGTCGAACATTCACATAATATCATCACGGATATTCATTGTAATCATGGCCCCATTATCCTGGTACCTCATTCGAGCGATCTTATCAGACATAGCCCCCTATCGATCCTTGATCTCCTCCCAATTTTCCATTCAGATGTGGAAATTCCTAGGCAGCCTCTCCTTAAGCCATAGCTTCTTTGTAACCTCGTCTTCACGAGGATGCCTATCCTGTCTCTTCTTGGAGCAGATTTCAATCTACTTTTCTTTTTCTAAAAGAACAATATTTCAATACCAAAACATATACAAGAAAAGCAAACCAATCCTAATTCAAAACCAACTATACATGAAACTTTACTCAAGACTTCAAGCTATACACGTATAATCAATTCCAAATAATCATGCTCCCAATCTCCATGTGTTCATGAAATTTAACAATGAATCCATACACATGCCCATACCAATTCAACTCAAAGAACTCCACTAGAATTGTCCACAATCTCATCATTCACTTCACCTTCACACCAAAGTATGCAATCTATCAAAACTTCACAAATTCAACCAAAATTCTTGCATACTTCACTTCACCACTCAAATTACTCAACAATTTCACAGAAGCATCAAGGTCTAACAACAAATTAACAATTCAAATCGAACCCACCATCACTTGTTCATATGAAATTGTAAATAAAAATTCAAATTACACCATGAATTCACATAAAAATGAGTTCAATCGACTTACCCACTTAAAATCAAGTAATAGAACTTTAATCCTAGGGTAATAGAGTCAAGAGAATGTACCTTTCGATCCAGCCATAGTGTAGTATGAACAAAGATGAAAAATTCCCCAAATTGGACGAGAAACCCTAGTTTTTCAACTAAAATGCTCCAAATCCGTGAGAAATCGAGTGTGTAAAAGATGGAAAGTGGTTTAATAGGAGTAGAATTAAGTAAAATCAAAGTTTGGAAGAGAGAGTTTTTGGTTCGGAGAGGATTCGTGTGTGGGTGGTGTGCAAAGTGATCTAAACAGGGTGAAAATCACATAAAACACAACTTACCTGACCTGGTTCGACCCAAACCAGGTGGTCGAATCAATCTATCGTGGTCAAACCACATTTTTTGGATGACTTTTGGAGCTAGTTCGACTCGAACCCTAGGTCGAACTGTCGTGTCATGGTCAAACCAGCCTATAACAAACTTTTAGATGGCTGGTTCGACCCGAACCCTTGGTCGAATCATATCTATTTTGGTCGAATCGACCTATAACATTTTCTCTGATTTTTGGTTCGACTCAAACCATTTGGTTCGACCTCCTCCTTTGGTCGAACCATGCTTCTGTTTCTTCAAAATCGATTCTTCTTCATCCCCTGCTTACTTTAAGCTCAAAAATGATCATTAGGTACCAAAACAGAACAAAACTAAAGCTAGAAAACCACCATTAAGACTCTTTAATAATCATATATATACTCTGCGTACGACTCAATAAATAAAAAGCCACTGAACATTAGGCAAATTGCAAAAAAATTGACACATCAACACCGATTAAAGTGCTAATATGCCGAAAAAAATCTTCCCTAACAAACGTTACAAAAAAAAAATTATACTCTCGGTGCTATGATGAGGTAAGTACATTACACCCCAAACTTAGTAGAAACTATAGTCGAAACTAAATTTGCAAAGAGATGCAATTTTCAATAAGTAAGCACATCAAATATAAAAATTTCTTACTCACACTAATGAAGTAAAATAATAAAACAGGAAGGACAGCCCCTAACAAGCCCTCTTGTTTAACATCGGAGAGCCATGAAAGGTACCAAATTAATGCAAGGTATCTTTAAAGACGATGCAAGCATCATCCGGTGACCTATAGTGCTTCAATCGATGCCCATTCGCATCTATGATGTCTCCGTCTTTGTCCATGATCTCAAAACTCCTCCCTCCACAGGCTCTATGGATAATGAATAGTCCCGTCCATTTTGATTTCAATTTTCTTGCAAAGAGCTTCAAACGAGAGTTAAAGAGTAATATATCATCACCTTGCTTGAATTCCTTGTTAGTGATCTTAGAATCGTTCCATTTCTTCATTTTTTCCTTATAGATCACCGAATTCTTGTAAGCTTGATTCCTGAACTCGTCTAAATGATTGATTTTAGTCAACCTCAACTCCTTTTGATCCTTAAGACATAAGTTCAAACTTCTCAAAGCCCAAAAAACCTTATGCTAAATCTCTACAGGTAAGAAGCATGCTTCCCATAAATAATTTGATAAGGTGACATATCAAGCATAGTCTTATACGCAGTTTAAAACCCTCATAAAACATCATCGAGCTTCATAGCTCAATCTTTCCTATTAATTCCAACTATTTTCTCTAAAATTTATTTCACAGGTCAGTTGGAGACCTCGGCTTGCCCATTAGCTTGTGGATGATAGGGTGTAGTAACCCTATGCTTAACACCATAATCCTTGAGAACCCTTTCAAGAAGCTTGTTGACGAAGTGAGAACCTCCATCACTTACAATTGCTCTAGGAACTCCATAGCGGACAAAGATATGTTTCTTCAAGAAAGACAACACGGTCTTTGAATCATTCATACGAGTAGGAATGACTTCCACCCACTTAGAAACATAATCCACTGCTAAAAGGATGTAGAAAAATCCATTAGATGGGGAAAACAGCCCCATAAAATCGATTCCCCATACATCGAAGATTTCAACAATAATGCCAGGCTGAAGTGGCATCTCATCTCTTCTACTTATATTTCCATCCTTTGACATCTATCGCAAGTCACCACATATGATTCATAATCTTTAGACAAAGTAGGCTAATAAAGAGCATATTGAAGTACCTTCGCTGCAGTCTTTTGAGCTCCAAAGTGCCCCCATTAGGTTGTGCATGGAAAAAATTGAGAACACTCTCCATCTTCATCTCGGGCACACACCTACGGACGATAGAATCCGTACAAATCTTGTAGATGAACGGATCATACCATATAAATGTCTCAACATCCCTTTTAAACTTTGAAAGTTGATACCTATTGAGATCTCTTGGAATTTCTCCTATGGAAATGTAATTAACATAATCCGCGTACCATGGATCCATTCCTTGAGCAGTGACTACACAAGCTCTCTCCGCTCCTTCAGCAAACACCGTCATAATCTTCTCATCAGGGAACATCTCCTCTATGTATTCGAAAGGATCATCACAATGCTCCTTTGTCTCCAACCTTGATAGGTGATCTGCCAACACGTTCTTCATACCTTTCTTATCCTGGATCTCCATATCAAACTCCTGCAGAAGAAAGACCCATCTAATGATCCTTGGCTTCGCTTTCTTCTTCTCCATTAAGTACCGAATTACAGAATGATCCATGTATACGATAGTCTTCATGCCAACCAAATACTGTCGGAACTTATTGAATGCATACACAACAACTAGAAACTCCTTTTCAGTGACAGTGTAGTTCTTTTATGCTACATCAAAAGTCTTACTCGCATAGTAGATGGCGCAGAACTTCTTTTCTCTCATCTGCCCAAGTACTAATCCAAGTGCTAAATCACTTGCATCACATATAAATACAAACAACTGAGTCCAATCTGGTGTGATCAAGATAGTGTTGGGCAATTGGATCTTGTGGCTCAAACGTGATCGTTAGTAAACAGGCAAACAATAAACAGCGGAAGTAATTAAATCTTGTTTACCGTACTTCTGGGTTGATGTAGAGGATGAACCGTTGCAGAGAACCACCTCTCAATCTTCTGCAGTATGTCCCAAGTTGAATCCTGCTGTTGTGTGGGCAACAATCCGCAGGATTCTCTCAATCTGCTCATGTTCTTTCTAACTGTCAAATGAGGCACTGACTTAGGGTTAACAGGAACTGAGATAACTTATTTATAAGGGCTACTGCAGGGACCAGGAGGAGAAATTGGGCTGGGCCTCAATTGAATTCAATTAACCAAGCTTAGCCCAAAGCTTTTAATTAAATCCAATAATAATAATATAGTCCACTAAAATATTATTATTGCACTACCCATCCAATCCCAAATTATGTTCTGGGCTCCTTCTTATTATAAGCCCGATAGTCTCCCCATGTTTAAGATATTCAATGTCCATTAATTAATTAAGTTACTGACAACTCTAATTAATTAATATCTCATCCGAGAGTAGTACCACTCAACCTTTTTATCATGCCGGAAATTAATCCACTTGCAAGATTTACATGATAAACCTTATGAGCTCCTCAAGGGGACATCATCAACCTATGACGGACATGGATTCCTTCTACAATCAACAGCACACCATAGATACAGTACTACTTCCCAACTCACCGAGTTTGTTGATTTAATACTTATAAATCTCACCCATTGATGAATCAAAGAAATACATACTGCCCTACGTGTCGAGGTTATTGTATAGGGATTAAGAGCACGAACTTCCATAATAACAGAGATCAAGTTCTACTATATAGTCAGTATAAGAAGAACGATCTCAAGCAGTCCTACTCAATACACGCTAAGTGCACTAATGTGATTCTATAGTCAAGACAAACTAATTCCAAATCACACTACAACCATACCGATAGATAGTCCCCGTCTATCTCGGTTGTGAGCATCTGTTTATACTTTATAAGGAAATCGATAATATGATCTTCCGCGTGTTGTCGCACAACATATTATCTACAGTATAAAGTAAATGGACTTTTGCACAAACATATAAATAAACAATTTATAAAATGCAAAAACGTTTGATCATATGATTCTCATTTCAAATAAAATTGTTATTACATTGTTCAATACAAAAAGCAAGGCTTTTAGTATACAAATCTAACAGATAGGTGCAGTAATAAGTGCCTCCTTCAAAACCTGAAAAGTTGTTAGGCATTCATCATAAAAAACAAAAGGAACATCCTTTTCAAGTAAGTGAGATAACGGTTTTGAGTATTTTGAGAAGTTTTTGATAAATCTCCGACTGTAATCCCTTAGCCAAAATATGATGCCCAAGAATAATCCCATCTCTTACCATGAAGTGATGCCTCTCCCAATTAAAAACTAGGTTAGTATCAATACAGCTCTTCAAAATAGTAGAGAGGTTAGTCAAACAGATATCAAAGGAGGAACCAAAAATAGAAAAATCATCCATAAACACCTCCATAATCTTTTCAATCAAGCCATCAAATATCGCCATCATGCAGCGCTGAAATGTAGCAGACGCATTACATAGTCCAAAAGGCATCTTTCTAAAAGCAAAGATTCCATAAAGGCAAGTAAAAGTGGTTTTTTCCTGGTCCTCGGGTGAAATCATGATTTGATTATATCCCGAGTACCCGTCCAAGAAACAATAAAAATTATACCCTGCAAGACGATCAAGCATTTGATCCATGAAAGGAAGAGGAAAATGGTCTTTGCATGTATTTTTATTCAGTTTCCTATAATCAGTACACATACGCCATCCTGTAGGAATCCTAGTGGCTAAGGTCTCGCCATCATCGCCTTTTACAATAGTCATGCCCCCTGATGAGAGTGAAAAATAAGCGTGTTTTAATGTCCAATCTAACACCTTTTTTATAAGAATTATTGTTATATATTAGCACAAGTATCTTATATTCGATATATATGAGAAAAAGGTGCACTTGAGGTGTTTTATTGTGTTTTAGGTGAAAAAAGGGATCAAAAGTGCCAAGTTGGAGAAAAGGTGCAATTTGTTCAATGATGCTGAAAAATACACGTCCAAATTGTGTAATTATTTTGTATTTGTGTGGAGCTCTGAATTGGATGTATGATACATGGTTGAAAAGACACTGAAAAGAGGATCGTTTGGGTGTAAAGAACACCTCAATCGGAATCCAAACGAGAAAGTTATGATCAAGATGGTGACATCGCGAGAGCTGTGCCGAATAGAACAACTATGTTACTTTCCATGGCTTGTTACACCTTCAAATCTTAGAGTTTTTGTGATTTCTTTATATAGATAGAAAGCCAAGGAAGATAAAATCACGTGAGCATAAGAATCACTTAAATTGAAGTTTTGAAGAGAAAGTTATGCTCAAAATCGTGAAGTCGCGCAACTGCCAGCGGGAATTTTCGAGAATTTCTGAAAATTTTCGAAAATTACCTATTTCTTGGAGCACAATTAATCTCCTTATCACATAATCCTCTATGATTCACCCATATCTTTTATTTCCTTAATTAATTTCCTTCTCACACCTATATATATTTTACATCATTATTCATACGGATTGTGAAGAGAGCCAAAAATCCATCCTACACCCCACAAGGGGGGGATCACCCCCAACCATCATCCATATCCTTTCCTCCATCCATCCATCACTTTGAAGATTCGTTTGTGGAATCAAGAGGAGAACCAAGAGGAGAATTCAAGATGGAGAAGGACGCGATGACGCCACATCTAGGGTTTATCTCGTTTCCTAATTTATCTTATAATTTTCCAGAGATCCGGGTAAGATCTATCCAACACCCATGATTGTTCTTCGTAACATCATGCGCTAGAGCCTTTTTGGTAGAACTAGGGTTGTGAAGGTTTTTATCAATTAACTGAACTTTCGTGTATAAACTCTGTACAACACTGTAACAACAAATTTTGTATTTATAATAAAATAAATACAAATGAATTACAATAATAATCCGATGTGGATTGAACTTGATAATTAAGGAAACGATCTCTATTAATCCTCTGATTCTTCTCTCGAACCAACGTGGCTTGACTTGACTTTGACTTTGTCTTGTCTTCGACTTGACTTGTGTGTGCGCTGACTTTGTTGACTGCACTGACTTTGTGTGTTGAGTCGGATCTTCGTCTGAAGCTTGTCCGGACTCGAATTAGGGACTTGTAACGTTTATCCAGAGGCGTCGAGCCTTTGTTTGGATTAAACGTGTTTGATGTGAAAACACTCGATCTGGGGGGCTTAGCACCTTTATCCCGGGTCGTACGTCGTTCTTAGCTCGAAGAACACTGAAGAACTTAGTGTGTGGAAAACACTCGATCTGGGGGGCTTAGCACCTTTATCCCGGGTCGTATATCGTTCTTCGCCTTGAAGATCTTGAGGAGCGTTGCTCGTGTTTCAATCTCTTCAAAGTGTCTGTGTCTTCAGATGCTTCAGTGTGTTTCAAATGAAGGGAGGAGACCCCTTTATATAGGTGAGAGGTGAAGACCCCCTCATAAATGCCCTGCATTCTGATTGGTCCAGAGTTATTTGGGCCATATCTTGCGGGCTTGGACTTCCACTGGTTTGGGCTGTAATCAGGCCTATTTTATTTGAGCCTGATTTAATTTGTACGGGCTTGGGGTCAGGCCTCATTTAATTTGGGGCTTGCTTGACTTGGGTCAGGCCTCATTTAATTTGGGGCTTGCTTGACTTGGGTCAGGCCTCATTTAATTTGGGGCTTGCTTGACTTGGGCCAGGCTTCATTTAATTTGAACCCCTTTTAATTTGTTGGGCTCAAATTATTTATTAATTTACTTTAAGAATTAATTTATTTAAATTCCAAAGTAAATTAATATTTAATTAATAAAATCCACGTGTCGCCATTTAATTGGACCGTAAATTTTAAATGCTTACAAACACTACTTGTGGATTTATTTTATATATGATTGTACTTTCTTAATCTATATTCACAGTCATTTTGTGCATCTTCAATTGGTATATAGAGTCTGAATATATATCTTGGTTGTAGATTGAGTGCATTCACTGCTGAACAGGATTCCATGTTATGATTCTAAGTGATGAGACTCTGAAGCTTCATTAGAACTATCATATATGAATACTTATTAATTGAATTGAATTCGGGTTATTAAGTAGGCTAAAGAGGATAATTTTATAGTACCTATAAAGGGAGATCATATCGGGTTAGAGTACCAATTGGCCAGGAAAATAATTGATACTGATAGTACCTAGAAAGGAGGTGGAATTATATTTCTTGCTCTGAGGTTATTCACACGTGATACACGCATATTTACTTGTATCTATAGAGTAGATATGCATGGTTTAGTGATGCGTCCATAGTCCACAAAGCAGAGTCGGACATCAACACACGAAAGGAAAATTAATGAGTTAAACTGGATTATCCTAGAGCTACCTATTCTCCAATCTTGAGTCGCATTTGTATTCTTCTAGTGTCTATTTTCTTTTAATTGTTATTTAATTTTTAGCATATTAGTATTAGATTAAAATCCCAAACCTTATTGCATTGTCTTAATTAATTTAGTTAATAATTAAATTGATAATACGTCATTCTTTGGGTTCGATAATCACTTGGTCGCTTGCTTAAGCTGCAATTGATATCCTTAATACTTGGGGATTAATTTTGCGTGCAAAGAAAACGCGCATCAAGTTCTTGGCGCCGTTTCCGGGGACGACTATTATTATTAATTTATTATTTCTAGTTTGATTAAGACTTTTATTTGTGATTATTTATTTCTATCTAACCTTGAATTTTTTTGAGGTACTTGTGCACTAGGAAATGAAAAGGAAGGAAAGGAAGAAATTACACACTGAGCTAAACATGGCAGGAGAAAGACAGAATCCGGAAGATGTTGCCATACGTGAAATTTTCACGAACTATGGAATTGGTAACATGGGGTTGATAGGAGCAAGGGGGAAGATGATGATTTTGAGATAAATCCCGCTCTTATCAACATGGTAGAAAAGAATCCTTTTTCTGGAGGTTTTTTTGAAGATCCATATCAGCATCTCCGAAGATTTATTGGTTATGCAAACACTCAAAAGGGTGCTGGAGCTAATGATAATGCAAGACAGATCGCCCTATTCAAGTTTTCTTTGATTGATAAGGCAGAAGCTTGGTATAAGACTATTGATGCCACAGTTTGCACTACATGGGACCAACTGCAGCAGAAGTTCTTGGAGAGATACATGCCACCCTCAAGGATCTTAAGAATGAAGCAAGAGATCTCCCAATTTGTTATGAATCAGGGTGAGAAATTTTATGAGGCGTGGGATAGGTTCAAAGACATGTTCAAGAGGTGTCCACAGCATGGAATGTCTAAGGCTGAGTATATAAGCATCTTCTACTATGGATTGGATTGTGAGTCGCGTATTTTTATTGATGCATCATCAGGAGGAGTGTTGTTATCTAAAACAGCACTTGAAGCAGAAAAGTTGTTTGAAGACATCTCTAAGAATTCACGTGACTGGCCTACAGAGAGAGATAGAGGATCCTATGTACTGGCCAAGGTAGCGCAGGTTGAACATCGAGTGGAGAAGTCGAATAGGGATGATGAGATCGTCTCTAGTTTTGCTAACATCAACAAGCTACTAGAGTCCCAGCAGAAGCAGATTACAGAGTTAACACAAAGGGGGCCTAGTATGAAGCAGCGAGAAGTGAATAGTATTGAAGATACCTTCAATCGATATATGGCTAAGAATGATGCAAGGATTGATCGTCTTGAGGATACCATGAATGTCAATCATTCAGATTTATCTAAGCAGTTGAAGGACCTTACTTTGATTATGGGGCAGATGACCGCGAACGTGAATCAATTGACACAAAAATTAGAGAATAAAGCCATCACGTTGAGGTCTGGAACGCAATATGAGGGACCAATGAAGCCAAAATCGAATTCTGAAGCGGCAGGAGCCCAATTTGACCCCTATTCGACCAGCTACCTAGGTCGAACTGCACAGGAAGGTCAAATAGGGCACCTGGGCAACGTCCGGATGAGTCAGAAGATCAGTTTGACCAAAAATAGGTCAGTTCGACCAAGAGCTCTGGTCGAACTTAGGTCGAACACCACTGTCCAGAGCACTCTGTTTTGTTTGAAGCCCTATTCGACCATAATCACTTGGATTTGACCAACCCTGTTGGTCGAATCATGGTCGAACCGGCCTGTAAGGGGGATAACGAACTTTCAAGTGTTCAGTTCGACCATTATTCAATGAGTTCGACCACCTACCCAGGTTGAACTCAGGTCGAACCCTCCTGTTTTGCACCATTTTCCATGCCAAATGCTTTACATGATGTTAATGCTACTCCAGTGCCATCCCAAGGACAAAATATTGAGCTTATAGTGAAAATAAGTGGGAAAGAACAAAGAAATTGAACGAGAAGCTTAGACTGCAAATGGATAATGAATATTTGGTTTTCTCTCTTGATCAAGAAATAAAGATGCCCATGGAGATTCAATCATGCAAGAGCATAGATGTGATTTCTAACTTGTTTAATCTTGATTTTTCTAAGACAGATGACTCTAAATTTGAGTGGAAGATTGACAAGAAGGTGTCTAGACAGTCATGGGAGGTAAGGAATTCTAAGGGTCATATACTTATTACCAAGAAAGATGAGGTGTTGAGTGTAGACAAGAAGAGGGAAAGAAAATATTTGAAGGTGAGGATGCGAGAAGACCGTCCTCTGATCCAGTAGCCTACAAAGGTTACAACCGTCGTGACTTTTCGACGTTAAACTTGAGTGCCTGTTGGGGGCTTGCCCTTCCATTTTATTGCTTTATTTCTTTCTTGTGAGTAAGAAATTTTTATATTTAAGGTGCTTACTAATCGATAATTACATCTCTTTGCAAACTTAGTTTCAATTTACATTTTTACTAAGTTTGGGGAGGGGGGGTGTGATGTTATTACCTCAATGAAGAACTAAGAGTATAATCTTTTCTTTGTAATGTTTGCTAGGGGAGTTGATTTTTTTGCGGTATGTTGAAACTTTAATCGGTTTTGATGTGTCAATTTTTTACAATTTGCCTAGTGTTCAGTGGTGTTTCTAGTGTGTGGAGTCGATTAGATAGTCAATTGATTCTTTCTTCTAGTTCTCCTATTTAATTATTGATGAATCCTGTGATGATGAGGTGTGTTGAGTTTTGATGATAGAAGAAGGTAAAAGAGTGGTAAGATGATCGAGTTGAACAACTCGAGGAGCTCGTGCATACTTTGAAGGAGAAATCAGGTGCTCTCGTTTCCTTATTCTAATTTTTATGTGTGCTTTAAATTAGTAGGAGTAGAAGGATTGAGTTTTTGGTGGTGATTCATGTGAGCTTATATTATTTTTAATTGTGCCTGAAATTCATATGCTCTTGAAATTGATGAAGGAATCGTACTTGAGTTATATTGTGGTATAAAGTTCTATGTGTACTTGTGGGATATTTCTTACTATGAAGAGTGCTCTGTTACTTGTTAAAAACCCATGTGAGAATTTGAGCCTTGTTGATGATGTTACATAATCATATGATTTCTTTTCTGGTGAGTATCGTTCTTGTGTGTGTATTCTAGAACTTGCCTCTTGTCTTACTTGAAACTACATGTGCGTTAGATGATGGGAGATGATTTAAGGCCATCCTTGAATTTATGAGTCACTTAGCCAAATAATTCCCTATAATTAAAGCCTTATTTCTTTGGCAACCTACGAAGATAGCCACTTTGATATCCTATTTGAGCCTTAAATTCCTATATTTAGCATAGAATTAAATGTTGTCAAAGTGTGTGAAGTTGATTTTCATGGAGTTTAGAAGGAATAAAATATTTGGAGCTGTACAAGTGATTATGAGCTGAAGAATAAGTTGCTTAGGGGTAGTGCCCGAAACTGGTATCCCGAGATGTTAAAGGTAGTGTCCGAAACTAGTACCTCGAGAAAAAAAGAAAGGAAAAAAAAGTATGTTGAGCTTGAAATAAAGGAGAGAAAAGAAAATTAGAAGAGCATGAAGCTGGATAGCCTTGAAGTGTAAAAATCTGCAGTACAAAAGATCTCCGGTTTTAATTCTCTACTAATTGAGTTAATTTATCCATATATTTCCTACCTTAACCAAAGAGTCAACATTACATCCAAAAGAAAAGTCCTTTTTGATCTCATTGTCGAATCATACTTTTAGTAGTGGAGAGTTTGAGACTTTTGGAAAGCTTATGGTTATGCATGCACTTGAATTGAATATGAACGTAAAAACCATATCCCATAAGTGTACATCTTTTACACTTGAGTGTGAGTGATATATACTTCCCGTGAGAACATGTCAATGGAGCATTTGAATTGGTGGTGATTGTCTTAACTCGTATGCTATGAATTGATTATTACGTGTAATAAGAGTTGCATGACCAAAGTTGAGGACAATTGTTTGTTGAATGGGATATTGGTCATAGTTTTTGTTTCCCCGCTAATTTTCTTATTCTCTCTCTTTATTTTATTTTGTTGCCTCGGAACGAGCAACGGGTAAGTTTGGGGGATTGATGAGAGTAAAAATAAGTGTGTTTTAATGTCCAATCTAACACCTTTTTGATAGAAATTATTATTATATATTAGCTCAAGTATCTTATATTCAATATATGTGAGAAAAATGTGCACTTTAGGTGTTTTATTGTGTTTTAGGTGGAAAAAGGGATCAAAAGTGCCAAGTTGGAGAAAAGGTGCAATTTGTGCAATGATGTTGAAAAATGCATGTCCAACTTGTGTAATTATTCTGTATTTGTGTGGAGCTCTAAATTGGATGTATGCTACATGGTTGGAAATCCACTGAAAAGAGGATCGTTTGGGCGTAAAGAACACCTCAATCGGAATCCAAACGAGAAAGTTATGATCAAGATGGTGACGTCGTGCGAGCTATGCCGAACAGAATAGCTGTGTCACTTTTCATGGCTTGTTACACCTTTAAATCTTAGTGTTTTTATGATTTCTTTATATAGATAGAAAGCCAAGGAAGATAGAATTGCATGAGCATAAGAATCACTTAAATCGGAGTTTTGAAGAGGAAGTTATGCTCAAAATCGTGAAGTCGCGCAACTGCCAGAGAGAATTTTCGAGAATTTTCGAAAATTTCAGAAAATTACCTATTTCTTGGAGCAAAATTAATCTCCTTATCACATAATCCTCCATGATTCACCCATATCTTTTATTTCCTTATTTAATTCTCTTCTCACACCTATATATATTTTACATCATTATTCATATATATTGGAGAGATAGCCACAAATCCATCCTACACCCCACAAGGGGGGATCACCCCACAACCATCATCCACATCCTTTCCTCCATCCATCCATCACTTTGAAGATTCGTCTGTGGAATCAAGAGGAGAACCAAAAAGGGGATTTAAGATAGAGAAGGACGCGACGACGCCACATCTAGGGTTTATCTCGTTTCCTAATTTATCTTTTAATTTTCCAGACATCCGGATAAGATCTATCCAACACCCATGATTGTTCTTCGTAACATCATGGGCTAGAGCCTTTTTTATAGAACTAGGGTTGTGAAGATTTTTACCAATTAATTGAACTTTCGTGTGTAAACTCTGTACAACACTACTTGTGGATTTATTTTTATATGATTGTACTTTCTTAATCCATATTCACGGTCGTTTTGTGCATCTTCAATTGGTATATAGAGTCTGAATATATATCTTGGTTGTAGATTGAGTGCGTTCACCGCTAAACAGGATTCCATGTTATGATTCTAAGTGAGGGAACTCCAAAGCTTCATTAGAACTATCATATATGAATAATTATTAATTGAATTGAATTCGGGTTATTAACTAGGCTAAAGAGGATAATTTTATAGTACCTATAAAGGGAGATCATATCGGGTTAGAGTACCAATTGGCCAGGAAAATAATTGATACTGATTTTACTTAGAAAGGGGGGTGGAATTGTATCTCTTGCTCTGAGGTTATTCACACGTGTTACACGCATATTTACTTGTGTTTATAGAGTAGATATGCATGGTTTAGTGATGCGTCCATAGTCCACAAGGCAGAGTCGGACATCAACACACGGAAGAAAAATTAATAAGTTAAACTAGATTATCCTAAAGCTACGTATTCTCCATTCTTGAGTCGCATTCGTACTCTTCTAGTGTCTATTTTATTTTAATTGTTATTTAATTTTCAGCATATTAGTATTATATTAAAATCCCAAACCTTATTGCCTTGTCTTAATTAATTTAGTTAATAATTAAATTGATAATACGCCGTCCTTTGGGTTCGATAATTACTTGGTCACTTGCTTAAGCTGCAATTGATATCCTTAATACTTGAGGATTAATTTTGCATGCAAAGAAAACGTGCATCAAGTAGCTACTATATGCATTGGACTCACATGGGGAATATCACTAATTGGATATATAATTCATGCATCTAGCCATGTTAGGATTTGCTTCCTAATCACTTTTTGAATAGTGGGATTCACCCTCCGCTGATTCTGAATGCTACTCTTAGCCTCATCTAACAATCTTATCTTATGCATGCAATATGATGGATTAATGCCTTTCAAATCATGAAGAGACCAACCAATTGCAGACTTATACTTCCTAAGCACATCTAATAACTCTTCAAGTTGATCATCAGTTAGAGAAGTAGATAAAATTACCGGATATATTTCATTGTCACCTAGATAGGCATACTTCAAGTGCTCCGATAGTGATTTCAACTCCTCTTTCTTATCTTCTTTTACTGTGCTTTTCCTATCCAACGGCAAGTACTTTCTAGTCCGCTTCACCTCTTCAAGCTTGGTTCTTGTTGATTTATACCTGTCATCACCTAAAGCAAGTAGATTTTCAAGAAATTCAATACATACCTCATTAGAGAGCTCATCTAGCTCTATGGTGGGAAAAGTAAGAGACTCTGCTAAGCATGTCTCCAAGGGATCCTTTGAAAGGATCAAAGACATATCTTCTTTCACGATCTCCTCCACCACATCAATGCTATGACACTGCGTCTCCATTAACCTCTTCCTTATCCATCCGCAGCCTTAGCTCACCCTTTTAAACATCAATCATAGCTCTAGCTGTAGCAAGGAATGGTCTTCCTAAGATAAGGGGGACATTATCCTGGTCATCTTCCATCTCGAGCACAAGAAAGTCCACGGGAAAGATCTGTTTCTCTACTTTCACAAGAACATCTTCAATTATTTCCTTCGAAAAAGTCATAGACCTATCCGCCAATTGTAGAGCCATTGTGGTGGGAGTTAACTTCCCCAAATCAAGCCTTTGAAATATTGACAAAGGCATCAAATTGATGCTTACTCCAAAATCACACAAGGCTCGTCGTGTCGGACCCTATCTAATCTCACATAAAATAGTGAAGCTTCCCGGATCCTTTAACATAGCTGGCAGCTTCCTCTGAATGATCGAGCTGCAGTTCTCAGACAAATTTACCATTTCAATTCCGTTCAGACTGCTCTTCTTCAAAAGTATATCCTTTAGAAAGCGAGCATAGTATGACATCTCTAAGATTGCTTCAGAGAAATGAATGCTCAAGCTTATCTTGTTTATGATGCCTGTAAACTTCTTGAACTTATCTTCCAATCCCTTCTTGACAAACTTTAAAGGAAACGGAGGAGGTATCTTTATCTTGGGAATCCCCCATTCATAATGTTCAACCTTCTCTATTTTATCCTTCTCGACTCTCAATCTCTTTACTCTTTCCCATTTCTTCTTCGCTATAAGCTCAGCATTCTACTCTTTGGATAGTACTGGAGTAGCATCAACATCATGTAAAGCATTTGGCACTTAAAATAGTGCCAAACGAGGTGGTTCGACCATGGTTCGACCAAGGGTGTTGGTCGAACCAGGCGAGTAGTGGTCGAACCGTGCTTCAGAAAATATGCTCTCCCCCGGATAGGTTGGTTCAACCACAGTTCGACCAATAGGTTTGGTCGAACCATGCTGGTCATGGTCGAACCATGCTTCAGAAAAAACAGAGTGTTGAGGACAGGCTTGTTCGACCTTGGTTCAACCAACTATCTTGGTCAAATAATGAAGTTCATGGTCGAACGATCATCTAACTAATCCAGAGGTTGCCCAGGTGCTTGGTTTGACCTCTAGGATGTGGTTCGACCTGTTGGCTTGGTCGAACCCTGGTCAAATCGAGCTCCTAGAACTTTAGAATTTATTTTTGGCATCATCGGTCCCTCATACTGCATTTCAGACCTTAACGTGATGGCATTGCACTGCTTCAGGTTTGTTATACTCTAAGATGGGAACTTGCCCTTCTCTATGGTTTGCATCAATTCGTTAGCATTCCTAACCATCTGCCCCATCAATAATGTCAAGTCCTTCACCTGCTTAGATATATCCTCATGATTTGCATCAATCTTTGCCTCAAGCTTCGCCTCTAGGCGATCCACTCTTGCATCATTCCTCGCCATGTACCTGTTCACCGTATCCTCAAAACCAGGCTTTCCTTCTTCGACCTTAGCGCCTGGATCAACACCAACAGGAGGTTGCACTGCTGTATTAGGATTACTCCATGAAAACTCTGGCCTCCTTGGTTATTGATAATTACCAGGAGGATCACGATTATTGAAATTCCCTTGGTAATTTTGATTTTCTTGATTTTGAAACCTCGTTCCTTGAATACTTTGACCCATTGCGTAGTTCGCCTCTTCCAATTCCTCTTAGCTAGTTCCTTCATTATAAACATCTTGCTGCATCATTGGTACTCCTGTGCTATATCAGTAATCTGCTTTTTCTGAGACTCAAGTAACTTGTTGATACTAGCCAAACTAGAGACGATCTCATCCTCTCTACTCGACTTAACCATCGTGTGCTCAACCTGTGCTACTTTTCCAAGAACATAAGTGCCTCTCACCCTATCAGTTGGCTAATCTCTTAAATTCATTGAAATATCCTCAAAGAGCTTTTCGGTCTCAACAGATGACTTTGTAAGCAGTGCTCCATTCGATGAAGCATCAAGTAAAACTCGAGAATCATAGTCTAATCCGTTGTAGAAAATACTGATGTATTGAGCTTTAGATAGCCCATGTTATGGACACTTTCTGAGCATGTCCTTGAATCTGTCCCAAGCCTCATAAAACTTTTCATTACCATTGATAGCAAATTGAGATTTCTTATTTCATCTTAAACACCTTCAAAGGTTCCCCCAGAGAAGGGACTCCTTTCAATCATGCTGATCAGAGTAAGGTGAAGATCAAAATCAGCTCCGGCCCCTCTTGCTCCTAACAGCCACGCATTGCCTCATCCGTTGTTCTTAAAGACTTCACGGATGGCAAGATTATCCGAATTCGCTGTCATATTGACTGCTTCCGCTTTCGAGTTGTCTCCAGATGCAGCTGCAATCGTTTGCGAGTTCAGCTCTTCAACTTCAACTCCTAAATTAAGAGCTTCAGTTAGTTCTACGTTCTTGTTCTGCTTCTTCTTCTTCCTCGACAATGCACCGATCTCAGGATTAAAAGGTGCTAACTCTCTTACCCTTGATCTAGTGTACATGCACCTAAGAAAAATAAGCATTAAAAAACATAGACAAGAATAAAATAGTCTAAATTAAACTAGAAATAATAAACTAGTAATTAATGCCGTCCTCGACAACGGCGCCAAGAACTTGATGAGCGTTTTCTCAACATACAATATTAATCCCCAAGTGTAAAGGATGCTATTGTAGCTTTGATAAACGACCAAGTGATTATCGAACCCAAAAAATATATTATTATCAATTTAATTATAATCTAACCTAATTAAGACTAATATGGCAATATAGTTGTTGTGATTAAGTAACTAATAAACAAATAAGTAAATTAGCAATTAAAATAAATAAGCAGTAGAGAATTAATGAAAGTGAATAAGTGAGAAGATATGTAGTTCTTCAGACCATCCAGTTTTACTTATTAATTTTCCTTCCGTGTATCAATGTCCGACTATGCCTTGTGGAGTATGCACGCATCATTAAATCATGCAAATCTACTCTATAGACACAAGTAAATAAACATGTGATACGTGTGAATATCCTTGGAGTAAGAGATATAATTTACCCCCTTTCTAGGTACTATCAATATCAATTATTTTCCGTGCACTAAGTACTCTAACCCAATATGATCTCCCTTTATAGGTACTATGAAGTTATTCTCTTGTCCTACTTATTAACCTGAATAATATTCAATTAACAAGTATTTATATAAGATAGTTCTAATGAGACTTCAGAGTCCCCTCACTTAGAATCATAACATATAATCCTGCTCAACTGTAAACGCACTCAATCAATAATCAAGATATGTATTCAGATTCTATATAACAATTAATGATGCACAAAACAACTTTGAGTATGAATTAAAAACGCATAGTCTTATATAAAATAAATCACAAGTAGTGTTGTACGGAGTATACACACGGAAGTTCAATTAACTTATAAAACCTTCATAAACCCTAGAACTACCGAAGTGGTTCTAGCCCATGATTGATCGAAGAACAATTATGGTGGTTGGATAGATCTTACCCATAGTCTTAAAAATTACAAGATAAATTAAGATGCAAAGTAAACCCAAGATGCGGGCGCCGTCGCATCTCTCTCCATCTTGAATCTTCACTTGGTTCTCATTTGATTCGACAGACGAATCTCTCCCCACAGCTCTGTGAATGATGGTAGAGTTTCAGATATTATGTAGAATGAAGGTGGTGAATGGCTGTTTTCTCAGCTACGTAGGGTCTTTCTTTTATAACTTTAGCTCTCCTTATGGACCTTGGATGAGCTTTTTGATTGAAAACACGTACTAAAGGTGTAAAAATAAGAATCTGGAAGTTTCTCGCATATCGGTTTGACCAAGAACTCAGTCAAATAACCTAAGCCTGGTCGAATCGACCTGTAACATATTAGCAGGTGCATGGTTCGACCCGAATAACTGGTCGAACCAGAAGCTTCATGGTCAAACCACAACTGCTTCTCTTTAGGCTTTTGGTTCGACTACGGTTCGACCAACATGCCTGGTCGAATCATACTGTCGTGGTCGATCCCTCTTCTGCTATCTTTCAGTGCCTGGTTTGACCATGGGTGCTAGTCGAACCACCCCCCCCATTTGGTCGAATCGGGTGCCTAAAATACCCCTTTTCCGATTCCGATCACTTCTGACCTATTTTTCTTCGATAATCCTCTCAAACGGCCTCAAACACACCTGATTCATGATTTTTCACTACATATCTCGATTTATCTCCACTTAAGATCAAATCATACGTCATTATTACAAGAATTAGAGCTCAAATTACGTGAATTTACACACTCATCAACCACCAAAATATACACAAATATGAATAAAATAATACTAAAACAGACATAAAAAGACACTAAAATCAAGGTGAAAATAGCGACAATCACTCCCCCAAACTTAAAATGTTTCTTATCCCTGAATAACGAAAATGATAAACAAAGAGGAAAATTTTTCACCTAGGAAAAGACATAACGAACATAAGCAAATAACACATCAATAGCAATAAGGACTACAAATCACATTAAGTCATGCTACATCTTTAAACTCATAACATGTAAAAAATATTAACAAGTTCAATTAAAAGAGAATAAAGAGTAATATATTCCCTTCCGGTCCAAGCCTCACATCGGATATCAATTCCATTCAACACTTTATAAAGTAAGGTAAATCAACACTCATTAACCGGTTGGCTCGACTCGCTATAAGCTTGCTCCCGGACTACATTCACAAATCACCAAAGTTTCAATTAGTGATAAAAAAAGGTCTTTATATTTGGATGTAATGATAGCTTTTGGTTAAGGTAGGAAGGTTATGGGTAATAGTGACTATTTGAGTGCAAGCAATCGAAGAGATGTCCAATTTTCTCAATTCCTTCACTTCTCTATCTTTCTTTCTTATCTTTGTCGATCACAAGCACTATTCGTCATCATTCCTCGGATCGAGCTTCTTTTGATTCATGCTTTCTTTCTTCGACGTTTATGATTTTCTTGAGCATATTGTCGTTGCTTTACTCCTTTTCTTGTTTTAAGGTTGCATGTTCATTCTTGTTTGTGTTTTTATCCTTTTTCTTGCTTGCTTATCATTTTTTTTCTTCTTGTCGTTGGGCCCAGTAGTGTAAGTGTGTTTACGTCAGTGATGATGTCCTAAGTGTGTTAACACTTTGTACAATGATAGGCATTTTCTACGCACTTCAATTTAATCCCTAAGTATAAAGGATATCAATTGTAGCGGCAAGCGACCAAGTTTAATTATCGAACCCACATGACAGCTAATTATCTACTTCTAAAATTACTCACTTAATCAGAACAAGTAACCAATTTCCAGTTGATGTCAATTATTATCTAAATACTAAAAATTAAAAAACTAATAAAATAAAAATTACAAAAGAAAGAATTAAGATTAAGTCAAGAGATAAGCAACAGTTCTAAGGTATCAGGTATAGACCAATTAATTTGGATTCCTAAACTTCCAATTGATTATTCATGCAGTTTCTATGAAAATACACAACATAGCCCTATTAACCCATTAGATATGACCCGATTTTAAACTAACAGTATGTTCTAATTTATTTCCTAAGGTGCGCAAATATTACCAAGCTCCCTCCCTAGATACTAATTAACACAAATAACAATACCTCCAGATGGTAAGTTTGACTAACAAGATATTTTTTGAAAGTACCACAAGATTTTATTCACTTCCTAATTGAATGTCTAATTGAATTGTTCTACTAAACAATTCAAGTATTTGATTTACTAGTTCTTATAATTAACGTGTTCATGGCAAACTACCCTAATCCCCAATAGATAGACAATTTAATTCATGAACGCACACAAACTAATATAATAAATCCATCATCATGGGCAATGTCATAAATTTAATATGAAAACATTACGAAGGATGATTTCAAAGTCTCAAGACGAATCGAATAAATCAAAATAATAATCAGCATGAATTCACAATAATCAATCTAGTTTATCAAATCAATTACATCTATCCTTCAAACCTTAAAATTATAAATAAAATTAGCTCATTGGGTAACAAGCAACTCTCATGGCTATCAAAGTCATACCAGAAGTCTTGACAATCGAAAATAAAAGAAAGAAATAGAAAAATCCTAGTGGCGGTGTTGTCTCATATTCCTTCTTCATCTCTCCGATTGACTAATCCCCTCTTGAATAGTACTTGAATCTCCTTCGGTATAGATGAATGATGGGATGGATGTGGATGATGGTAGATGATGGATGGTAGGGGGTGATCCCCTTGTGGAGGGTAGTATCTCTTATGAATAAGGATGTGAAATATATATATATATATATATATATATATATATATATATATATATATATATATATATATGTGTGAGAAGAGAATGAGATAAGTAAATAAAATATTCAAAAAGATATGGTGGAGGATTATGTAATAAGGAAATTAATTGTGCTCCAAGAAATAGGAAAGATGGACTAATTTTCGAAAATTCCCGTAGATAGCTGCGCGACCTCACTATTTTGAACATAACTTCCTCATCCGAACTCCGATTTGAGTGATTCTTATGCCAAAACAATCCTCTCTTCCGTGTCTTTCCAACCATGTATCATATTATCAATGTGGACTTCCACACGAATACAAAAAAATTATGTAATGTGTAGTGTGTTTTTCAGCATTCCTTCACACTTTCACTCTTTATTCTAACTTTAAACTTTTGATCATATTTTATCTTTCAAAACTCAACAAAACAGATTAGTAGCATCTTAATTATGAAGATATAAAAACTACGCCATTCTACACAAAATTTTGGCCACATTCTATCAAAAAACTATAATGTGACACCTAAAATACATGAAATTTCACTCTCAACATACAACACTTACTCTTATTAGAATTGAAATTTGAATATGAGATTGCAGGTTTGTACGGTGGAAGACTTAACACACGGGATTACTCAATACTTACTATAAATATAATACTCCTTCCGTCTGGTTCTAAGGTATCCGTTTGCTTTTTGCATGTGAATTAAGGAGTATTATTATATATAAAGTGAGTAGTTGTATTAAAGGGAACTGGTGGGCCATATTGTGTACTTTTTTACTAAATAGGGGAAATTGATACCTTTGAACCAGACGCCAAAAATAGTAAAATGGACACCTTAGAAGCGGACAGAGGGAGTATTATTATTTAAATTTTAAAAAATATAATAGCATAACATGTTTTGTCTTATCTAATGAGCGCACATTTGCATTTGTTGGGATTCATTTCACATACTCCTGTAAGTATTTTTTCTTATAAAGGAAAAGTAAAAGTAAAAGTGCATGTAAGTTAATGCGTGAATTTACCATCATTTTCACAACTAATAAGAGTTGTTCTAAATTATTTATTTATATACTCCCTCCATCCCACCTAAAGAGTCCATTTTTTCCATTTTGGGTGTCACACCTAAAGAGTCTCCTTTCTTTTTTACACACATAGGACCCACATACACCCATTAATACAATTAAAATATGGGACCCACACTCCTACTAATACAACTATCTACTACACATTAAATAATAATACTCCTTAATCCACGTACAAAAAGAAAAAAATACCTTTGCATGGGACGGAGGGAGTATATAATTTCTTAATCTCACGTCGAACTTTACTCTATCTCTCTCATATACAAGCTGGCCTGAAAAGTTGTGATAGGTAAATGCTGAGCCATAGCTTTCTTTCTTTATACAACAAAAGCTTTCTTTTATGACAATTTACAAGCAACTCTACAGCACCTCCTCAACTTTTATTGTAGTCTCTTTACCTTCTCATTTCCTCAACTTTTATTGTAAAGACTTTTCACCTTCTCATTTGGGAGAGGAGAATTTAATTGGGACAAAATCAGAAATCCTCAATCCCATTATTAGAAAATAAAAAATGCCCACTTACTTTAAAAAGTATCAAATCTGCTCACTTTTAATATAATTTGACAAAAAAACCCTTTGACCTACAATTTTTTAATTAAAAAATTCTATTAATATGTCAATTATAACATTGTTCGAATAGAACAAAATTAAAAAGATCGAATAAAACAAAAATCACAAAGTCAGAAATAGAAAAAATAAAAAGTTCGAATAGAACAAAAAATATAAGCCCAAATTCACAAAGTCTGAATAGAATAAAATACAAAATTCGAATAGTACACAAAACATAAAGACCGAATAGAACAAAAAATATAAATCCCAAAATCAAAAAATCTGAATAGAACAAAATACAAAATTCGAATAGCACACAAATCACAAACTCCAAATTCATAAAGATCGAAAAGAACAAAAAAATACAAAGTTCGAATAGAAAAAATCACAAAGACCAAATAGGATAATTTTTTTCTAAAATCCGACTGACATTTTCAGAGGAGTATTTTAGTACATTTATATGAAAAGTAGACTGATTTGATTTGATTTTTTTGTCAAAGTTGGCATTTTTATTATTTGGAATTTAAATTGGGCAACAGGTGATAATTATTCATTTTATTTCTATGTCTATAGATTATGAATTGAATTGATATCTGGAGTAGTGGTGTCAATTTGGCCCGGACCCGCCGCAGGTTCCCACCCAGCCCCCACGATTTGGGCTGTCCCAGCCCCGCCTAGAACTGAAAACAGGGCGGGCCCATCCCAGACCCATTTTGAAACGGGGCAGGTCTGAGTATTACTTCAGACCTGCAGGTACTCGACCCAGCCCGGCCCGTATTAAATATAAATATTATATTTTTATTTATTTTTATAATTATTTAAAATTCTATATTTTACTACTAATTTTATGATTATGATTATTATTATTATTTGAATTTTATTTTTATTTTTGTTACATAATTATTACTTGAACCTATGGAGAGCGATGAAATGAGAGAGTTAGTGATTTATGTGTGTCACATAAGTCTTAAAAAAATTTTAAAAAATTTTAAAAATAAAAATTAATAAAATTAAAAAAAAAAGAGCAGGGCGGGGCAGACCGCCCCGTTTGGGTCTGGGATGGGGCTGCATAATAGGATCTGTGCGGGTCTGGGGCGGGTCCAGGGCAGGGACTTTCAAAACGGGTCGGGTTTGGGTACTGAGGTACCAGTCCCAAACCTGGCCCGTTGACATCCCTAATCTGAAGTAGGGATTGATGTAGGAGATGATGAAAAATTCAACAAGAATGGGAGATTTTAGAGTCAAAGGAAGCTATTGTGGCGTTGTGGAGTCGGAGGAAGCCATTGTGGTTGCAGACGATAGGCGTTGCTCTGACATCGGTGCATTTTTCATGAAGAAAGGTGACTTTGCTATTGATGTTATCGTCTCGATGGTGTTGTGCCTCGTAATTGTGTGTCCAATGTCGAGTGGAATTGGTGGCAGAGTCTGATCTTCATCGATGTCGATGATCACCATTGACATGAGAAAACTTCTACATCGGCTGCTTCATAGGTTCATACATTCTTAACATCTCTCCTTTATAATCAAAACTTTTTATCACAGTATCATGAGTATAAATATACTTCCTTGAATTTTTATTTTTTTCTTTTTTTCATCTTTTTAATTTTATTCATTTACTAAGGTGCACAAGTTTCTTGTTTTGAAAGATTATAGCCATAAAAAACAATCTACTCTTTGTTTTATGTTATTGATTTTGGATCCAAAATTTCAAAATGAATTTTTCTACTTCAAATATGTTTCAATCTTCTATGTTATTTGGTTTTTAATCTTAACTTCAAAATGGATTTTAAAAAATTCCCCCTTTTAAATTTTATTTTATAGTACTTATGTCAAGTAGTAGTAGGTTTTTTTTCTAATTTTGTGATTGTATTTGCAGTGTTGAGTTGAGTGCATAGTATCTTGATGAAGCCAAGCATCGCAACTGGAGCGGGTAAAAATTCAAAGGTATAATAGTCAATTTATCTCTCCACATGCTACATTGGCTCATAAAATTTATACATTTCATACTTTTATGTCAATAGTTGTGACAACTAATGAGAATCCAGTACAATGATTGGAGGGACAAGTGGCAAAATGGAAGCACGTTCACATTGGTGGGATGACAAGAAAATTGAAGGTCACTGTGAAATATTTTAGTAATCTAGCATTTATTTTATCTACTTGATTGCTTCACTACTGAAAACATAAGCACTTACATGATTTAAGAAGAAAAAGGAAGATCTGGAGTCTAAATTGAAAAAACTTGGATCAATAAGCGAAATGCAACTTGAGTTGTCTGAAGCAACTAACTAAATAAGTGAGCTTAAAAAGAAAATAAAGTATACAAATATAGAAAAGGTTATCTACTTTTTTCTCTTTCTGTATGTTCTTTTCATGCACACTTATGGATACATGAATTCTGTTTTGGTTATAGCTTATCTTTTAATTATGCCATTCCTATTCTTTTAAGTATTTTTAGGTGTAGTCCGGTGGTTTTGTATGATAATTGTTGTGTCTGCTGAACCAAATCATTGTCTGAGTACATAAGTAATACAACGTGAACACCTGATAATATTTTGGAGGTTGTCATTGTGTTATGGTTCTTCGATCTTTTCTTATTCAAAATGGTGTATGTTTCACGGAGGTTCGAAATTAAAAAAACTCTTTTATTTTTTCTTCCTCTCTCTCCCCTTTTAATTGATTGCTTGTAATTTATTTTTTTTCTTTTCTTTTGCGAGCCTTAATTAGATAAATTTTGAAATATATAGGAGGTTGATTGAGGTCATTGATAATTATATCAGCAAAGACCCTCTACAGCCACGGATCAAGTCAGTATTTATTGCGTTAGATTATTTCATGAAACTTCTTTAGGGTTATATAGAAATCTCTAAGGTTTTATTACCTCTTATTGATTGATTTCTTTTCTCCTCTCTCCATGTAATGTGTATTAATCCAACTCATCTATTTAAAATCATGTTTATTTGCCAAAACTATAGTCGTTAGACTGAAGAAACTCAAATTTGGAAGATTTTAAGCTTTGAGACGGATTTTAGAGCATGTATCTTATGAAAAAACTGTGTCACAAAGAGACAAATATATGCATAGGTGGCGCAAGACCCTTACTTACTTCGGAGAGTTTTTTGTCTGTTGTAAAAGTTATCCTGTGTTTTAGAGATATAAATAATGAATACAACGCGTACTATGTATATTTTAAATTCTTTTTTCTCCCTAAAGATACTTGTGCCTTTGAGTGTCGTTCTCTACCATAGTACATGAGGAAAAATACAGTAACTTGATTAAAAGAAAAAAGATTCATATCTGCTCTAGATACAACAATTGGTGAATGTATTTTGTATTTTTCATTATGTCTGTTAATTTTGTTATTTTCCTGCATTTATATTGGTGAAGCACTGTTAATGATTTCTTAATATAGCAGCTTATTCACTTTTATGGTTTTGTAGGATGAAATTTTCAATATATATATCTATCACGAAGATAATACCATACTTGGATGATCCATCCAGAATATCAGGCAGTGTCCTTCTTTGTTTGATTGCTAACTTCTAACGTATCATTTGTTTTTGGAGTTTTATCTGTATACAAGGCCGAAAACATAGTCGTGTTGCTGTTAATGAGTTCATAATTATATTAGATTTTGGGCCTAAACTTGATAGTCGTGTGATTTAGTTTTGAATTGATAATTTTTTACAAATCGCAAGTGGACGGTTGATATGTCAAAGAGCTTTAAAACTTATAAAACTTCATTTATGTTTTTATTTCTTTAACCATTTGGATTTAAATTCACCATTCTAATATATTTTAGGTGAATTTTCATTTAACTTCTATATATTAGATATTGTGGACAAAGATAAGAAGGCTGACAAGTTCGAGTTTGATCCACTACAGGTCTCTCCCTTTGATACATGTGATCTTATTTGGAGTTGATTATGCTAGGCATTTGTATTCAATTGTAACTTTGTGATATCACCAATTTATGAAGATTTACTGTTGAATGACAATTTGCAATTATTGTGCATGTTTAATTCCTGAATCATTTATGGAATGTTATTCTCTTAGCACCTATTGTATTCAAGCATGCATTGACTTATAATTTCCCCTCGATATGCTCAACTTGGTGAGTCAGTCTACATAAAGTTTGGAATATGAAATTTTAAAGTATATGATATCTTTTTACCATCTCAATGGGCTTTCGTCCACTCGCCCCCTCCAATAAATTAGGTTCTTTTTTAAAATATTTTGGTGTATTTTGTAACAATATTTAAAGATAGTTTTTTTTTTTAAAAAAAATACTTATATAAACTGGGTTCATGGTGTAAACTCTATGGTCCATATTCCAATCCTATTATACCCTATGTATTGCTAGGATTTAAATTAAAGGGAGACCATAGGATTTACACGTAAACCCAGTTCACAGGAGACTAACTCTTTTTTTAATTTCTCAAAGGTATGGATTAATTTGTAATAGAAGTAAAGTTCATAATTTTTTTACAATTAATCCTATAAAAAAGAGAAGTTTTCCATGCATCATATAGAAGAATTACTAGGTATGGGAGAATTACTAGTTAAATCTTAAAAGTTGATCTACTATGCAACAATTTCACCGTAAAAATATTACTCGTATTTGAAAATGAGTTAGATATAAAAGGTAAAAAAATTCAATCAACCTCATTTCTTCCACTCCTCTCTCTCTCTTCTCTCGATTAGATCTGCCTTCGCTCATCCACTTCTCTCTCTCTTCTCTTTGATCTGTCTTCTCCTTTCTCCCAATCTGCTCTCTCTCTTAATGATTTCCGATGGCTGAGGCGATGAAGATTGCGACTGGTCTCGGTTAATCTTCCAATGGTGCTTTGAGCAGATGTGGTGAGAAAATATGGTGAGGAAAGTAGATCTAATGAGAAAATCTGGTTCTTCTTCTCAACAATAATCAAATCTGGCGATGAAAGTAGATCCGGCAGTGGTTCGAATAGATCTGACAAGCGGTTTTTGCATTGATTCGTCTTCCAACACGCCATCGATGACCTAGTGCGGTAACGACAAACAACAGCGGACTGGTGGTGAGCAAGACAATGAAAAGGTAGTAGATCCGACACGGTGTAATGGTTGTTTTTGCTGTTGAGAAGGAAATTGGAATAGTTCCTTTCCAATCTTGTTGTTAAGTTACATTATGTTAAACTGTATTAATTTTTTTATAATACTGTATTACTCCCTCCGTCTCGCCTAAAGAAGGCCTTTTACTTTTTTGTACGTAAATTAAGGAGTATTATGATAATAACTGCTATGGGCAAGATTTTTTTTAAACTGGTGGAATCGAATCTTTTGGATAAATTAGGTAAATATAGTGATACGGGTCATCACCCTTCTTTTGTCCTCTTTGTACCTGTTTTCTCTCTCTCCACGTCGGCGACTGTTTTCCCTCTCTCTATTACCCTTCTTTTTTCTACTTCTCTCTCCTCTCCCTCATTCTCTCTTCATATTTTCTCTCTCTTCTGCCATGGTTAAAAGCGAGCTAGTTTTGTATTTTGTTCAATGGTTGATGGAGATAAGAAGAAATGGAGAAGCTTCGACATGCCCACTGCTTCTCTCCGTCCATCATATCACTTCTTTCTCTCTCCCTCCTGAACTAAACTTTCTCTCACTCACTCTTGAGAAATTGACGGAGATTTCAATAAGGCCGATGAAGGTAGACGGCACATCACAATTCCTCTACGAGATTATGAACTTGGTTACAAAAGTGTGTAGCCGTATTTGAAAGATGTTTTACTCTATTAGGACTAATCAATAAAGGAGGGGGTTGTTTAATTAAAACTAACAACTAAGAAAGTAATTATGGAAAATGGATGAAGGTGAACAATCTAAGAAGTATGTAAGGCAAGCAACATTCATGGATGAGGTATATATAGACTCACACACACACATGCATAAATGGTTTTAATGTTATGGTATTAAGGGCAATCACGTATGTAACCCTAATCCCTATGGCCAAGGCAATTAGGTTCTCAACTCTTTTATAAGTTTATATCTCTTAGGATTGTCTCTTACTCTCAATTTCATGAAGGTACTATGATCATAAGTTGGGTTCCCCTCACTAGTTCATCACTAATGACCTATCATGAGGTTCTAAGCGAGAGAAGGGTATGGCTTACCTCTCCTCACACTAACTAAGTCATCTCATTCAATCAATGATTCAATTAAACTACTAAACATAATATTGGAATGATCATCCTAACACTATGAATGGAGAATTTAACCACACAAATCATACATAAAATGAGAATAAGCATTAATGATAGAAAATATTCATAACAATCATTTCATCAAACATGTGGTATGAAAAATCTACATAATCCCTAACCAATCATATTGCTAGCCTCACATGAGTACTAGCCACTACATATCATTACAAATTCAATATAATCCATGGCATGCTCCAATTGAGCCAAATAATGAAGAAAATTACAAAACGAAAGTAAGTTGGCTTCCCTTTCAAAGTAGGCTTTCTCTTCCTTCAACATGCTCCAATCTTCAATCAATGATGATTTTCCCTTCTTAGATTGGTGGAAAGATTTGAGGAGATCAAGTGGATTGGATGGATGAAGTGAATGATGGAAGAGATAGAGATGAATGTGTGTTATTTAGGTGTCTAGTGTGTGTGGAAACTGATCCAAAATGATTCCTCCCGTAATTTGTGATCAATACTTGTATTTATACCCTCATGAATGCTTCTAGAACGCGTGCACAACTTAACACTAATTTCTGCATGAGCTCGACTCGAGCTGCGCTACTCGACTCGAGTAGACGCACTTTTCTCGGCGTGTTTTGCGTGGACTAAGCTTGACTCGTGTGCTGTGCATGACCTCGGCATGGGCGAGTATCTATTTTTGATGCTTGCGCACGGCCACTGTTATAGGGCCGTGTTCAATGCACAACACGAGCTCGAGCACAAGCTCGACTCGAGCTTCAGAGCTCAACTCGAGTATGGTCGAGTTCTGTCCACCTTCTTCATTTCAGCTCCCGACTCTATTTTGCTTCATTTTTTACTTATTTAGCATACATTTAAGCTTGTTTTCACACGTTTATCAATTCAAAGCAATAATCTCTATATCTTCATATAACACCACCAATGATATAAAAATGAATAAAAACACACAAAAATACATAATAAAGAGACACTAAAATTTAGGAGAAAATGACACCGATCAATCCCCAAAACTTAAAGTGTTGATCGTCCTCGAGTAACAAAAATGAGAAAACGAGAGGGAAAATTTTCACCTAGAGAAAGACCTAAAGAACATAAGCAATAACACATCATAAGTAACAAGAACTACAAAATATATCAAGTCACACTACAACATTAAAATCATGACATGAAAAATTAACAAATTCAACTCTAATAGAATAAAGGGCAATCAAGTTCCTTCCGATCCAAGCCTCACATTGGATTTTAATTCACTCAACACTCTATATGGTAAGGTAAATCACACTCATCAACAGATTGAACCCGACGCACCATAGGCTTGCTCACGGACTATATTCACAAGCCACCATAGCTTTAATAAGTGATCAAATAGGATTTTACCTTTGGATGTAATGTTAAACTCTTTGGTAGGGTAGGAAGATTATGGATAAAAGTGACTATTCAAGTGTGGATAATCGAAGAGATGATCAGCTTCTTAAACTTCTTCACGTTTCCATCTTCCTTTCTTTTCTTTTCTAATCACAAGCACTAATTATTATCATTCATTGGATTTCTTGAGCTTCTCTTGATTTCATGCTACCTTCCTTTTAACTTTTGATTTCCTTGAGCATATTTTTGTTGATTTTACTCATTTTTCTTATTTTGAAGGTTGCATGTGTACTTGCTTGAACTCTTTTCATCATTTTCTCGCTTATTTACCATTTTCTTTATTCTCTAGCACAATTCTCACATCAAACTTTTCAAACCATCATCTCCTCAATCACCCACACAAAAGGTATATATAAAAGGCTTAAGTAGGTAATCATGGTTGTAATATGCTAATATCACAAGAAATAAGCTTTAAGGCTCAAAGTGGTTAACTAAGGATGATGTATAAGATAAGGAAATACTCCATATGGCAATGACTTTAAAGTAACAAGGATGGCCTAAGATCATATCACTAACCTCCACCAATCGGGCTCATTCCCGTAGTCAATGAGCAAGTTCTAGTTTACCAAGGCTCAATCGATCCACTCATGAAAAACTAACCATGGAGGCACGGTTGAGGCTCAAATGCTCATAAGATTTTGCTCGAACCTTTAGGAATATATTACACCTCAATTCATCTCAAAATTGAACAAGTTAAATTGAACATGTCACAATTTTAAAGAGTAGAGATTCTCAACATAGTTCACCATCACTTATCACAAACAACATATTATCACTCATATTCAAAAATGACTCACAACATCCCAAAATAAATCACCAAACAATCCTATACAAGAATAAAATACAAACACAACACATAAGAAAAGACTCACCAAGCAAAAAACAACACAAAAATACATAACATGTAAAAAACGAAAATCCCATCCATAAAAAAAAAATTAATCACATATCCCCCTCATCCAATAACATATAAGCTCAAAATTTTACCATCTTATTCAAAAATGAGAAAAACTAATAAAGCAAGTAAATCTCCTAAATACATATTAAGTAAAGTAACATGCCAATCCGAGCAAATTCAAATCAAATTCAAGTCTATGTTAAGCTTAATGGAGATGATGAATAGTAAAGTAAACTCCTTGAAAAGGCATCCGAAGGTGGAAATGACTAGCACGGACAACTAGGCTGCATGCACACGAGCTGAAAAATTGTGAAAATGCTGGATCAAGCTCGACTCGAGTAGGTCACTCGACTTGTGCTGTTGGCTCAGGCTCGACTCGTGTTCCGTACTCGCCCATAGCATGGGCTAGCAGACATTTCAGGTATTAGGGCTCGGCCTCACTTATAGGCCCGAGTGCAGAACTCGGCCCGAGTGCCGAACTCGGCTCGAGTTCTGACATGATTTTTTAAAAAAATTTCAACTTCGAGCCCTGTTTTGCTCTGCTTTTATGCTTTTGATACACCTTATATATGCTTAAAATCTCATCAAAAACCATCAGCACAACAATTATAACCAAAATATGAATTAACATGCATTTCAACGCAACCAAACGTACCAAAACGAACTAAACTCATGAGAAAATTTTTAAAATTTACCCCATTTTACAAGAAAACCTCTCACTCAACATAATAAGCACACTCAAGTGGTGAGTCACACCACGTACTCTCCCCCCAAACTTAAATTAAAATAAGTTGAGAATTAAGTTTGCAAAAAGTGGTGGGACTTACCCTTGTAGTTTACAACAATGTGCTTCTTGTAGAGAAGTATATGCATCACAATAATTCAAGGTATGTCCACCACGCACTATCTCCCCAAACTTAAAGTGAAACAAGAGTTGAACTTTAAGTTTGCAAGAAGTGGTGAGACGTACCTTCACACTTCAAATTGAGCACTTCTCGTATCACCAATATGCATTCTCCTCACGAGCACAATCAATGTACATACCAAAATACAAAAAAAAACTGAATCAAAGCATTTAAATGAAAGCAATAAAACAAACAATGGGTTGCCTCTCATCCAGCGCTAAGTTTAACATCTTCAAGTCAGACGGAATATGGAGAACTTATCGAAAGGGCCAAGGATATCATTCGTTCTTGCCATCAAATTTTAATCTTTGTGCTTCTTCCTCTATTAGGTATTTGTGGCAAGTAACGGCCATAGTAGCATCCTTCGAGATCGGCTTTAAAAATTCAACTCACTTGAGCTTGCATTCCATTAACCTTTCCTTCCGTGACCACCACTTATTCCTTTTTTCAAATATGTTCCCAACATCTCTTCAAGCTCTCTTTTCTACCTAAGGTACTGAGAATAATCAATAGGCAAAACAAAGTCAATGTAAATAATATTATGAAATTCAATGCAACTTGAAGAGTTAAAAGGTCTAGAAATGCTCATTTCACTCCCGAACTCATCATCAAGTGCTTCTAGATCTTGTTCCACTTCATCGAATTCATCCACCTCTTTTGATTCTCCCTCTTCACTTGAATTTTCTTTATCAACAAGAGACAAGAAATCATAAATAATTTCTTCCTCTTCTAAGCTTTCTTCTACCTTAGGCTCTTTACCCTTCATACTTTCATCCTCTAAGCTTCTTTCTACCTTGTCTTCCTTTTGTTCAACTAGCTCTTCGTTACTTAAGTCTTCATTATTCCCCGAACACTCTTCTACCTCCAACTTTTCTTCAATCTTTTCATCACAATTCTCAATTTCACGAAGAGTGTTCCGTTCTCTTATCATTTGACTCATTCGATGTTCTAGGGTCTCAAATCTTCTTTCATTTTCCTCACTTATTTTTCTTTTAAATTCAATCATCTCATTCAACAAATTCATGAGTTTACTATCTTTATCTTCTACGGTTGGCTTTATCTCTTTAATCGGTGGTTGCCATCTTTGTTCTTGGAGATAATTCCCTTGATTTTGGACATTACTCCCTTTCATATAAGAAATTTCTTCCACTAGAGGATTAGGCATCATTCAATCTTGTTGCTCCGTAGGATAAGTAGTTGGCATACTTGAACACATTGAGACCCATAACTAAGAAGACTTGGTTGAACACTTTGCGTTGCATTGCTCCCTTGAGCATATCTTCTACACATTTCAAGTAAGGCACTATTTTTGAAGGCACTTGGTTGGAAGAACTTGATACGGAATAAGTGTTTCCTTGATACAGTTGGAATGCATTCACTGTAAGCTCCTTGACATCCCTCATATATTCTATTATTGTAGCATTGATCCATTTTTAGCTCTTCTTCTCAAGATCTACAACAATCTTCTCCACTTTATATTTTTTGGTTTGTTCCTTCTCCCATTTTTTCAAGGTTGTCGTACCTATCAAGAAGAAAAAGTGAGAACAAATTTTTCAAAACAAATATAAGATGCAAAAATAAGAAAAATGTTCTAAGTAGAGCTAACAAATTCAAACACGTTATACCGAAGGCTTTCGCCCCAGCAACGGCGCCATGAACTTGGTTTCAATTTTGGAATCAATTGATTAGAGCAAGAGTACTCTATCGCGTAGTAGATCGTAGTGACCAAGTGTAAAATTTATAATATCAAACCCAAAGGCAAAAGTATGTAGCCGTATTTGAAAGATGTTTTACTCTAGTAGGATTAATCAATAAAGGAGAGGGGTTGTTTAACTAAAACTAACAACTAAGAAAGCAATTAAAGATAGAACATGTACAAATATGATGGAAAATAGATAAAGGTGAACAATCTAAGAAGTATGTAAGGCAAGCAACATTCATGGATGAGGTATATATAGACTCTCACACACACATGCATTGATGGTTTTCATGTTTTGATATTAAGGGCAATCACGTATGTACCCCTAATCCCTATGGTCAAGGCAATTAGGTTCTCAACTCTTTTACAAGTTTAAATCTCCTAGGATTATCTCTTACTCTCAATTCCCATGAAGGTACTATGATAATAAGTTGGGTTCCCCTCACTAGTTCATCACTAATGCCCTATCATGAGGTTCTAAGCACAAGAAGAGTATGGCTTACCTCTCCTCACACTAACTAAGTTATCTCATGCAATCAATGATTCAATTAAACTACTAAGCATAATATTGGAATAGTCATCCTAACACTATGAATAGAGAATTTAACCATACAAATCATACATAAAATAAGAATAAGCATCATGATAAAAAAAATATTCATAACAATCATTTCATCAAACATGTGGTGTGCAAAATCTACATAATCCCTAACGAATCATATTGCTAGCCTCACATAAGGACTAGCCACTACATATCATTACAAATTCAACATAATCCATGGCATACTCCAATTGAGCCAAATAATGAAGAAAATCACAAATCGAAGGTAAGTTGGCTTCCCTTTCAAAGTAGGCCTTTTCTTCCTTCAACATGCTCCAATCTTCAATCAATGATGATTTCCCCTTCTTAGATTGGTGGATGGATGGATTGATGGATGGATTTGAGAAAATCAAGTGGATTGGATTGATGAAGTGAATGATGGAAGAGATGGAGATGAATGTGTATGATTTAAGTGTCTAGTGTGTGTGGAAACTGATACAAAATGATTCCTCCCGTAATTTGTGATCAAACCTTGTATTTATACCCCATGGAAGCTTCTAGAACACGTGCACAACTTAACACTGATTTTTGCACTAGCTCGGCTCGAGCTGTGCTACTCGACTCAAGTAGGCGCACTTTTCTCGGCGTGTTCTGCGTGTTGACAGAGCTCGACCCGTGTGCTGCACACGACCTCGGCATGGGCGAGTAGTTATTTCTGATACTTGCGCACGGCCACTGTTATAGGCCCGTGTCGTGCGCAGCGCACGACATGAGCTCGAGCACAAGCTCGACTCGAGCTTCAGAGCTCGACTCGAGTATGGTCGAGTTCTGTCCACCTTCTTCATTTCAGCTCCCGACTCTGTTTTGCTTCATTTTTTACTTGTTTAACATACATTTAAGTTTATTTCTACACATTTATCAATTCAAACCTATAATCTCCATATCTTCATATAACACCACCAAATGATATAAAAAATGAATAAAAACACACAAAAATACATAATAAAGAGACACTAAAATCTAGGTAAAAATGACACCGATCAGATTAGGCGTCCGTGTTTTTGGCGACGACAGATGGAACTTGGTGGCTCGGTGTTTGTGGTTGATGGCGGGCGGATTCGGTGATGAACTAAGGAGGGCGATCGCATCTTTGGCAGTAGCAGATGGAACATGGTGGCGGCCATCAACAGCGAGCTTCAGCAGTTTCGGCGAAGAAAAGTATTATGGCTAGGCTCGACTGTGTGATTATTGGCATAAGCAGATTTGACCCACACTCTCTCTCACTTTTATCTTCTTTTTTTTGTTGTCATTTGGCACCTTTAAGATCGATAAATTGAAATGGGGTGTACTCTGACTAAATGAAGTTTGAGGAAGATGGAGATGGGAAAAAGTCAAGATCTTATAAACTAAAATGAGTGTACTCTGGTTTGTTTTTAAAGCAGAGAAAACTAAATGAAATTTGATAAAGATGAAAAAAGTAAAGGTGAAGATGGTAAAGAGTCAAAGGAAATTTATTTTATGTCGGAAAAGTAAAAGAAGGGAAACGAAAAATTAAGTTCAATGACGCTGAGACTTTGAGAAAATCAAAGTGAAAAGCTTGAAAAAAAATTGATTTCAAGAAACCAAGAAAGAAATAATGGCCAAATTTGAAAAACAACTAATTAATTAAAGTGTAAGTCTATATTAATTAGAATAAAATATTGTACCCTTATTAATTAAAGTATATACTCCATTTTAGAGTAAAATATTGAACCATTACACACCTTGTGCATTTGGGACACAAGAAACCAACTCTACTTTTTTTTATTTATTAATTGGGTTACTCTTTTTATTAATTTAGGTTACTCTTTAATTTCATATTCGGATTTCAGAAAATAAAATATTGTTCTATTTTATTAACATATTTTATGTTATTCTTTTCTATTAATTGAGTTACTCTTTTTAATAATTTGGGTTACTCTAATTTCTTATTCGAATTTCAGAAAATAAAATATTGTTCTATTTGGTTACATATTTTAGGTCACTCTTTTTTATTAATTGGGTTACTCTTTTTAATAATTTGGGTTACTCTTTAATTTTATATTCGGATTTCAGAAAATAAAATATTATTTTATTTGGTTAACATCTTTAAGGTTACTCTTTTCTATTTATTGGGTTACTTTTTTTAATAATTTGGGTTATTCTTTAATTTCATATTCGGATTTCAAAAAATAAAATATTATTTTATTTGGTTAACATTTTTTAGGTTACTCTTTTCTATTAATTGGGTTACTCTTTTTAATAATTTGGGTTACTCTTTAATTTTAAATTTGGATTTCAGAAAATAAACTATTATTCTATTTGATTAACATATTTTAGGTTACTCTTTTTAATAATTTGGGTTTAATTTCATATTCGATTTTCAAAAAATAAAATATTATTCTATTTGATTAACACCTTTAGGTTACTCTTTTCTATTAATTGAGTTACTCTTTTTAATAAATTAGATTACTCTTTAATTTCATATTCGGTTTTTAAAAAATAAATTATTATTTTTACAGAATTTATGATTACTGAAAATAAAGGGATGCATTGTGAATAACTAAATTGTATATAATATGTACACTTTTAGATTAATTAGATTACTTTTGTAATTAATTAGATTACCCTTATTACTATTTATTTATTATTACAAAAAATTAGATTACTTTTTGCAATTAATTAGATTACTCATTATAATTAATTAGGTACTCTTTAGAATAAATAGGATTACCCTTTCTTTATTATTACAGTTAACTTTTATTAACAAGAATTGTTAGAAATCTCATTACAAGAGAATCATCATAATGAATTACTAACAAAGATATTCCATTATGTCATTTCCAATGGTACAGAGTAAATATAAATGTAAAGCTAGAATCTCATCTTCACCAAAAAATAGTTGCTAAGACGTGGGTTGGTGAGAATAAAAAATTTAAAGTAAATTATACTTCACACTTACCATTATAATTTAGAAACCATATCATCTTCTCACTGCCATGAAATATCAAAAAATATCTTCAATACCCAACAATCAATGATAAAATAATAAATAAATAACAATTACAATAGATTAAAAATTAGTGTAAAACGATAATTTGATATTGAGATCCTTCTGGCAAGTACTGTACATGTTGGCGTAGTCCTTCTCATTCGCTTCATGTAAATTAACGATGGTGCCCGTCGAAAGGGCTGGATTACATCCTTTTCATCCTTCAAAGACACATCGTCGTCCTTGCTGGAGTAATCGGGGTGGCGAGTTGGCTCACCAACAGCCTCGGTGATGTGTTCGAGGGTTGCCCTGAACTCGTCTTCCAATCGAGGCACGCACTGCTGGATCAAATTCTTAGTTAGATCGAGACGCTCCTGTCGTTGGCTAAAGGAGCCCAATCACTGACGGTGACAATTAACTGGTCAATCGAATTGAGAAAGGAAGAAGGGTTCCCGAAATTGGACCACGTTGGAGGAGATGTGCCGAGAGAGACAGTAGGAGAGAAACTTGAGAGTCAGTAAAAGAATTCAATGGAGAGCTTCTCACACAGCCTCTTCACCATTTTTGATTGAATTTCGAATAGAAGCAATGAGAAAGTAGATCGGGTTTGTACGGGCACCGTCGTGGAAAGGGGAGGAGAAGGCGAATGATGAGAGAGAAAGAGGAGGGTGGATCCAGGGATGAGAGAGAAAGAGAAAGTGGAAGTGATACAGATAAAGAGAAAGTGGAACCCAGCAAAATCCTCAAAGATCCGGAAGATCACCAAACTCGCGAGATTTGTGATTTGGGATCCGGTTCCATTAAATATTCATGAGACCGGTTGCACCCTAGTCACTCTCGAGTATTATTATTTAATATGTAGTGGATAGTTGTATTAGTGAAAGTGTGGGCCCAATATTTTAATTGTATTAGTGGAGGTGGGTGGGTCCCATGTGTGTAAAAAAGAAAAAATGACCCTTTGGGTGGGATGCCAAAAATGAAAAAAAGATTGATGAGAGAAAGAATAATCAAGGAAAATTTTTGCTTTGAAATTAACGTTGAAAATATACCCCTAGTAGTGGTTGTTTTCGCTGTTGAGAAGGAAACTGGAAGAGTTCCTTTCCAATCTCGCTCTTAAGTACATTATTAATTTATGTTAAACTGTATTACTTTTTTTATAATAATGTATTACTTATTATTAGTTAATGTATACTCCGTTAAAGCAGTGGAGTAGTGAAATTAACGTTGAAAAAGTACCCCTGGTGAATTTGTTTACTATGTTTTAGATCTGCAATCCCTTAATTGCTTCAAATATTTGTTATCAGATATTGTATTTTTTATAATTCAATAGTGTATAAGTTTTTCTTAATAAGTGTATTACATTTTTTATTTTTCTAATATTTTTAGTTTTATATACTACTTTAAAAAAAGTTATACAATTATAAATACAATCATATACATTAATACCGTCAGTCTAAAAGTCAATTTGAATTGAGTAAAAAAAATTTTAATTAATTCCAAAATATTTGAATATTAGAAGAGAGAGCGTGAAAAAATTGGGAGAGAGCATGATGAAAATAAGGGGAGAGAAATTTAAGAAAGGGAAATAAAGGAGAGAGAAATTTAGGGGAGAGAGAGTGATGAAAATAAGAGGAGAAATTTGGGAGAGGGTGTCGGAGTAAAGGAAGGGAATGAAATATGAATTAAAATTATTTATATATGATGAATCAATTGAATTTGAATTATTTGTTGCACCTTACAAATTATTGCACAATATTTGTCAAATCTTAATCTCTAACGTTAATGTTCACGTGTCCAGGTGCATCTAGAATTTTGTTAATACATTTACATTGTAATTTTTAACAGTTTTATGATTTTAGGTGTTAAATGGATAACTTTACATTTTTTTTAAGAGTGTATATTAGGTGCACCCAGGTGCACCCTTGCACCCATATTTGTATAATTTTTTATTCTATTTTGTATACATGTTATTCTCTTTTGTATACGTGTTTTGTAATAATTGTATACTTTTTTCACACGAAGTTTTTCATTAAAAAAACAAGCATTCATATGTGTATAACTTTTTATTCAATAGTGTATACATGTATTTTAATAATTGTACATTTTTTTACACTCAATTTTTTATTAAAAAAATTAACAATTAAATTGTACACATTTTTACTCTTAATTGTATATGTTTTTACTTATATTTGTATGTGGGTGTACACGAAGCTTCGTGTGCACCCGGGTGCACACTATATTTAGCCTTTTTTTAATCTTAAATTAATAGAAAAAAATTTCAGATCTATATTTGATAATTAACCTATAGCTCGAGTCTTGGATGGATAAACTCCAAAATTTTAACGTATTGCAATTATTTATTTATTTAAAAATGGAAAAAAAAAACATGTGGAACACAATCATGAGACAAATATATATTTTTTAAATGAATAAATAATTATGCACGAAAAAAGATACTCCATCCGTCCCACGTATTTTTACCCACTTTCCATTTTGGGGTGTCCCACGTATTTTTACCCATTCCATTTTTGGCAAAAATAAATAATATTTTATTACCTACTTTTTACAATCCCAACAACTTTAATTACTTTTTTACACTTTATTCATCATTCCCAACAACTTTATTCACTTTTTCTTTTTTAATTACTAATTTATCCCTACTTTCTCTTACATTATATATTAAAAAAATAAAACGTCTTAATCTCCGTGCCCGTACAAACGGGTAAAAATACCCGGGACGGAGGGAGTATAATTATTCAAGTCAATAAGTAACTACTAATTAAATAAAATAAAATATGCACGTACAAGTATCCGTTCTCTATGAAAGAAAATTCTTAATAACACCAAAATTAACACACTTCTGAAATTAAAATTGATTTCACAACAAACCCTATTAATGCAATATATGCTAAAATAAATTCAGTTTCATATTCTCTGACAATTACATACCTAAATCTAAATGAAATCCATCAAAAAGAGTGCACTAAAAAAAAGGGAGATGAACTAAGAGTAACTCATTAGCATCAACATTAAGAGGTGAAAATACAACAGTTTCAAAGTTATTTTCCCAGAAATACAAAACGTTGCAAAAGATGTCTTGGCGTCAGATACAGATTATGAACCATCATTTGATTGCTGAGACTGTTCAACCATTCTAAGTCTCTCGTATGCATCGAAACAGGCGTGCGCGTAGTCGGAGAGCGCTCGAAAAAGCTCAGGCAACCGTATCCTGAGACTACCTAGCGACTTCTCTCGCACTTGAATGCACTGTTTTTGATGCTCTTCCATTTCCTCCTCCATCCTCTTTTTCAAGCTTTCCACCACGAACTGCCTCTCCGATACCGGATCTTTGGTGTTCGTATCTGCAACTTTGTCCGGGTCTGTTTCGTCTGGTGGTGTTCTCCGTTGCATGTACTTGTGATACCATTCTTCAAAAGCTTGTTTCTTTCGAAAATACTCCCTCCTTGTTTCCTCATACTTCTCCTTCAACTTCATCTCTTCTTCCTGATGTATGATAATGGTCTTTATCACGGCTGCAAAGGATGCAATCGCACTTTTCGCCAGTTCGTCCGGAAGCTTCTCTAGATAGTCATGCCAGGCCAGTAGTAATGGCTTGATTGGAGGGGTCTGACTCCTCGGTGGGGACTGCACTTTTTCTTTCAAGTTGCTCTCAATCGGGACGAGATTTAGTTTCAACCAGTTGTTGAGTGCATTGATGTACTGCCTTTGATTGGTTACAAGCTTCTCAAACTGTGAATGCCATTGCTCAACAACAGTTGCGATTTGCTTGGTACGGTCGTGATGGTGTTTGCTCGTTTCGATGAGGATTCCGGAGACATCCAGGGTTTTGAGGTCTGTGACTATCTTTAGCTGGCTATCATGATGTGAGCACATGGATTGCCACATCTTAGTCATCCTTCAAGAAATTGAAATACTCATCAAAACAGAGCAAACAGAGTAGTAGAACATATAACCATTTAAAACCTATCATTAAACAGATAAACGATGAAACGACAATGACAGCTCGTCATCAAAACGACTACAGGGACAACTTATTCAACCAGTAAAAGAACTAGCACTAGAATTTACCCAAGAACAAGAGACACGAGCTTAGGAAACAATTGCTTATCACGAATTTCATTAACCTCCGCAACAGTAGAATCCAAGGATTGCATGTCGACTATGTATCGAGTATGCAAATGGCTAACAGCCGCTTTTGCTTTTTCCAGTTGCTCAGCACTAGCATTCCGTTTTTTCAGCTTATTGAGCACTGAAACTTTCCTTTGATATTCACGTTTCATAAGCTCACCAGCCTACAAGTGCAAACACAAAAGGAAGTAGCTCATAATTACTGAACCACAGATTGAAAGTCTAGCAGTTGCAGTGTTAAACAAATACAAACCTTAACTTCTTCATAGAGCTTTTTCTCCCATGCCAGCAACTTATCTAAGACAGTGGCATGCGTCTCATAATCTTCTGCATCCAAGTTATCTTTCACCCCTTCGCCATTAGGTACACCCCTAAAAGATTTATTCCATGTAATAACTTGCATGACCCTCGCAGCATGGTCAATATGCCCTGAAATACGAGAAGTGACTGACCTATTAATGACTAGACACTTTTTCTACAGTTTTGTATAGAAGTCCATATATAATCTACAATCAATAATGTAAGAATTAGATATTAAAGGAGATGAAAGTGTCCCCCAAATCCAGAACACTCAACTTTTACGAATTAATAGTGCTCTGCGTTTACTCCCTGTGAGTAGTCGAAGTCTACCAAATAGAACTTTCAAAAAGATCTCTAAAGAATTTGGAGTTGTTAAATATGCAAAACTACTCTATTAACTTGGAAGGCATAAACGTGTCATGACACACTTACCAAGCCAACAAATATCCGATTTACCAAAAAGAATCAGCTGTGTAAATATTCCACATAAAGGAGCAGGAAGATTATTTTTAAAATTGCATCATAAATTGTGATGCCGAATGCAATATCACAACTACATGAATGTTCAGATATCTAAGCTTCCGCGGATTTGTGATTTTATTTCAAGAGATTGAGTACATTGATACGTCAAACAGGATATTCCTTCCTTCAATAATAATTGATGAAATTCTACTCATAAAGCAACAACAACAATTATCAAGGATGAAATCCATTGGTCCCATTGTCATACTTTTATGCATGAAAATAGACAGTATGAAATTGCCAAGTTAATCATTATCAAAGCCAAAACCATAATTTATATGATCACCTCGATTATCAGCAAAATTTGAATGATAATGCAACCTCGTAGCCTCTAGCATCTTAGAAACTTCCTGTGAGATTTGAGATGCCTTAAGGAAATGATCATCAATCTCACTTAAAATCTTCAACAGATCCACACCATTATTATTTCCAACCACATTTCCACCAGTGAAAATTCTGCTCATAGCAGGTGGTGCTGTATTTGAATGCAGAAACTTTTTCTCATTCTGATCACCAGCCAGTGTCTCTTCCGGCGTTTTAAATTCTTCGATCCCCTCAAAGTCGACTTGCTTCTCCGGTGTCCTAAACTCGACATTTTCTCCAACACTGTTGAACTTTTCTTCAAGATTTCCGTTGATGTCCTCCTCATAACCATCTTCTTCCTCATCAACTTCATTCAAATTCGGTTGGGGCATATTATCCACAAAGAAATAATCCCATGCCATTCCTCTAATCTCCGGTGGAGTAGTTGAATTAGGAGTAGCCCTCATCGGTGTCTCCACTCCCACCTCCCCAACCCCTTTCTTCCGCCTACGAAACCCTCCCTTCTCCTCCTGTTCCTCCTCATCTTTCTCATACATATCACTCTCATCAATAGCCATCCCTTTCATCTTTCCCTTCCTATTTTCCGAAGCCAAAGCAGCTGGCATTGTCACCGCTCGTTGAAGGGGCGGCATTGGCGAGAAGCTTGGGAGAGGTGGAGGAGGAGGAGGGAGGCTAGACTCCATGTGCGGAGGTGGCGGTGGAGGGCGCTCTGCCGCAGGAGGGTCCGCCGGCGCCACCGCATCCGGTGGCTGAGGAGGAACCTCTCCCTGAGCGTAATCGCTCAATGCAGCTCCAGTATCCTTAAGCGATACAGAATATCCAGAATGCGCAGATGCAAAAGCATTCCTCGCACATACAGCCTCCTTCATAAGATTCCTCCTCTCTTTACATCTCGAAACTGATTCTTCATTCTCTATCTTAGATTGCGCACACCCCATTTGCAATTATTTTCAAATCGGAGAGGGTTTTGTCACTCTTACATCTACAAAAACCACATTTTATGCAAACAAATCACGCTGAAATGCTTCTGAACAGCTAAAAACAGGATGATTCTAGAATATTCTATCCAGAAATATAAAATGAAATGCAATCCGAGCTCCAAACGAGAAATCAAACAACCAAATACACATGCAAATATGCAACGATAGAATCACACAAAACATGCTTCCTATTCACGAAAAGTAAACAATCAACTAAATTTGTTTTCCCAAAAAGGTTTTCAGTAAAGGGGTTTTTCAAAAAAAGAGGTCTAAAGCAGAAACGCGCAAGAAGAATCACCTGCGAAACTCCAACAAGCTTAAACAGCAACGTGTGTAGATACAACTTCTCTGAATCTATACAAATAATCACTCAAATTCTCTTTTCGATATTTTCCCTTTATGGAGCGGTGGAAGTCTGATGAATGCTGAGAAGGAAAAGAGAAACGGACAAGTTTTTTTGCAGGGAGTGCACTGGGTAGTACAGAGCGGCAGAGAGAGATGGGTCCGGATTGTCTCCGGTTAAATTCCGTGCAGTTCTATCTTTTTTCTACTAAGGTTGGTATTTTACGAGGGATTTATAACTGGAGAGAGATATTATTTGGTAACGACTTTTTGAGAAAAGAAATTTACCTAGTATAGGTTTTTTAGGTGCAATAAGTTAATAACTATTTGCGCTTTTCAAAATTGGATATTGCAACGGTCACAACTTTCGAGGTCTAACGGCGTCGTTTACCTTATACTCCATCCGTCCCATAAAAATTGACACATTTTTCTTTTTGGTTTGTCCTACTAAAGTTGACACATTTCCTTTTTAATACATGGACCCACACAAAAAATAATTAATATATTCTCATGGCCCCACATATCACCTCTAATACAACTACCCACTACACATTAAATATTATTTCTCTCACTTCACGTTACTCCACTTTACATTAAATTATTATACTTCTTAATCTCCGTGCCCAAAAAAAATTATACCAACTTCTATGGGATGGAGGGAATACATGGTTATGAGCCCATATTCGAGTCATGGGTTTAGGGATGGGCTCCAGTAGCCCGGCCCACTATAGATTTCTTTCAACTACCGTTTTGGTTATCTCATGATCCGGCCCAAAAAATTTTTTTACAAGTATCTGACCTGACTAATTTGCACAGCTTTATCTCCGTACATCGCATCGCCACATTAATAACTCTATCGCAAAGAGAGTAACTAGAGGAAGTATAAATAGAAGAAGAAACAAATCCATCATTTTTTTTATCACTTATAATTCTACACTTCAATAAGAGGATATGAATGCATGTTGTTGGGTTTATCGGCCCAACGAAGCCAGGCCCACTCAATCCAATAGCATGATATTGTTCACTTTGGGCCGCCCACTAGCCCGCATGATTTTGCTCTATGGACTCACACTTAAAAGGCCTCATGCTAGGGAGAGTCTCTCACACACTTATAAACCCACGTCATCCCCACTTCTAACTGATGTGGAACTTTCGTTGACACCCAACCAATATTTTCCCCCAAACAAAGTCTCGCAGCTGGACCGGGTGTTGGGTATATGGGGTAGTATTTAAAATGGCTTATGGATTACTTTTGGTAAAGTCGAGTCAAGAGTTAAACTCTTTCTCTTTAAGATGAAATTGCTCCGTACTTCAGGTGCTTACGGACTATAGCAATCGCCTCCAAGATACAACGACTTTGAATTTTGGACTTGTAGCACAACGAGTCCAAAATTATCGACGAACGAACTAATATTTAGAAATTTCGAACTTAGGTAGGATAACTCTAGAACTAATAGACTAGAATGTAATATGCAAGTTTTGTATGCAGGATTGGAATGAATGTTTCACATGATCTTGGGGGTCTATTTATAATAAGTGAAGAGGTGAGGTGTCTTTGATGAAAAGATATCTCAGATCATTCTGGACCATTCGATCACGCCTCTTGATCAAGATCAAGATCCAATGGTCTAGATGGCACCCCTTTAAATTAAATTTGAATTCAAATTTTGGAGCCACTTTAAATTAAATTTGAATTAAAATTTTGGAACCAAATTTACCCTCCAATGCATCTTTGGGTTGAGCCCAGCTCGGTCCGATCCGACCCATTCCAACTCGATCGACGACCCAACCTGGTTCTACCGGTCCTCTCACGCGTCGGCTTGACTCGCCTATCGAACCCTGGTTCGAGTCAAAAAGGTGATCATGTGCGAGCGCAGCTAGACTTGGTTGGATGTACCATGTGGTCCACACATTTTATTTTAATTCAATAATGTATGTAGGTAATGATAAGGGGCTCAATTCTTCCATGTTTTTCCAATGTGGGACAACTTCCCACTTCAACATTTACTCTTCACTTTTCTTCTTTTTCTTGTAATTAAATTACAAACTTCATGTATTAATTACTCACTCACCCGGAATTGAATTTGAGCAAACTTATACATTAAATTCATCTACTCAAAACGTAGATTCCGAATATGCAACTTGTTTTTATTTTCGACAAATAAAAATTATAAGAATATTGGTCAAAAGTGGGCTTGACCCACTTCTATTATTTAACTAATTCCAACAATCTCCCACATGAATGTAATTAATGCATGTAGACTCTATCGAAAGTTCCAACAAACTGCTATTGCATCAGGATAGGTAGCTTCCGGCTTTGAACCTTCCTTAGTAGAATGTCATTGGATTTACTTTTTGCTTAGTGAATATGATGTCTTGAACTAGTCAGCATTTTGGGTAAACCAAGACAACGACACCCATACAATAACAATTCTAATATTCTTCGTTCTCACGTTGTATCCAATTCGGTCCTGGACCATCTTGGATTCATAACTGTTTTTCTCATTTGAAGAGGCCAAACTTCACACTTATATAGGTGATCTCCTATATAGAGTATCCTGCTATACTGCACCTTTAAGGTAAAGGAATCATTAAAAGCTTTTAAGGCTTACCCTTTACCACACTTCTGCAAGCTTGCACTTGATTTGTTTGAGAATGAGTTGAAATTATATTCCAAGTGTTATTTCGAAACATTTATAACTTAGTTGTCTTATTGAACCATGTTCTCGGGATTTTCAATCATCATGATTAAGTTACCGCTATAAAAGTTCTTTAGTGCGTGGATTTTAAACTCATTCCCATTACTGCATTTGTCATTAGATCTCTATTTATGCCTTTTGTCAGCGGATCGGCGATATTTTTCTTAGACTTTACATAGTCGATGAAAATTATCCCACTAGAGATCAATTGCCTAACGGTATTATGTCTCCTTCTTATGTGTTGAGACTTACCATTGTACATGTTGCTTTGTGCTCTCCCAATAGTTGTCATGCTATCGCAATGTATCATTATATGAGGCACTGGTTTGCTCCAACAAGGAATATCCTCTAAGAAGTTTCTAAGCCAATTCGGCTTCTTCACCAGCTTTTTTTAATGCAATAAACTCTGACTCCATTATGGAACGAGTTATGCATGTTTGTTTAGAGGATTTCCATGATACTGCTCCACCACCTATGGTAAATACATAACCACTTGTGGATTTGGAGTCTTTTGAATCAGTTATCCAAATAGCATCCGTAAATTCTTCGACCATGGCTGGATATCTTGTGTACAGTATACCATAAATCAGAGTATGTTTCAAATACCTAAGTACTCTTGTCAATGCTGTCCAATATTCTTTATTTGGATTGCTTGTGAACCTACTGAGTTTATGAACAGAGTATGTTATATCTGGACGAGTTCAATTTGTTAAGTACATCAAGCTTCCAATAATTCTTGCATATTTCTGTTGTGATATGGTTTCGCTTTTATTTTGGCTAGATGTAGATTCACATCCACAGGAGTTTTAGCTGAGGTTAAGTCAAATGCATTGAATTTTTTAAGTATATTCTCTACGTAGTGAGATTGTGTTAAGACAATTTCGTCAGGTCATCTAGAGTTTTTTATCCCTAATATGACATCAGCCTCACCCATATCCTTCATGTCAAAATTCCTTTTTAACATGTTCTTAGTATTCACAATAACTTTGTGATTACTTCCTATTATGAGCATGACGTCTACGTATAGACATACAATTACATACTTATTAGGCCTACCTTTTATGTAGACACATTTGTCACATTCATTGATTTTGAATCCATTTGATAGCATAGTTTGATCAAACTTTTGATGCCATTGTTTAGGTGCTTGTTTTAATCTGTATAAGGATTTTATTAACTTGCACACTTTCTTTTCTTGGCCAGGGGCAACAAACCCTTCTGGTTGTTCCATGTATATCTTCTCTTCTAATTCATCATTTAAGAAAGCTGTTTTTACATCCATTTGGTGTATCTCAAGGTTATGCAAAGCTGCAATTGCGATGAGAACTCTAATGGATGATATTCTTGTTACGAGTGAATATGTATTGAAGAAATCATATCCTTCCTTTTGTTTGAACCTTTTAGCTATCAAACGAGCCTTGTATTTAACAATTGAACTATCAGCCTTGTATTTCTTCTTTAGGATCCATTTACAACCTAAAGGTTTGTTGTCCGGTGGGAGATCAACCACCTCACATGTATGGTTTTGCATAATGAATTCAATTTCGCTGTTGATAGCCTCTTTCCAGAGAGGAGCATCTGGACTAGACAATATTTCTTGTATTGTCCTTGGTTCATTTTCTACCATGTAGCTTATAAAAGCAGGACCAAAGGATTTTTCCTTCTTGGTTCTTTTACTACACCTTGGTTCTTCCTCCTTTGAGGTGAAGCGTCATGAGTTCTTTTATGCAAGCTCACTTCTTGTTTTTCCTTTTTAGGAAATATGTTCTCAAAGAACATTGCATTTCTAGATTCAATAGTCATTCCCTCATTCATTTTGGGAACTTCTGACTTGTGAACCAAGAAACGATATGCATTACTATTGTATGCATAGCCAATAAAGATGCAATCAACTGTTTTGGGTCCTAGCTTTACTTGTTTTGGTTTAGGTACCTCAACTTTTACTGGGCATCCCCACACTTTGAGGTAACCGTATAATGGTTTCCTTCCTTTCCATAATTCATATGGAGTTTTATCTATTTTCTTGTATGGTAACTTATTAAGAATGTGGTTTGCTAAAAGCACAGCTTTCCCCACATATTCTGGGGTAAGCCAGAGCTAATCAACATAGCATTCACCATCTCTTTAAGACTTCTATTTTTTCATTCGGCAACGCCATTAGATTGTGGTGAGTATGGTGCTGTGGTTTGATGAATAATGCTGTTTTGCAGACAAAATTCTTCAAATTGAGCCACATATTCTCCACCTCTATCACTTCGGATCATTTTGATTCTTTTGCTTAGTTGATTTTCAACTTCATTCTTAAAGTTTACGAATGCATCTATTGCTTCATCTTTCCCTCTTAGAAAATATACATAATAATACCTTGTGCAATCATCGATAAATGTAATAAAGTAATTTTTACTCCCTCTTGTTGGTGTGAACTTTAAATCACATATATCAGTATGGATTAGTTCTAGAGGTGTAGTACTTCTTTCTACTGAGTGAAATGGTGCTTTTGTCATTTTTGCTCCAACACAAATTTCACATTTCTTTTGTGGATCTAGTTCTATTATTGGCAACAAATTTAAGTTGACTAAACTTTCATAGCGAATTTAAACTTGCATGTCCTAATCTGTCATGCCATATATTAGAACTCTCGGCCATGTAAGAAATAACTTTTCCTTTATTTTTAATATCACAGTATACAGTCAATACATTTAGTTTGAAAAGCCTCTTTTCAAGGTAGCCTTTTCCTACAAACATACCTCTTTTGGATAGTACATATTTGTCAGACTCATATACTTGTCTAAATCCAGCTTTACTAAGCAATGATACAGACACTAAGTTCTTGCGAATGTCAGGGACATGCAGCACATCCACAAGTTCGAGCTCTTTTCCCGATGTCATCTTCAACACAATTCTGCCTAGTCTAACAACGTCGGATATTGCAGAATTTCTCATAAATAATTTTCTACCACTTATCGGGATATAGGTAGAGAACATTTTCTTGTCCGAGCAGATGTGTCTTGTAGCTCCACTATCCACAAACCATTCTTGTGGATTATCCACAAGGTTTGCTTCAAAGACAACAGCGGTTAGGTTTAGTTCGGATAGGTTGGCGGATACTGACTTCTCTTCTGCTAGGTTAGTGATGCGCGTTTTCTTTGCACGCAAAATTAATCCTCAAGTATTAAGGATATCAGTTACAGCTAAGCAAGCAACCAAGTGAATATCGAACCCAAACGACGGCGTATTATTAATTTAATTATTTACTAAATTAATTAAGACAAGGCAATTTAGTTTGAGGATTTAATCTAACAACTAAAATACTTAATTTAAATAACAAATAAAATAAAAGCACTTAGAAGAATTCAAAAGTGACTCAAGAGATAGAATAGGTAGCCCTAGAGTAATTCGGTTTCACTCATTAATTTCCCTTCCGTGTGTTGATGTCCGACTCTGCCTTGTGGAATATGGACGCATCACTAAACCATGCATATCTACTCTATAGACACAAGTAAACATGCGTGTAACACATGTGAATAACCTTGGAGCAAGAGATATAATTCCACCCCCCTTTCTAGGTACTATCAGTATCAATTATTTTCCTGGCCAATTGGTACTCTAACCCGATATGATCTCCCTTTTTAGGTATTATAAAATTATCCTCTTTATCCTACTTAATAACTCGAATTCAATTCAATTAGTAAGTATTCATATATGATAGTTCTAATGAAGATTCAGAGTCCTCTCACTTAGAATCATAACATGGAATCCTGTTCAGCGGTGAACGCACTCAATCTACAACCAAAATATATATTCAGACTTTATATATCAATTGAAGATGCACAAAATGACCGTGAATATGGATTAAAAATGCACAGTCATATATAAAATAAATCCACAAGTAGTGTTGTACGGAGTTTACACACAAAAGTTCAATTAATTCGTAAAAATCTTCACAACTCTAGTTCTACCAAAAAGGCTCTAGCCCATAATATTACGAAGAACAATCATGGGTGTTGGATAGATCTTACCCGGATGTCTAAAAAATTACAAGATAAATTAGAAAATAAAATAAACCCTAGATGCAGGAGTCGTCACGTCCTTCTCCATCTTGAATCCTCCTCTTGGTTCTCCTCTTGATTCCACAGACGAATCTTCAATGTGATGAATGGATGGAGGGAAGGATGTGGATGATGGTTGGGGGTGATCCCCCCTTGTGGGGTGGTGTAGATGGATGTGGCTCTTCCAATCCGTAGACTCTATGATATATAATGATGTGCTCTACATCCCTTTTTATACTTGTAAAGTGCTCCTAACGGACCTTGGATGGGCTTTTACTTGAGACATTCGCCAAATTTGGTAAAAGAAATCAGAAACTACCAAAAATAGCATCCAGCGATATTTTGTTAGACCAAGACTTCAGAAGTCGAGCAAGGCCTCCAAGTCGAGCAATGGTCGAGCAAGCACTCTGTAAGTTTTTGGTCATTTTGTGTTGAGAGTGGAAATTAGCGTGTTTTAGTGTCCAATTAAACACTTTTTTATGGAAATTCTTGTTATATATTAGCACAAGTGTTTTATATTTATTATATGTGAGAAAAAGGTGTACTTGAGGTGTTTTATAGTGTTTTAGGTAGAAAAATGATCAAAAGTGCAAAGTTGGAGAAAATATGCTATTTGTGCAAGAATACTGAAAACGCACATCCAACTTTCATAATTTTTTTTATTTTTGTGGAGATTAAAACTATTAGTGTGATACATGATTGGAAAGCCACTGAAATGAGGGTTGATTTGGCATAAAGAACACCTCAATCGGATTCTAAATGAGGAAGTTATGATCGAAATGGTGACGTCGCGCGAGCTGTGCCGCACATAATTGATGTGCTACTTTCCGTGGCTTGTTGCACATTCAAATCTTAGAATTTTCTTGTGTTTTTATATAGATAGAAAGCTAAGGAAGAGAGGATCGCATGAGCGCAAGAATCACTTAAGCTCGGATGTAGAAGTTATACGCGAAATGGTAAGACTGCACAAGATAATTCGACCACAACATTTGAATTCGACCTGACCATGTGGTTGAATCCTAGTCGAATTGGACGACAAAAGAAGCAATTCGATCACGACACCTCAATTCAACCTGCTGTGCTGGTCGAATCCAGTACCTGAAGCTTGAATCCATTGTCTGAAACTTCCAGTAGGGTGATTCGACCTGCAATTCGACCAGTGAAGGTGAATTCGACCTAGCTTCGTGGTCGAATTGACCTGCATAAACTTGTCATATCTGTATTTTTACACCCTCAATGCGTGTGATCACTCAAAAAGCCCATTCCAAGGCCTATAAGGAGAGTTTACAAGTATAAAAAGGGGTGTAGATCACACCATTAACAATATAAGATACAATTGAATAGAGGAGAGGCCACAACCATACCACACCCCACAAGTGGGGATCACCCCCCAACCATTATCTACTTCCTTTACTCCATCCATCCATCACTTTGAAGATTCGTCTGTGGAATTAAGAGGAGAACCAAGAGGAATTGAAGAGACGGAAGAGAGAAGGAATGAGGCTTCTACACCAAGGGTTTTCCTAATTCTTTTCTTCTACTTTTTAATTTTCCGGACATATGGGTAAGATCTATCCAACCCCCATGTGTGTTTCCTACAACATCATGGGTTAGAGCCTTTTTGGTAGAACTAGGGTTGTGAAGGTTTTTGTCAATTAATTGAACTTTCATGTGTAAACTCCGTACAACACTACTTGTGGATTTATTTATATATGATTCTGCCTTTTTTAATTCATACTCACGGTCGTTTTGTGCATCATTAACTGTTATGTAGAGTCTGAATACATATCTTGGTTATTGATTGAGTGCGTTCACTGCTGAGTAGGATTCCATGTCATGATTCTAAATGAAGGGACTCCGAAGCTTCATTAGAACTATCATATATGAATACTTATTAATTGAATTGAATTCGGGTTATTAAGTAGGATAAAGAGGATAACTTCATAGTACCTATAAAGGGAGATCATATCGGGTTAGAGTACCAATTCTAGGGGGAAATAATTGATACTGATAGTACCTAGAAAGGGGGTGAAATTATATCTCTTGCTCCGAGGTTATTCACACGTGTTATACGCATGTTTGCTTGTGTCTATAGAGTAAATATGCATGGCTTAGTGATGCGTCCATATTTCACAAGGCAGAGTCGAACATCAACACATGGAAGGAAAATTAATGAGTGAAATTGGATTTCCCTAGAGCTACCTATTTTTCTACTTATCAACTTTCGTAATTCTTCTAGTATTTAATTTATTTTATTTGTTATTTAATTTTCAGCATAGTAGTTATTAGATAATCAACCTCAAACATTATTGCCTCTTGTCTTAATTAAGTTAGTAAATAATTAAATTGATAATACGTCGTCCTTTGGGTTCGATATTCACTTGGTCGCTTGCTTAAGCTGCAATTGATATCCTTAATACTTGGGGATTAATTTTGCGTGCAAAGAAAACACGCATCATTTTACTCGACCAAACTTCATCTGCTCGACCAAGATGATGCTGGTCGAGCAACATCTCCAAGTCGAGCAAGCTTGCGCAGTCTCACTGTTTCGTGCATAACTTCCACATTCGATCTCCGATTTGAGTAATTCTTACGCTCACACGATCTTCTCTTCCTTGGCTTTCTATCCATATAAAGAACTCACAGAAAATCCAACATTTGAATGTATAAAAGTCATGCAAAGTGGCACAGCCGTTCTATTCGGCACAGTTTGTGCGACGTCACCACTTTGATCATAACTTTCTCGTTTGAAATCCGATTGAGGTGTTCTTTATGCCAAAACGACCCTCTCTTCTGTGGCTTTCCAATCATGTAACACACATTCAATTCAGAGCTCCACAAGAAATCAGAAAAATTACACAAGTTGGACATACGTTTTTCAGCATCATTGCACAAATTGTACCTTTTCTCCAACTTGCACTTTTGATCCCTTTTTCCACCTAAAACACAATAAAATACCTCAAGTGTACCTTTTTCTTACATATATTGAATATAAGATACTTGTGCTAATATATAACAACAATTCTCATCAAACAGATATTAAATTGGACACTAAAACACGCTTAACATTTTTACTCTCAACAAACTCTCAAACTTACATGTTGCTCGTCCCGAGGTAAAAAAATAAAAATAAAGAGTGAGTATAAAAATTAGCGGGGAAACAAGGACTATGACCAATACCCCATTCAAAATACAATTTTTCTCAACTTAGGTCATGCAACTCTCATTACATGTAATAATCAATTCATAGCATACAACATAAGACAATCACCACCAATTCAAATGCTCCATTGACATGTTCTCACGGAAAGTATATATCACTCGCACTCAAGTGTAAAAGACGTACACTTATGGGTTATGGTGTTTACGCTTAGATTCAATTCAAGTGCTTGCGTAACCATAAGCTTGCCAAACGTCTCAAACTCTCCACCACTTAAAGTATGATTCGACAATAGGATCAAAAAGGACTTTTCTTTTGGATGTAATGTTGGCTCTTTGGTAAGGGTAGGAATTATATGGATAAGTGACTCAAAATCTCGAATCAATCAAGCGCGCCTATCATGATCTTTCATTCTTCTTACTCACTTCAATTAAGCACCCATCCTCCTCAACTCTTTCACTTTTTTTTCTTTTCTCAAGCACAACATTTTTTTTCCTTCTCTTTTTCTTCTTTTTCTCTCGAGGTACTAGTTTCGGCACTACCTCGTGCATCCTCTATAGGGTACTATATTTAAGTACTACCCTAGGGTGTTTGATTCCATAGAGTACTAGATTTAAGCACTACTCCATGATTTTTCCTTAGATGCAATTTCAAGCTAAATCACTATTTCAACACCAATTTCATTCCTTCCCAATCTGTTATCAAACTCCATCAACACACTTTGAAAAGCTATTAATTCTCTTCTAGAAGGACAATCAAGGCTAAAAAAAATTCAGATGCTCAAAGTAGTTCTTTCTGGTAGGCTGCCAAAGAATGAGATTTTCAGGCTCAACGAGGCTAACTACAGATAAACATCATTCGGTAGAAAATTATTTGGTTAAGTGACTTATAAATTCAAAGATGGCCTAAAATTATCTCCCATCATCTAACACACATGATATCTCACATGGTTTTTTAACAAGTAATAGAGCACCTTTCATGATAAATAATATCCAAAAAATACAAATAGAATTTCATACCACAATATAACTCAAGTACACTTCCTTCATCAATTTCAAGAGTATAAGAATTCAGGCATAGTTCAAAAATTTAAGCTTACATGGATCATCACCTTAAACTTAATCCTTTCACTCCTACAAATTAAAAGCACATATAAAAATTAGATTAAGGAAACGAGGGCACCTGATTTTTTTCTTCAAGATGTATGTACGAGCTTCTCAAGTTGTTCAACTCGGTTATCTTGCCACTCTTCTATCTTTTTCTATCATCAAAAATCAAACAAACTCATCATCACATGATTCATCAATAATAAAATAAGAGACTATAAGAAAGAATCAATTGACTATCTAATAGACTCCACACACTAGAAACACCACAGAACACTAGCCAAATTGTAAAAAATCGACACATCAAAATCGATTAAAGTTTCAATATACCGCAAAAAATCAACTCCCCTAGCAAATATTATAAAGAAAAGATTTACTCTTAGTGCTTCAATGAGGTAAAAACATCACACCCCCCCAAACTTAGTAAAAACGTAAGTTGAAACTAAGTTTGCAAAGAGATGTAATTGCCGAGTAGTAAGCACCTTAAATATAAAAATTTCTTACACACACGAAAGAAATAAAGCAATAAAACGGAAGGGCAAGCCCCCAACAGGCACTCATGTTTAACGTCGGAGAGTCACGACGGATGTAACCTTTCTAGGCTACTGGATCAGAGGACAGTCTTCTCGCATATTCACCTTCAAATACTTTCTTTCCCTCTGCTTGTCTACACTCAACACCTCATCTTTCTTGGTCACAAAAATATGATCCTCGGAATTTTCTTCCTCACATGACTGTCTAAACACCTCCTTGTCAATCTTCCACTTACATTCAGAATTATCTGTCTTAGAAAAATTAAGATTAAACAAGTTAGAAACCACATATATGCTCTTGCATGATTGAGTCTCCATTGGCATCTTCATTGCATGATCAAGCGAGAAAACCACATCTTCATTATGTATCTGTAGTCTAAGCTTCTCGGCTCTCAACTTCTTTGCTCTTTCCCACTTCTTCTCCGCTATAAGCTCAGTATTATGCTTATGGAATGGTACTGGAGTATTCTGAACAACAGGTTTAGCATCCGGTATTGAAATGGAAGGTTCTTGAAGTTGTTCGACCAAAGTGTTCTGGTCGAACATAAGGTACTTGGTCGAACAAAATCTCTAGTCGTGAGTTCAAATTCATTTGTTATTATTCGACCAGCATTTGACCAAGATGGTCTGGTCGAACAGATGTGCTTTAGTCGAATGGCGAGATAAAAAATAGAGCATCGAAACTCTATTTTTCAAGAGTTGTTCGACCTCTGTTCGACCATCAGGTCTGGTAGAACGGGGTAGTGCTGGTCGAACAGTTCTCCTATTTTCATTATTTTTGCTCACCGGCTTCATCGGACCTTCGTAATGCGTCCAAGATCTCAATGTGATGACATTATTCTCCCACGTTTGTGTCAATTGATTCACATTCGCGGCCATCTGACCCATAATCAAAGTAAGGTCCTTCAACTGCTTAGATAAATATGCATGATCAACATTCATGGAAGCCTCAATGCGATCAACTCTTGCATCATTCTCAGCCATGTATCGATTGAAGGTATCTTCAACACTCTTCACTTCTTACTGCATACTAGGCCCCCTTTGTGTCAACTCTGTAATCTGCTTATGCTGGGATTCTAGTAACTTGTTGATGTTAGCTAGACTAGAGATGATCTCATCATCCCTATTCGGCTTCACCACTTGATGTTCAACTTGTGCCACCTCGCCAAGTACATATGATCCTCTTACTCTTTCCGTAGGCCAGTCACGTGAATTCATAGAGATGTCTTCAAATAACTTTTTTGCTTCGAGTGATGTCTTAGATAACAGCGCTCCTCCTGATGATGCATCAATAAGAATATGCGACTCACAATCCAATCCATGGTAGAAGATGCTTATGTAATCAGCTTTAGACATTCCATGTTGTGGGCACTTCTTGAGCATGTCCATAAACATATCCCATGCCTCATAAAATTTCTTACCCTGATTCATAATAAATTGGGCGATGTCTTGCTTCATTCTTAAGATCCTTGAGGGTGGCATGTATCTCTCAAAGAACTTCTGCTGCAGTTGGTTCCATGTAGTGCAATCTGTGGTATCAAGAGTCTCATACCAAGCTTCCGCTCCATCAATTAATGAAAACTTGAATAGGGCGATCTGCCTAGCATGATCATGAGCTCCAGCACCCTTCTGAGTGTTTGCATAACCAAGAAATCTTCGGAGATGCTGATATGAATCTTCAAAGTAACCTCCAGAAAAGAAATTCTTCTCTACCATGTTAATAAGAGCGAGATGTATCTCAAAATCATCATCTTCCCCCCTTGCTCCTATCAACCCCATGTCGCCAATCCCATAGTTCATGAAAATTTCACGTATGGCAACATTATTCGGATTCTGCCTTGCTCCGGTCATGTTTAGCTCAATGTGATATTCGTTCCTTTCATTCCTCTCCTTTTCCTAATGCACAAGTACCTCAGAAAAATTTAAGGTTTGATGGAAATAAATAATCACAATAAAGGTCTTAATCAAACTAGAAATAATGAACTAATAATAACAGTCGTCCCCGGCAACGGCGCCAAGAACTTGATGCGCATTTTCTATGCACGTAAAATTAATTCCCAAGTATTAAGGATATCAGTTGCAGCTAAGCAAGCGACCAAGTGAATATCGAACCCAAAGGACGGCGTATTATTGATTTAATTATTTACTAAATTAATTAAGACAAGGCAATTCATTTTGAGAATTTAATCTAACAACTAAAATACTTAATTTAAATAACAAATAAAATAAAAGCACTTAGAAGAATTCGAAAGTGACTCAAGAGATAGGATAGGTAGCCCTAGAGTAATTCGCTTTCACTCATTAATTTTCCTTCCGTGTGTTGATGTCCGACTCTGCCTTGTGGAATATGGACGCATCACTAAACCATGCGTATCTACTCTATAGACACAAGTAAACATGCGTGTAACACGTGTGAATAATCTCAGAGCAAGAGATATAATTCCACCACTCTTTCTAGGTACTATCAGTATTAATTATTTCCCTAACCAATTGGTATTCTAACCCGATATGATCTCTCTTTTTAAGTACTATAAAATTATCCTCTTTATCTTACTTAATAACCCGAATTCAATTCAATTAGTAAGTATTCATATATGATAGTTCTAATGAAGCTTCGGAGTTCCCTCACTTAGAATCATAACATGAAATCCTGTTCAACAGTGAACGCACTCAATCTACAACCAAGATATATATTCAGACTTTATATACCAATTGAAGATGCACAAAACGACCGTGAATATGGATTAAAAATGCGCAGTCATATATAAAATAAATCCACAAGTAGTATTGTACGGAGTTTACATATGAAAGTTCAATTAGTTTGTAAAAACCTTCACAACCCTAATTCTACCAAAAAGGCTCTAGCCCATAATGTTACGAAGAACAATCATGGGTGTTGGATAGATCTTACCTGGAAGTCTGGAAAATTATAAGATAAATTAGGAAACAAAATAAACCCTAGATGCGGGAGTCATCACGTCCTTCTCCGTCTTGAATCCTCCTCTTGGTTCTCCTCTTAATTCTACAGACGAATCTTCAAAGTGATGGATGGATGGAGGGAATGATATGGATGATGGTTGGGGGTAATCCCCCCTTGTGGGATGGTGTAGGATGGATGTGGCTCTTCCAATCCATAGACTCTATGACATATAATGATGTGCTCTACATCCCTTTTTATACTTGTAAAGTGCTCCTAACGAACCTTGAATGGGCTTTTACTTGAGACATACGTCAAATTTGGTAAAAGAAACCCGAAACTACTAAAAATAGCATCCAACGATATTTTGTTAGACCAAGCCTTCAGAAGTCGAGCAAGGCCTCCAAGTCGAGCAACGGTCAAGCAAGCTCTCTGTAAGTTTTTGGTCATTTTGATCGACCGAACTTCATCTATTCGACCAAGATGATGCTGGTCGAGCAACATCTCCAAGTCGAGCAAGCTTGCTCACCGTTTCGCGCATAACTTTTACATCCGATCTCCGATTTGAGTAATTCTTACGCTCACACGATCCTCTCTTCCTTGGCTTTCTATCCATATAAAGAACTCATAGAAAATCTAATATTTGAATATGTAAAAATCATGCAAAGTGGCACAGTCATTCTGTTCAGCACAGTTTGCACGACGTCACCACTTTGATCATAACTTTCTCGTTTGAAATCCGATTGAGGTATTCTTTATGCCAAAATGACCTTCTCTTCTATGACTTTCCAACTATATATCACACATACAATTCAGAGATTGACAAAAATATAAAAAATTACACAAGTTGGACGTACGTTTTTTAGCATCATTGCACAAATTGCACATTTTCTCCTACTTGCACTTTTGATCCCTTTTTCCACCTAAAATAAAATAAAATACCTCAAGTGTACATTTTTCTCACATATATTGAATGTAAGACACTTTTGCTAATATATAACAACAATTCTCATCAAACAAGTGTTAAATTGGACACTAAAACACGCTTATTTTCACTCTCAACAGTTAGCTCAGATATTGTTTTCCTTTTTTGGTTGACAACAGTTTTTCACCATATGTCCAGGCTTGTCACAGTTGTAGCAGTTGCCTTTAATTTTCTTTGTAGGATTTTGCTTTTTGTCATTCCGCTTCCTCTTTTTGTTTGCCCCGGATTCAGCCAAGTAAACTCGTGCCTCTTTGCTAGACTTAATTTCAGACTTTTGATTATCTTCTTCGATCCTTAGTCTCACGATCAAGTCCTCAAGCCCCATTTCTTTTCTTTTGTGCTTGAGGTAATTCTTAAAATCTTTCCACAGAGGCGGTAGCTTTTCAATTAAAGCAGCTACATGAAAAGATTCACTCAATTCTATACCCTCGGCATGGATGCCATGTAGGATCAGTTGTAGTTCTCTAACTTGATTTAATATAGTCTTGGAATCTACCATTTTGTACTCGAGGAATCGTCCGACTATGAATTTCTTCATTCCGGCGTCATCTGCTTTGTACTTCTTTTCAAGTGACTCCCATAATTCTTTAGAAATTTTAAAATCTGTATAAACATTATAAAGTGAGTCATCTAACCTGTTTAGAATGGAGTTACGACACATGAAGTCACTATGTTTCCAGATTTGAATGACAACTTTCTTTTGTTCATCAGCTTCATTTTCTTCAAGCATTGGAGCAACTTCCGTCAGAAAACGGGTGAGATTGATGTTGTTAAGTAGAACAGCATTTTCTGTTGCCAATGCTTAAATTTTGTTCCATTGAACTTAGGCGGTCTCTCGGCGTGAACAGGTGTAGTAGTAACAGTATCAGGTACCAGTGCAGTAGTAACAGTAGCAGGTACATCAGTAACCATCTTTAAATACTAGAATTTCATCTTAAGATTGTTGGGTATATGGGGTAGTATTTAAAATGGCTTATGAATTACTTTTGGTAAAGTCGAGTCAAGAGTTACACTCTTTCTCCTTAAGATGAAATTGCTCCGTACTTCAGGTGCTTACGGACTATAGCAATTGCCTCCAAGATACAACGAATTTGAATTTCGAACTTGTAGCACAACGAGTCCAAAATTATTGATGAATGAACTAATATTTAGAACTTTCGGACTTGGGTAGGATAACTCTAGAACTAATGGACTAGAATGTAATATGCAAGTTTTGTATGAAGGATTGGAATGAATGTTTCACATGATCTTGGAGGTCTATTTATAATAAGTGAAGAGATGTGGTGTCCTTTGATGAAAAGATATCTCAGATCATTCTGGACCATCCGATCGCGCATCTTGATCAAGATCAAGATCCAATGGTCTAGATTGCACCCCTTTAAATTAAATTTGAATTCAAATTTTGGAGCCAAATTTACACTCCAATGCATATTTAGGTTGAGCCCAACCCGGACCCGTGGATCAGGCCCGAACCGGCCCGACCCAGTTATACCAGTCCTCTCACACATCGGCTTGACTCGCCTATCGAACCCTGGTTCGAGTCCAAAAGGTGATCATGCCCAACCCGGTTCTACCGGTCTTCCCACGCATCAGCTTGACTCGCCCATCGAACCCTGGTTCGAGTCCAAAAGGTGATCATGTGCGAGCGCGAGTGCGGCTAGACTTGGTTGGATGCACCATGTGGTCCACATATTTTATTTTAATTCAATAATGTGTTGGTAATAATAAGGGGTTCAATTCTTCTATGTTTTTCCAATGTGGGACAACTTCCAACTTCAACCTTTACTCTTCACTTTTCTTATTTTTCTTGTAATTAAATTGCAAACTTCATATATTAATTACTCATTCACCCGAAATTGGATTTGAGCAAACTTATACATTAAATTCATTTACTCGAAATGTAGATTCCGAATATATAACTTATTTTTATTTTTGATAAACGAAAATTACAAGAATATTAGTCAAAGATGGGCTTGACCTACTTCTATTATTTAACCAATTCCAACACAGGGACTCCACAGTTTGAGGCGAGAACATCCCACAAACCCGGGCCGATTAATTATAGGGCCTAGCTCTGATACCACTGTTGGGTTTATCGGTCCAACGAAGTCAGACCCACTCAATCCAATAGCAAGATATTGTTCGCTTTAGGCCACCTACAGGCCCGCACAGTTTTGCTATCTAGGCTCATACACAAAAGACCTCATGCTAGAGAGAGTCCAATCTCACACTTATAAACACTTCTAACTAATGTGGGACTATGTTTGACACCCAACCAATATTTTTCCCTCAAACAAAGTCTCGTGGCTAGACCATCAGTTCGAGGCGAGAACATCCCACCAACCACGCGTCGGTTAAGTATGGGGCCTGGCTCTGATACTACTTGTTGGGTTTATCGGCCCAATGAAGTCGGCATGATTTTGCTCTTTGGGCTCACACCCAAAAGGCCTCATGCTAGGGAAAGTATACTTCAGACTTATAAACCCACAACTATCCCAACTTCTAAATGATTTGGGACTTTGGTAAACACCCAACCAATATTTTTTTCTCAAACAAAGTCCAACGGCTAGACCATCAGTTTGAGGGGAGAACATCCCACCAATCGCGCCAGTTAAGTTTGGGGCCTGGCTCTGATACCACTGTTGGGTTTATCCGGCTCCGAATGGAAGGAAACTATAATTTAGCTATCACATATTATGTATATCTTGTAATTTATTATTTGATTTTGTCTTACATATATATCTCCCTCTAATTGTAGAATATTTTTATAATCTGTAAACCCAAATCCTATTAATATTAGTTTTACACACATCACCCATCATCGGTGATTTCATAATCACTCTCACATGGTATCAGCAGTTTTTGATCCTAAATCCTAATTCCACATGTCTAGAGCTGTCAGAATGGGTTGATGGGATAATTTAGCCCACAACCCACCTTATAATGAGCCCAAGTGAGGCTGACCACTGGTGGAGTGGGCTATGTGGGTGGGCCGCGGGCTTTTTTTTTCATTATTGAGATAATATTACCACCCAACTCTACCCCTATCCACCTACCCACCCCTTACCCCCATCACCAACCCCCACTCACCCCCCCCAAAATTTTTTTTTATTTTTAGATTTTAATATTTAAATAATAAAAATATTATCACCCAACCCTACCCCCTACCCTAAAAATAGGGTGGTTAGGGTTGGGTGGTAATATTTTTATTATTTAAATATTAAAATTTTAAAAATTTTAAAAAAAAAAATTGGGCGGTGGGTTGATGGGTGGTTGGGGTAAGGAGGGTAGGGTTGGATGGTAATATTTTTATTATTTAAATAATAAAATCTAAAATTTTATTTAAAAAAAATTATTGGGGGTGAGTAGGGTGTAGGGCTGAGTGATAATATTTTAACTATTTAAATATTAAAATTTAAAATAAAAAATAGCAGGGTGGCCAGAAGTTGGGGTAGGTGGGTGAGTGGCGGGGTAGGGGTGGATAGGGGGTAAAGTTGGGTGCCAATATTTTTATTATTTAAATATTAAAATTTAAAAGTTGTATTTCATTTTTTTTAATTTTAATTTATAAAAGTGGGTTGATGTTGGGTTGGTAGGGCGGTGCGTGTTAGCCCACATTTTAGTGGATTTGAAGTGGGGCGGGCTTTTATGGGGCGGGTTAATTTTGGGTTGAGAAATTGGTTGGTTAAGGTGGGTTGGGTCGGGTTGGCCCAGTGGGCTAAACCCATTTTGACAGCTCTACACGTCTGCCTAGCTCCTTCTGCTCTTTTCCTTCTCGCTTTCTACTCTTCTCTCCCTCGTATCTTTTTTCTCCGAATTGCACCCATGGCTGCTGCTCCTATTAATCCTATGTCAGTAACAACCATGATTAATATGTGCCCCTTAAACTCTCTTCTACAAATTTTCTGATGTGGCGCAGCTAATTTCTGACCATAGCTGATTACTTTGACATCTCTGGTCATCTCGATGGTTCGCTCATCGCACCACCATCAACCATCATCTCTGAAGCCGATGTGGGACTTTGGTTGGCACCCAATCAATATTTTTCCCTCAAACAAAGTCCCGCGGCTAGACCATCAGTTCGAGGTGAGAACATCCCACCTAAGGGTGGATGGTACGGTATACCGAAAATATTTAAGCATACCGTATACCGTATTGAAATTTTCGATATAAGAAAATGCATACTGATACCGTACCGAAAGTTTTGGTATACCAAAACTTTCGGTATACTAATAATCAATACCATATTATACCGCATACTAAAATATTATTTCTTATCAATATACCAATTCATACCATTCATACCTAGAAAAAACTCCTCTATTTGCCCAATTATCCAACAAATTTCTAAAAAAAAATATAATTCATCTGACTGATCCAAAATTTCAATAATATAGTTCATTCGACTGACCCAAAATTTCAACAATCTCATCGTTGCTCTATGAATACCTATTTTAGAACATAATATCATCATTCAACAATAAAATAATTATAAAAAAATCAAAACATTCTGAGTAGAGTGAGTAACGATTGAAACATGAGAGACTGACGGTACCAACAATGACTAGCGACTAAGGCAGAGATTGATGAGAGGAGATGTACCGCAAATGGAGAACCAAAATAGAAAAGAGGGTCAGGGGTCGGCGGCAGGAGGGCGGAGGTCGGTGGGTGAGATGTACCGCGGATGGAGAAGCAAAATAGAGAAAAGAGGGTGGGGTGGGGTTGGGATCGGCGGCAAGAGGGTGGAGGATAGAGGCGGAGGTGTGCCGCAGAGCACAGATGAAGAAGCAGAATAAAGAAAGAGATTGGGCTCGACGGCAGAGGTTAGGGTTTAAATGAAACTTCAATTGTAATTTTGGAATTTGGAATATGATTGCTGATAGGAGTGTCACATCAGCAAGGCTACTTTCTTTTTTGGTTAGAATTAGAAAGTTTCAACTTCCTTTATATTATTATATATAATTATTAATAATTATAATTAATATTATTTTAATTAATAATTCAGTATTTTGGTATATACCAAAATACTAATTTTTTGAAACTTGCTTACTGTTACAGTACCGAAAAATTCGGTACGGTATCATACCGTACCGAATTTTTCGGTATGCTAAAATTTTTGGTAAATTCATTATTTTACGGTACGATAATTACAGTATACTGATATTTTGGTATTTTTGTCCAGCCCTAATCCCACCAACCGCGCCTGCTAAGTTTGGGGCTTGGTTCTGATACCACTGTTGGATTGAGTGGGTCCGGCTCCGCTGGACCGATAAATCTAATAAGTAGTATCAGAGTCAAGCCCCAGACTTAATCGGCGCGTGATTGGTGGGATGTTCTCGCCTCGAACTGATGGTCTAGTCGCAGGACTTTGTTTGAAGGAGAAATATTGGTTAGGTGTTAACCAAAGTCCCACGGCTGGACTCCATAGTTTGAGGCGAGAACATCCCACCAACCTGGATCGGTTAAGTCTGGGGCCTGTCTCTGATACCACTATTGGGTTTATCGGCCCAGCGAAGCCGGACCCACTCAATCTAATAGCATGATATTGTCCACTTTGGGCCGCCTACAAGCCCGCACAGTTTTGCTCTCTGGGCTCACATTCAAAAGGTCTTATGTTAGGGAGAGTCCAATCTCATGTTAAGGAGTGTTTATAAATTAGTCGAAAGAAGTATTTAATAAGATGAGTATTTGGATCAATTTAATATTCGAGTGCTATATGTCAATCTAACAGTCTTATATTTGGGTGTGCTAAAACCTATCGAACATGTCTTTTACTAAGATGTTTGGCTAGGTAATGATCGAACATACTCAATATTTTTGGTAGTATAATGTTTGGCTATTATCCACCGAAACAATTAAATAATACACTTTTAATTAAGAGCTGGTCTCTTGTGTCCTCAAGTGCATAAAATATGTAAGGGTACAACATTTTATTCTAAGAAGTATGGAGAAAACTTTAATTAATAAGGGTACAACATTTTGTTCTAAATAGTATTGATGGGTGTCAAAACCAACAAATAATAAACCTACTAAAATTACTAAAATAAATAGTGATAAGTAGAGTCGTATCCCCAGAGATTGGTAAAACAGATTTATTCAATGAAATTAAATAAACAAAGATGGGGGGTTTGAGTTTTGTACTTAAAACTAAAGTTTGTAGAATAATAAAATTTAAATAAAGTGAAGTGATAAAATGAGATGAAAATGCCAAGACAATCTTCGAAATGGTTTAACAAACACAATCACAGATGCAAGAATAACTATTTCACATTGACACCAAATTGGTTATAGTTGTTGGTACCACCTAACAACCTAATCTTTCCATACTTAATCGATAATTAGGGTACCATCTCTAATTACTTCTCTAGCCAAATAAACAACCCTAGATACCATCGTAGGATTTAATTTACCGACATCATTCAATGTAGAAAGATCCAATTTTAGCCAATAAACGCACATGTAGGTTCATTTAGACTAGGTTGCATATCCCCTATAGCAATAATCGAAAGTAAGATGCGGACGATTATGCAACTCGCCACAAATATGAAAAACAATTAAATAATTACAGATTTAACATTCTAATTGGCACATATTATTTTCAAGAATCGAATAAGTGATCAAGTTAATCAATCCACCAAACAATATAATCGAGCACAAGTATTATACAAATGATGCAACGTGGAAAAGAATGAAAACTAGTTAGATCTCACATGATAATGTTGAACTATGCCTCCGATTATCCGGCTAGACGAACGATTTAGCAAACCATAATAATAATTAAATAAAAGCAAAGAGTAATCTCCATGGAGGAATCTTACAGTGTGAGAAAATAAAATTATAGAGATAAAGTAGAAGTCGAAGTTGTTCCTCCCTTGGAGTCTCACAAGGTATTTAACGTAAAATAAAAACAGGGATTAGGAATGAAGATTGTGTGATGGGAGTTTTTTACGGTATTTATCTCCTCCTTAATCTCTTCCTAAAATAACTAAAATCAGTACTCAGTACAGGGAATAAGAGATTCCTAAATTATAGGAGGAAATGAGATTTGATATGTGAGACTTGAGATTTGGCGCTCAAATTAATAATTCCCATCTAGGTCTTAGGCGGGCCCACGCCTTATCTACAATTCGCTATTATGTATCTTTTCAGCATTTGCAGATTTCCGCCAGCATCTTAGGCGTGACCACGACTTACGCACAGCCTGCTTCTCTTTTTGTAGGTCCACTTTATCATCTTCGAAAAATAGTCCATAGAATCAATTAAATCATTTTCATGCCTACAAAATATAAATCTTGATCAAAACAAACATTTAAGGATTAATTGACATCTAAACATGGAAAAATATGATATCAAAGTATGATATTTTTACAACTTATCAAGTATACACTTATTATTATTATTTTTTTAGGAAATAAAATGTACACGTCCTTGTACTAGAGGGTATACAAATTAAGACTAAAGGGTATCTGGACGCACGGTATCTCGGGGCACACAAGTTTTAGCCTTCAACTAATATTTTGTTCTTACTTTCTATAATTTTTTTAAATTTATTATCTAATTAAGATTCATTACTAAAAATAAGAATACATTATTTTAAAAAGAAAATATTAAATAAGGAATAATTAAAAATAAATAAAAAAAATATTAAAAAATATTAAAAATTCAAAAAATAAATTTACACATCAATTCAAAGAGCTTGGAACGACTGAGTTCAAAAAAAAAAGAGCTTGGAACGACACTTAAGCGAGTAAGCAAGAAAAGTTCTTCTAGATTGTGTTTGGATGGAAGGATTTGAGGAGGGATTTATAAATCTTTCTCTCAAATCCCTCCATCATGTTTGGATAACACTTGAAATCAATGGATTTATAAATTCAAGATTTTAAATCAATGGATTTCAAATCTTGAATTTGATTTTGAATTTTTTAGTTGTTTTTGAATGGATTTCAAATCCTCACTGAAACCGTATCATTTGAAATCCTTCCGTTGTTGTGTAATTGATATATTAATACATAAAAATAATATATAAAATTAATAAATTAATTAATATATATATATATATATATATATATATATATATATATATATATATATATATTTATGTTTTAAACTCTACCACCCACTTCTACTCCCTATCCACCCCCACCCAACCCCCCCACACTCAGCCCCTCTATCCTCCTCCCAAAAAAAATTTTAGAATTTTAATATTTGAATAATAAAAATACTACCTTCCAACCCTACCCCCTACCCACCCAACATCACCCCACCCAAAAAATTATTTTTATAAAATTTTAGATACTAATATTTAAATAATAAAAATATTACCACCTAACCTACCCCTACCCACCCCCCACCCCCCAAAATTTTTTTTAATGAAATTCTAGATTTTAATATTTAAAAAAGGAAAATATTACCACCCAACCCAACACACTCCCCACCACCACCCACCCCACCCAAAAAAATTTGAAATAAAATTTTAGACTTTATTTTTTAAATATTAAAATCTATTTTTTTTAAAAAAAAATCTGGTGGGTGGGGGTTGAATAGGTGTGGTGTGGGGTGGGGTGGGGTGGGTGGAATGGATTAGGTGGTAGGATTTGATGGTAATATTTTTATTATTTAATTATTAAAATTTAAAATTTTATAAAAAAAATTTTGGGGTGGGAGGGTGGTGTTGGGTGAGGGGAGTGGGTAGGGGTAGGGAGGGGTGGTAATATTTTTTTATTATTAAAATATTAAAAATTTAAAATTTAATAAAAAAAAATTTTGGCGGGAGGGTTTGGGGGGTTGGAGTGGGGTGGGTAGGGGTAGGTTGGGGTGGCAGAATTCCCTCCTAAAAAAATTATTTTTAATAAAATTTTAAATTTTAATATTTAATATAATAAAATTTTATTATTTTTATTTATCATATAAAATTCTATTTTAAAAATAAATTTTGAATTATGAATTTGAATTCTTTCAAAGATCAATAATTTATCCAAACAGTGGAATTTAAATGAATTGATTTAAAATCCAAGGAATTTAAAATCAACTCATTTTCAAATTCATTGGATTTGAAATGATTTAATCCAAATACAACCCTATAGTATATTAAGATTAAAATATTTTTGAGTTTTGTTACATTATTCGCACGCTTTTAGTTTCTAAAATAACAATATGGACAAAACATAAAATTTAATGGTCCCAATTCTTATTGACAAAAAGAATGTAAACAATTCATATACCTGCCAAAGCCCAATATCTAAAATATGGTCCTATCCAATAACAATCCTATATAGTCTCAAAAGAACCACTTCATTATCCATAGAATTGGTTCTACTTTATGTAAGTATTTTAATTTATTATTATTATTCTTTTCTTTCTAAGTCTAGGCTTAAATTTTAGGGTTCATATTTTGATTAATATTTTCAAATTTGGAAATAAGAGAGCATTCTCTTTATTGGTCTAAGTAGATTTAAAAGAATAATAATCATGTTTAATTTGAATTTTTATAAGATAGATTTTAAATTAATAAAAAGAGCGGTTAAACCAAACGAGTAGCTCGAAAGCTCGGCTCGACTCGTTAAAGCTCGAGCTCGGCTTGGCTCGTGCTTACTCGAGCTCGAGTTTGAGCTTTTCTTATGCTCGTTTCGTTAACAAGCCGAGCTCGGCTCGATTCGATAAAGCTCGACAGTACTAATAATAATAATAATAAATTAATATTATTATTATTATTAATAAATATTATTTAATTATATTATACTCCCACCGTCCCAGCTTAAGAGGGTCATTTTTCCATTTTGATCGTCTCACCCAAAGAGTCCCCTTTTCTTTTTTACACACATGGAACCCAACCACCCCTCTAATACAATTAAAATATGGGACCCACACTCTTACTAATACAACTACACACTACACATTAAATAATAATACTTTTAATCTACGTGCAAAAAAGTAAATGACCCTCTTACGTCGGGACGGAGGGAGTATTAATTATTATTAAATATAATAATAAATTAATAAAATAAGGGCTCGATAAGACTCAATAAGGCTCGAAATACTCGACTCATTTTGCTTAAAGAGTCTAGCCGAGCTCGAGCTCGGCTCGAGAATTACTCGTTCAAGCTCGAGTTCGAGCTTGTGATAAGCTCGTTTTCTAATTGAGCCGAGTTTGAGTATGCGATACTCGGGCTCGCTCGGTTCGTTTATCAGTCCTATTAATAGGTAAGAAGTATTAATTTATATGAAAAAATAAATGATATACGATAAAAAAAAATTAAAGAAAAGTATTACTCCATTGAAAAGATAATGTACGGTGGTGGACGAATGAAGTAAAAGTTACCAAGGTTAGTAGATATATATAAGAAATATGTTTATTAAACCTAAATTTGGAATATAATTAAAAAAAAAAAGCCTAGCTAGAAATAAGAAATTTTGGTTTAGGATTAATTGAATTTTACCTTTATATCAAATAAATAGGTAAGAGTAGTGATAATGTGTGTGAGATAATATGATGTGATATGTGTAAGAAATAGGTATAAAATAGAAAAGCAACAAAGCCTATAAGTTTAATGGTCAATTGTATGATATTCTCTAAGATTGTTCACTCTTTCCTTATTAGTTTGTTCCACATAATTGTTCACCTTTTCAAAAATGATATCTTTTTTTCCACACATAAAATACTTTATACTCCCTCCATCCCATAACAAGAGGGTCTTTTATTCTTTGCACGTGGATTAAGGAGTATTATTATTTAATGTGTAGTAGGTAGTTATAATAGTGGGTGTGAGCCCCATATTTTAATGGGTTAATTGCTTAAAAAACCACGAACTTTCGTGATATTGCAAATTAATCCTAATTTTTGTAAAATTGCAAAAAAAAACCATGACCTTTAACGTATGTGCAAATCGCACCCATTGGGCAGATGAAACCTGTCCGAATGCTGATGTGGCATTTTAAGCCTCTATGTGGGATAAAAACGAAGTCGTTTCACTCACATGTGAGTGAACCACCTCACCCCAACATCTAAACTGATAAAATGACTACAAAAAATTTTATCGGAGAAGCGGAGCTTGACGGATCTCCCCCACATCTCCACCATGGATTTCCATCTCCCAGTAGATCCTCCCACCAGGCCCCAAATGGCCATGCCTCCAACCTTATGCACTATTGGTGGAAATCCATCATCCACGACCCACCTCTTCCCTTACCACACTACGGTGATGACCCTCTTTCCTCCGTTGCCGACACCAATCGCCCTGCCCGCTCTCTTCCTCTCTTCCACACCAATCACTGTTACAATTCCCAATCTCTCTCAACCCTCACTCGATCACACCCACGCAATCCTAAATCTTCAAATTCTAATTCGAAAGTCGCTAAGCCTTTGATTGGTATTCTGTCGCCCCTTTGGAGCCGCAAATGGCGGTTAAGTCAATTAAACGGGCCTGCATTGTTGGAGTCGTTCTCGATTGCTACTACAAGCAGATCTCTCAAATGCCCAGTTGATCAAAGCGCGATTTCTATAATTTTGCTGCTGTTTGGGCTTGCGAGAATTGTCCTGTACCTCAAATTTTGACCAAAAACCCGAGAATTTCATAGATGGACTTGGGTATGATAATGGGTTTGGATTGACTGTGATGTTGAGATTATAATATGATGGAAGGAGTAAGATTTTGGAAGGTTTTGGAAATTGAGGATGGTGATTCAGTAGAAATGGGAGATGAGGATTCAAGAATTCTAATTTCACATGAGGATATGTCAACCCACACGAAAATGACGTCGTTTGTGTTCCACCTGGAGGCTTAAAATGCCACCGTCAGCATTCGGGCAGGCTACATCTGTCCGATGGGTGCGATTTGCACATACGTTAAAGGTTATGGTTTTTTTTTTGTAATTTCACAAAATTCAGGATTAATTTACAATACAACGAAAGTTCGTGGTTTTTTTAAGCAATTAACCCTATTTTAATTGTATTAGTGGGTGTGTGTGGGTCTCATGTGTGTAAAAAATATAAATGGACTCTTTGGGTGGGACACCCAAAATGAAAAAAAAAAAGACACTCTTTTAAGGGGACGGAGTGAATACATATTTATTACCTAAAAATATCACATTACCCCTAAAGTTAGTTAAAAAATAATTTTTTTCTTAATATGCGTGGTACAGTAAAGATGAACAATCTTCAGGGATGGAGGGAGTATAATTTTTCATATTACTCCCTCCAATAAATTATAAAGTATATATATTATGTGTGTTAGCTGGGAGTGTTATTTTTTAAATTAAAATAACTTTTGAGGTTGTTGGTTGATATGAGATTTTTTTTTGCGCTAAAGACTGATGAAAACAAAAAGTGTGAAGATAAAATTGAGACAAAGGAAGTATAAAATATCAATGAAATATGAATTATGAAATGGGAAATAAAGAATCCAATCCCGTTTAGACACGATCACCTATTCTACAATGGTATTTTATCTTATATTCCACGTATTAAATGTTTGTTATATGTCATGATCAATGTTTAAATTAGATCCACGTGTACAAATTATCAATATGTTTAAATTAGATCCATGTATAAAAGGGTTATTGATCATTAATTAGGGTATACTTCCTCTGTCCCACAAAAGTTTGCATGCCTTTTTCAGTACGGAGATTAAGAAAATAGATAATTTTTAGGGGTATTATGGTATTTTGGTAATAAGTAAATGATAAAGTATGTTAGGTGTGTTAGGTATTTGTGATTTTTTGTAAATAAATTGTATGGAAAAAGGTGATTGTGTTTGACTTTTTGTTTTTTTTAAATATTTAAACTTTTATAAGATAACCCAAAATGAAAAGTGTATCATATGAAATGGGAAAATAGAATAATATTTTAATAAAAAAAACAAGTTATAAAACAATAGACGGTATGAAATTCGAAAGGGACAACACTTTTTTGCCCTATATCACCCATGCAACATCTTTTTTGCCCTAACATTGAAAAAACATCTATTTTGCCCTATTTTTCATTCAATTCCCTGAACTACCCCCACCCACTTATACATGTCAGAACTCATTCCCTATTTTTTTAAAAACTATCTCTGATTTTTTTAAAAAGTGTCATTGAAAAAGCAGTTTGAAATATGAGAATCTTTGACCCATTTCATTAGATAAAAATTTAAATAAGTTTTATTAAAACTTATTAACTGGATTTATACTGTGAATTTTTTGACGGACATGTAACTTATCAATTTAGAGATGTAACTTGTGGACGGACATGTCTCATATTAAAAAAATATTAATTAAAAAAAAAAAAAATATATATATATATATATATATATATATATAGATATAATTGTTACGGACAAGCATAATTGACCATGTATAATCGGCGGACATGATTAAATCATCGGCGGACATGCATTATTATCGGCGGACAAGATTATTTCATCTGTGGACAAGCATTTTTCATGGGTGGACATGCTTCATTTATCGGCGAACCTGCTTAATTATCGGCGGACATGCATACTTAGGCATATTTGACATCGGACATGCATCTTTAGAGCTATATATTCGGTGGACATGCAATTTTAAAACATAGAAGTTGGCGGACATGTGTGTTTTGAGCAATGTATTCGGCGGACATGCAATTTTAAAACACCAAAATTGGCGGACATGCAATTTTAAGTCGAAAAAGTTGGCGGACATGCCATTTTAATAAATGCTGTGTGTATTTATTTGTTTGGTGTGTGTACCGTGAGTTAAAAGAAGAGTATTAAATGAGCCATTGGTTCCATAATTTGGCCTTACTTGAATTTAATTCATTAATTAAAAGAAGGGTACTTGTAGTTATTTTTAATTTATAGTTAAAAGAAGAGTATTTTTTTAAGTTTGTCCGCCGGTAATCTTGAATAAGAATGATGTGTACAAATATTTAGAGTATATTTTTTTTTTATTTTTAAGCTTGTCCGCCGGTAACGTAGAATAAGAATGACGTGTACAAATATTTATAATATTTTTTTAAGCTTGTCCGCCGGTAATCTTGAATAAGAATGATGTGTACAAATATTTAGAGTATATTTTTTTTTTAAGCTTGTCCGCCGGTAATATAGAATAAGAATGACGTGTACAAATATTTAGAGTATTTTTTTAAGCTTGCCCGCCGGTAATCTTGAATAAGAATGATGTGTACAAATATTTAGAGTATATTTTTTTTATTTTTAAGCTTGTCCGCCATAATCTTGATGTGTATAAATATTTATAGTATTTTTTTATTTATTTTTAAGCTTGATAAGAATGATGTGTACAAATATTTAGAGTATATATATATATATATATATATATATATATTTTTTAAGCTTGTCCGCCGGTAATATAGAATAAGAATGACGTGTACAAATATTTAGAGTATTTTTTTAAGCTTGTCCGCCGGTAATCTTGAATAAGAATGATGTGTACAAATATTTAGAGTATTTTATTTTAATTTTTAAGCTTGTCCGCCGTAATCTTGATGTGTATAAATATTTAGAGTATTTTTTTATTTATTTTTAAGCTTGTCCGCCGATATTCTTCATAAGAATGATGTGTACAAATATTTAGAGTATATTTTTTTTTATTTTTAAGCTTGTCCGCCGGTAATATAGAATAAGATTAATGACGTGTACAAATATTTAGAGTATTTTTTTAAGCTTGTCCGCCAGTAATCTTGAATAAGAATGATGTGTACAAATATTTAGAGTATTTTATTTTAATTTTTAAGCTTGTCCGCCGTAATCTTGATGTGTATAAATATTTAGAGTATTTTTTTATTTATTTTTAAGCTTGTCCGCAGATATTCTTGATAAGAATGATGTGTACAAATATTTAGAGTATATTTTTTTTATTTTTAAGCTTGTCCGCCGGTAATATAGAATAAGAATGACGTGTACAAATATTTAGAGTATTTTTTTAAGCTTGTCCGCCGGTAATCTTGAATAAAAATGATGTGTACAAATATTTAGAGTATTTTATTTTAATTTTTAAGCTTGTCCGCCGTAATCTTGATGTGTATAAATATTTAGAGTATTTTTTTATTTATTTTTAAGCTTGTTCGCCGATATTCTTGATAAGAATGATGTGTACAAATATTTAGAGTATTTTTTTTTTATTTTTAAGCTTGTCCGCCGGTAATATAGAATAAGAATGACGTGTACAAATATTTAGAGTATTTTTTTAAGCTTGTCCGCCTGTAATCTTGAATAAGAATGATGTGTACAAATATTTAGAGTATTTTATTTTAATTTTTAAGCTTGTCCGCCGTAATCTTGATGTGTATAAATATTTAGAGTATTTATTTATTTATTTTTAAGCTTGTCCGTCGATATTCTTGATAAGAATGATGTGTACAAATATTTAGAGTATATTTTTTTTATTTTTAAGCTTGTCCGCCGGTAATATAGAATAAGAATGACATGTACAAATATTTAGAGTATTTTTTTAAGCTTGTCCGCCGGTAATCTTGAATAAGAATGATGTGTACAAATATTTAGAGTATTTTATTTTAATTTTTAAGCTTGTCCGCCGTAATCTTGATGTGTATAAATATTTAGAGTATTTTTTTTATTTTTAAGCTTGTCCACCGATATTCTTGATAAGAATGATGTGTACAAATATTTAGAGTATTTTTTTTTATTTTTAAACTTGTCCGCCGGTAATATAGAATAAGAATGACGTGTACAAATATTTAGAGTATTTTTTTAAGCTTGTCCGCCGGTAATCTTGAATAAGAATGATGTGTAAAAATATTTAGAGTATTTTATTTTAATTTTTAAGCTTGTCCGCCGTAATCTTGATATGTATAAATATTTAGAGTATTTTTTTATTTATTTTTAAGCTTGTCCGCCGATATTCTTGATAAGAATGATGTGTACAAATATTTAGAGTATATTTTTTTTATTTTTAAGCTTGTCCGCCGGTAATATAGAATAAGAATGACGTGTACAAATATTTAGAGTATTTTTTTAAGCTTGTCCGCCGGTAATGTTGAATAAGAATAACGTGTACAAATATTTAGAGTATATTTTTAATCTTATCCGCCAGTAATCTTGAATAAGAATGATGTGTCAAAATAATCAACATATTCCCTGACACATCTATTTTGCATGCAATTGTACTTGTCAACTCATTCTCAATACAAAAAGGTGGACCATCCTTGAGGGTATTCACGGCATTGCATGTATTTTTAGGGCAATTTAGATGTTTTAGAAAATGTAGGGCAAAAAAGATGTTGACTTCCCCATACAGGGCAAATTGTGGTATTTCCCAATTCGAAATGATCACACCACACTAACTATATATATCCCCACGCGATACTTCCACTTTGCCTCTCTTCATCATTTCTCCCTCAATATCACTCCTCCCTGTGCAGTTAGTTTCAACTCATTCATGGACGATTACCTGAGAGTTGACGATCCACACTTGAAACGCTGCGTTTGGGTACCAAGCCCGATCATAATCGGCGCGGGCCCTCGGGCCTTGCCACGGCGGCTTGCCTGAAGAACAAAGGGGTGCCGTCTCTGGTATTGGAGAGATCCAACTGCATAGCTTCGCTGTGGCACCACAAAACCTACGATCGCCTCTGCCTCCATTTGCCCAAACACTACTGCCAGCTCCCATTAATGCCGTTTCCTCCAGATTTTCCGAAATATCCAACCAAGCAGCAATTCCTTCAGTATTTGACGGACTACGCGAAGAAGTTCGAAATCCGGCCCGTTTTCAACCAGAGAATCAAGGGTTTTGGAGGGTGGCGACGGCGGAGGGGACGGAGTACGTGTGCCCGTGGATTGTGGTGGCGACGGGGGAGAACGCGGAGAGGTGGTGCCGGCGATAGAAGAGATGGCGGAGTTCGGTGGCGCGGTGGTGCATAGCGGTGGGTATAGGAGTGGGGAGGCGTACAGAGGGAAGAAGGTGGTGGTTGTAGGGTGTGGAAACTCTGGCATGGAAGTGTGTTTGGATCCCTGCAATCATAATGCCACGCCTTCGATTGTCGTCAGAGATACAGTACGAATTCTGTGTTTATTTTTTTTAAAATTTATTTATAACTAAGATATTTTTAATAATTAGATACATCGTCACAAATAAGCCCTTATATAATACGGATAAAAAATAATAACATTGTTGACGAAAAGTGATATTCAATCGAAGAAAAATAATAATAATGCAGTGAAATATTTAATGAACATCAATTTATAATATAAATAAAAAATGATAGCATTATATAACAAAAATGATAACATTTATAGCGAAAAAATTATATTATTACTTTTTATTTGTTTCATGAAATTGCTTCCTCTATACGTTCTCACACAATTCTTGCCTATTAACAATTACTTTATCTTTCTAAACCTTAAAAATAGCCTTACTATCATAACTTAGTACAATATAAATATATGCATGTATGAGAAGAATAGGATAGATACATGTATAACAGATCAGATTGTGTGAATGGGGTGCAATATATATAAGGTAAAGTTTTTTTTTTTTGATAATTAATTAATTTAATAGAGTAATATTTTTATAATTTACATATGACTAATACTATTGTGCATCTGGGTGCACCCCAAGATACGATGCACTCACTTTTAAATCGTATACAATTATAAACAAAAACATATACAATTATGAACAAAAATGTATACAATTTATTTGTTAGTTTTTTAATTAAAAATTAAGTGTAAAAATAAATACAATTATTAAAAAAATATGTATACACTATTGAATAAAAAGTTATACACATATGAATGCTAATTTTTTTAATGAAAAACTGAGTGTGAAAAAAGTATATAATTATTAAGAAACATGTATACAAAATAAAATAATATGTATACAAAATAAAATAAAAAGTTATACACCTATGAGTGCACCCTTGCACCGAGTGCACCGAATATTAACTTTTTACATATAAAGTCTAATCGACGTGTATTACTAAAAAAATTAAAAGAAAAAAAGGATTAATTAGCTTTTACTGCATTGCATGCTTCTTTCAATAGTGATTTCACGTTATGGATTCCTTTTTGTTAATATTATTTAATTAAATTAAAATTATGGTTTATAATTTTATAAACTTCAGTTACCCTTTTTCATTTAACATTTCTAAATATATAGGTGATGGAAGAAAGACATAATTTTATTAAATTAATATAAAACAAATTCATGAATATAAGGAGATCAACACATATAATTAAATTCATTCCCAATACCCAACATCTTAAAGGTGACATAAACAAATATTAAAAAAATTATAATATATAATCTCCAAGATTAGCAAATCTTTACCATTATACAATTTGGTAAATCAATTTCATAACTTTATTCATCTTAAAATAATTAGTATTAAATTTTAAAAATATATACATTACTTATTAAGGACAATCCCATGCAGGGTCAAAAGTCTAGAAAATTATATACCCTAAAAAAGAAAAATAAGAGTAATAGTTGAACTTTTTCTACTCTTATGAATCAATCATAAAACTAATGATATAAAAGATGATACACTAAAGTTCGTGATGATTTCATAATTATTATAATGTTAGATTTTCTTAAATCTCTGAAGCTTAATTAACAAAGATTTAGTTTAAAATGAAGACAAGATACAAGTATTTACTTTAAAATTAATAAAGTGATGAAATTGTTGATAATATATAGGTCCACATTTTGCCAAAAGAGATGGTGGGAAGATCAACTTTCGGAGTGTCGATGTGTTTGCTTAAGTGGTTGCCGGTCCGCCTGGTGGACCGTCTCTTGTTGGCAGTATCATGGATGAAGTTCGGAGACATGGCTCGGTTCGGCTTAAACCGCCCTAAGTTAGGACCCCTGGAGCTCAAGAACCGCTTCGGCAAAACCCCCGTTTTGGATGTTGGAACCATTTTAAAGATCAAAACTGGACATATCAAGGTATAAACCAATCTCATGATATATTTTAGTGTTACATGAATTTTAAAACGTTTCCAATCCATTTTTTACAATAAATATGAAGTATATTTTATTTATATCCTATGTATTATTCATCTTTTAATAGGAAATGTAACACTAATAAGATATTTAGATTTGTATAAACCCTTTTAGTTATCGCAGTCGTTAATTTATTTATTTTTAAAAAAATTTGTTTCTAATTATTAATGATCATTTTCATTTTTCAATAGTAGAGAATTGATCACTTGTTTTGTCCATGCAAGGTGGCTTACAAAAGTTTCATTTTATTTAATTTAATCAGAATTATTTTTTTGGTTGCTAGTAGTATTATTTTGGGGTATATATCGAAAAAAATAATTAACTTTTCATTTAAAAAAATAATTATTTATTCAGGTACATAACACATGTATTCTCTAAATATATAATCCAAATTAAAACATGTTTTTTTTTCCGTCAGTCGTCTCTTAATTACTGTAGGAGTTTATTTCATTAATAATGCTCGTAATGATATAATTTGCATGCCCGGATACGAAGATTAAGAAAAGTGGTAACTTTTACAGATATTATGATATTTTTTTGTAATAAATAAATGATAAAGTATGTTAGATGTGTTAAGTAATTGTGGTTTTTTTTTAAATAAAGTGTATGGGGAATAGTGATTGTGTTTAACTTTTTTCTTTTTTAGAAATGTACAAACTTTTTTGTGGGACAACCCAAAATAAAAAGTATATCATTTGAAATGGGATGTATTTATTTAATTAATTAATTTAACGCCTTGTTGAGCACAGGTAGTCCCTGGCATCAAGAAAGTAAGTGGCTCGCATGTTGAATTTATGGATGGAAGAATAGAAAATTTTGATGCAATAATCCTAGCAACTGGTTTCAAAAGTAACGTACCATCTTGGCTAAAGGTATAAATTACTATTAAATTGTTTAATTAATCGTAATATTCGCTTTGTAAAAAACAATGGTATGAATCGTTGTACTTAGTACGTACAATAAGATGGAATCGTATAAAAATCATCACTCGTCTAATTATGTCATAAGTTTCTACTAGTAATTTATTTTTTTTAAAGTAATAACTCATTTTAATATTAATAGTTTCTGATTAATTTCCACATGAAACCAAAGGAAACTCAAAGTTTAGGTTGGGGAAAAAATCAAACTTGATCCTTTATAATTGGTGTAATCCAAATTCAGTTTACAAGTTTGTTAAAAATGCAATTTTGATACTCTAATGTTCAATTTTAGTCATTTTTTATCCAAATTTAGTCATTTTATTAAATTTAGTCCAATTTAAGTCCTTTATGTTAGAAATTTGTCAAAATTATAGGACTAAATTTTATAAAAGATTAAAATTTAAAAAAATGACCAAAATTGGACATTAGAAGATCAAAATTTTGAATTTAGCAAATGTGAGAACTGAATTTGAATTATACCAAACATAAATGACTAATTTTGATATTTTCACAGTATCAAACATGCACTAATATACTTGACCACGTAGAATTGTCTTTATAAATATTGTCTTTTTAAATAGAATGACAAAAAAAATTTAGTAATTTTTTAGAAATATTGTTGGACAATATATAAACATAATTTATAATAAGGTTGAAATAAAAAAGGTGGTGTTTGGCAGGAAAGTGAGATGTTTTCAGAGAAAGAGGGGTGGCCTAAAAGGAATGGGTGGAAAGGCAAAAATGGATTATATGCAGTGGGATTCACCAAACGTGGCCTTGTTGGAACTTCCATGGATGCTAAGAATATTGCACAAGATATTAAAAATTTGCTGGACCAACAAATTCTTATTCAACCCTATATTTCTTGGTTCCACAAATATTAACGTATATACAATTAATTTACAATTTTTGGATCGATTCAAATCCAACCAAAGATTAACTACTGGAGAAATTGGGAAGAAGATCATTATAATTATTAAATATTATACTCGCGCGCTGTAATATTTATGTTAAATATAGGAAGCATAAAGTTTTTTTTTTCTTTTGTGTATATGTAGCTTCATGAACTCTTGCTGTAGTTAGGGACAAAATTAAGAAAGTACTTTATAGTGTTGCAATTTAGGCTTTGGAATGTGCATTGATTCAAGTTTGAGAAAAGAGAATGTTGTCTCTATTGTCATTATTAGGAGCTAAATTATAGCTTAGCCTTTATTATTATTTTTTTTATAAAGCAAAAAGTTTATTTATTAAGTTATGTTACATAAACAAAGGGGTGAAATAACCCTTTCAATCCTTACAACCCAACATACACATCACAATTAATACTATTTCAATCCATCTCACATCACAATTAATACTATTTCAATCCATCTCTATTATTTTAAAAGTTACTACAAATTTGCAACAGTTATTAATTGACATGCAATTTTGCGACACTTATATCACTCCAAAATATTAATACTCCCCGTTACAGGTATTTTTACCCGTTTGTACGAGCATGAAGATTAAGACGTTTTATTTTTTTAATATATAATGTAAGAGAAAGTAGGGATAAATTAATAATTTAAAAAGAAAAAGTGAATAAAGTTATTGGGAATGATGAATAAAGTGTAAAAAAGTAATTAAAGTTGTTGGAATTGTAAAGAGTAGGTAATAAAATATTATGTATTTTTACCAAAAATTGAATGAGTAAGATTACATGGAACACCCCAAAATGAAAAGTGGGTAAAAATACGTGGGATGGAGGAAGTATTACGATATTCCAACGGCTTAGATAAGAGTAATGATCAAAATTTTGTTTTAGTCTAATAGATAATCTTTCCTTAAGTGCAACTCCAGCAAATGTGGAAAACATGCTACATCTCCATTAAGAAACACCCTCCAGCAGTTCAGCATAATGCCCTACAAAATGAAGAAATGTAATGTAGCGATTGGAAATCCAATCGCTACAGTTAGCATCTGCATTTTTTTTAAATTTCTAATTATTAATTTAAATAAGTGAAAATATTTTGATGGTCAATTATACTGATAAATTAAGAAATAATAGGTATGTTGTATATGTTAGCGCTACTGCTAAAATCCATTTTTCTATTTCTTTTTTTTTACTTATTTATATAATTAATTTAAATAAGTGAAAAAATATTATAATTGTTAGTTTTAATAGTAAATTAATATGTATGTTGTATATATGAAAAAATTCTACATTTTTAGATAAGTTAAAAAAATATTACTTAAATAATAAAATATATTAAAAATTTAGATTACATTACATATTAAAATCCTAAACACAAACTTATATTATATTAATATATTGTAAAACATACTCTTAATTGAAATAAATTGATAAAACAACATTGCTAACAAAATAAAAAATAAAGTACATAGACATAATAAATAAACACATAAAAATAAAAATAAAATGAATTAGATTTTATAAATAAGTAAAAATATTATTTATAAAATGGATATATTAATTTTTAAAGTTTTGGAGTAAAAAATTGAATAAACTGTTGGAGATGAGTTGTTGAGTTAACTACATTTTGAGAATAAATATGCTGCAAAATAGAGTCAACTGCTGTAGATTGCTTAAATTGAATGGATGTCTATTAATAAAAATCAAAATTATTCTTATAACTCAACATTATCCAAATCACTACAATCCATATTACTGAAATTATGAGATCAACTCATTTCCTGCATCCTAAGCTTTCTTCATATTAAAGAAAATTGATGATAAGATACACATAAAGTACCATATATATCCACACATAGTTAAACACAATTTAATGTCAAATATTCCAAACTACATCACAAGAAAAATTAGATGAGAAATATTTTCATATTATGTGCAAACTCCCCTTTATTCGTGTATGTGTGTATAATTATACATATGAAATAAAATTTCTTATGATTTTTTATTTAGCATGCCCTTGTTTAGGATTTGATACTGCGGTCGAATCCCCTATTTTAAATTGGTATTCCACTTTGTGTTTAAATTTTTTTTATTAAAATATTGTAACAATAAATTATTTTGTATTTATAATAAAATAAATATAAGAGAATTACAATATTAATTCAGATGGATTAAACTTGAGAATTTGGGAAACAATCTCTATTTATCCTCTGATTCTTCTCTCGAATCAGTTTGACTTTGACTTTGACTTTGTGTTGACCACACTGACTGTGTTGACCATGCTGACCGTGTGTGTTGAGTCAGATCTTCAGTTAAAGCTTATCCGAACTCAAATTTGGAGGTGTATAACGTTAATCCGGAGGGGTCGAGGCTTTGTTTGGATTAATCGTTATTCTTGAAGCTTTCCGTTGGAGGTGTATAACGTTAATCCGGAGGAGTCGAGCCTTTGTTCGAATTAATCGTTATTCTTGAAGCTTTCCACAAAGAATGCCGAAGAACTTGCATTAAATAATGCCGGATCAGAGAGGTTTAGAACCTTGATCTCGGATCGCAGGCCATTCTTGGCTTGAAGATGCTTGAAGATCTCAAGCGAGCAATCGTGTTCTTGATCTCTTCAGAAGCATCTGCGTCTTCATATATTTTAGTATGTCAGGAATGAATGGAGGAGGGCTCCTTATATAGGTGAAGGGTGAGGATGCCCCATAAATAACTCACAATAAAATTGGTCAAGGGCTATTTTGACCTAATTCTGCACGCTTGAGCCTTTCCATCCTTGCAATTTGATTGGTCAATATTGATTTGACCTGATTCTACAGGCTTGGACCTTTTCAGGCTTTGTTTGACTTAGGTTAGGCCTCATTTGAGTTGGGCTTTTTTGACTTGGGTCAGACCTCTTTTAATTTAAATCCCATTTAATTTGTTGGGCTTAAATTAATTATCAATTATTTATCAATTTATTTTAGGAATTAAATTATTAAATTCCCAAATAAAATAATAAATTAAAATTGATATTTTAATCATGAAAATTCATGTGTCGCCATTTGATTAAACTGTGAATTTTAATTGCTTACTAATGCCCCCTTGCGATTTGTTCACGGACACTATGTCTTGATGTGAAGGAATCGCAAAAGTTTCTTTTTTTTTTACAACATTTGTAATTTGGACTAGAGACTACATTATCCAACAAATAAAGTAATAATTTTTTTTCTTGGCCCAACACTTTATTCCTCAAAAACTCATTTTATTTTACCCAACAATCTTGTGGGCTTTGAGAAATGATTGATATCAATTCCATCATGAAATTGTTTGGCCCAACAAGTAAGAATGAATTTCCTGGCTCGAAATTCCTTTATTGGCCCAATTAATTCTTATCTGCGTGCGTGATCTTCAAAATCTCGAAGATAAATACAACACGATTTGTTTCTTGTTTACCAAGACTGCTGCAAATCTGACTCAAAATTATCAAATCTATTTGTAGTAAAGAATCTTTTAAAATTTTGTAGAGATTGCACTAACTACAAATAATTTCAATGTATAATGCAGGATTTTATCACTATATAATAATGGATCATGCCTTCAATTTTTTTTCATCAACAAACGGTGTTTCAGACCCGTGAAGATGAGAGTGCAGTGACGACAACAGTGTTACAAACCCACGATGGTGACGGCAGTGGTGTTACAAACCCACAGTTTTGCAAACCTACGATGACAGCGGTGTTTCAAACCCGCAATGGCGACGATGGCGGTGTTACAAACCCGCGATGGCGACGGCAGTGGTGTTTCAAACCCACAAAGACAACAGTGTTTCGAATCTGTAACTGCTATCAACAGTGTTTCAAACCCACGGTAATAATGGTGGTGATACAAACCCGGGATGGCAACGGCAGTGTTATAAACCTGCACCCATGGAGCTTCAAACCTGCGATGTACGACGTTGAAAGTGGTGGCACCAACTCAAAATTGAGCATGCTTTAGATACGAAGCGATGAATGGGTGGTTGTTGGTTGACGAGCTTGCTTTTGCAGTAATATCCGTGACCAACTCGCGTTTTCAGGCGATCGACGAGCCGGGGAGTAACACTTGGTGCTGAAACTCAGCGGCGCAGCTTCTACTTCTGCTGGCTGGATGGTGGTCGTTGTTTTGGGCGGTTGACAGGCACTGGAGGCAGAAACAACACATCAACCTTCAACTTTGGAAAGAAATTGGTTATTCTCAATTTTAGGAAGAAGACAGTAGATTTCTTGCAAAAAGAGATCAAGATTTGCCCTAATTACTACTGCGTATAATTGACCCAAGATAAGGCAGAACTGTTAAGACAATGTTTAAACACTATGTAAGTTGACTTATTAAATAAGAAAAAAAAAAAGACATAAAGTGGTAGTAGAAAATATAAGATTAAAATTAACCAATTCTTCAAAATTAATCTTTCCATTATAAAAAACCTACAACCCTTGCTAAGATGTGGAGTTGATCTAATGTACACATAAGTGCACCTTAAAAACATGCCCATATTTAGAAAATGGATAAGGTACAAAAGCTTTACAACCCGGTTGATGACTTCATTTTCTCCTTTCTCCCTTGCGCCTTTTCCCTCTCTCTCAAATTTCCACGAATCTGTCATTTATTTTCTCCTTCACGCCTTCTCCCTCTCTCTCAAGTTTCCACCGATCTACAACCACCATCACCACCACCCTCTCTCTCTCCCTTTCTCATCTTACCATCTCTGTTATCTCCATCTCCACTACTCCACCACCCTCACTGCTAGTTCATCGCTAATGAGAGTGTAAGTTTACATAATTTGAGCTCTGATTTCTGTGATAATAATGTGTGATTTGATCTTAAGTCGAGATACATTGAGATATGTAGTGGAAAGTCACGAATTAGGTGCGTTTGAGGCCGTTTGAGCGGATTTTCGAAGGAAAACATGATAGAAGTGCTCAGAACCGAAAAAGGGGTGCTTAAGTACCTGGTTGTTTAGGTCGAACCAGGCGTCTGGAAATTACAATAGAAGGGTTCAACCATGACACTATGGTTCGACCAGCCATGAAGGTCGAACCACGGTCGAACCAAATGCCTGAAGTTTTGCAAAGATGATTCGAGCCTGATGCTTTCGATTCGACCAGGGGTTCGAGTCGAACTAGCCACCTGCACCAGCCACCTGCAGATTCATTACAGGCTGGTTCAACCAGGCCATGAATGGTTCGATTGATCCAACCGATATGTGGGAAGCTTCTTGATCCGTATTTTTACACCTTCAGTACATGTTTTTGCTCAAAAAGCCCATTAGAGGTTCGTTGGAGGAGCTGAAAATATAAAAGGAAGACTCTTCGCAGCAGAAAGACTACGACTACCACCTTCATTCTACACAACATCCGAAACCCTACCATCATCCACGGAGCTATGGAGAGAGATTCGTCTGTCGAATTAAGTGAGAACTAAGTGAAGATTCAAGAGGGAGAGAGACGCGACGACGCCCACATCTAAGGTTTACTTCGCTTCTTAATTTATTTTGTAATTTTCAAGACTATGGGTAAGATCTATCTAACCACCATGATTGTTCTTCCATCAATCATGGGCTAGGACCGTTTCGGTAGTTCTAGGGTTTATGAAGGTTTTATGAGTTAATTGAACTTTTGTGTGTATACTCCGTACACCACTACTTGTGGTTTATTTTATAGTGGTTTTTTAATTAATACTCAGAGTTATTTTGTGCATCATTAATTGTTATGTAGAGTCTGAATACATATCTTGATTATTGATTGAGTGTGTTCACTGCTGAGCGGGATTACATATTATGATTATAAGTGAGGGGACTCCGAAGTCTCATTTGAACTATCTTATATAAATACTTGTTAATTGAATTTTATTCGAGTTAATAAGTAGGACAAAGAGAATAACTTCATAGTACCTATAAAGGGAGATCATATCGGGTTAGAGTACTTAGTGCACGAGAAATAATTGATACTGATAGTACCTAGAAAGGGGGTTGAATTATATCTCTTGCTCCAAGGATATTCACACGTATAACACGCTTATTTACTTGTGTTTATAGAGTATATTTGCATGGCTTAGTGATGCATCCATACTCCACAAGGCAGAGTCGGACATTGATACATGGAAGGGAAGTTAATGAGTAAAATTGGATGGTCCAAAAAACTACCTAATTTCTCACTTATTCACTTTCGTTTAATCCCTATTTCTTGTTTACTTGCTATTTAAATTACTTGTTTCGTAGTTACTCAATTATTCACTAATCTATTGTCAACCTAGTCTTAATAAATTAGATTATAATTAAATTGATAATAATACATCCTTTGGGTTCGATAATCACTTGGTCACTTATCAAAGCTACAATAACATCCTTTATACTTGGAGATTAATTGTGTGTTGAGAAAATGCCCATCATTCGCCGCTATTAAATTCATCGGAGATATCCTCCTATCGCTTTAGATATACCTTTTTTACTATCACATTTTTCAAATCTCAATCGGTCACAAGGTTTGGGTCAGACATCGATGATGTTCAGATCTCAGCAAGTATTCTGATCTCCATTGGTCGTGTTGTTCGTGTTCAGATCTGTCAATGTTCAAGTTTCAGGAATTTAATTATTGCTGAAATGATATTATTCAATTATGTAAATTTTTTATATTAATAAATTCTTTAATATACTGTATTAGATGTAGTTCAATAATGTATAATTTTTTTAATAAATGTATTAACAGGAATTTGATATATGAGAACTTTTAATTGAAATTTATTCGGTTTGAAAGTTTAACATCTTTTAAATGCGGATTTATCTTTGAAAGGATGATTGATTTTCATGATGAAGACTTCAATGAATTTTGGGCAAGGAAAACTAAACAAGTGTAAAGTATCTCCGTTAAATGACCAACTATATAGCTTTTAGTAATAAGTTTTATACTTATAGTGTACTTTTTTCTTTAATATTTAGAGTGTATGTTGTTTGTTGTACTTAATAAATTCAAAATATACCTTTATCAATAAAATCTTATACACTTTCTAATTAAAATGTATACACCGATCCTATTCAACAAAGAATAAGCATCACACAGTTATTTGTCATCGCAAGTCATTTATCTAGCCACTCAAAGAAGATGAAAGATTTATAATAATTAAACAACGACTACAAGTGAATATTCAGGACAATTGGGAATCAATACATTTGGTAATTAATAAGTATACACTTATTAATAAAATGTTATACACTTGTTTAATAAAACTTATACACTTTAGTCTGACGACCGTTAGTGGATCTCAACAAGTCAATGGCGATGATGGTTCACGGTTGTGCTATCGGCTGGAGAAAATCCAGCAATAGTCAACAATCTTGGGCAGAGAACAAATTTGTGAAGGAGGTGGCCATTCGTGATTTCGGCAGCAACGTTGTGACACAAAGTGGCAGATCTGGACATCATGCCGGCCATGAATCCTCAACACAAGACTAGATCTGGAGTGACAGTCTTTTCCGATGAATAGACTTGCAGAGGACGGTGGCATGCGGTGGATAAATTTCGACATGATGCATGGAGGCGGCGAGAAAAGGTAGATCTTGATTGCGCTGGATCTTAGAAAGAAGAGAGACAGTGTATGAGAGATGATAGAGGCGGCGTATGAGAGGTGGCAGATTAGAGAGGTGGTGGGGAAAGGATGTGGTGCGACGCTGAGAGTGATTGAGAGGATAAGAGGGAGAAATCAAACTAAATGAATTTTAGGGTTGAAAATCTTTTAAATATGCGGGTCAAATAGGTATGGTTGAGTGTGTTATTAAGGTACAACTATTGCACATTAGTAATTGCCTAAGATGTGATATCACTTGAATCAATTATTGTACTTAATAATTATTAATAAATTATTCACAATTGAATTATTGATTAATTATTATTTCAAAATAAAAATATAAATCCTGACGAATATAAGAGAAATTGTTTTAAGGTATGATCATTTTATATACAAGCTTTATTAATATATGTATTAACTCAATATGAACTAAAAGCTCTGTTAAATTTAATCTTTATTTTTAGAATTTAGTGTTTTTTAAGATATTATTGTAATTTCACCATTGCACCTTATCCTTATAGTTGTGGTGTACATACCATATGACACGACCCACCTTACATAACTTATAATTCAAATACTATTTAACATAAATATCATCATTATAAAAACCTGCATATAAAATTTTTTTCCCACATAAAATATTTATAACCAAAATCATCACACCAGTTCAACATACGTAACTGGTTTCTGACACCACCTCAATCCAGACAAACTCGTGACAATACTTATTATATTACATAACAGAATATCAGCGAAAATAAAATAAACTCACGGTCTAGCCCAACAAGTCGTCATCTATGTACATCCACTCAAAACCCTGTAGGAGCTCCACAACTTGCACAATCACATCACAAACTCAATCATCAACAGGCTCACCTACAATGCATAAACTAGTGAGATAAAAATCTCAGTAAGTAGAAATCATGCATGTTAGTGCATGAAAATGCATTTAGTTCTCTATCGCCTACTTCCTAATCTTTCTAGTTGATCTCTTTTATTTTGAAAATTGTTCACATTGCGCGATTCCCACGACACACTTATGATATGCACCCTAAATGAGCTTAATAGACACACTTAGTGTCGGATCGATTCCGATCCCTGAATATAATACCCAGAATAATTTTTTCGAATTCTGACAGAGTGTTGGGGATAATTTTTCCGAACCCCTAATAAAGTATCGGGAACGATTTTTCCAAACCCTGACAGAGATGCATATATAGTGGCCGCACACACCATTAGTATCTTATTAATTTTGAGGAAAACACTTTTCATGTTTATGCATGGTATGCACCCAAAACAATTAAATGTGTATCACAAAGCATTTACAATATCAATATCAATATTTAATTAAAATAAAGCAATAATTTAACTTCAATTCGAACAGATCTACTTTTGGAATAACAACTTCACCTCGGATCCCACAGATCCTTATAACCAATATCTTCTCAAGCCGTACAAATATATTTTCAACAGTTTTCAATCACACAGATCTATATAGGACAATGATATTATTTCAAATCACATAGATCCACAACTTGTATCGCAAAATTATCACAAATAATTTACAAATAATAGTGTTGAATATGAACCCTACTTTCTCCAAATCACATAAATCCACAACTTGTATAAAAAATTAATCTCAAATAATTCATATCGTAATTAAACTAATTACAAATAATCCATAATATAATTATCACATATTAATTACAAATAATTCACAAACAACATGTTTATGCATTGTAGTTGGACTTCTACTTACCTGAACTCCGACAATAGTAATACTATAGACCGAGTGAAAAACTATCACTAATCTCCTATCTCCCGTCCCGGCACTGGCAGAACTCCTTCCTTTTCCTCTTTCTCTCTCTCTCTCTTTCCCTCTCTCTCTATTTTTTTTCCGAACTGTTGGTCGCAACTGTTCACCCCAAAAATGAGGTTATCAACCTCAATATATACACAAGGAGAGGTGATGGTCGTGTAGGTGGTGATTCACCACTATTTACTATTATTAGTATATACTATTTATAGTAAGTAAATATTATTATTATTATCCAGTACCAATATACTTGCGATACTTAATAGTTAAGATATAATACATTTACAAATTAATACACATACGTGTACATTTTCTTACCATTGTTATTACAAGAACACGTATTATACTTAATAATTAAGAAATAATGTATTTATACACATAAGATAATTTAATTATATATCCAAATTAATGCACGTAAATATATATGCACACATATATTCACCTATTATCACCATTTTTATCACATATGTCTCAAATAAAATGTAAAGATAAATAAAATGTAGAAACAATTATCACATAACTTTCACATTATTATCACATAATTATAAAATGCACATAACACAAATTAAATTATATTGGCACATGAGTAGTGCGAAGCTCGAGTATCACATCCTCCCCACTTTATAAAAATTTCATCCTCGAAATTTATTTACCTGAAGAGGCCTGAATATTTAGCCATCATCTCATCTTCTCTTTCCCAAGTAGTCTCCTCGACTAATTGGTTCCTCCATAATACCTTTACTAATGGTATTTCTTTATTTCTGAGCTTCTTCACTTCTCGCCACAAGATCTCAACTGGTACTTCCTCATAACTCAAATCTTCTTTCAACTCAATTGGTTTCTGCCTGAGAACATGAGATGGATTTGGAACATACTTCCTCAGCAGGACACATGAAACATGTCATGTACTCTAGACATCGATGCTGATAACTCCAACTTATAGGCAATGCTGCCAACTCTATCAATGATAGTGAACGGACCAAAATATCTTGGACTGAGTTTCCCTTTCCTTCCAAACCGCATTATCCCCTTCATTGGAGATACTTTCAAAAATACCTAATCACCAATTCAAATTTCAATTCTCTCATTCGTTTGTCTGCATAACTCTTCTGCCGATCTTGAGCAACTTTCATCTTCTCTCGTATACGGGTAACAACTTCTGACATTTCACGAATCAAGTCTGGACCCAAAAGTTTTCTTTCTCCAACTTCATCCCAATGTACTGGAGATCTACACTTTTTCCCGTACAATGCTTCATATGGAGCCATCCCGATAGTAGACTACTAACTATTATTGTACGAGAACTCTATCTAAGGCAAACATTTACTCCACTGACCTTGAAAATCCAACATACACGCTCTGAGCATATCCTCCAAGATTTGTATTATACGCTCTGATTGACCATCTGTCTGTAGATGGAATACTGTGCTGAAAGATAACTGTGTCCCCAACGCCTTATGTAAACTCTTCCAGAAAGCAGACAAGAATCTTGTATCTCTGTCAGACATAATGGTAAGTGGTACTCCATGAAGTCTGACAATCTCTTTTATATATAGCTGGGCATAACGATCCATGGTAGAGCTAATAGGAAGAAAATGAGCTGACTTAGTCAATCGATCCACGATAACCCAAATGGCATCATGACCTTTCACTATCTTTGGTAGCCCGATAACAAAATCCATCGTGATATTCTTCCACTTCCACTCTAGAATAAATAAAGGTTGCAAAGTTCCTGCTGGTCTCTGATGCTCGGCTTTGACTTGTTGACAAGTCAAACATTGCTCCACATTGTTTGCCTAATTTATAGCACTCACGAGCAAGAATACTCGATCGTTGTAGTATTATATCCCAAGAAAAATTATCAATCCAATAAGGAGTTATATTCGTACTAGCAAAATACGTGAGCTCATGTTCATTGTTGTTTTTGTAAAGATGATCGGGGGTTTTGAGATTGATTAACAACTAAAACAAGTAACAAGTAAATAACAATATCAAATAAGTAGAATGACAAGAATAGAAAATGGGTGCTTAAGTTCAAGTATGGAAAAACATGGGATTAGAAACATCCAAGCACACTCAATTCATATTATCATGCAAACGGAATTCAACTCAATTGATGTAGACTAAGGGTGATCACGATTGTATCCTAAGCTCCCTTTCGGGTTACAAAGGTTGTTGATCCATTTTGGACTCCCAAAAGCACTTAAGATCAAAGCCCAACATTAACCCCTTCCATCTAGGTACTAGTTAGACTAAACTCTCCCTTTTTGTGTACTAAGGCCAACGAATGGATTGGTTCCCCTCATTGAATTCAAATATCCTTTCGGTCAAACCCAAACTCAATGTCTATTCATGCCTTCCTAATACTATAGAGGGTCGTTTCCGTCTCACTCCAAGCAATACATACATGAAGATCATGATAGCATTTAATTACCACAAATAATCCATTGATCAACAATCCATTAAACCAATAAACATTCATGAATAACAAACCATGCCATCACAACATCAAGACAATTAAACTCCATGAATAGAAATCAACATCAATTAAATCAAAAACCAATTTAATCCACATGATAATATAAATCTAATATGCTCTTCATGTTCCTAATCCCACTAGAGGGATTAGCCTATCATAGTAAAAGTAACAAAACAATTAAATGATTCATTACAATTACCCATAGTCTAAGATCTAAAGAAATACAAAATGAATGGATTCTTCCCTATCAATTTCTTGAAGAGAATCTTCTATTCTTCTTGATCTCCACCTCTAGCTCTTGATTCCTTGAGATCTCTCACACCCAATGGAAGGGATGAAGTTTTGATGGAGAATTAATGGAGATGATGAAGATGGATCAAAATGGATGAAGGTGGATGAAGATGATGGTGGGAAATGGAAGAAATGGTGTGTGAGGTGTGTGTAGATGATAGGATTTCGGATTCTCCCCGCCAATTGTTGAATAAAGGGGTATTTATACCCCTTTGGAGGCTTCTAGAAGGATCTGGAAATTTCTGCAGGAAAATACCCAACACGACTCGTGCAACTGGACACGACCTGAAGTTGCCCGTGTTGAGTGACTAGATGTCGCCACACGGCCAACTCTTACAGGGCCGTGTTGGCTACACGGCTCGTGTGCTGGCTCCTGCATTTTTTCACTGTTTTGGCTCGTTCTCCCTCGTTTCAACTCCGAATTGAGATCCGCTTTTTCCTACATCTTCCTTATCATGTTTAGCATCCAATAAAAAGTGAAAATCTTACGTTTAAGTTCATTCACACACATTTCAATAAAAATACAAAACACAACCAAATAACATATAAAATATGGATAAAATAATACGAAAATACATATAAAAAGACACTAAAATCTAGGTGAAAATAGCTCTAATCACACATATCGAGCAACCTCTCTCTTCATCCCTGGCCACCAATAATGTGACTTCAAATCTCTATACATCTTAGTAGCTCCTGGATGTACAGAGTATGATGTTAAATGAGCTTTCGCCATCACTTCTTTCTGAATGTCATCCACTTCAGGTAGACATAATCGACCTCCATAACGAATCACGCCATCATCTCCTAATTGGAAGTTAGAAGACTTTTCAGAGCTGATATCATTCTTTATCTTGTCAAACACTTATCCTCCTGTTGGTCCTGTCGAATCTTATCCATCAAAGTTGGTCGAAGTGTCAGAGCTGCCATCCTTACTTCCAACGATCCTTCCTGAATAATCTCCACACCCATCTTTTGCAAATCAAGCAACTCTAGTTTTTTATTTATGGTCATAACAGCTACACTCTGTATTGCCTTTAGGTTCAATGCATCAGCAACCACATTGGCTTTTCCCGGATGATAATTGATAACACAGTCGTAATCCTTCACCAATTCCAACCATCTTCTTTGCCTCATATTCAGCTCTTTCTGAGTGAAAAAGTACTTCAAACTCTTATGATCAGTATAGATTTCACAACATTCCCCATATAGATAATACCTCAAAATCTTGAGTGCAAACACCACTGCGGCTGACTCTAAATCATGAGTTGGGTAATTCTTCTCATACTCCCTTAATTGTCTGGATGCATATGCTATCACTTTCCCATTCTGCATCAATACACACCCAAGACCATTCTTTGAAGCATCACTGTAAACCTTGAAGTTTTCTATCTTTGTAGGAATAGTTAAGATAGGTGCTGATGTCAACCGTCTCTTCAATTCATGGAAACTTTGTTCACATGCCTCCGTCCATGTGAACTTCACTTTCTTCCTGGTCAACTGTGTTAATGATGAAGCAATCTTAGAAAATCCTTCAACAAACCTTCGATAATATCCCGCCAATCCAAGAAAGCTAAGAACCTCAGTGGGATTTGAGGGTTGTGGCCAATCATGGATTGCTTTTACTTTACCTGGATCCACTGAAATTCCTTCTTTCGATACCACGTGTCCCAAGAAAACAACTCGGTCTAACCAAAACTCACACTTCTTGAACTTCGCATACAACTGCCTCTCCTTCAGAATCTCTAATACCTTTTTCAACTGTAGAGCATGATCCTCCTTATTCTTAGAGTAAATCAGAATATCATCGATAAACACAATCACAAATTTATCGAGAAACTCTTGAAATACTCTATTCATCAAATCCATAAATGCTGTAGGAGCATTTGTTAATCCAAACAGCATCACTAAGAACTAATAGTGCACGTACTTTATACTGAATGCAGTCTTTAGGATATCCTCCTTCTTTATTTTCAACTGATGATACCCCGACCGCAAATCAATCTTCGAAAAGATAGCTGCACCATGTAGCTGATCAAACAGATCATTAATGCGAGGCAATGGATATTTATTCTTCACCGTAACTTTGTTGAGATCCCGATAATCGATGCACATCTTCAATGTGCCATCATTCTTTCGAACAAATAGAACTGGTGCTCCCCAAGGTGAGAAACTAGGTTGGATGAATCCTTTGTCTAGCAACTCTTGTAACTGTATATTCAATTCCTTCAGTTCAGCTGGTGCCATTTTGTATGGCGCTTTAGATATAGGGGCCATTTCTTGTTGTAGCTCAATAACAAACTCTATTTCTCGGTCTGATGGCAAACCTGGAAGATCATCTGGAAATACCTCCAGATATTCCCGAATAACTGGTACATCACTGAGAACTGGACAATGCTGCCCCTCAACATTCATTACACTCACCAGATACCCCTCACAACCACTTTTCAACAACCGCTGTACTTTTGCTGCTGATATAATAGGAAAACTAAAATTCTTCTTGATCCCAACAAAAGTGCATGGTTCTCCACCCAATGGCTGAAAAGTGATACTCTTTTTCTGACAATCTATTGTAGCACCGTACTTTTACAGCCAATCCATACCCAATATGATATTATAATCATTCATACTTAACACAATTAAATTAGTAAGGAGTTGTCTTCCTTCAATAGGAATAACACAATCTCGTAGAAGTTGATTAGTTTGTTTTGATTCACCAGAAGGTATCATCACCTCATAATTAGTTTCTATCAAGTTAGGTGTTCCACCCAACTTCCTCACATACTCAGTGGATACAAATGAATGTGTTGCTCCAGAATCAAATAACATATATGTAGAAGTGCCAAAAATAGAAAACTTACCCGTGACAACTAAGGGATTCGCATCTGCCTCCTCTCACGTCAAAGTATACACCCTAGCCGGAGCTCTTCCTTGATGTGCCTACTTTCCTTTCTTAGGACAAGTAGTAGTCACATGTCCTTTCTCCCCGCATGTGTAACACGTTCTCGGAGGAATTTGACACTTTCCAACATGTGATCTAAGACAATTAGGACATATAGGTAGTAGCGGCGTTGGTGGCACCTTACCCTGATCGAATTTGGGATGCTTGTTGGGTTCTCATCGTCTCTATCCTTGCTCCACTTGAACATTTGATTTCGGCCTCTGAAATGGCATCGGCCTCTTATCAACTCTCCCAAACTGTTGCACTGGTTTTTGTTGAAATTGACGTCTGATAGCCTGCTCTTGTCTGATCCTCATCTCCGCTTGCTCAGCAATTTGGGCCCTTTCTGCAACTTATGAGTATGTTGCTCCATGCAGTCCCACCATACTCACATCTCTGTAAAATTCAGGCCTTAAGTCTTCCACAAATCTCTCCACTTTCAGTACCTCCATACTCACCATATGTTCAGCAAACCTTGACAACTGCTCAAACTTACGAAGGTAATCTGTGATTGACATACCGCCCTGCTTCAGTTGTATAAACTCGTTCATCTTCATTGCTTTCACTGTTGCCGTAAAGTACTTGTTTCTGAAAAGCTCATTAAACCTTTCCCAGGTCATAGTCGTGACGTCCTCAATACTTTTAATGGTATCCCACTAGTGGCCTGCAATTCCTCGTAATATGAAAGAAGCACACAACACTCTGTCCCCATCTGAAATTCTACTATATTGAAATATGTTTTCCACTGTGCGTAACCAATCCTCTGCTTCTGTGGGGTCTGCTGCATCTTCAAATATTGGAGGGCTCAGCTTTCGAAAACTATCACAAACTATTTCCACACGTTTTACTTGACGTCTATCTTGATTTGCATTACCCTCTGGTTGTCCACCCATATCTCTTTGCTAAATCAGTTGTTGTATCTGTTGGGACTGGAGCTCTACCAGTTCCATCAGTCGAGTAATCACCTCATCATGATTATTCCCTTCAGGAGGTGCTGCTTGCTCAGCAGTCCTATCCCCTTCAGAACTTTCACCTGTAGCCCTTACCTTTTATCTACTAACTACGCTTCCTACACCACATGGCCAATATAATTTATAAGACACATAACAATACAGAATGAAAATAATATTTACACGCAAGGCTGTGCTCCAAGGATTGAGCTTATGTACATAGATAGTCTGCAGGCCCCAAACCGTGCTTTGATACCACTCTGATACGACCCACCTTACATAACTTATAATTCAAATACTATTTAACATAAACATCATCACTATAAAAACCTGCATATAAATTTTTTTTCCACATAAAATATTTATAACCAAAATTATCACACCAGTTCAACATACGTAACTGGTTTCTGACACCACCTCAATCAAGACAAGCTCGTGATAATACTCAATCATGAGTTGGGTAATTCTTCTCATACTCCCTTAATTGTCTGGATGCATATGCTATCACTTTCCCATTCTGCATCAATACACACCCAAGACCATTCTTTGAAGCATCACTGTAAATCTTGAAGTTTTCTGTCTCCGTAGGAATAGTTAAGATAGGTGCTGATGTCAACCGTCTCTTCAATTCATGGAAACTTTGTTCACATGCCTCCGTCCTGTGAACTTCATATTCTTCCTGGTCAACTGTGTTAATGGTGAAGCAATCTTAGAAAATTCTTCAACAAACCTTCGATAATATCCCGCCAATCCAAGAAAGCTACGAACCTCAGTGGGATTTGAGGGTTGTGGCCAATCATGGATTGCTTTTACTTTACCTGGATCCACTGAAATTCCTTCTTTCGATACCACGTGTCCCAAGAAAATAACTCGGTCTAACCAAAACTCACACTTCTTGAACTTCGCATACAACTGCCTCTCCTTCAGAATCACTAACACCTTTTTCAAGTGTAGAGCATGATCCTCCTTATTCTTAGAGTAAATCAGAATATCATCGATAAATATAATCACAAATTTATCGAGATATTCTTGAAATACTCTATTTATCAAATCCATAAATGCAGCAGGAGCATTTGTTAATCCAAACAGCATCACTAAGAACTAATAGTGCCCGTACATTATACTGAATGCAGTCTTTGGGATATTCTCCTTCTTTATTTTCAACTGATGATACCCCGATCGTAAATCAATATTAAAAAAGATAGCTGCACCATGTCGCTGATCAAACAGATCATTAATGCGAGGCAATGGATATTTATTCTTCACCGTAACTTTGTTGAGATCCCGATAATCGATGCACATCCTCAATGTGCCATCCTTCTTTCGAACAAACAGAACTGGTGCTCCCCAAGATGAAAAACTAGGTTAGATGAATCCTATGTCTAGCAACTCTTGTAACTGTATCTTCAATTCTTTCAGTTCAGCTGGTGTCATTCTGTATGGTGCTTTAGATATAGGGGCCGTTCCTGGTTGTAGCTCAATAACAAACTCTATTTCCTGGTCTGGTGGCAAACCTGGAAGATCATCTGGAAATACCTCCAGATATTCCCGAACTACTGGTAGATCACCGAGAACTCATTACACTCACCAGATACCCCTCACAACCACTTTCCAACAATCGTTGTGCTTTTGCTGCTTATATAACAGGAAATCTAAAATTCTTCTTGATCCCAACAAAAGTGAATGGTTCTCTACCCAATGGCTGAAAAGTGATACTCTTTTCTGACATTCTATTGTAGCATCGTACTTTGACATCCAATTCATACCCAATATGATATCATAATCATTCATACTTAACACAATTAAATTAGTAATGAGTTGTCTTCCTTTAATAGGAATAACACAATCTCGCAGAAGTTGATTTGTTTGCTTTGATTCAGCAGAAGGTATCATCACCTCATAATTAGCTTCTATCAAGTTAGGTGTTCCACCCAACTTCCTCACATACTCAGTGGATACAAATGAATGTGTTGCTCCAGAATCAAATAACACATATGTAGAAGTTCTAAAAATAGAAAACTTACCCATGACAACTGCGGGATTCACATCTACCTCCTCCCGCATCAAAGTATACATCCTAGCCAGAGCTCTTCCTTGCTGTGCCTACTTCCCTTTCTTAGGACAAGTAGTAGTCACATGTCCTTTCTCTCAGCATGTGTAACACATTCTCGGAGGAATTTGACACTCCCCACCATGTGATCTAAGACAATTAGAACATATAGGTAGTGGCGGTACCGGTAGCACCTTACCCTAATCGAATTTGGGACGCTTGTTGGGTTCTCCTCGTCTCTGTCCTTGCTCCACTTGAACATTTGATTTCGGCCTCTGAAATGGCATCGGCCTCTTATCAACTCTCCCAAACTGCTGCACTGGTTTTTGTTGAAATTGACGTCTGATAGCCTGCTTTTGTCTGATCCTCATCTCCGCTTGCTCAGCAATTTGGGCCCTTTCTGCAACTTATGAGTATGTTGCTCCATGCAGTCCCACCATACTCACATCTCTGTAAAGTTCAGGCCTTAAGCCTTCCACAAATCTCTCCACTTTCAGTACCTCCATACTCACCATATGTTCAGCAAACCTTGACAACTGCTCAAACTTACGAAGGTAATCTGTGACTGACATACCGCCCTGCTTCAGTTGTATAAACTCGTTCATCTTCATTGCTCTCACTGGTGCCATAAAGTACTTGTTTCTGAAAAGCTTATTAAACCTTTCCTAGGTCATAGTCGTGACGTCCTTAATACTTTTAATGGTATCCCACCAGTGGCCTGCACTTCCTCGTAACATGAAAGAAGCACACAACACTCTGTCCCCATCTGGAATTCTACTATATTGAAATATGTTTTCCACTGTGCGTAACCAATCCTCTACATCTGTGGGGTCTTCTGCATCCTCAAATATTGGAGGGCTCAGCTTTCGAAACCTCTCACAAACTATTTCCACACGTTTTACTAGACGTCTATCTTGATTTGCATTGCCCTCTGGTTGTCCACCCATATCTCTTTGCTGAATCAGTTGTTGTATCTGTTGGGACTGGCGCTTTATCAGTTCCATCAGTCGAGTAATCACCACATCACGATTATTCTTTTCAGGAGGTGCTGCTTGCTCAGCAGTCCTATCCTCTTCATAACTTTCACCTGTAGCCTTTACCATTTTGTCTACTAACTACGCTTCCTACACCACATGACTAATATAATTTATAAGACACATAACAATATAGAATGAAAATAACACTTACACGCAAGGCTGTGCTCCAAGGATTGAGCTCATGTACATAGATAGTCTGCAGGACCCAAACTGTTCTCTGATATCACTCTGACATGACCCACCTTACATAACTTATAATTCAAATACTATTTAACATAAACATCATTATAAAAACCTGCATACAAAATTTTTTTTCCACATAAAATATTTATAACCAAAATCATCACACCAGTTCAACATACGTAACTGGTTTCTGACACCACCTCAATCCAGACAAACTCGTGACAATACTTATTATATTACATAATAGAATATCAGTGAAAATAAAATAAACCCACGGCCTAGCCCAACAGGTCGTCATCTATGTACATCGGCTCAAAATCCTGTAGGAGCTCCACAGCTTGCACAATCACATCACAAACTCAATCATCAACAGGATCACCTACAATGCATAAACTAGTGAGACAAAAATCTCAGTAAGTAGAAATCATGCATGTTAGTGCATAAAAATGCATTTAGTTCTCTATCGCCTACTTCCTAATCTTTCTAGTTGATCTCTTTTATTTTGAAAATTGTTCACGTTGCGGGATCCACACGACACACTTATGATATGCACCCAAATGAGCTCAATAGACACACTTAGTGTCGGATCGATTCCGATCCCTGAATATAATACCGAGAATAATTTTTTCGAACCCTGGCAGAGTGTTGGGGATATTTTTTTGAACCCCTAATAAAGTGTTGAGAACAATTTTTTCGAACCCTGAAAGAGATGCATATATAGTGGCCACACACACCATTAGTATCTTATTAATTTTGAGGAAAACACTTTTCATGTTTGTGCATGGTATGCACCCAAAACAATTAAATGTGCATCACAAACTATTTACAATAGCAATATCAACATTTAATCACAATAAAGCAACAATTTAAGTTCAATTCGAACAGATCCACTTTTGGAATAACAACTTCACCTCGGATCCCACAGATCCTTATAACCAATATCTTCTCAAGCCATACAAATATATTTTCAATAGTTTCCAATCACACAGATCTATATAGGACAATGATATTATTTCAAATCACATAGATCCATAACTTGTATCGCAAAATTATCATAAATAATTTACAAATAATAGTGTTGAATATGAAACCTACTTTTTCCAAATCACATAAATCCACAGCTTGTATAACAAATTAATCTCAAATAATTCATATCGTAATTAAACTAATTACAAATAATTCATAACATAATTATCACATATTAATTACAAATAATTCACCAACAACATGTTTATGCATTGTAGTTGGACTTCTACTTACCTGAACTCCGACAATAGTAATACTATAGACCGCGTGAAGAACTATCACTAATCTCCTATCTCTCGTCCCGGCACTAGCATTAACTCCTTCCTTTCCATTTTCTCTCTCTCTCTTTTCTCTCTCTCTCTATTTTTTTTCGAACTGTTGGTCGCAACTGTTCACCCAAAAATGAGGTTATCAACCTCAATATATACACAAGGAGAGGTGATGGTCGTGTAGGTGGTGATTCACCACTATTTACTATTATTAGTATATACTATTTATAGTAAGTAAATATTATTATTATTATTATTCATTACGAATATACGTGCAATACTTAATAATTAAGATATAATACATTTACAAATTAATACACATACGTGTACATTTTCTTACTACTATTATTACGAGAACACGTATGATACTTAATAATTAAGAAATAATGTATTTATACACATAAGACAATTTAATTATATATCCAAATTAATGCACGTAAATATTTATGCACACATATATTCACCTATTATCACCATTTTTATCATATGTGTCTCAAATAAAATGTAAAGATAAATAAAATGTAGAAATAATTATCACATAATTGTCACATTATTATCACATAAGTATAAAATGCACATAACACAAATTAAATTATATTGTCACATAAATAGTGAGAAGCTCAGGTATCACACCATACTATTTTTATTTATAGTATATTTAATTTATTAGTTCATGATGTATTTAAAAGTATAATAATTATTTTTACCATTTATAAAAAGAGAAAGACGTATATATATGTAAATCACATTCCACTAGAGAGACACTCTTTAAGTGTTAACAAATTCAAGTTCTTCCATTGACTAGAATTTGTAAATCACATTCCACTAGAGAGACACTCTTCTAAAATGTAAGAAAGAATTTCAATTATTAATCATTTTTATTGCATTGACTAGCTAGTCATGACTCATGATGTTGTGGGTTGACATTATCATTGTTTTTCTATATGAATAATTTATTTATTTATTTTTAAGTGATATATATATATATATACTCAGAAAAACAAAGTCTTATATAACTTAAATGTACCATTATTCTATTTCTATATCATGCTATGTGTGTACGATCACACTAATTTAAAACACTTTCAAAATATAGTATTGTGATTTGAAAAGGACAATAAACTTATTTGAAAAAATTAAAGTCTCAGAAAACTAACATTCAACTTTTAAGGACAAGCGAGAATGATATATATACCAACGTAAGAATACAATAAATTCAAAAGTTTAACATTAAACCCTAATAACGTAGAAATGAATAAATAAAGAACTCGAAAAAATGTGTAGATAATAAAGACAACAAAATTAATTAATACAGTATAAAATAAAAAAAACTTAAAAAAAAGCTTAAACAAACCCTAAATCATAGAAATATCACAATTGGTGATGGAAGTTCGTTCTAATCAACATGAAAATGACCATTTTCATCGTCTCATCATCATAATCATTCCCATAACTATCCGAATCTTCTGTTATATTTTAATGTTATATTTCAATAATACAAACTGTTGGATGAATGACACATAGGTAATATACAAAATTTATAGTACTCTAAATGAAAAATATCAATCTAAGAGGAAGGTTAAGATTTTTTATCCTGCATACGTTTTACTCATCTAACATGTAATAAGATATATTGTTGGTTTATATGTGCACCAACAAATCACGTTACAATATATGGCTAGAAATGTAGAAGGGAGATCGTACTAACAATAGCACTAACAAAATTACAATTGAAATTAAAGGAGAAGAAGCAGAGGATCTTCTTATACCTTTGTACAAAAACTTTGAAGGAAACAGCGTGTAGAAGCCGAGTCAAGGTAGAACCTCTTCTCGCAAGAAGAAACACGCCCGGTAGTGCTTTGGTCTTAGTGAATCTTCCCCAAAGGTATAAAGGCTTTTTCTTTTCGGCGAGGCAGCACCGCAATCGCTGGAACTCCGACGAACGAAAGAAGATGAAGAACTAGAAATATGATGTAAATACTTTGAGATGCATGGTGAATGAACCTATTTATAGGTGCACCATTCCACTCAGCCATAACGGCAATTGCGTAATTTACGACGTATTAATTGCTGATGGCGTAATTCCCTCTAATCAGCAATTATGGGGGGTTATTGCTCCATATTCAACGAACCTACTCCAATCAGCATTTATGAAAGGATTCGTCTTCTAGCTTGATCTATTTTTTTTAAGAATTTTCCTCCCACGTAGGATAATAATTTCTTACTAATCCCTATTACATTTTACGTAACCTCTCCAGTAGATGAGCCAAATTACACTCACCCACTACACTCATTTAATTGGTGATTAATTTAGCAATTAACCCTTACTAACTAATTAAATCCAATTAATTTAATTGATTAATTAAATTAATTCCTATAATATATAACATCAAAATATAATATAACATCTCATTTCCATAATTATCTACATATCACTCTCCGTCCGGTTGAAAGAGAAATTTTTTTCAATTTTGGGCTTTTGCCCGAAGTGTTCATTTTTCCAGTTAAGACACATGGGACCTACACACCCCATTAATACAATTAAAATATAGGCTCGCATACCCACTAATACAACTATCACTACACATTAAATAATAATATTTTTTAATCCACGTGTAAAAAAATGATTTCTTTCTTTCAACCGGATGGAGGGATAAGTGATTTCAACTCCCTCTCTCTCATGAATCTCTCCCTCCCTCCAAGATGTGAGGACAACCACCTATGTTGTTGTAACATAAATTTTGTATTTATGATAAAATAAATACAAATTGAGTACAAAGATAATTTTAGATGGATTTAATTAAAAAGATATGTAAACGGGTTACAATCTCAATCAATCCTTTGATTTTTCTCTTGAACTAATTTGGCCTTGACTTTGACTTGTTGACTTGACTTTGACTGGAGTGTGTGTTAACTGTATGTTGACTGCGCTAACTGTGTTGACAGCATGTGTGTTGACTATATTGACAGCATGTGTGTTGAGCCGGATCTTCGGTTGAAGCTTGTCCGAGCTCAGATGTGTAGTCTTGTGACGTTGATCCAGATGCATTGAACCTTTGTTCGAATTGAACGTTGACTGGAGAGCTTTTTGTAGAAAAAGTCATTGACTGGAAGAATGCCAGATCGAAGGGACTTGGCACCTTGATCTCTGATCGGAGGCGGTTGGCTAGAAGAACGTCAAATCGGAGGGGCTTAGAACCTTTATCTCTGATCGGAGGCGATTGGATGAAATAATACTGGATCGGAGGGGCTTGGCACCTTGATCTCTGATCGGAAGTGGTTGGATAGAAGAACGCCAGATCGGAGGGGCTTAGAACCTTGATCTCTGATCGGAGATGGTTGGCTAGAAGAACGCCAGATCGGAGGGACTTAGAACCTTGATCTTTGATCGCAGGCCGTTCTTGGCTTAAAGGTGCTTGAAGATCTCAAGGGAGCACTGCTCGTGTTCTTGATCTCTTCAGAAGTGTCTGCGTCTTCAGATGTTTTAGTGTGTCTGGAATGAATGGAAGAGGACTCCTTATATAGGTGAATGGTGAGGATGCCCCATAAATAACTCGTAATTTGATTGATCAATGGCTGATTTGACCTGATTCTGTGGGCTTCGACCTTTCCATGTATAATAAAATTTGATTGGTTGATCCTTGATTTGACCTAATTCTGCGGGATTCAGCTTATTTGACTGGATCTGTCCCAATTATCAATTATTCACTAATTTATTTTAGGAATTTATTTATTTAAATCCCTTAATAAATAAATAATTAATTGATAATTATTGCATTAATTTGCCATATATTTTCCTTTAATAGGCAATAAAATTCAAATGTCTACAAATGCCCCCTCGCATTTTGTTCACGGACGTCTTTGTGTTGAAGTGAACAAATTACGATAATTCATTCTTGATCAACATGATTGAATTTTATCACTTCCCTCACCAACTTGATATGAATAGCCCGAATTATGACTAAACTTAGCAGAGTACTAAGCTGCCTATGTACCTCTTTGAAGAGGATCAAGTCATAACATAGTTCAAAGGAACATAATTTGATTTAGATGGGGGGTGCCCTACACATTTTATACTCATGCGGGCTAAGAGTAATATGTAGTTTAAGCTCGTACATCGAGGAGCGTTGAATTGAATTTGCTGACAGTTTGTACTCGTATTAATGGGTCTTGAATTTGAACTTGTAGACAGTTTATACTCGTGTCAGGAAGTCTTGTGTGGATAGTTTTTCACTCCTGCGAAGGAGCTTTGTGTAGACAATTTTCGCTCATGCTGAGGAGCATTGCTTATGAATTTTTAGATAGTTTAAACTCGTATCAAGGAGCATAGCTTGTAGATAGTTTTAGCTCACATCAAGGAGCGTCATGTGTAGATAGTTTTAGCTCCATCATGTGTAGATAGTTTTAGCTCATATCAAGGAGCATAGCTTGTAGATTTTTAGATAGTTTAAACTCGTATCAAAGAGTATAACATGTGGGGATTTTAGATGGTTTTAGCTCATATCAATGAGCGTAATATGTAGACAGTTTTAGCTCATATCAAGGAGCTTTGCATTTAAGTTTGTCAAGTGTTCATTGCCACCAATCTTGGGATGCGCTGCTTTCTTTTACTTCAACTTTATTTCTATGAATTTTATAGAAACTGCAGTCTTTATTTGCGGTTCCTCTTCCACGAGCTCATCAGAAGGCATTTCTTCAAACTCATAGAGTCTTGATTAGAGGCTCATTCGATGTTATTTGATGTCAAGCTCAACTCCATGTCGTGAGCTCTTGTAGCCAATTCTTCAAAAGTTTTAGGCCGAATTCCTTGGAGTATGTAGTTAAGATTCCACTGCATACCTTGAATGCACATTTCGATAGCTGAAGTTTCTGATATCTTTTCTTTGGAATTGAGGCTTAGGCTCCTCCATCTGGTAATGTAGTCGATGACGTATTCTTCATCACTTTGACGAGTATTTGTTAGCTCCATCATGCTAATAGTTCTTTGTGTATTTGTTAGCTCTATCACTTTGACGAGTATTTGTTTATCCCCAACTGTCGATGAAGTTTGCTTCCAAGTCGATATACCAATCAAAGACATTTTCTTTTAGAGATCGGATGAATTACCTCACCATGTGATATCCGTAAGTCCCAACATCATTACATGTCTCGAAGAAGTGCGCCACATGTTGTCTTGGATTGCCTTTTCCGTTGAATTTTTGAAACTTGGGAAGTTGGTAGTCAGTTGGCATCCTTAAGTTGTCAATCCTCTTTGTATATGGCTTGGCATAGGTTGAAGAAGATTTGGAGCTCTCTTCAAACTTATCTTTTATCGTATTTATCACGATGTTCTTTAGTTAATTGATAGGAAGCGTTCGTCAGTTGAACCATGTATTTTATCCTCAGCTGACTTTTCTTCAGATGGATTGTGTTTTACAGAGTCCTCCTCCTCGTGTTCATCATTGACTTGTTTTCCATTTGCATAACTTGCCTCCGCATTCTCCATTTTCTTTATAAGTTGGGAGATCTTTAAATCTTGATCGGATATATTTGGCGAGTCCTTCAATGGCTTTCATCATACTCGTGAGTTGTTCCTCGACAGTTATAGCACTTGTCGTCATCACTGCAGTATCTTTGTCGCCGTATAATGGCTTATTGAGAGCAATCCTAACCACATGATTTGTCTCTAAGGAGGTTTCAGACATACTTCTTGTAACGAGTTCAACATTTTCAATTTGCAACTCTGGAGGCTTTGATGCAGTTTGCCTTCATATCACAATCTTTAATGAAGTCATAACTTGCGTCTTCACAGCTTGTAGCCCTAAAGGCTTTGAGGTAGATGACCTTTTTATCGCGATCCTAAGAGGAGTCACACTTTGTATTTTCGAGCTTGTTAAGAGAAAAGATGGGAGGTAGAGACTGTCCCACTGGGCGCGCCAAAATTTATAACAATAAATTTTGTATTTATGATAAAATAAATACAAATTGAGTATAAAGATAATTTCAGATGGATATTGATCGTCGCTTTTTCAGCGCACAATTTAATCCCCAAGGTTAAGGATATCAATTGTAGTCGCGAAAGGTGACCAAGTGAATATCGAATCCAAGGACGGCGTAACTATCAATTTGATTATATTCTAGTTAATCAAGACTATGTTGTGTTTGATATGATGGTGGTTGTTTTATAATTTAAAAATAATTATTTTAAATAATAAATAATAATGAAAGATCAATGGCAGCAACGATAGTGAAGTTGTAAGCAAACAAGAAAGTAGGTAGTTCTAAGATAATCCTGTTTAATTCATTAATCCATCATTCGTGTGCAAAAGTCGACTCTGCCTTGTGATTTATGAACGCATCACTAAACCATGCATTTCTACTCTATAGACACAAGTAGTTATACGTATGCATCGTGTGAATATCCTCGGAGCAAGAAATATAATTCCACCCCCCTTTCTAGGTACTATCAATATCAATTATTTCCCCCTAGGATTGGTACTTTAACCCGATATGATCTCCCTTTATAGGTACTATGAAATAATACTCTTTGTCCTACTTGATAACCCGAATACGCTATGATTCAATTAACAAGTATATATATAAGATAGTTCTAATAAAACTTCAGAATCCCTTCACTTAGAATTATAACGACAAACCCTGCTCAGCAGTGAACGCACTCAATCGATAACCATGTTATGTATTCAGACTCTACACAACGATTAACGATGCACAAAACGACTGTGAGTATGGATTAAAAACGTGCAATCTTATATAAACTAAATCACAAGTAGTGTTGTCGTAGTTTTACACACGAAAGATAAATTAATTCATGAAACTTTCATAATCTAAGAACTACCATAAGAGGATCTACTCCATGATTGATTCAAGAACAACCATGGAGAAGTGGAATGATCTTACTTGAAGCTTCATGTCCTCTAGCACAAGAATGGGCTGATCGGACTTGAATCTCCATGTGTAGCTCCTCCTCCTCTTCTCTCTTGCTTGATTCCTCCCTCAAAACGTTGCTGCTTGCTGCTGCTGCAAGTGCAGCAAGCTGCACTTGCAGCTGCCCCCCTCTTCTCTCTTTGAGTGTGTGTTGTGGTGTGGGATGTCAATGGGATTGGAATTGGATTGATTTGAAGTGTGGTGTTGCTGCCCCTTTTATAGTGGTTGAAGGGAACACATATCACATGCATCCATTTCTCTTTATTCTTTGTTGTCCATGTGCTCCTCTTCTTTTGGTGCTGTCCTTGCAGCTCACTTCTTCCTTCCTTCCTTGTCTTCTTTGCTTTTGGCATCCATTTGTGTTGTCCATCTTTGTCCTCTATACCTTTGCCATTTGTTGGTGTGTTTTGTGCTTCATGTGCTTCATGTGGATGGTGCTTTACTCCCCCATGTGCTCATGTGCTCATGTTTTTCACGTAGGTTGTACATTAGGTCGAACTGAAGGCTCCAAGGTCGAATATGAGGTCGAATTGGCTTGCACAGTCTCACTGTTTTGCTTATAACTTCCACATTCGAGCTCCGAATTGAGTAATTCTTGCGCTCACACGATCCTCTCTTCCTGGGCTTTCAACAAATATAAAGAACATTCATTAACACCAAGAATTGAGTGTGAAATAAGCTATGGAAAGTGGCCAGCAATCCTGCTCGGTATCTCACGCGCGGCGTCACCATTTTGCTCATAACTTCCTCGTTTGGAACTTGATTGTGGTGTTCTTTATGTCAAAACGACCCTCTCTTCAGTGGCTTTCCAACCATGTAGCACACTCTCAGTTTTGATCTCCATATTAACACAGAAAAATTATGAAAATTGGACGTGCGTTTTTTTAGCATCCTTGCACAAATTGCACCTTTTCTCCAATCTTGCTTTTTTTATCCTTTTTCCACCTAAAATACAATAAAACACCTTAAATGCACATTTTTCTCACATATATAAAATATAAGGCATTTGTGCTAATATATTACAACAATATCAATCAAATAGGTGTTTAATTGGACACTAAAACACGCTAATTTTCACTCTCATCAGATATAATTAAAAATATATGTAAACGGGTTACAATCTCAATCAATCCTCTGATTCTTCTCTCGAATCAATTTGGCATTGACTTTGACTTGTTGACTTGACTTGACTTTGCCTGGAGTATGTGTTGGCTATATGTTGATTGTGCTGACTGTGTTGACAGCATGTGTGTTGACTATATTAACAACATGTATGTTGAGTTGGATCTTCGATTGAAGCTTTTTCGAGCTCAGATATGTAGTCTTGTGACATTGATCCGGAGGCGTTTAGCCTTTGTTCGGATTGAACGTTGACTGAAGAGCTTTCTGTGGAGAAATTTATTGACTGGAAGAACGCCGGATCAAAGGGGCTTGGCACCTTGATATCTGATCGGAGGAGGTTGGCTGGAAGTGTTGGAATTGGACCTTATGGTGAACATGATTCAATAAGATAAAACAGATAATTAAACAGCGGAAGCATTAAATAAATAACCTGACTTCAGGGTTGGTGTAGTGGATGATGATCTGAGAAGAACACCTCTGATCTTCTGCAGTATTACCCAAAGTCAACTCTCTGGTGTTGTGTGGTCAACAATCCCCAGAGAGTTCTCAATCTGTTCCTGATCTCTTCTACGTAAGAGGCGCAGAGTTAGGTTATTAGGAACTGAGACAACTTATATATACTTGGGCTACTGCAGGGACCAGGAGGAGAAATTGGGCTGGGCCTCAATCAGATTTAATTAACCAAGCTTAGCCCAAAGCTTTTAATTAAATCCAATAATAATAATATAGTCCACTAAAATATTATTATTGCACTACCCATCCAATCCCAAAATTACGTTCTGGGCTCCTTCTTATTATGAGCCCGATAGTCTCCCCATGTTTAAGATATACAAGGCCCATTAATTAATTAAGTTACTGACAACTCAAATTAATTAATATCTCATCCGAGAGTAGTACCACTCAACCTTATTATCATGCCGGAAATTAATCCACTTACAAGATTTACATGATAAAACTTATGAGCTCCTCAAGGGGACATCATCAACCTATGACGGACATGGTTTCCTTCTACAATCAACAGCACACCATAGAGACAGCACTACTTCCCAACTCACCGAGTTTGTTGATTTTATACATTTAAATCTCACCCATTGATGAATCAAAAAAATATATACTACCTTACGTGTCGAGGTTATTGTATAGGAATTAAGAGCACGAACATCCATAATAACAGAGATCAAGTTCTTCTATGTAGACAGTACAAGTCGAACGATCTCAGACGGTCCTACTCAATACACAAAGCAGTGTACTAATGTGGTTCTATAGTCAAAACAAACTAATACCAAACCACACTACAACCATACCGATAGATAGTCCCCGTCTATCTCGGTTGTGAGCATCTGTTTATACTTTATAAGGAAACTGATAATATGATCTTCCGCGTGTTGTCGCACAACATATTATCTACAGTATAAAGTAAATGGACTTTTGCACAAACATATAAATAAATAATTTATAATATGCAAAACAGTTTGATCATATGATTCTCATTTCAAATAAAATCGTTATTACATTGTTCAATACAAAAGCAAGGCTTTTAGTATACAAATCTAACAATCTCCCACTTATACTAAAAGACTACGTTGCCTTATCTGCTGACACGCATCTAATCCCCATTCCTTCTACATGCCCATCGAACGCTTTCGCTGGAAGGCTCTTAGTAAAAGGATCAGCTAGGTTATCCTCAGATGCTATCTTAGCAACAACGACTTTCCCTCTTTTAACGATGTCTCGTATCAGGTGGTACTTGCGCTCAATGTGTTTGCTCGCCTTATGGGCTCGTGGTTCCTTCGAGTTCGCTACTGCACCACTGTTATCACAATAAATTGTGATTGCTTTGGGTAAACCAGGAATCACATCCAAGTCCATTAAGAAGTTCCTGAGCCATACTGCTTCTTTAGCTGCCTCAGAGGCTGCTACATATTCAGCTTCCATGGTAGAATCCGCAACGTATTTCTGCTTTACACACCTCCATATTACGGTTCCTCCTCCAAGAGTATACACATAACCCGAGGTGGATTTACTAGCATCCCTATCTGACTAGAAATCCGAATCAGTATAACCCAAAGGTAACAAAGTATCTGCCCAGTAAACCAGCACATAATCCCTAGTCCTTCGCAGGTACTTCAAAATATGCTTTACCGCAGTCCAATGCCCTTGTCCTGGATTACTTTGATACCTACTGACCATGCCCATGGCATAACAGATATCTGGTCTCGTACATAGCATAGCATACATGAGACTTCCCACTGCCGAAGCATAAGGGACCAGCTTCATTGCCTCTATATCATGTTGTGTCTTAGGACACATTTCCTTAGATAGAGGTATTCCATGTCTGAAAGGTAGAAAACCTTTCTTGGAATCTTGCATGCTAAAACGAGTCAGGATTGTATCAATATATGAAGCTTGGGATAAGCACAACATTCTTTTCTTGCGATCCCTTATTAATTTGATCCCAAGAATGTGTCCGGCCTCTCCCAAGTCCTTCATCTCAAACTGCTTGGACAGCCATACCTTTACGCCCGACAATACCTTTACATTGTTTCCAATGAGCACAATATCATCCACGTAGAGTACAAGAAATACCACTACGTTTCCGTCACACTTCTTGTATACACATGATTCATCCGGACATTGAATAAATCCATATGACTGGATTACTTCATCAAAACGGATGTTCCAAGATCTTGAAGCTTGTTTCAATCCATAAATGGACTTTTTAAGCTTACACACAAGATGCTCTTCGCCCTTTGCAATGAAACCCTCTGGTTGCTTCATATAAATGTTTTCCTCAAGACTTCCATTCAGGAAAGCTGTCTTGACATCCATCTGCCATACCTCATAATCCATATGAGCAGCAATAGACAAAAGAATCCGGATCGACTTAAGCATGGCCACGGGCGAGAAGGTTTTCTCATAATCGATTCCTTCTTTCTGAGTATATCCTCTAGCCACAAGCCTTGCTTTAAAGGTTTCCACCTTACCGTCAGATCCTCTTTTTCTCTTATAGATCCACTTGCATCCAATAGTTTTTACACCATTGGGTGGTTCTACAAGCTCCCAGACTTGATTAGAATACATGAATTCTATCTCAGATTTCATTGCGTTTTGCCATAATAGAGCATCTTTATCCTGTAGTGCCTCGTTGTAATTCCATGGGTCAATTTCATGTTCACCTGGGACCAAGTCGGATGACTCTCCCAATCCCATGAATCTATCCGGTTGTCTAGCAACCCTCCCACTACGACGAGGCTCCGCAGGCATTAGTGTATCAGGTGTGACATGTGGTGCAGTGTCCTGTGGTATATCCTCTTGCACAGTTGGTATTATGTTCGGTGTTTCCTCTCTTACTTCATCTAGAACAATTTTACTCATGGGTTTATGATCCATTATATAATCCTCTTCCAAAAATCTGGCATTCGCGCTCACGATCACCTTTTAGTCCTTGGGACTATAAAATAAACCACCCTTCGTTCCTCTAGGATACCTTATAAATAGACAAACATCAGTATGTGATTCTAACTTATCAGCATCTGCCTTTAACACGTGTGCTGGAGCACCCCAAATCCGAACATGTTTTAGACTAGGCTTGCGCCCGGTCCACAGTTCTGTGGGTGTGGAGGCTACCGATTTAGAAGGTACTAAGTTTAGAATGTAAGCCGCTGTTTCTAAGGCGTGTCCCCAAAACGAATTTGGTAATTCCGAATAACTCATCATTGATCTTACCATTTCCATAACCTTCTTTCCGCTACACCATTCTGTTGGGGTGTGCCCGGTGCAGACAATTGGGATTCAATCCCATTTTCCGATAAATAATTCCTAAACTCTCCCAAGAGATATTCACCACCACGATCAGAACGTAGTGTTTTGATATATTTTCCAAGTTGCTTTTCCACATCAGCCTTGTATTTTTTGAATTTATCAAAGCATTCAGACTTACGGCGCATCAAATAAATATATCCGTATCTTGAATAATCGTCAATGAAAGTGACAAAATATTCAAAACCACCTCTTGCCTGGACAGACATAGGACCACATAAATCAGAATGAACCAATTCCAACAAATCCTTGGCTCTATGCCCCTTTGCCTTGAAAGGCCTTTTTGTCATTTTTCCTTCCAAGCAGGATTCGCAAGTTGGATAATTTTCCACTACTAATGAACTCAGAGGTCCATCAGCTATCAACCTTTGAATCCTACTCAAGTTAATATGACCTAGTCTTAGATGCCAAAGATATGTTTGATTCATTTTAGAAGGTTCTTTTCTCTTATTAGTAGATGTATCATTCATTTCAATTTGTTGCACTGTGGGAGTAATTGGATTAAGAGTATACAAATTATCTATCAATGCACCATCACAGATAAAAATTCCATTTTTCCTTAAAACAACTTTGTCATTAAAAGAAACAGAATATCCATCCATAAACAATTTAGAAACTGAAATTAAATTCTTTCTAAAATGAGGTACATAAAGACAATTCCTCAAAACAAGAGTTTTATTCTTATTAAAAGATAAATAGACGTCTCCCACTGCAACAGCTGCTACTCTTGTAGAATTTCCCATGAGTATAGTAATCTCTCCATCACTGAGCTGTCGGGTTTGGTGGAACCCCTGCAAAGAATTGCAGACATGGTCAGTGGCTCCCGTATCTACACACCAAGTGTCAGCAGATACAGCCGCTAAACACGATTCAACAACTAGTATATAAGACTTACCATTCCTGTTCCCCTTCAGAAGAGGGCAGTCTGCCTTGTAGTGTCCCGGCTGCTTGCATTTGAAGCACTTGCCTTTAGGCTTCTTGACCGCACCAGTCTTTGCTTTCACTTGGTTCACCGGTGCTGAATTTACTTGCTTCTTTTTCTTCCTACCGCCTTTCGGCCTAGGATGAGCAGCATATTCAGCAACATGAACCTGAGGAGGTCTACGAAACAGTTCTTCCGCCGCCACAAGTTCTGTCAGAAGTTCCGCCAATGTGTACAAATATTTGTTCATACCATAGTTCAGGCGAAACTGCTCAAAACTCCTAGGCAAGCTTTGGAGTATGATATCGACCTGGGTTTCCCCATCGATTTCAGCTCCAAGAACTTCCAACTCATTGAGTTGGCCCATCATCCTGAGGACATGTTCCCTTACGGGAGTGCCATCAGCCATTTTGGTATTCATCAAGACAGACATGCCCTTCGACCTAGTAGGACGACTCTGATGTCCGAAGAGTTCCTTAAGATTATGCATCATATCATAGGCGGTCTCCATGGCTTGATGCTGAGTCTGAAGCACATTTGACATAGAAGCCAAAATGTAGCATTTAGCCATCCTATCAGCCTTGGTCCACTTATTATAAGTATTTCTTTGCTCTTCGGTAGAGTCATCATTAGGTTCCGGAGGACATTCCTCAGAGAGAACAAAGATATAATCTTCAGCAGTTAAAACAATGTCCATGTTTCGCTTCCAGTCGACATAATTTGTACCAGTAAGTTTATGCTCTTTAAGTATTACATAAAGTGAGTTGAGTGCCATTTGAAAATCCTGAGAATCATAATTAAATAAACAGATCAAACACTTCGAATTTATCAATTTATATTGAATCCCTCAAAACAATATAAAATAAAATTCACCAACATCTCAAGCACCGTGAATTTGCATGCCACGATAGTGTGGACGTATACAAACCCGAACATTTACAAGAGAAGGTTTTTACCCAATAATTTCATTTGTCAACCTAACTTTATGACAAAATAATTAATAGTCGGTTTCTATTTAGCCATGCAAATAACAGCAGTGACTCCGATGGGGAGGATACATATTATTTACACCTAAGTGTATACCATTATTTAATCCCAAGTCCGCGGCCCAAGCTTGTGTGCCTTACAGATGGAGAAGTACACACGCGCTCAGATAACTTCCTACGATTATCTTAAAGAAGTTTGTACCAGTGATCCGTGAACAAACTCATCCGATAGGGAGGAAGGCTCTAATGCCAACCCGCAAGTTTACTCACATCACTTACAAACCAATAATGGAGGCCATGGGAATTTATATACCAATCCTCTCTCCCACTTAGTTATTTAGCACAGAGGGTTTTTAACATGCATATAATATTTCATAATAAAATATATAACTTAGCATGCTTCTATTAAAGTAATTTAAATCAAATAAATCACATAGAACATGTCATTCACATATATAACAATTAATTGTCAAGCAAAACAATTAAATCAATTATATATAATAATTAATTGCTTAATAAAACTGTTGGATCAATAATGGGCCCAGCTAGGGATGGCAATTTGGGCCCGCCCCGGTTCGGCCCGCCCCGGCCCGCCCCGATTGGGCCGGGTCCGCCCTGCCCCGCACAGAGAATGGGGCGGGTCCGCCCCGCCCCGTGTACGGGCCAGGTCGGATCTGGGTCCTAGCCTCGCCCCGGCCCGCCCCGCCCCTAAAATATAAAATTTTTTATTTAAAATATTTATTATATAATATAATTTATTAATTTATATTAAATATTATACATACATTTTTATTTAACTTAAATAAAAAAAACATATATAGGAATTATATATAACTATTACAAAATATTTTATTACAATATTATATATATCATTGAATATATAATGTAATAAAATAATTTTAAAAATGAAAATAAAGTTTAATTATTTAATTTAAAATTTAAATTTACTTCATTTTATTTTAATTTAAAATTTTCTATTTGAATTTATTATAATTTAAAAAAAAAATAGGGCGGGGCGGGGCGGACCCGCTCCGCATAGGGACGGGCACGGGTCCTCAATAGCCGACCCGTACCGGGGCATGGGGCGGGGAAAAAGGGGCACGGGGCAGGGCGGGCCACCTAGGTACCCGGCCCGATCCGCCCCATTGACATGCCTAGGCCCAGCAATCCCAAAAATAATAAGCATAAAATGAGCAGCCCAATTTAAAATAAATAAAGCCCATTCCTGCTTATTTCAGCATGAGGAAAAACCAGCCCAATATAAAAGAACAGCCCAAAACAAATCCAACATCAAATAAAAATCCAGCAATTAAAATTGGGCCCAATAATTAAAACAGATAAGAGCCCAACAGTAAAGAAACATACGGCCCCAACTATCATTTAATCAAACAAGCCCAAAATCAGACACAAGCCCAAACCTCAAAAAAAAGAGACAGGCCCAACAGCACTTAATTAAAAAAAAAACAAAAACGGCCCAATAAGGGTGAAGCCCTAGAACAGCCGCCGCCCGCCTACTTTTCTTCCTGCAGGGATCACCGGCGCAACCAGGCGCCGCTGCCGCCGGCGGTGCCGCCAACAGTCCATCGGGACATCACCATCAGTCCTTCTCCGATGAAACAACGGCCGGAGATCTCCTTTGAAGTCTGCACCGCGCGTGTTGCCCAGCAGCCAGTCGCCGCTGCCGCCGCAACCACGCACTCAGACGCGCACATAGTCCGAAGCATCACCGGCAAGACTCGTAGCTGTCCAGCGCCGCGGTGCTTCGCCGCGCACCGCCGCCTACTACCGAGACCATCCACCTGCACCGTTGCCAAGCTTCAACGACAGCGGCGCAACAAGATGCCGCCCCCGTAGGCAGCCGCTCCACAGCCATCGCCGGTCAGCCGCGCGCCACCACCAGTGCCGTCCTCCAGTTTCGAGTGTCACCGATCATCTTCGATCCGACCGGGATCGGCGTGAACTCACCTGGGACCTTCTGTTCTGGTCTGTCCAGTCGCGCCGCTTCCAGCGTCGTCCAGACGCCGACCGTCAGTGAGGCTCCAGGTGACGCCGACTCGTCGCCCAGACACACCTCGACGCCGCACCGCCATCAGATCGTCACTTGCCGTGATTCGGGACCGCTAAACTCGGCATAAGCATTGTCGCTTTGGAATCATCGCCGCCGTGCCGCCTTCACCACTAGCCGCCGCCTCGTCAGATGATCACGCGCCGCCGGGATGAACGTTGTCTTCTCGACAGGGTGCGCGTGTGTGATGAGTGTGATACAAACAAACCAGAGAGTTGACTTTTGTGTATGATTATTGTGTGTACAGTGTAAAAAAAACACTCATGACATCAAATAAACAAGTCAATCTGACTGACGTTTGAACACATGAAAAAGGATCAAAAAACATGTGATTAAAGCCAGATTATAACAATTAATCAAATAATCACAAAAATTAATTCTTACAAATCACATTTCACCAAGAAACAAGGCTCTGATACCAATTGTTGGAATTGGACCTTATGGTGAACATGATTCAATAAGATAAAACAGATAATTAAACAGCGGAAGCATTAAATAAATAACCTGACTTCAGGGTTGGTGTAGTGGATGATGATCTGAGAAGAACACCTCTGATCTTCTGCAGTATTATACAAAGTCAACTCTCTGGTATTGTGTGGTCAACAATCCCCAGAGAGTTCTCAATCTGTTCCTGATCTCTTCTACGTAAGAGGCGCAGAGTTAGGTTATTAGGAACTGAGACAACTTATATATACTTGGGCTACTGCAGGGACCAGAAGGAGAAATTGGGCTGGGCCTCAATCAGATTTAATTAACCAAGCTTAGCCCAAAGCTTTTAATTAAATCCAATAATAATAATATAGTCCACTAAAATATTATTATTGCACTACCCATCCAATCCCAAAATTACGTTCTGGGCTCCTTCTTATTATGAGCCCGATAGTCTCCATATGTTTAAGATATACAATGCCCATTAATTAATTAAGTTACTGACAACTCAAATTAATTAATATCTCATCTGAGAGTAGTACCACTCAACCTTATTATCATGCCGGAAATTAATCCACTTGCAAGATTTACATGATAAACCTTATGAGCTCCTCAAGGGGACATCATCAACCTATGACGGACATGGTTTCCTTCTACAATCAACAACACACCATAGAGACAGCACTACTTCCCAACTCACCGAGTTTGTTAATTTAATACATTTAAATCTCACCCATTGATGAATCAAAGAAATATATACTGCCTTACGTGTCGAGGTTATTGTATAGGGATTAAGAGCACGAACATCCATAATAACAGAGATCAAGTTCTTCTATATAGACAGTACAAGTCGAACGATCTCAGACGGTCCTACTCAATACACAAATCAGTGTACTAATGTGGTTCTATAGTCAAGACAAACTAATACCAAACCATACTACAACCATACCGATAGATAGTCCCCGTCTATCTCGGTTGTGAGCATCTGTTTATACTTTATAAGGAAACTGATAATATGATCTTCCGCGTATTGTCGCACAACATATTATCTACAGTATAAAGTAAATGAACTTTTGCACAAACATATAAATAAATAATTTATAATATGCAAAACAATTTGATCATATGATTCTCATTTCAAATAAAATCGTTATTACATTGTTCAATACAAAAGCAAGGCTTTTAGTATACAAATCTAACAGGAAGAACACCGGATCGGAGGGGCTTGGCACCTTGATCTCTGATCGAAGGCAGTTGGCTGGAAGAATGCCAGATCGGAGGGGCTTAGAACCTAGATCTCTGATCGGAGGCAGTTGGCTGGAAGAATGCCGGATCGGAGGGACTTAGAACCTTGATCTCTGATCGCAGGCCGTTCTTGGCTTGAAGATGCTTGAAAATCTTAAGAGAGCACTGCTCGTGTTCTTGATCTCTTCAGAAGCGTCTGCGTCTTTAGATGTTTTAGTGTGTCTGGAATGAATGGAAGAGGGCTCCTTATATAGGTGAATGGTGAGGATGCCCCATAAATAACTCGCAATTTGATTAGTCAATGGCTGATTTGACCTGATTCTGCGGGCTTCGCTCTTTTCATGTATAACACAGTTTGATTGGTTGATCCTTGATTTGATCTAATTATGTGGGCTTGGGCTATTTTGACTGAATCTGTCCCAATTATCAATTATTCACTAATTTATTATAGAAATATATTTATTTAAATCCCTTAATAAATAAATAATTAATTTATAATTATTACATTAATTTACCACATATTTTCTTTAATAGGCAATAAAATTCAAGTGCCTACAATTGTCAAGAAGTTAAACTTGTCAACTCATCCACTGCACATCCATTAGATTCTCAATTGAAATGAAGAATAATTCAATTTTTTTATTTTGTCTGAAAAACAAAGAGTAGCACTGAATCTCTCATGTGAGCCATCAAAGGTGGTTGGTGACTGCTAAAAATGGAAGAATATCTATCTTTTCCCTTTTACTCATTGCACCTAGCTAGCTTTTACCCTACAATATCATATCAAATATTTAAAGCAACCACTCCCATTATTACAATCTAAATTCAACTAACCACTACTACTCAATCCTCAGTGCCCTCATTCATGATTTTCAATCTTGTTTTTAGATCTCACATGCACACACCATGTATGTGCACGTTGTTTTATAGTCATGATATAATTAATGATATATTCACTCCATGTAAACTCTCACCAGTCATTTGATTATTATGTTATATGTTGATGTTACATCTCTTAATATACTCATTATATAAGTGACATACTGAAAGAATTAATTTGATCATCCCATATATATATATATATATATATATATATATATATATATATATATATATATATATATATATATATATATATATATATATATATATATATATATATATATATATATATATATATATATATATATATATATACATATATATATATATATATATATATATATATAATTAATGACATATTCACTCCATGTAAACTCTCTCTCTCGTCATCCGATCATTATATAAGTGACATGCTAATGTGAATTAATTTGATCATTCCAAATATATATATATATATATATATATATATATATATATATCACCTATCCATGACACAGAAGATATAACACCTCTTCATGTGACAATTAACTTTGTGATACGTACATGTGACAAAAACCCTTCATGTCAAGTACATTGCAAATTACTTCCTCCATCTCAAAAAAAATCTTTATTACCTTTTTTAACATATATTAAGAAAATTAAATATTAACTTTAGGGTATTTTGATATCGTTTGGTAATAAATAAATAATAAAATATATTAAATTTATTAGGTATATTGATATATTGTAATTTTGGTATTTTTTGATAATAAATAAATAATAAAATATGTTAAATGTGTTAGGTATGATCAATATTGCTGTAATTAAAATGTAGATTATTTATTTTGACATTTTTACTGTTTTAATATAATGTGAAGGTTTTTTCAAAACGGATAAAAATGAGATAGATGAAAACTTATTTGGTACTTAAGAATTAATTTCTTTTTGTCCCATGTGAAAAAAAAGACGAGTTGGACGTCTCCATTGTCCAACTACATTGTGAATAATTATTTTTATTTTTATTTTCCAAAACCCTTTTGCATGGGAAAAAAATACAACTTTTTCCATTAACAAATCTCACAAAAATTCTGAGTGTGATTTTCGTACATTATTTTCTATATTATTACTATTTGTATAATTGACATGCATGAGAGGAAGTAAATCCAACTATTGCTCTTAATGTTGATGTATATGTGCTTTTTTTTAATTACGGTATGACAAAAACTTGTGTACACCCGAACACACGGGCACATTCTTTGCGCTTTTAGAATTTTGTGTTAAATTGTATATTCTTTAGTATAAAGATGTGTACCCTTTATTTTTTTAAAAAAAATAAAAAATATTAATGAAAAGTATATAATTTTAGAATAAAATAGTATACCCTTATTAATTAAAGTTTATACTATTTGAGAAAGACTAGGTTGGAACCGTCCTATTTTTTAAATGGTGGAACCGGATCTACTTATTAAAATCTGTTAGAATATTATAACGTGGGTCAAACCCGGAAACAACTGTCAAATCTCCTTGGATCAATAGTATGGTTCTCTCTCCCCTTTTCACATATTTCAATAAGGAAAGCTGGATTTACTCTTTCATCTCGTTGGATTTTTTGGCCCAATCAATTCCTTTGGTGAAAATCAATCGTATGGCTCTCTCTCCCCTTTTCACAGATTTAAATAAGGAAAGCTTTGCCTACAGGATATATCTCAAGTGATAGAGGGGATGGTGGAAATGACTTCCAGTTGAGCTTGGTTGCTGCAGGGTGGGGGTTCGAATCCTGCCTTTGGCATAGATTTGGCCCCTTGCAAGCACAAGTTTAACAGTGAGCCCTCTCTATAAGTCACTACCTCCTCCACCAATGGGGGTTCGAATCCTGCCTTTGGCATAGATTTGGCCCCTTGCAAGCACAAGTTTAACAGTGAGCCCTCCCTATAAGTCACTTGAGGCACATCCTGCGATTTACCTCCTCCACTAATCCCCAGGGCAGGGGCGGTGGGAACCCCTAATGGTGGGGTACACCATAAATAAAGAAAGCCGGATTTACTCCTCCATCTCATTGGATTTTCTGGCCATTAGCAAACAGATTTCGGTACGGTGCAATGAATATTCTAGACTAGCTTCTTTGCTATTTAAACTGGTTCCGTCTCTTTCATTATTCACTTGATATTGCAGAAATTCTCTAGATCTAAATAGATTTTTCAATTCTTTGTTGTTTGAATTTTATTTTTTCTATTATTGTTGTTGTGAATGGCTGGGAAGGGTGAAAGACTTGCTATTGGAATTGATTTGGGGACGACTTACTCGTGCGTCGGAGTATGACAACACGATCGTGTGGAGATCATTGCCAATGACCAAGGTAACCGTACAGTGCCATCGTATGTGGCATTCACCGACATCGAGTGTCTCATCGGAGATGTCGCCATGAATTAGGTGGCGATGTCCCCTATCAACACTGCTTTTGGTGAATTTAATTTCGGGCTGTTTGTTGGTTAATTAGAGCTGCGCTACTCTAGGTCTTGTAGATTGGCTCAGTAGATTGAATGTTCTACAGTGATTAGTCATTGTTTTGGAATTAGGTTATGGAAATTGGCTTCGTTGCTTCTTCTGCAATTTATTTTCATTATAATTATTGATTCGTTTGTGGAACCAAAACTCGATTTTTATAGTAAGCTATTATTATTTGCTTTTCTTATGAATGTATGCAAGTTTGAGCTCTACTTTGAATAAATCCACACACTCTATCCTACTCACTAACTTGTTGAGTATTGATTCAACTGAAACAGAAATAAAAATGAAGAAGGAAGACAAAGATGTATAGTGGTTATATCTTTATGATCTACATCCACTTCTTAAGGAGAGAAATCACTATTTGATTGGATACATGTACAAACTTGAAGATGATGATGAAATAAACTTCTAAGAAACTCTAAATTGCTGAATCTAACAGATGTGATGATGATGAACTGATAACTGAAGCATCATCACATATATACAGCCTGCATCCTCTCAACTGCCATCATGCATGTATCTTTCATGTGATCAATCAGTTAGCAGTTAGTTACAACCGATCACCAACTCCTTCTAGCTGTCATTAATCAACTACAACTGATTAACCACCACCTACACCTAACTTGATCAACCATACACTCGATGCATGACTTAAACTGATCCACGGCTTCACCTTGCTTACATTATGCAGCTTGTTGATCTTAACCTCTCATTCAACTTGCTGTTAAACCAATCATTACCTTCTATGTGTATATTAGTTGATATATGTCACACATACACACATGCATGCATGCATGGTCTATATATACAACAAATCTCCACCTTAGACCATGCATCATCACAAGTAATCAAATCTCTCCACCTTGCTGCAATTATAGGCTGCAGCACACCTTCCTTTCTTCCCCTTTAGTGAAGACCAATAAGACTCTTACACAATTCATACTTCTGAACAGGTAGAGCCTTAGTAAATGCATCAGCAGGATTGTCTGCTGTCTTAATCATCCTGACAGCAACCAGCTTCTCTTCTATCATGTCTCTTATGAAGTAAAGTCTCACATTAATGTGTTTAGTCCTCTCATGATATCCTTGGTGTTTTGAGATATGTACAACACTTTGATTGTCACAATATACCTCAATATCTTCTTGCTGAACACCAAACTCTCTCAAAATGCTAATCAACCAAACACATTCTTTTATTGCTTCTGTAAGAGCCACAAACTTAGCTTCTGTGGTGGAGAGTACTATTATGTGTTGATGTATAGCCTTCCAACTTATTGTTGTACCAAATAAATTGAACACATAACCTGTCATTGACTTTCTTGTATCAAGATTAGCTGCATAATCTGCATCCACATAACCAACAACAGCCTTGTCCCAAGTACCTTGTTTCTGAAATTCCAATCCAATTGATATAGTACTTTTGACATATCTCAGTGCCCACTTCACTGCATCCCAATGAACAAGACCAGGATTACTCATAAACCTACTGATCACACTCATAACATAAGCTAAGTCTGCCTACAGCATACCATTGCATACATCAAACTACCAACTGCACTTGCATATGATATATTGTTCATTTCAGTCTTTTCCTTCTCTGTTTGAGGACCTTGAAGTGATGACAGACTTAAACCCTGCTTAACTGGTACTGATACATTCTTACAGAGATTCATTATATACCTTTTCAGAACTTTATCTAAGTATGATTCTTGAAACAATCTCAGCAGACCAGCTGATCTGTCCCTCTCAATTTGCATACCAAGAATCATTCTTGTTTCACCTAGATCTTTCATGTCAAACTCCTTTCTCAAAGTATCCTTTACTATATTGATTCCTTTCATATCCTTGCATGCTATCAATATATCATCTACATAAAGTAGTAGATAAGTATAACTCCCTTTATCACATCTTATGTACACACAGCTATCATACATGCTTCTGAAAAAACCATTTGAAGTAATGTAATCATCAAACCTGAGATACCACTGTCTTGGACTTTGCTTCAGACCATATAGTGATTTAAGTAATAAAAAAGCCTTTGAGTCTGCTCCTTTTAAACTAACACCCTCAGGAATCTTCATGTAAATCTTTTCTTCTAAATTTCCATGTAAGAAAGTTGTTGTTACATCCATCTGATGTAATTCCAAATCCAATTGAGTAACTAATGATAGTAAAATCCTTATTGAGCAATGTTTGACTACTGGTGAGAAAATTTCATTATAATCTACACCTTCTTGCTGTGAAAAGCCTCTTGCTACAAGTCTTGCCTTATATCTGACTCCTCCTTCCTTACTTGTCACTGGTTTCTTCTTATATATCCACTTACAACCTACAAGCTTTTGATTAGCAGGTTTGTCAACAATCATCCAAGTGGTATTCCTCTTTAATGATTGCAGCTCTTCTTCCATAACATCCAACACTGCATACTCTCCTTACTTGATACTGATTCTGAGTATGTTCTAGGCTCATAGACATCAATGTCTGATGCTACATAGAGTGCATATGACACAGTGTTTGCCTCTATATATCTTATAGGTGTTTTTGATCTGTCTTCTCAACCTGTCCCTAACCAGTTAATAGCTGCTAAGAGTTCTTCTTTCATTTGAACCAGATGACTCAGTTATCTCCTCAGCAACAACTTCCTCATGTACATCATCATTTCTTTGTTCCTGATCATGCTGTACTATTGTTTTGTCATCATGCTCCACCTCAAACTCACACTTATCAGTAGTTATGACCTTATCAGCACCTCTCTCTAATAAAGGCATCTTATCTTCATTGAATGTTACATCCCTGCTAACAATAAACCTGTTATTCTCATAACACCATAGCCTGTACCCTTTTACTTCTTTAGGATAGCCTACTAGCACACACTTAACAACTCTAGGATCTAGCTTGTCTTGCTTTTGATGTGAATACACCTGGCAACCTATCACCCTTAGATGACTATAATTTGGTATCCTTCCAGACCACACTTGTTCAGGTGGTTTAAATTTAAGTGCTGTGCATGGTGACAGATTAATCAAATAAGCTGCAGTTGACACTAACTCACCCCAGAAACCTTTTGAGAAGCCTCCACTATTCATCATGCATCTAACTCTTGCAAGAAGTGTCTGATTCATTCTTTCAGCTACTCCATTCTGCTGGGGTGTACCTGGTACTGTCTTGTGCCTATTAATACCCTTTTCTTGACAAAACTTATTGAATTCATGTGATACAAACTCAAGCCCATTGTCTATCCTTAAGCACTTAACCTTGTTTCCAGTTTGCAGTTCTATTTCTGTCAACCGCACTTTAAAAACTGATAATGCTTCATCCTTTGTCTTCAAAATTCTTATCCATACCTTTCTTGAATAATCATCAATGAATGATATGAAGTGTTTCCCACCCCCTATTGTTGAGGTCTTGGAAGGTCCCCAAAGATCAGAATGGAAATATTCCAACCTAGCTTTGGTATTATGCTCAGCTGCACCAAATTTCAACCTCTTTGACTTGCCTAATATACAAGCTTCACACTGATCTAACTTACAGGTTGAACTGATCTCAAGCAGCTTCTGTCTTGCAAATTCTTGCAAGCCTTTTTCACTTATATGACCAAGCCTTCCATGCCAAACATTAACACTACTATCATCCTTAGTTGCATTAATCTGTCCAGTCACAACAGAACCATCTAAGAAGTACAAATCAGACCTCTTAAAACCTTTAACAACTACTAACTTTCCTTTTATGACAGTAACTGTATCTCCCTTCAAATGGCACTCATAACCTTGAGAAACTAACATTCCAAGAGATATTAGATTTCTCCTTAAACTTGGTACATATCTAACATTTTTCAACATCCTGATTTTCCCATCAATCATTTTAAGTTTGACAGAACCAATTCCTACAATCTTATAGGTATGATCATCACCTAGTATTACTGATCCTTCATCTTGTGGTCTTAATTCAGTAAACCAATCTTTTCTAGAAGTCATATGAAATGTACATCCAGAATCCATAACCCATTCTTCTGATACTGAACTAGAACACACTGTCATTGCTTCAATGAAATCAGAATCTGAACCAACTTGATTTGTTGTTACCTGATTTGCATGAGACCTCTTATTTTCTCCCTTTTCAGCTATCTTCTTTGCCACCATTGCTTTCCATTTGAAACATTATTTCTTGAAATGTCCAGGCTTATTGCAGTGGAAGCAGTTCTTGTTTTCTTCTTCATCTGATGGTGTACTAAAATTCTTTTTTGGCTTCCTCTTATCAACATTGCTTTTATTATTCTTGTTATTCTTGCTCCACTAGTTCTGTTTCTTTGCTGTCAATCCTTCTGCAGTTGCTTGTTGTTCTGGATTCTTGTGATGCACCTTTGCCTTAACTGCCAACAAGACTTGCTCAAGGGAGATAGATTCAGCATTAGCAAACAAAAGTGTATCTCTTAAACCTTCAAAGGACTTTGGAAGAGCTGATATGAGGATAACAGCTTTGTCTTCAGTTGACAGAGCCACATCAATATTTTCTAGATCATCAATGATCTTATTAAACTCATCTAATTGACCAATTATTGTCTTATCTTCAGATACCTTGAAAGAGTACAGTTTCTGCTTTATATACAAATGGTTTGCCAAGCTTTTAACCATGTATAACTCCTTCAATTTCTTCCAAACTCCTCTTGCTGTAGCTTCCTTTGAGATTTCCCTCAGAGCTTTATCTCCAAGGCACAAAATTAGAGCACTTCTGGCCTTGGTTTGTTGTTCTTGATCTGCTGCAAGGGCAACAACATCAACTCCTATAGCCTAACCTTCAGGAAGTGGTTTGATTGCTTCTGATAATCCTTGTTGAACCAAGATGGCCTTCATCTTCATCCTCCACAGACTGAAGTCTTCCTTCTCTATGAACTTTTCAATGTCAAACTTAGTAGTTACCATTTGATCTTCTTCTCCACTGAATCTACTTCTTCTTGGCTTCCCACAGACGGCGCCAATTCTTATGTATGTATGCAAGTTTGAGCTCTACTTTGAACAAATCCACACACTCTATCCTACTCACTAACTTGTTGAGTACTGATTCAACTGAAACAGAAATAAAAACGAAGAAGGAAGACAAAGATGTATAGTGGTTCGATCTTTATGATATATATCCACTTCTTAAGGAGAGAAATCACTATATGATTGGATACATGTTACAAACTTGAAGATGATGATGAACTAAACTTCTAAGAAACCCTAAATTGCTGAATCTAACAGATGTGATGATGATGAACTGATAACTGAAGCATCATCACATATATAAAGCCTGCATCCTCTCAACTGCCATCATGCATGTATCTTTCATGTGATCAATCAGTTAGCAGTTGGTTACAACCGATCACCAACTCCTTCTAGCTCTCATTAATCATCTACAACTGATTAACCACCACCTACACCTAACTTGATCAACCATACACCCGATGCATGACTTAAACTGATCCACGGCTTCACCTTGCTTACCTTATGCAGCTTGTTGATCTTAACCTCTCATTCAACTTGTTGCTAAACCAATCATCACCTTCCATATGTATATTGGTTGATATATGTCACACATACACACATGCATGCATGCATGGTCTATATATACAACAGCTTTAAGATCAAAACTAATCTTTTCATTATGAGTTTCTTGACTAAAATTTGATGTTTTGTGTTGCTTTCCTTTATCATCTCTTACAACTAAGATGCTTTGTGATGCAGAGGTTATTAAATTTGAGAGCTCTTCTTTGTTGAGCCATCAGTTTTGTCTAATGATGAATTTTATGGCATGCTGAAAGAAGGCGTTTTAGATGGAGATGGGGCTTTGAATCAGATGAAGTTTTGTATGCTGATGTTCATATTGAGTCCCAAGTTGATGAAGCAGTTTCAATTTTTATTAGAAAATGCTTTTCAAATGGAGGGTTTTCATAATTGTAACTTTACTTTATAATTTTATTCCTTTCCCTGATTAATTTAACCCAAATCTTGATAGCTTGTAATTTTACTTTTATAGATGATAAGTTTCAAGTAATACACAAAATTGATAGCAGAAATAAAATTGATTGATGATTAATTTTAATTAACTTGTGTGTATGCTTAGCGAGGTTACTGTTTAGTATTTAAAATTGTAGAAGGTACCATAGAATTCGACTTAATTAGAGTAAGAAACATGACTGTCGAGAGCTGTTTTTCTTTTGTTATCAAGAATTAATAGGACTGTTTGTTGTTTTATTACATCGTAACCCAAATTATTAAAAAGAGAAACCTAATTAATAAAAAAAATAACCTAAAATATAGTAATCAAATAAAATAATATTTTATTTTCTAAAATTTGAATATGAAATTAAAGAGTAACCCAAATTATTAAAAAGAGTAATTTATTTAATAGAAAAGAGTAACCTAAAATACGTTAATCAAATAAAACAATACTCCTTATTTTCTGAAATCCAAATATGAAAATAAAGAGTAATCCAAATTATTAAAAATAGTAACCCAATTGATAAAAAAAAGTAACCTAAAATATGTTAATCAAATAGAATAATATTTTATTTTCTGAAATTCGAATATGAAATTAAAGAGTAACACAAATTATTAAAAATAGTAATTCAATTAATATAATGTAAATAATTAAATTTTATATTTTGATTTTCTCTAAAAAAAAGTGATATTGTAAATAATTAAATTTTATGCAATATGTAAATTGATAGAACATTCTATAAAACTAATTAGATTATTTTTAGAATTAATTAAATTACTATTTCGTATTAATTAGATTATTCTTTATAATAAATTAGATTACCCTATTATTTGAAATTCTAATTTTCTAATATTAATTTTCCCAAATCAAAATCTACATAATTTCATATGATATAATTTTCTCAAATCAAATTAGCAGCTACTCTCATCTTCTCCATTTTTTTTCGATTTAAAAACAATATATAGAAAAGTAGTAAGAAGGAAAGGGACCAGAAGAATTGTCTTAACTCATACTCCACTTGGAAGAAACAGTAATTACATACAAAATTAACATCATTCCTACTGATTTAATAGATGGCAGTATCATTGCAATGACTATCATTGGGACACCCATAACATATCTCTCATTGACAGAACTTCAACCCCATCCACCATGACAGATGAAAGCACCTATACTAGGATGTCCTAATATCTTAGCATGTGATGTCCACCCTGGCACAAGTCCTTTATCATCCACCCTCTCCAAGAATCCCTGGGAAATGCCTCATCTAAGAACTCTGTCTTCTCTTCAGGGGGTGAACTCTGTCTTCTCTTCAGGGGGTGATCTAATGCCCCAGTATAAAACTAACACCAGAAAGCTCCAACACTTTTGCCATTTCCTCAATCTCTTTTTCGGACAGAAAAATCTCTCTCAAACGAAACGTACACCGTCGAACGTGGACTCTTCTTGCTCAGCCACTGCAGAATCTCCCAACCTTCTTCAGTATCATCACTATCTGTTGTAACCAGAGGACTAACAGGCTGGATTCTTTTAAGAGAAGTTGATGATGAAAGAAAGTTTATATACTTCTCTTCAAGACATCTACTAGCCTTTAGCAGATACATCTCACAAGTTGATTTAAAATTCACCAAGAAAAAATCTTTATCCTAATTGAAAACATGTGCTCTCAGAAATCATCACATGACTTCTAATCATGGTCCTGAAGATACAGTTATGGGAAAGGAGAATTACACAGAAACGACACGATTGATGCTCCAAAAGACGCGAAATGAACAGCAAGAATTCCTAGTGAAGAAGCAAGAATGGAAATCCAAGGTTGGAAAATGTCATAGATAAAGGTCTGTGGCAAGATGGCGGCGGATCTGTGGTGGTGGACGATGAGCGTGCCAAATAAACGGATGGACGGCGACGCGCAGATCAGACCGGTCATGGCGTCGGACTTGTGCGGTGGACGGCGACGCGCAGTGGAGAGATGGCAGCGCGAAACGGGGGAGCGGCGTCAGATCGGATGAATGAAGTGACAAGATCGGTGGCTGGACTACTAAATCAGGGTGGCGTTTCCTCCGCGTGGTGAGAGGGACAGCAGCACCGCGAACTCACAGTGGATTCCGGCGACTGTGGCTGTGATGGAAGGAGGTGGGTTTGTGGGAAGGAGCAACTCTTTTAAGAGAGAAAATTTGAAAGGGAAAATATAGAAAAGGAAATGTGTTATTGAAATCGGATGGGTGGAGGCCAGCTGTATAAAAGGATCCGGTTCCTAAAAATTTCATGGACTCGTTCCACTCTAGTCTTTCTCGTACCTTTTAAAATAAAATAATATATCTTTATTCATAATACTAAAATCTAAAGACACACAGTATATTTCCGGGCACGCAAAACCAACTCTTACGGTATAGTATCTTCTCTCATACACATTATCCATCTAACAAAATAATAAAGAAGATGTTACCCCAAAATGACATAGAAAATTCGAATGTGTGAAACATTTTTTTTAATAATGAGGTTAAAAGGGGAATAATAATAATAATAATAAACAAATAAAATAGAGTGTAAAAAAGTACTCCTTACTATGTACAGTAGAATCTCGTTAAATTAATATTCGATAAATTAATAACCTTGATAAAATTAATAATTTGTCCGGTCCCAACTTGGGACCAGTTCAAATTTGGGTACCAATCAATTAAATTAAATAATAAGATAATTTTTTTCTAGAAAATTCTAAAGAATACTTAAGGTCTCAATAAAATTATAAATTAATAATTATTAAAAAATCTTAAATATATATATATATATTATTAACTTTAATATTTTAAGATAATTTATTAAAATATGAATCTACTATAATTATTTATTTTTTTATTAAACTTAATATCTTCATTAATCCATCTTTAAATATCTCGATCGCACAGTTATAAACAAATAAAATAAATAAATATTGGGTTAATTGCGTAAAAATCACGAACTTTCAACGGATTGCAAATTAATCCTGACTTTTATAAAATTGCAAAAAAAATCACGACCTTTCATATTTGTGCAATTCGCACCCATCGGGCAGTCTTCCCTGACGTGGCGTTGACCTTGCCACGTCAGCTTTTAGTTGGTTGCAAAAAAAACCCCAACATTTACTTAAATTGCAATTTAATCCCAACCTTTGAAATTTTAGCAAAAAAGACCATAAATTTTTATTTTTAAACTGCATCATCTAATAAAAAATTATATAGTATTTTATTTTTAAATTTAAATTCTAAAATATTATTAAATAAAATAATAAAATTATTATATGAATAAATGTTTATTACTTAAATTATGTGAATAAAATTAATTATATCTATTAAGTAGTAAAAAAATTATACAATCTCTAAATATTTAAATTCTTTTAATTTTTAAAATATTTTTATACATTATAAAATTATTATAATTTATAAAATCAAAGTATTCACCATGTCTCAATATCTTTTCGTAATTTCACATTATATATAAAAGAATGACAAATATACCTATGAAATGTTTAAAGAATTTTACAATTTATTAAAAAAATGATTTAAAATTAATTTATAAACTCAAATTTTATAGTGAGAAAAAATATTCGTTAAGATTTAATTTATACAAACCAATCTCATACTTAAATAATAAAAAGACTTTGTATTAAATAAAAGACTTATACATTTGAACTTTATGGAGTAGTAAAAAATTAATAAATAAAAATTTAAAAGTTTTTGTAAAAAAATAAATATTTAATATAACATTTAATATGAAAATACAAAATAAAAATAAATATTTAATATAATCTTTAGTTATGAATTTAAATTTAAAAATAAAATACTATATAATTTTTTATTAGATGATGCAATTTAAAAATAAAAATAAAAATTTATGGTCTTTTTTGCTAAAATTTCAAATGTTGAGATTAAATTGCAATTTAAGTAAATATTGGGGTTTTTTTTGCAATCAACTAAAAGCTGACGTGGCAAGGTCAACGCCACGTCAGCGGTCGGGCAACCTTCAGCTGCCCGATGGGTGCGAATTGCACAAATATGAAAGGTCGTGGTTTTTTTTGCAATTTTATAAAAGTCAGGATTAATTTGCAATCCGTTGAAAGTTCGTGATTTTTTACGCAATTAACCCATCAATATTTTATGTTGATCTACTCCTATAAAATATAGATAAATATTATATGATTACATAATTTATGAGATACTGTACTCATATAATTAATTTGATTTACAAGTAATATATAATTATAAATCCCTTAAAGTATCATCCCATTATACTCCATCCGTCCCGACCAAAGGGTTGTTTTGCTTTTTGACACGTGGATTAAGGAGTATTATTATTTAATGTGTAATGGGTAGTTGTATTAGTAGGAGTGTGTGCCCCATATTTTAATTGTATGAGTGAGTGTGTGTGGGTCCCATGTATGTAAAAAAAAGGAAATGAGACTCTTTGGGTGGGACGCTCAAAATGGCAGAAAGAAACCCATTGGGTGAAACGGAGGAAGTATTCTTAATATGTAAATGGCAAAAAGAAATCATTTGGATGGAACGGAAGGAGTATTCTTAATATGTATAAATAAGTTATGAAAGTATTCTTAATATGTATAAATAAGTTAAAAAGTTATAATTTTTGTATATAACCTCTTTAAATTAATAAATTATTAATTTATCGATTATATAATATCTCTCTAAATTAATAAAATTCTTTGGTCCCGACTATAGAGGTTGTATTGTGGTAGTAATAACTAAAACTATATATCCCAGATGGGCTACTATGGGCTATTGTGAAAGGCACAATGTGAATTCAGCCCAAACCAGAGAACAAAACGACTAGAAAGCCCAAGTTAATAATAAGAAAGAACTCCATAATAATAATAATAATAATAATAATAATAAATTATAATTATAATGAACCACTCTATTGTGAAATGGATACGTACGAGATGGGCCCACATATATATTGTTAAAATAAAGTTATAATATAAGGTAAAATTGCTTATTATTAGTTAAAATATATTTGCAGTGAATCATACTTTCTAAAATCATATTTTAATATATAATTCATAATACTTTGAAAAAACATATTTTAATTAATTATATAAACATATTTTACTTGTATAATCATTTTTAATTTTACAATAAATTATTAACGAAATAATTCATCATACTATAACCACTTTTTATTAATTAAGTAATATTATTTTTAATTGAAAATGTTATTATTTTTTATAAAATCTCATTAATATTAAAAGGTGTCACACAAATTTTTATTATTAAAGTTGATGTTTAATTAGTTATACTTTACTTTTTAAATCGAGACATAAATAAATAATTAAAATTAAAGCATTTTTTTATAAAATATAACGGTAAAATTGTGAAAAATAAAGAATTAAAATTAAAGTAATTTTTTATTTTTTAATCATATAAAACACGAGATAAACTAGTCCAAGATTTAAGAGAGAGAGAGAGAGAGAGAGAGAGTGGGGTATAACGTTGTAGCCCAAGTCTCATCGCTCCGTCTTTCAGAGATCGAAATCAACTGTCTTCCACCTTCATTTTTGCACTCTTCAAGATCCAAATTTGTAATATAGGGACACCGATTCATCTCTTTCTCTCCAGATTGTGAATTGATTGGGGGATTCTTCTCTATCTCCTCTAGATAGTGTGAATTGATTGGTTTATTTGAAGAAATCATAATCAGCCATGGCACCTCCAGCTCAATCTCATCGATCCGGTTCTCCTTCGCAGCCCTCCGGGTTATTTTCCAATCTCATACTCTCTTTTACGCTTTGTATTTCTTTCTATCATTGCGTATTTGTTCGTGAAATGACGTGTTCATAATTTAGTGCCTAAAAGTTGAATTCGAAGTATTGAAGGTTTCGATATGCTATCAGAAATCACAACTGTGCTTGCATTGTCAACTGGCCTTTTATAACATTGTGTCGCACCCATACCAAATGTAGCTAGATTATCTGGTAGATCGGTATCTCTTAATTGCTGAATTTCATGCCCTTTTGGTTGTCAGTGTTCCTATTTCCCTCTGTTTTTTGTGTGTGGAAGAGAAAAATGATGATATTTTATAGTAATTTTGTTATACTGAGATTGCATGAGCTCTGGACATTTTTTTTTTCCATTCCATTTGTGGTTCACTCTTGGAATAAATACTTACGGAGTTCTTTGCTAACTTTGTTTTGGTTTGATCAGGAAAGGAGAGGTTTCTGATCTTAAACTGCAGCTTCGCCAGCTGGCAGGTAGCAGAGCTCCTGGTACTGATGACACAAAGAGGGAGCTTTTCAAGAAGGTTATCTCTTACATGACTATTGGGATTGATGTATCATCAGTTTTTAGTGAAATGGTGATGTGCTCGGCTACCTCAGATATTGTCTTAAAGAAGATGTGCTATCTGTACGTTGGGAACTACGCAAAGCATAATCCGGATCTTGCACTTCTGACTATCAACTTCCTTCAAAGAGACTGCAAGGATGAGGATCCAATGATTCGCGGTTTGGCTCTGAGGAGTTTGTGTTCACTTGGTGTAGCAAATTTGGTGGAGTACTTGGTGGGCCCATTAGGTAATGGTTTGAAAGATGGGAATAGCTATGTGAGGATGGTTGCAGCTGTTGGAGTGCTCAAGCTATACCATCTTTCAGCTTCAACATGCTTGGATGCTGACTTTCCAGCTCTGCTCAAACATCTAATGCTCAAAGACAAAGATGCGCAGGTTAGGGCCTTACTTTCTTAAGTCAGTGATCTTTTTTTCAATCTATTTGAAATAGTGTCTAAAGAACTAGAGATTGACATAGATGATACTGCTGATATTAAAATCAAACTTACCTTATATAGTTAGGGGATTGATTGAGCCAAGCACCTTGTACGCTTGGATGTGGTAAGTAAGATATTTTGTTAGAATTAACATTCACTAATTATGGATGCAGAAAAGTAGATTTATTTCTTGTGATGTAAATTGAGTTTCACAAATAATATGCCACTACAAGTAATTGGATAATTTCAACTCCCCTGATCCAAAATAGTTACCTTGTTTTCTTTATCTAAAATCTTAACATTTTCCTGAGCAGGTGGTAGCCAATTGTTTAACTTCTCTACAAGAGATTTGGAGTCTTGAAGCAAGTACATCTGAAGAAGCAGCAAGGGAGAGAGAAGCATTACTTAGCAAGCCAGTTATATATTACTTTTTAAATAGGTAGGAATCACAAGCAAATGAATGCACTTCTTTATTTGTTTGACAATTAGTTATATCTTTTGTATTCATATTCCATATCATCTGAGTTACCTTTTTTTATGTTTTAAGAGATTTTCAGATATATCTTTGGTGCTAATTAGGGAAGTCACAAGTTTCTTTCTTTGCATCATTTTTTTCTCAATGAACAATGATTTGCTTCCATGATATACGTGGTGATTGCAATTCATTTAGTAGCTCTTATACAGTGGAGTTGAACTTTTATTGGCTTTCTCTCAGCTCCCCCACACCCCCTGCTCTCTTCCTGATATGCAAATGAAAAACAAAAATGCAAATGAAAAACAAAAAAAATGTACTTAAATTTTCAAAGATAAAGATATTTTCTTTGTGAATATGATAACTGATAAGAGGGTATTTCAATTTCATATTAAATTTCATGCTTTATCTCTGTTATTTGTTTTAGAGAATTAGTCTTTCCTTGATCTTACACATGCCAACTGCAAGGAAAGTACAATTCACACCAGAAAGAATATCTAGAACCTCATACTTTAGAGCATTCTCTCTTAGACTCTCTATATCCTTGTGTTGCTTTATGACATTCTCATATTTTAATATGTGACAATTTCACGTGGACATTTACCTTCCTATTTCCTAATTGTCCTTCTGGAAATAATTCCCTAACTTTGTCTTTCATGCACAGGATAAAAGAATTCAATGAATGGGCTCAATGCATTGTCTTAGAGTTGGTCTCTAAATATGTTCCTACAGATAGTGAAGAGATCTTCGACATCATGAATCTTCTTGAAGATAGACTTCAACATGCAAATGGTGCAGTTGTCTTGGCCAGTATTAAAGTTTTTTTACATATGACCCTGTCCATGACTGATGTTCATCAACAGGTAATGATTTCATTTCTTGTTTCACAAATAATGACATCATTGGTACAAATTGTAATTTTGATTGAACTCTTGCAAATTTTAAATTCCAATCCTATCTATTCTGTTTTCAGTATGTGAAATCTCAATAGGCAACTGTCTTGTGTTTGACTGTTATTTAGTTAATTTTAAATATTCTAACGATTCTATTTTCAGTCTGAGAAATCTCAATAGGCAACTGTTTTGACTGTTATTTAGTTATTTTAAACTCCAGACACATCTAATTTTATCTCCCAACTTCATAACTTTTAACCACATTGTACTTACTGCGAAGAATAGCAAGTAAATGAACTCTTCTAGTTTGGCAATTGTTTTGTTTTCAAACATTCCCAAGCTTTTTCAAAGATGTTTTGCATCCCTCTTTATTGTTTCCTTTTCCCTCTATATTGGTGCACATTTAGTTCCTTAGCATCACAATCTTTGAAAATACATTATATTTCTCCTTGTCAGGTATCATATATCATGCTGCAAACTCCTGTTCTGAGATTCCTCGTTAAATCTTGGATAACTTCCTTTCTCAGCAACATTTTCCTTACTTTTGACTGTGACGTGTAATCTATACAATATGCCCTCATCAAGTTTAACGATATTTCTGTGTAGTACAATGTCCTCTCAGCATTTATTTAGATCTGCATCCATACTATCTGATACATACAGCTACCAAATATCAATTGCTAAACCATTCGTCATATGACGTTTCGTCATCATTAAAGCCCATTCCTACTACTTACAGTGACTGGTCATTCCGTCATTTTAAATTTTTACATACTTCAATTATACTGTTGTCATTTATATGAGGCACGTCAATGTATTAATAATTCTTTGTATCTTGATTCTAATGCATTTTAATACTCTTTTAAGGTGTATGAGCGAATTAAAGCTCCTTTGCTTACTTTGGTGAGCTCAGGAAGTCCCGAGCAATCATATGCAGTATTAAGCCACCTTCATCTACTGGTGATGCGTGCACCATATATTTTCTCTTCTGACTACAAGCACTTCTACTGCCAATATAACGAACCATTTTATGTCAAAAAATTGAAACTTGAGATGTTGACTGCTGTTGCAAATGAGAGCAACACGTATGAGATAGGTGACTTGCATTCTCTAAGCATGCTTTACGCGTTGCTAGGGTAGATGGTATTATTGCTTTTAATATTCACTAGTCACTTCTAATGTCCAATATTTTCGCTCTATTTCAGTGACTGAACTTTGTGAATATGTTGCAAATGTTGATATTCCAATGGCAAGAGAATCAATACGTGCTGTTGGAAAAATTGCTTTGCAGCAATATGATGTAAATGCCATTGTTGATCGACTACTTCAATTCTTAGAAATGGAAAAAGAACATGTGACTGCTGAAACTCTTGTAAGCTCTCTCTTATAATCCAGACTAAGTGGACCTATCAATCATGTAATAGTACTACATGAAGTTCTGCACAGTATTTCCATGACCCTGGAAAAGATTGAGCTATATCTGGTTTCCTTTGTGTAGGTTCTTGTAAAAGATCTTCTTAGGAAATATCCTCAGTGGAGTCATGACTGCATAGCAGTTGTTGGTAATATCAGTAGCAAAAATGTTCAGGAATCCAAAGCAAAGGCTGCTCTTATTTGGATGTTAGGGGAATACTCTCAAGATATGCAGGATAGTCCTTACATCTTGGAGAGCCTCATTGAGAACTGGGATGAGGAGCACTCAGCTGAGGTGATTAAATGTCATTATCTTGCTATTTTTCTCTCTGTTCGAACCAGTTTCTTAGAGTTTTACCCTTACAATTGATGGAACCTTTTTCTTGTCATTGAGATCTAGTAAATTTAATGTTGGATTTTCCTGTTACCATAGATCTTCTTTAGTAGTTTGAACACACCTAAATAGCTTTGTTAGTAACCCACACAAAATGTTGATGTAAGTCTGCACAATGTTTGAAATATAATTACCATAAACCTAAAGTCTTGTGTTTCTCCCAAAATACATTTTCATGAGGAAGATGGATGTACTTTTTTTTTTTTCAAATGAATCTCTCAATTAGATATTTAAAGGCATAAAATCAGCTTATTAGATTTTTGTTTCATTAATGCACTAAACTGATAAACATTCACTGGTGTTCAAGTGTTAGTTTTATTGCTTTACAGGTCCATTTACATCTTCTAACAGCAGTTATGAAGTGTTTCTTGAGAAGACCACCAGAGACTCAGAAAGCCCTAGGAGCTGCTCTAGCAGCTGGTCTTGCTGATTTTCATCAGGTTTGGCTTTAATTGGGCTTTGGGGAAAATTTAATGTATCAAATGTGAATCTTACAAATGTTTTGCCAAGTAATGCTTTAACATTTGCTAAATTTCCATAAACTGCAGGATGTTCATGACAGGGCATTATTCTACTACAGGCTTCTAAAGTATGACATTACTGTAGCTGAACGTATTGTTAATCCTCCAAAACAAGCTGTTTCTGTCTTTGCAGACACACAAAGTAGTGAAGTTAAAGATCGCATCTTTGATGAGTTCAACAGTTTGTCTGTTGTATACCAAAAGGTACATTTGCCTCTGTTTTCTTCATCCTTTAGATGGTGCTGTTGTGTATTTTTAGATAAATAATGGTAGTTGATGAGTTGATTTTGGAATCCATGAAGAGTACGTATAAGTTATGTGAAGGCATAAATAGCTGAAAGATTTAAATTGCTATCATTTGGTATCATGTTGGAGTCTTGGAGAAATCTGTGTTCTCAGTGTGATAATTAAATCATCTTGAAAGCGTAAAATGCTATTCTTAAACTGATAAAATTAACATGCATGGCCAAAAGCTAAATATAATGACTTGTTGATATGCATACTCATAACAAATAAAATGATACTATTAAACATAAATTTTGCACACATCATCTATATATGCGCATTTGGCTACCCAGTTAACTAATCAAGATATTTTGCAGCCATCCTACATGTTTACCGATAAGGAACACAGAGGGCCATTCGCTTTCTCAGAGGAACTTGGTAATCTGTCTATTGGCACAGAACCTTCAGATACCGTAATTGCCCAGGGAGTCGAGGCAAATGACAATGACTTGCTATTGGGTATTTCTGAGAAGGAAGAGAGTCAGGGTTATATTAATAACGGTTCTGCATATAATGCCCCTTCTTATAGTAATTCAACAGTCAGTGCTTCTCAGGGTCAGTTTGACCTTGTATCGCTTGATCAACCATCTACAGTACATCCGTCTGCTAGCTTCGCTATTGATGAATTGCTCGGTCTTGGAATGACATCAGCTACACCTACTGCTCCATCATCTGCATTGCTGCTTAATGCCAAAGCTGCTTTAGATTCTAATACATTTCAGCAGAAATGGCGCCTACTACCAGTATCTTTATCTCAGGTTCGTGAATTTCTTAGCTTCTTGTTCTATTATAACTTTTTAATTGTCTAGAGACCTTCTAAGTTTGAGATATGGATACTTTATAGATGTAGCATCGTTAAAACCTTCTAGTAAGATCCACAATGCATGGCCATAATGACGAATCTCATACATGATGCCTTTTTCTTGTTGTTTCAGGAAATTTCAATAGATCCAAGAGGTGTGGCAGCGATGACGAATCCACAGGCCCTTCCTCAGCACATGCAAGGCCATTCCATCGTCTGCATAGCATCAGGTGGTCAAGCCCCAAATTTTAAGTTCTTTTTCTTTGCACAAAACGCGGAGGAATCATCATCAACATATCTTGTGGAGTGTATAATTAACTCATCGTCTTGTAAAGTGCAACTAAAGATCAAAGCTGATAACCAGAGCACTTCCGAGGCCTTCTTCGAATTGTTCCGATCAGCTCTTTCTAAATTTGGCTCATTTTAGTCGTTAAGAACGACGTTTGGTTCCATTTTTGTCGCAAACCAATGGAACTAGGGAAAGTCTTGTAAAAGCTTTATGAGCCTTGTAAAATTTAATTTGTGTACAATAGGAGTGTAAAGGCTATTTATATATTGCTTTCAGCTTCCCCCATTTGACGAGTTTGTGCTTTTCTAAGGCAACTTAGAAACTGGAATTTAAAAATTACGACCATATTCTTGCACAGATATTTGCCAAAAACCATAAGAGTTCTGTTGATTAATATTTATTTTCAAGAACTCAATATTTCTCTCTAATTGATTGATATAAAATGCAATTCAATATAGTATTTCTCTTTATTTTATATATTGTTATTCCTTATATTTTCTTTATTTGTTTGTCCACAAAATTCTGCACACCAAAAAAAAAATTAAAAAAAAATCATTTTATCCATTTAAATTTGCCTCTCAATTTTTACACATATCATTAAATTACAAAACTACAACACCCTCTAAAGTAAACAAAGTTATTAAAAATACAAAGTTATTAAAAATAGCAACTTTTCATAGATGTGGAATAGTATGAGAACCATATTCTGGGAGTATTTTTTAACCATGAATAGTTCTACTTGCAATGTTATGTAGAGAGAAAATTTTGTCAAATTTTGTTTAACATGGCTCAGTGGATCTCGTAATACCGTTGTGATAGTCATAATCTTTTGTTTAAAGATTGTTGGGCCATTAGATCATATATTCTTGAATCTTGATCTTTGGGGAACACACTCTTAACATCTCAAAGATCCACACGTGTGATTTTGATCATAACCTATTCTAATAACATCAATATCCATTTAGATCACACTTCTTTTTTATCACGCATACTCTTTTGGTTGGTGTTTACATCGCCGCACAGTTTATTACTCCGTCCCAAAATAGTTTGCATCATTCTTTGATAAATTACGAAGGAATAGTGCAAATTATTCCGGACGTGACGAAAGCCATTCTCAATAATGGAGCGAGGGACTCAAAATTTTGAATTGATCAGCAATTGTCTAACCATATATGGTCATAATGCAACATGTTGGAAAACATTCTGTCCTATTGTTTCTTAATAACCTCACTATCCATCCATTTGAACTATTTAATCTTGAAAAGAATAGGATTGCATAATACTAAAGATGTGATGAGAAGGATACTTGTAACAAATAAGATTGTGACTTGTGTAAGATCATCTCACGGAGTGACTTTTATGAGACGAATAAGAATTGATAATATTTTAATGAAAAAGTAATACTTAATTGGTGAAAAGTGATAATTGTGCAGTGAGTTATTTCATAAATAAATTTTAGTATAAATAAAAAGTGACAATATTTTTAAAAAGAAAGTGATAACTAATTAAAAATTAAAAAATATATATATAATGGTAGACACCCAAGACTGCCCCAAAGTTGTTGAATTAGGCGGTCATTCAAGTGAAGACTTAATTGAGCAAATGCACATAAGAAACACAATGTAGTTAGTGGCTCTAAATGGAAACATGAACAACAAAAATAGTTCAAATTTCCACAAAGATAGCATAGCAGAAGCAGCCTTGAATCTCACTGAATTTGTACTAGTAAGCTACTCAAAACATACAAAGGAAACCTCTTGATTTCGCCTAAATCGAACCTTTTGGTGACATCTTTAAGATACTATCAAGAAATAATAGCTACTAAGAAACAGACTCTGAACTCAAATTCATCATCTTCGTGGTTTCGAGGTGACTTGAAAAAAAAGGAACTCCCAAAGATTTTGGGTGGGGTGGGGGGACCTATGTATGAATGCCAACTCAAATTTACAAGTCGATAGTCCAAAACAGGTCTGATTGAATTCTCAGTTGATAAAGAAAATGCTTGCCAGAAAGCAAAATAGAAAACAATAAGAATGAAGGAATCACCCACCTTGTCCTTCTTCTTCGTTTAAAGGCAGATAAGATTTCAACAACTGCTTCCAAGGAGCATTTTCTTGTTGCTCGACCCAGGAAAGAAAACAGCTATCCAACAAACAGAAGAAATTGACGTAAAGAAGTTGATATCTAACTGGAACAAATCGAAAGTTGGCCACCTGAACAATTGGCCATATACCACCCTCCAAAACAAATGCTGGGAGAAAATCCCTCTTGACATCTTCCTTAACCTGAGCAACGCTTTTCCCCGAGGAAAAGCCCATGTAAGTGAAGAACACGAGTAAATCTATTGGCCCGAAGATTATACCATCAGCAGCTACCTTTGCAGCAACAAAGCGGAAGGAATTCGGCTGTAGCTTTAGTCGCACCCTCATGATTCGGTCCAGCCCTTCATACCTGCATGGCAGATCAGTTAAGACCAATACAAACTCAGTATCCACAATAAAGATATTCAGCATTCACATTTCATTATCTTTATTTTGCATCTACTAAATACCCACGGGAAAAAATTCAACACTACTTAACCAAAGAACCAGTAGTTTGTGAATGATCTAAAATAAATTAATTCATGCTGATTGCCTCCCTTTATTTCCCATAACTATCAACACTAGCTGCCACTCCATTTTCATAATATAAATTTCAGCAAATTACATTAGAAAATAGTTTACCTTCTTAAGAAAACAATAATGCGCAAGCCAAACAAGTATTTCAATATTTGGTTGGCCAAGTAACAAAATCAACAGAGTATTGTCCATAATAAAATCTCAGATCCAAGTATAAGGCAACAATCAGTTGTTGAAAGGGAAAATTACCACCGAGTATATATGCATCCTGGTACAATAGGAAGAACACAAGACATACTTATGTTTATGAATACATACTTATGTTTATGATGCCAAAGTCTAGAATCCAAAACCTTCAACCCATATGCTCAGTGTTATAGAAATATATTTATGGAAAAAAAGAACTTCATATTCATCAGGTAGTTAAGAAGAATCCTGGGAAAATAACATGCTACGTCATTTCCAAAAGAAAGACAAACCAGAAATGGCCAACAGGCCCAACAAATCCAAGCCCGAACAAGGTCGTGGTAGCAACTCGTCTCCAATTGATTTTCAGTAGTTCCTTATCTTCATCCTGAAGAGGACAAGGTATCATTGTTAGGGGAACAATAAGAAGGTGGACTTACAAACAGAAAGAAAGGCATCTATGCTTGATCTAGCAATCATAATAATCAAGGTAGACGTAACTGCCATCCATGAACAGATTATTTTTCTTTTTTAAGGTTATCTGCCTATGATTTACCATAAATATCTATCAAATGGCAATGACAAATAAATAATTAATGACTGCATGTTCATTGATAATTTGAAGAGCACTCAACAGGATCACACATCTGTAGCAGTACAGGAATTCAAGCACCCAATAAACGAAATCAATCATTCCCACAAGCAGATAGATTATTAAGAGAATAAAGAAGGGAGTGTGTGGAGAGCATGAAACACAACCACCTACTAATCTACTAGTTGTCACGCAACAAACCAAAGTCGCTAAAATAATTTAAGAAGCCATCATTTTTAGATATTGTTCACCCGATACATTAATTGACTAATCAAAAGATATGAGTTAAAGAAGACTCTAAATAAAGATACCCCCCAATGTTTTACTAACCTAGGTATGCAATCTATCAATAAAAATGGCATTCAAGCCTGTATAGAATAACCACCATAATCTCAATGGAAATCACACACTATGAAAACCATTTAAACTAAAATTCACAGAAAATTCATAAGGAGCTAAGTAAAAAATTCAAGAAACAGGATCTATACAAGCAAATATAATTAAAATATAGTGTAAATAAATATTAAACGAATCGAAGGCCATCAGATTACATATATCAAAACCCATTGATATGTAGATATACACAATATAGCAATTTTTCTTTTCTCATTGTAAACAATACTAAAACATACTAGATATTGAATTATTCCCACTCCATATAACCTCAAAAGAAAAACGAGAAACAAATTAACCAGCAACCCGTTTGATATAGAGAACAGATAATATCCACTTTAATAATCCAAACCTGTAAAGATAACATTAAAAAATAATAATAAAAATTAGGTTACTGACATGCGATTGAAGGTGATGCGGCTTCCCGGTGGAGTGAGTGACGACTTGAGCAGCTATATCACCAAATCCCCAAATAAATCCAGAGCTAATTACCTGGGTTTTAACAGGATGAGTAGCTAAACAATTTTGGTACCATTTCCACAATCTCAACATGCTACGGTTTGGATAAATTTGTACGATTTAGGGTTGTTTTGGCCTTCTGAAAACGATTATATTATAGTACAAAGACTTCAACGATTGAGAGCTTAGCAATGGCGTGTTCTATTGGGTTCGTCAAATGGTTGAACAACGAATACTCTGCACAGCGCCCTCTCTCTCTCTCCCTACTTCTCTCTTCGTTTCATCTCTCTCCCCCTTTTCCTAGGTTTCTTAATTTCTTTATGTAGCCCCAGGCATAGATAAAGTAGGCATAGATAAAGTGGTAGAGGGGAGGGTGGAAAGGCCTTCTAGCTGAGCTTGGTTGCTGCAGGGTGGGGGTTCGAATCTTGCCTTTGGCATGAATTTGGCCCCTTGCAAGCACAAGTTTAACAGTGAGCCCTCCCTATAAGCCACTTGAGGCACATCCTGCGATTTACCTCCTCCACCAATCCCCAGGGCAGGGGCGGTGGGGGTCCTAATAGTGGGGTACACCATTTTAATTTCTTTATGTATAAATTATTTTAATGCTCTAAAATATTCAGATAAATTTTTTTAAATTTTTAATTATTATTCTTAAATCTGCACAAAAATATATATTGAAATCTTGGGTTATTCTTTAATGCATTTATATTATCTATGTTGAACGGTATTCTAAAATCTTATGTACTTCATATTTATTTTTTAAAGCAAAATCTGGGTCATTCTGAATGTACTTAGTGTATAGGTACACCAATAAACCAAAGTTTAACTCCAAAATCTGATATCTTATTAGTTTAAAACAATTTTAGTAAATTGAAGAAGAAAGAATATAAATAGGGTAAATAATTAAATTACCAACCCTCTTGTACAAATTATCAACAAATCCTATTGACTTGAAACCCATTAAAGTCTAAATATTCTTAACTTGATATTTAGTATATTGCTTTAAAAAATCAATTAAATTGTATGCTAATATATTTTAATACGTTATTATCCAAATAAGCTTATATTTTTGTTTTATACTCCATATAATGTTTTCCATTTATTGTTCCATATTAAAAATTGCTATTTATATTCAATTTTGTTGATTTTAGAGGTTATTTAATTATTTTTATATAAGAAAAATTATTTCTTCCCGTTACTATGTGTCCATTTGTTTTCTATACAATGGATATCTTTGGACTAGTAGGAAAGAGTATAAAGTAATGGTATGTGTATAAAAAATGAGTGACAAGTTTGAAATTAAAGTAACTTTTA